>CM054125.1:134407293-135820418 GCA_028751855.1 Ambrosia trifida | reverse complement strand
TATTATGCATTTGATCTTTTGTTTATATATATATATATGTTGTTTGTTTTGAATGTTTAATTGTCTAATAAATATTAAACCCATAAATAATAAACGAACTAAAACAAAATTATAAATTGCAAGCCAGTAAAACCAATGAGATCCAAACAGTAAACATTCGATTATAAACGTTAAAAGATCACTCAACCCTTTCAATCCCAAACCAAATAAAAATTACATGTTATGAACCAAAACGACGTCACGTTGACCATCAACCACCATATTCGTATCAAAATTCGTGAATTCGTTCAATCTTTCTTCGACGAGGTCTTCTCCGTGAATAATTTATCCAGTCACAGTGACAATCGAACACTTTATTAATAGGTTAAAGTTGGGATTACTTGATTAATTATAGTTTGATTAGGGTTATTACGTTGTTTTTTAAATTTTAAAAAATTACAATAGATAAAGACCCTAAATCAATAAAAAAAGTTTAAAAAAAAAACACGGGTTATTTCGGTGTTTTTAAATTTTAAAAAATTACAATAGATAAAGACCCTAAATAGATAAAAAAGTTAAAAACAAAAAAAAAAACACTTCAAGTTAAAAACAAAAAAAAAAAAAAAACACTTCAAAACAAACAAAAAAAAATCCAAACCAAAACCTTCCCAACATCAAAATGTCCAGATTCATCCCCCCTGTTGCCAAGCACCTCGCTTTGACCAAAGCGAGGCGCTTGGCCCCTTTTTTTCAAACTCCCATGCAACCTCGTACTGATTAGACATTAATGTGACCGAAGCGCCTCGCTTTGGCCTAAGCGAGGCGCTTCAGAGGGGAGTTGAAATAGAAACTAAGGGGGTGCCAATAGACAGACCCAATTAATGTCTTGATGAACAATGTATCCGGATGGAATTAGGCTCCAAATTAACTTTTTCAACACAACACATCACTACTCCTTTCAAAAGTTATTTTCATATGTCACTGAAACGTTAGTGGTGACGTAAACTCACGAAAAACTCTTTTACAAATTTACATTATAACCCTTATTATAATATTATAACTAAATGATCCCCTGCCTTTTGGTGGAGTGATACGTATGTGACCTGATGATAGGTGACTTAGGGTCGAGTAGTCACAAGTGCGAGCCTTAAAGGATACAAGGTTTTATCGATTATTTATTGTCGTGTTTTGGGTCAAATGAGTGGTCGAGTTTTCTCTAAATTGACAGCCTGAAGGACCAGGATTCACCTTTGTTTGCCTTTAAAAAAAAATATATATCTATTATAGGTAACATAATACTCCCTCTATAAATATATGCCTCCCGTCCATTTCCCCATGTGTCCCACTCTCATCTTCACATTCCCTTTATCCTTTACCAAACCATCTCATCTCATTTCATAATAATAATAAAATAATAATAATAATGCATGTTTCGTAAGCTAATCTCTCATTTCTCACTTGCAATTTTATTTTTATTTTGATATAAATTTTTTTATTTTAATATTAATGTATGTTGTTGTTCATGTAGTAGTAGAGTGAAGGAGGTTCTTCCGCAAGAGTTGGATTCTACTTCTCAACCACCTCCTCTCTTTGACGGAACCACTAGGTAGGTACTTTCTCTCTCTTTATTTCTCTGAGTTTGAGAACTAAGAACTCACTTTGTAACCACACATTTATTTTAATAAAAAATGAATAACGGGTAAAAATTCCTTACACCGGTGTAATTTGGCGTAAATTAATGTATTGTTTTTTTTTTAATTTACAGCGGGTTTACGTGTTTTTACACCGGCGTGCAATTTTTTTTTTTTTTCGCATTTTACGTCGAGTTCTCAATGGATCCTAACCCTGTGTGCATATATATATTAGTTTTTTTTTTTTTTTTTTTTTTGGTTTGGTTTCAGGTGACATAATGAATTAATGATAAAAAGATAAAACCAAATACAAATTTAAAAAATATCACAAAAGTTTGTTAAATGCATAATAAAATAAATATGAAGTGTTGAGATAAGACCACCCGTAGTGGGGCGTTTTTTTGAGAAATTTTAAAAAATAGCGCCCCTGTACACCATTACAGGGTGGCTCCATGACCAAAATTCAGCTAGGGGCTTTATATATATAGCGCTAGGTTTGTTTTGCCCCCTCCAATCAGATGTTGCCACATCAGCAGCCTCTCTCTCCTCTTATTATTTTATTATTATTTTTATTTAAAAGATATAATAAAATATTAATAGGGGCTTTATAAATAAAGCCCCACCACTACACCCCTTTTTCAGTTTCTCTCTCCACGCTGACTCAGCAGCCACGTGGACCAGTCACATTCAGGGGCTTTATAAATATAAAGCCCCACTACACATGGTCTAATGATATCTGAATTATGTAATTAAATGGTTTGATTTTGTTTTTTACAAATGAAGGTTATACACAAACTACCGATGCCCATATGCACAGCGTGTTTGGATCACCAGGAATTATAAGGTAAATTGTTCATCTATTGTTTTGTTTGCGGTTTATGATACAAATAACTAATTTGGTTGATTAATCAGTTATAATCATGATTTTAGGAATAAATTCAGGTCTGCGTGTCTTTATGGTGTGCTATGTGTTACGATTATACCTTTTTTTGATTTTTTTTTTTTTTTGGACGACAAATTTTTATTACACCTTTATTCCACATTTATTCCACCTTACCTTGCATTTGCAAGGATTTGAACCACAACCTTACATTTGTAAGGGGGGACACCATACCACTAGCCAGGTACTACCTTTTTTGATATTGATATAGTTTTGTAGCCCGGGGGTCTTACCGGAAGCAACATCTCTATCCAATGAGATAGAGGTAGGTATGGCTTAATTTGCCTGCATTCTATCCTACTCAGACTCTACCACTCTACCAGTAACTTGGCTATGGGCAGGATTTATTGGGTGTGGTGGTTGTTGTATGGATAATAACATCATGCTCGTATGATTTTCTTTTATTTTTAAATGTTTGATGATTAGAGAAATAAGTGCTTCATTTTGTTCTACGTGTTCTGCATATATCCCTTCCTTATATGTGTCATGTGTTGTAAAAGTCGGGCTAGGCGGTCGGCCAGGTGCTAGGCGGACCAAAATAGTGTAATTTTGAGCTAGGCGAGGGATTAGGCGGACCTAGGCGATCGGGTTTTTTTTTTTAAATTCCAAAAAAAAAAAAAAAAATCATTTACAAGACCTAATTCTATCAAATAAGCCTCCCGGTTAAAAAAACATGTGAATTTCTAAGTATTATGTGAAGTTCCAAGTATTATTTTCATATAAATCTGTGTATATATATAAAACGTATAAAAATTCCAAAACAATTAATCCACCTAGTCCCAACTAGAACTAGTTCCTAAGCTAGACCTCACCGCCTGCCTAGAACCTTTTACAACCTTGTATGTGTGTGTGTGCGCACACGCGTAAGGTTGATTAATACATAACCAAATTTAAGTAGAGTATGTCATAATAAAACACTCGTACCTAATACTGATAGTTACAAGTAACTTCAAGATAGAAAATGTTGGTAGAATTAAAATTACATTTTATGTTTATGAATCTTGATATCTAGGGACTACAAGACAAGATTAAGCTTGTTCCTATAGACCTTGCTAATAGACCTGCATGGTACAAGGAGAAGGTTTACCCAAAAAATAAGGTATATGTTGTTACCATTCAGTTTTAATTTGGTATTTAGTGACAAAATATCTCAAGCTCTCCTTTTCATATATAAAAACACTTGATACAACTTTTATTTTTTGACTTTATAATGTTTTATTGATGATATTTTATGTTATTTAAGGTGCCATCTCTTGAACATGACAACAAAATCATTGGAGAGAGTTTGGATTTGGTGAGGTATCTTGATGCTCACTTTGAAGGGCCTGCATTACTACCAAATGTAAGATTTAACATACATATCTTATCTGTCACAATTACATTTTTCCATATCTCAAAACTGTAACAACCTTTTGTATAGGACCCTGCTAAAAGAGAGTTTGCTGAGGAGTTATTGACATACACCGACACGTTTAATAACTCAGTGCATTCATCATTCAAAGGGGATGTTGTGAAAGAAGCTGGTGTGACTCGAAACTTTTCTTATAGCTCGTGTTGTATTGATCAAGCTAATAAATACGTGACGCGACCATTTTGTATCTACATTTAGTTATGATTTAATATTTTGAATTTTGATCAGGTGTTGCTTTTGATTACTTGGAATCAGCTCTTCAGAAGTTTGAAGGTCCATTTTTCCTTGGAGAGCTTAGTTTGGTGAGTATTCGGTCAATTCGGGCCACTATACAGTTTTACTGGTTAAAACGGACACGCACTTAAAAAATACTTTGGCTTAATTACATAAAAAAAAAGTAGTTATAAAAACAATATCTTTGAATTGCTTTTTAGATATGATTTTTGAATTGAAAAAAAATGGACAGTTGCTGGTCAGCTTAACTCAGTTTGATCCGACGTTTTTAATGTTTTAACCTGTGAGAACACGATACATCCATTGATCACTTACATTAGCTCCTGTAAACAAGGGTGTAGCTTTGTAGGGGCGGGAAGGGGCGCCCGACCCCCCGAAATTTTCACTCAAAAGTTCTGATTATATAGTATACGTATAGAATTTTTTTGGTATATACGGTTTCGACCCCCTGAAATTTCCATTCAAGCTTCGCCACTGCCTCCGGATGTTATTGCTAAAAAGTTATGGATTGCAGGTGGACTTTGTTTATATTCCTTTTGTAGAAAGGTTTCAAATATTCATACAAGAGGTATTCAAATATGATATTACTTCAGGCAGGCCAAAATTAGCAGCATGGATAGAGGTATCAGTATTGTTTATAATTTTATATATATATATATATATATTTTGTCTTAACTCCATTGACTTTAAAGGTCAAATAATCTTATATCCAACTTCAATACTGAAACAAAGTCTTAAGAGAAATATTTGATTTTTATATTAACCTCACAGGAACTGAACAAAATCGATGCATACACGGTGACGAAAGCTGACCCTGAACACGTTATTCAGTCGTACAAAAAGCGTTATCTGGTAAACAGCTTTCTGCAGCACCTACACTGCTACTCTTTTTGTTTTTTTGTTTTTTTGTTGGTTAAATAATTATGTAATACATAATATCATCATTGCAGGGTCAGTGAAGTTGATGGTTTACTTGATGAAGTCCTTGGAATCGCGATACCAGAAATTGGTTTTCTGTGTGAATAAAGTTGTTTGTGTCAACAAGTTGTGTTCTGTCTGTCTCATATATGGATTGCATAGTTGCGGACTAGATAGTGTCTGTCAACTGACCTGGTGTTTTGTTCCTTATGACATCCTGAATCTAATGATTTGCTAAATGTGTCGATAAATTTCGAGTGTTTACCTTGTTTTCATTTACAAATTCACTTCAAATAGAAAAAAATCTACTGTATTCTAGTACGCAAATGTTCGGCGAAATCACCACCATGGAACGACGGCACATAGGTGGGTCAACCCATCCAACAATCCACATCTGGAGTTCTGCGAAATAGCAAACAGTTAAAAGACGAAACAAAATTTGATTACAAACAAATTATTGAAACATATATGTTTTGGAGTTGCATACATGGGTTGAGCTTCTCTTGGGCTAGATAGGTACCCGACCCTCAAATTTTATCTTCGTAGTGTAAATTTTACCAAAAATTTCCGAAAATTGTTATATGTGTGGAGTCCGGCCCTCAGCTTTTTCGTTCAAGATCTGCCAATGGTTGCATAATTCTTTTTTATTAATTGTATTATATCTTATTATTGTTATTATAAATGCTAATACTATTTTAATAGGCGTGGACACGGAGTAAACAACTTTTGATCAAGAGGTGTCCCCTCATAATCTGGGTCTCCAAAATGACATGGACCAAAAGAGGGTCGTTGTGTGTACCCATGATGTCGAGCTTGAGCCACCATCCGAACTACTCTCAAAGTATCATCAACTACTGATAGAAATTGCCTAGACTTCTTGTTGATAGTCACAATGTAAAAGTGACTACAGAGTTTAAAGGTTTTTGCACCAAAAAGTTTAGGATGTCACAATGTAAGAGAGACTTCTTGTTGATGGACCAAAAGAGGGTCCTTGTGTGTAAGATCTACAAACCAATCAAAACATAGACTTAAAGTTATTGTCTCGTGGCAAAAAAAAAAAAAAAAAAAAAAAAAAAAAAAAACCATACATAATAAAATGTGGTTTTTGCACCAAAAAGTTACCCCCAAGGATGAACAAATCCAAAAGGATGGTGCTTTGTATTGTATATCATGTATATATGATTGTTTTAAATTGTATAAGTAAGTGAATAAGTACAACTAGCCGTTCTAGCTCAGTTGGTAGAGCGCGTGGCTTTTAACCACGTGGTCGTGGGTTCGAGTCCCACGGATGGCGCTTTTTTTTACTTGCTTAATTACGAGTCATACACTAAACCTATCTATAGCAAATCTTTTATACTTGATCCATCTCCTTAGCTGTTTATAGATGTTCACCATCGATAACCAAACACGCATAGATGAGATGATCTTCAACGGTCTAAATTAAGCACATATGCCAATCGTTTCGGTATATTTATAACTCAGCGTGCATATCTAACCTTTTTTTTTTATCTAGAGCGATTATATACGTCAACGAATTTCATGCATCTACCTTATTTCTAGTGCACAAATGCTAAGCGAAATCTCAAGAAGCCTTTGTACAACACAAGACATTTGTTACTATTGAATATTATTAACATATTTCATGGCTATCTATAAAACTTCTACTAAAATGAACAACTACCTTTAAACATACCAAAAAATAAACATATTATGAGTTTCTAAGATAAACTGAAATACAAACTCGAAACACAAAAGGTCGCTTAACCTTTCATTCTTTAAACGGGTGAGTCAAGAATACGTGTTCATGTTTACTGTTACAACGTACAACAAATATTCAAAGCCGCTATAACTTGAAAGACGGCTTATAAAGATTCCTCATGTTTGGTTATTTATAAAAAAAAAAAAAAAAAAAAAAGAGTAGTTTCTATTATCCAAAATTCAGTGTGCATGCCCAATCATGCATGCAAATAATATTAGTTATAGAGAAAAGCTGCTAATAATCTATGCCACTGCTGATCTTTTGACCTCATAATCATCCAAGTTAAGAGCTTCCAATAACCTTGGCCATGATTCTGGGATCCCTCCAGGCAAATCAAACTCCATAAGTTTTCCTTGACTTTTGTAGAAATCTTCAACAGGTTGACTCTGCACAACCAAACAGGATTAGGATTCATCATCATTCTAGGGTAGAGGCGTAGACAAATTGAGCCCGAGCTCTCTTAGCTCGTTTAACTTAAGCGAGCTCAAGCTCGAGCTCGTTTCAAGCTCTATTTGTAAAGCTTGATCTCAGCGCGTTTAGCTTAAGTGAGCTCAAGCTCATCTCATTTAACTTGAGAAGGCTCAAGCTCGAGTTGGGTTTGTTTCAATCAAGCTCTATTTGCAAAGCTCAAGCTCTGATCATGAATGTTTATTCAAGCTAGAGCTCGGCTTGGGACCGTTCCGTTTATTAATTATTAATAATAATTTATTTACTTTATATGCATTTATAACTTTTACATATTACATGATTATATATTGTTTAGATATTTTTATAATAATTTTGTATGTTCATTAAATGAGCTCCAATAGAGGCTTGAGCTTGGGCTCGAGTTCATTTAAGCGTGACTCAATTTGAGCTTTTAGCAAGCCTGTCTCAAGTAGCACACGAGTGGCTTATTTCGTTTACACCCCTAATTCTACCGGATGAAAGTGAATATTTGGAAATGAAGATCAATCACCATGTGATTCATAGTATTCTAAATTTCATCACAAATTCTATTTCCCTCAAGATTCCCTCAATTTATCATTACTCAAGGCCCTAAGGGTATTTAGGGCATTTTCTACATACCCAATTGTAATCTCATGAAATGAGTGAAAGGAGTATTTGAACTTGCATTCTTAAACTAACTAAAGGCATTTACAGCAGTGGCGAAGCTTGACCCGAAACTTCGGGGGGTCGAAACTGTATATACAAAAAAATTTCTATACGAATACTATATAGCGGAACATCTGAGCGAAAATTTGGGGGGGGGGGGGGGGGGGGGCGCCCCTCCCCGCCCTTTAAAAGCTACGCCACTGTTTACAGCTAATCATATAATCATCTGATTTTGATTATTCGAGATATCATATTTACTTTCAAAACTGATCATTCAAAATTATTATGTTATTAGAATAACTTATAAAAAGTATAAAAAAAAATAGTAACATAAATAATACCTTTTCATAGTACACGCGAAGTCGTTCTTTGACAACTTGCTCAGTGTCATCAGCGCGAGTAATGAGCTTTGAAGCACAGTGCTGGGGTGGAAGAAGAGGGGGCATGCTCATTCCCGGTCTCCCATTTTCGGCTTTGGCGTTTATTGATGCAACATTGAAACCTTTCCCGCATTGACTGCATATCCTTCTTCCCAAACATTTCTCAACCAACACGTCTTCCCTTAGTTTCAGATTCACCACCAAGTCAATTTCTGTTACCTCGTCTAGAATTTCCTGAAAAACCAAATAAAAAATACAAGATGCAGATATTAATACCCGACACGTGCATGAGATCACAAGGAACCCTAGAAACCTAACTAAGCCCGTGGGCTAATATTAATAAACCCTAGTCTAATAATACGGTCCAATCAGTGTTGTAAAAGGCGCTAGGCGCTAGGCAGGCGGTGAGGTCCAGCCTAGGGACTAGTCGGGACTAGGCGAAAATTAGGCGGAATTAGGCGTTTTGGTATTTTATACGTATTATATATATATATATATACACAAATTTAGGGTTTTTTTGAAAATATGTTAAGATATATACACATAATACTTAGATATATACACATAATACTAAGAAATACCTAGAAATACTTAGAAATTTAATAAAAAAAATAAAAAACATAAAAAATAACACCGCCTAGGACGGCCTAGGCTCCACCTAGGCTCCGACTAACTGCCAAATCGCCCAGGAATCCGCCTAGGGCAAAATTCCAAGTTTTACCTCAGCCTAGCGCCTAGGCGGCCGCCTAGGGCGCCTTTTACAACACTGGGTCCAATATATATGTGTAAACCTAACTCAATGCATGCCCGACGTGAAAGAGCATATGGCATGTTTCCTTAATAGCTCAAAGTTATTACACATGAAGCGCTATAAAAGGAGATATAACGGAATATAATGAGTTGTTCTCATTATACACATACATAGGTAGAAAATACGAAACATTAGCTACAGATAGAAGATACTTACAGCTTGTCTTATAGTCCGAGGAAAACCGTCAAGAATAAACCCTGATTCACCTTTCAATTCTCCAACTTCAAGTCGTTTTGACAATAAGTTGAATATAATCTCATCAGAAACTAACTTCCCTTGGTTCACTATCTCAGCAAGTTGAATAACACACAAAGAACAATAAATCAACGAATCATTATTTAATTTGTCACAAACTTATAACAAGCATAACACACTATCCTTCTTTACAAATCACACCTTCAATAAATGCTAAATCAATCACAAAGTTTATCATAATGCAATAAAACTATTCATCTACAATGATCCATAAATCATATACATATGTAAAAAAGTAGTAAATACAAGATCCGCAATCATGAATCACTATTTTGATCTCGATTTGAACTCAGTAATCAAATTTCAAATCGAATACAAATTTGTAATGTTCAATTTGATTCAAAATTCGAATTTAAATGGTGCATTTAATTTTTATTATATACACACACACACATAAATTTATATATATCCACACACAGAGAAAAAAAAAACACTACATTCAGACGGTTTGTTTCAACCTAAAAATGGCTCTGAATGGAATGGTTAAGAGCTGAACCATTCAGACTTGGTGTATAGCTAAACCATTCAGCACTTAATCATTCAGACCTCTTAATGATTCAGCACTTAATCAACCAAACAGCCCCTTAAAGTTCTAACATTTGGGCATGTTAACATTTCATATATTTTTTTTTGGAAGGTGACTTTCGTTATGAGTAACCCATTGTCACTCCGCCGGTCCCTTTTGAACCGACAGCACGTCAAGGCTGGCCTGACGATTTTCGGTCGGGCCCGGTGGCGAAGCTTGACCCGAAACTTCGTGGGGTCGAAACCGTATATACCAAAAAATTTCTATACAAATACTATATAATCGGAACTTCTGAGCGAAAATTCGGGGTCGGCCGCCCCTAAGAGCTATGCCCATGGTCGGGGCCCGTGCAGGATCATCCGCCATTGTAATATCTAATCCAATCAAAATTCGAATTGAGTAACTGAATTTGAAGCCGGTTTAAAAAAATGTATACTTGTAATAATTCAATTAGTTTCATTATAATATTCTAAATTCGCTTCATTAAACAGTCACCCGCCCATATACTATACAAATACAAAAGATAAATAAATATAAGAATATATGAAACAATAAGATGTACCTGACTAGACAGGGGTCCAGAGGAAGATAACTCAGCACGAACAAGATCACCGGTGGCGATGTGAGGGACGCCGAGGAGATTGGAAAGGCGGCTAGCGTACGTTCCTTTACCGACGCCTGGGCAGCCGAGGAACACCCACTGGAAGTTTCTAGAAGGTTTGGGATCTGAGAAATTGGATTGGATGTCGGAGACGACGGCGGCGGTGGTGGTGGAAGAGAGGGATCTAGTGAAGAGGAAAGAAGAGGAAGAGGGTTTGACTTTGAGGAGGCGGGTGATGGCCGCCATTGGTGGGTTTTTGACGTCTGATGAGTTGCAGGAGGTGACGACGAAGAAGATGATGATGATGAAAAAAAGTCAGCGACCTAATGAGCTATTTATGAGTTATGGCTGCGCTCGTGCGATGCCTGGCAAACACAAACATTTCTAAAAGGTATTAGCCCCAACTAAAACTCAACTCATTCGTTAATCAAATTAGTTAATCAATTTTATTAACCAATCTGCTAATTGTTAATTGGCTTCCTAACGTCAGAAACTATTCGTTTCTTGACTAGTATTTAACGGATCGTCCACAGCAATAGTTCATCTCTGGAGGCAAGGATTTGTCTTTGGTAGATTAGGGTTCGCAATTCAGAAAGGAGTGATGGCACAGCTTGTTGCCCATCTACCTTCTATTGTGGTGTAATTTTCGTATTTCATTTTAATGAAAATCCATTTAAAGTGTTATTAGACTGAATGGTGTGGTTTGGGGGAAACCTTCGGGGAGCTGGCATGTCCACTTTCCCCAAGGGGACCCCCCCCCCCCCCCCCTTCAAAATTCGGTGACTTGGGGGGTTTCTTCCCCTTTCTCCCCTTGTCATGTGATTGGTCCTTTTTACCCCCAAATGGCCCCATCAACAGATTTATGATCGTTTTCCAACAGTCATATTTTGATTGTCTCACTTGGCTTTGTAAACTGTGCACACTACCTGCATGCCTAACCCACAGGGGTGGCGGTAGTGTAGCCAAACTCAGGTTACAACCCGTGGGACGTCCCTTCCACCCCAAGTGGACAGAAAAACCGATAATTGATTTTGCTACGTTTTTGGTTAATTCAATTTTGATCGATTTCGGTTCAAATTTATCTTTTTCTGGTTTGGTTTTGGTTAACGGTTAAGTTATTGTTCACCCCTAGATATTGTTAACCCCGTAAAACATCATCAATTTTTAAAAATTAAAATATAGAAAGGCTATACGCAAATAAAAGAGAATAAAATGCTCGTTTTTATAATGTATTTTTTTTGTAAAAAAATATTAATGTATGAAAAAATTATAGTCGTTTAAAAATGGTGGAGGTAGTTGGCTTAAAATAAGGAGAAAATAGTAAATTATTTACATAAGGAAAAGTTGAGTAAAATTAAGGGAATTAAAATGTAATTAAGATGAAGTATTAATCTGTAAAAGTGTTTGAATGACTATTTTACCTTATTTTAGGGTTGTACATGGTACATTATGAAAAAACAAGTTCTTAACTTTTGGGCATCGTAAAATACCGTTGTGTTAAGATATAGATGAGATTGAAAACAAATATATTTTACGAGTATAGATGGGTATGATATCAAGTGATAACACATACCCGACCCAATGATCCAAAAAGTATATGCAGATTTATCTGAAACTTATACCGGAAAATCTTTATTTTGTGGTGATGGTGGTTCAGACATGACCAGGTGACAAACAATTTGTTTTTGATTAATCTTACATGTTAGACTAGCTATGAAGAACCAATACCCAACTACCTTGAATTGAATTGATGATCTATTTGACTACCACCGAGTAGCAAGCTATTTCTCTAAAATAAGCCTTGCGATCCGAATATAATCAATTGAATGTTCGGGTGGAAGATGTTCCAAAAAATAGCATTCACAACCCATTATCGACATTATAAATTTCTAGTGATATCATTCGGTTTGAGCAACGCCTACAATACTTATGGATCTTAAGAACCAAGTATGCAAACAGTTTTTAGATAGGTTGATGATGTTATCTTTTCTGGTAACCACATACCTGAGTTAATATATGTTAGTGTAAGAATTCTTTATCAAAAACTAATCTAATGAAACAAAACCAATACCATGTTTGAACTTCGAATGGATATTCCAACGGGTAGAGCTAAGGTTGTCTACATCTTACCCTCCTCAGACCCTATCGTAGCTTTGCTATTGGTGAGATATACCAAGTATTATGGCGATGACAAGCACTCTCTTTCCCTACGCACCCACCCACCCCCACACAAGCATGCACACATGTGTGAGCATATGCACACACACACAACTTGCATGTGTTGTGTGCTTGGTGCATTGATCTTTACTCCTAGCTGGCTAGCTACTACATTTTGGAGTGCTCTCCACAGTCCACACTTGTTGTAGTCGCTAGTTAGCAAGGTCCATCCTAGGACAGAAACTATAAACATATAACTTGGCTATATCAATATGTACATCAATACGTGTGTATGTGCACGCACGAAGCATATCGTGTTTTGGATGTATCTATATACAAAATGTGGTTTATTAAAAAAAATTGGAAACTAAATTTTAGATTTTGAACCATTGCCTAATTGGTCAAATCATGGTTCATTTAGTTAGATCAATGGTCAGATCCACCAATCTGATCTGAGTCTAGCCCATTGACAGTCTATGGAAAAGCATTTGCATTTTCTAAAACAAAGGATACGATTTTCTTTGTGTTGGTTTTCTTAACATTGGAAGCTAATTTTAGCTACTTAATGTAATTTTGACAGCGGCAGGCTCAACATTACGACTACAACAACAACCAAGCCCAGTAAAATCTCACAAATAGCAAAGTTATTAGCAGGGTCTGGGGAGGGTGGGATGTAGGCAAGCCTTACCTCTACCCCTAAGGATAGAGAGACCGCTTCCAGGGAGACCCCCTGCTCAAACACACACCCAAAAAAAAAAGATATACACGCACACAACTACTGATAACATCATAGACATTGAAAGCAATGCATCGAAAGAATAGACACTATACCACCATAAACAACCTATACACAAACATATAGGAAGACAAACATGTAAAATCCACATAACGTGAAAACCAAAGTAAGACCCTACAAAACGCCTAATCTATACACAAACATTACGACTAATCTTACATATTTTAATTAGGAAGCTAATTTCAGTTGTTTAATGTAATTAGCATTCAGATACCTGAAAATATTGAAGTTAAAACTTACAAATTTACTATGTTAACTAAGAACATTAAGCTCTACTGAACTGGTGTGTTGACCTTGATGATGAATAAGATGAAGACAGCACCTGAAAGAGAGGATGAGACTGTATTTTATGGCATGCATTTTGAAATTAATGCTCTTCTAAGGATCAAATTGGTGCAAATCAAAAGTTTGAGTTTCAAAACTTTACCTGGTATGTTTTTGGGCCCTTTTTTAGCAGATAGCCAACATTGTTTAAATTTTCAACAAATATGTCAATATCTGGAACTCTTAACCCAATCCTATCAGCCAAACTGAATATTTCCTGATGATAAAAGTAATAAAAATGTCATTTGTTTGTCATTTTAATAGATAATAATTCATATAACGATTCCTGTTTGTTATTGTTACCGATATAGAAAAGCAGTCTTTCTGTTCCAATTCTGACTGCTTGTTCAGTGCACTTAGAAACCGCTTGGCTTCTTTTTGATTACTCATCCCGCCACTCCGACCAAAATCCACAAATCCATGCTCGTCGACATACTTGTCATACAAGGATTCCTTCATAATTTCAACAACATCCTGCCATATACAGAATGACCCAAAAAAAGTCAACTTTGCAATTACTTGCTGCCATAATATTTGGAATTAACATAAACATGTGAACTTACCAAAGCATCTTCCACCGTTATTTCGTCTCTTAAATCTACCCTGGCACGTGCTTGGGCTAATCTTACTAGACTTTCTAATTGCCTTGCTGTTACTGGTGTGCCATCAGCAGACGTGTTGCGGTCTCTCAGTTTTAGGTAAAACTCCTGCAGAATTTTAGCGGCTTCTCGTGACATCCTAAAATCAAAAAAATAAACGAAGTTTCCTGTCATGTAAAAATAATAGAGGTCGCATTCTCAACCCATTTGCTAATGAATTGGTCGATTTGGTTATGTATTTCTACAACCAGGTTGAAAGTTGAAACTTGCACAAAATTCTTTTGCTAATGCATACAACCTCCTACATCGTTATGTCCGCTATTAATATTGTATTTTTATCATAACTAGCACATTCATTATTTCTAACTTTTTTAAATAAATGAATAAATAAAAAGTATTAAATGGGTCCACCATTCCACCCGTTATCTACACTGGCCCGCCCGCCCGCCCATCATGAATGGTGCACTAGTTCACCTTGGAAAGACATAAGTTCTTGCATAAGCGATATATTTGCGGAGAAGGGGGCCTGGCAATGGAACAAAATCACGGTCCTTTCTGGGATCAAGTCTTAACCTCGAGACTAACGAATTACTTTTTACATACAGGTCCGTGCTTCTAACACTTGAAGATGCTGCATCACTTAAACTAATCAGTTTTTACAGTTAAATAGCCCATGGAGTAAAAAGATTTACAGAAAAATAAACACACCTGTAAGTTTTCTCACAGTTTGTGAACTATCCCCACTGCCAGCATGCAGCTGCAAATAAAAAAATATGCATATCAAACATTTTTGAAAAGTCAAAACACAGCTCCGAGTTGACTTACCGACATAATGTGTTCAGAAACTTGTTTGTCGAGCTCCGCGTCAGGCTTATCAAGCAATATGAAAACCAAATCAAACCGTGATAACAAAGGAGCATTAATTTTCAAATTCTCATTCACAGTTTTTGCCCGGCTGTAACCAAATAAGCAATCGATATAAAAACCCAAATAAGCAAAATGGCAAATGGTTCTATAGTTAAATAAGAATTAGAATCATAAGATGACTACTTGTAATGGCCACCAACAGGGTTTGCTGCTGCTAAAACAGTAGTTTGAGCTGATAAACTTGCTACCAGTCCTGCTTTGGCAACCGAGACACATTGTTGCTCCATAGCTTCCAGGAGAGACTGGTAATTATAACATGTAAAAAAAACAACTTTTATTGTATAATTTGAATTAACCCTTTTGGACTAAGTGAGGCCTCCATTGATTTAAACTAACCTGGTGTTCTGCAGACATTTTATCAAATTCATCAATGCAGCACAAGCCCCTGTCTGCTAATACCATAGCACCTGTTGAAAATCATAAAACCTCAGATATGTAATTTTACCTAGCTATGTAATAACGTTATGAATCTAATTTGTATCTCAGACTCATCATTTTGCTTTACATGTCCAAATTTGAAATGGTGATGTGACTCAAAAACTTCCAAGGTTTTGGGACATATTTTCTTAAATATACTATAATCAAAATTGAACACCATCAAACAGATGCTTCCTTTAAGTGAAAAGATTGTGTTTAATAGCTGCTATGTATATTCTAGAGCTAGGGATGCGCGGGATCGCCATGTCGGTGGATCTTGTTACGGGTCAACGGGCTAGTTTGGGTTAATGTGGAAACACTTTTAATTTTTTTTTTTATAAATAATTAATGGGTTCATTATGCTTACAAGAATCCAAATCTTAAAAAAAAAATGCAACGATTAAGGAGGTTGTCTGCATGGAAATAGACCTTGCCAGTGTAAGTTGAAAGTTGAAACATGGCTTAGTAACAGATAAGTTTTCTCTGAATGGAAGGCATAGTAATAGAACTGATCTAAAAACATGTGGAAGAAATAAGGCTTACCTGCCTCAAAAGCATAGTCACCAGTCATTGCATCTTTGACCACCGCAACAGTGAGGCCAGCATTTGTTGTGGCATTCCCACAAACATATATACCTCGTGGTGAAACCGAAGCTGCTGCTTGCAATAGTTGACTTTTTCCTAGTCCAGGATCACCTAATATGGAACATATGGGACTCGCTAGGTTAGTTTACTATATTATATAAATAGTATTTATTTACCCAAATCCAACACTATGTGCATGTAAAACTTTGAATAGCAAATACAACATAAAGAGGGCAAGAGGTATAATTCAACCATTTCTAATACCAATGTTAAACTGCAGATTATACACAAATAAAACATTAAATGCTTACAACATTGATTAAAACTCATTAAAGAAATTAGAAAACCTCGTACCAACAATTATCACATGAATGTCTCCCCTAACAGGAACTTTATTCTGATCCATTGAATGCTTCCTTACACCTCCAAATAATGCCAATGTTATTCCAGCTGTTCAAGGTAAAAATATTAGTTATGTCATATGACCCCTCTGTAATGAACTTTACATAACTTACTCACCAATGAAAATAAAGTAAAAACCATCGAATATTGGAACATAGATCGATCAGCAAATTTGATGTTAAGCTTTTACAAAAGTGTTAGATGAACAAACTTGTGTATGTTGTTAGGTAGGCTTCCAAAAGGTTAAACATACTTCAATAAAATAAATAGCAGAACCACATTTTTTAGTACCTTTAACAAGTTCATGCCCATAGATGGATGGGCAAATCGATTGCAATATTTGACGAAATAAATCTGAACCATGCTCTGAAGTAAATTTACATATGAATTCTAAATCCCTTTGGCTGAAAGAATACAAATCCAGCAAGTCTGTAGCTTTAGTCACATTCTTTGTCTCAGACTGTGATTTGGAGTTTTTAATTGAAATTCCCTCTAAATACAAATAATATAGTCCTTGATTCCTGCCCTTTGATTTTCCTAATTCATAGCAGGGATTGATAAGCAAAATGAACTGAAGCGCAAAAAAAAAAATAATATCAGAAAATAATCAGTGCATAAGTAGCTGGAAACTACCTCCTCCTATATCCATGTAATTGTTAATCACCCTTATTATACCAGTAACAGTCACAACATCTCCAGGAATACAAAGGTCTACAAGATCTTCAGTCAATTCACATTCCAAAGTTCTTGGAACTCGGCCTTCTTCGTGATGTTCAGATTTAAGCAACTCTTGAATTCTAAAAGAGTTGATATATAGTTAGTTAGTTAGTTAGTTATTACAGATCATCCTGTGGGGTCACACAACATTACAAACATTGAGAAGTTATCTTTTGAAATCCATACCTTATTTTCTGGAAGTCTATTGGTCGTGCACTGGACCTAATCGGGTTAAAACTTCTGCTTTTGCATCCATGTATTACACAAACTGAAGGAGGTGAAAATTTTCCATCAGGAAAGTCACGTGCAATCGTAGTCCCACATTTGGTACAGACAAAACTCATTTGCACCACCAAAGGCTTGACAGTACTAACTTTTATCACAGTGCCACGCACAGAAACAAGCCGTTCTGCAACATTATTTTGGTAAATTTACTTAAAACACATAACATTATTCAACTCATAGCGAAATCAAACAAACGCAAAACTAAAGATACCAATGTAAGCTGCCTTCAAATTCTTCAAAGCAATCATCGACTCAGGGTGGTTATGCAAGCGGATGTTTACCTTCGCACTGTCATCCCATTCTTCTTCACTTAAATCATAAAGAACCTAATTTATTCCGAAACTAAGCTTAAAACCGCATGAAATGACATAACAATCCAATCAGTGTTGTAAAAGGCGCTAGGCGCTAGGCGGGCGGTGAGGTCCGGCCTAGGGACTAGTCAGGACTAGTTGGGACTAGGCGAAAATTAGGCGGAATTAGGCGTTTTGGTATTTTATACGTATTATATATATATATATATATATATATATATATATATATATACACACAAATTTAGGGGTTTTTTGAAAATATGTTAAGATATATACACATAATACTTAGATATATACACATAATACTAAGAAATACCTAGAAATACTTAGAAATTTAATAAAAAAAATAAAATAAAATAAAAAATAACACCGCCTAGGACCGCCTAGGCTCCGCCTAACTGCCAAATCGCCCAGGAATCCGCCTAGGGCATAATTCCTAGTTTTTCTTCAGCCTAGCGCCTAGGCGCCGCCTAGGGCGCCTTTTACAACACTGAATCCAATAAACAAACAGCGGCAATTTTACCTTGTGTACTGCAGCACTCATGCAAACAAGAGCTTCTTTGGGTTTTCTTTCTAAAGCTTCATAAACTTCTCCTATCTCGCATACTTTCCGAAAATGTTGAAAATCAAGTGGCAAAATGAACAATATGTCCTCTTTCTTTACCTATTTGTAAAACATTATAAATAATATTACCAAGAAAACACCATAATTGATAGAGAATTAAGTCCGACAATAACTTCACTTTAAAAACTTTCTCAACACTTAGTGGTATTGCCAACAAGGGATTGGTTCCGATTGAGCTCATTCCAGATGCGTTAAAACCGGCTCATCGAACCCTAACCACTTAACCCCTAAACCCTAGTTCTAAACCCTATGCTAATTGCTAAACCATAAAATCTAAACTATAAACCATAAAGGCTAAAACCTAAGCTAAACCCTAAAGCTAAATTCTAAAGCTAAACTCTAAATCCTAAAAGCTAAACCCTGTGTATATTTTGAATGGGGTTCGACGATCCGGTTCCAACGCTGCTAGAATAAGGTAAATCGGAGTTTGTTATGAAATTAAACATTGATTACAATTAAACATTGATTCAATTGTATAGATAAATAAGAAAGAGGGATAAAATATACCTGAGAGATGAAGTCTGATGCGTGAGGTTGCGAGAAAAAGTGTTCTTCGAGTTTGGAAGTGAGCTGCAGCTTGCTATTCCCATCAGCATGAGAATAATCGATCTGAGGGAAGTATTTAGCCAATATCTGTGAGATATGGCCTTCGGTCGGTGATTTTTGCTTGCCGGTAATCATCATCGTCCTCGTCTCCAAGGGTTTCGTTTTCAATCGCACTTCTTTTCCAACTTTTTTTCGTTTGATTTTGGCGGGAATATAACTCAAAAACGATTAGAAACAAAGAGGATTTTGAGCAAGGAGTGGGTTATTGCTAAGTATTATGTGTCTTATTAATTAAGGCTTAATACAAAACCACTATTAAGCCGAGGGTCTTACTAGAAACAGTTTCTCTATTTCCATAGAATAGATATAAGGATGTCTACATCCAAAGGCGGATGCATGGCTAACTTATGGTGGGCCAGTGCCCACCGTAGACTCAATCTGTAAGACCCTAACCCGTAATCACGCGATCAACGCCCAAATCATACTGGTTTGGACCTTACTTAAACCACTCCCGATTAAAACTTTGAAATTTATAATAAGTCAACCTATTAAGATCAAATACATGTTTGATTCACACAAATTTTTACATTTTAATAGTTAAAACATACTCTAAGATGTTGCGTTTTAACGGGAGTTCCTTAGATTCTAATGCGGAAGCTTGATGAGTGTTTGGGCGTGTTCGGCTCTTATCGCGACTTGATCCTTGCTCCGGGACTTCCTTCACTTGTTTACCTAGCACCATTACACAAAGAATGGTTAGTGGGTTGTCAATGATACATTTAAACTAGTACGGTAGTCGTTACACGTTAAAACGGAACGAACCAGGCCAAACGGCCCTTTATCAGGAGAACAAACTGCTGCAACTTTTGCGCAGCAGCTGTTCGGATCGCTTTTACCCCTTCTAAAACCCAAAATCCGACTTCGACTTTCAAATAAGAATTGTTCTACGCTCCGAGAGCTTTCCAGGCATATAAAGAACACCTCCTAACGATTTTTCTATGATTTTATATGAAATTTTAAAGATCGTGCCGTCATGCTGTTCTCTGTGAGCGGCCGCGCGGTCTCTATGAGCGGCCGCTCACAGCTTCTGATGTAAATTTGGTGATTTTTAAGCATGGGAATCATGTCGCAACCGCATTTGATGATTCCCGAAGCCTAAGTATTGACTTGCCGACTAAATAAACCTTTGTTTGACTGAAATCATTGCCCGGTTTATGTCGCCATGATCCGGTTTTTAGTTTTGAATGTTTATGGCGACTTTTACACAAATCGACCCATTTAGACATTGAACTTAAGCAAAACACCATTCGACCACGCGCAATGCGTATAGTTTATGTTGTCAAGTCATTAGACACTTGATCAACTAAAGTGTTTGTCCGATTTGTTCATTATGAGTTTGTTATTAGATTTATCCTTTAGTAAATCTTTATAAATTCCCAAAATGCCCCTCCTAGCCAAATCTTTCGATTTAGCCATTCATGGCGACTCTTCTTGATTCAAACCCACTGTTTTGGACTCAATGACTTGTTTAAAAACTTCTAAGTCCGTACGGACTTAGATTTTCAACATTTCTCAAGATTGTTCAAATGTGGTCGATTCTAAGCGCCTTAGCGCGCATTAGACATAGTTATGGGATTAACTTACCTATTTGGCACCCTCACTTCATGTGATGCTTTAGCACCCATATTGCTTCGCCCGAATGCGTTTATTTAACTACGGACTTACCCGGTAGTGTTGACCCATTCTCATGCCTATCAAACCATCCATATGAATCCTTGACATCAAGTGTTCTTTTTCCTTAAAAGTTAGTAACCTATGTAAACGTCTCATTTCACACACATTAATAGCCCGGGATCCAAATGGCGTTCCACCACCAATCGGCCCGTCAACATCATAATATCTAAATGCTTCGAATATCAAGCATTTTGTTCAAGTGTTATTATTAACCTAACTTGACCCGTTTATTAAAAGACTCAAATTATAAAATTAAGCGTCCCAACCCAAGCTTAACAAGTTTCTTCCATTTAGGCGATTCCAACCTAATACAAGCTAGAATTCCATATCTCATAGTCTATCTTTATGAATATGCATGTATTCTTCATTGACAATATCTTTTCCATGACTATCGAACAATTACACAATCCTTTAGTATCAAAGAGACTTATTTAAGCTAAGTCACTTACCTTGGCCACGAGTCATGCGTTCCATGATCCATTTGCTTCGGTAGGTTCATCCCATCCAAGCTCCTACCTAGCTTGACAAGACCAAACCTTAGTGTGATTGAACCATAGATACTTCGTTTTTGTGTAATGCATAGGCTTCCCCTTTGATTTGCCTTGAGTTTGAGCAAGAATTTGGAGGTTTAGGGTTTGGTTGGTGAAAGAGTTTGATCTCCTGATGTTGAGATCGACCAACACACACACAAGTGTGTGTTTTGATTTTATTAAGTTTTATTAATAAAACTAGTTTTACCACATTGGCAACTATAGTCCCTCCAAATATCCCCGAATGTCATTTTCTTATGAAACTAGCTACTCAAGCTAGTTTTCTTATATTATTAGCCCGTTTATAAGATTACTAACATTAACTAGATTATTTCTATATTAGATCATAACCCATGTTCTTTCTTTGTTCAAGTCTTGTTTTTTATTATTTTGCTAATCACGCCTAATGGCGTAGTTAGGCGAACGAATGGTTTTGGGGTGTTACACAATCCAGCCCACTCATTAAGTATGAATGGTGGCCCAAGTGTCAAACTCAATTTCTTTTTTTCTCAAAGGCATAGTGTGGAATCAAGTACCATAGAGGTTAATTTAGTTCTGACATTTTCATATAATTTTTTAGGATGACGTAGTTCCAAATGGTAAACCAACATTAAAAGTAATTTTTATAATAACACCCTAAGTTAGTTATTGTTAAAAGATGCTATTGGGCTCCTCTGCTTAGTAATTCAATTACTTCTTGGGCTTGTTATTGGATATGTCTTGTTGGGCTCCTTATTGGGCTTATTATAACTTATTAGCCCGTTCATTGGGCGTTCAGGTTGATACATAAGTGACCCGGGTCTTGATTATCTTTGGTCCGGTTCATTATTATTGTTGTGTTTGTTTTGTGTGTTTGTTCACACAGATTGATGACATGGCATTGTGAGGTTCGTTGGATTGTTGCTATCTCGACCGTTGGATCATTTCTATCTCTCTATATAAAGGGAGCTCAGACGTACAAGCTCCAGTTTTGATCTTTGTTATCTCTCTCTTGTTCAGTCGTCTAGGGTTTTCATCTAGGGTTTCATATTGTTTGTAAGTCTGTTCATTCGTTTGTATTTCAGTCTGGTTATGATCTACTGATCTAATATATCAGCAGATCTTCTTGTATCAAACATTTATTTCTGATCTCAGTATTTTACTGAGATCTATTGGGTATTGGGGGGTACTTTTGGTTTGGGTTAATAAGAGCTTTGTCACCGTGTTTTGTCGCCTATATCTCTTTGTTATGATTGTGAGTTTATGTTGGCTCCTGTGTTGTTGATTATCGTTGTTAGAGTTGAAACCCTAAAAGTTTACATGGTATCAGAGCCATAGGCTCTTGATCTTGGGTTTTCTTTGTGTTTTTCCGCTGTCTTTTGTTTTCTGTATCAAGGATCCGATCTGTGTTATAGATCTGGTTCTTGGGGTTTTGTTTAAAATAGTAGATCTGATCTTAATACTATAGATCTGGTCTATTATTGCTTGTGTCTGGTATATTGTTGTTATCAGGTTGTTGAAGTCAACTATTGTTGGCTACGGATCTGTGGAGCTCTTGGATCGGAAAAATATAGCTTCAATTGCTCCTACAACTCAGCACCCTAAGTGAAGGTGTTGGTTGTAGGTTGGAGAAACCCTAACTTGGGTTCCCCCTCTCTGTGAGATCTTTCCTCTTCCTTTTTTTTTTGTCTGTTGTGTCTAGTGGCACTGACCGGGTTAGGTGGACCGGTATTGGCCAAACTACTTGGTGTCTTGTCTGGTTGTGTTCTGTGACTACTTGTATTGCTTGGTTAATATTCTTAGTATTCATTTATTACATACTGTAGTTATAAAGGACTCCTGAGTTAAGAGCTGGGTGGGCACCCTTGAGTGATGAACCCACTATCTGTACACTGACTCAGCTTCATCCTTCTAGGTTGATTTCTGTCTTTCGTTTACTGTTTGGTTGTATTTGTGTGTTCTGATTGTGAGTCATGGATGATATTGTTGTTCCAGTGGAAGGTGGGACTGCCACCTCCGGTGGTAGTAACCTTAGCCTTGGTACTGGTGAAGCAACTCTTGTGAGTAAATTGGATATTAGTGATCCATTGTTTTTACATCCTAGTGATACATCTAGTTTGTCTATTATAACAATAAAACTAAAGGGTACAGAAAACTACTCTGTCTGGTCTAAATCTATGAAACTTGCTTTGCAAACAAAAAACAAGTTAGGTTTTATTGATGGAAGCTGTATTAAGTCTGCTGATAATGATGTTTTAGGCAGACAATGGGATAGATGTAACTCTGTTGTTCTTTCTTGGTTGATTAATTCTGTAAGTGAAGAATTGTATCTTGGACAAATGTGTTTCTGAAAATGCTAGAGATGTCTGGTTAGATCTTAGGGAAACCTATGATAGAATTGATGGGTGTGTTATGTTCAATCTACATCAAAAAATAAATGGTATAACTCAGAGTGGTAGTTCTGTGTCTGAATATTATAATAAACTGAACACAATGTGGAAACAATTTGATTCCATAGTTCAGTTGCCTGCTTGTACTTGTCAGGCCTCTAAAGAGTTTAATGACTTTAATTGCCTTATTAAACTCATGCAATTCTTGATGGGGCTTGATGAGATATATCAACCTGTTAGGACCACTCTTCTGACTAGTGATCCACTGCCTACAGTAAAAACTGCTTTTGCTGTTGTCTCTAGGGAGGAATCTCATAGAGGAACTAGCAGTGGATCAAAAGCAACAAATGTCTCTTTTGTTGCTAAGTCTAATCAAGATTCAGATAATAGGAAAGGTTTCAATAGGGGATCTAATCCTAATCTGAAATGCACACATTGTAACATAATTGGTCATACCAAAGAAAGATGTTTTGAAATTGTTGGTTATCCAAATGGGGTTCAAAGGAAAACTGGAAATAATACAAATTGGTCTAATAATAATAATAACAGTAATCCTAATAGAACTCAAGGTAATTGGAAAGGTGGTATGACCAATACTAGTAACAATGTGTGCAGCAATGTTACTTCTAGCTCACCTTTTACTCCTGAGCAGATCTCTAGGTTAATGAATCTTATAAAGGAAAAGTCTACTGGAGATCCTCAGAGCTCCAATGCTGGAGGTGAGTCTGTTGTAGTTAGTGGGTTTTCTAGCATGTCTGTTCTGTCCAAGTTGTCTAATATTTTCAAAAAATTTTCAAGTTGTTCCAACTTGGTTAAGTTTGCTTTACTTGTTGGTTGGATCATGGACTCTGGTGCCAACCAACATATGGTTGGCAGTGATAAGTACATGATCAACTGTGTTGATGTGTCTAAATATAACTTAGAAGTCAAACACCCTAATGGCACAAATGCTAAAGTTACTAAAATTGGTGATATAAAACTTGCTGATGGTGTTGTCTTAACTGATGTCTTTTACATACCTGATTACTGTGTTAACCTTGTGTCCATACATAAACTGGCCAAGGATAACAAGTTAGATGTTCTGTTTAATGAACATGAATGTCTTGTCCAGGATTCCAAGTCAAGGAGAGTCCTGGTGACTGGTAGACAACAAGATGGTCTATACTTTGTTGGTAAAGATGTGAGTTTTAGTGGTGTATGTTTTAATAGTGTAACTGACCATAGTCTTTGGCATAGTAGGTTAGGACACCCCTCAAGTCAAGTTCTAGCTGTGTTAAAGGATAGGTTAAATGCTGGAGAACCTAACTCTATGCCATGTGATATCTGTCACAAGGCAAAGCAGGTCAGGGTCCCCTTCCCTCTTAGTGATCACAAGTCTAAGTCTGTAGGAGATCTTGTACACTTAGATGTATGGGGTCCCTATAGAGTGACAAGCAAAGAGGGATTTAGGTATTTTCTTACAATTGTTGATGATTACTCTAGATCTGTGTGGGTTTACTTGTTAAAATCTAAAGTTGAAGTTTTTGAAAACCTTGTTTGTTTTTATGAGTTAGTTAAAACTCAGTTTTCTAAAAACATTAAGATGTTCAGAAGTGATAATGGAACTGAATTTATAAACAAACAGGTTATTGAGTTTTGTAATAAAAGAGGTATGCTTCATCAAACTTCTTGTGCTTACACTCCACAACAGAATGGTGTTGTGGAGAGGAAGCACAGACACCTTTTAAACACAGCTAGAGCTCTTTTATTTCAAAGTAGTGTACCTTTAAGCTTCTGGTCTGATTGTGTGTTTACTGCTGCTTATTTGATTAACAGGATTCCTTCGTCTGTTTTGAATGGTAAGAGTCCCTATGAGTTAGTTTATAGGTTCCCCCCCCGAACTTAGTCACTTAAGAAATTTTGGTTGTTTATGCTTTAAAACTGTTTTGGATGACCCTGATAAACTGTGTAGCAGGGCTGATAAATGTGTTTTGTTAGGTTATTCTTTTGTAAAAAAGGGTTATAAATTGTTAGATTTAGAAACAAAAAAGGAGGATTTCTCTAGGGATGTAAAATTTTATGAAAACATATATCCCTATAAAACTGAACACAAACAGGCTGTTCTTGAAAAAGTAAATCATTTAAATTTTTTTGATAATCTTGAAACTGAAATTTCTAATAGTGACCAAACAAAACATTTTTTCCAAAACCTTCCCAATGATGAAGGGGAACCTAATGGGTCTCATGATCACTCACCTAGTGTACAGTTAGATGACTTACCTAGGCAATCTAGTGAGGTAGATCATGATGGTGGGCATGATCAGCAACCTAGTAGTCCTTTAGGAGGAGGGACTAGCTGTACTGGGTTAGAGGGATCAGATGAAGAGACAAGGACTCCTGAGGGAAGTAGACCTGTTAGGCAGTCAAGTAGAGAGTCTGTTTTGCCTAAGAAATTTGGTGATTATGTGTTAGAAGGGAAAGTTAAGTATCCCATTGAGAAAGTTGTTAATTATTCAAATCTATCTGTTGATAATATGAGTCTTGTATCTGCTGTGAATAAAGTTGTTGAACCTTCATCCTATATTCAAGCCTCTAAAGATCCACATTGGATTGAGGCTATGAATGATGAGATGGAGGCACTTTATAGAAACAATACATGGATTGTCACTGACCTACCACCTGGTAGAAAGGCAATTGGTTGTAAATGGGTCTATAAAGTGAAATATAAGTCTGATGGTCAGATTGATAGATATAAAGCCAGATTAGTGGCTAAAGGGTATAATCAAAGAGAAGGATTAGACTTTGGAGAAACCTTCTCTCCTGTAGTTAAAATGGTTACTGTAAGAAGTGTTATTAGTTTGGCTGTCCAAAATAATTGGACATTATATCAGCTTGATATAAACAATGCTTTCCTATATGGGTCAATAACTGAGGATGTTTATATGCATTTACCAGAAGGATATACTTCTGGAAATTGGTCAAAGGTCTGTAAGTTAGTGAAATCATTGTATGGTCTAAAACAGGCACCAAGAAAATGGAATGAAAAACTTGTAGATGTTTTAAAAGATATAGGTTTTGTTCGTAGTGTGTGTGATTATTCCATGTTTGTTAAAAGTGTTGATAAAGTTTTTGTTGTATTACTAGTGTATGTAGATGATATAGTTATCACTGGTAACTGTAAATCTGAGATTGATAATGTTAAAACATTATTAAAAGAAAATTTTCAAATAAAAGATTTAGGTAAATTGAAATATTTTCTTGGCATTGAGGTGTTATATTCTGATCAAGGAATTTGCCTTAATCAAAGAAAATATTGTTTAGATCTTTTAAGTGAGTATGGATATCTTGGGTGTAAACCTGTATCTGTGCCAATTGAGTAGAATTATAACCTTGTTCTTAAAAATGACAAGGATCAAAAGTTTTTAGAGGATGTTACAGGTTACCAGAAACTTATAGGTAAATTAATATACTTGTCCCTTACACGACCTGATATAAGCTATTCTGTGCAATTTTTGAGTCAATACATGCATAAGCCGACTCAAAAAGTGCAGGAAATAGCTTTTAGACTGCTTAGGTATCTTAAGCAGTCTCCAGGCAAGGGTATAGTGTTTAAAAAGGGTAAGAATTTAACCTTGTCAGCTTTCTCAGATGCTGACTGGGCTAAATGCCCTGTTACTCGACGGTCTGTTACTGGTTTCTGTGTTTTTATAGGTGATTGTCTTGTTTCTTGGAAAAGCAAGAAACAAAATACTGTTGCTCGGTCTACAGCCGAAGCAGAATATAGAGCTATGTGCTCTACAGTTTGTGAACTTGTTTGGATATCTAATCTTTTGAAAGAATTGGGTGTTAATAGTGAGTTACCTATAAATATGTTTTGTGATAGTAAATTTGCTATTTCTATAGCAGAAAACCCTGTATTCCATGACAGGACCAAACACTTTGAGTTGGATTGGCATTTTTTAAGAGAAAAAATAAGTTGTGGGTTTGTTAAAGCCTTGAAAGTAAAGTCAAATCAGCAGGTAGCTGATATTTTTACCAAAGGTTTACTCAGTGGACAACATGAGTATTTATGTGAAAAACTGGGGTTGTCAAACTTATTTAGTAATTGAATTAAGGGGGGGTGTTAAAAGATGCTATTGGGCTCCTCTGCTTAGTAATTCAATTACTTCTTGGGCTTGTTATTGGATATGTCTTGTTGGGCTCCTTATTGGGCTTATTATAACTTATTAGCCCGTTCATTGGGCGTTCAGGTTGATACATAAGTGACCCGGGTCTTGATTATCTTTGGTCCGGTTCATTATTATTGTTGTGTTTGTTTTGTGTGTTTGTTCACACAGATTGATGACATGGCATTGTGAGGTTCGTTGGATTATTGCTATCTCGACCGTTGGATCATATTCATTTCTATCTCTCTATATAAAGGGAGCTCAGACGTACAAGCTCCAGTTTTGATCTTTGTTATCTCTCTCTTGTTCAGTCGTCTAGGGTTTTCATCTAGGGTTTCATATTGTTTGTAAGTCTGTTCATTCGTTTGTATTTCAGTCTGGTTATGATCTGCTGATCTAATATATCAGCAGATCTTCTTGTATCAAACATTTATTTCTGATCTCAGTATTTTACTGAGATCTATTGGGTATTGGGGGGTACTTTTGGTTTGGGTTAATAAGAGCTTTGTCACCGTGTTTTGTCGCCTATATCTCTTTGTTATGATTGTGAGTTTATGTTGGCTCCTGTGTTGTTGATTATCGTTGTTAGAGTTGAAACCCTAAAAGTTTACAGTTATCAATTAGGCCTTTTAGTTTGCTTTGAATTTTTAATAACCCTAAAACATTTCATGTTAGATATTAATTATAACTTGTTAATTTGAGTAGATAAGTAATGTGTTCTGATGCTTAATTATTCAATTGTTTTATAAGCGAGTATTGTTTTCTTAAATTTTGGTTTTCAATAGTTTTCTTTTTGTTACTTATGGTTACTTATAATTTTATTTGAAAATTGTTATCAAATTAATCATTTTCATTTAAGTAAATAAGTATAATTAGTTTTATAATATCACTAAGTGGACAAGTATGAATCGGTTTTACCTGACTTGTTTTGACCTGATTTGTTTTAATCCAACCAATTTGTGCCCCCCGTAAGAAAATTTTCTAGATCCGTCACTGTCTACATCTTGCCCTCCTCAGACCCTACCTTAGCTTTTGCTATTGGTAAGAAGATTAACTGAGTATGATGATGGTGTATTTTACAAGTTCTGCTTGTGAGCAATTTATTATTGGATGTGCGTTTTACGAAATGCCACACGTTCATTAGGTGTTCAGATGATCTGGGTATGTATGTCAGGTCAACTTTTAGATAGGGTTTTTGTGAATATATAGAAGTGATCTACAAAGTTGCATCAATGTTTTTTTTTTTTCCTTGCAAAGTGTCATAAGTAACGGAGTATGTATGTGTCTCTCAAGTTAAGTGTTAAACACTGAAAATCTAAGGATTGGAGGGAAGATAACAAGATTAAAGTCGAGCATTCAAACTAATGCGAAAATCGATAAATAGAGAAGACGACAAACCCTTAGTGATGATGTTAGCACATTGAGAGTTGGACGGAATATGAATAACCGCGTAGCTGACCAGTCTACACTTTTTCATTAATAAAGTAAATGTCCATCTCAATATGTCTATTACGTTGATGTTGTACCAGGTTCATGGACAATCTTAACCATGATTTAAAATGTGTATATTTAATACTAAGGTTGTGCTTTCGTCTAAGTGCTGAAGTGCACACATTTGATCAAATACCATTATACCAACTAACAATCTAACCAAATAAAACAAAAATAGAAAAAAAAAATAATTTGAATTTAATAACTCTTAATCTTGTTAATCATGAAATAACTCAAAATTGATTACTCTCTTCTCTTGAATCTATTTATAACTAGTATGACTTGCAATACTAGTAATCCTAAATCAAAAATAACTAAATAACGATTAAAAGATTCATAATTATCTCTAACTTAATCTACCAACTTATGCATCAAGTAATTACTAAACCAACTAAGAGAATTTGTTGGCCCGACCCAAATCTGGTTTGGCTGAGTCGGTAATTGAGCATAACAATCACCATCCTAATGTTCGACTTGAAACAAGTAGGCCTTTAAATCCAAAAGTTGTCTTCTTTGCCTCAATTCTCTTGGAACTCCGAACTCGTCTTGATCTCTATCTGGGTTTTTCGACTCCTTTCTAGCTCGATCATTCATGCGACCATGTACCTGACTAGTCATTTCTCCTCGACTCGTCCTTTGATCATAAGAACTAGCACCACCATGAAACATTCAAGTTCTTGTGTGGTTTTTTTTCTAAATCCAATTACAGTGAGTTGTCTTGTACTTTTGTGATGCTATTGTATTTTTTCATCACATGACAAAAACTGAAGATGGAAGCCTCTCGCAAAACATCCGAAATTTCGTGATCCATTTATTACACCAACTTGTTCAGCCCAAAGATTTTGTATTATAGCCTTTTAAATGCTTTAAGAAGACAAGTTTATTTTCGTTTTCTTTTTCTTTAATCGTTGGCCTTGAAAAACATAAAAAAAACCAACTTGTTATCTTTTCATTGTAGCTTTTAAAAACAACTAAAAAGAAATTCGTTATGTGAACACAAAAGAACCCCCCCCCCCCCCCCCCCCCCCCCCCCCCTCCCCCCCATTCAAGTTCCTACTTGACGTTGTCAAAATCCAATTGTAGTGAGCCATCTTGTGCTTTGATCATGTTGCATTTCTTTGATCACAAAACAAAACTTGAAGATGGAAGCCTCTCGCAAAACATCCGAAAATCCTTGATTCCTTTATTAGACCAACTTGTTCAACCCAAAGATTTTTGTATTATACCCTTTTAATTGCTTCAAGAAGACAAGTCCATTTTCATTTTGTTTTTCCTTAGCCGTTGTCCACAGAAACCAAATAATGAATAAAAGGAAAAAAAAAACAATCTGTTATCTTTTTATTGTACATAATAGAAATCCCTCAATTCAAGTTCCCGTTTGGCCTTTTCAAAATCCAATTGCAGTGAGTTGTATTGTACTTATGTGATCCTGATGTATTTCTTTAGGGAAAATGGATTTTAATACTCTCAACTATCGTCTGTTGGCGGATATCATACCGAACTTTCACTTTGGCCAATAGCACTCCCAATTTTCAACTTATTTTCTCCCATCATCCCCAAACTAACGGATGTCTAACTTGGTTAGTCTTCGTGGCCAAAATGTAAAAACCAAAACTTCTGTGTGACCAAAATGTAAAAACAAAAACTTAAGGGGCATTTTTGAAACTTATTATTATTATTATTATTTTAAATTCTATAAATCTCAACACCTCCCCCCCCCCTCCTTCTTCATTACACTCAAACCTACCACCACCCCACCCCACCAACCCACTGAACAGAAACCCTAGTACCACCACCACCATCTGCCACCAAACCACCACCATCTACCGCCAAACACCATTATCAACCCACTTCACCACCATCAGCCGCGTAACAGTCAACACGACCGAACATAACTTCACCACCACCAACCCCATCACCTAACTTCATATCCACCCCCTTTCTCTCTCTAAAACCCTAATCCCCAAAAATTATAACCTTCATTTCTGGTTAGTCTTCATCTTCATCTCTGCTCTGCACAACACGTAAACAAAAAAAATCCAATACATATTCCTCAACAAACAAATCGATTGCTATTATTCAGCAAAACAATAAGGTAAGGCTCTCGATTTATCAACAAATAAACAAATCGATTATTATTGTTGTTGATCAGAAAGTGTATTTGCTTTTCTAGTCTTGAGGAGCTTTTATTCTCTCTTTTTTACAGGAATTATTTGGTTAGCATAATAATTTTCAAGAATTTTGTTCTTGTTCTTAGTGGGTTGTGCTAATAAAGCTCTTAAATCATTGCAACTTTATGTGGTTTTAATAATAAAGTTCCAATCTTGACATCCAATTCATTGAATTTCACCATTTTCTTGATTTTCTTGAAACTTATATTTTATAAAAGATTTTTGCTTTGAATAATAAAGGAGAGAATAAATAATAATAAAAATCGAAAGGAATTGAGAGATGTAGAAACCTATAGATCGATAGATAGAGAGAAAGAGATAGGGAAAAGATAGATGCGTGTTTAGGGTTTTTAGTAGAGGCAGGTAGATGAGAGAGAGAGAGAGGGGGGGGGGTTGGTTTGGGTTTTAAAATAAAAAATTTCAAAAAAGGTCCCTTAAGTTTAGTTTTTTATATTTTTGCCACGTAGGCTGTCACTTAAGTTTAGGTTTTTACATTTTGGCCACGAAGACTAACTAAGTTAGACCTCCGTTAGTTTGGGAGTGATGGAAGAAAATAAGTTGCAAGTTGGGAGTGCTAATGGCAAAGTGAAAGTTGGGAGTATTATCCGCCAATAGGCAATAGTTGGGAGTATTTAAATCCATTCTCCATTTCTTTAAACACAAGATAAAAATTGAAGATGGAAGCCTCTCTCAAAACATCCAAAATTCCTAGTGGGCAGTTATTTGTCAACGGCTAGATACCGGCAATTAAGGTAATATTTAGTTAGCCGTTAAAAAAATAAAAATAAAAAAGATGCAAAAAAAAAGAATGAAAAGGAAGTACAACAACATAGAAAATCTAGAGTTGTGTATTGTCTTCGTAAATGACACGTTGTTACCGTACTTGCAAAGACACAAGCCATTGCTGATTATCTCCTTCAGTCCTTCTCCATCAATACTACCTTATTCCAATTTCCACACCAAGGTATCTCTACTCAACACAGTTTATTATTAACTTACACATATTATTATCCATCCATAACGTTTCCTATTTATCATCCATTATTATATAATTATAGGAGAATGTCTACCAACACAGATGCTCTTGCTTCATCTGAACCACCAATTAACAATAATTCCTTAGATTCAAAAACCCAAACCCTAGTTGATGATTCTAGGGTTTCTGGAGGTGATATTGCTGTTCAGGATGTAATTGATGATGTTAAGGTCTCTGTAGATGAGACAGCGATTGTGATGAATGATAACAATGACGTAGTTTTGGATAAATCGGTCTCGGTCGATGGGGTTAAGATTGGGGATGAGTCGTTCGGTTCGAAAACTGAAAGATTAACGGTTAAGCAGGTTGATGATCGTAGCGGCGATGGTGATATTGTAGTTAGGGATTCAGTTGTTGATTCTAGGGTTTCTGGAGACGAGACAGCGATTGTGATGAATGATAACAGTGAGATAGTTTCATCTGAATTACCGAGTAATGGAGATGTTGATGCGGTCAATGGGGTTAGGATTAGGGATGATTCGTTAGGTTCGAAAGCTGAGACGTTAATTATGAAGCCGTCCGCTGATGATCATAATGAAGATGGTGATATTGTCGTTCGGGATTCAGTTGATGATTCTAGGGTTTCTGAAGATGAGAAAGGGATTGTAACGAATAGCAGTGACCTAGTTTTGGATAAACCGATATCAGATGCTGCAGTTTCATCTGAACCAATGAATGATAGGGACATTGACGCGGTCAATGGTGTTAAGATTGGCGCTGACTCATTAGGTTCAGAAGCTGAGACAACAACTATGAAGCCGTCTGATGATCATAACGGAGATGGTGATAGTGTCGTACAGGCTCCGAGAGATGAGAAAGGGACTGTAACGGAGAACATTGAGAACGTTTCTGATGAAAATGAGGTTATTAATGAGGAAAAAGAAGGCGAATATAAGGTTACGGATATAGTTTGGGCCAAGGTCAAGAACTATCCATGGTGGCCTGGTCAGATATTTGATCGATCCGCTGCAACAGAAAAAGCTAAGAAATTCTCCAACAAGAAAGGGCATCTTATCGGTTATTTCGGGGATCAAAGTTTTGCGTGGAATAAACCTCCCAACATCAAGCCATTTCGGAAGAATTTCCATAAATTGGAGAAACAAAGTACTTCCAAACCGTTTTTACATGCTGTGAATTGCGCTTTGGATGAGGTTTCAAGGCGTGTTGAGTTCGGATTGGCGTGTTCTTGCTTATCCAAAGAGGTATATGACAAAGTTAAATCCCAACATTTTGTTAATGCTGGAATAAGGGAAGAAGATAGTAAAATAGACGGTGGTGATAGATTTTCGACTGTTTCTACTTTCAAACCGGTGAAAGCCGTTCAATCTGTGCAAGAACTAGGTAGAGAACATTTTGATGGATTTAGTAGATTGGAGACTTTGTCTGTGAGAACTCAGTTATTGGCATTCTTTCGTTGGAAAGGTCGTAATCAGTTAAAACCACACGATATTGTGGATGAACTAGATAATAAGTTAGAAGAGGAATCCGCGCTTCCATTAACGGAAGAAAATAAGGTGGTTGAAGACGAAAAACTAGCTTCTTTAGGTGAAAAAACTTCATCTAGAAAGAGGAAGCCGGATGATAATGATAGTGATAGTGATGATTCAATCCCACTCAAGAAAGAAAGAAGTTTGACAAATGTGACTCCAAAGGGTAACTTGAGTGCAAAAAAAACTTCATCAAAAAAGAGAAAGCCGGACGATAGTGATAGTGATAGTGATGATAGTGATAGTAATAGTGACGATTCAATCCCACTCAAGAAAAATAGAAGTTTGACAAAGGTGACTCGAAAGGGTAACCTGAGTGCGAAAAAAACTTCATCTAAAAAGAAGATGCCGGATGATAGTGATAGTGATAGTGATGATTCAGTCCCACTCAAGAAAAATAGAAGTTTGACAAAGGTGACTCCAAAGGGTAACTCGAGTGCAAAAAGAAGTAAAAAGGGTATTGGCAAGAAAGCAACCGTTGAGGATAACGTCATTAAGGATGAAAATGGGAATGAAAAACCAGATTCTGTAGGCAAAAAAGTTTCATCCAAGAAAAGGAAGCCGGATGTTTCCGATGGTGATGATTCGGTTCGACGGAAGAAGGAAAAAGGTTTGACAAAAATGACATCAAAGGGTAGCTCTAGTGTAAAAAGAAGTAAAAGTAATATTAGCAAAAAAGAAACCTTGAAGGAGGAAAATGGGAATGGAACTGACAATAACAAGTCATCAGTTTCATCTCCAAAAATGTTTAGAGTTGGTGACAGTATATGTAGAATTGCAAAACAGTTATCCGAGTCACCTACGATTCTTAAGAAGGAATCCGAGAAATCAAAGAATGATGAGGACTCTGCAACTGTGAGGGAAACTGCTAAAAAAGATGGACAACCTGTTGAGGCAATTCAAACTAAAGAATGAGCAACCTAGGTTAGGTACGAATTCTTTTCGTTATTCTTTGTGGTAAATATTAGAATCCTGTCTTTTTGCTTGTAGATTGTACATTTTGTACGTATCTATTAGAGATGGCAAATGGGGTAGGGCCGAGACTATGTGAAAGGTCAAATTGGGTATTTTGATATGAGATGGAAAAGGTCGGGTTGACCTAAAACACTTTCTGTCCAAAATTTACGGAGTTTTATAAATAAATAGCGTGTCAAACCTATGTTACACAGTTTATGTTATTTTGAGAATTTTTATTTAATTTAAGGGGTTTAGGAGGTTCCATCATCCATGCAGGCAAAACACTTTGGATGAATTTAAGACTCATCTGACTTCTGGTTCACTTACATTTTAGTTTGACCCGTTAGAGATAGAACACAAGTCGTTCAGCTTCGAGTATGAACTGGTTTACCTTTTGATTTAAAATATGATGACCATTTTTGATTGTAGATGGAAAAAGACGGTTACTATAATTTATAAAGAGAGTGCTAAAATTTTGCAAATGCTGCTGATCTATGGGAGGTTAATCTGTCATCAGAACTCATGAGAGCCGAGAGGGGGCATTAGAAGACTTGTTACTGATATCATGGATCGTTGCATACACTAATTTCTCATGTTTTTGTATAAAACTTTTGCAACTGGGATGCATATTTATTGCTTTAAACAGGTTTATAGTATTAGCTATATTGTCAGATGCTTTAATATTACAAGCTTGTATCCATTGACGAAGGGAAAGTTACAGGAAAAAAGTATTTATATTTAGAAACGATATGTTACATGTACAAGGGTACTGCTATACGTATACCCTTGATAAGGGTGTATACAATCATGTTCTGTGTCCTTTACTTGCATATACTGTACCATACAATTGTTCATTACTATGTATAGTGTAATATAAAGTGTCCTAAACATGTGCAAATCAACAAAACGTATGCCCCTACACGGAGTCACGGACGTATAACTTAGTAATGTAGGGAGTGTTCCAACAGTCTCTCCCCTATAAAAACTCCATCCAATTTCATGCAGGGATGTGCGTAGTTTTAATCTTCATTAATTTTTATCTGTTTTAACAAACCTGTGTATACTATTTATTTTGTTTGTTCGATACGGATGATAACAAAAAATGTAACAAACTTTTTTTTAATTACCATAAAAGTGAATAAAGCATGCAAGAAACTTACAGACATAAAATCATTATTCGTTTTGTTAGGCCGGGAGGCGGGGCAAAGCGGATGCAAGGAACATCCTTCTGTAGATACCTACCCGGTAACACACACACCATGCTCGGCCTTTACAAGCTGTCAGATCTCAAGCTTCTTCATCTTGGGAGTCCAACGTTATAGACTTTGTTAGGCCATCCGTTCTGGACACGCAAACAACCCGACACAAGCAAGGTTTCAGCGTCAACGCTCACCCCAAGCCACAACAGCCCACACTAACCTGGCGCGAGCAAGCCAACGTGAGCAGGCTCACAGCGCGTAAAAGCTGTTTGTGTTGGATTTGCAGGTTATGGCCACACCCGTGCCCACCCACAGCCACAACAGCCCCACGTGAGCAGGTTGCTTGATAGTCACGTCAGACGGTCTTAATGATTATAAATCACAATATTTTTGGTTATTTGCAAAGGTAATGATCAATCTGAAAGTTGCAATAACCACACCTTGACCAAATGCAATGAGGAAAAGCAGAAGAAGCAGTTATCTAAATAAATTGTGTTTACCAAAATCACAGTACAAACTGAGAACAACAAATTGTCTGCCCTCTGCAAACACAAAGCTAAACAAAAACCAACATTTGAACTCTCTTCAACAAACAGAACAAAATCAAGACAAACCGAGACAAAGCCTCGTAAAGCATCTAAGATCTTGGCTTCTCCTTCTTCTCCTTGAACAAAGCCAAAAGAGAAACACCAGAAACCTTCACAACCTTGAACCTAACTCCGGGAATATCTCCCACGGCGTGACCCTTACGCCCAAATCCAGCAATCAAAACTTCGTCCTGTCACAATTAAAACCATTTAACTAAGAATTTAAAGCCACCCAACTAATAAAAGTGTTTTTTTTTTAAATAATGAAATCAAGGACTAACATTTTCTTCAATGTAGTTCAAGCAACCATCGTTGGGAACAAAGGCAGCAATCTTCTTTCCGTTCTTGATAAGTTGAACTCTGGCACACTTTCTAATAGCAGAGTTAGGCTGCTTAGCTTCAATACCACTGCAGTTACAACAAATAGACCACTTTATCAAAATCAAAACTCAAAAGAGCTAAAACACAATTACGAGTGTAAACAAGCAGAGTGCACAGCCATAGCTCATACGGGCTTTAGCTAAGATCGTTTAGAATTTTATTTCTATAGCTCAAGCTCGTCGGTAGTTTTTCAAGTTCAAGCCTCACTAAGGCTCAGCTCTTTATTACTTATTGATTACCTAATTATTTTGTTTATATAAAAATTAATATTTACTATTAACTAGTTTTATCACAATTGTGTAAATAATAATAAATTATTGTGTAAAACTAACCCAGATTTAATACATAAAAACAAAACTTATATAAATAAAAAAGGCGTTTTAACCTAGCGAGCTCGCTCGAGCTTGATATGTGAAGCTTGGGATGAAGCTACCTTATAAAATGAGCCTCAACAAAAGCTCAAAGTTAAAGCTTAGCTAAATTAGAGAATTCAGTGGCTCGGCTCTCGGTTCGTTTACACCCCTAATTACACAAAATGACTCTAACTAACTAACAAAAAAAAGAGAAAAGAGAAATTACATTTTCTCAAGAACAATGCCCTTAGCATGAGAAGAACCAGCAAAAGGCTTCTTCCATTCATTACCAAGATGAGACTTCTTGTATGATTTATCAGCCCATCTTTGTCTTCTCCTGTGTGACTTGAGCTTCCGTCCAGCTCCCATTCCATGTGTCTTCCTACATTTCAATCACCCAACCTTTTAATAATAATAATAATAATAATAATAATAATAATAATAATAATAATCCAAATCAACAAAACCCTAACAACCATATATCTCCCAATTCAATATTATCTTCAATAAAACCATTTATTGCAAAAAAGATCTATATGCTACACTATTAAAACCTAATGGGCATAACTATAAACTAACAAGTGTCTTCCTTCAAAGTTCAGTAATTGGTTAACCTACTCAGTAAACGATTATTAAATAAATAAAAACAGTAAGCGATTTCACGTACCCCATGTTTGCGAGATTTGGGTGATCCGCTAACGGCGGTTAGGTTTCCGGCAAGACGCTGAAGAAGAGAAAGCGGCTGCAAAACCCTAGTGCTTGTTAGGGATCTGGTAACGATGATAATGGTTTTATATGGATGGCTAGATGTAGCTAAATGGGCCAACTACTGTGTTTTTTTTTTTTTTTTTGGGCTGAATAATTAGTTTTCAGATTATAAATATGAAAATGGGCCAGGTTGTCTCACATATTTTTATACTTGAGGTGAGCAAATCGGTTTTTTTTTGCCGAACCGGTTTCGGTTCCAAACCGGTTCGGTTTTGGACCGGTTTTGTCGATTCGTAAGACCGGTTTCGTTTCGGTTTCGGTTCTTAATCGGTTTTTTCGCGCACTTTTTAAAATCGTATAAATTATATAAAATTTAACTTTTAATAACTTTTAGGGTTTTTTAAAGAAGGAATTTGAATATTAATACAAAAAAAAACAAAGTTTTATTTGTGTTTATGGCCAAAAAATGTATTTTTCTTAAACCGGTTTCGGTTCGGTTCCGGTTTGTGTACCGGTTTCGGTTCGGTTTTGGTTTCTTTTGACCGGTTTTTTCGTCGGTTTTAGGGCGGTCTTCGGTTCGGTTTAAAAATTTTTTTAGTACCGGTTTCACGTGAAACCGGTTTTGACCGGCTTCGGTTCGGGTCGGTTTTACCGGTTTCGGTTCCCGAACCGGTTTTTTTTGCTCACCTCTACTTGCTCACTAGGCGTCTAATTGTCGGTTTTTTTATTTAACCGGTTCATGTTCGGTTATTTACTTTAATCGGTTATTGCCAGTTAATTAATCGGTTTTTTATTATTTTTTATTCTAGCTTTTTCCGTTAACTAGTAACTCGGTTAAAAGCCTGTTAAAAACAATTGATTCCTACTAAAATATACTTAATTGGTTATGAACCTACGGTTAAAAAAAACCACTAATTGGTTACGGTTAACAACTGGATTGGGATTTTCTATTCAGAAAGGGGTGGCGGCGCAGCTTGTTGCCCGCCTACCTACCATCCTTATGTAATTTACTCTTTATGATATGTATAGATAGCAACGTAGATAATAATTCTCGAATGAAGAAAATATCTAAGTTGCTTTTCTGATACGCCTTCTAGTTTTGAACCTAAACCAGACATTGAGATGAGTATAGCTTCTCAAGATCGATCGAAAAATTACCATCATGTCAACTATAACGCAATGCCAAATACAAACGTTGGTGGTGAGTCTCACATCTTAGTATTCAATTTTTATTATTAAACATATGACAAAGTTAGTGTATAATAATATTATTTATATCTCTTATTGCGTACTCCTACTAATGGAAAAAGGAGTTAGATAACCACCAAGACAAGTAAATGCATGTCATATTCACACCGTTGTTTCTTCATGTATCATATCACTTCAAATGTAAGTAAACAACTTTAGCTTATCACTTCAAAAATACATAAATAAAACCATTATCAACCAATAATTATTCCCAAAAATTTAAACTTATAATCACACCAAAACACATTAATTACTCTAAATTAACGTTTTACATATATTCATTCATCGTATTATCCAAACTACTTCTGTCCTTTCTTCAACAACACCCCGATCTTCTTCAACATGTTACTTGTTTTCTTGATCGATGATTCATCCTCCGTATCCTCAAACGAATCTAGTAACTTCCCGTTTTCGCCGCGGTCACCCAACACCATGGCGGCCGCTACCTCGGCCGCCTTTTTCCATTGCTCAGTTTGCACTTTAAGCAACCTTAACTCACTTTCCATTTCCGCACTGGCCGCCACTGAGGCGGCCAGCTCCACTGCCCGCTCAATAGAATCTCGAGTTTGCTCCAAAGCTCGAGATTCAGAATCTTTTGATTCATTTAGTTGAATCTTGAGCTCTTTTAGTAAATTAACCGTTTCGGAAAGTTGTAACTTTAGTGTCAATATTTCATCATGAGCTGATTCGGCTTTTTTTGCATGAGCCGAATCAGACTCGGCTAGCTTTTGTAGCCGAGTGTTGAGTTTCTGGTTTTCATTTATAGCCGTGGCTAAGTGTTTTTGGACAGCTTTCAGCTCAGACTCCCAGGCTCGGTCTCGCTCCTGTGAGATTTTACGAAGTTCTTGGATTCGAGAGTCTTCGCAAGCCCATAGCTCGTCTAGCTGTTTTTGTGACTCGGCGAATTTAGCTGACATAGCCGCGAGCTGCTTCTTGGCTTCTTCGGCTTCTTGTTTAGCTTGTTTTGTGCATGACTCGGATTGGATCAGCTGATCCTTTGTCTTCTTTAGCTCTTCTTGAAGCCTAGCTAGCTGTTTCTGCCATAAGTTGAATCATGTTATATTATTACAAGGTGTAACAATTCAAATATTGTGTTTTTACATTAAAATTTTAAGCTTTTGCATAACAACAGCGGTGAATCTTGAACGAAAAACCTGGTAGGGTCAGACTCAATACATATAAATTTTTTTTGGAAATTTTCGGTAAAATTTACACTACGAAACGAAAAAATTGGGTGGGCGGAGGCATAGTCTGACCCAAGTGAAGAACCGCCCCTGCATAGCAACATATGCGTATGTATATTTTTTAACAATGCTAAATTTTTTTTCTTTTTCAAGAATTTATAAATATTGTATACTTAAAAGTAAAAACAAAAACGAGACAACATAACTGATCTGTTGATGATTCATGGCATCGTACCTCAGATGTTGGAGAACGTTGCAATCGGTTATCAACTACTTTTGGTCCCGAGGTTCTTGGTTTCGTGTCCGATCGGGTAGTACCACCTCTTAATTACATTAAGACAAAAGAATGTTTTAGGAACAACATGAAAAACGTTACAATGAACTAAAAAAGCAATACATTGTACACCCAAAAGAGTATGTTTCTCAATGTAAAATGACAATAATAACCTTGTGTTCTTTAGTACAATGAAAGAAGATAGGAGGTAATACCTTGTCTTGGTATGTTGCATTGTCCAAATTACCCTTCAGGTAGAGTGCCTAGTGCCTAGAATGGTTTTTGGAACTATATTTGAGGAAGAAACCTTTGTAAGATATATGTACATGTAAAAGTATACCAATGAATGTGTCATCATGAAATCCTCATTTTAATCAAAACCCAATAAAAGAAAAGAAATCAATATATAAATCAATATCGAATTACAACCTTTAATGGTTATGTGGCAAGAAACAAATACACAATCCTTCAAATGAACTCCATACCTAATTGAAACTTGAAACAAACCCCACTCCCAACAACCAAGTTCACAACACAAAGGGATATTAATTAAAATGGCAAAATGAAAAGAAGAACAAAGATAAGAATGATGACACAAATTTATATACCTCTTTTTTAACATTTAACTTCTATATTACTCTAGATTATTCACATGCTTTGTTTTTAAGAAATGAGCTAAATTATATTAAACGGGTCAAAAGTTCTACAACGTAAATGAAAGGATAGCTCTGAGTCCCATTTAATTGTAGACTATTTAAGAATTCAATAAATAATCAACGCGTCTCATTTAATCAAAATCCATACCATAACTAGTTAAGAATTAAAAGTTTGCATAGATTAACCCGACCATTTGTACATAGTTATTACTATAACCATTTAAGAATTCAACATGGATGATAAACCCGATCCATTTGAACATAATCCTTACTGTATAAAGTAATTAAGTATTCATAAAATAACGAACCTGAACCATTTAATCAAAACTCTTACCATATTATATATACATTAGTTTTAAAACTTTGGAGTTACTATTCAACTCCGTTAAGTTACTATTTGACTCAGTTAAGTTGCTATTTAGCTTAACGGAGTTACTATTCAACTCCGTTAGGTTACTATTCAAGTTTGTCAAGTTACTATTTACTCTGCTTTTTTAATTTTTTTCCCTAAATCCGTTTTTTTTCCTCCGTTAAGTTACTATTTAATTACCATAACTATCTAAGAATTCACTAAATGGGTGGGCCAACCCTACCCATTTGAACATAATCCATACCATAACTATTTAAGATTCATTTTTTTTGTATGGATGGATTAACCTGACCCATGCGATCCATACCATAGGTCCATAGCTATTCAAGAATTCAAACAATGGATGGATCAACCCGACCCATTAAATCAAAATCCATACCATCACAATTTAAGAATTCAAAATTGATCAACCCTACCCGTTTTAATTATCATGAAAATTCAGTTTATGCTAAGCATGATCTTTTATGCTCACATCACCATCTTCACCTTTAAGTTACAATCCAACTAATACATATAGAGTATTCACAAATTATGATTATAGATTCAAGGCTCACAACTAACACATGGAGATAGCAATGAAGAAGGCATGCATAAATATAAAATTTATAAAAATAATAATAATAATAATAATAATGGAATTACCTGGAAATGTAGTATCAACTTAGGCTGAATTGGAAGCTTAAACAAGAAGAATTGAGCATAGTATTAGAGAAGAAGAGGTGTGTGTGTGTGTGTGCATAGCCACACATGAATGTCCAAGTCACTCTGTGTTTCTATTTTGCTCTACAAAACAAAAATTTATTGGAAAAAAGAGTAGGTCTAGTCTAGGAAAAAATATTACATACTAAATTAAAGTGTTATTATTATTATTACTTTTTTAGTACATTTATAAAGAAAAAAGTTTACTATGCTTGTACTTAAAGGCAACAAACTTTTTAACATAAAAATAGTTTAGACGATTGATAATTCATTAATATATCGAATCAAAATGTAAGTAAATAAAAATGGTTGAACTATTTTGTCCATCACAAACATAACACATCTACCTTATAAATAAATCAATACTACACAACAAAAGGTTTTATTTTATTTTATATATTTTTTCTGCAAATGCGACTTTAATGTACAACGAAGAAAAAAATGCATCTATTCAGGCGTAAAGTCAATTGCAAAATCTCAATTGTATAATCAAACCTAACAAGATTCGGTCATGGAAACCTACCATATGATAGACTGATAGTATGTAGTTTTTTCTTTAAAATAAGAGTTACAATGATGGGCTTCAACAAAGGTGCATAAACGGGCTCAAGGCTATTGGGGAATAACCGTAACAAACGAATAAAAAGGATAACAGAAATCTCTGAAGGCACGTAATCGCTTTCAGATTGAATAAATTCGACGATTCTATCGAATATTCAATCGGATTCAATCATAGATTGAGAATTTTCTGTATGTTGTGATTGAGATTTTGAAGAACTAGAGAATTTTGACCAAGAAGAAGAATACGTAATGAAACAATTGGGCCATTAACTGCCTTTTAGGCAGTTTTTCCAAGGGTTTCGAAATTGCCAAAATAGTCCCTCTATTTCTGTAAATTAATTTTTTGAGACATTTCGACCCCATCCAGGGGCTCTGGCCCTTGGACCCCGCCAGGGGCTGCTGCCCCTTGGACCCTGCTCCCAGGGGCGTTTCCCCCGGACCCCCGTTCCTTAGGGGCTTTGCCTCTAAGTTCATAATAAATTCAAATAGGCGTGCACTTCGCACCACCATACCTATATGATGTATTATTATGAACATATTGGTCAAACAATCAATCCAATTACACTAAAATATCCAACAAAGCCCAGATAAGTTTCAGACTCTTACCGAGGTTGTCTTGGGCCCAATCAAGCCCAACAAACCGTTTGCAAAAGAAAGGTTGTCTTGGGCCCAATCATGAACAAGCACCCTGAAACTCTTTGACAGAGAGAGGATGAAAGTTATGAATAAAGAGAGGAAAGAAACGAGTTCTTCAAACAATTACAAAAGTGCATGATCGAATCAAATAAACCTTTAAATTGATATGAGTTGGTCAGGTTAGATGTTTATGATTTTATCAGTTAGTCTGTTTGGAAATTTAGAAACCATGCTTACTTGAATTCTTTGTTTTCGGCTGTGTCACACCATCCATCTTAATCAAATAGTGGATTACTCGTTACTGTATGTTACCATACTCGGTTTGTATCAAATTAAAATGGCACGCGAAAACTTAAGTGAAAAATAACACCAGAGTTGAGAGTCGTCGTAAAGTTAACTCTAAATGTTATATTACGATACTATACTATCAGTGCCAATATTGGCATATTGGTGGCCCATCAGCGTATTTTTTTTTTGTTTTACGCCGGTTCGGACCTCTGCTTAGTTTCACCCAAACTTCATCCCTGTTGGAAGAATTCCTAGAGAAGACTCGCGCCTATAATAATGAGTTGTTGTCCTTGTCCAGTTTAGTTTGTTAAATATAATCGTGTCACATATTCTATTTTGAAACAAAGTTTGACCTAATTCGCTACAATTGTCACGACGCGCTTCTTGAGCTCTTACGCGACAACTTATCTAAGTTAAAAGTCTTTTAACCAACTCGACAACGATGCTTAAGAACAAGATGTAGAACACTAGATTGAGTAACCAAAGTCTTGATTGTTCTAATCTATATAATACTCTATTCATACTCATCTCAAGTGTTAGATCCTGAAAGTTAATGTCTCGACTCTCGATACATTGTGTACGAGATAATTAGAAAGCGGAGGCAGTGTTATTGGTCTTCCTGAGCATCATCTCTTTCGCTTCACTGATTTTGGAGGCAAGATAGTGACTGCCTCCAGCATCTGGATGGTTTGCAAGCATCATCACCCTTCTATGTGCTTCCTTTATTTTGTCTAATGCACTACTTTCCCTATAAAATAAATAAAAACATTTATCATTAAATATCTATGTTCATTACAAGAATTATACAAATCATTAAATCGATTACTTGATCAAGTCGCAGTCATATGCATCCGAATATCAACACATCCAAACGCGCTAAATTCATATGAATACAAAACATTAGCTTTTGATATTGTACCTGACTCCAAGAATGAGGGCAGCTTCTCTTCTAGTCATTTGAGGTTGAAAACCGCCATAATAAAATTTGCGAAGCACGGGCGTGACTGGTCTAGCCTTGAATGCATTCCAAGCTTGGATTCCATACCTGCCTGCATATGCAGCACCAGCAACTGCAAGTCCTACCACAAATGGTGTCTCCTGAAAGAAAGAGAGCGATTTTTAGTGTGTGTGTGATGACTATGAAAAGCAAGTCAAAACCAAGGACTAATAAGGTAGGCCATTTACACTTTTGTGACTTAAAAAAAGGCAATTAATCGGTAGGAGGTCAACAGTTGTTAAATCCGGTCAAAATCAACCAAAAATCGGTGGCAGTCTAGCAATTTCGGCCAAATTCCAGCCAAACACCTGTAAATTCCGGAAATGTAATCCTATCTACTTCAAAATATGGGTCGAAGAATGCATTAAAACATGTCTACCTAAAAAAACATTGCATATAAAAAGGTGTGTCTATACATATAAAACTAAAAATTACATGTAAAATCTCAATCTGATTAATCTCCACTAATCCCGATTAATCGCTAGTCAGTACCTCACCTGCCGACCAGAGCCTAGTGATTCTTTTTTTTTTTTTTTTTTGATCGGCGAACAACTGTGTGGCAACCACCCTTGCGGGGCGCCGTGCCCAAGAATCGACTACTCGACCTCCAGCAGCCCCCGCCTTTTCCCGATGCGCGGAAACCCGAGCCCCACTTGCCCGAAGGCACGACAGTGTTATAGAACTCGGTAAAACTTTGCCGCCCGTCAGATTCGAACCGGCGCCACCCGTATTCGATCTTCACCCGAATACCAAACCATAAATGATGGAAGTGGGGATCGAACCTTTGATCACATAGGTGAAACAAAAGCCACTCCACCATTCCACCACTATGGATGGATAGAGCCTACTGATTCTTACACTTCAAAAACTAAATACAATTAATGTTTAGTGTTTAAAAGAAAACTGTACTAATTTTGAAAATTTGTTAATTACTATACTAGTTTATATACTAAATGGTTAAAATTTATTACATAAATTAAATTTTAAGAAAACAACAATGTTTCAATGTCATTGCTCATTAACATACTCAGTACAGATTTTCCAAATGCACATATTGCTCATAGATCATGTGATAAACAGCAATTATTATTTACAATAAATTTAATTTATAAACAAAGCATCAAATTAAAATCTTAATATCCAGAATGCACCATAACCAAAAAAATAAAATGAATCATAACAACAAAACATAAAGATGGATGGATGACTAACCATTTAAGTCGGTATCTCAGAAGTCGAATGAATCAAGAGTCTTGAAAATAATATAATATGTGGCGTTGCAGGTTCTGGAATATGGGGTTTTTATCGTTGAAAAATCGCAGCTTTCGGGTCAAATAGTAATTTGAATGGGAACCCAAGATTCTTATGATGATCGATTTTGTATTAGCAGAAGAACCCAGGTGAGGTGTTTTGCCCTGGTTTATTGGAAAACATGTCTTGTTTTCCAAGGAAAAAATAACATCATATATTTCGCTAATCTTCTGGATGTTTCCTATATTTTTTTAAAAATAAACACACTTTAGTTTACTAATATACTAGATATTTGCCCGCGTTGACACGCAGTTCACCAACGTACGATTATTTGGAGTAGTATAACGTATAAGAAAAATACAGTAGAAAAATTTTATTAAAATTTAAAAAAAATATAGTATAAATATTTTATTCAAATTTAAAAGCAAACAATACACATTTTATTCAAATATCACTAAATATTTCCTTATACACCACATTTTTTGTTTTAGTCCAAGTATAAGTTTTCTAAATAACCAATGTTTTCCTTTGTACATTCTCATGAAAACGGATGACTTCCCAAAACATTATATCTCGCTCAGGCTTGTTGTCATCCACTATTAAGAGCAATCCGATATCAACTCAAGTCACCCGAGATCACCTGCAAATTCAAACATCAAATTCTTGTTAAAAACATTGACCCATTAACATATGAATTAGTCAAGTTATATCTCAAACATATCAAAGTGGTTGAATGAATATTTTGTTTAAACAAATGTTATAACTTATAAGTAACTGATTATTTTGTTTAATATAAAATGGATAAACATGATATGTTTAGTGTTCTATGATTAATTCTTCATTGAAAAAAAGGAAAGACCATAATTGTAATAGTAATATTCATGGCATCGTATGTGACACGCCAGTTGTTTAACAAAAAAAAATTGGACATTAAAGCGTTGCAGGCCAACCGGACTGACCCGTTATCTGACCTGCATATAGAAAGGAAACTAACTTTACAAACGGGTCAAAAAGGTTAAGCGCTGCTCAAACCGCATTTTATAGTATAAAATCTCCGAAATTCATTGATCAAAATATAGATTGCTTAGATACTAAATTTCTATTTATATAACTGTTTAATAATTAAATTAAAAATACAGACAATAAAGTATTGCCTGCCAACCCATATCCGAACCTGTAGAAGATGGATTTTTTACCTTCAAGTCGACATAAGTCCCATGATTTGTATCACCAAAAGCCCGCATTTTAACATCAAGCCATCTGCATAATATTATAAAATCAAATGTCTATTAGAACCAATACTTAACTGTATAAACATAAGTATTTTGATTATAATATTCACACCTTCCAGGTCCAAGACTTATTTAGACCACAAGTGCTTCTACTTCTTATTGAAATTCCAAACAGGCTTGTGATAGTACCATACCAGCTACTTTGATGTTTTTAGATCTTTACATAGTGATACAAATTCCAAAAGTGCTTATACCACGACTACCAAATCAAAAAAAGGGTTCGACCTCGGCGCACCATGGCTCAAACCCATGTAGGTAGCTCCATGTCAAGCTATAATCAGAGATATAAAATTTAAGGTATAAATTAACCAAACAAAATAAAAGTAAAAATATAAATAAGAGATATAAATTAAATTCAGAACGCATTTGTAGAAGATTTAGTATTGTTGATTCCGATCTTGATTTGCCTAAACAGCACACAAAACACAATTAGAAATTGGGAAATTAGACCATGTTGGATCAGTATCTCAAGTAAAAAAAGGATAATCTAAAACAATATCATTGAATTAGTAAAATTAGTGTAACATGATTCAGTTTTATATAGGTGAGCTACTGACTTGAAATGATGGTAAAACAAACATAGTTTACCAAACAACTCAACATGTTTATAGCCAAATCTTTAACTTTGATTTTAACCTGTTCATATTTGTCGTGAACATTATCGTATATAACAACAGCAATCTTCAGCATTATGGACTATGGACAGAGTAAGAATTCACAAACAACAACAATCTTCAGCATTAACAGATTGAAGTAGAGGATCAACATAACATAGGCACTCTTCCTGATCTATATGACTATTTATGCTTCTACACAATGTAATTGCTGATTTAAACTCTTTTGTGGGAAAAAAAAAACATAGCATTTTTAAAAGTTTAATCTCAGATTTTTTGGGTACACGTATTTGTCACTTCAAGGCTTGAGAAAGTTCATGAGAAAACTCAATTTTAATTTGTAACAACAAAACGCTTACAAGACTGTTTTATATATGAGCTAACAAAAAGAAACAATTGCACCGGTTACTCACTGCTTTTATGTTTCCATGTTTATAGATCCGTTTTTGCTCGGTTCCAACAAAGAAAACTGCTCCTTTAGATTAAAAAAAAAGCTCATTTACAGTCAACGCCTTTGATAAAGCCTGCAAATTAATAACAAAAAACAATAACACTGAGTACCAATTGGTTAAAAAAAAACAATCTTAAACATGGATTAACGTTAATTACCAACAGCCGACCCGTAAAGCAGCTTTACGAATAGAACGTAAATAATTCTTCATGAGTCTCAATAGTCAATATAGTGCACTTTCACTTCACTGGCCTGACTTCTAATCCATGGATGACCCTCTTCACCTCGTTGCCACCTATCATAATTGAAAAAAAAAATACGGACAAAAAATATTGAATAGAAAAAATAATATGAACATATAAGAATTGCAACAATTTTGATGTTCAAAGGTTATAATTGAAAAACGAAGAACGTGTTTGCAAAAAACAGAAGAAAAAAAACTCGAAAACACATAACGCATGGTTAGACGCAAGACGACTCATTTGGCGTGATAATTGGACGCCTGTATAATCGTCTGATTGAAAAGGGTCATGTGTCATTACACCATGAGCCCTTTCAGGTATTTTCGAATCCCTGTGACCATGTATTAGTACCATGTGAAATGTTTCAACACTATATTTTCCAAATGAATGAACATGAGTGTTACCTCAGTTTCTTCAAATTTCAAGTATTTTCGGATCCCTGTGACAAATGGTTTTAGTTTGTCGCATAGATTATTTGAACACCATTTTCAGCCCGAAGTACCTCCCAAACAGGCTGTAAATGATCCCCACTCGCTGCTGCGTTGTCCCACAAAATTCAGTATCACGCCCAAAATAATGATCTTGTTGTCCATCTTATGTTCCTCTTTGGTAGCCCAGAGCCGCTATTATTTGGTACGATTTCACCATGACTTTCAGGCCCGTAATTGTTCTTATCCAACCATCAAACACCCTGAATCGCTACAGGCCTGTAGGCCACAAGTAGATCCCAACGAAACATCTGCCGTCGCTGTCTTGTTTGCTACACTATTCTGGTAGATTAGAGCCATCGTTCCTATTGTACTTTTCCACCGAATGTAGCCTCAAATATCGGTAGTTTTATGTAAACGCAAAACAAATTCATATCATTAATCATAATAAAAAAGTTTTAACGATCAATATCCAACAAAGACTTAACTGTAAATTTTCAACAAAGACTTAACCCTAAATAAACATATGTTGGGGCATCATCACAAACATCATTAGTCACGCTTCAAACCATTCAAATAAAAATTATATCAATATATAATTATCAAAATTGGATGATTGAAATAGGGGAAAGATAGATACGAACCTGACTTAGATCGTGGTTGTAGTCTGGTAGAAGAAATTGGAGTTAAACAATCAGCAAAGCTGGAGGAGACGATGATGGTTTAGATTGTTTATACAACAAATGCAACAACAGATTTTATACATAACGAAATCTGAACAATTCAAGGGAGAAGAAACTATATATATGTGATGCTTTTGAGAAAAATGCAAAGACTACATACTGAAATAACATAGCTAAGATTGAGATGTAGAGTATTGATTAACGAAATATCACACAGTCTTAATAATTCTGTGTGTCGAATGATATCATCAAGCTTTTCATTCCCCAATTGAGCCAACATGCTTCTGAACTTTAAATAAAATAATTTCCATTTAGCTTTTATCTAATAATAATCATAATAATAATAACAATAATAATTCTTATCTAGCAAAACTGCACAAGAATACAATGATACATTTGGATTAAAATCAGTTTTAAAAACATAAAGGATTAAAATCACTTAAAAACATATTCCTAAAAGTTAGGGCTTTTAACATACCAAGGTCTTCGATCATAGATGATAGGGCTATTTTACCGGAAATCTCTCACAGTATCACAAACGTGGCTTCACAACCGAGATGAGATAAAGAGGATTTTCTAAAAAACGTATCAAGAACAGTTTGACGATTGAGGAGCTTGGGGAAATGGAAAAAACAGAGGTGACGAAGGAGACGCCGGAGAGGTGACGAAGGAGACGCCAGAGAGGAGATGAAGGAGACGAATTCATGGTTTGATTTAGGGTTTGATGAATAATAATCGGTTTTGTATAATGTGTTTGATTGTGTTTTAGGAATGATAATAATGAGGATCAATGTAATTTAGGAAATGCAATAAAACTGTTGACCAATTTTGAACAAAAGAAATAAATGATTTTTGCTTTTTAAAAAAATAAAAATTTTTATAAATTCTATTGTTGTGCCACTTGGCACAATATGATAGGCTACACAATTGAGGAGCAACATGGGAATGCCAAGTGTCCTCATGGACTTTGGTTTATTAGATGTATAGATATTAAAAAAAATTCAAATATTACACTGTACGAATATATATTAATCTTCTGGGTTACGTTCACGTATAAATAGCTTTTTTCGTACGAACTGTACGAATTAAAAAAAAACATGCGGGGTCGTGTATAACTAGAGTAATTATATAATTACTCTAGTTATACTCTAGCTATATAATTACTCTAGTTATATACGGCCCGCGTGTTTTTCCATGTTTTTCCTTTGATTCGTACAGTTCGTACGAAAAAGTTGTTTGTATTTAATCTTTTGTCTATATATTAAAAAAAATTCAAATATTACACTGAGGCTGGGGTGTGGAGTGACGTCCCTAGCTACATCTCCACGCAGTGTTTTCAGAATTGGACCGAATGTCAAACCGGACCTTCCACCGGGTCACCGGTACAAAGAACTGACAAAAATTCAAAAAAAATCCAAAAAATTATAAAATTTCCGGTCCAACCACCTTTTTGCCCGGTCCAACCGGCCGGTTTCCCGATCCAAACACCGGGTCGCTGGTCCAACCACCAGGTCAATGCATGCCCGGTTCAACCCTTAATCCGGACCAGTCCAACCACCGGTTCCCGGTCCGGTCCGGTTCTAAAAACACTGCCTCCACGTTAGTGCCCCAAAACTGCCCACTACACCTTAACATATGGTCCACCCCACCCAATCCAACTCTTGGAAAGTTATTAGCCGTCTTCTTCCCAATTTAAAACCTTACAAACCGACCCTTATAAGTTCGTGAAATCATGTTCAATTCTAACAATTAATCCACGAGACCATATGGCTTTCGTTTGAAAAGAAGAGAGGGGTAGAATGGTATAATTATTACCTTGAATGGTGCTCGATGCACATCAAAGGAGGTGTCGGAGACTGCTGGCACGACGGAAGAGCAATTAGAAAAGATGAGTAATAATCTTTTTCTCCTTTTTTAAACCATTTGTTGTCTTTAAATAAAAAGTTAAATGCTAATTTAGTGCCTGAAATTTGGCCAAAAAATGCATCTTTAGTCCAAATACTCCGTTAGAAAAATTCAGTTAAGACAGGGGTATTTTTGTCACTTTACATATATGTTTCTTTTTTTTTTTGTCATTTTCATCCAAAACCCCATTTTATATTTATATCTCTTTCTCCAACCCCATAAGGTTTCTCATTTTTTTTATATCTCCGGTGAGGACGTTGTAACACCCGGAGTCTGACTGGAACCCAATCGGTTATAAAGGATATCATCTCGGAACCCGGTTTGTGGTACCGGGTTACTCATCGGGTTGGTGACATATCCAACCGTGTTTTCCAAATACCAACTCATGTAATCTGGAAACACGAAGGAACTAGTGTCCGTACCCCCTCCACTTTATTTGCTCTACGATTATCCCATGAATCGACATAGAAGCGATGTTCGTTTCTCCAGTTTGTCTCTCTTTTCCCCGTACGCGTCAACTTGTGCAATCTATGGTGGACTTCAGGGGTAAGGGGAGGATCCAGAGGTCTCCCTTAACGAAACCCGAATTGGCTAAGGACCCTCGATGGTGAGTGGTATTCAACCACCTGCATCCACAAAATATAACACTCACAACACCATGAATCCTCCCCTTCTCTACAATAGTCCGACAATGACCTAATCGCTTCTTCATATAGACGCCAAATAAACTATTGCACAAAAATAAAATATTATTAAGCCATGTACGAAATTCACCAGTAATGTAATGTAACTTAACTCTTACCGAGTCCTCGTGAAGATGTTGTAGCTGCGAACGAATTTGCCGTAACGAGTGTGACGTCGTTTCCGTAAAATTGTGTTTAACACGCCAGTTATAAATATAATTATAAAAAAACAATAATTAGTTAAATTAACATGTTTTAATAAATAATATGCAGGCATAACATAGTACTTACATGGCACCAAATGGTAGTCTACCTCTACCTTCACTAGGTTCCGGTACAACTTTGGGGGCTAATACCCGGATTCTGGTCCAAGCCCACAACTGTAACAAATACACAGGACCTGCCATTGCTTCACTGGTCCATGATGCTGCTTTGCACAAGTTGCGATACAACCATGCCATCACAACACTCCCCCAACTCAAATTCACACATTCATTAAGGTCCTCTAAATGTGGTAAAAAGGACAACGACACCTTACCGTTGTTGGTGTCACTAAGGAGACAACATGACAAAAGAATTAATATCACACAATGTGTGCGTTGTGTGATCTAGAGTACACTCGGCTCAGCGGGTAACTAAGCCTTTATTCTTTGTACGATTTTTTTGGTCCCGATAACGTTTCCACGGAAATCTTTAGGCTCAGCTGCTACACCCAACATTTCTGCGACAAGCTGTACCCGTTCCTCATCATTCTCCGCGCTAAATTCTCCTCCTGTCACCGCTGCACCATTAATCGGAAGACCCATTAGGACGTTAACGTCCTCTAACGTCACTGTCACCTCACCAAATCGTAGGTGAAAAGTGTGGGTGTCAGGACGCCATCTTTCAACAAGGGCAGTTATCAACCCTCAGTCAATCTGGCGGTATCCACACTCAATAACTCCAATAAAACCTGCCATCCGCAACAAAAATTTAACACGTTCATCTAACGGATGCTTGCCAATAAAGGACCAAAATGCTTGGTCCCCCGTCTAAAATCAAGTGCACCCCCATCTTCACCATTTCCTTCAAACAACCTCGTAGAACGATGTCGTCGTTGATCCCATAGAAGTGCATTGTTGCGAGGACCGGTTTAGATATGCCATGTTGTTTAAGAATGCAAACTTTGGTGACTAAAGGTGTTACAAATGCAAACTTGTGTGTGATATAAAATTCTGGTTTGAGTCTGTGAAATGTTGCATGATATACAAGAACCGATTTATAAGCCTCTTTATAAACAATATGTTTTGCATGCATTGCATGAGTCTTTGTTTTCTAGTTGTCTTGAATTATTGTAGTAACATGACTTGTCCTTTGACTGAGATTAGCTCAGCCTTCATTCATTTCAGCGATGTCATGTTATTTAACATATTAACATTGGTTTTGCATGCATTAACATTGATTATGTGCAGCATCAGATCGATTGTCAGCTTGAGAAAGAAACCGCAAGTTCAACTTGCGGTTTCCTTTCCAACTCATCATCCTCACTCCTAGTAGACAAAGGTTTCTTCGTTGCATCTCTCCTAATCAGCTACACGTATGCATAAACCGCAGGTTGAACATGCGGTTAGACTATAAGGAGTGGTGGGGGGGGGGGGGGGAGAGGGGGATGAAGCGCCATGTGGCACTTGTGGGCCCCTTGTGGGGGGGGGGGGGGGAATAATTGTGGGGAGTGGAAGGGGGGCAAGAGGTGGGGGGAAGTGACACTTGGCATTTCTTTTTTCTTTTTTTTTGTTGTTTTTAATTTTTTTTTAATAAATATAAAACAAATTTTTAAAAAAACATAATATTAATTCATAATAAACTACAAAGTTAAATAAAAAAAACACTTACAAACCAAAAATACATGAAATTTTAATAAAAACATAAAAAAAAAATACACTTTAGTTATCGCTATCGTCTTCATCAGATTCGTAATCTCTTGGTACACTCCAAATATGATCAACCAGATCCGCTCGAAGGTTGTGATGTGTTTGGCTACTCTTGATTTCAAAGTTGTTGGCGTTTCTTTCTTCATCCGTAATGTTTGCTTAACTTTGCTGCGTTTCCTCACCAAAGTACTCGCATATTGCACGCCCTTCATCCTCCAAAATCATGTTATGTAAAATAATGCATGCGTACATCACATTTCGTATATGCGTTTTTTTCCCACATTCGGCAAGGTGTGGCCAAAATATGCCATCTTTTTTTCAGCACACCAAAAGCACGCTCAACATCTTTCCGTGCAGCCATTTGAGCTTTGTTAAACTTTTTCCTCTTAGGGTCTAACGTCGTCCTCCGTGTAAACGATTTTACGAACACGGCCCAATCAGGGTAAATTCCATCTGCTAGAAGATACCCGTACTTATATTCTACCCCATTTAAAAAAAAAAACCTTCCTTTTGGTGAAATTTCGTTTATAAGATCGTTGAAGATTGGGGACTGATTAAGAACAGTCCTATCGTTCAACGAACCGGGCACACCAAAAAACGCATGCCAAATCCAAAGATCTTGTGACGCAACCGCTTCAAGCATCATACACGGCCTTTTATGAAAACCGCTAGCGTGTTGGCCTTGCCACTCAGTTGGACAAACTTCCCACTCCCATTTCATACAATCTATACTCCCGAGCATACCGGGAAAACCATGTTTTTCTTCGTGAAAGTCTAAAAGTTGTTGGACGTCACTAAATGTTGGTTTTCTCAAATATCTTTTTAAATATAAATCAATGACGTCCGCACAAAAAAACTGAGTAGTTTCTCTAGCCGTTCTATCGGCCATCCTTAGATACTCATCCATTATGTCGGAAGTCATTCCGTAAGCCAATGCTCGAAGCGCGGCTGTGACCTTTTGCATCGCGGTAAATCCCATCTGACCACGTGCATCGGGCCTTTGTTTGAAATAATCAAACTTATTTTCCAAATCATTTGTTATTCTTATAAATAAATTACGACTCATACGAAAACGACGCTTAAAACTTCTTTCATCGAATGTTGATTCGGGTGAGAAGTAATCACGTACCAATAACTCATTTCCGGTTTGTCGTTCACGAATGATATACTTTCTACGCTTGGGCGGTTCGGAGGTCCCTTCGTCGTCCGCTATAGCTTTAACGACGTTCTGAACGGTCGCTATTAACATTTCTGCGGCACCTTCGCCCAAGTCATCCAAAGCGAGTTGATCAAACATATCGTCTGAACTCGAAGAATCGCTCGACATCTTGCAATTTTTTTTGAAAATATATGATAGCATTGAGAGGATTTTATGAAAAAAATGAGTGTGTTTGTGTATAGGATGTTATTGTTATATATATAATAAATTTTTTTTTTAATACTAGCCGTTACCAACGGTTACATTTTTTTTCTTTTTTTTTTTTTTAAACGGTAATAAGCCTCCTCCAATAACATCGCGCCACGTGTCATGCATCACTCCCCCACGCCAGTGGCTTCCCTCCCGCCCCCCCCCCCCCCCCCCCCCACTCCCGCCCCTCTCCACGCCAGCGTATGGCGGTGTTCCCCCCCCTTCCCGCCCTCTCTCCCGCCCCCACTCCGCATAGTCTTATACCAAAAGTGGAAAATGCAATCTGACAGCCCTCAATTGCACAAATTTTTTGTACTACGCCACTATTTTGGCAAAAAAATTCCATTCTCATCCTATTTAATATTTGAAAAATGACTGTAACGAGTCCTTTTTTCGCTATATCCAAAACAAGTAAACAACTGTGTTGGAACAAAATCCGAACCATAAACAAAGTTACTTTGGTCTTTTATCCTTCAAACTTATCGACATAATGAAACGAGTTCATAAAACTTTCATAACGAAAACACATGTTGCATATGAGCAATAATTACATAAAACTTTAATACAATTATTAAATAAATAATAATGTTTTATAATACACATATATAAAATGGTTTCACCTCCAAATTGCACCTTCAAAGTATCATTTTACCTGTTTTGATATTTCTCCAAACAAACAAAAAAATCACTCAGCACCTCCATGCTCCAATCCATTACCAATACTGGCATCAACCTTTGGTGGCCCCGAATGCCGCCTCGGTTTAGCCGGAAAAGAAAGATGTTTCTTCGCCCCACCACCGTTCTCCGCCTGCGCTTTCGCCTTTGCTGACTTGGCAGCCACCATAGACCCTGCACTACGCCTTCTGTAACCATTCATCTCAGACTTAACACTCGTCACACTTTTCGTGTCATCATCAGCGTTAGCCTCAAGCCCTGACCCGTAAGCTCGTGGGCTCGGACTGGGCTTGGGCTTGGGCTTTCGGGATGCAACTGGACTGCCACCTGCTTTTGACCGAGGAGTTGTTGGGGCGGAATTGAGTTGGTGACGAGCATACGCTTTTGCAATCTCACTTTTAGTAATGTTGACGCCACTCTTAACCGTTGCATGATCGGTTACGGGCTCTTTATATCTCTCGGACCAGCTCCAACCCCAGTGAGGATTTGTGGGATCCATGAAAAGCATGTTTGTTGTCCCTCCTGGTTTCTTCCAAGGTTGCTGTTCAATATTCAACTTAAAAGTTATGTAATCATTTACAAATAAATATTTTAACCTATAAATAATCAGATAATCAGTTTACCTGATGCGAAAAGGAATATGCCATGGCCCGTTCTCTACGCATAGCAGCTTCGTACTTACTCAGAAGCTTTGCTTCTATCTCTTCTTTAGACTGCACGCTGTCGTTCCATTCATCTTCGTTCTGTTACAACACATATATATATTACACAATTATGCGACGGGTCAAAACGCGTTTGGTTTTTTTGGTACATGTTGAAATGAGTTGGATTTGTCTCTTCACTTTTTGTCTATTTTTTTATTATACACTTTGGACGACTTTCAACCTGTTTGGCCCATATTTCATTTTTACCCATTTCACAACATTTTTATAAGTAAATAGGTCGAAATTGACACCTCTGTAATGGCTACATATGTCTTTGTTTAGAAAGGTTACGACTGTATGGAACTTTAGGCCCGTTTTTAGGGTCGGTTGTGCAAACTAAGAGAGCAAGTTATTAACCCTAATACAGCTTATAATAAATTAACTCTATTAGTGTGCGATGAGCGTTGCAAAAAGTAACCTGCATGTTGGCCATTTCTTTAGCCCGTTGGAGTTGTTTCTGACGAGCTTGATTCTCCTCAAACGTCCGGATCCTTCTAGAATTTATTTGGTACTGCAAGTGAGACAAACTTTGAGTATATTTGAGGGTGTTAACCGTTTGCCGCTTGACACTAGGCCCTTCGACCACAGTTTTCAACCTAACAAGCCCTCGCAACCCCCATAACGCCCTTCGTGCCTATCAACAACAAATGTAAAATATAAATCAACATGATGTATCTTATGTTAACATGTAGTTCTTGATTTACTTCATGGTTAAATACCATGTAACCACGGAAAACCGTTTGAATCCTGATGGCTGCAACTTCCTCCCTTGATATTCCTGAATACTGAGTCATTGTGACTGCCGCTGCTGTCGAAGCAGATGCACCACTGGCGGCTTGTTGCAGCTCAACCTCAACCTCAAGCGGTGTCACCTCTTCTGGTGGAGGAAATGGATGCGAGTCACTGGAACCGCCAACATTCTCTACAATCGATGTAGTGGGTACTGAAGGATGTTCCTCCACAAACCGTTTCTTCTCTGACTTCTGTCGGATAATAACAAAATCGTCATTAGTTAGTGGTTAGTTTTTTGCAAGTTATTAAACCGTAACGGACTGTAAAAGAACCTGGCTTTTCTTTTCTTTGGAGCTTGGACTCAACGTCTTCTTAATCGAAGAAAACCAACTTCCTTTCCTCCCCATCACTGAATCCGTAACAATACCGCCAGATGTTACAGAACCATTCCCTAATCAGCCTGTTTTATTCAACAAAATTTCATCATTTTTCGGTTTCATAACAGATAAACTTTGACATTTATGGTCAAACATATATAATAATCAAAACTCAAAAAACTGATGTGCATCATAAACTGAGGACCAACATTATTCCTACACTGTAGAATTTTTCATGTGCTTATCAAGATCCTTTAAAATACATCCAAAATTCAACTATTTCATTTCAGTTCAGACTTATAAAGTCGATTCGACATTCGAAGTCAAACAGTATTGTTGGGCCAGGGGGAAACATGCTTGTGTAGACCTCACAGGGTATCTCCTTTGGCTGGTTTAAGAGAAAACGGGTTTGTAGCTGGACAAGCATCAAGAAAGGGGAATCAAAGAAAGTAGATAAGCACGCTAAAGCTTGTGCAGAGAACCAACATGTCTTTGTTCCCTTGGCCTTTGATACCTTCGGCTCCCTAGCACCAGAAGCTATTCGTTTCTTGACCAGGGTTCAACGGGTTGTCCACAGCAATAGTTCATCTCCGGGTGGGTTGGGGGGGGGGGGGTGTATTTGGTAGATTAGGATTCGCGATTCAGAAAGGGGTGGCGACACAGCTTGTTGCCCGTCTACCCTCTATTTTGATGTAATTTAGCAAGTTTAAGAAATGAATGTTAAAAGAAAAAAAAAATTGTATTCCAAAAATAAAAAACAGTAAATAGAGCAAATTTCCTCATCTTATCTGCAAAAAAAATTCTTCCACACACTCTCAGTGAAAAATGTTGAATTACTAGTAAAAATCCAAAATTCATAAGAAATATAATCCAAACTAATGTTCCATATAAAGCCCATGAATCTATAAACAATACCCAAAATTCAAGTAACTACTCAATTCTACAATGCTAGTAAACAAAAAACCTTAAGAACATTAACAAAGATCATTGAAATTCAAATAAATTAACAGGATCCAAAAGATAACTCATACCCACAAGCCAAATTATGATAAACTTCAAGAAATTCAACAGATAACATTCAAAATTCAGATAAAGTTACAAACTTTAATGCAATATCCACTGATTCAAGAAAATCTTGACACACCCAGATGCCAGTATCCAACAGAAAAGATTCACATAACATCAAATAATATTATGTTCTTGAAGTTAAAAAACAGTTAAAAAAGAATGTGGATTTAGTGAATTTACCAATGAATCTGATTGGGATTTGAAGGGGTTGTTGAAATTGGAAAGAAAAACTAGATCTTGTGGATGAAGTGGTAAACTGTGAATATTATTATTATTATTATTTATTAAGGAGACAGGATCAAATGAATGACAGACAGATGGGTTTTGGTTCAATAAAGTGAGGTGGGGCCCTAAATCTTTTGACTTATTTTAATAATATCTTTTTTGCAAATAATAATCAAGGCTCAATTAGCATAAATCTCGTGGATTGTCGGTACAAATGTTCACACATGGTATATAATGTTTTAGATCTATTGCTGTTAAATGTTGTTTAATTTAATTTAACTACTTTAGTTTCAGAACTTACATGTTACACAGTACCTGAATTGAATAAACACCGTTGGTAGAGGGCTTATTATTATTAATAATCTGTTGAGATTGATTGATGGGCCAGTTTGATATGGTACTTGGTTTTTTAGATTTTTTTTATATCTGTTTGGTTTTGATTAAAATGAATTGGATTTTTTGGGCTATGAGATAACTGTGGTTGGTTTTGATTAACTGTCGTCTGAGTGTAGGTTTTGGATTGGATAGTAAGTAACTTAAAAAAAAGTTGGTAACAAAACTTAGGGACTCTTTGTTTCGGCTCTTAAGGAGTTTTTAATGGGACAAATCTTGAGTTTTAATTTCTTCCAATTTGACTACCAAACTTTTAGCTTTTAAAATTTCAAACTTTGACCACCAAACTTTTACTTTTTAGCTGCGAGTATTTTTTTAAAGCTCACGTGAGAATAACAGTCAATTAATATTATATTTTATGTCCACGAAACCCTCCACGCAACAGGAGCTTCCACAGCGACGCACGATCTTTAACGTTCATCAAACCTTCAACGCAACAGAAGCTCCCGCCGCGAAGCGCGGGGTAATAGAATCCTAGTTTATACATATATGTAAGAAAAACGTTTATAAGAAAAATTATAGCCAAATTAACTTTTATGTTAATTTAGTTAGACTATCCATTGTGGAAGCGCGAGCGGCATTACGCGAACGGAGTTTTTGCATCGGTGTTCACCTCTAGCCACAACAGCCCCACGCGAATCCCGATGCGAGCGAGCACAAGCGATGGTAGTCGTGTGGGCTAACGGGAGAAACTAACTTTTGGTCGCGCCGATGCTCATCTCCAGTTACAACGGGGTCAAGTGAACCGGTTACTTGAGAATCACGTTGGTGGCTCGCGCCCGATCGCTCGCGGTTCCCCAACGGACAACCTTATAACAGTTTTTTATTAAATCTCACGATGCTTAGAAGTAAAACCTTTTATATTTCTTAAAATCTGAAATATCTCAAAAATAATAGTGACGAATTAAATACCTAATAGTGAATGATTGCATGTGGAATTGTGGATTGTTAGGATAAAATAACTTTTAAATTTTGATTATACTCGTAAGTGTTATAAATTACATTATTAGCGTGACTCTCCATATCCTTAACTCCTAAGTATCATTATTCATTGTATTAATGTATGAGCCTATAAAGAGGCTTTGTACTTTTATATGAATACATCAATAAAAGTATTTTCCTCATTCTTCTTTCTATTCTCTATTGCTAATAGGTGTAGTTGTTTTACAACACGTTATCAGCACGAACTGCTTGCACCATCATCAGGTATACCACATACTCTAACTTATCATTATTCTTTATTCTCACATACATGATCCATATTGTAATTCATACAATTATGGGTTGTGTTAGAGATTTGTTTTGTTATTCTCTTTAATCTCCCTAAATAATTCATATTATAACTAATACGATTTTTTGTTAGATGGAGATTTATATTTATTATTTAATCAAAGTATGTTCAATCATGTTTTATATTTCAACATGTGTAGTGAATTATATTATAACTGGTCATAACTTCTTTTATCCCCATATATAGATATATATTAATTTAATGGTTTAATCAATATTATTAGATTTGTTTTTAGTTTTTGATTTCACTTGTGTTAATTATTTGTTTTTTTTTTATTAAAGTGCATGTTAACATGTTTTGAATTTTAACATGAAATGATTGTACAATAAGAGTTAAGAAGCTATTATATGTAATTGATTTGATCCTAAAGTAAGTATAAAAGTTATGTTGGACTGCGTGACCTTTCACATTTAGTTATTTACATTGACATGGTTAGTATCATATAATATTATAAATTCATTGATTGTGACATAAAAAAATGTATACATTTTTTTATCTATAAAGTAGTAATCTTAATTCAACTGATGGCATCATCCTTTTAATTACCATGATAATTGTAGACATTATTGTATCCATGTTTAGATTCGAAATATTTGTGTGGAAAAAGAGATATGTATATTTGTAGAACGAACATATCATACAAAAAGAGTTATTGATCATACTTTTATCATGGAGACTTTACGGAGATATGTTTAAAATAAGTGCAAACATTAATTTGTATGTATCATATTCATATGATTAGTTATACCGTTATAAGTTATTACATAAATTATCTATGTTTGTTTATTGGTGATGAAAAGTTTCTTATTTCATAAAGACATGAAGGCTTATTCTAACTCGTTTTTATATGGTGACATGCTATAACATCATGTATTATATACATGCTATTATTTCTTTATATTCAAAATATCAAATAGAACAATTAAACCAAAGTTGTGATTCATTGTCACCCTTCATAAAGAGTAGAAATTTGCTTTGATTTGACATCAAAGTGTCATGCTCACTGTATCTCTTTATCATGTTACAAAAGGTCGTAAGATGTTAGAAATGTAACATTATATGACTCGGACATATATATACTTCTTAGTTGATGTTACATGAAGAGAAGTTTATTTATAAAGGAAAATCGGATATTACAAATTTTGTTTGTCAAACCTCAAATATGCTCTTGAAGTGGCAAGATTATTAAAAAAATATATAAGGTTTGAAACGACCACCATGAAAGTGGTGTAGTCTCATCCATTCCCTGAAGTGAATGTGATGAAAATGATCGGTATAAAGGTTAAGATCATGTACATAACTAAGGAAGTTGTAACGATTCCACCATGAAAGTTTTGTGGTTATAATCCATTCCCTGAAGTGAATGTGATGTTATAATTATTGGTATAAATTAAGTCCATGATTATGGTAATTGTGAAAATTGTTATGATGCTCATGTTAATGAGATCGGCTTTGTTAATAATATGATGATTACAAAATGATCGTTATAGAGGTTATGATCATAGTAAATGAGGAAGTTGTAATGATCATCATGTTGATAATAAGATTAACGATGTTAATATTGAAATCGACCACAAGAAGTGGCACACTAATGAAGTAATTATATGAGAATGAGATATATTATTCTCTCATATTTCTTGTCGTGTATTAGACAAGCAAAAGTGCAACATGTCTAATAATTTGTCACATATGAGATGTGCTCATGAAGTAACCATATCATCAAGAGATTATGACAAGTTTGAAATCATCTCATATTCTTGTGATTCAGTAAATAATGAAAAGTTATGAAGCTTGTTTCGTTTATACTCCATTCCCTGAAGTGAATGTGACTACATATTGATCATTGTAAAGGTAATGATCATGGAGATAATTGAGAAATTTGTAATGATGAGATCGACCATTTGGAATTGTAATGATGGTCATGTTAATAATAAGATGATGGTTTGAAAATTCCATACATACTTTCATATCTTATGTTTTTTATTGCATACGTGCAAGTAATACATTCGATCATAAACTAGAAGTTTAGTTTATGGATCATAATTATTTAATTAGTTGGCATGACCGGTAAGACCACACCGAGTCGATGATGATGTGAACATAAAGAAGAACTTAAAGATTCTTCAATCTGATGCATAGCATGTAATGTTTGCTCTTAAGCAAAATTAAATCTTTGCTATATAAAGTAGGGTGAGTATCACTATATATTTTGGAATTGATTAAAGGATACGCATATCCTAACATGATACCATTTAGTATTTAAAATCGATGTATCGTCTAAATGGTTATCAAGTGCGCAACCTGAAGTTTGTGTGGTATATGGCGTAATTAATAAGATATCAAGCACATTATTCCAAAATGGCATATTTGGTGAATTCAATTCCTAAATATTGAAATACTAGTAGCTTATGTTCATACACATATTGCTTTCATTGAGATGGTCACTAAAACGTCTATTATTGATTGCAATGTCAATTATCATGAAAGCAAAAGTTCATGTTTACATTTGATTTTACATGCAGTAACATTTATTCACATCAAGCCAATACTTGGTAATAGTTTCTCCCCATTATAGTTGGTTTTTGGTCAGGAACCAAATATTGCCCATCTAAGATTTTGTTGTGCGACATATATTGAAATTGATCCACCATGACGCACGGAGATGGGACCTTAAAAGGTGATTGGGAATATATGATGATGATTGGGAATATATGATGGTTTATAGAGCCTTCAACAAGAGATTTATTTACATCCCAGTTAATTGATATCCATCTCAATGGATTAACATTCCCAACATCAGGGGGAGATAAAATGCAGTTGGAAATAGAAATGACTTAGAATGAAATATCATTGATTCTCGTACTAAACAATGTGAACCAAAAGATCAAAGGATAATTCATTCACAAAGATTAGCGAATTAGTTACCAGACGCATTAACTGACCTAAATATGATGAATAGCTAATCAAGTCACGTATATCAACTGCTAATGCTCCATTTAAGATGAGTGTCCAGGAAGGACAATCGTATATTGGTAATAAGCCTACTGCACGCCTAAAGCGTGGTAGACTAGTCGATTCCAAAGAATAAAAATCCTCGAGAAATTGGAGCAAGTAAGAAAGATGGTCAAGTCGAGGTTATAGTAAAAAGGTCTCCTGAAGAGACATTAGACATGATGGTTCCAGAAGAACCTCAGGTACCTGAAAATAAAGAGATCTCGTTATATAGTATCATGTCTACGAAATGTATGGTAAATGTATTTGAAGACCAGCCTAAATACCTAATAAAATCAAATTCGTTGTTGTTTAATATTTTATGAATATTATCCTCTTTATACTACTATAAAATACATTTAAGAAGGGTGTCATTTTAAGACCCCCGTAATGGAGCGTGATTTGTCAAAATTTTTAAAAAATAGCGCCCCCCACACCGCTACAGGGGGCGCTATATACCAAAATTCAAGGGGGGCTTTATATTTATAACGCCATCTGATTAGAATTCCACCCAATCAAACCTTGCCATGTGGCAAGGTCAAAGATTCAAAGTATTTTTTATTTTTAATAATAATAATAAACATAATAATTTAAACATAAAATTTATTAGATTAAATAAAATAATTAATATTAAAAATTAATATTTATTAAAAAAATAATAAAAAAATTATATTGAAACATTTGAATTTTAAACGGTTACTGTTCCAAACCGTTTGAAATTCAAAATTTTCCCCCCCAAACGTTTAAATTTCAAATTTTGAATTTCAAACATTTTCCCCCCAAACGGTCATATTTCTAACCCTATAAATACAACACCAAAACTGATTTTTCAGTCACACCTCCAATTCCTTATCCTCAAAACAATGAATAATATGGCCGGTTTTCAACCAGGAGCTGCCGGACCGTCTAATGTCCGGCAGTACTCTCGTCGGGTCCGGGGACGGGGCCGCCCCCGGAGACTACCATTCACCTCCTCTCCTCCTCCTACTGCTGCACAACCTCCTCTTCCTCCTCCTCCTCCACAACATTGGTTATATCCCCATCTTCCTGCTGTTGCTGCACAACCAACCTTTCCTCCTCCTGAAGCCGATGATGACTGGACAAATGAGGAAATGGTTTGGGCCATGTATTATGTCATGGCTGTTAACGAAATGGACCGACTAATGTTGTCGGCCCCCACCCCCCGGACTGCTGCTATCCCCTACCACCAGACTACCCCCACCCCCACCCCTACCACCAGACTACCCACACCCCCTACCACGAGACTTCCCCAACTGAGGAGGACTTGGAAGCCCTCAGGGAAATTGAGGAGGAGGAACGCCTCTGGAGCCGACCTTCCCCTCCTCGTGAGTACTGCTATTTCCCCTCGGATGCGAGATCCGATGGACGGGATAGCTCACGTTCCGTGTCCCCCGAATACTACACACTCGAGGACTGGGACAACTACTCTCCATAGTGGAGAAAATTAGGATTAAATAAGTAATTTAGGAATATGTAATGTTTAAATAAGTAATTTAGGAATTCTCTAGTGTTTAATAGGTAATTTAGGAATATGTAATGTTTAAATAAGTAATTTAGGAAGTGTGTAACTTTTTTTTTTAATATTAGTTGTGTGTTTTTAATATTATTTGTAATTTTTTATATTTATTTGTCTTTTATTTTAATTATTTTGAGTTAAAAGATTAAAAAAATAATAAAATAAACAACCAATCAGAAACAGGGGCTTTATAAATAAAGCCCCACCACTACACCCTTTTTTCAGTTTCTCTCTACACGCTGACTCAGCAGCCACGTGGATCAATTAGAAAGAGGGGCTTTATATATAAAGCCCCCCACTACGCATGGTCTAATTTACCTCAAAGATAAATAAGTACATTTGGTGTTACGCTTCGTACTTTTACGACCCCAACATTGTATTTTACCTCCCCACACATAATTCCAAATTGATGACCAATATTTGGAAATGCTTTTCAAAAATAGCCCGACCATATCAAACCAATTTGAAAGAAATGGCCGATATTTCAAAAATCCTTTTTTAAATAGAACGATCTTATCAAACTAACTTTAATGCTGATTTAAACCTCTCAAACCCCTCAAAAAAGTCCACCACACACTCTCTCGCATTCCATCTCTATTCCGGGTTTAAATCACCACCGACAAACTATTGAATATTTTCTTTTATTAGACTTGTGTGATACACGATCTAGCCTAAAATAACATTAAATAAATATATTATTACTAATTCTCAACTAATTTTCATTTGGAAATCCTTACTTTTCTAGAGTAAAGATCAAATACATATAGTTTTTTTGTAAGAACTGTGAGAATCAAAGGGAGTAAAAAAAATTTATTTTTTTTTTTAGAATTTTTTTTCCCATGTGCTTAAACATTCTTTCTAGATGAACAATACAAAAAAAAAATTAAAAAAAAAATTTTTTTTAGTGTAATTACGTCATTAAGGTAAATACATTAGTTTACACTAGAGTAATTATGTAATTACTCTACACGTAATTACTCTACACCAAATTTTTTTATTTTTATTTTTTAGTTTTCAATACTATAATACATGTTTAACAATATGGGGAAAAAAAATTTTGAAAAAAAAAATTAAAAAAAAAAACCCTCCTTTGATTCTCACAGTTCTTACCAAAAAAGCTATTTGTACCGGATCTTTCCCCTACTTTTCTATATGGTATTGCTATTTTTGACACTAAAATAAATTATTTGCTAAGAAAAAAATAGTAAAGGTATCAAACTTAGAAAGAGTACCAAATACAAAGGTAAGCAAATCCAAAACCAATCAAATGTTAGCCATACATTATGCTTTTTTTTTTTTTTTTTCTCAAACACGTTATGAATCACTATGACATTATTTGTCATCAACATTTACAACACTAGTCTTAATTTTAAAGCGTACTAAAGTTGTAATAGGCACAATTTCTCATCAAAAGAGTGACAATTGACAAAGCCAGAACTAGCCAAATGTTGAACCAGATCTATTTTTTCATTAAAAATATGGATATTGTCACAATCACGATTGTTGATTTGTTATTACATTGGGACTCAGTAGCCTTCTTGCTTTGAGTCGTTAAAATAGCCATGGGTAAATAAATTAAGAGTTAATGGCCAAAATCGTCACTGAGGTTTGACCAGTTTTGCTACATCAGTCCAAAATCAAAACTTTTTACATCTGTGTTCTTCTGTTTTACATTTCGTTGCCAAATTCGTCTCTGACACTAAACCCAGTTAACTATTGTCGTTAACTCTGGGGTATTTTTGTCTTTTTGGCTGCCCCCTTTTTAAAACTCAATTTAAACAGAGTTATTCATACCCCCAGAAAACAAAAATATCCAGATGTAAAAAGGGGCAGCCAAAAAGACAAAAACACCCCTAAAGTTAACGACAATAGTTAACTGTGTTTAGTGTCAATGACGATTTTGGCAACGAAATGTAAAACAGAAGGACCCAGATGTAAAAAGTCTCGATTTTGGACTGATGTAGCAAAACTGGCCAAACCATTTTGGCCATTAACTCATAAATTAAGCTTGCACATAAGCATACATGAAAGTTGAACATGTGGTGAAAGAACCACAAAATTGATCTACGATGGATGTTCTGATGGACCAAAAGAACCAAAAGTGATTGCGACAAGATGCCATCTTATATGAACCATAGACTCGGTTAAACATATGTGGAATATTATGTCTCTATGAAATAATTGCGACAATGGAAGAATTGCAACTATTGCAGGAGGAATCAACGACGAGAACTGCACACTAAGCCTCATAGGATTCAATGATCATGTTCGTAACGAATAGGTAGCAGCAATGACAGCGCAGAACCATGAACACACTATGCTTTCAGTTTGTCTTAATACCCAGGCACACTCGACCAAAGCATGAACGTTTGTTCGTCTCAGCAGCGTCCTTCTCAAACCGCTCAATCACATGTTTGTCAACGCCTCCTAGCTCATATAATTAGTTTTATAAAGTACTTCCTTTGGTTAGATATACATAGAAGGTTCAAATTACAGGTAGTTGAACCATTTATAATCGGATAATGATCAAAATAGAACATATATACCAAAAGTTGTATTCAACCATCATGGGTTAACCTATGAGTTAGTTAGTACACAAACGAACACTCGGCCCTGTGTATTCCTTTTCCACTCACTCATCAACCCCATACGTTTCTCCAAAATAACTGTCGATTAACAAACCGGCCATCATTCTAAGATCATCATTTTCATGAAACTGAAAGCGTTCTAGCGCGTCAATTCCACCCGCTTTTTCAACAAGCTTCTGACCCTCACCGTTTGGCATCCCTCTTAACACCTGCAGGCCAATAACCCATAATCAGTTATAATAAGTTTATAACCCTAACCAACTTGTTTTGAATGTTACCAGTTCGATGAAGTGAAGTCCAATTCGGGCAGCTTCAAGGTCGGCTTGCCTAACCAAATCAATGAAGCCACAAAGACAACCATTTCTAACAAACAAGACCAAATGGTCCAACAATAAGGTTGGTCGGCCCAAGCCATCGGCTGGAGCCACACAAAGGTTGCCCAGAACATAAGCCACCTCTTTTTTTATGTCAAATGATGCACCGGCAAGAAGCTGCAATAATAATGACACGGCTTCACTTTTACATATCAGTTGCTTGTGTGCAACCGAGCCTGCAGCTATGTTTGATAGCACCCATGCCGCTTCCTACAGAAACAAATTTTTATTTATAATGTAGAATAGTATCGATGGCAAAACGTGTAAATTTTATATGGTACAAAACAGGCCGAGTTGAGCTAAAAATATGTTTGTACAAATTTACACTTGTTGAGCTAATAGTTATATTATTTACTTAACAATATAACATTACGAATAAAATGATTAGGTTTTATGTCTTTAAACTTTGATCAATTTTCGACCAATTTGACCCATTCCCTTTAAGCTAACTTTTTTTATTTAATCCATTTGACTCATTGAGATAAACATGCGAGGTCGACCTGAAACACCTTTTGTCCAATTTTTTAAATAGGGATTTAAGAGGCTTTATGCTTTTGAAAAATTATATTACTACAATAACAATATAATATTTTGAATAAAATGATTTAGGAGGTTTTATTTCCTTAAAATATACTTTGGGTGATTTTCAACTCAATTGACCCATTTCCCTTATGAACTATGTTTTTTTTTTTTTTTTTGTGTGTAATTTTACCCATTCGAGTAATCCGACCCGTTTAAAAGATAACATAATCGAATCAACCATTCAAATGCGAATGGGTCAACGTTACCAACTTAGAAGAAAGTATACCTTTTTCAAGAACCGATGCTCACTCTTAAAGCATTTACTCAATGAACGTATTATACTTTCTACAGAAGATCACAAAACGAATAAGTAGGGTTCCCTTAAAAAAAATAAGACATAACTCTTATAATTTAACAATTTGCAATGGCAGGATATAGAACTCACCTGTAATTTCATGTCCAGGATCAAGAACAACGTTTGTTGTATAAGCGTCACCAGACATTAGATTACCTAAGCTCCTTAGCAGCTGTATATCATAAATCCAACAGATTTTAGAAAGTGGCAGAAAATGCGTCGTTTTTATAAAATTGAATAATTTTCATTTACATTACCGGAATTATTGATTGCAAATTATTTGAGGCGGCTAAACGGTCCACAAGAATTTGAACAATATCAGTCTTCATTAGCGCACTAGTAGCAACATCTGAAAGAGCCGATAAATAGACAACAACCCACGACACTTCAATTGCTAATTCAATGTCCCTGTTCAATATCATGACTTTTTGTTAATTTTTAGACAAAATAAATATACGGATAAAAAGATAAAAAAAAAGTAGTTTTCTTATTATGTATATCACAAATGAAGGCAAAAGACAATATTGTTATTGAACCTAGTCAACTTTAATATAGAGTAGATAATAACATATGCGGTTTTAGTAATTAGTTCATAACATTTTCTACAAAAAAATAGGATAACTTTATCTTACAAATAGTCCATAAATAGAAGTCCTTTTTGAAATGCAACAACTTACGATTTCTTTAAATGTCGAAGTATGGCATCTACAACCCCATCAATTTTTATGAGTTCCGTTGCAGCATCCGGATCTGGTCCCTGTATCCACAAACATAAAAATGTAAGATTTTTGAAAAGAAAATAACAAATTCACAATAATTGTTTCTTTACAGAAAGTTCCCCCTTTATTTACGGACATGTGACTGAACTGCAAAAGACTAATGTCTAAATCTTTTTTGACCATTCAGAATATTCACCAAATGGATCCAGTTAATATGATTGTGGGTCCCGTTTACTTGATCCAATGATTAATATAAACTGATTAAACTTAAGAACCTTGATTAAGTTTGATAATGCCCAAGCAGCTGTTCGGACAGTTGAACCGTTATCTGGCAGCATCATTTTCGCAAGAGGAATCAACGCTCCTTGTGAAATAAGAAGATCTCTCAATTCATCGCTTTCACCTGCAACGTTTCCTAACGCCCATGCACACTGTTCCGAAACAGATAACGAACTTTTTTCTGAAAACAAATAAATCAATATAAAAATGTTAGTAAAAGAATTATAAGTACATGTGAAAAGCGTCAAGGGTCGGTAATAAGTGTAAGCTAAAGTGCATAACATGTCCTACAATGTCAATAATGTGTCTTTTCCTTTTTTGAGACATCCCAAATCAAGTTTTGTTCTCTGTTAGGATTTTAAGATTCTCTCCCCACTTTCTGAACTTGGCCCGTGATAATGAACAAATAAAGATACTTATCATTATCAAGGTCCCGCGCTACTTAAGGAAGCATGCTAGATACACATATCATATCCATAAAGCAAAAAGGTAAAGCTACTTCTTGAAATGTTACAACAATTTTTGATGATTTTTTGATAAATGTGTCATTTACAAAGGCGAAAAAAGTCAAGTGGAGCGTATGAAATCTATATGAAATGCGCCTTTATTAAAATCACCCCTCAAAAGTTTTTAATTGCGAGTCACTAACCTCCAATATGAGCAATAAGTAAGGGTAATGTTGGTAATAAAGATTTGGTTTGTTCAGGCGTTCCAGCAGCTATGTTTGTAAGACACCAAGCTGCTTCAAGAACCTGCATTATGAACATAAATTGTAACAAAGTCACGACACGCTTTGTTACACCCCACCCAGGATAGCGTTGGCATGTCACTTATACAGAAATAATATCACAAACATATTTTAAGCACTAATTTCGGTGAAATTAACTAAGATATTGCGTCTAATGACTAATAAAGATTTAAATAAATAACCTGTTCATCGTCAGAGCCAAATGAAAGACATTGAGCAAGTAGAGGTATTGCTCCGGATTTAAGAGCAACTTCAACAAAAGGAAAACCGGATCTAGACAATAACCGTCTTAACTCACGAAGAGCGTTCACTTTCTTTTGAACCGCGTCTTTCCCCCTAAAACAAAAAAGAATTAATCATCCAGACCCAGACTATGCAAAGAATTCGAACCCGTGTCACATGTCTTACTCGAAAGAAACTGCAAGCTGCAAAGCTTCAACAGCTTTACAAGTCTGAGCTTCTAAAACCGGTGGTTCCTCATCAATCATCATCTGATTCATCTCACCATCAGCTACCTCATCAAAATTAATCCGAACTCCCTCAGTACACAACCGTTTCGTTCTAAACATCGCTTCTCGTCTCTCTTTCGACACTGAAACCGCAAGCTGCCGCCTCCTTTGCACCGCAGCATTCCCAACTGTAAACCCAAACAAACCAAATCACCAAAAGCCTACTCATAAAACATATCTTAAAACAGTAAAACACATTACAATAAAACTACAATCACTTGTGTTCCATCAGGGTCTGATTTCCCCCAAATTAAACATTCAAAAAGTCAAATAAAGATACAAAATTTATAAAACTAAATCATCAATCAATCATCAAGATTCAAAAAAGAAAGTAACCCACATCAAGATTTAAAGAATAAAGGAAACCCAAGTTATGAAATGTTTATAAAGAAGGGAACTTGCCTGTTTGTTTGATGGGGTCTCTCCGGTTAGAAGCAGGGCTTTGACCGGCCATAGCTCCTCCGGGTAGAGAAAGGAAATGGGTATTTGATTTGAAAAGGGGTTTTAGGCGCGTTTGACAAGAAAAGAAAGGGTCGCTACAGTTGAATGGTGATTGATTTAGGAATATGCAATTTGTCTGCGTATGCCCAATGCCCTGATTTTGTTGTTACTACTCTTGAAACCTTACATTTGTGGTTTTTTGAATTGGGTTTATTATTATTACTGGCTTATACCCCGGGAATGTCCTGGGTTGAAAAATCTAAGTAAAGTGAATAAAATTAGAAGTATCTAAACTATAAAAATGGCATTTATGTATCAACTTACATTAGATACTTTAAAAAAATATATACCAAAAGATCCATTTCACCTTACAAGATCCCAAACACTTTAATGGGACAGAGATTGTTTAACACCAATACATTCAGTCAAAGGTCTTTGACTGCATACAATAAAATTTTAGCTATTTCAGAAATATGGTAGAAAAAGAAAACATAGCAATTACTTATTGACAGCGTCCTGGGTTGAAATATCTAATATGACATAATAAAATATCTAATATGACAACATAATTAATGACTTGCTAATATATGATTAATTATTATTATTATTATTATTATTATTATTATTATTATTATTTTAAATAAATCTCTGCCATAAGTTATAATATTCTAATATAAAAAAAAGGTAATTGGGTCGGGTATCACCTAATCCCAGGCCCGACCCAAACCCATATTTGTGACACCCGGCATGTTCGGCTTAAACATAATAGTAACATCTAAATCTACCTTAGCGAGAAACGTTTATAAACAAACTTAACTGGGTTAATTGAGTCGGGTCAGATTAGGATTGTCCAGGGTTCAATGATCTGAGGATCATTGGGAGTCATTTTGGGGAATACACTAGTACCGGGTTCCGTTGTTGGTGACATTACATGAACTAATTAAGTATATGTGTAGATTATGGGTCGCGTGGTGGATTGTATACTTATACTTGCTTAAACGATGTATAAATGATTATACGTGCCTAAATATGCTAAGTATAGACTATGGATGCATGCTTATGTGTTAAGATGTGTTAGAATGCGTTAAACACGACAAACTGGAAATCTGGAAAAAGTTAACATGTGTTAAAAAGTGCTGTTAACATGTGTTAAAAAGTGCTGATGACCTGAAAGTGGGAAGTGGGCGAATGTGGAAATGGAACTTGAGAAAGTGGGCGAATGTAGAAACAAAGTGGGCGAACGTGGAAAGATTCCACATTCGACCATTACAAAGGGGCGAATGTGGAAAAGTTCCACATTCGACCATATAAAAGGGGCGAACCTGGACCTGGTATAAATACCATACTTAGTCATTTTTCATCATTTCACAAACCCTAAACGCCTCTAAACACTCTCTATCAACTATTATCATTGGGGAAGGAGTTTTTAAGCTTGTTTTTCATAACCTAACTCTCTAAATCATTACAAGTGAAGACCTAAGGTGTGTTCTTCATTCCAAATCCTTTTTAAACAATTTTGACTTGTTTTCATCTAAACCCCAAGAGTCCAGATCTGATATCAACATGTTTTATGGGTAAAAACCTTCCTAATATCTTTCTAAATAAAACCTATTCATAAACAATGAGTTTTTATACAAATTAACATGTGTTAATGTAGTATTATGCATTGTTTGATGATTACTTGTTGTATAGATGATATGACAACAACCTAGGACTGTTATTAATGAGGAGTTATGATTGAAACATGTTACAATTGATTGTTGATGGTGTTTTGTCGATTAAAGGAATTTTTAGTTAGATTTAGGGCTTGTTTTTGATGGTAATGATAGAGTTATGATAGGGGGTTTCTTGTTCATGACGATTTGAGTATGTTAAGCTGATTATTGATTAATTCCAGAAAGTTTCCTAATTGGGTAATGATTTCATGCATGATGATGTGACATCTCCATAATTTACCATTTTAGGAAACTTGTAAAACGGATAGATTTTGGGGTAAAATCGGTAGGGATTCGTAGGAATATGTTAATGATGCTTGACTGCTGTAACTCATGGTGTTTCGTGATGTTTTCGGACGTTTTCGACACGTTTTTGGGAAAATTATACAGCAGGCTCGAACCTGGAGCACCATCGACCAGTCGAACGGGCGAAGGTGGTTCTCCAGGGTCGAACCTGGAAACTAAAGGGGCGAACGAACCACAAATGGGCGAAGGTGGGAGAAAAAGGGGCGAAGGTGGAAGTTCAAGGCCACATTCGACCAATCAAAGTCACCTTCGACCACTCCAAGCTACGTTCGACCCTACGTTAACAGAAATGAGATTTTTGATACGAACTAAGTGTTTTATGCTTGAACCTTGCGTGTAATCTGTGTGTACTTGATTAGTTAGGGTAATGGATCACCAACGGGATGTCGGGTCGGTCTAGTGTGTCAGTTAAACATTTAAACACGTTTTAAAACATACTTGGTTATGATCTGGACAATCGGGGACTAGATAACCTTATGGTTATTAGTCGGAACACTTATGTGAACATTTTGATAGATCTCCGGTAGAGGGATTATCAGGGGCTAAACATCTTTACGTATAATTGAAGAACGCAATCTAAGGTGAGTTCACGGCCCCACTTTTACTGCTTTAACTTTTGGGGGAGAAAACATGCGCTAAACAGTTTTGGTAACATATGTCATACTATGGTTTTAACTTTATATTGCTATACGATCTTTTGGAAAGTCCCGGGGGAAACCATGAATGTGCGGGTTTGCACAACGGGGGAAATGTGGATAGATCTATTGGGCGTGACCTGCCCCACTCGTCGGCTTGGAGGGCCGGGCGGGTGCATATTGTCTCGAACAGGTACATTGGTATCATGCTGAACATACGGGCTGCTTAAACATGTTGAACATTGCTAAACGTGTCTAGTAATGGTTTCCAATCGTAGTAGTAATGAAACATACGCCTAGCTAGCGTACTTGGTAACATTGATATAGTATGGACATGGTAACACTTTGGTAACATTTTTGATCAAACCTGTGAACTCACCAGCATTATATGTTGACATCTTTTTGGCATGTTTTTCTCAGGTCGCTAAGGTAGCAATGAACGGAACTAGGCGCACGGGTCTGCATTGGCGTCTAGATATTAGTGCACGTTTTGTAATAAGTGTCTTGGATACTTGGGAACACTGTTTTGTAGAGATTAAATTCTTTAAATGCTTCCGCTTATGAAATTTATGTTTTTGGGTTACGTACTTCATATAGTGTCGTTTATTGTGATCGTTGACTTGGATCCTGGTTTGTCATGCGCCTCGCGGTAAAACCCCGCAAGTGGTAATTTGAGGGTGTGACAGATTGGTATCAGAGCCAATGGTTATAGTGGACTAGGACTGCATTTAGAGTCTAGTCTATAGCCGAGTCGCACACACACTAGACGGTCACATACTTGAGTCGGTCTGGAACATGTACTAACTTTGTCGGGGTGTCTTTACATCATCATCGCACTTCCCTGTTACATCATCCATCCTCACTCTTGCTTTATACACTCTTATTTTCTTCTTCGGGGTTTGAAGGAGAAGGAGTTGACTCGTTGGTTATTGCACGGCAGTGTCGTATATTGGGGTAGTCTTGCGTACTCTCGAGGTCTGTCCAGGATTCGGACATCTCCCTTCCGTGCCCCAATAGACGCACTTGCTTACACATTATCTTGCACACTTATGCTTGTGATAGCATGATGCTAGATGCCGACATTCGGCGACTTGAGTTCAAGCCGAGGGAAAGCTTGGAGGATCATGTAGAGCAGTTTATCATTTCGGGTGCACACGAAATCATAAACTGAAATGCATGAGAATCCAAGTGGACTCTGAACTTGGATGCATAGTCCTGGATTGGATCTAGACGTAACTTTCCTAGCTACTAGTGGTTGACACTAGCAGTGAATCTGAATCTCTCGATTTCTGATTTGTCAGATCATGTCGGGCGCACGTGGTGGTGGACGTCGTGGTGGTGGCCGTGGCGGCGGTGGCCGTGGTGGCGGTCGTGGTAACATCAACATGACCCAAGCAGAGCTGAACAACTTGCTTCAACAGCAAGTGAACATAGCCTTGGCTGCTTTCCAGGCTGGGCACAATGCTCTGGGTGGTGCTGCTGTCAACCCACCTCCACCTCAGTGTTCCTATAAGAAGTTTAGGGACTGCCAGCCCCATAACTTCGCAGGGACTGAAGGGGCAGTGGGACTGCTCCGATGGTTGGAAAAGGTTGAATCTGTTTTCCTGATGTGTAACTGTCCTGTTGAGGACCGGGTCAAGTATGCCACTGCGACATTTGAGGGTCCTGCTTTGTCATGGTGGAATGCTACTACGCAGAACATGGGCTTGGGGGAAGCTCATGCTATGCTTTGGGCGGATTTTGTTCGGCTATTGAAGAGCGAGTACTGTCCCAGGGAGGAAGTGCAGAAGTTGGAGCATGAAGTCTGGAACTACAAGATGGTGGGGTCCGAGATTGAGGAGTGATGTGTCGTAAAACACATCTATTCTCTTATGTATTTTTTGTTATAAATGAGTCTTTTGTATATAGTTTTTAGTAGTTTTAGGCGTGTATTCGTTTGTTGGCCTATTTTTGTCATTGTATAGATTTTTATTAATTTTTAGTACTTATTTATTTATTTTATATTTTGGTAGGTGTTCGTGTGAACGTTGGAGCGTAAACGATGAACTTTGGTCAAGCCAAGAACACCCGAGTGTAGAGCACCGAGTAATAATAATAATAATAATAATAATAATAATAATAATAATAATAATAATAATAATAATAATAATAATAAAGAAAAAAAAAAGTCAAGACTTGGGCTCGTGGCCCAAGTCCAAACAATCTAACAAAATCAATTTTGTGGAAAGGCACATTAGACATCGATAGGAGCGGCGGAGCAGCTAAAAAAGAAAAAGAATTCATTCACAATTGTAATTTTACAATCGCACAGCAATAAGTAAAAGTCAACCGGTCAAGCGGTGACGAGCGAACGAGCACGAAAGGAGAAAAGGCCACGGGCACGTTAAAGATCAATAGCCAACGAGCCTTGGGTTAGGTTTAGTTTTCGTTTATTATTTTTATAGACATGGTTAAAACTATTTTTATTTATTTTGTGATGTTTATAAAGATTATGAACTAAATACTTTATGGTTGCTTAGGTTTATGAACTAGACACGTAATTTGCAGTTTTTAATGATTCTTGGTTTTTAATTTTGATGTGTAGGATTACATGATTTTTATTTTTATTGTTGGATTTGATATATGTGTGTTGGTGTTATTTTTATTTGAAGTTTGTTTATTGGTTTTGTGGAGCTAGGCATGTAGAGATACCCCCTAGGTCTTTAAATCAATCTAGTTCGTCAACTTAAGTTAGCGTGCTAGTATTTGGAGTTGGAGTACGACACAAGTATAACAAACTAATATAATAAATTAACTAAGACGTGCAGTCCATTCTTGAGGGTGAGAAATCTAACTCGAGTTTGCTAGGTAACTAACTAGGCATTGTTCGGTAGTTGGCAAGCGCTAGGGCGGGAGTCGCTACTTGTCCGTGTTTAGAGTTTTCCTAGGTTTTCTTCAGTAGAGTTTAAGTCTGCTTCATAGTTTGAGGGTTTTAATCCAGGAGAGGTTTTAATCTGATTTCTATGGGATTTTGGTACGCTAGGGCGATCCGAATCCATCTTAGCATTTCTACACTTGTCCCGCCTTGAGTCCAGTGAGCTATCTTTGACAGGAGGTTTATTAGATAAGAATAGGGTCTCAAGTTGATTACCAGATTCATGATTTATTGCTAGTGTCTAGGGATTTTACCTAAGTAACCAACCTTCTTCCTATCCGATTTCTCCAAGTTCCTAGTTCCCATAAGCAGCTGAGGTTACTTTATTTATATTTAGTTTCTTTTAAGTTTATAATTATTAGTTTGACCCCCCATTTAAGTATATATTTATTTAGGCTAGTATTCGGTAGAGGTTGTGATCTTGAGTTGTCTTCGCGTCTTTGGGTTCGATACTCGGTCTTGTCTGTCTACTACTTTGCGACCGGTACACTTGCCGTGCGTGTGTAGTTTCTAGGTGAGTCGTTTTAATTAGAACTTGTGTTATTTATATATATACATTTACACACATCAAGTTTTTGGCGCCGTTGCCGGGGACGCAATTCGCACTCTTGAGAACTTCCCAAACCGTTTGTCTGGTCTTTTAATTTGTAAATAGTTTTTGTTTTTTTTCCTGTACTTATTATTTTTTATTTTTTATTTGTTTTTATTCTTAATATATAATTTTTTTTTAATCATGTGCGAGATCTGCGGAGGACCCCATTTTACCATAAGATGCCCTCATTCATATTCATCGGGGTATTCCACGGATTATTATGCTAACGAGTATTTGCAGCCGCAGCCATATCAGTCATACCAGCCTTCATACCCACAGGCAAACCGGTGGTTTAACCCTGCAACATCTGAGTCACTAGATAGAAGAAAAAGTCGGCATGATTATCTACAAGCTGAGATGTATGAGGATAGGCATGGTGGTAGCTCGTCAGAGTATCCACCTAGCCAACATTTGTATCCACATCCCGATTATCGGGATGTCTCGTCTCACACTAGACCCGATTTTGCCGCCTTAGTTGCTAAACAACAGCTCATGCTCGAGGATATCGATTCTTTGCTATCCAAGCGCACCGACTCTTTGAGGGAACAAGATGCGGCACTTAAAAGGCTAGAGGCTCGGGTGGATGAACTGAAGACCATAATGGACGTTGAAGTCCCACCTCCAGTTCAGCAGGTTTATTTCACAAATGATGACCCAGACGAGATGGTAACATTTACATTACCTGATTGCATTAGGCCCGTTGCTGAAACTGTTTGTCCTTACTCATCTGATTCTGTGCATGATTTAACTGATCCATATGATTCTTTACACTTGTCTTGTGAGGATGATATTTTGCAGGATTCAGGGTTAGAGCCAGAGACCATAATGGACGCCTTAGTCCCACCTTTGGTTCAGCAGGATGAGCAGCCTTGCCAGATCTCTAGTTCAGTAGTATACCCTTGGGAGGCAGATGTCTGGAGTGATGATGAGGAGATAGAAAGGATAGCTTGGGACGCGCATAGGAAAGCCATGATGGAGAAGATAGGGGAGACTGAGGAAGATATGGACTTTTCAGAATCCACAGGCTGGCTGTTTGAGGAAGAAGTGGTGGAAGAGGAAGACACCACTAACCTGCTTGAAGAAGCAGCTGATGGGGAAGCAGAGTTTGGTGACGAGTTGGTTGATTTGTCAGCCCCAGAAGTGGACAAAAATTTTGAACAAGTGTCACCAAACAAGGAAGATGAGAAAGAAGCAGTGGTGGAAGAAGAAGAACACCACAGCCGGCCCGTGCAGGCATTGGATATTACACTGCTACTAGTGCCACCACCATGGCCACCACCACGGGAGAAGGCGAAGAGGCACCTGGACCGACACAGGGTGAGGGTCAGGAGTTGCAGAGACAACAAGTCCCGTCATTACATGCCAAGAATCAGGTTTGGTCCAGGTAAATTTAAATATTGGTGGCCCGACCCATTTAAATTCGATAAAATATTTTTCAATTCCACTAATTTAATTTTGCTAAATAATATGGACCGGGTGGAATTAAATGGGTTGGATCGGGTCCAGATAAAAGAGAAGCCCCCTGATTAAGTTTAAGTGTGGGGAGGCTCTGTAGAGTTTGTAAATTTATATTTATACCTATTTTTTTTCTAGCTTTTCATTTTTTTTTATTTGTGGTCGTTCTTTGGTAGTAGTTTGTAGGTTTTTATCTTTCTATTTTATCTTTGTTTTTTGTGTCTTTGAGTCTGTTCGCAAGTTTACGTGTTTGCTTAGGTGGAGGAAATTTCATCATGAGCGGATCCCCTGTATTATCTTTATATATATTTTATGAGTGGGAGTTTTGGTAAAGGTTTGGGTAATAAGAGAATTTTTATTAAAAAAAATAAAAAATTATTAACTTTCTGTGAAAAAAGATTTTTCACGTAATGTGAGGAGTCTGGGCTGACCTGTTCGCCTTATGCGACCGCCTATTACCCCGGAAAGTTATATTTTTTCTCTTGCAACGCGTGTTGTGATCACCAGTGTCCTTCACGTTGAGCTGGAACCAGATTTTTTTTTTCTTTTTTCTACCCATTTGGTTCTACCACCATCACCGCCATTTTGCCAAGCAGGTACGTCTTCTTGTTTGTTGTTATATTATGAGTCTAAGTTAGTAGTTTGAGTCTTTTTATTTTTGTGTGGTTCGGTATTATGCTCGGGTTTGTTTGTTTTGTTTTGCGCAGGTTTGGATTGCACCACCCGTACTCAATCTCCATTCTGGTGATTCTGGAGCTGTACGTTATATTGAAGCAACCCGAGAGTTTACTAGTGTGTCAGAGCCGATCGCGACCAAAATGCTATACGATCGAGCTGGATTGGACTAGAGCTTACGAAGAAAAATTAACCAGCTAAGTCCTTTTCAATTTGCCCTCGTTTTTTTTTTCATTTTTGTATTCGGAATTTTTTTTTTATTTTTATTTTGAGTCGTTTTCTATTCCTACATTGAGGGCAATGTAGAGTTTAAGTGTGGGGATGGGAAACAGTCATTTGAGTAGTTTGTATATTAAGTCGTTTGAAAAAAAAAAAAAAAAGTCCCTGATTTTGAAGTTTGCATTATATTAAATATGGAAAATGATAGGTAAAGTTAGGTGTCCGGTTTTCAAATAGTATGTATAATAAGAGATTAAAATTGATTGAAAACGTGTCTGATTTGGGATATGTGGGTAGGCTCGGCCGGTAGAAAGGTTTCCTTAGAAAAGTAATAAATTAATTATGTTAGGCTATTTTGTGGGTTCTCATCTAGGAGAAACGGGGAGACCAAAACCGCCAAAAATAGTATAAGAAGCACCGTTATAAGTAGAAAACCGTTAGAATTTCTAATCACTTAAAAAAAAATTAGAAATCAAAGCAAAAATGCTGAAGCTTAAGGTGCCTGGCCACTGGGATAGCGACTTGGATTGGTCACACCCTCTGAGTTAAGTATGCTGAGATGAAAAAAAAAAAAATGCTGAAGCTTAAGGTGCCTGGCCACTGGGATAGCGACTTGGATTGGTCACACCCTCTGAGTTAAGTATGCTGAGATGAAAAAAAAATGATTTTAAATTCTCTTGGTTTTCTACATAAGACGGTTGGGAAATGGTCAATTGGTCGTTCCTTTAGCTTCATAAGCTTGAGGCGGGATTAGGAGGAACTGTGGCTTCCTTCGAGTGAGACCCTAGATAGACTAATCAACATGAACTTAACATAAATAAAAAGGGGCTTGGAAACCGGTGTGGGTTTAAGAGGATCAATATACCTGCAATCGCAATCAACACGTTAGTAGATTATTAATTAAGTAACCTATGTTTTGAAACTTGATGTAAACCTAACTGTGATTCCATAGCATAATTCTTTTTCAGGGACGAAAAAGAGTCAAGTGTGGGGATGTTTGATGTGTCGTAAAACACATCTATTCTCTTATGTATTTTTTGTTATAAATGAGTCTTTTGTATATAGTTTTTAGTAGTTTTAGGCGTGTATTCGTTTGTTGGCCTATTTTTGTCATTGTATAGATTTTTATTAATTTTTAGTACTTATTTATTTATTTTATATTTTGGTAGGTGTTCGTGTGAACGTTGGAGCGTAAACGATGAACTTTGGTCAAGCCAAGAACACCCGAGTGTAGAGCACCGAGTAATAATAATAATAATAATAATAATAATAATAATAATAATAATAATAATAATAATAATAATAATAATAATAATAAAGAAAAAAAAAGTCAAGACTTGGGCTCGTGGCCCAAGTCCAAACAATCTAACAAAATCAATTTTGTGGAAAGGCACATTAGACATCGATAGGAGCGGCGGAGCAGCTAAAAAAGAAAAAGAATTCATTCACAATTGTAATTTTACAATCGCACAGCAATAAGTAAAAGTCAACCGGTCAAGCGGTGACGAGCGAACGAGCACGGAAGGAGAAAAGGCCACGGGCACGTTAAAGATCAATAGCCAACGAGCCTTGGGTTAGGTTTAGTTTTCGTTTATTATTTTTATAGACATGGTTAAAACTATTTTTATTTATTTTGTGATGTTTATAAAGATTATGAACTAAATACTTTATGGTTGCCTAGGTTTATGAACTAGACACGTAATTTGCAGTTTTTAATGATTCTTGGTTTTTAATTTTGATGTGTAGGATTACATGATTTTTATTTTTATTGTTGGATTTGATATATGTGTGTTGGTGTTATTTTTATTTGAAGTTTGTTTATTGGTTTTGTGGAGCTAGGCATGTAGAGATACCCCCTAGGTCTTTAAATCAATCTAGTTCGTCAACTTAAGTTAGCGTGCTAGTATTTGGAGTTGGAGTACGACACAAGTATAACAAACTAATATAATAAATTAACTAAGACGTGCAGTCCATTCTTGAGGGTGAGAAATCTAACTCGAGTTTGCTAGGTAACTAACTAGGCATTGTTCGGTAGTTGGCAAGCGCTAGGGCGGGAGTCGCTACTTGTCCGTGTTTAGAGTTTTCCTAGGTTTTCTTCAGTAGAGTTTAAGTCTGCTTCATAGTTTGAGGGTTTTAATCCAGGAGAGGTTTTAATCTGATTTCTATGGGATTTTGGTACGCTAGGGCGATCCGAATCCATCTTAGCATTTCTACACTTGTCCCGCCTTGAGTCCAGTGAGCTATCTTTGACAGGAGGTTTATTAGAAAAGAATAGGGTCTCAAGTTGATTACCAGATTCATGATTTATTGCTAGTGTCTAGGGATTTTACCTAAGTAACCAACCTTCTTCCTATCCGCTTTCTCCAAGTTCCTAGTTCCCATAAGCAGCTGAGGTTACCTTATTTATATTTAGTTTCTTTTAAGTTTATAATTATTAGTTTGACCCCCCATTTAAGTATATATTTATTTAGGCTAGTATTCGGTAGAGGTTGTGATCTTGAGTTGTCTTCGCGTCTTTGGGTTCGATACTCGGTCTTGTCTGTCTACTACTTTGCGACCGGTACACTTGCCGTGCGTGTGTAGTTTCTAGGTGAGTCGTTTTAATTAGAACTTGTGTTATTTATATATATACATTTACACACATCAAGGAGTATACCGTGCGACGCAATGAGTTGGCGGTGTTGTGTCCTGACATGCACACACCTGAGTACCGTAGGATTGAGCATTACATCTCTGGGTTGGTGCCGGAGATCGCTGGGTTAGTAGCTGCTGGGAACCTACCCACACTGGCTGAGGTCGTCCGTTCTGCACATAAGATGACCAACATGAAGATTTTGGAGGGTGTTTTACCTCCCAAGGGTTCGACTGTGAAGGGTTCTGAAGGCAACAAGAGGAAATGGGAGAACGTGGGTAAGAGTGCAGTGCCAGCGCCGTCTCAACCGGCCAAGAAGTTTGATGGATCTGGGTCGTCTTCAGCGCAGAAGACAGGTGGATACATTGGGAAGCATCCCAAGTGTAACAAGTGTGGCTTTCACCATTCTGGGAATTGTGATCGGGCTCGTTGTCATCGGTGCCATCAGTTGGGGCACCATGCTAAGGATTGCAAGGTGGCGCTCACCCCAACCCAGACTCCTGCGGCTACTCCTGCTCCTGCTGCTCAGGGGACTCAGGGGAGGCAGGGGTGTTACAACTGTGGTGACACGGGACATTTCAAGCGTGATTGTCCCAAGCTGAAGCAGGGCGATAACGGGAGGGGCGGGAACGGTAACGGGAATGGCGGTGGAGGCAGGACTGCGCGTGCTTTCGTCATTGGGTCTGCAGAGGCTAGGCAGGATCCAGACACAGTTACCGGTACGTTCCTTCTCAACGATCGCTATGTTTCTGTTTTATTTGATTCTGGTGCCGATAAGAGCTTCGTATCGGTGGATGTTAGTCTATTGCTAGATGTAGTACCCACACCTTTAGAGGCTAAGTACTTAATAGAATTGGCTAACGGTAAGAACATCGAGGCGACTCATATCCTTAGGGAGTGTCACTTGGAACTGTCGGGTCTGTCATTCCCCATTGACCTTATGCCTGTACCTCTGGGTAGTTTCGATGTCGTTGTGGGCATGGATTGGTTATCGTTGTATCGCGCAGAGATTGTTTACTTTGACAAGGTTATTCGGATCCCTCTCCCCGATGGAGAGATTCTTTCGGTCCACGGCGAGAAAAGCGGTGCTCCGCTGAGTATCATTTCCAGCATGAAAGCCCGTAAGTATCTTCGAAAGGGCTGTTCGGCCATTCTGGCACTTGTTAACGTTTCTACTGACGATAAGAAGAAGATCGAGGATATTCCGGTGGTTCGTGACTTTTCTGATGTGTTTCCTGATGATTTGCCTGGTCTTCCTCCCCATCGTCAGGTTGAGTTTGGTATTGATCTTTGACGGGTGGTTCAACGAACACCCTTTAATAGTGTTAAAATGTTTATGTTATCCACATTTATTCATGTTATTGCTTGGAGTTGGATAACTACGGTTGCTATGGATGCAGGTATGATAAGGAGTTAAAAACGGCGAAAAACGGGCCTTCGGAACGGATCGGAAGCATTGGAACGAGGTGGAAAGAAAGAAGAACAAAATCAAGATTTTGCACAAGCCCACCGTAGGCCTACGCCAAGGGCGTTCCCCTACGGTGGCCTGTGGACATGTTTTTCCACCGTACGGCAGGCGTGAACAGCCGTAAGTTTTTTAACCTTGGCCGTACCCCTACGGCCATACAGTAGGGGTACGGTGGACCTGATTCATTATTGTAACTCATGCATTTAAGAAGACTTTGATGGAGACTTATGGCATCACTTCTCATTTGGACGTTTCATATCAATTGTTGGGCGAATTTTGGCTGAAACCAAGTATTGGAAACATGATCTAATCATAGTTTTGATGTTTGTAATCCTCTTGAACACTTGTTTGAAGATGATAATGATCCACCAAGCTATGTTAGGCTAAACAATTGGTGATCATTCACGGTGAAGGTTTCTCTACAACTTTTGTGTGTGTTTTTCTTACATTTCTAGGATGATAATTTAGTACTCTTGCTTGATTATTATGATGTTTGAACAATTGATTGTAGTGTGTTGATTATTTTATCAATCTTTAGTCTTTATCGTTCGTTCTTGGTGTTGCTAACAACCGAGATATCACGGGAAGGATTGGGGTTGGTAATTGATTAATTGGTCATCGGGAAACAACCTCGCGTTAATATAACCCGAGTACTTTGTTCCCTTTTACCACAACTATTGTTTTCACATGAGTTATGTCTATGTAACTCTTCCTAGTTGAAACCCACACATATGTTAGAGAAACCGGATCCTTGAATGGTCATTATCTCTTAATTTGAAGAAACGCTTCTAAGTTTGAATTGATAATTAGTCGTTATTTTAGTTTAAACCAAAACAATCAAAAATCATAATCATTTACTTTTTATTCAAGTAGTTTAATTGTAGTTAATCAACAAAGCTAGAAATAACACATTTTCCACAAACTCCCTGTGTTCGATACCTTCTTACTACTATACATTAGTTGTAATTGGGAAATTTAACGTGTACCACGACAAGCACGTCAAATTTTGGCGCCGTTGCCGGGGAGTAGTGCGCAACGTGTGTTAAGTTAATAGTTTTGTTTTGTTATTTTCGGGTTTACACTGGTTGTGTTTAGTGTGCAGGTACATCAAGTGTATGCATACTAGGGGCTCTCACGAGTCATCACCACTTTTGTTTGATCCGGAGATTGAAAGAACCTTGAGAAAGAACCGAGTTTTAATTCGAAGAAATAAAGTCATCGATTCACCTACTTCACCGTTCACCCCAAGAAACATAATGCAACCAACAACGGGTCAAACGACCTCACCATTCATGCCTTCTTCTTCACACATTTCACCCAACACCACATTACCTAGTTTGTCCACCAATCCTGAGACACCAAGCCATACCACTCAACCAACTTCCACCCAAATTGATCCAAACCTTAACTTCAATCCATCATGTACCATTCCACCATTTTCCCATTTTTTTTCCAACTACGGGTCAATCATCTTCTACCATCCCTCACCCACAAGGACAAGGTTCGACAATTGTCCACACCACATCTTCTTATCAACCACCTAATCAATCGGGTTTTTACCATTCATCTTTTCAAGGTGATCTAAATTCAAGATTTCAAAGAGATGTGTATGACGAGGGGTATGATGATGAGGAGTTTAGAGGGTACAATGAAGAGGGTTATTACTGAAGGGGTAGGGTACCACTTTCAGGCGCACCCTACCCGCCATTCAAAAATACCTCCGCTGGAAGTTCTAACACCCGCGGGAAAAATCACTTCCAGGACTACCACAGCGCCAAAGGCGCAGGAGCACCAGTTGACAACACCTAAAGACATCTCCCTTGGACACCAACTTGCCTCCCCCCGTCAGATGTCAGCTGACGAGTGGTCAGTCGTCTGACAGCTGACACCCCTGCACACCGTTCACAACTCGCCACGTGTATGGAGGACAATGAACCTCCCAACCGGCCAACCACGGGATGACACGTGGTCCAATCAGAAGAGGCCCTCCCCAACTTGGATCACTTTATCTAACCAAGAGTTAGGATCCAACTAGGTGGGCCTGCCAACTAACCGGCCCGGTCCCCCGGCCCGGCCCAGTAAAGGAGAGATGGGCTCCAAAAGCTGAGGCCCATGCATCTCCTATAAAAGGAGGGCTCGACCTCCTTTCTCTCCACGTTGAATACTAGCCAATAAGAACAAGCGCACTTGTACTTCCACTTGTATCGTTATTCACACCATATATCAATAAAGATCACCTTTCACAGTGGACGTAGATCTTACGAGATCGAACCACTCATATCTTTGTCCATTATATATGTTTGCTTGCCATTCGTGTATATAACCATAGATCAATCGTCGTTGTGAGCAAAGGATTATACCCTGCTGCGAACACGAGTCGTCACCTCACATTTCACTTAAATCATACCCTACATCTAACTCATTTATACTCGTTGTTTCTTCATTGGCGCCATCCGTACCGGCTGAAAGACTCACAAAACTTTCAAAACCACATCTTTTACTCACAAAATGACTGATCTAACCCCTGTCGGATCCAAGGGAGCGACCCCCTCTACGGTCGTTCAGACCACCAGAGCGGCAACGCTCCAAACTCCGGATAAGGACACGCAGCCAGCAACCATAAGGGAGGAAACGCCGCCCCGCGCGGTTCCAGCCTTAGAATCCTCCGAATCAGACGCACCCAACACACCCATGGACCCCGACGAGTGGCTTTTTAGAAAACAACTCAAAAACACCAAGATCTACCAGAATATGCTGGCAAAAATCCAAAACAACAAATCTAAAAGCAAGGCTTCCCCCTCCGCCAAACACAGCCGGAAGGGGAAGGAAAAACAAACCACGCGTCCAAGGTCTCAGGGTGTAGGTCGCAGCAAAAACGCACGCGACCAGGACCTAATAGACTCCGCGTCGGAATCCGACGGCTACCAACCCACCAGCGATTCAGACGCAACAGCCTCAAGGGCCAAAAGGCGGAAGCTAGCAAAAACAAACTCGGCGACATCACACCACAAGGAAGATGACGACCTAAACAAACCGTACAGGCCGAAGTCGTTCGCCTTAAGTTCAAAATTCTGTCAAAGAATAGCCACCGCACCCATAGAAAAACAAGCAAAACTCCCTAGCAGCATCGGCAGATACGATGGCCTGCGAGACCCCACGGACCATCTGCATGATTTCGAGTGCGCCGGAACCACAGTCCTCTGGCCTGTACAGGTCTGGTGTCACCTGTTCGCACAAACCCTTACCGGCGCAGCCAGAGTTTGGTTCGACAACCTCCCCATCGGGGGCATCTTAGATTTTGATGACCTCATCCAAAAATTCAAGGATCACTTCTCCCATCTCAGACGGCACAAACGAGATAAGGCCCACATCCTCCTCTGCCAGCGCACAGACAACGAGTCAATCGACGACTACATCGTGCGCTACAACAAAGAGGCGCTGCAAATAGGTTGTGGGGAAGAACTAACCCGCGCAGGCTTCATCCACGGAGTACGCAGTGAGGATTTGATGAAAACCCTATCCGGGAAGACAGGTGTCCCTGATTCCTGGGAAGAAGTCATCAAGGCTTCAAAAATATACGCATCCTCGGAGCGCTCCATCAAACAACAGCGCGGATATAACCAAACCAGCAACTCCAACAGAAACAAGGGCAAGCAATCCGTGTGGTCCCGCATTTCAGGACCAACAGACGAAGGCAAATACTCGCCCTCCACAGATGCCCGCCAGACAATCGCAAACAGGCAATCAAGGGACCACAAAGCCCAACCCAAGAAAACAACCGACTGGACGCCGCTAACCAAAACTCCCTCTCAGGTACTCAAAACAGAGCAAGTCACTTTCAAAGAGCCTAAAGTGTTAGGCAAACGAAAGAACGTGGACCGCACCAAATACTGTGAGTACCATAACGATTACGGCCACCTGACGGACAACTGCTACAGCCTAAAACTAGAAATCGAAGCAGCACTGAAGACGGGCCAACTGGGTCACCTTGTCAAAAACGTTAATAGGGGCGGGCGCAACAACCAAGACGACAAGCACGAAGAGCCCGGAAAGAAAACAATCCGGAACCTACAAACAAGTTACATCAGGCACACTCCGCATCATCACTGCAATATGACCTCCGACGCGGGAAAACGCTAAAATAAAGGAAAGCGCCCAAGAGAGATCGATGACTCCTGGAAAGAGGTAGACGTCCTCCTCCCCAGAGTACGAGGTGGACCTTCCGCCACCGCACCATTAATCGTCACCGGCGTCGTAGGACACTACCGGACGCAATCAATGTTCCTAGACGGCGGAAGCAGCACTGACATCATATATGATCAGTGTTTTCAACAACTGGACGAGGATGACAAAGCCCGCCTCGTTCCAGTCAACGCACCAATATCAGGCTTTATCGACGAAGTCATCATGCCGCGCGGCATCATCACCTTCCCGGTTACCCTAACAGATGGTACCCACGAACGCACAGAAATCTGTGACTTCATGGTCCTACCAGTCACTTCTCGCCACGATGTCCTACTAGGGCGGGAAGGCTTGGCAAAGTTCAACGCCAACGCCTCCACCCCACACCAAATGGTAGGCTTCCCAACCCGAACCGGCGTAGCAATAGTCCGCGGCAACAAACAGTGCCACGCGATCGACGTGGCAAAACCACAAAAAACACAAACCCGATCGGAACCGGAAAACTGGGTTCTTAACCCTAAATTCCCGGACCAAACGGTCATCATCGGCCATGAAATCTCCGAAACCATACGGGCGCACCTCAAACAACTACTGGTAAAGAACATAGACATATTCGCCTGGCAACCATCTGACATGATTGGCGTTCCAAGAAACATCGCGGAACATAAACTTAACACGTACAGATCAGTGGAGCCAGTCGCCCAAAAGATGCGCAAAATGGGACCGGAGAAAACAAAGGCGATGAACGAACAAGTCAGTGAGCTACTAAACGCTGGCATTATCCGCCCAATACGCTACCAAACATGGGTCGCCAACCCGGTTATGGTAGGAAAAGCGACAGGTGGCTGGCGCATGTGCGTCGATTACAAAGACCTAAACAAAGCTTGTCCGAAGGATTGCTACCCTCTTCCAGAAATCGACTTAAAGGTAGACTCCCTAGCACCATTCCGCTTCAAATGCTTCCTCGACGCCTACAAAGGCTACCACCAGATCCAAATGGCAAAGGAAGATGAAGACAAAACGGCATTCCGCACAGACACGGGCATTTTCTGCTACACCAAAATGCCCTTCGGTCTGAAAAACGCGGGAGCCACATACCAACGTCTCATGGACAGCGCTTTCATCCATGAGATAGGGGTGCGCTTGGAAGTATACGTTGATGACCTCGTCATCAAAAGTAAAGACGAAGGCAACATGCTGGAAGACATCCAGAAAACGTTCAGCCAACTGCGTAAGGTGCGCATGAAGCTCAACCCCAGCAAATGTTCCTTCGGCATGGAAGAAGGAAGATTCCTAGGCGTTGTAGTCACGCGTGACGGTTTCCGCGCAAACCCAGACAAAGTCGTAGCAATCGAAAGAATGCCTTCACCAACAAGCATCAAGGAAGTACAAACGCTAATGGGGCGCCTAGTCGCTCTCAATCGCTTCCTTTCAAATTATGCTTCAAAGTCTTTTCCATTTGTAGACACTCTAAAGAACTGTCTTAAGAAAAGTAATTTCCGCTGGACCCCTGAGGCGGAAAAAGCTTTTAAAGAAATGAAAGAATGTCTTATGAATTTACCTACTCTCACAGCACCATTACCCAAAGAGCCGCTAACCCTATACCTCTCTGTAACAGAAAGGGCAATCGGCGCCGTACTTTTGGTAGACCGCAAAACTGTACAAACACCCATCTACTACATCAGTAGAACCTTGTTAGACGCAGAAACTAGGTACTCCACAATGGAAAAGTTAGTACTAGCCCTCATCCACGCTTCGCGCAGATTGCGGCGGTATTTCCACGGCCACCCAATAAACGTCCTTACAGACTACAGAATCAGCGACGTCCTACGCAAGCCAGAAACCTCGGGACGTCTAGCAAAGTGGGCAATCGAACTAGGTGAACACACTATCAACTACAAGCCCAGACCCGCAGTTAAAGGACAGGTCCTCGCCGACTTCGCCACCGAAATACCAACGGGCAAAATCGCGGAGTGCCTCGCAGAGCAGGATCCCGCACAACCAACGCCGGAGAATGAAAGGTGGAACCTTTACACCGACGGTGCGTCAAATTCAGACGGCGCAGGTGCAGGCCTGCGGCTGATCAGCCCTAATAACAAAGAATACACGTATGCCATTAGATTAGACTTTGCCGCAACAAACAATGAGGCAGAATATGAAGCGCTCCTAGCAGGCTTACGCATCGCACACCAAATGGGAGCCTCACATATCGAAGCGCATGTCGATTCACTACTCGTGGCGGGCCACATCAATGGCACATACGATGCAAGGGACGCCACAATGGCCCTATATCTACAACAGGCCAAACTACTCATACGCAAATTCGTCTCCTGCACGGTCGTTCACATCAACCGCAGCGAAAACAAACCCGCCGACGCCCTAAGCAAGATGGCTTCCACAGTCTTTGAGCACATGGCCAAAAATGTCCGTGTCGAACTACAAGAAGCCCCATCAGTTCCCATAAGGCAAGTCAACGTCATCCAAACAGGGAACACCTCTTGGATGGCACCACTAAAGGCTTACTTCACATCCGGAACGTTACCCGATAACAAAGCGGAGGCACAAAAGCTCCAGCACAAAGCCTTGCACTATCAGTTAACGGACGGAATCCTCTATCGACGATCATACCTCGGTCCGCTACTGCGATGCGTCGACAAAGAAGACGCCTCTTTCCTCATCAGAGACATCCACGAAGGCACATGCGGACTACATGCAGGACCTAGAATGGTGGTGGCCAAGCTAATGAACGCAGGCTACTATTGGCCTGGCATGCACCCAGACGCAGTGACAGAACTGCGCAAGTGCGACTCCTGCCAGCGCCACGCGCCAAACACCCTGCGCCCTAAAAACGACCTAATTCCCGTCACAGCGGCATGGCCGTTCCAGAAATGGGCAATAGACCTTGTTGGCCCATTCCCCACAGCGCCAGGAAACGTAAAGTTCTTAATAGTGGCAATCGACTATTTCACAAAATGGATCGAGGCAAAGCCACTAGCAAAAATTGACGGCGCACACACCAAGAAGTTCATATGGGAGTTCATCATTTGCAGGTTCGGTTTGCCATATCAAATTGTAAGCGACAATGGAACCCAATTCACCGACCAACACTTGCAACAATGGTTGGCGTAAATGGGCGTCCAGCAGATATTCACCTCAGTCGCTCACCCCCAAGGGAATGGCCAAGTCGAAAGGGCAAATCGAAGCATTATCGAAGGCATTAAAAAGCGGCTGGGGACCAAACGAACAGGATGGGTGGACGAGCTTCTACACGTCCTATGGGCAAATCGCATACTCACCAAAACCAGCAATGGCGAAACTCCTTTCAGCCTGACCTATGGCTCTGAGGCCGTCATTCCCGCCGAAATCGGATGCCCCTCCGCAAGAGTACTCATGGCGGAAAAAGGGGAGAATGACAAAGAGCTACGATTAAACCTCGACTTGCTTGAAGAACGAAGAGAGCTCGCCGCCATCAAAGAAGCAAAATACAAAAGTCAACTGGAACGCTACTACAATCAAAAAGTTAAGTTACATAACTTTAACATTGGAGACTACGTTCTCAGAAACAATAGCGCTTCAAACGCGGAAAAGCAAGGTAAACTTGCCCCAACATGGGAAGGCCCCTACAAAATACAAGAAATTTTGGGGAAAGGCGCCTACGTGTTAGAGAAGCTCGACGGAACGCCTGTCCCGCGCTCTTGGAACGCGGCACAATTACGTTTCTGTTACATATAATTCTTGTAAAAACACTTAGGCTACACATGCCTAGGCCACTTTTATTTTTTGGAATCCTAAGAAAATTCTATCGCCTCTTAAAGTGTGCAATATCGGAACTTGGTTCTTGAAGGCATAAATATCATGTATCATTATCGCCAGACTCATCAATCAATCCAAAAACACAAGGTAACGAACACAAGGTTTCATTCATATAAACTACCAAAAAGAGGCGATCAAGCTGCCTCAAGCTTTACAAAGAAAAAAAAAAAAAAAAGACACACATAACAGAGGAATCCTATTCCTCACCAGACTCCCCGAAATCAACCAACTGTTCTTCAACATCCTCTGGGCGCGTCCCAGACGGACCTTCACCACCACTCGCTGGCTGCTTCCCCTTCTGCTGCGCCTCCGCACCCAAACGGTCGGATTCTTCAATATAGTAACGGAGGGCGCCAGCTGGATCAGCATACTGATTACAGTCCGCAACCGTTTTCAGTATGGGGAACTCGACCTGCTCAAATTTCAGAAGCTCGGCTTCATACTCCTTCTCCCTGGGTTTACCATCATGCGCACCTTCAGAAATGCACCCTCCATTCAGCGCGTGGTAGAACCCAGTGTCGAATCCCTCGGCCTCTCCAGCGGCGCGCGCAGCAGCAGCGATAGCAGCAACCTGATCACCGAGATTGGGCTCGTTCCAGAACCGCTTGAAAATCTGCATAAAAACAAGTGTTAGAAAGAACATACACTTAAGGACAGTAGAAAGGAGAGAAAAATACTTACACCAGCGATACCCTCGGTCATCACCCAGCGGATGGACTCCTGAGCCTTCTCCTGCGCAACGGTGGCCTCATCCAAGAGAGACTTGGCATTTTCGGCCTCCGTTTGCGACACGGTCAAGGACTCCTCCAACGAGGCCCGCTCCTCCATCAATGCCGTTTTCTCCTTCACCCACGCTGCCTTCTCACCCTCCAACTCAGAAAGCTGAGAAGAGGCACCAACAAGCTCATCATCTTTATTGCGAAGATCAGACCTAAGACCCGCCACCACGGAGTCCTTATCAGCCAAAACCTTGGCATGGCTCTCCGCGGTGTCCCGAAGTTTCGCATTCTCATTCTTTAAGGTCTGGATCTGATCTTTCAACTTCATAGTCTCCTGATTGGTCACCTGGCATGCATCGACCCACCGCTGATGCGCCAACGCATGCTCCTTCTCCAGCTCCTTCACTCGGTCCTCAGCTTTATAGGCCCTATCACGGTACCTATCTACCTCCGATCTCATTTTCTCCTCCCTCTGCGCCTGGCTAGCCCGCCGAGCATTGAACTCCGCGACATCCCGGGCATACTCCTGATCACGCCGCTTTAAAGATTCAATAGCGGCGACTTGGAGCGCCTGCCCGACACAGATATCGGTAATCAACTGCGACCGGGGCAGGCTATCTTGATACTCCCTTTCCTTGGGAGGAACAACTTCAGAAATAAACTCCTCAGCCGTTAGAGGGTTGGCAAAACGGGAGTTCTCCCGGATACTCCAGTGCGGACGCCAAATCACGTCGCCCGCGAAGTAACCCGGGTCCGTCCGGTCCACACTGGACCTCCCCCCAACAGGTCCACCCCCAACCCCCCCAGGGGAACCACCAGAAAAAGCTTGAACACTGGCAAGCTTGGCGGCCTCCTCCTCCGCCCTAGCCTTGGCGGCCGCCTCCTTGGCCCTTACTTCGGCTTCAGTTCTCTCCTTCTCCACACGCAGCTTTTCAGCTGCCAACCTCTCTTCCTCAGCTTTTTTAGCCGCCGCCTCCAGACGCAGCTTCTCCGCCACTACCCTCTCCTCCTCCTCCTTGGCGGCAGCTTCCTTGGCCCGTTGCTCGGCCCCCGCTGCCTCTTTCTCCGCGCGAGCCTTCGCTGCTTCCTCCTCTCGCCTCTCCTTAACAGTCTCTGTTTCACTTGGCTCGGGGGCAGAACCAGAAGCCCGCGGAGAAACAACTGCAACAAAAACAACACTTAGAAAAATATCACAAGAGCGGCAAAAAACCAACACAGAGGCGAAACATCACTTACTAGTAACCTTCTTTAACGTCTTCTGGATCAGAGGACGACGCTCCGGCGGAGGACTAATCTCCATGGCGAACGGTGCAGAACCAGGCTTGGAGGATGCAGCTTTCCCTCCAGAAACTTTACCCAACTTCCGCTTCTTCTTCAGCGGACTCACCGCTGAATCATCTTCCGGGGCGGAAGAGGACGATTCCGCACGGCGCTCACGTTGACCAAAGAGAGGCCCTTCACCACCTGCACTCAAAGGCGCAGACTTAGCTTCAGATAAGACCTTATGCTTATGAAAGCGTGGCACGCTCTTCTTACGACCACGCGGAGGCGCTGGATCCACCATCTCTACAGAAGATCCAGTGGATTCCTCATCAGAGGAAACAACAAAACAAGGGTTTACCCCCGCATGATGCACAGAAGATATAGGGTCAGGGTTTATAGGATGCTCACGCGAAAACAGGAGGACGGTTGGCTTGAACTCCAGATACGGAAAATAAAATCGCCCCACCATCTCGTCAATCACAGACATCCTACCACCCACAGGATCTCTCCACTCAAGTGGGGCCTTGTCCCTCAGCAGGAACGCCTCAAACTTCGACATCCCTGGGCCCAAAAACACAACTTTATTTACATAAAATAAAAAGAAAAAAGAGAGATCAGAAAAATAAAAGGGAAGAAGACGTACCAGAGACGGTAATCACAGGCTCTTTTCCCTCAACGATCTGCACCCTACTCATTCCCAGCAAGGCCAACATGGCTTCAGAACACATACCCGTGTCAAACGGGGAAGCACGAGCCACAAGCTCTTTAAACCATTCCTGGTCCCTGAAACCCTCCATCACAGGATGGTCACCCACCCGTTGCCGCTCGGCAACCACTTTCCACGGCATGTCTACCGGAATCACACCCCTCTTGACATAGAAAAATTTCTCTTTCCAGTCATGAAGGGACTTCGGAGCAGTTGTCCCACAGGGAGGGACTAGAGGACGAGGCACAAAGTTGAACCAAGAACCCTCCAGGTTCAGCATATAAAAAACGTTAAACCGTTCAAACGACGGTTCAATATCCAAGGCTCGGCAACAGGCTTCGAAGTGCACTAGATGAAGCATCCCAAACCCACTGACTTGGGTAACATGAACGCCATACTGCACCAGGGTGTCCACCTGGAACTTGGTAGCAGGTAGCCGGAACCCACAGAGGGCAAGATGAGCCCCATAAAGACTCATCTTCCCGGGGGGAGGAGCCAAGGCAGTGCCCTTGTTGGACGGCAATTCCACCTCCCACGAGGGATCGAACTCCATAGCTTGGACAAACTTGGCAAAGCTTCTTTCACCCCACTTACAGGTGGTGTTGTGAATGAGTTTCTTGGACTTCTCGGTGGCCTTAGCAGGGTTACCACCAACGTCAGAACTCTCAGACATGATGGTGATGAGATAAGAAAAAGAAAGAAAAAACTTTTTTTAGGATCACCGGAAAACTTGAAGGTTCACCGGAGAAGATGAAGGAAATGGGGAAGACAAATGTGTGAAGAAAGAAAGATGAGAAGGAATTTGAAAAACCTCCTCGGGTATTTATACCCATCGCATTTAATGCGACCTGAAACAGCTGGCAGACGACCCTTCATCTGGCCAGAGAAGGGCACATCTGGACGCTACACGTGGCATCACAGCTGGATGAGCAGTTACTCGTCAGCACGAGAGGACACGCGTCTGCCCAAAAGGACTCCTCAACTGCCCAACATCAGCAGTCTGACTGACAGGCTGCACCACTCGCGCGCGTGTACGGCCACTCGCCTGACACACGATGGATAAACTTACCACCCACGTGCTGACGTGACAGACAACTGTGCAGACATCCTTTCTGCACCCTGACACGTCCACCAAAACGTCTCATCTTCCCATGCACGTTTCCTAAATACAAGGAGACCCTTCAAAATTCAAAACTTTAAATTCAAGGGTAACGTATTTAGCACACCAATTAACACCAGATCATTATGACTGCCACGTCATCATCTGGCGCTGGCTTACTGCCACGTCATCATCTGGCGCTGGCTTACTGCCACGTCATCATCTGGCGCTGGCTTCCTGCCACGTCATCATCTGGCGCTGGCTTACTGCCACGTCATCATCTGGCGCTGGCTTACTGCCACGTCATCATCTGGCGCTGGCTTACTGCCACGTCATCATCTGGCGCTGGCTTACTGCCACGTCATCACTTGGCGATGGGTTGACGTAAAATCCAAAAGACGTTCTCCGTCGGATTTTACTTTTTAACACCCTGACTGCCACGTCATCACTTGGCGATGGGTTGACGTAAAATCCAAAAGACGTTCTCCGTCGGATTTTACTTTTTAACACCCTGACTGCCACGTCATCACTTGGCGATGGGTTGACGTAAAATCCAAAAGACGTTCTCCGTCGGATTTTACTTTTTAACACCCTAACTGCCACGTCATCACTTGGCGATGGGTTGACGTAAAATTCAAAAGACGTTCTCCGCCGGATTTTACTTTTTAACACCCTGACTGCCACGTCATCACTTGGCGATGGGTTGACGTAAAATCCCAAAGACGTTCTCCGCCGAATTTTACTTTTTAAACACCCTAACCGTTTTATAAAAGAGCCATGTGCAAAGATAATGGGACGCCAATATCTTTTCACATGACACAAGAGTCGCAACGCGCACTCATTTGCTCTAAACAAAAACAGTTCCCACACTGCTACAACAAAAGCGAGCACAAAGGACACATTTTAGTCCAGCGCCCCACCAGCCCTCTAAGCAAGAACAGGAGACACCCTGGACTTGGGGGACTTGAAGGGGTAGGGTACCACTTTCAGGCGCACCCTACCCGCCATTCAAAAATACCTCCGCTGGAAGTTCTAACACCCGCGGGAAAAATCACTTCCAGGACTACCACAGCGCCAAAGGCGCAGGGGCACCAGTTGACAACACCTAAAGACATCTCCCTTGGACACCAACTTGCCTCCCCCCGTCAGATGTCAGCTGACGAGTGGTCAGTCGTCTGACAGCTGACACCCCTGCACACCGTTCACAACTCGCCACGTGTATGGAGGACAATGAACCTCCCAACCGGCCAACCACGGGATGACACGTGGTCCAATCAGAAGAGGCCCTCCCCAACTTGGATCACTTTATCTAACCAAGAGTTAGGATCCAACTAGGTGGGCCTGCCAACTAACCGGCCCGGTCCCCCGGCCCGGCCCAGTAAAGGAGAGATGGGCTCCAAAAGCTGAGGCCCATGCATCTCCTATAAAAGGAGGGCTCGACCTCCTTTCTCTCCACGTTGAATACTAGCCAATAAGAACAAGCGCACTTGTACTTCCACTTGTATCGTTATTCACACCATATATCAATAAAGATCACCTTTCACAGTGGACGTAGATCTTACGAGATCGAACCACTCATATCTTTGTCCATTATATATGTTTGCTTGCCATTCGTGTATATAACCATAGATCAATCGTCGTTGTGAGCAAAGGATTATACCCTGCTGCGAACACGAGTCGTCACCTCACATTTCACTTAAATCATACCCTACATCTAACTCATTTATACTCGTTGTTTCTTCAATTACTATGGAGGACAAGGTGCATATGTGGATTCACAAGCTCAAACGGGTCAAACAAGTCAACCACTTTTACAATATCAAGACCCGTCAAGACTACCGGTTGGTGTGCAACATGTTAGACCACAAGGATTGCAGTTTCAGCATCCCACGCCACTAAATCAAATGCGGCCTCCAAATATGCAAGCTCAACATCAAAGGCCAAATCACCAACAACAACCGATGCATCCGAATCAACATCAACAATTTGCACCACAAGGTGCAATGCAAGGGCAAATGGGTCCACCAAGAGCGCCATTGGGAGCACCTAGAAGACTCCACCGTGATGTTGTACGGGGAATTGAGGCACATTTTCGGCCTATCATTACTAATAATCCATCACCCATAGTGATTCCACAAAATGCAAATGGAAGAACTTTTGAGGTTAGAACAACCGCACTTCAAAGTCTACCAAAGTTCAAGGGGCTAGCAACGGAAGAGCCTTATTTCCATTTGGAAACTTATGATTCAATTTGCAACACTATTGGGGGCCAAGGATTTACTCCGGATGATGTCAAGTTGGTACTTTTTCAATTCTCGTTGGAAGATAAAGCAAAGAGATGGTTTCACACTCTACCATCTGCATCAATTTACACATGGGCCGACATGCAACAAATCTTTCTAGATGAGTTTTATAGTTCGCAAAAGACTAATGATGCGAGAAGAGGCTTGAGGAGTTTCCAACAACAGTCGGGAGAGATGTTTCATGAAGCATTTGAGAGGTTTAACATGATGCTACGAAATTGCCCTCACCATGGTATCCAACTATGGGAGTTGCTAAATGCTTTTCATGAAGGTTTGACATCGGAGGATGCACGGGATCTTATGTCCATCACAAATGGTACTTTTGGTACAAACTTTGAACAAATCGATTGGGCATATTTAGAGCAAATGGCGGTGACATCAAAAAGGAAGGCCCAATCTTCAAGAAGGGCAAGACATGTGATTCAAAGATCACAGGTACATGCAGTTGAGGGAGGTAATGTGCAAAATTCTAACCAATTGTATAATGTTTGCAGCACTTGCCAAGAGATAGGCCACACGGCGGAGGTTTGTGGAGTGGGTGTGCAAGAAACACCAAGTGAAGAAGTGAATGCTATTCAAGGGGGTGGGAGAAACTATGACATGAACTCCAACACTTACCACCCCGGGTTACGAAATCATCCCAACTTCAGATATGGGAATGCTTCTAATCAAGCTAACCCGAATTTTCAAGCTGCTCAAGGTAACTTTGTGCCTCGTCAACAATACAACCAAGGGAATTATAGAGGCGGATACAATAGTGGCTATCAAGGGCAAGCTCAAACTGGACAACGAAATTCGGGTCATGATTCGTCAAGTGGAAATGAGGTCATGGAGATGCTTAAAGCCATGCAACAAGATATGCAAAGGCGGAACCAACTTGATGAAGCACGAATACAAAAGGATGAAGTTCGTGATAAAAGCATTCAAGCATTAACAACTCAAATGGGTCAATTGGCAACTGATGTGGCGGAGTTGAAGAAAGGTAAAGGCAAACTTCCTAGCGATACGCAGGTAAATCCGTCACATGGCTCGTCACGAGGTAACAATGTTAATGTTAATCATGTAAGTGTTTTGAGAAGTGGGAAAGAATTTAAGGCAGACTTGTCACCAAGTTTTGTCGAGGGGGTGGTTGAAGATGTCACGGGTGAAGAAAGTGACAATGATGAAAGTACACCGGTTTTACAAAAAGAAATAAATGTTAAAAAACCGGAAGTGAGTGAGAGTGAGAAAGTTGAAAATGAGCCGAATCAAGTCCCATTTCCATCGGCTCTACTTGACCCGGGCAAGAAAAACTTTATTGCATCAAGAGGTCCCCAAAAAGAAGAGATGTGGGACATGTTTAAACAAGTAAAAATAAATCTTCCTTTACTTGATGCAATAAAACAAGTACCCGCATATGCAAAATTTTTGAAAGAACTATGTACACAAAAGAGGCAACAAAAGAAAAAGATGCCTAAGCGGGTAAATGTCACGGGTCAAGTGAGTGCAGTTTTGAACGGGGAGCTTCCTCCTAAGCTCCAAGATCCGGGCACGCCATTAATAAACATTCAAGTTGGAAATTTTCAAATGGCAAAGGCGTTGCTAGATCTTGGAGCCGGGGTGAGTATTTTACCGGGTGGGTTATATGATCAATATGACTTTGGTCCATTAGCTAGGGTGGAGACAACGGTTGTTTTAGCCGATTTGTCCCATAAGTTACCCCGGGGAATGGTTCAAAACGTCATTGTTAAAATTGATGAATTTTATTACCCGGTTGATTTTTTGGTATTGGATTATTCATCCGCCGAGTCAAAACAACAACAAAATGTCATATTGGGTCGACCGTTTTTGAATACCGCACATGCGGTAATTGATTGTAGATTTGGCACGGTTGACATGACATTTGGAAACCGGAAAATGCGTTTAAATGTTTTTACTAACAATACTAATGATTCCGGTGTTGAAGAATGTTTTATGGCAGATGTTATTGAAGGATGCAACCCAAGTGAGTATGAACAAGATGGAATGGAACTGTGTGCTTGTAATTTTTATGAACAGGTACATGCTTTTGATTTGGAGATTGAGGAAGAGACGCAAGATGTGTTAGCTTTGAAGGAGGGTCGACCACCATGGTCTCACCAGTTTGATAGTTTGCCAGTGGAGATCGATTCGGGCACCAAACCGTCATTAGAAGTGCCACCGAAGTTGGAGCTGAAGGACTTGCCGAGCCATTTGAAGTATGCTTTTCTAGGGGATAATGACACATTACCGGTCATTATTGCCTCTAATTTGGAGATGGCTCAAGAGCAAGCTTTGTTGGACGTGTTGAAGGAGAATAAAGAAGCTATTGGGTGGACGATTGCCGATCTTAAAGGAATTAGTCCATCCATTGTTATGCACAAGATCATTACCACCGAGGATGCAAAGCCCACGAGAGAAGCGCAAAGAAGGTTGAACCCGAACCTTAGGGAAGTGGTAAAGAAAGAGGTAATTAAGTGGTTGGATGCGGGAATTATTTATCCCATTTCGGATAGTGCTTGGGTAAGTCCTACTCAAGTGGTCCCTAAGAAGTCCGGCATTCAAGTAATTAAAGACGACAGTGGTGATCAAATTGCGACCCGACCCGTCACCGGGTGGCGGGTGTGCATTGATTACCGAAAGTTGAATGCCGCCACTTCTAAGGACCATTTCCCGCTCCCATTTATTGACCAAATTATTGAAAAACTTTCGGGTCAAAAATACTACTGTTTTTTAGATGGGTATTCGGGGTATAACCAAATAGCAATTCACCCGGATGACCAACACAAGACCACCTTCACTTGTCCTTATGGTACTTTTGCCTTTAGGCGGATGCCATTTGGATTGTGTAACGCTCCGGCAACTTTTCAACGATGTATGATGAGTATTTTCTCGGACATGGTTGGAGAGTCGCTTGAAGTGTTTATGGATGATTTCTCAATATTTGGCACTAGTTTTGAATCTTGTCTCAACGAGTTACAAAGAGTTTTAAAAAGATGTGTTGAGAAAAATTTAGTGCTTAGTTGGGAGAAAAGCCATTTTATGGTGCAAGAGGGAATTGTGTTGGGTCATGTGATTTCAGAGAGAGGTATAGAGGTGGATAAGGCAAAAATCTGGGTTATTTCATCATTGCCACCACCAAAGAATGTGAAAGGAGTAAGGTCATTTTTGGGACACGCGGGCTTTTATAGACGGTTTATTAAAGGTTTTAGTGTCATTACAAAACCTTTATGTAATTTACTTTTGAAAGATGTTCCATTTGATTTTACTAATGAATGTTTGCAAGCTTTCACTGTTTTGAAGGAACATTTGGTCAAGGCTCCTATTTTGCAACCACCGGATTGGTCGAAGCCATTCGAAATAATGTGTGATGCAAGTGACACTACAATTGGAGCAGTTTTGGGCCAACGAGTTGACAAGAAGCCGGTGGTAATTTACTATGCGAGCAAAACTTTGTCTGAAGCGCAACTGAATTACACTACAACCGAAAAAGAATTATTAGCGGTGGTGTATGCTTTGGACAAGTTTCGTTCGTATATTTGGGGGAGCAAGGTGGTGGTATATTCGGACCATAGTGCGGTTCGATATTTGATGGAGAAGAAAGACACCAAACCAAGATTGATTAGATGGGTTTTGTTGCTCCAAGAGTTTGATTTGGAGATTCGGGATAAAAAAGGAAGCGAGAATGTTGTAGCGGATCACTTGTCTCGAATTCCGATGGAAGGGAGTGATGATATGATTGAAATAAATGAAAGATTTCCGGATGAGCAACTTTTAGCCATATCAACCCAAGCCGCACCGTGGTATGCTCATTATGTTAATTATTTGGCCACAGGTGCTATTCCGGATCATTGGACCAAGAAACGACGACAACAATTCATGGTCCAAGTGAAACAATATATTTGGGATGAGCCGGATCTTTTCAAGATTGGACCCGACCAAGTGATTCGAAGATGTGTCCCCGAGGCGGAAGTTAAAGAAATTTTGACACATGCTCATTCTTCCGCGTGTGGTGGGCATTTTAGTGGGCATAAAACTGGTTACCGGGTGCTTTCATGTGGGTTTTATTGGCCTACAATCTTTAAGGATGCTTGTCAGTTCGCCCGAAATTGCTTAAGTTGTCAAAGGTTGGGGAGTATATCAAAGAGAGATGAGATGCCAATGCAACCGATCTTGGTTGTGGAAATATTTGATGTTTGGGGCATCGACTTTATGGGGCCGTTTCCTAATTCAAACGGGTTTTTGTATATTTTAGTAGCGGTGGATTATGTCTCCAAGTGGATTGAAGCAATTGCCACAAGAACAAATGACCATTCGGTTGTTTGTAAATTTGTTCAATCCAATATTTTTGCCCGGTTTGGTGTGCCTAGAGTGATTATAAGCGATGGTGGTTCACATTTCAAAAATTTTAATTTTGGGAAGCTATTGAAGAGATATGGTGTGAACCACCGGATTGCTACACCGTACCATCCACAAACAAGTGGGCAAGTCGAAGTGTCCAACCGTCAAATAAAGGAGATTCTAATGAAGACGGTAAGAGTTGATAGGAAGGATTGGTCGGGGAAATTAGATGATGCTTTGTGGGCATACCGAACGGCCTACAAAACTCCCATTGGTACAACGCCTTATCGGATGGTATATGGAAAGGGTTGTCATTTACCGATGGAGTTAACGCATCGAGCGCATTGGGCAGTAACGACGGTGAATGCGGATTATAATGAGGCGGGCAAAACGAGGAAATTACAACTGAGTGAGATTGAGGAAATTCGAGATGAGGCATACGAATGTGCATCGGCTTATAAAGATAAACTCAAGAAAGTGCATGATGCCAAGTTGAGAAAGAAAACCTTTGAAGTGGGTCAAAAGGTTTGGTTATACAACTCAAGACTCAAGATGTTCGCGGGGAAGTTGAAAAGCAAATGGATGGGTCCTTATATAGTTTGCCGGGTTGGTGAGTATGGTGATGTTGAAATCTTGGATGAGAATACTGGTAGGCAACAAACGGTAAACGGACACCGCTTGAAACCGTATTTGGAGGGCAACGATATCAATTACTTGGAGATGGATAAATCGGGCTACATTCTAAGCCCGGTTGAGGAGACGTGATCAAGAGGCCCAGGTTTGGTAGTGTAAATAGTAGATTTTTACTTTATTTTATTTTATTTTAGTTTATTGCATATTTTTGTTTTTGATCGAAGCCCGTGTTGGAAACAAGTGTGGGGACGTTTCGGTCGCGAAATGGTTCTAGCACTATGTTGAGGACAACATAGGATTTTCGAGGGGGTAGGTTAATTTTTATGATTGTAAATTACTAATTAAAAAAAAAAAAAAAAAAATTTGGCTCAGGTCTACCGTAACCCTACGGCCCAGCCGTAGGGGAACGGCCCAAACTTTAAACCTAACGGCCTTGGGCCTCTGCCATACGGTGATAAATGGAGACAATGTGCCCACCGTAAGGGAACGCCCACACCGTACCCCTACGGCGGGGGCTGGGCAGCAGCGTAGACTTATAAAAAAAAAAAAAAAAAAATTTCTTTCACAAACACACACAAAATCGGGTTTCTATCCCTCTTTTCTTCTACCTAACTTATTATTATTATTATTATTCCTCTTCTTTCTCTCAAGAACAACCAAGAACACCCTATCTTCTAAACCTTAATCCTTCCATAAAATCTTCAATCCTCCACCAAATCTATTGATTTTCGGGTCTATCTTGGCTAATTTTTCATCTAGTTTCTGATTTTGGGGAGTAACTTGGAAGATAAACACGTTTTTGGGGTCGGATTTCAAACCCTAGAAACCGAAAATTTGGGTTTTTTTCTTGTTTTCTTATTTTCTTGTGTTCTTGCATCCTCTAATCTAAGGTATGTTTCTTATTTCTTCGGTTTGATGCTACATTGTTAGATTTTTAGGTTTATGTTTTTGGCCTAGTTTTGACTCACTTGCTTGTTAATGTTATAGGATGTAAATAGGTTGTTTGATAATGTTGTGGTAGTAGATATGTGTTGAGATGGAAAATATGAGTTTTTGGTAATGCTATGATTATAGAGGCATCATGCCCAAATTTGGTCAAACCAAAGAGGACTTGTATGTTTAAGAACATCTACTACCATAGTAACAAGCAAGTGTGGGGATGTTTTGTCATGTGGCTAATTGTTTTGTTTTGTTTGTTTTTGTGTTGTTTATTGTTGTACATTGTATAGGTAATGGCACGTACGGGAGAAGCCGCGGGGTCAAGTTCGTCGGCTGCAAAGGCGAAAGGAAAGCAGCCGGCGCAGCAGTATAAAAGAAGAAAGTATGTTCCTCAGAACAATGAATCCGATGTGGAGATGGAGCAAGCACCTCAAGCACCTCAAGCACCTCAAGCACCGGAGGCTCCAAGGCTAGATCCGGCTGACAAGCCGGAATGGAAGACTGGGCCATTGAATGCAAAACCAAGAATATGGCAAGCCACGTTATTCCATGATCAACTCAAAAATTTGAAAGATCGAGCTGGGGCTTTTATATATGAAAGGGAGGTGAGCCGACAAGATTTCGAGCCATTTGGGGTTTTTGACAGGTTTAAAGCGCTAGGATGGGAAGCTGCGCTTTATTGTTATGATCAAGAAGAAAGAAGGGTATATTTGGACGAGGTAGAAGAATGGATGGCGACATTACGATGTCCAAGATTTGATTCACCTTCAAAGATGAAGCTGATTGGTGAGGTAAATGGAATAGAGGTGGAAATGTCTTACGAGACATTACGAAGGCTTGCGAAGTTCGACAGTTTACCGGCAAAGGAATATAAGAATCCGAGCATTGATGAATTGTTGCTTAATCCGGACAAGCATCCTCGTTGGATGGATATGTTGAGTGATCTATTTTTGCCGGGTACTTATCATGGTACGTTATATCGAAGAAATTTGAAGATAGAGCCTAAGCTGTTGTTGAACTTTACCATCTTGAATGTATTACCGAGACGCGCTGATAAGGAACAAGTGCGTTTTTCTGAGGTTCCTATTTTATATGCGTTGATGCACGGTGGTCCAAAATTCTCTTTCCGGTATTTGGTTTTGAATCATGTGTGGATCTGTAGAAATTCACCGGAGAGAACAATCATTCCTTACTGTCGAATTATTACTGGATTGTTGAAGCAACAAGGTGCAATCACTGCTGAAGATGAAGGAAGAAAGAGGAAAAAGTTTAAACCTGTTGATCTGGCAATATTGGGTTCTGGCTGGGTGTATTCTGAATCTGAGAGGTATCATAAATTGAAAAGTGGAGGTCAAAAGTGGAGGATGTTGAAGAAAGATGCGCGGGTACTTTTGCCCGGTGAGGAGGATGACCCCGAAAGTGGAGCTGAGGCGCCACCAACTGATGATGAAGAATATGAAGATAACCCGGCGGGTGGACATTTGGATATTGGCCAAGGGAGTTCGAGCGGATATCATGGGGGAGGCTTTTATGATTTTATCGAGAGGACATTTGTGGATGGTTGGGCCTTTGGGGGGTCTATGAATGAGGTGATTGAAAGTCAACGCCCCCCAGCCTCGGTGTTTGATACTTGGTCAGGGTCGGAGCGTACGTTATTTGATCATCAAACAATGATGGGAGCTAGTATGGAGCGGAGAATGCAACAAGGTTTTGATCGCCAAGAATTATGGAACCGTGGACATGCTTACGCTCAACAAGTAGAGATTAATCACAGGTATATTGATGATCAAAACAGGAGAATGAATGATGATTGGCACGCGGGAAGGCCTGTAGTCGCAAATCCACCACCGGTGGATTATGGGTCTTTACCGCCATATGACGGAAGCATCTCCTACCCGACACCACCAATCCACCATTCCCAATGGGTTAACCCTCAGCAGCAGCAGCAACCCACAGATCAAGGAGGAAGTAGTGATGGAGCATTCGGCTTTGGCGAATGGAATGATTTATTCACCTCGGTGTTTGGGCCGCCGCAGCCGCGCTACTATTGATCAGGTCGTGCTTCTTGTACATAGTTTTATATTCTGTTTGTTTATGCTTGTGTTTTTATCTTTAGGTTTTGGGTGGTCGGGTGGTGTATTGAATCATGTAAATTGTTGATGAGTTTGGGTTGTGGAAGTTGGATGTGTGTTTTAGACAAATGAAAAAACTAAAAAAAACTAAAAAAAAATTAAAAAATGAAAAAAATACAAAAAGAAATTTGTGGTTTGAGTGTATGAGTGTTTCCTTCCAAAAACCGCACATTGGGGACAATGTACCCCAAGTGTGGGGATGGGGGAAAATTTTGAAGAATTTAAAAATTTTTGAAAAATCAAGCGTAGCGTTGTGAGAATTGGAACACCTTGAACTAACCTCGAGAGGCACACCGGCAACCCTTAACCCATTTTTTATTCTTGGTGAGATTTGAGCCACAGTTATAGAACAATATATATAGATATATCTTTGTGAGAGTGGCAATGGGTGGGGGTGCACTAGAACTTGTGCTTGAATGCGACTTGAATCTTTGTGTGAGCATAAGTGTAGAGATGATAAGGGCACTAGGTAGCCTTGTTATGTTGAGTGAGAGTGTGGGAATTGGGGGGTTGGACCTCATGCATTATATATATGAGCTTGGTAGCGAGAGGGGCGGGGGTTTGGACATTTAGTTGCCCATTTTTGAGCCTAAAAGCCTATCGATTGTTAACCCTTTAGCTAGTTCCCTAAATAAATACCCAACTTGACCCGGTCTTGTGTGTTTAAACAGAGTGTTGTGTGTTATTTTAGTATTACAAGTTGAAGTTTTAGTTGAGTGTGTTCGTATGTGTATGTATTAGTGTTCTTGATGTATTGAAAAAAAAAAAAAAAAAAAAAACAAAAGAGAAAAAAAAAAAAAAAGAAAAAAAAAGGGGAAGTTTATGTGTGATATCTATTATAGTTGTGTTCGTATTTGTGTTTGCGTGTGTTAGTTATGTGTGTGTGTCGTTGTGTAATAAAAGACCGGGTAAAGTTATGCGCTACTAAAAATATACCCCTTCCCTACCTTTACACTTAGCCACATTACAACCCGACAAGCCCCTTTGATTTGCACTTATGTTTAGCGTGTAAGAGGAGGGTTGATTCAGGTACAAGCTTATGGTTGCGCACTCATTTATTTGCCTTTTGTGTGCCTAGCTCCGAATTGCTAGTTCTCAGTTGTCACCGAGAGGAGAGAAACTGTGAGGGGTGTGTTGATTCGGGTGTTAAGGACGGGTTAGTATATGGATTACACGTTAATGCTTGATTTAAAAATGATCGTTTTGCGTAAAAGTGATTTTGGTAGATTGCTTGGGACAAGCAATGGTTAAGTGTGGGGATGTGACGGGTGGTTCAACGAACACCCTTTAATAGTGTTAAAATGTTTATGTTATCCACATTTATTCATGTTATTGCTTGGAGTTGGATAACTACGGTTGCTATGGATGCAGGTATGATAAGGAGTTAAAAACGGCGAAAAACGGGCCTTCGGAACGGATCGGAAGCATTGGAACGAGGTGGAAAGAAAGAAGAACAAAATCAAGATTTTGCACAAGCCCACCGTAGGCCTACGCCAAGGGCGTTCCCCTACGGTGGCCTGTGGACATGTTTTTCCACCGTACGGCAGGCGTGAACAGCCGTAAGTTTTTTAACCTTGGCCGTACCCCTACGGCCATACAGTAGGGGTACGGTGGACCTGATTCATTATTGTAACTCATGCATTTAAGAAGACTTTGATGGAGACTTATGGCATCACTTCTCATTTGGACGTTTCATATCAATTGTTGGGCGAATTTTGGCTGAAACCAAGTATTGGAAACATGATCTAATCATAGTTTTGATGTTTGTAATCCTCTTGAACACTTGTTTGAAGATGATAATGATCCACCAAGCTATGTTAGGCTAAACAATTGGTGATCATTCACGGTGAAGGTTTCTCTACAACTTTTGTGTGTGTTTTTCTTACATTTCTAGGATGATAATTTAGTACTCTTGCTTGATTATTATGATGTTTGAACAATTGATTGTAGTGTGTTGATTATTTTATCAATCTTTAGTCTTTATCGTTCGTTCTTGGTGTTGCTAACAACCGAGATATCACGGGAAGGATTGGGGTTGGTAATTGATTAATTGGTCATCGGGAAACAACCTCGCGTTAATATAACCCGAGTACTTTGTTCCCTTTTACCACAACTATTGTTTTCACATGAGTTATGTCTATGTAACTCTTCCTAGTTGAAACCCACACATATGTTAGAGAAACCGGATCCTTGAATGGTCATTATCTCTTAATTTGAAGAAACGCTTCTAAGTTTGAATTGATAATTAGTCGTTATTTTAGTTTAAACCAAAACAATCAAAAATCATAATCATTTACTTTTTATTCAAGTAGTTTAATTGTAGTTAATCAACAAAGCTAGAAATAACACATTTTCCACAAACTCCCTGTGTTCGATACCTTCTTACTACTATACATTAGTTGTAATTGGGAAATTTAACGTGTACCACGACAAGCACGTCAATCTTGCTCCGGGCGCAGCTCCTATTGCCCGAGCTCCGTATCGTCTTGCACCTCCTGAGATGCAAGAGTTATCCAGCCAGTTACAGGAACTCTTGGAAAAGGGTTTCATTCGACCAAGCTCGTCCCCGTGGGGAGCTCCTATTTTTGTTTGTGAAGAAGAAAGATGGGAGCCTTCGTATGTGTATTGATTACCGTGAGCTGAACAAGGTGACCATCAAGAATCGTTATCCTCTTCCTCGCATTGATGATCTCTTTGACCAGCTTCAGGGCTCCAGTTACTACTCGAAGATTGACTTGCGGTCCGGTTATCACCAGTTGCGCGTCGGGGAGGCTGACATTCAGAAGACTGCTTTTCGCACTCGTTATGGCCATTTTGAGTTCTTGGTCATGCCTTTCGGTCTCACTAACGCACCGGCGGTGTTCATGGATTTGATGAACCGCGTTTGTAAACCGTACCTTGATAAGTTCGTCATCGTGTTCATTGACGACATTCTGATTTATTCCAAGAACAAGGCGGATCATGAGGAACATCTGCGGTTGGTCTTGGAACTTTTGAGACGGGAGCAGTTGTATGCTAAGTTCTCAAAGTGTGATTTTTGGTTGCGGGAAGTTCAATTCCTAGGGCATGTGGTGAATGAACTGGGAATTCATGTCGATCCGGCTAAGATCGAAGCTATTAAGGATTGGGAAGCACCAAAGACGCCATCTGAGATGCGGCAATTCCTAGGTCTTGCAGGTTACTATCGGCGTTTTATCGAGGGATTTTCGAAGATCGCTCAACCCCTCACCGCTCTCACCCAGAAGGATCGAAAGTTCGACTGGGACGAACCACATGAATCAGCATTTCAGATGCTGAAGCTTAAACTCTGTTCTGCTCCTATCTTATCCTTGTCGGAGGGTACGGATGATTTCGTGGTGTATTGTGATGCTTCGATCCGGGGTCTCGGTTGCGTGTTGATGCAACGTGGGAAGGTTATCGCTTATGCTTCTCGTCAACTCAAGGTTCACGAGAAGAACTATACTACTCACGACTTGGAGCTGGGTGCAGTAGTATTTGCGTTGAAAATCTGGAGACATTACTTGTACGGTACCAAGTGTGAAGTATACACCGATCACAAGAGTCTCCAGCATATTTTCGACCAGAAGGTGTTAAACATGCGGCAACGTCGTTGGGTTGAACTCTTGAACGATTACGACTGTGCGATTAAATACCATCCTGGCAAGGCAAACGTTGTGGCGGATGCCTTGAGCAGGAAGGAGTCGGCAAAGCCTCGGCGTGTCCGAGCCTTGCAGCTTACCATTCATTCCTCCTTGCCTGACCGGATCCGTTCGGCTCAGGTGGATGCCTTAAAGGAGGAAAACCTTAAGGCCGAAACGATGCACAGTGCGGACAAACACCTTGAGCTTAGGCCTGATGGCCTACACTACTTCGCTGGGCGTGTTTGGGTTCCTTTACTCGGGGGATTCCGGGAGCTTGTCTTGGACGAGGCTCACAAATCCCGGTATTCTATTCATCCAGGCTCCGATAAGATGTATCAGGATCTGAAGATACTTTATTGGTGGCCAAACATGAAGGCTGATACTGCCTCCTATGTGAGCAAATGCTTGACCTGTGCTAAAGTCAAGGTGGAGTATCAGAAGCCGTCTGGTCTCCTACAGCAACCTGAGATTCCAGAATGGAAGTGGGAGCGAATCACGATGGATTTCGTCACCAAACTACCGAGATCACCAAGTGGTTGTGACATGATTTGGGTGATCGTCGACCGGTTGACGAAATCGGCACACTTCATACCTATTAAGGAAACGGATGGACTCGAGTGGTTGGCTCGACTCTACCTTAAGGAGGTGGTCTCTCGGCACGGGGTGCCTGTTTCTATCATTTCTGATCGTGACTCCCGCTTTGCTTCGCGTTTCTGGAAGGCTCTTCATAAGGCCTTGGGTACTCAGCTGGATATGAGTACGGCTTATCATCCGCAAACTGACGGTCAGAGTGAGCGGACGATACAAACACTGGAGGACATGCTGCGGGCATGTGTCATCGATTTTGGCAAGGGTTGGGAGACTCACCTGCCGTTGGTGGAGTTCTCCTACAACAACAGCTACCACTCCAGTATCGGGGCAGCTCCGTTCGAAGCTCTGTATGGACGGAAATGCCGATCTCCCTTGTGTTGGGCCGAGGTGGGCGAGAGTCAGCTCACTGGCCCGGAACTGGTGTACGAAACTTCGGAGAAAATCGTACAGATCCGTAACCGTTTGGCAGCTGCGCGGGATCGTCAGAAGAGCTATGCCGATCGCCGTCGCAAACCACTAGAGTTCCAGGTTGGGGACAAGGTGCTTCTGAAAGTTTCACCATGGAAGGGCGTCATACGCTTTGGAAAGCGTGGCAAGCTTAACCCTCGATACGTCGGACCGTTCGCAATCCTGGAACGGATTGGACCGGTGGCATACAGACTTGACTTACCGACGGAGCTCGGTAATGTTCACAACGTCTTCCATGTGTCTAACTTAAGGAAGTGTTTGGCTGACGAATCTCTTGTTATACCACTGGAAGAGATCAAGGTAGATGATCGTCTTCGCATTGTGGAGGAACCCGTAGAGATTCTGGATTACAAGATTCGTAGCCTTCGGCGGAGTAAAATCCGCATCGTTAAAGTTCGTTGGAATTCGGATCGTGGACCGGAGTTCACGTGGGAACGAGAGGACCAGATGAAGGCTATGTACCCTCATCTATTTCCGAAGCGCGCGTTCAAGTCCAGGCATGTTACTGCTGAAGCAGAGTGAATCTCGGGGCGAGATTCCCTTTCAACGTGGGGATGATGTGACAACCGGTAACCTTTCTTTCGTTTTCTTCCTTTTCGTCTTTTTCATTTTTGGGCTTCGTGCAATTTTCGGGACGAAAATTCTTTCAACGTGGGGATGATGTGACACCCGGCATGTTCGGCTTAAACATAATAGTAACATCTAAATCTACCTTAGCGAGAAACGTTTATAAACAAACTTAACTGGGTTAATTGAGTCGGGTCAGATTAGGATTGTCCAGGGTTCAATGATCTGGAGGATCATTGGGAGTCATTTTGGGGAATACACTAGTACCGGGTTCCGTTGTTGGTGACATTACATGAACTAATTAAGTATATGTGTAGATTATGGGTCGCGTGGTGGATTGTATACTTATACTTGCTTAAACGATGTATAAATGATTATACGTGCCTAAATATGCTAAGTATAGACTATGGATGCATGCTTATGTGTTAAGATGTGTTAGAATGCGTTAAACACGACAAACTGGAAATCTGGAAAAAGTTAACATGTGTTAAAAAGTGTTGTTAACATGTGTTAAAAAGTGCTGATGACCTGAAAGTGGGAAGTGGGCGAATGTGGAAATGGAACTTGAGAAAGTGGGCGAATGCAGAAACAAAGTGGGCGAACGTGGAAAGATTCCACATTCGACCATTACAAAGGGGCGAATGTGGAAAAGTTCCACATTCGACCATATAAAAGGGGCGAACCTGGACCTGGTATAAATACCATACTTAGTCATTTTTCATCATTTCACAAACCCTAAACGCCTCTAAACACTCTCTATCAACTATTATCATTGGGGAAGGAGTTTTTGAGCTTGTTTTTCATAACCTAACTCTCTAAATCATTACAAGTGAAGACCTAAGGTGTGTTCTTCATTCCAAATCCTTTTTAAACAATTTTGACTTGTTTTCATCTAAACCCCAAGAGTCCAGATCTGATATCAACATGTTTTATGGGTAAAAACCTTCCTAATATCTTTCTAAATAAAACCTATTCATAAACAATGAGTTTTTATACAAATTAACATGTGTTAATGTAGTATTATGCATTGTTTGATGATTACTTGTTGTATAGATGATATGACAACAACCTAGGACTGTTATTAATGAGGAGTTATGATTGAAACATGTTACAATTGATTGTTGATGGTGTTTTGTCGATTAAAGGAATTTTTAGTTAGATTTAGGGCTTGTTTTTGATGGTAATGATAGAGTTATGATAGGGGGTTTCTTGTTCATGACGATTTGAGTATGTTAAGCTGATTATTGATTAATTCCAGAAAGTTTCCTAATTGGGTAATGATTTCATGCATGATGATGTGACATCTCCATAATTTACCATTTTAGGAAACTTGTAAAACGGATAGATTTTGGGGTAAAATCGGTAGGGATTCGTAGGAATATGTTAATGATGCTTGACTGCTGTAACTCATGGTGTTTCGTGATGTTTTCGGACGTTTTCGACACATTTTTGGGAAAATTATACAGCAGGCTCGAACCTGGAGCACCATCGACCAGTCGAACGGGCGAAGGTGGTTCTCCAGGGTCGAACCTGGAAACTAAAGGGGCGAACGAACCACAAATGGGCGAAGGTGGGAGAAAAAGGGGCGAAGGTGGAAGTTCAAGGCCACATTCGACCAATCAAAGTCACCTTCGACCACTCCAAGCTACGTTCGACCCTACGTTAACAGAAATGAGATTTTTGATACGAACTAAGTGTTTTATGCTTGAACCTTGCGTGTAATCTGTGTGTACTTGATTAGTTAGGGTAATGGATCACCAACGGGATGTCGGGTCGGTCTAGTGTGTCAGTTAAACATTTAAACACGTTTTAAAACATACTTGGTTATGATCTGGACAATCGGGGACTAGATAACCTTATGGTTATTAGTCGGAACACTTATGTGAACATTTTGATAGATCTCCGGTAGAGGGATTATCAGGGGCTAAACATCTTTACGTATAATTGAAGAACGCAATCTAAGGTGAGTTCACGGCCCCACTTTTACTGCTTTAACTTTTGGGGGAGAAAACATGCGCTAAACAGTTTTGGTAACATATGTCATACTATGGTTTTAACTTTATATTGCTATACGATCTTTTGGAAAGTCCCGGGGGAAACCATGAATGTGCGGGTTTGCACAACGGGGGAAATGTGGATAGATCTATTGGGCGTGACCTGCCCCACTCGTCGGCTTGGAGGGCCGGGCGGGTGCATATTGTCTCGAACAGGTACATTGGTATCATGCTGAACATACGGGCTGCTTAAACATGCTGAACATTGCTAAACGTGTCTAGTAATGGTTTCCAATCGTAGTAGTAATGAAACATACGCCTAGCTAGCGTACTTGGTAACATTGATATAGTATGGACATGGTAACACTTTGGTAACATTTTTGATCAAACCTGTGAACTCACCAGCATTATATGTTGACATCTTTTTGGCATGTTTTTCTCAGGTCGCTAAGGTAGCAATGAACGGAACTAGGCGCACGGGTCTGCATTGGCGTCTAGATATTAGTGCACGTTTTGTAATAAGTGTCTTGGATACTTGGGAACACTGTTTTGTAGAGATTAAATTCTTTAAATGCTTCCGCTTATGAAATTTATGTTTTTGGGTTACGTACTTCATATAGTGTCGTTTATTGTGATCGTTGACTTGGATCCTGGTTTGTCATGCGCCTCGCGGTAAAACCCCGCAAGTGGTAATTTGAGGGTGTGACAATATTTTTTTTTAAACTAATTCCAAACCTGACACAATACCTGTCGGGTTACAAAAAATAGTCGTTTTTTCTCCGTTTTTTATATATCACTATGGTACTCGTTGGAAAGATAATAAAACGCTCGTTAATTTGGTGTAATTTTTTTTAAAAAAAAAATCTTGTATATAAAAGATATTAACGTTTAAAAGTTATGAGAGGAAACATGAGAGAGAAAATAATAAAGTTTTAATATTTACATTTAGTAGATTAGGTATTTAATAGATTATTTTAAATCATATTTAAACCATATTTATTTCTTTTTTTTAATTGGTATAGAGTTGTCACATCACATCCTATGTGGCATCTCTCAAAAGAGAGATTGCATAATATTATGACATGTCATCAAAAATGTTTTGGTTTATTATATATATATAGATATAGATATAGATATAGATATAGATATAGATATAGATATAGATTATTATTATTATTATTATTATTATTATTATTATTATTATTATTAATTTCAAGAAACGACATGTCAATTATCGTGATACCAGACGTTGTGGTCAATATCAACTACTCGACCATCGCTAACCTCTTGGCTCTCTCAGATGCGCGGAAATCCGACATCCACCCGCCCGAAGGCACGACATTAGAATAATCGATAAAATCTCGCCTCTCATCTGAGTCAAACCGGTGTCACCCATATTCGCTCTTCAGCTGAATGCGCAGAAAATAATGAGAAGAGTGATAATCAAACCTAGGTTACAAGGAACACCATGTATTTTTTCAACCACTCCATCACTAGCTCATTGAAGAATTGGGTTTACTTTATTTTAAATTTTGTTTTTGGGTATGGCCTTTTTTATTTTTAAGATGTAAAAATAAAAAGCTTGTGAGGAGAACCAACACGTTTTCGTACCCCTGGCATTTGATACCTTTGGCTCCCTGGCACCGGAAGCCATCCGTTTCCTGACCAGAGTCCAACGGGTTATTCATAGCAATGTTTCGGCGCCACGAGGGCATGGATTCGTTTTTAGTAGGTTAGGGTTTGCCATTCAGAAGGGGTTGGCGGCTCAGCTTGTTGCCCGCCTGCCCGCTATCTTGATGTAAGTTTTCTCGGTTATGTGTTAATAATAAAAAGGTAGTTATTCGAAAAAAAAAAAAAAAAAAAAAGATGTAAAGAGCAACCCCTTTGAGATAGTTGGATACTTAGATGGACGAAAAATATATGATTTTTATAGAAGATTAGAAGATATGTGTGTTAGAGCATTCACATTCCCTCTATCAAACCTCCCTCATCTCTAAAATTTTAAAAAACTTACTAAAAGCACTCTACATCTCATTCACCATTTTAGACCCTTCGTAATGGAGGCGTTATATTGGAAAAAAAAAAAATAACGCCCCCCAACACCGCTACGGGGGGGCTCCATTTTTCAAAACCAACCTTTGGCGTGATTTAAATAACGTCTGGAAACAAAAAAACCCACCAATCAGAGGTTGACACCTCATACCCTCTCTTTATTATTATTATTTTATTATTTTTTTAATTTAAAAGATATACTAAAATATTAATAGGGGCTTTATATATAAAGCCCCTACCACTACATCCCTTTTTCAGTTTCTCTCTCCATGCTGACTCAGCTGCCACGTGGACCAATCAGAAAGGGGGGCTTTATATATAAAGCCCCCCACTACGCATGGTCTTATACCCCATCTTTATATTTTGAAAAAACCATCTTCTAACTTTTTATATATAAAAAACTACTATTTACCTCCATCAAATTATTGTGAGTGTATTTTAACGAGGAATATAATAAAATAAGTGTTTGTGAGTAAGATACAGGTAAATATGGTAGAGGGGTGTGCAGTGGCGGATCTAGAAACATTTTTCAGTAGTAACGTTTTTCATTTTTTTCATTTTAGTAGCAACGTTTTTCAAATTTCGTAAAAAAAAAAACAAATTTTCCACTAATTTTTCACTACGCGCGCGAAGTTGAGCCGCAACGTCCGCACCCCCTGGTTGTGCGCTGGATCCTCCCCTGGGGGTGTGGAAGGTTTTTTTAAAATGAGAGATAAATTTTGAAAAGTATGATTTTTTGTTATATTAAAGGGTATAAAATGGTGGAGGGGATGTGAATGCTCCTAGGCATAATACTCAAATGTTTTGAAAACACTTGTGTCGATTATTGAGAGACGTGACGATCCTTTTTGCTATGATGCGGATATGGGAGCTTGTGCATGCATCGACCAAATGGCCAAACGTTCTATTGATGGACAATCATTAATTCGGTAAAGAAAAAACTTCATCTTCTAACGGCTACGCTACTAGTCAAGGTCCGGATGCGATGTGTTAGTTTAATCTAAATCAAGTAATGATGACTTTGAAAGCTAACACTAACCGATTAGACCGTCCAATAGAGATAACAAAGGTAAATAAGCCTCATCATCCTCGGCCATTACTGAACACAAAGACAATATAAATAACATGATGGCCACATTGAATCGGTTAAATGACCTAACGGAGATGAAGATTATTTGAATACTAACTTTGACATGAGCGCCCTACAATAGTTAAGGAAGCGAACAAACAATTCACAAGAAATATTCTCTAGTGTTTTGGTATTTATTTGTTTAAATTTTGTAATGTCTTTATATTTAATAGTAATAGTAATGTTTGGGTGTTTTCTTTTGTTAATGTTATTTTTATAAATAAATGTTTGTAGAATATTTTTTTAATGTTATGTGAAGTTAAAAAGTAATCTATATATAATGATTAGGTAAATTAACACTACACTTCACATTTACCTAATCATTATTCACTCACTACACCCCTTAAAGCAAGTGGGTGTGAGTGTGAGTGTCTTTCCTACCTACATAACGCTAAAATAACAACATTTTTCTTTTTCATACCATTACGATGATGTTAGGTTAGGTTTCCCTAGTGTCTGTATGTGTTTTTAAAATTAAACTTTTTGGATTAACAATTATATATAAGAATTATTGAGTCATATTAAATAGGAATTAGATTATTGGCAAAACGGTAAAAAAAATGTTTATAAGTTTTTTTTTATGTTAAACAATGTGAATACGTGACATAAAGACTTTATATTTAAAGTTTGCAGCAAAAGCAGCGGATAATTTGGAGTTACAATCTCAACACTCGATCTACTTTTTTGGTAGTTCTAAATTTGAGTTAAGATACAGAAATCACCACCTAATTAAAAGTCAGATTTCACATACACCATTCAAAACCAAAGTAAGATCATTTCACTCGAGGATTTCATTCATTCATCTATTAACAGTACATCGAGAAAACGTGGGAGTAGCTTATGACACAAAATAAGGTGTTGCTGATTAAAAAAAATGTAAAACGATATATTATTATGTCGCATATTAGTTGTCTACGGTATTAACATATTACTTTTGAAAATCCTGATAAATTTGAATTAAATAATTATATATATATATATATATATATATATATTTAATATCTGGATTATGTTTGTATACATATTTGAAGTCAAATCACTTCGATTTGACTTCATCAAGGCCTAGCCTTTCATTATAAACACATCTTACATGTTAGGGCTAATAGGGTAGCGCCCTCTCATCCTCAACATTTTTCAACTAATACTGAACCCCTTTATCCATTTCCTAAGCGTCATTAGGGGGCGCTATTGAAGACATGTGAGCACAATAACAAGCTTCAACGGGTGAAATGTGGGGCCCTCACGTTTTTTTGACCGTTTTGCAATGGTCATATGTAAAAAAAATAAAATTTTAAACCCCTCTATATATATTACACACCACTCCATTTTTTGGCCTAATCCACTCTCCATTATACTCTCAAATCTTTACTATTCAATTAAATGACAAACCAACGTTGAACCGTGGAAGAGGAAATCATTTTGGCCACGAGTTGGGTTAATGCAATCAAACAAGGACTACCTCACAATTTGCAGCGGTTTTGGAACACAATTTTGAACATATTCCATCAACATGTGGGTGAAAACCAACGTCACATACATCAAATAACTGGAAATGGATATGATCAGATGACCTCACCAATAGGAAAAAAATTAGTCTCGTGATTTTCGACCCCTATCACTATTTTTTCAAGTTTTGCCACTGTTCATAACAAAACCAGAGGGTTTTGTTCTGACCCAAATAAAAATTCTCTGAATTTAGAAACACAAATTAGAAACTGGTCTAGACAACCTAGTAGCAATGGTTTTAGAGGTCTCCAATCTCTTAACTCAATTTTCAAGTTCATTATCAAACTCACTATTTTGAATATCAATATTTGATATTTCATTCATCTTAACTTAATTTTAAACACTCATAACTACCTTTTTTTAAAGTTGTCAACAAGGCGAACGAAAAGCCATAAACTTTTAATCATATAACTACAAATATAATTATAGTTTCACCATATTTTCGAGCAACTGCATACAAAACTAACTGGACCACTTTGAAATGATTCCAGATTTATGAGGTGTGAAATAAGCCTCAAATAGATACAGAGGTTACGACATGTGACGAATGGCGGTTAGGAAGGGAGGCCTCAAAATAGATAAAAGAGGTTACGGCATGTAACTGTGGTGTTGGCAATAGGTGACACAATAAAGGTGTATATGATGTTGACATGTGAGCTATAAAAAATATCAATGATGCAAAATATGTACACTTAGTTCAAAACGATTAAACGATATATTTTTATTTGTTTCTATTTATTCTCGTAAGAATTTCATATTTTGTACAAAACGATTAAACGATATGTACACTCTCAATAAAATGCTAGGTCGTGACATTTAATTATCAAATTGCTACATTTATTATAAATCAACATATTTTGATCAGTTTCAACAATATTTTCTATATCTTGCCCCGTATATTGCTTCGCCATGTGTAATGGACATTATGTGGACATGAATGAGTTTGATAATGCCCTTAACACCATCCCCTTGGGCATTATAGGGGCATGAAGAAGGAGGGGCATTTCTAGTATAATGCCCAAAGAGAAGAAAAAATAAGGAAAGTAATAATTAAGGGGGCATTAAAAGGACACATTTAAAAATATATAAATATGATTGTAGTTTCGTGTGTGTGTATATATATACTGGGTTAACACCCGTTTACTACACGAGGCTGTGTATAAAAAGTGATGCAATGAAAAAACATTTATAAACAGTAATTACATATTTATATTTATATATATATATATATATATTATAAAAGAAAGTCATTTTAATGACATGATATTCAAGGAGACATTCTCCTCCTTGAGTGTGCCATATGTCATGCTATGTGACAAATTAAAAAAAAAACAAATAATAATATAAAACCTAATATTCTAAAATTAAATTGAGTTATTTTATAAAAAAAGAATTTAAAAACAAATTAAAATTTTTCTCTCTTATGTTTCCTCCCATAATTTTTAAATGTTAATATATTTTATATACGAGATTTTTTAAAGAAAAAAATTACACCAAATTAACGAGCATTTTATTATCTTTTTAACGAGTACCATAGTGCTATATAAAACACGGAGAAAAAACGACTATTTTTTGTGGGGTTTCGTTCATACAGGAAAAAAAACACATAGTGTTCAGGTTATTCATTAATCATCTTTTTTTTTAAACCAGGTTCTTATCTACAATGTTGAAATTCAGCCCAATCGTCATGCTATCATTGAAATTTTACTCTTCTAAAGATGCATAGGTATACTTCATCAAGTGAAGCTAGGAGAAAGAATCGCGCAACACTACAACACATTGTGTCACCTTATAGCAAGGTGATTTTTTTATTTATTTAATTACGAGAGTAATAATTATTATTATTAGTATTAAAATTATTAGAATTGTTATATTTTTTAACCCCGGGACGCTCCCGGGATAAAAGCTAGTTACATATATAATGATTAAAGATGATCAATGTTCAACAAATTTAAGACATTAAACCATTTTATTAACCGGTATCAATTGTTAAAAGGAAAATGCACATTAAAAGGGCGTCGACACAGGTCATACACAACACAAGGATTTAAGAAATGTGTCAGGGATATCATATGAGGACATAAGGCAATGGGTAATGGTTAATGCTCCTTAAGGGGCATTTTGTACCGCATCATTATCATAATGTCTCCTTTAAAGAATGTGTAATGGTTAATCCCTTTTAATGTCCCCTTAATTATTACTTTCCTTATTTTTTCTTCTCTTTGGGCATTATACTAGAAATGCCCCTCCTTCTTCATGCCCCTATAATGCCCAAGGGGATGGTGTTAAGGGCATTATCAAACTCATTCATGTCCACATAATGCCCATAATGCGAAGCAATATACGGGGCATGATATAGAAAATATTGTTGAAACTGATCAAAATATGTTGATTTATAATAAATGTAGCAATTATGAATGAAACAGGTAAAATATGTCAAAATAAAACAATTCTAGAGAAAGTATTGGGTACAAAGTCTCTTAACCTACAAAGTGTAGGAAGCCACCATAATTTGCCACGTGGAAGATGTCGGTTACAACCTCTTACTTCAATGTCAATAACGAAAAGGGTATTATAGACTTTTTCCCTCCCTCAATTAATTATAACGATTTCACAATCCCTGTTTTATCGTTAATCACAATTCAAATTTATGTAACTGATTTTCCTATCTTTGATCATTATTCTTTACCTTATTCAAAACACTAATCTCAGTTCATCTAGCGATCAAAATTTTTTATGAATTTCATAATCAATTAAAGAGTTGATCGTCATGTTCAGTAAGTTACTCTGTTTTTTCTATTTCAACTAATCGTAATCTTATTGTGATTTTAATTGTCTATCAGATAACCTGAAAACATAATCAGAGAAGAGGATGATGTCGTGGATGTTCATAATCTAAATTTGAAGGTTAATTTTATTGTTTTCGTGTTTATTAACAGATAATTAAGCTCAAAGATGAACAGAGGATGATAGATAAGTGTTTTATTTTGTATTTAGATATTATACAGGAAGATGATCATAACGTTGTTGAACAAGGTGGTGAGAAGTTTGATTTTATTGCTGAACAGAGAAGGATCCAAGGTAAGTGTTGTTTTTCTGTAAATGATGATGATCAACATGCGTTTTATGAACTTTTAACATGCGTTTTGAGGTTATTGTTGCTTTATGTAAATAATTGTCATCAATTTTGTCTTATGATCTTTTTAACATGCGTTTTGGTGTTTTTAACTAATGCGTTTTATGTGCATGTAAAATGTTTTTACTATTAGGTGCGTTTTGATGTTTTTAACAAATGCGTTTTACTAATGTTGAGAATGACTTACTCTGTTTTTTATCTTCATTTATATAGAGAACAAATCATCAAGGATCATTCGTCGGAGAGTATTTTGATAAATGATTTGAACAATGTCCACGAAGGCATGTCTAGAAAAGACGAAGTTTGTAACATTCTCAAGACGACGCCTGGTTCTAGTCTTCATGAATTGGCATTGATGTTCATGATTGATTCAAAACAAAGAGATATGAATCTTGTTGAAGAGCTTACTAAATCCATAGCTCTTTTAAGGTGCTCAATGGAAATGAAGATTAAGTTTCTCAAATCACTTTAAACCTTCTAGCCTTCATACTGTCTTTGGTGTCTATGTTCTATGCTACTTTATTATCGTTTTGTTTTAAGTAGTGTTTGTGTTATTTGTTTTTCATGATGTAAAAATGTAGCATGAATAATAATGTACGTGCGTTTTAAGTGATATTAAATGCGTTTTATGTATTGGTTTTATATCACCAGTTAAATAGATTTCCATATATCAAATGCGTTTTAGTATTTATTGAATGCGTTTTAATATGATTCATACAAAACATCAAATGAAACATGCATTTTTAATACCAAAAGAGATATTCAGGTCTAACACTGTAACATTCAACAATGTAAAGATGCAAAATTAACAAACTTATCAATCTTAAAACTTTCAGCTCATATTATCTACTCGCTTTTAGCACCTTCGTGTAAGCATTTTCCATCATCTTTACCAACCTTGATGTATCCCCTGCAACATTCTCGTCAACCCTATTTGATGTATTGTCTCCAACAATTTCATCAATAACATTGTCCCCTCCAACATTCTCATCAGGTATGTTTGATGTAGCATCTTCGACATTTACACACTGTCAAAAAATAAATACATGCGTTTTAAGTATTAACAAATGCGTTTTATGGATAAACAAATGCGTTTTAAGTATAACAAATGCGTTTTATCTGATTAATGAAACTACTGATTACTGTTGATTGATAACTTCTGATGAAGTGTTTGTAACTACTGCTGAATCAAACCACTGATGGCCTAACTTCTGATGAGCAAACTACTGATGAACATTGATACACATGCGTTTTACTTTTTCGTGATAGCAAACCACTGATGGCCTAACTTCTGATGAGTAAACGATTTCATCCATTTCCTCCTGTATATGTAGATACTTCTTAATGTTTTTGTCCATTTTTTTCATCCAAACCTGCAGAAAACATAACATGCGTTTTACTCATTATGCATGCGTTTTCCTATATTTTACACTGATTTTTATAAACAAATTTATTATAAACAAATCATCTCATTCATCATTAAAATCAATAAAACGCCTTTATTATTTACCACAAACACACTTACAAATTCTTATTAATCATTAGAATCATTAAAACGCCTTTACAACTTTCATCAAAACATCTAAAACGCATTTACTAATTTCATCAAAAAAAATCATTAAATCGTGATGTTCATCATTCAAAACATCAAAAACGCCTTTACTAATTTCATAAAACAGATCTAAACCATACCTGTATTAGTTCCCTTCGAAGGCCTGCCATGATTCAGTTTGCTTCTTCGTTCTCTTCCTTCACCTGGTTCGTTTTTTAGGGTTTTAGAATTAACTGGCATAATTGATTAATTTATTTTCTCATACAATCAAAATGAAAATAACAATATGAACATTTACTTACTTGATTTGCGTTTTGGTGCCATAATCCTGCTTTGATCGATTGTTATTTCTTCGTTGATGGAATGCTCTATTTTTTTTTTTTTGTTACAGAGAGATTGATTTTGTGTGTGTTTTATGTGTGTGAATTCCATGATTATAGTGTTTGATTATGTAACCGTCCATAAATTAGATGATTTGGGCGCTATTATCAAAAAATTCAAATTATTATAGTGGCAATTTGTCTAATTTGCCCTCCTCTTGTTAACTGCCATTAAAAACACGTGATTGTAATTAATGTACGATGATCTTGATTAGAACACAGATGGATGGTCAGGATGGCTTCTTACACTTTGTATTTTAAGGAGGCTTTGTATTATAGCCTCTATATATATATATATATATAATTAAAGCATGTCCACCCTTAGGAATAGTATTCGCATCTAGACCATTCATTTTCGATCCAACGTTCCAGGCTTCTCAAATCTCTATTATTTTATTCTTAAATTCTGTAACCTGCTTTCTCTCTCTATAACATTTGTTGAACTCCTTATCTACGGTAGCTCTTATTTTGTCTTTTCTGCTACGTCACTTTCTCCTCTACAATGTCCTTCATCCACGTGTTATTAAGCAGGGGTTCCACCCTTCACCGCCATACGCTTCACGTGGCCGCTCCATCAGTTCAACGGTGGTTTCACCTTCAAACGCCTCACCACTGTCAGATAAATCAAATAGCAACGAATTTAAACGGATGAAAATCAATGGATTTGGCTAAAAAACAGATATATGATCCGGGGGTTTTAACACCATGCAACCACCGACGAAATCGCTCAACGAAACCACCATCGACGACCCAACCGGACCAATCGGTCGTTAACCACCACGATTGCCATCCAAATCAGAAACTGTGCTCACCATGGAGCTTCAGACCCAGATCTGTTGGAATACGTTTTCACCAACCAAATAAAATCAACTCTGCGATGATAGTGGTGGTTAACGTAGACTGAGCTGGTGTGCGTCGGATCGCTAACGAAGGAAGCAAACCCTAGATCTGAGCTTAAAATCTTCGGGTTTAAAACATAGGGAGGGAGAGAGATAGACGGTTGTGGTTGTGTTTGAAGCCACTGTTGTCGGAGATGGTTGTAGACTGTAGTGGTGATTGCGGCGGTCGTTGTCGGCGGCCGTGGTCCGGAAGAGGCGATGTCCATGGGTTTCTTAGAGAGAGAAAGTTCATGAGAGAGACTGAGGGGAATGAGAGTTCATATAGAGATGGATGGAAGTTTTATGGTTTGTCATTTGGATTAATAAAGAGAGATTGGAGAGGGGTGTTAGGGTGGACAAGAGAGACAGAGTAAGGTGTGGATGCTTTGAGCAATTTGGATGGATTTGGTGGACTGATCTCCGTCATTGAGTTGAGTGAGGTTAGGATTATTTAATTTACATGTACATAAAAAAAAATTAAAAACCCATGTGCACACGACACGTAACATTACATTACATACTATTAATATACAAACTATTTGAATAGTGATCTATGGCCATATAGTAATATAATTGATATTTAGGGGCATTTTCGTCGTGATTTTATTTCATTAGAAAAGTTGGGTAGTCTATTGCCAGGTGTGGCTTCAAAAATGAAGGATCTAACCACTTGTCAGGAAGAAGGAGCAATGGCACTTTCTTGAAGCCACGTTTCACAACTTGCTGTCTTTGTTAGACACGTCACGTTTGCAAATCCTTTAAATGCAAACGGTGAGAGGTAATTGCGGTGAGTGTCTTTTGTGCGTCAGATCCCACCACCATCAGAAAACCAAAGAGAGATAATACGGGAGAGAGAGAAAAGAGAGTCTGAAAGGAGAGGCAGCCGACAACAGCGGTGCTTGGCTGGGATGTGTCGGAGCTACAGTGACGGAACCGATTTCCGTTGAGTGCACTGTCCGGAGCCACTAAACACACGGCAAGGTAGCATCGGTTTGGTCAGAAAGCAGCGGTGATGGTGGTACGACAAGAACAGAAGCTTCAACGGTGGTACCGAGTCGAGCAAACAATGCGGTAAGTTTATCACCTCCGGTTTGGTTATGAAATCAGTATATCAATGTCATGTAACTGTCTTTTCCGCTGGATCTAGTGTTAATGTCGTTGTTTGTTCAGGTTATGGGCGATGATGTGCCGGCTTCTGAACCATACGTGGCCCTCACCAATCACCATTGGTATGAAAACATAAAAACAAGGCTGGACATAAGTTATCCACCACGGCCGCCGGCACGACCGCCAGCACGGCCGCCTCTGCGACCTCCACGAGCTCCCGACATCTTCTGTCATAATACAAAACAAAAGATTTAGGCTTGCCCGTGGTATAACCCATTAGAAATTTCAAGAAACTAGACCGAGCCCAGCTCGGGTCCATCCGTTCAAGCCCAAAGTCCGCCAGGGATCCCATGCATCACAGTTTATGATCTTGTGTGCACCCGACATGATAAACTGCTCTACATGGTCCTCCAGGCGTGCCTTAAGTTTGAAGTTCAAGTCACCGAACACTAGCGCCCAATCATGGTATTATCATAAGTATAAGTACAAGGTAATATGCATAAGAACGAGCGTGTTCATTAGGGCATAGAGGGGAGATGTCCAAATCCCTGGACAGATCTCAAGAGTACGCCGAAGCTACCCCAATGTACACTGCCGTCAAGAAAGTTCAATAGTATATTGTTCGCCATCGGATCATAGTAAAGATGAGTCAAGAAATGGGATGATAAAGAGTAAACAGATGATGTAGTGTAGAAGATGATGACACCGACACCCCCGACAAGTCATATTGTTACCCACTTGCTAAGACTCGACTAATTGTGACCGTCTAGTGTGTGCGACTCAGTTATAGACTAGACTCTACATGCAGTCCTAGTTCACTATAACCGTTGGCTCTGATACCAATCTGTCACACCCTCAAATTCCACGTGCGGGGTTTTACCGCGAGGCGCGTGACACACCAGGATCTCAGTCAACGATCACAATAAACATACAACAAACATGCATTCACAATTATATTTAAAACCAAAATATCATGCTTTGAGCTGTAAACCAGCAGCGGAAGCATTCTTGTTTACAACCGAAAGACATATCATTGTTTACAAAACATTGTTTAATATGCTTCAAAACATTAGACGCTGTGCATGACTCCGTGCGCCCAGCCCATTGACTGCTACCTTATCGACCTGAGAAAACATGCCAAAAATGTCAACATATAATGCTGGTGAGTTCACAGGTTTTCTTTTATAAAGTGTTATTATAAGTTCGGTAAGATCATTTCCGTTACTACTATGTTATGAGAACGTTAGCTAGACGTTAAGTATTGCTACTACTGCGGTTGGGAATCCATTACTAAACCGGTATAAGTGTTGAAGCCAGCCCAGACGGACGGGATTACCGATGCCTCGGTAACCCCCAAAGTATTAGAGACAATATGCACCCGCCCGGCTCCCAGCCGTCGGGTGGGGTTTGTAAGGCCCAATAGATCTATCCACATTTCCCCCGTTGTGCATCCCCGCACATTCATGGTTCCCCCCTGGGACTTTCTGTAAAAGCCGCATAGTACGTGAAATAACCATAGTATAACATGATCTATGATGAGTAATCTAAATAAGTAGCATGTTTCTCCCCCGAAAGTAAAACGGTAAAAGTGGGGCTGTGACACTCACCTTGGATTGCGTTACTTGAAAACAGTTAAGTAATTATGTTATGATAGCCCCAAATAGCGGCGACCTATCATAAGATGTGTATAAGTATTGGACTAATAACCCGCGGGCTAACTAGTCCCCGAATGTCCAGACCGTGACCATAAACGTTTGAAAACACCTTTAACTGTTAAACCGACCGTGCCAGACAAGACCCGACATCCCATTGGTGACCCGACATTCCACGTGTTAGATAAATACAAGACATCATGCAACATATGCAATTAAACACTTAGTACGCGCAATAGTTCACCTAGTCTAGCATAATGTCCGATTAACGCATAATCAGGTCCGAATACGTCTTACTAAGTCATTGGGTGTATCCCGGGGTTCCTAGCATGTTCCTAGGTGTCAAATCGTGTTCCGGGATGTCAAAACGCGTTCACGGCAGCAGTACATGCGATTAGGAAAGTCACACGCGAGTAGGCTTCAGCCTACAGGCGATTAGGGGCCCAATCGCATGAAGTATGAGGCGATTAGGGTCCTAATCGCCCCTATGCTGCATAATCGCCATTAGCATCAGGCGATTAGGATTCCTAATCGCCTGCTGCTGCTGTATAACGGATTTTCGCGCGTTTAACCCTCCAAATCAGATCCGAAACATGCAACAACACCCAATATCAAACCTAAATCATTTACCAACCCATTCCAAGCAAAAACCCCCAACATATCACTGATCTAACATGTTCTAAGCAATTATTTCCTAAAATGGCAAAGTACTAGGTTTCACCAACCAACCTTATCTTTCCTTAAATGGAAACAATCAGATTTCAATCTCTACAAACTTGTAAATCATCAAACCTCTGATCTAACATCTTCCTAGTATAAATCCTAGCAACATTGCATCAATAATCATGCCATAATCATCCTAAATCTTCAAGAACACTCAAATGGGTCAAAATACACATTTCCATCAAAACACAACAATAATGGCTCAAACTCTAAGATAACCTTCCTAATAATCTCTACATAGCAGAAGTACAATCATATCTTGGAAACAATCATGTTATAATCACCAAGAAAACCAACATATGTATGTAAACTTCACATATAACAAGCATTAAGGTGTAGACTTGGTTTAGAACTCTTTTGAAAGGTTTTTAAAGACACAACTTAGTAAACAAGGTCTGGACCTTTGGGGAACCCAAAATAACAACTTTACAAAGGTTAGAGATGAAGAACACACCTTGGGTTTTGTCAAAGAAAGGTGTGTAGGCTTGGGGATGGTGATTTTTGTAGCAAAATGAGTTCCAGAGGTGTTTCAAGGTGTGTGGGTGGCTTGGGAGCAGCTAGGGTTGTTCTAGAGGTGTTTGGGGAGTTAAGGGTTCTATTTATAGGTGTTTTGACCCGGACTCTGCTGTATAGGCGATTAGCAATACATGTCACGCGATTGGGGGCCTAATCGCATGAAACATCAGGCGATTAGGTCCCAATCGCCTGATATATATCCTACTCGCCCCATATATAGGCGATTAGGGGTTCCTAATCGCCCCTGTGATGCTGGAACGAGTTTTTGGCGCGTTAAACACTATTTTAACATATATAAACACGTATTCACATACCGATAAGTCACATAATGATTTCAAACATATAATGCATGATAACTAACACGTTTACATCCGTTCACCAATTCCCGGGACTCGAGACTCGTGTGTGCATTAAACCCGGTGATTCCACGAATCACCAATCCTTGTACTCATGGTTATGGACCGACTCCCGATGATCCCGCGGATCATCGTAACGACTCCCGATGATTCCCCCGGATCATCATACCGACTCGACTGACTCCGTTAAGTACGTAATATGCATGACTTGCTAAGGTAGACTTACTAGTTTAGTCAACGTTACTAACCTGAGTTTGCCGGGTGTCACATCATCCCCCTGTTGAAAGAATTTTCGTCCCGAAAATTGCCCAAGGCTAAAAAGGAAGAGACGAAAGAGAAGAAAAATTTTCCGGTTGCCACATATATAGTGATCAACCATTCTCTATTCTCGTCTCTAATTCAAAGTGGTCTAACGAACTACCTTAGTCCGAGCGTGGCCACGCGTTTATACCAGTTTGAGTTTTACGAGGGCGCCAGAATGTCTAGGCTTCTAATCCCATAGAAGTACAGAATTCCGTCAGCGTCATACAACTCCCACTTAATCTCGAATTTCTCCCAACGCTACCCTTATAGCTACCCATGTTTCAGGATAGTGTAAGATAACATCAAAGATAGTCCTTGATCAATGCAGTTTAATATGTGCCTTAGGAAAAAGGACAGATTGAACATATCAATATCAAAACATCTCATGACATAGATCCATGGAGATCGTTTTGAAGCGAGTTACATCCAATATCATTCCCTAATGATATCTGTGAATTATGATTCTCAAACCCTTGAGTTATTCATCTCATGAATACAATCATCTCAATTCACAATAGTCTTACATTCAAATTCATTCCCATGTAATTTGATCGACTACGGATATTTAGAATACTCTTATTCAAGGATTTAAACATACAAATAATGAGCACGGTCACAAAATATTTAAATTTGCATTTAACCCATTAAATCAAATAAATATTCAATGTAACTGTTATAGTTCAAAATAAAACACCAATACTAACTACAGATCATGCCCACTGTCTAGCAACTCTAAGCCCTATCTTTCCAGCATGCTCCTCATGTTTAACTTGAGGTAAAGGCTTAGTAAAGGGGTCAGCCAGATTCAGATCTGTATGAACTTTGTTTAATACAATGTCTCCACGTCCTATTATCTCTCTAATATAGTGGAATTTCTTGAGTATATGCCTTGTGGTCTGATGTGACCTTGGTTCCTTTGCAAGAGCAATGGCACCAGTGTTGTCACACAGTATCTCGTTTGGTTTCTTTATGCTAGGCATAACATCGAGATCACCAATGAACTTCTTCATCCAGGCAGCCTCTTTTGCAGCATCCGATGCAACATTGTATTCTGATTCACAGGTGGATTAAGCAACCACACTTTGCTTAGAGCTGTTCCAAGTAACAGCCCCACCATTCAGAATGAAAACATATCCCGTCTGTGACCTTGAATCATCACGATCAGTCTGGAAGCTTGCATCAGTATAACACTTAACTGACAGCTCCTCGTCCAGTCCTCCATATATTAAGAACATGTCTTTAGTCCTTCTCAAGTACTTAAGAATGTTCTTCACTGCAGCCCAGTGACTCTCTCCTAGGTTCTGTTGATATCTACTCGTCATGCTAAGAGCATACGAGACATCAGGTCTAGTACATAACATGGCATACATGATAGAACCAATCGCAGAGGCGTATGGAACACCTTCCATTTTCTTCTTTTCCTCTTCAGTGTTTACACACTGCTTGTTATTAAGAATGGTTCCATGTGCCATGGGCAAGAGCCCCTTTTTTTAGTCTTGTATTGAGAAGCGTCGTAAGACCTTATCAATATATGTACTTTGACTCAAACCCAATAACCGCTTTGATCTATCTCTATAAATCTTTATTCCCAGAATATAAGCGGCTTCACCAAGATCTTTCATTGCGAAACATTTACCCAACCAGGTCTTAACATCTTTAAGTATAGGGATATTGTTTCCAATGATTAGTATGTCATCTACATACAGTATAAGAAAAGTAATATAGCTCCCACTAGACTTCTTGTAAACACACGGTACATCTTCGTTCTTGATAAAACCAAACTCTTTGATTTTCTGATCAAAACAGAGATTCCAGCTGCGAGATGCTTGCTTTAATCCATAGATGGATTTATTCAGCTTGCACACCTTATTAGGATTCTTTGGATCGACAAAACCTTCAGGTTGAACCATATAGACATCTTCCAGTAAGTGTCCATTAAGGAACGCGGTTTTGACATCCATCTGCCATATCTCATAGTCATAATATGCAGCAATGGCAAGTAGAATTCTAATAGACTTAAGCATGGCTACCGGCGAGAAAGTTTCCTCATAGTCAATTCCTTGAGTCTGAGTAAAACCTTTCGCTACAAGCCTTGCTTTGTAGGTTTGCACATTCCCATCCATGTCAGTCTTCTTCTTGAAGATCCATTTGTTTCCCACAGTCCGACATTCGGTAGGAAGATCAACCAAATCCCAGACTTGGTTATCATACATGGATTGCATCTCTGCATTCATGGCTTCTTGCCATTTCTTGGATTCTGAATCCAAGATTGCAGCTTTGTAAGTAGTAGGCTCAGCTTCATCAATCATGAAGATATCGTCATACCTTACCGGTGCACGACGATCCCTAATACTTTTCCGAACACTTGGTGTTTCTGTTGTTTCTTGAGTCCTCTCAGGCTCAACTTCAACAACTGGATCAGTTACATCTGGTTCTGTCTGAACAGCTGGTTCAGTCACTTGTGATTCTCGAATTTCTTCAAGATCCACATGGTTATCTCCAATCCCTCGCGCTAGAAGCTCTTCCTCTAAGAAAGTGCCTTTGCGTTTGGTGAAAATCTTATTTTCAGTGGGGTGGTAGAACAGGTAACCGATCTTCTTACCGTATCCAATGAAAACCACCTTTTCGCCTCTGGGATCTAGTTTATCCGAAGATTCTAGAGTGACATAAGCATTACATCCCCAGACTTTAAGGTAGGATACATGAGGTTTCTTTCCATGCCATATCTCATAAGGCGTTTTAGTAACCTTTTTCGTTGAAGCTATATTCACAAGTCTTGCGGCGGTCTCCAAAGCATAACTCCAAAAGGATTTTGGAAGGTTTGTTCGACACATCATTGATCGAATCATATCTAATAGAGTTCGATTTCTCCGCTCAGACACACCATTATGTTGCGGTGTTCCAGGTGGAGTGAGTTGTGAAACTATTCCACAATCCTTTAGATGGTCGATGAATTCCTGACTAAGATATTCACCGCCTCGATCTGATCGAAGCATTTTAATAGTTCTATTTAGCTGATTTTCTACTTCGTTTTGGTACTCCTTGAACTTTTCAAGAGTTTCATGTTTATGCTTCATAAGATAAACATAACCATATCTACTGAAATCATCAGTAAATGTAACAAAGTATCTTTCTCCATGTCTTGACAATGTTCTGAATGGACCACATACATCTGTATGTACAAGTCCTAACAGATCATTAGCTCTTTCTCCAACATTTGAAAAAGGTGCTTTCGTTAACTTTCCACTTAAGCATGATTCGCATTTTCCAAACGACTCTGAACCCTTGGAATCCAGGATTCCTGCGGTTTTGAGTTGTTTAACACGATTCTCACTTATGTGACCAAGCCTACAATGCCACATATACGTATCATTAAAGTCCAACTTATTACGTTTATGGGAGATATTGCATAATATGTTATTGTTTTGGATTTCTATCTCATAGATCCCATTGTTGGGTTTTGCATCAAAGTAAAATACATCGTTAAAATAAGCAGAAATAAATTCCCCATTGAAACGATAATTAAAACCTTGTCCTCGCAAAGCCGAAACTGAAACAATATTTCTAGTCACACTAGGAATGTAATAAACATTGTTCAAAACAAGTTCTAAACCAGAAGGAAGCAAGAGAACACATTCTCCTATAGCCTTCACAGCAACTCTTTGTCCATTGCCAACATGGACCTCCAAGTCGCCTTGTTTCAGCTTTCTAATCTTTCTTAGTCCTTGCAAAACATTACAAATGTGGAAACCACATCCTGTGTCAAACACCCATGTTTTGCTAGGAAAAGCAAAGATTTCAATAACATATATACTTGAGGACTCTCCTCCTGAAGCCTTAGCTTGCTTCAGCTCAGCTAAATACTTAGCACAGTTCCTCTTCCAGTGCCTAGTATCATCACTATGAAAACACTTGGCATCTTTCCGAGGTTTCTTATTGGCAACAGATTTGCCTTTGCCCTGATTGCCCATTTTCTTAGTGTTAGGTTTCTTAACCTGTCCCTCCTTGATCACTAGCAGTGGTGCAGTCTTGCTAGGTATGTTCACCTCAGCAGATTTGAGCATCTGATGCAGTTCTGCAAGTGTCTTTTCCACCCCGTTCATATTGTAGTTCATAATGAACTGGTCATATGACTTGGGCAATGAGCTTAGGATAATATCCCCAGCTAACTCATCGCTCAAGGGGTATTCCAGACAAGCCAAGTGATCAAAATATGCCTTCATTTTTAGCACACGAGTGCTAACTGGCGTTTCTAGAACATACAACTTGTTCTCCGCCTTGAGAACAATTTTCAAGTTGCGGTGCCAGTCCATGAAGTTGGAGTAGTTATGTTTGTCCTTCTCTAAGATGGACTTGAGCGAGAATTGAGAGGCGGAATTGTTTTCAGTTGACATCTACAAAGTTCAAAATCTAATGTATTAGTATTTCATGTTTTAAGTATCCTAATTATTTTATGACCCAAAAAGCAAAATTAATTAGGATGAGATCCCGATTCATCAATACACAATGAACTGGCTTAGCACTGTCCACTGGTATGATTAGGTAGGTAAACAACGATTGTTAATTGTGTCCACTACACAACTCTCCTTTTTGGGTTATCGCTAAAAGCGATGTATGTTTAACCCCAACTATGCCCACTTGTCAAACAAGCGATGTTTGGTCCTTTACTGTTAACTGTAACACCGACCTATGTTACACAGGAACCGCGATGATTACCTTCACTCATGATCAACGCCCAGATGCAGGGTCAGCACTAACATTTGGGTTCGATATAGAATGAAGTGTTAACTCGTTAAGGGTGGCATGAAACATCAATTTAAAATTGGGATTTAATTTTAATATTTACCATAAATATATTGAATGACTCGTTAGCATGATGTGAGTCACACAACAGTTTATAAAATCCAATTTTATATTGTTCGTGATAATTGAAACTTCTTTCAACACTCGACACGGTATAGTTTTAAATACCCTATTTAAACTACGTTGGTCGTATTATCGCGAATGGACTTGTTTTAATATTAATAAAACTCCTTTTATTAAATATGCTTTTCGGTTTTTATAAAACTTGTTTTAATAAAACCGTTGTCATGATTGTGAAAATTTTATTTATTTTGGGTTATCTAAATTATTTACAATAAATAAACCACAACCACAAAACATAATAATAAAATTAAACGAATCGAGCCCTTAATAGGTCGCCCGTTTCGTTTTAGCCAGAAACGAAACGAACTAGTCAAAAGGGTTTCAAAACAATTTTGATATAGCTCCCACTTGACCCGAGATCTCTATCTTCATGGAACCTGTTCGTCCTTTATATCTTCGTCTTGATCTTGTACTTGTAGAATTACAACAATAAATTTGAAAATACAATAAAATCAAATCTATTCTAATCCTATCTATTACACCGGATCCAATATCCGTAAAAAAATACAAATCAATAAAGAAATAAAACCATCACAAACACAACCATGACATGGGTCAAATACCTAGGGCTCGATTCACATCACAATCCATGAACAACTAAAAGCTTTTGATCTTTTGTCAAAATAAACAATTTTTGACAAATAAAACATAGATCAAAATTATAACTTTACCATCTATACGCGCGTAACCGTGGCTCTGATACCACTGTTGGGAATCATGGTATCGTATACGCAGCGGAAACGGTTTATATATTTATCAGGAACGGATTATATATACTATATATATAATGGCCGATTAATATGTATAAATATATATTTAATTTTATTAATCCGATTAATAAAATATTCCCAATCAGGATCTCAGTTAAACGCGTATAAACAAATAAATAATAAAACAACCATAGGGGGTTTAGTAATCAACCTTTGACGACTACACCGGAATTGTAACACGCGGGTTACAACGAATCCTCGCTAGTAGGAAGTTCACACCGAGTACGAACCAACCGGGAAACAACACTTGCAAGAGGAAGGCGGCGGTTGATGGTGGTTCTTGGCCGGCCGAACCAAAACAAAAGGCGGCAACCTTCTGTTCTTTGGTGGCGGCCGCAAGAAGCCAAGAAGAGGAGGCAAGGGTTTGTTGTTTTATCAAAAGTGTGTATTAGGGTTTACTCCTTAACCCTCCTTTTATAAGACAACAACTTGCAATAAACCCCCTTGCTAAATATCTTAATACTCCTTAATATTAATCTTATTAATATTAAGTCCCTCAAGATACTCCTTAATATTAATCTTATTAATATTAAATCCCTCAAGACTAAAACAATTATTATTTCATAAATAATAATCCACCAACACGTGAACTTATCTGATTCGTGTACCAACGTGTAACTCTTCGGATCGTACCGGGTCGGGTTACGTTGATCTCGACTTTTAATTACATCGGACATCCTATATATCCAACAGTGTGGTGGTGGTTATGTAGAGATGGGAGAATCTTTCTTTGAGAATAAGATAGCTGTATTTTCTTTCATAATACCGTTAGGGGTGTCAATCGTGTCGGGTTGATGGGTTGGCGAGTTTACGGGTTGCGGGTTGGTGGGTTGATGGGTTGAAATGTGCAACCCGAACCCGACCCATATTATTATTCGTGTCAAATATTTCAACCCTAACCCGACCCACATAAAATCCGAGTCAACCCGAAGATGACCCGTTTAACCCATATTTTTAAATGCGTCATACATGTTCATGAGTTATAAGCGGGTTGTTGGGTTGTAAGCGGGTTATCAATAAAATGTTTAATGGTTAGTATATAAGTGTGACAAATAAATAATATAGTGTGCCAAAAATAACACAATTATAGCTAACCATGTAAACAGAAATGAAAAAATAAACATAAAAATATAATAGATTTTTTTTCTAAATACTTAAACGGGTTAACGGGTCAACCCATTTTGTATATATGTCAACCCGAACCCGACCCATTTTTAATACGGGTCGACCCGAACCCGACCCGTTTTTTTAAACGGGTCGTGTTACTTGACCCAAACCTGTTTTTTTTCCGTGTCGGGTTCGGGTCGGTTTTCGGGTCGTGTCAATAATTGCCGCCCCTAACCGTCCTTTGTAATTTACAATTTATAATATATCTATATATGTTAATGGTGTGGGAGTAAGAAGTTGATTCAACTGCTTTGTTTCTTCTTTCTATTTCTTAATTTTCTTTATGAAGGTGATTTAAATTAGTTGTAAACACACCTGAAATTGAGAAGAGGTCACACCTATTAATAATTTGACCATTTAATCCAATAATTTGAAAACGGTTTCATGATTTATTATTTTTTTTTGCTTAGTAAGTATAACAATTCGATATTAATAACAAGGAAAATTACATCAAGATAACGGGCAGGCGAGCAACAAGCTGCGCCGCCACCCCTTTCTGAATAGCAAATCCTAATTTATTATTTGAATATAATTGTTATTTTTTTTATTTAATTCATATTAGATGTTAGATAGATATTTAAAAAGGGACTGTTACATACCAATAATGAATGGAGCAGTCCTGTGAAATTTTTTAATTGGAAGTTTAGTATGAAAGTATGTTTTATATGTTTATATGGTGTGTACAAAGGTTGCACGCATTCATAATGTGGATTGTGGAGTGCTTGGTATCAGTCCAATTGGGCTGCTCGGATGCCGGCATATCACTCCATGTCTCCATCAAATAATTAATTTACCCTTTTAAAAAGAGTGTGATAGAACATAGTTGGAGAATGTGGAGTACGGTTAATTTGTCCAACCTCATCATACATTTCATATTACGATTTGTTAAATTACGATGCAACGCTATTTTTAGGTTTTGATTTGCAGAATCGATCCACAACAACGAATCAAACAGGTTATATTACAACATTTTTTTAGTTCTCTTTTGTTTAACCAAATCCGATCAAATTAGGGCTGCGTTTCCGACGCAACACGCGGGCTATAACCAAACACCGATCAAATCAGGGCTCCGCTCCCGCGCGTTGACGCAACACGCATGCTATAACCAAACACCGATCAAATCAGGGCTCCGCTCCCACCGCAACGCGCAGGCTGAATATTACTAGTTTTTAATAAAAGTTGTATCATAATGTAATTAAAAACAACTATAATGAAACCTACTAACACTGACAAAAATCCCGCGGCAGGGTGCGTTGAGTTTTACGTGTTTATTTTGCCTATTTCGGTTAGGAGTCAGGCCGAAAATAATATTTTTTTCGTGACTATTTGTGTGTGTTTTCTGTTGGTGTGCGATTGTTGCTCGGAAACGAGTTATGTCAAATACTTGACGGTATAAATTCGAGTTATTATATGTTTTAACGCCGCCGCAACGCGCGGCGGGTCAAATACTAGTTATAATTAAAACATGTCAAAATTATTAAACAGGTCTAAGCATAGGAATTCGCAACGAAACGTCAAAACGGGTCAAACAGTGCAAATATGTTTTATTTTCAAAGAGGGGAATTATGGTGTAAATAGCTTGGATCAATCACATGTCAAATGGGCCGGTAATTTTATATACCCACTGACAGCAACTTTTCCACCCCTCAAAGATGAGGGTTTGTTTTTAGCAGATTAGGATTTTCTATTCAAAAAGCGGTGGTGGTGCAGCTTGTTGCCACCTACCTACTATCCTTATGTAATTTATCCTTTATTTTTAATGAAAAATTTAGATTATATTAGTCAAAAAAAAAAAAAAATTAATGTTCTCAAGTTACCATTCAAATGTGATATGTAAGATGGATACAAGTTACAACATTGAAATGAGTAAACTAAAAATGTTAAGCATACAACAACATATGTAGTAAATTAATAATTTCTAATTCAAACAATATACTAAAATTTTGATACACTAAACTCTTTCAACAAAAATGCAAATTCAAATCTAACATGAGCACGATTCGAATTGCTTAAGCCATGACCGGTTTTTATGTATTGAAAATATCCTATCGTACATGTAAAGATGAGATTCCAAAGTCGGAACTCTCTTAAAAAACCAGCCTCTCTTGTTTCAAGACCATCATGCATCAAGATTTGAAGGGATAGGGAGCCTAATCCAGGCGGACGCGACATCCCTATTCCCGCCACATGAAGATCCGCGGAAATGCTCCCGCAAGACTAGTTCCGCGGAGAAGACTTGAACCACAATACCTCACCCACTAGGGAAAAGTACACGCGCGTCTACCAACGCGGGGACCAATTCACATCATAACATTCCCGGGTACGAGGTACGGAGGATCAAGAGTCAGGAAGATCTACCTGCAAGGGATCACTGACACCACCAACAAGGTAGTGACGCGTGTCCGCGGTTGCCCAACAACCACTAACTTTCAACAGTGACGTGGCTAGTTCCATGCTTCCACCATGCTACCTCTACTGTTCTGACCAGGCATGCTTACCTGCTGTCAGGGGTCACGTCAGACGTCGGCAGGTAAGTCAACCATGCTGGTTCAGAACGACATACCACCGGTGGCCAGTCACACACCGCCACGTGTCCGCCTGGCAGCTCACCGCTGACGTCATCTACAGTGGACGTCCTTTTCCCGCCTTTTCCAGAGACCAAACACAGTTGGGCCGAGCCAAGGCCCAAAGTTTACAAGACTCGTCGTGGACTTCTCGTCAAGCCCACGATCTCCTCTATAAATAGAATACATGAGCTCCTTGCAAAAGGATCCGAAAATATTCACTTGTAACATAGAGCTAGGTTTACTTGTATACTTTGTACTCTCCAAAGTAATAATACCTCTGGCTCTTCACAGTGGACGTAGGTCGTGCTTGACCGAACCACTTACATCTTCGTGTTCTCACTTTTGCTACACACACATTCACTCTCTTGGGTTGAACCTAAGGTTTGGGTAAAGGAACGTATTTATGGTAACATAGGTATACACCACTCGGTGATTAGCGATAATCTCCGAGATACTTATTGTTTCTTCAAGATTATATAAAAGTCACCAAAAGTTGTAAACCCATTTACTGACAACTCCCATGAAATCTGACAAGGCATTAGTATTACAATTCAATAGGAGAGTGGCTTGAGAACAGAGAGTTTTTTTATTTCTTAGAAGGGAAAAAATTACATATATCATACTTTCTTCTTCTTTCATGGCCACCGTAGATCCAACTGTTTGGTCATCATTTACTATCTCTGAGCACCATTGGTGTAGAATCAAAACCATCAAAGATGCATGGGAGAAGATCCTAAAACCAAAGAAGGGGGGCGGTTTGGGGGTAGGTAGTATCGAGGATTTGAACCTTGGCCTCTTCGTGAAGTGGTGGTGGAGGTTCAAATCTGACCCGGAACAGCTATGGTGTAAAGTCATTAAAGGGATACACGGTGGCAGTAGGATATCCGGATTCGTTCCATGTTCCAGATACATTTTGGGTGTTTGACGAACGATTGCAGAAGTTCACAAAGTTTTCACCAAACAAGGGATTGATTTAGAGGCTAAATTTACATCTTTAGTGGGTACCGGAGACTCGGTCAGATTATGGCTCGATAACTGGTGCCCGGCTGGACGTCTAAAAAATTCATTCCCTTGTCTGTTTACATTGTGTCAGGTAAAGGAGATCAAAGTTGTTGATTGTTACAAGCTGCTGAATAATATTGTATAGTGGAATCTGCCGTGGAGTAGACTTCCGCAGTCCAGTGCTGAACGTGCAGAAGCAGACAAATTATTCCTCTTATTGAGTGCCCAGAAGGTCGGTTCAGGGAGAGATAAGTGGATGTGGCTGTCGCAGAATGCAACGGTTGATTTCTCAGTCAAACGGGTCAGGTTGGACGCTGTTCCTGACTCGATGCAAGGTCTGCTGTAAGGTAACTTTAGATGGTGCAGGTGGGCAACTCCGAAAGTCAATGGTTTCGCATGGAGAGCGTTAGAAGATAAAATTCCTACAGCCGAAAACTTACAGTTCAGGGGGTTCAACCCGGGGATGTTTTATGCAAAAGATGAAGGTCAGAGACTGAAACTACTAAACTTATTTTTATTGATTGCCTTTGGGCTCGGGCTTTTTGGTGGAATGTCGGGGAATGGATGAAAAATCAGCAACTGTCCCAAGCTGCCTCTGTGTCTCAACTTCTGGAAGCAGGTGGTTCGATACATGGTTCGGCAAAGAAGAAAAAGGCATCGTATGCAGTCGTTCTCTTAGGGATATGGAAGTTATGGCTGAGTAGAAACGATGGAATCTTCAAAGACGTTAATAAAGCTACACCATTATTAGTGGAGGAGGTCAAGGCCGAGTCATATTGGTGGTTACTTAAAAAGGCGAACATTACGGATGCGGACAAGACAAAATGGTGGGAGTTCTCTATCTTTGACAACGGCTAAGATCAAACCGGTTACAGGAAAGGATAAAATCTGATGTTGTTTTGGTTTTTTTTAGGTCGTGTATGACATGTATGGGTTTTGTAATGCGGCCCAGGTAGCTCCTGGCTAATTGAGCCGGGGCGGTCTATTGCGGGTGTTTGTATGTACTTTATCGGTGAAATAGAATGGTTCCGTTTGTTTGTTAAAAAAAATAACCATCAAAGATGTTGTAGTTGCTTTTAAGATAACATTAGAATTCAATGTTAACAATATTGTTTAAAGATGTTTGTAAAACACAGACACTTTATTTTTATAAAAAAAACATATATAGAAATAGGGATGAGCTCGGTATCGGTTCGGTACCGGTACGGTATCGGTATTTTACCTTAAAATACCGATACCATACCGATCCCATACCGATACCGATAATACCGAAACCGAAAACCTCTAAATATGGTACCAATACCGAACACCCTCGATTCGGTACAAGATCGAGATTAGGACGGGACGTGATCAGTATTCGACGCTATGTGCTCATCCGTATATAGAAAGATATTTTTCTAAGTAGGTTTGCAAATCTCGTAGTCATCATTCAAAGTTCTTAGTACCCAACAAAAAGTTTGTAATAAACATTAAATGGTAAATAAAAAACTATACATCCATCAACCTTATACACAATTTAAAAGTTGATAAAAAAACTCATGTAAAAAAACACAAAATTATCATATCAAGCTTTCTCAATTAGTCAACCCAAGCATGTAAAAATACAATCTATATTTTATACACACCTTTTTTATAACAAATCGAAGATTCTTAACAATCCTCTAGACTATATATCAAGTGGTGCAGGTTAGATCCTTTTTTTTACGAGGATCTCATTATGTTATATAAAAATGTTTATGGTGGTAATGGAGAAAAAAAGTCATAAGAGGTACTGTTATGATTGGATCTTGGGCATTATGGAACGCTCGGAATTGATTTTTTTTTTCAAGGGATAGAGGTTAAGGTGATGGAGGTTGTGGCGGAAATGAAGTCGAAGGCATTCTTATGGTTAAAAAATAGATCGAAATTTAATTGTATAGTTTGGAAGGATTAGATCACGTACCCTTTGTATGTGTGTGTAAGTTTGGCGGTGCTCGTATTTTGAGTGCTTGCTGTTTTAATGAAAGTCAATGTTCAAAAAAAAAAAAAAAAAAACATAATCCTCAAACAAACCTGATCACATCAACCCCTGTCTTCATAACGCACCAACCTCAATTCTCCAATCCATGCCTCCCTAAAATCATATGAAAAAAATACAAAATTATTATATTAAACTTAAAATTCTAATTTAATGAGCCCAAAATATACCTAGAGTCTTTATTTAATACGTCTAAAATAATATTTAATCAAAATAAGTGAAGTTATATTAATAAGTAACACATTTGATATTTATTAAATAATCTTTTACTTGAAAACTTTAAGTACTTCTTTTTTCTATGAATTCGGTGATTTTATTTGTTTAATTATATTTTATAGACATGTAAATGGGCAACAACCTGCGTTGCAACCCCCTTTTAAATTGCAAATCTCACCTTACTAAAAATAACACATTGGTTCTTTGCAGACAGAGAACTACTGTGCACAACCTTTTGCATCCGATCCAGTAAAACGGATTGCCTCAGTGGTTAGGGATCCAAATGTATCAAAGGCAAATGGCACAAACACGTGTTGATTCTTCAAACAAGCTATTTCATGTTTAGCCACCTTTTTAGACTCCGCCTTCAAAACTGCTTGCCCCACCATAAACCCAGTATCCTAAAGTCCCACTAGGAAGGGACACCCTAGTGAGGTCTATGCATGCATGCTTACCGCCCACATAATATGTCGTTCGCAGGTGGACCTTCCTTCCAACGGGTCAGTTAGAATGTTCATGAGGGCTTATTTCTTAGCATAAATTCTCGCTCACCTCAGCACATCCCACAGAACATCTCTAATCAGGTCGTGCTGGTATTTGAACCTCGACAACTCCTTACAGTGGAGGGCATGCTCCCTAACTTTATCAAGACAAGTCTTCTTGCAAGCCGGACATGGCTCATCTACCGGGAACAAAGGGATCATAAGCCGGTATTTAAGGATAGCCCGATATTCAACCGTGTCAGAAACATGAAATCATAACGATTGACTTTTATTCAAATATATAACCCAACCCTAAAATGTTTAAACCCTTACAAAAGATCAACAACTCTCTCACAACTCTCAGGGAACAAAAACAAAAGAGATTAAGTACAGATAATCTCTACAAGATCTTACAGGAATTACTAGCAACAGATTCAGGATGAATCTGTTGAAAACTCAAGATAGAAACCCTAAACTCAGACGAATACAAGAGAGAGAATGAAAAGTGATCGTAATAGTTGTTGTATCGAGAAACGAAGAAGCACAAAGCTTTTATAGCTGTCCAGCTGATCACCACAATCGAGAGGATCCAACGGCTGGCAAAGAAACACAGTTCTCTAATCGATGGTTTACAATCCGTGTAATATTAAGACACGGATTGCCACATCATCATCACACAAAACTGGGCCATAAGACCATGTGGGCTGAACGAACAATTAATAAGCCCAACTCTTCCCCTGGGCCCAATCCAAACAAGTCTTCAGTCACCTGGGCCTTTGACTTTGACACACGTACACTTGACTAGACTTTGACACTCGAACTCTTGACCAACTTGACCAGCAACATTAGCACACGATCTTTGATCAGCAACAGCATCAGATGCACACTTGATCAACACTAGATCACCAATCTTTGACCCAAGCAATAGACCTACAAAATCACTTATGCAAGATGATAAAATAAAATGAAAGAATGAAAATATAAAGAAAGAATATAAACCTTTATATTTTTAACACCCCCCATCATTTTATTTCCCAAAACAATTATACATATTAATCCTTTGAGCCAACTCATTGTGTTGAGTTGGTAACAATCCTTTGGTAAACAGATCAGCAAGCTGACCAACAGAATCAACCTTCACAGTTTTGATAATACCTTGTGTGATTAGGTCCCTTAGAAAAAACAAATCAAGACCAAAATGTTTGGTCTTATCATGAAAAACTGGGTTTGAAGCTATTGATATTGCTGCTGAACTATCACAATGCAGTTGCACTGGAAGCTTAACAGTAATACCTAGCTCAAACAATAAATTTTTCAACCATATTACCTCACAAGCTGCTCCACACATGGCCCTGTACTATGCTTCAGCAGAGGACCTAGAAACTGTTGCTTGTTTTTTACTTTTCCAAACAACCAAGCAACTTCCAAAAAATACACAAAAACCAGTAACAGACTTTCTGGTTTCTATACATTTTGCCCAGTCTGAATCAGCATAAGCTGTTAGACTGAGACAGTCACCCTTTTTAAACAACAAACCATTACCAGGTGCACTTTTAAGATATCTTAACAACCTAAATGCTATTTTAAGATGACCATGAGTTGGTTTGTGCATATATTGACTCAAATAATGCACACTATAAGCAATGTCAGGCCTTGTGTGTGAAAGGTAAATTAGTTTACCTATCAATTGTTGATAACCAGTGATACTGTCTAATGGTTTATTATCATGTTTGACTAAATTAGTCAAAACATGATTTTGTTCTAATGGACAGCTCACTGGTTTACAACCCAACATCCCATACTCACTTAACAAATCTGTGCAATATTTCCTTTGTGACAAACAAACACCATCCTCATTGTTTAATACTTCTATTCCTAAAAAGTATTTGAGTTCCCCCAAATCTTTAATTAAAAATTTTGTTTTAAACAAGGATTTAATGTGTTCAATTTCTTTTTCTGAATTACCAGTTATAATTATGTCATCTACATACACTAATAACATCAGAAACACACCTTTTTCATTTTTCACAAACATTGAATAGTCACACTTACTTTGTACAAAACCAAACTCAACTAAAGCCTTAACTAATTTCTCATTCCACATTCTAGGGGCTTGTTTAAGCCCATATAATGATTTTTTGAGTTTACAAACTTTAGTTTGAGGCATATTTCCATGACCCTCAGGCAAAGACATAAACACATCTTCATACAAGTCACCATACAGAAAAGCATTGTTAACATCTAGTTGAAAAACCTTCCAACTATTTTGAACAGCTAAAGTAATCAAACATCTCACAGTAACCATTTTTACTACAGGTGAGAAGGTTTCATCATAATCTAACCCTTCTTTTTGACTATACCCCTTAGCTACCAACCTAGCTTTATATCTATCTATTTCCCCTATAGACTTGTATTTTATTTTAAAGATCCATTTACACCCTATTTTGTGTCTACCTTTAGGTAAATCAACAATTTCCCAAGTGTTGTTCCTATACAAAGCCTCTAGTTCCTCATTCATGGCATTTACCCAGTTTGGGTCACTAACAGCCTCTGAATAGGTTCTAGGCTCAACACTTTTATCAAGTTTAGAAGCAAAACACTTATTTTCATTAGTCAATTTTGCAAAGTTAACCACATGTTCTATACCATATTTTACTTTCCCTTCTACCACATAATCACTATATTTTTTAGGAAACTGAACACTTCGAGTTGACCTTCTAGACTGACTAAGCTCAACAGATGTGTCACCCTCAGATTCAATAATTGAATCATCTTTAGTACTCACATGTGGTGCATGTCCAGTTCCAGTACTGTCATCACCAGGCTGCTGTATATCAGCCAAGCCACTGGTTTGACCAGGAACTGGTTGCTCCTTTTCATGTGTTCCTAAATCTTCCTTACCTTTACCCCTCTGATCATCATCGGGATCATTCACATTGAGAATCTGTTGACCTTCTGTGTTTTCAAAAACATCAAAAAAGTTTAAAGCAGTTACTTGTATATCAGAAAATGTTTCAAATTTTTCAGAAATAGATTTTTCTTTAAAAGGAAAACATGACTCAAAAAATTTCACATCTCTGGAATACAGAATAGATTTGGTATCTAAACTGTATGCCTTGTATCCTTTTTTCTCATGTGAATACCTAATAAAAACACACTTTTCTGCCCTACTTTCTAACTTATTAGACTCATTTAAAATAGTGCAGAAACACAGACAACCAAAGATTCTCAAATGATCTATGAAGGGTTTAAAACCATGAATTACTTCATAAGGAGACTTTCCACTAAGCACAGAAGAGGGTATCCTATTTATCAAATAAGAAGCAGTCAAAATACACTCAGACCATAGCCTTATAGGCAAATTACTTTGAAATAAGAGAGACCTAGCCACATTTAACAAATGTCTATGTTTCCTTTCTACCATTCCATTTTGTTGTGGGGTATAAGCACAAGTTGTTTGATGAATTATACCTTTATCTCTACAAAAATTTTTCATTTGAGAGTTAACAAATTCTAAACCATTATCACTTCGTATAATTTTTACATTTTGTTTAAACTGTGTTAACACAATTTGCACAAAGTCTTTAACATGTTCAAAAACTTCAGTCTTATGTTTCATTAAACAAACCCACACAGCCCTAGAAAAGTCATCAACAATAGTCAAAAAATATTTATGACCCTCTCTATCAGCAACCCTGTAGGGTCCCCATACATCTAAATGCACTAACTGTCCTACATGACAAGTTTTATGATCACTAAGTGGGAAGGGTTCCCTGTGTTGTTTAGCCCTTTGACAAACATCACAGGGACCATGATTAACTAATGTTTTAATTTTAAATTCAGGTTTTAAAATTTGCAACACCTGATCAGCAGGGTGTCCTAACCTAGCATGCCAAATATCAAACAAATTGACACTATTACAACACACCTTAGAGAACACACTAGCACTGCCACACATGTACAACCCATCAACTTGTCTACCAGTCACCAGGGTTTTCCTGGTTGATAAGTCCTGTACATAACAGTGATTTTCATAAAACCCTACAAACAATTTATTATCCCTGGCCAACTTGTGAACAGACAACAAGTTGACATTATATTCAGGAACTACAAGAACATCTTGTAAAATAATGTTTTCAGCAAGTTTAAGTTTACCAATTTTAGTAACTAAAGCAGATGTACCATTTGGATGTTTTACTTTAATGTTTAAATCTGAAACATCAACATAATCAAAGAGATCCTTATCATTTTTAACCATATGTTCATTAGCTCCTGAATCTACAATCCACCCAATACCAATAATCTTCCCCTCAGAACTAGCAAAACAATATATACCACGTCCTAACACAGAAGCACAGAACAACCTACCAGACAGATTGCAACTTTGAGTAGATTCAGGATTCTTTTCATTTATCAGATTTAACAACTTAGCAACCTGTTCACTTGTTAAGGTTGGAAGAGTAGTATTAGTTTTCTCTAAACAAGTGTTATTATTACTAGCAGTTGCCTTCTTTCCTTGATATCCTCTAGGCTTAGCCCAATTTGGATACCCTATTATTTCAAAGCACTTATCTATTGTATGCCCTATCTTATTACAATGAGAGCATTTCAAAGATTGATTAGTGTTTTTTGAAATCCTTTTGTTAACAGAACTGTCACTCCCTTGACTGACTTTAGAAACAAATCCTACAGTTGTAGAAGATGTTTTGGAAGTACTGCTGGACTGTCTATGAGATTCCTCTCTAGACACTACAGCAAATGCTTCCTTGACAGAAGGGAGTTCAGATTTAATTAACAAAGTAGTTCTGACATGTTGGTAACAACTATCTAGTCCCATTAAAAACTGCATAAGTTTAATCATATGGTTATAGTTGTTAAAATCTTTAGAGGCATCACATGTACAGGAAGGCAACTGAAGTATCTGATCAAGTTGTTTCCACATTATATTAAGTCTATGATAGTACTCAGAAACAGTCATACCATTTTGACTGAATGAGTTTATTTTTTGATAAAGATCAAATACTACAGACCCATCCACTTTATTATATGTTTCACTTAAGTCCTTCCACACCTCAGATGCAAGGTTGGAATAGACTTGACCCATATACAATTCATCACTAACAGAGTTCAAAATCCATGTAAGTACCACAGAGTTACACCTATCCCACTGTCTAGCTAATACAGGATCATTAGTGGGTTTGACACAACTACCATTCACAAATCCTAGTTTGTTTTTAACTTGTAACCCTAGAATCATAGAATTAGCCCACAAATTATAGTTTTCTGTACCTTTTAATTTGATATTAGTTATGGTTAAATTTGTTGAATCACTAGCATGAAGATAAAGTGGATCACTAGCATCAAGTTTACTTACAAGTGTCACATTATTCTCACCATGATTAACTATTAGACCCTCACCACCACCACCAGCAGCTGCTACCTGGGCTGCTACTGCGGCTTCAGCCGCAGCAGCAGCAACAGCAGCAGCTGCAGCAGCCTCATCATGAACAGGAGGATCCATACTTTATAGTAACAAGCAAACAACAAATACTCAAAATATCAAACAGAAAACCACACACAAACACCAGATTAACCAAGAAAACACACACAATCAGCGAAGCCAATCCGGTGATCCAGATCGTTGGTTCGTCACTCAAGGTGCCAACGCAGGTCCTGGAAAGGGAGCCTCCTAGATCTAGACAATCCTTAAAGCTAAACAGGGACTCAATCCCTGGCAATCAACAACCTAGATAGAACTCTATAAACCAAAATACACAGAATCAGAACAATCTCACCAGTAAGGCCCAAGTTAGGGTTCGCCAAAAATAAACTCGTAATACTATAACCTTCACTTAGGGTTATAGTATCAGAGAGCAAGAAAATATGCTTCCAACGTCCAGTCACCAGATTCAGTCTTCTTGAAGATCAAGAAACCCTAGATCTGACCAACAAAATTCCCAATCAAACGTATGGACTAGATCGAGATAGATCTACTCCAGTCAATCACCAGATCAATCACTCTCAGACCTACAGATCCGAATGGTAGACAGAAGCCAATCAAGAACAGATTACAGCAGAAGATCAAAGAATAGGAGCCAAAAGCTCTGATACCATGTTAGAAACATGAAATCATAACGATTGACTTTTATTCAAATATATAACCCAACCCTAAAATGTTTAAACCCTTACAAAAGATCAACAACTCTCTCACAACTCTCAGGGAACAAAAACAAAAGAGATTAAGTACAGATAATCTCTACAAGATCTTACAGGAATTATTAGCAACAGATTCAGGATGAATCTGTTGAAAACTCAAGATAGAAACCCTAAACTCAGACGAATACAAGAGAGAGAATGAAAAGTGATCGTAATAGTTGTTGTATCGAGAAACGAAGAAGCACAAAGCTTTTATAGCTGTCCAGCTGATCACCACAATCGAGAGGATCCAACGGCTGGCAAAGAAACACAGTTCTCTAATCAATGGTTTACAATCCGTGTAATATTAAGACACGGATTGCCACATCATCATCACACAAAACTGGGCCATAAGACCATGTGGGCTGAACGAACAATTAATAAGCCCAACTCTTCCCCTGGGCCCAATCCAAACAAGTCTTCAGTCACCTGGGCCTTTGACTTTGACACACGTACACTTGACTAGACTTTGACACTCGAACTCTTGACCAACTTGACCAGCAACATTAGCACACGATCTTTGATCAGCAACAGCATTAGATGCACACTTGATCAACACTAGATCACCAATCTTTGACCCAAGCAATAGACCTACAAAATCACTTATGCAAGATGATAAAATAAAATGAAAGAATGAAAATATAAAGAAAGAATATAAACCTTTATATTTTTAACAAACCGCCGACATACATTGCCCGAGCCCCTCAATTAGAAGAACATTTAAGAAATCCTAAGCATGGGCCCCTTGAAGGCATTCAAGCAGTGCATTTTGGCATGGGGACATAGCAAATTTCTCTTCCAAAATTTGAAAGGTTTTACAATAAAAAGTACACACCAAAAAATTTTGGGCTTTCTTAGGGGCAATGTCCTTATCAGTAAAATCGCCCATGTCTAACTCAGGAAGAGAGTTGTGAATGAATAAACAAGACATTTGTTCATGTTTGTTTGTCTAACTAAACGAACAAAATTTTCTTATTCGTGTTTCTTCATTTATTAAATGAACGAACACAAACAAACTTCCCACCAAACAATTCTTAAACTCTTCGCTAAATATTTGGTTGGTTTACCTCCCTATGCTCACTAAAAAAATTAAAACTCATCTAAATAAAGAAAAACACGATTTACCCACACATTTTTAGTTTTTATAATAAAAATAGAAGATTCTTACGTATCATTCAAACAATAATCTATTAGATTTACAAAAGTAGATTAATACTTTGTAACATACCATGCCCTTAATTAATTTATGGTCAAAACAACACACACGCCTCTTACGCTGTGTTCCCGAGTTTTCTATCGGAAAGAAAAGAAGAGAAAGGAGATTTAGGACAGAAAAGAACGGGAAGGAAAATAAATATATAATTTTATTTTGTGTTCCCGAGTTCGAAGGAAAGGAAATGAAAATAAACATTTTATGTGTTCCCGAGTTGAAAGGAAGAGAAAAGAAAGATTTAATTTTACAATAATACCCTTGTTGGGTGTTATATTAGATTAAATGGAAGGATAAAATAGTAAATAACAAAACATTTTAGTTGATAATTTTCCCCTCCTTCCATTTCCTTCCATTTTGGAAGGAAGATTTTAAGCAATAATTTTCCTTCAACTTCTTCCCATTCTTTCCACTCCTTTCTTTTAATGAAACTCTGGAACACACTTATTTTTCATCTTCCCTTCAATTCCTTCACTTTCTTTCCGGTTCCTTCCTTTAATGAAACTCTGGAATATAGTGTTAAGTCTTAACAGATCTTGATCCGATCAACCCTTTTCTTCAACAATCAACCACCATCTTCAAATCCCTTCAAGGGTTCGATCCAACACACCAATCCCACCAAACCCACTTCAAATCTTGGACCAATGTCTCACCAACTTCGAGCCGTAACCCTAACCCACGTCCGCTACTTCAAAGGCGACCAATTGGGCCACTTCCTAGCCTGGGTCTCCTTAGTCCCAGTCTTCATCAGCCTCGGTGGGTTCGTCTCCCACTTCCTCTTTCGCCGTGACCTCCAAGCCATCTTTTTCGCTTTAGGCCTAACCATTTCCCAATTCATCAACGAAGTTATTAAAACGTCCGTACAACAAGCCCGACCCGAAACGTGTATATTACTTGAAATGTGTGACTCACATGGCTGGCCGTCGAGTCATTCTCAGTATATGTTCTTTTTTGCTACTTATTTTACTTTATTAACTTATAAAAAAATGGGGGTTTTGTTTAGGAGTCAAATGGTTGTTGTGTGTGTGGTTGTGTGGCCTTTGGCTTTGTTGACTATGTATTCAAGGGTTTATTTAGGGTATCATACTGTGGCTCAGGTGTTTGCGGGTGCGGGTCTTGGGTTGGTGCTTGGTTGGTTGTGGTTTTGGGTGGTTAATGGTTGGTTAAAAGTGTTGTTTCCGGCGATCGAGGAGAGTTTCTTTGGGAGGTGGTTTTATGTTAAGGATACGTCGCATATACCGAATTTGTTGAAGTTTGAGTATGATAATGCCAGGGCTGCGCGCAGGCATTCGTCGTATAAGCGGGCTGAGTGAATGTTGGTAAGTGATTGGTTTTGTCTTTTGTTGTTTGTGATATATGTTAATCTTGTGTTAATGTTGTCATTGTGTGCATATTATCTCTTTATTTGGTAAGCCGTAGGCATTTGCTTGTTTGGGAATTTATAAAACGAAATGGGATTCTATCGTATGTCATTAGGGATTTGCGTATTCGGTTAAACTCTTATTTTTCCTACAATGCACCTTGATGTTGTATGATCACATCTTTTGAAAAACCTTCAAACACATACAAAAAGGAATAGTAATCTATCTATGCAGACATAAGATTTTTGTATATGGTTGATAGCGAGATTTTTGTATTTTTTTTGTATTTTTTTTCTGTAAATAATACATATAAAACATCTCTAAAATTTTCTTCTAGTGTATCGCTAAAGATGATATAGCGCCCGCTATTTCATCGCTATCGCTACGCAGTGTATAGGTAGCGTGTTGCTATCGTCCGCTATTCGCTATTGGCAATTATGGTTGAGGGTTCGAGTCCCATAGTGGATGTTGTGTAGAATTAGGAGTAGAATTGAAGGGTGTGTGTGTGTGTGTGTGTTGGGCGTTCTAAAAAGAAAAAGGTTACTCTCATTTTACATGCAACACTCCTTGATGTTGTACGATTACATCTTCTGAAATACCCGCAAAACAAGCATAAAATATGGTAATATATGATTACCACTTATTCTAGGCCGACTCTATATCTATGCAGACCTTAGATGAACAAACAAGCAAAGGACCAAAACCAGTCCCTAGGCAAATCCCAAACTAGCCGCGGATATGAGAACTGTCGGGGTCATAATAAAATAAGAAATATCGCCCCTCAAATATGACCGGCGCATCTTGGGTGCATTGGTTTTTATGATAGGATAACTCTACTTTAAGCTTGTTTGAGAGGGATAATTCCATGATGGGTGACTTCCTGGGAAGTCTCCACTTGGCCAATCACAGCAAATGCATGAGCTCTTTGTGGGCAAAGCGGATAATATTGGTTGGTATGAAGACCTAGATGTAACAGGTCTACTTAGGCCCAATTATAAATTTACAGTAAGACCGGTCATGTAACATGCGAGGCCCAAGATTCCCTTATTAACATGTAATTATTTATATTTGGGAACCGGTTAAAGTTAAGCTCCGATATCTAGTAGAATTGTGTCTAGTTTCTTTGGTTCCTTTTGCGTGTATAAACGATTGTTGTTTGATTATTTTCTTAGCACCCTTTTATCTATATATTCTGCACACTTTTTATTTACCGTCGTAATTTTTTCACCAGTTGATTAACGTTTACAGGAGTTGATTTTTGCAAGAAAATGTAGTAATTATCAAAGTTACATATTTTATAGAAGATATTACAATACAACTGTAATTAATAACTATAGTTTATTTTCTTCTTCCTCTGCAGGTGGTCATGTTTCAGGTTGCTGTTACTCTGCAAGGATTAAATTCCTATATATTTCATCTTTACGGTTAATAAGAACTTATATATATATTCTTGCCATTAACACCAGGTGAACTTAGTATGGTTTAATAGGTACTTATTGTTATCTTTTACATTTAAACTTTCAGGCAAGTGCAAAATATAATAGAACAGTTATACCTCATGTATTATGCTACAGTTTGTGTTTTTGTGATGATAAGACTTAGTGATGTAAATGAGCCGAGCTCAGGCTTGTTTAAGCTCGGCTCGATTCAATAAGTAACAACTTCACATGTTGCAACTTTTAACTCCCAGCCTTCAAAAGATCATTAGGTCTTGCAGATGATATGAAATGGCTCTAAAAACACATTACAATGATGTGTTTTTATAATCTTTTATCTTGTCTACATGACCACATGTCAGCGTGTACGCACACATATATGAGCCTGAGGTGTTTACGTGACAAATGCTGTATGTATAACTATAAATAGTTTATACACAATCCTGAACTCCCCATTTCTCTCCAACAAGGACTATCGACATACCAAACCACCGCCATTATTACCTTTTTTTGCTCATGTTGTCACAAGTGAAATGCGCCGGTCGTTGGTGCTTTGCGACAATGTCAATGCTTTTAAAGTATGCCAGTCAAGTCCATCATAACTCAATTGTATTAAGGAAAAGTTTGAAAAGTTTTATTGGAAAGCTATTAGTAGTGGTGATTTGAGTAATGGTGAATTAAGGCTTGCCATTGAAGAACTTGGTAGGGTTGAGTTATTCTACAAAGGCTACAAAAAATGAGAAGGGTGAAAACAATACAAAAAACACAATAGATCATGAAAAATGACACAATGAGCCACAAAATATAACACAATGCTGAAGAAAAAAGACACAATGAATTGAAAAAACGACACACTGATGAAAATAAGAAAAAGACACAATGGTACGTAAAGGACATAATGATATAACGCATATTCCAAAAACTACAAGCTAAAACCCCAAAAAACGAAGACCTAAAAACTAACGTCGTAGTGTTCGATACGACGATTCCAATGCCGCTTGAATGAGTTCAATCGGAGTCCGTTTGATACCCTTCCTACGACTTCCTATTTTTCTTTTACTATGTATTTATCCTAACCCGAACTTGGTAACTACAGGTTAATGGATCAAGACTCGTTTGAGCAATGGAGAACTCACTCACATAATTACGGAGAACCAAATGTGAATTCTATAATCGTATAGAGAATTTTATTGAAGAAAATGATTACTTACAATTGATTTACAAGGGCGTATGTATACATATACATGGATCTACTTTAATTTCACACCTTAGGTTTGAATGATTAAATGGTAACACATTTGAAATGTTTTATTAAAGTCTTTCTTCATAAGAGTGATAATAAAGTTTTCCAATCATTTGTTTCCTTATAAAAGAATTAAATAGAATTAGGACAGGTGAGTGTCCTCCCAAATTGCAACATTGTTGATCAGGTTTAGTTGGCTGGACCACTTTTGCAAAGAAATACACCTCAACAACCAAAACACAAATGTTGAATCACCATTCCTATACATTTCATTCACTCAATCTCTAATATTCTCTAGATGGGGCTAAAGAATTATTCCACAACTGTCCTCATCATCTTTATTCTCCTCGCGGTGCCCGCTCTCTCTAGAGGTTTTTTTCGGTTTTCTGATATTTCAATTCTCTCTTGTACACACACTTTGCAAAAATATCTATTTGATCAGTTAGAGCACCCATAAATAGCCGGGGTGTTCTTATTGCTCTTCTTCATTGGAGAGAGTTTGTTCATAGGCCAGTTTTTGCATAGTTGTTCATTCTTAAGACTATGTGTAGTGGTTTAACTATAAAGTGAAAAAGGTTGACTGTCACGTCACTGGCATGTAGTCAAGAGAGCTCTCACTAAATTTGGCCCATTACCACAACATAGTCTAAGAACATGAAGAGCGGAAATGTGGTGGGCCCATTTTTTAATTATATTTAATATAGATAGAAGTCTGGTGATAATGTGACAACCTTTTTAGTATTTATAGGTTTTCTGAGAGTTTTTTGTTTTTTCGAGTTCTTAAAGAATAAGTGTTTATCAAATGTGACAACTGACTAACTAAGCACTTTTTGATGTTTTTGGTATCATATTATTGTGGATGCTCTTATGACGGAGTACTTTGATTACTTTGATGGTGAAATCAGATATGTGCAGGTCGATGGAAACCGAAAATGCTAGAATTGCATACGGAGATTTACGAAATCGATTACAGGGGACCTGAGTCTCATTTCAACAGACCTCCGCCAATCAGCTCGAGCCGTCCCAGGCCGCATGCTAAATCCAAAAGACCATCAACTGAAAATGCCAGAAACAAGGTAAGATAAGATTCACCAATCATTTTCTTTCTTATTTCATCTGTGCTCCAATGTGTGGCTATTGATGATTAGGTAAAGAAGGTACATAAATGACGAAAATTCAACAATGGTGACTTCAGAAACAGAGACGAAAGGTTGCAATGATGCATTTGATTGACTGTGAATCACAAGTTTGCGTCTGAGTTAATTTTGTAATTTTTCTGTATGTTGTTATGGGTACAATTATAATTTATAACATTTGAGTGAAAACATGGTTTTATTAAAATAGTGTTACCAATTAATATTGTTAAATTACTCTTTTTTTTTTTTTGAACGTTAACTTTCATAAACACAAGGGAGCGGCCTCAAAACAACGACGACACCCAAAAATTACATCATATACAAAGGACTATTACACCAATCCTGCCAACGAAGATCAGTGTATTTAGTCCTATTTTTAAACCACAAATACGACATGGACTTAACACTACCAACTACAATCGAGACCTTTGGATCAATCCCCCTAAAAGTCTTCTCGTTCCTGGCCTTCCAAATAAGCCAAAACGTGACCAAAATAATCCCGTGCACAATCTTCTTGGCCCACTTATCTCCTGGAGCTTGTTTGTATAGAAGAAGTAAATCTTTCGTGTGAAAAACAAACACGGTGTTCAAACCACACCATTTCCAGATGTTAGTCCAAACCCCATATGAGAAACCACAACCCGAAAAGATGTGTTCCGAAGACTCAAGAGCGGCATCACACAATTTGCACCGGTCATTTGGGATGAATACATTCCTTTTACTAAGAGCTTCGACGGTGGGAATCCTGTCCATTTCCGCCCGCCACGCGAGAATCTGGCACTTTAACGGAACCCACCCAACCCATTTAAACTTGAAAAAATTACCGGGGTCCCTATGCTTCTTCACAAACGATTTAACCACTGCAACTGAAAAGCTAGGAGAGCCGGCCCACTCCCAAGAGTCCTTGGCAGCCGATAATTGGGCCTGAGACAACAAGCTGGATAAAGCGGCCCACTCCTGGACCTCACCCCAGCCCATGGGTCTGTCAAAATCCACTGGGCTCCACATATCATTAGACCTGCAATCCTTCACCACCCTTCTTTTGCTAGCCGAAGCACGATACAGAAGAGGAAAGCTATGCATCAAGGGAACATCTAAGAGCCAAGCGTCCTCCCAGAACCGTATGCCGCTCCCGTCCCCGACTTTCCCTTTCATAAGCTCCAAAAAGAACTTATCCCAACATTTATATTTCTCACAATTTTTAACAATAGTTGACCAAACACCCCCTTTACCTGAGATACGAGGGAGCCCGGACCACCTACTATTACCATTATGACACGCCAATATGATCAGCTTCCACATCGAACCATCCTCCACCCGAAAACGCCAAGCCCACTTTGAAAGTAAAGCTTCATTAATATCTCTAAGACGACTAATACCCAATCCCCCTTTGTTTTTATCTCGAGTCACCGTCTCCCAAGCAATCCAATGGAGCTTATTTTTATCACTCGAAGCCGACCACAAGAACCTTTTCATAAGACTCTCTAGCTTTTCGATCACCCCAACCGGAGCCTTGTACAAAGAGAAGAAATAAATAGGCAAACTATGTAATACCGATTTGAGCAAGGTTAGTCTCCCGCCAATGGAAAGAAGTTTTGCTTTCCAAGAGGAGAGTCTAGCCTAAAAAACGTCAACAACTTTTCGCCATCCATTAATTCTATTCATATTAGCCCCTACCGACACACCTAAGTAATCGAAGGGGAATGAACCGATCCGGCAACCCACAGTCGTAGCCATAGTCCTGACATCTTCATTCGCAACACCCGTGCCATAAAGAAACGACTTGTGAATATTAAATTTCAAGCCCGAACAAAGATAAAAAATCCGGAGAATTCTAGCCGCCACCAATATGTTGTTTTCGGACCACTTTCCCATTAAAAGAGCATCATCCGTGAAGAATAAATGGGAGATAATCGGGCCATTCTTGGCTAGGGACACTCCTTCAAAAACGCCTAACTTGCTAGCTTTATTGAACAAACAAGTTAAGGCCTCCATAACTATAAGAAACAAAAACGGCGAAATTGGGTCACCTTGACGTAAACCTTTATGACATTGAAACTCAAAGGTAGGCGACCCATTCACAAGAACCGCCGAACGCGCCGAAACAAGAATGCCCTTAATCCACAAACGCCATTTCTCGGGAAAACCCATCTGATCAAGGATAGATAAAAGAAAAGCCCAGTTGACGTTGTCGTACGCTTTCTCAAAGTCTATTTTCATAAAGAACACGCTTTTAGCCCTCCTTTTACACCAAGAAAGAACTTCATTAGCTACAAGGGGACCATCAAGGATATTCCTATCACTAAGAAAGCCCGTTTGATTTTCAGAAATGATAAAACCGATGACCTTCTTAAGCCTCAAAGACAAGACTTTAGATAACACTTTGCTAATAATACCCACCAACGTAATAGGTCTAAAGTCTTTTAGGCCAAGGGGGTTCTTTATCTTCGGGATAAGGGTGATAAAAGAAGAGGCGCAGCCACGGCTAATAGAACCCGAATCAAAAAATTCCATAAAAATCTTCACAAAATCATCTTCTAAAAGATGCCAAAAGCGACGAACAAAGCTAAAATTGTACCCATCCGAGCCCGGAGCTTTATCCTTACCGCATTCGAACACCGCCAATTTAATTTCTTCTTTGGTAAACGGCATAATGAGGCCGTCTACCAAGTTTTGTCTCAAATAACCTACCAAATATTGAATTACAAAATTTAACGTGTCACCACTAAAGACGCAGAAAAACCTAAACCAGAAACATTCTGATTGGAAATTGGATGAACGTTTGGGTATGGGTTGAAAATATGTAGTGGTGTCACTACTTATCTCAAATATTTAAATTTCTAAAGTTAGACTCTAGAAGTATTATTTATGACAAATGACGATTAAGTATGCAAACTATAGAGGTTGTTAAAAGGTATTTTTCTAAGCACCATTTTAAGATAGCTATAACTTACCTCACGATGATTAAAAATTATTTTTCCTAACTATTAGAGTGTGGGCACGCAAGATGGAGGTAGCAGAAATGAGGATGATTAGGTGGATGTGTGGGCACACAAGGTTAGACCGGATAAGAAACGAGGTGTTTAAGGAAAGGTTATGAGTGACCAGCATCTTAGATAAGATAAATGAGAGTAGATTGAGATGGTTTCGGCATGTGAGGAGAAGGCAAACGACAACACCCGTTAGAATAGTGGAAACCTCACTGTATAGGGGAAGAGGAGTAGAGGTAGACCAAAATTGATTTGGGAAGAACGGATTAGACAGAATTTGTTGGAGTTGCATCTCTCTGAGGACATGATCCAGGTTAGAAAGTCTTGGAGGCATAAGATTGGTGTTAAAGACTTTTAGGAGAGGCAAGGGTGAGAGTATGCCTGTTTAGCCCACGGTAGGGATGAACAAATGATACCGGGTACAGGTATCGAACCGGTACCGAATTCTCGGTACCGAATCAATTTCGGTACCACTAGTGGTACCCACATATTTGGTTTTTTGGTACCGGTTCGTTACGGTACCGGTATTTACCGGTTTTTATGCTAAATACCGGTACGTACTGGTACCGGTACCGGTACCGTACCGATTGTTTTCGGTACCGGTACCGATACCCACTTTTAAAGAATTTTGGTACCGGTATTTTCGGTACCAGACCGGTAGCATGCTCATCCCTAACCCACGGTAACAAGTTGCTAAAAGAATAATCACCAAATCAAAAAAATATATATCATTGGGGGTTTGTTCAGTGCCCATTCAATCCAATCCAAAAACCCAGGAAAAAAAAAAAAGTAAACAAAATCTTTGAACCAGCTGCTGCTGCTTAAGAAATCATGGCGAATTCAGAGGAATCAAGCCCTCTTTTATCCAATCAACCTCAACCCGACACCGATCCACAACCCAACCTAACCACCACCGACAACAAACCCACAACCAAAACCCTTCCACCTCACACCACCACCAAGCAATCTATTGCACCTGAATTTCATCAACCAGTCTATGGCTGGACTGCTAACGGATTGCCAGCTAATGTCATCGGGGAGCCCTTGCCTAGGGCTCAATGGGATTCTGGCTTGTTCGCTTGTCTCGGTCGTAGCGATCACTTCTGTAGCAGCGATCTTGAAGTTTGTAAGTTTTTTATTATTATTATTATTATTATTATTATTATTATTTTAATTGATTAATTGTATGGATCTAGGTTAGGGTTTTTAGATCTGAGTAGATATGAATGAATATTATGAATTTAGAGTATGAAACTAGCAAGATTTTGTGAGGTATGAGACTTGTACCGCGTCGGTTGTATGGGTAACAAATGTGGGGGTTAATGGTTCAGATTATGTTTCCAGCTAATTAAGCAATTCAAGATGTGGGATTTCAATAGTTAGGCGATAGACGCACTCAAGGTGCATAGGCGTTTCCTCGGGCCTAGGCGCAAGGTGCTAAAAAAGAGAGCGCCTGGGAAAATAGAAGTGCGAAATGGAAAAAAGTTAATAATATATTATGTATTACAAAAATAATGCTATTTTTTTTACTAAAAGTTGTAAAATATTAGTGTATTAGTGTGTAGAGAAAGTAGTTTTCATTGGATAAAAGCAGAATTCTAGCTGGAGAATATTGCCGGAATTTAGAGAATTTGGCCACAAACTCCGGAATCTAGGAATATGCATCTGAACCATCACCTGTAGAATGAAAGCGCAATTGCTCGCCTCGCTTGGAAAATGGGCCTAGGCGCAAGAGGTGATGGCTTTTAACAACTATGGGGATTTCACATTTTTTAAAATCGTAATGAATTTACTGGAGTTGAATAGTGGGATTACGGTTGTTGTTGTTACTGGAGTTGAATAGTTGATTTGTGGTTCTTATGATTTACAACTGCATAGGTTTGATTGGTTTTTATTTGAATGATTATGTTAAGATTCTACATTTCTACATAAGAGCTTTGAGGTTCTTTTGAAATTTTTTTTTATAATAATTATGGGATTGAACAGGTCTTCTTGGGAGTGTGGCTCCTTGTGTGGTTTATGGAAGCAATGTTGAAAGACTTGGATCCGCACCTGGAACTTTTGCGAATCATTGCTTGCCTTACACTGGTTTATATCTGATTGGAAATTCCATGTTTGGATGGAATTGCATGGCCCCTTGGTTCTCGTATCCTACTCGTACAGCAATCCGCAGGAAGTTCAATCTTCAGGCATGTCTCTTTCGTGATCTTGTTTCCTCCTTTTCAAGAAGTTATCTCATGATTCATACATTTAATGGAAAATGTCGCCACATTATAACCAAGTTTCACCACTGTTCCACTTAGGTCTAAAGTTTTTCATCACTTAAGTTTAATTTTTATTTTGTGTTGAATAATTGACCTGCTACCTTTATGAGTAAATTACCGGTGTAAAACAGATAACCCTTTGTCCCAGACGTATAGAATTGATGAAATGGCATATAGTTTTATCCAATTGGGACCTTGGCTTCTAAAACCGAGGCACATGCATCACATACCCAAGGTGTTGCTCTATATATTCAAAGTTTTAAAGAATGGAAAAGAGTCTTGAGGCGTTTTCCCTACGCTCATGAGGCGTAAGCCCGAGGCGCAGTCAAAAAATAAATATAAAAATTATGTATCTTATAAAAAAAAAAAATAATTGACCTAGAAAAGTCTAAAACATCAAAAACACACATCAAAAATAAAATAATTGGCTCAAAAAGTCTAAAACACCAAAAAAAACACACACATCAAAAACAGCCTAAACCACCTCCTGAGGCACATTCGAGGCGCACATTTTCTTAGCGCCTCAGCCCTTAGAGGCGTATGCACAATCTGAACCACCATGAGGTGCGCGTCAGACTCGTTTTCTTAGCGTTTAGCCTTGAGGCGTGCCTCGAGGCGCACGCCTCGCCCGTTTTTTTAAAACATGTTAATATATTAACCTTTTTATCAACGAAACCTTTCATAATATCTTCCTCCCTTTTGTTGTTTTTACATATAACCCTCCTAGAAACCTTAATTTTGACCAACTTTGAACCAGAATTCCATGAGGCGCTACCTCAAAACACCTGATGCTTTTTCCTTAGCACCTCATGCCTTTCAAAAATTATTTCTGGGATGCCATGTCCGCTGTTTTACACAATTGGTACACCACCTCAACATATTTAACCGGTAATATATGCTGCAACTTGCAAGTCAATTTGTCTAAAAATCTGCACAACATTGAAATGATCTTAAAACCTGTTGGTAAACCATTTAATTGGAACAATGGTGTGAAACTTGGTCACTATTTAGTCACATTTGCCCTACAGAACGAAACATGGTAAGTTTAAGTTCTCCTTTTTTTAACTTTCACTTACTGCCCTTGTATAAATCCAAACTATTAGGAAATGCAGGTTTGCTTTGTTATCTTGCCTTTTCTTTTGATCTTTTCATAAGACTCGTTTTTTACTTCGCAATGTCAGCCTTGTTTTTTTTTTTTTTTTTTTTTTTTTTAATTTTATTGATGTAGCAAAGGTTGTTGCTGCTAATTGAAGTCAACAGCATTCTTTCATGTTGTGTTTTTTGGATGGAAAATTGCATAAAAGGGCTTTTTTTTTTTTTTTTTTTTTTTTGCATAAAAGGGTCATTTACTCTGGCTTAAATTATATTTTGGGCAACACACTTTTGTCACTCATAACAAGTATCAATCTAACAAAAAGTCTTTATTTAGTGTAATCAAACAAGTTAGCCGGTTTTCAAGCATCGCTTCTGATAAAGTCAACATGGTCAAAGTTAATAACATGTCTGCTGCCATTTTTTACGTGGGCAGATTACACAAAGAAATTTGTAGAAAGTTTGAGCCTTTTTTTTTGGGTGAAAACAAAGCGCCACCCAAAAGAACAATCAGCTGGACAAAGTTCATTACATTTAAATGCAACAACCAAATTGTCTTACAAGTGTTTCCTAATTCATTATTCATTTTTGCTGAATTTTCATAAATTACGGGGTTGACAGGGTAACTGGGAGGGAATGAGCAAATCATGTGGTGGATGCTGTGACATGGAGGAAGAACAACTGGAACAGGCTGAGGTGGCATGTGATTTTGCAACTCATGTTTGCTGCCACCCATGCGCTCTTTGCCAAGAAGGCCGTGAGATTCGCCGTAGGATTCCTCATCCTGGGTTTGGGGCCCAGGCCATGGCGGTCATGATCCCTCCTGGCGGTCAGACCATGGGGCGCCATGGAGCCTGAATGTATCTTGAACTCGAGGAAGGAATGTGAAGATCTGTTATAATATTTTGTGAAACATACTTTATGATAATATGTGCGTAAATAATAAGTACGAACCAGGATATTGCAACTTGTTTACTTGTGCTACGTTTGTGGAAATGGCGTTTCTTTTTTGTGATAAGTATGTTGTCTGTTTTTTAGCTGATTATAACCTAAGGATGAAATTCATGGTGCATTTAACCAAGGCCATGACCACTTGACAACCATACTAGATCAGATAGTCGAGACGTACAAGAAATCTTTGTTTTTTTGTTTTTTTTTTTAACGGCAACTCAGACACTCTCTGAATCTATTACTAAACTAAATCATTTTTGTTCATCAAGGAGGTTGGACCCTTGCCACCTGTAAAGACAAAATCTTATCCAACACCTTGGTACCGTTAAGTGTTTAAACAAAGATTTTTGGTACCAAAGGACGATTCAACTATTACTCTGATTCTTAGGTTATGGTTTCCTAGCTAACCTTGTTGCACAAGCCATTCTTGTTACACCAGATACAGGTCCTATAGCAGACGACTATTGCAGGGTTGACTCTTCCGATTTGGAACAAAAGCTCCTGCTTTAGACTCGCAAATTTAAAGCTCCACTGTGGCCAGTGATGTAGATTTAGAAGTATGATTAGCTGTTAAAAAGGAATGTGATTTACAACATATAAATATGTTAGTATAGTCTAATTGGTTGTCGCCATGAATTGACTCTATGTCCAAAGGGCAACGGGTCATAGCCAAACGGTATCAAGATGTGTAATAAAAATGTCCTCTCCAAGTGGTTGGTGGCTCTAATCTCATGATGGACATAGGTGTAGCTTTAGAGTAGGTTTTGAAGGTGCGTGAGTTAGACGTTCTAAAAAAGGAATAGACTCTATTTCATGATTGTTGTAATGCATTACTAGTTAAAATTGTAAACTCTGCATTTGTTTCAACATTTGGTTCACAGTCACAGATTCACAATGTCTTTGTTGGTGGTTGGAATTGTGATTGATTCTTTCATTCATTCATTTTGACATTCAGTGTCATAAACTTGAGTTTTTTTGCTGAAATGATGGTTTTTCCAAGAATGTTTGTGCCAAAGGTTGATGTCAGAAAGGATTTTTGCAAAATGAAAGTCCCGCAATCTAAGATTGCGGGAGAGGTACAAGAGGTTGCCACCGTGGACTCGAAGCAGACGTGTTTAATATGACTTTAGTGATATTAAAAAAAACAAAGTAACCAAGCTAGTTGTGAGATTGATTGAGTGCATGTCTTGTAATTAATATGACTTTAGTAGGTTGTGTGAGTACTGAGTAGAAGAGAATTGATTCTCTGATTGCAAATAGTATGCATAGTAACCAAGCTAACATCAAATCAAACTTACAATCTGCATGCATTTGCTTGCAATATATATGAACATACATGTTTAGTGAAAGCATAACTATTTTGAACATACACAAAGCAATAAAATTCACAAGCACAAGTATCATCTTAAAAAAAAAAACTATGGCACATTTACACCCGGGTCCTGCGACATACTCTACCCGTTCCGCATCATCTCTCATGCTGAATTCGGGTCCTGTGACCGCTGCACCATTAACCCGCAGACCCATTTGGACGTTGACGTCCTGTAACGTCACTGTGGCCTCACCAATTCTTAGGTGAAACGTGTGGGTCTCAGGACGCCATCTTTCAACAAGGGCAGCTATTAGCCCCCGGTCAATTTTGCGGTATCCGCACTCAAGAACTCCAGTAAAACCAGCGATCCACACCAATTCTTGAATGCGTGGATCTAACGGATGCTTGTCAATTGCCCCCCAAAATGGTTGGTCACCCCGTCTACAATCCAATATACCCTCTTCGCCATTTCCTTCAAACAGCTTCGCAGTACAATGTTGTGGTTGAGCCCAAAGAAGTGGATTATTGCAAGGAACGGGGTTTAGAGATGCCATATTAATTAATAGGGTAAATGATTTAAAGTGGTAATGTATGTGTAGATGTTGGATTCCTGGACGATTGAATTTTAACGTTCTATTTTTACACTTCATTCATAACATCTATATATAATATCATTGAAGCCAAAAAAACAAATGAAGACTTCCGCAATCTTAGATTGTGGAAGTGTTGTCTCCAAGATTGCTACCAACCACATGCCATCTCCTCAAGCCAAACATCTATGTATAATATCCATCTCGTCCACGTCAGCTTCGAGTCCACGGTGGCAGCCTCTTGTACCTCTCCCGCAATCTTAGATTGCGGGACTTCCATTTTGCAAAATTCATTTCTGACATGTACCTTTGGCACAAACATTCTTTAAAAAACCACCATTTCAGCAAAAGACTCCATAAACTTAACATGTTTTTTTTACACAAACTAAACAAATATCTTGAATAGAAACAGAACATCAATACTAGAAACATAAACTGTAAACATTCGTACTAGATTTTTTGAATATCTAGCTCACAGTTTGTTTTTATTGAAAGGTATTAGTACAATCAAACCATGAGCTAGCCATTCATATATATCAGACTAGAGCTTTTTGGTGGATACTTTTCATTAGGATATCCAAAAGGATGAAGGTCTTGGCGTTTTTATGCAAGATGTTTGTTCTCGAGGTTTGCCATGCACTCTACACCTTTAGTTAATTATTGCCAAATAATTATTACTGCAGGATAAAGGATGGTTTATAACAATGAAATTCACAAAATGGTCATCTAGTTTTAGGCCTTCAAAAGAGTAAAGGTTGAGCTGTCGTCGAGAGTAAGAGGGTGTTTGGGATTGCGTTTTGAATCTGATTTTTAGATTATTGCGTTTTGAAAACGCAGATAATCAGTTTTTAGTGTTTGGATTGCGTTTTGAAAACGCAGATAATCAGTTTTTTAGGCTATCAAAACGCAATAATCTATAAGCAGCTCCACCCCTGCTTTTCCAAAACGCATAATCTGTTTTGAATAATCAAATTCAAACACCCCCTAAATTCCAAATCAAAAGCTTCAATCGGTCGAAAACATTGGCTGTTTGATGGTATAAGGCACATTTCTAGGTTGAAAAGTGAATCTTTACTTTTGTTTCGCGAATAATTCATGTATTAGTCATTTAAAAAAAGTTTCACTTTGAAATTCAGTCTTTTAGAACGGCCTGTTTCGACCAGCACCCAATTTGGTTAGGACTTAGGATTCGGTCTGCTCCAAGCCAAACTCACCAATTTTTTAAATTACTAAGCCAGATGAACCCAGGATGAACAGAAGTAATCAGTTAGATCGGTGCTAGAGTGTCATCTCAACTGTCAGCTTCTATTACAAGAGCCAGTTTTATTTCAAATTAATTGTATTTATATAACTTTCAACAATTATTTATACAAACTGTAAAAGATTTAAATAACATGATGACAAGTTAAAAAGAAGACGTTATGCTCACATCGCAAGGTAAACACGTTAATATGTCTAACCCTTTTCATGAACATGTTATGCACAGTCTGATTGGTGATATATGAACTGATCTGTTTGGACAAACGCGTTACACAGTTCATGTCCAGGTACATGGCTTATGGATGGGTTTTTTCCTCAAAAAATAGCTAAATGGATTGCGTTCCGATAAATTATGCCAACCTACACCCCAACCCACATGAATAACTTACAACCATCTAAATCATTTTTTCAATTTATACTATCATTATTAAACAACAATCAAACATAGTAAAATCTCACCCATTGCACAGTTATTATAGGTTTTGGAGAGTGTGGGATGTAAGTGGGCACACCATACCTAACACCTCTACCCGAGAGGATAGAAAGGCTGATTTCAGTGAGACCCTGACTCCAAAACCATATCTGAACAAACTTATATTATTATTGTGATAACATGAACACTATATGTATAAACACGATTCATGTCAAACCAATCCTACCCTGCTCATTCCATCCCAAACGTGTGTTCACCAACCCACCAAATATCAGTGATTTAACACATATAGCAAGATAAAATAAGCGTCAATGCCCGATGCCACCAAACTAACATGGTTATTACCATGGTTCACGAATCACGAGCCCTTTGCTGGCCAGGTATAGGGCTAGGTTACTAGAACACAATGACAGGTACCACCTAAACTAAAAAGCAACAAAACTAAATCACTCGCCATTAAATAAACAGAAACAAAACTAACAACAGTGCAAGCATCTCACAACAAGACAGGTAGGTTTTGAAACACTTAACACAAATTTAACCTTAACTTTTCTGATGGCATCTGGTCTATTCTCCAGGTACTGCAACGCCTTGCTTCAGCTTCTCCCTCTTCAACTTCTTCTTGGAAACTGGCTTCTTTTTTCTTGGTGGCAACGTCTTCTGGGCGTACATGTACAACGCATAGTTACCAACGAGGAAAGTTATCAGCAGCCCGCCCACAACCAGCAAAACAATCAATCCTGGGTTGAATCCCGTGGCTTCAACATTCTTGTTCACAAATTGCTGCTGACATTGCATGAGTTTATAAAATGATACAGAGCTCCAAGACGACGCAGCTAATTAAAATGATTAACTCACAAGACAATACAGATTTTAGATATTTACTCACCTAGTATTTTTTTTTATATTGTACATGTAAATGAAAAATTGGAACGCACAGAGAGATACTAGCACGAAGCATCTAGGGGTGTAAATGAGCCAAGCTGTAGGTGAGCTACTCGAAATCGGCTCGTTAAATGCTCGAACTGAACCGAGCTAAAACGAGCTCGAGCTTGAGCCTGAGCTTTAGGCATCGAGCTCGAGCCAGCTAGTGAGGCTAAACGAGCTTTTAAATATATAATTTTTCTACATATTTTTATGTAATAGCTAGTATTATAAAAAAAAACATAATAAAAATAATTAAATAATATATCACACTATATATAAAAAAAATTATAATTACAAAAAAATATATATGAAATAATTACAAAAATATATTAAATAAAATAACTAAATATACAATAATTAATAAATGAGCCAAGCTCGAGCTTGAAAAACTACCCACAAACCGAGCTCAGGCTTTGGAAATAGAGCACTAAAACGACGAGCAGAGCTCAAGCTTTGGAAATAGAGCACTAAACAAGCCAAGCTCGAGCCTTTATAAATTAAAACGAGTAGAGCACAAGCGTCAACAAGCACGGGCTAGGCTCAGTTCGTTTACACCCCTACAACTAGATACATATAATATAACACAACTTTCAAGACTTAAGAGAAGCTCTTAGTTTAAGGTATATATTTGGTACAAACACATTCCAGTTGATACCAGGTACAATGTAGATCATGTATGTTAAATTGTTTGCAGACACATAAATTATCTCACAGAAAACCAAAAAAAAGGAATATAATCATCATATGTAAGAGGTTACTAACCCTAGATTTAAGGCACTAGAAACATAAAGATGAAATTAAACACAAACAGATCTAATAATAAAATATGTTAAAAAAACAGATGGAATAATTAAGAGATCTGTAACAAAAAACTAACCGATCCATCCGATTCGTAATCCATGAAATGAAAGGGGTTTGAGGAGAGAACTTAGTTGAGTCTTTTTGTAAACGCGTCACGGACACTTCTATGTGCTGTATATGGTTTGGTTTGTTTGTTTTTTATTTTATTTTTGACCCTGGGAATTTATGGAATTTTAAATTGTACACGAATCTTTACCATTTTTTGAAAAAAGAAAAAGAAAGAAAAGTTTAGTTTTTGGTTTTTTTTTTTAATACTAAAAATGGTTAGGATTAAATTATAGTGAAAGAAAAATAAAAAGTCGTAAGAAGAGTATTAAACGGACTTCGATTGAACTTATTCAAGCGGCGTTGGAACCGTCTTATCGAACCCTACGACGTTAGTTTTTAGTTTTCGTTTTTTGAGGTTTTAGGTTGTAGTTTTTAGAATATGCGTTATGTCATTGTGTTTTTTATGTATCATTGCGTCTTTTTCTTATTTGCATCATTGTGTCATTTTTCAATTCATTGCGTCTTTTTTCTTTAGCATTTTGTTACATTTTTTTGGCTCATTGTGTCATATTTCATGATCTATTGTGTTTTTTTTGTTTCATTCTCACCCTTCTCATTTTGTGTTACACTGTGTAGAATAACTTGACTCTATCTAAAAAAAGGTTTTATAAATCAAATATGAAAGCAAGCAACAACAACAACTCTATCTTGTAAAACACGTTAAAGCTATTGGTAGAGTCTGAAAAAAATCATAAGTAAGGAATATAACTTAATTTGAAGGTAAATTCAAAACATATCCAAAATGTACACTTCATACATACCCAAATAAGAACTAAAAAATATCAAAGAAACCAATCTATACATACCGGTAGGTTATGTAATATGTAAGTTTAAAAATGGAAGATGCTTGTGGACTCACGGACAACCATGTGGTATTGACAAATTTGCAATGGATGACCCTATTATGCAGGTGGTTGTTTTTAAATCAATTTCAAATAATTTTGTGGTTGGAGGGGAGATACAGGTTAATGAGGAAAACACTGGAAAATGTAATACGGGTATTTTATTTCTATTATGCATTTATAAGGGCAATTGACATATTCTTGTTATGTATATGAAGGTTAAAATAGTTTATCATTTTATTATGTGACCTAATTGGACCCAACCTGAATCGGAATTCGGACAGTCAAAAAAATATATATAGTGATACATTACCGACTCTCAATAACTTTTTACTACATGAAATAGACAAAAGATCAAATACAAATAAAATATTCGTACGAAACGTACGAACTGAAAGAAACAAGACACGGTGGCATTATTGTAAATAACAACTTTCATTCTCACTTTCACTTTCACTTTCTCAGACATATTTATCTCACTTTCTCTCTCTATAAACACAAGCCTTTTCTTCATAGAGAAACAATAAACATGAAACAAGATATAAGAAATAACATGGTCTGCCCTATCTCAGTTACCAACCACCGCACCAATCGTTTCTCCAACTGCAACGCCACCATCTCCCATGTTACTGCGCCATCAACCGCTATGACGGAATCTCGAATTGCATCTCCATCGGTTCCTCCTACCGTTCACACTCCTACCGGACCTCCGACGGTTTTCCAAATTCTATTGCGTCTTCTCCTCCTAGGTCTCCAACTGGCTCGCCTAATGGTGTTGGGTTGAACAGAGGGGTTTATTTTGGTTTTTGCTTTTCTGCTGTTTTTGGTTTGTTTCTAAGGAGATATGTGGTTATTTGAGAGATTTGTTGGGATTTTTGTGATGATATTCGTTGATTTTGTTTTGTGATTTGTTGAGATTCTATTTAACTTTTATAATTGTTGATGTTGGTCATATAATTACTCTAGAGTAATTTTGTAATTACTCTAGACTAATTTTGATACAACTTTATAATTACTCTACTACATATAACTAGCATAACTAGCGTAATTACTATTGTATAACTAGAGTAATTAAAATTATAACTAACGAAATAATTGTTGAAGAGTAATTTTAAATATAGTAAGGTAATTATCTTAAGTAGTTGCATTATTGGCATGATTATAGTAGTGGAGTTATTATGTTAACCAGGTTCATAATTTTGTTGGTATAACTAGTAGAGTAATTATCAACTGTTGATATGCATGGTGGATGCTAAAATTTTTGATGCTTCCATTTAATTTACTTTAAAACAAACTAAGATCACAATGTACATTTCCAAATGACTTTGAAATAAACTAACATCACTGTGTACAAAAGCTAAACAAATCTATTATAAAAAGTTAAACCTTGTTAAACATACGCGGTATGTTTCATAGACCATGCATATTATAATTGTTCAAAAAACCAAAACATTGTATCTTGTTCACAAACAAGACAACCCAAACTACAATTATCCTTCTTTTAGACTAACATTTTGAACTCTATTCTCTTTCAACTTCATCATATTTAGCATCAACTTTGCTACCTTCATTTGACCAGCATTATCACCATTAAATTTGTGCCCTTCATTTATGTTTGCACCACCATGATCCTCAACATTTGGACTATCATTTTGAACATTCTCCATTTCCTCTTAATTTGTAGCACCACCTTCAACATTGTCAAAACATATTATTTTTAGTTCTAGAGTAATTATCTATAACAATAGAGTAATTACATACCTGTGTGTGCACCATCTTAAATTCTTTTTGTACCACCATGATTAAATATACTCAACATTTGGACTATCATTTTAAACATTGTCATTTCCTTTTCATTTGTACCACCACCTTCAACATTGTCAAAATATATTATTTCTGGCTCTAGAGTAATTATCAATAACATAAATTACATACCTTCTTTTGCTACATCTTCAATTCTTTTTGTAATGGTTGCACCACCACTTTCTTCAACATTTTGACTACCATTTTGAACAAAATCATCTCCGTATCATTTGTAGACCACCTTTTCATTTGTAACACCACTTTCAAAATTGTCCAAACATTTTATTTTTGGTCTAGAGTAATTATCTATAACACCAGAGTAATTATTCTATTACCAAGTTCACAAATTACTCTATAGTCTATACAACTATGCCATACCAGTATCAAAAATTACCTACATACAAATGTGATACCAAGTTCACAAATTACTCTGTACAACTATGCCATACCAAATTTCACAAATTACTCTACATACAAATGTTATACCAAGTTTCACAAAAATTACCCTACATAGAACAGCTTCAAAAGCATACAGACCTGAAAATCTTGTTCTTCATAAAAAAACATCATATCCTCTTTTTTAGATATTTATTGAACAGCTTCAAAAGCCTTCTAAAAAGAATTATTATAATCAACATTCAACAACTTGAAACCAAAGCTTCAACTTAAAATCCATGCTTCAATATTATAAAATTGATCCATAACATGATAACTGAACAAAAATCATATAAAAATCGCATATTACCTAATACAAAATCACACATTACCTCTGGTTTCTAGTTTTTCGATGATATTGAACTTCATCTTGCTTGACCGCCTTCAATTATGTTGTTAATTTGGGGTTTTTGTTAGGTTTTTTAGAATGAATTTGGGATTTCTGTTTGGTGCCATGGGTTTTTGTAAAAGATAAAAAAAGAAGAGCTTTTTGTATAATTACATAAATGCCACCGCCCTTTTTGTTTGATTCGTACGCTTCGTACGATAAATGTGTTTGTACGTGAACTTGACTCACATGAAATAAATTATGGGTCCGCCACAAGAGACATACAGTTATCGGAAAAAAATGTAGTGAAAGTTGTAGATGCTTTTGATGTGTCATGTAATTAAGCACTTTGTATAAGATGTTTTTGAGTATTATCACAACAGATTCTCAAAGCATCTCCAAAGCGGGGAGCCGAATGCATTTGGATGCCAACCCATTGGAGCTCATATACATCTGTGTCATGTAAGAGTGTTCGGATTTCCTAATAGAGTCAGATGTGCATCGAGAGAAAAAGTGATTTTATGAATAATAAGTAGAAATCTGATACGACAGCTAACATGTCCCTAAAGAGTGGGGGTTGTGTAAAAGAGTAACGCACTCTCTGCAATATATTTGTTTTCTAACTTAGGGTGTGTGTAGTGGTGGGGGGTTATGGTATTAAAATATTAAAAAGTAATAGAAAGGAGGGTTATGTGGGGGTTATGGAAAAAGGGGTGTAGTGGGAAGGGGGGTTATGTGGGGGTTATAAATGATTGGGTAATCATTGCTTTTTATTGTTTTTTATTTAAATAAGAATATTAAATAGTTTAAATTATTTTTCATTAAATATATAAAACTTACAAATACTAAAAAAAAATTACAAATACTAAAAAACAACAGATACTTAAAAAAAGTTACAAATACTTAAAAAAACTAGTCGTCGTCGTCTCCTTCTTCTTCTTCTTCTGCTTCTTCTTCTTCTCCTTCTTCTTCATAAAATTCATCATCTTCTTCTTCTTCTTCTTCTTCTTCTTCTTCTTCTGCCTGGCTCTGATGAATCGGGAGAATCGACCATGCTTCCTCCACCAAATCCACCTTCAACGCGTTATGTATATCCTTGGAACGCAACATGGCACTGTTTTGGAATCTCTCCTGCTGTGTCGCTTGCGTCCCTGGAACATCTTCTTCTGCTACATAGTTTGGGCATATTGCCTTTCCTTCGTCTTCTAGTATCATATTATGCATTATGATACAAGCATAAATCACCATTCTAATCCTTTCTTTTTCCCACATACGACAAGGATTTCTTACAAAATGCCATCGTGGTTGAAGACAGCCAAAAATCTTCTCAACGTCCTTTCTTGCAGACTCATGAACTCTTTTAAAATATTGCATTTTTTCATCTTGTGTCTCACTAAACGTTTTGACGAGCATTGAATACTCCGGATATATACCATCCGCCAAGTAGTATCCATGCTCGTAGTAATTATTATTTGCATAAAACCCACATTTCGGTATTGTTCCGCCAATGTAAGACTCTAGCAATGGCGAAAACTGAAAAGTATTTATGTCGTTCATACACCCGGCTAGACCAAAGAAGGCCGACCAAACCCACATGTCTTGTGAGGCAACTGCTTGTAAAACCAACGTTGGTCCCTTTTGGTCACCGCGTGTATGTTGACCTCGCCATGCGGTTGGACAAGCATACCATCGCCATTGACGACAATCTATACTACCAATCATACCGGGTAATCCATGTTTTTGAATATGCGCTTCATATAGTTGTTGAAGGTCGCTCCATGTCGGGTTTCTCAGGTATCTTTTTCCATATAATTGGCATATACCTAAAAAAATCAAATGTATATATAAAAAATATGTACCTACTATATGTATATATAAAAAAATCAAATGTAAATTTGTAAATACCGTAGCAGAAATACTCCAAAGTATCGCGTGTGGTTTTCTCCGCCATCTTCAAATACTCATCATTGATATCATATGTGTTCCCGTAGGCGAGTACACGTATTGCGGAAGTCACCTTTTGAATTGCGGTGAATCCTAAACACCCTCTAGCATTGGGTTTTTGCTTAAAGTAGTCATAGGCGGATTCTAAATCTCCGGTGATGCGCAAAAATAAGTTTTTACGCATCCGAAATCTTCGTCTAAACAAATCAGGGCCGTAAACTGGATTGGCATTGAAATAGTCATTCATCAAACGCTCATTGGCGGCTACACGGTCTCGCTCTATATATTGCCTAGACAATATGGCCGTGGGACGGAAGTACCTACAACTTCAACCGCGCTACACGCTAGTTGAACCACACTCGTAACGGCCGCCTCCTCTTCCACGCCGTCATCTTTAAAAAACCGATTATATAGATCGATAAACGAATCATCGGAGTGAGGAGGGGACGACATTTTGATGATTTGTTTGTGTGTTGAATTTGTTTGAGGGTTATAGTTTTGTATGTGTGTATTGTATGTGTGTGTAGTATATGGATATATATATATATATAGGATGAATTTTTTTTTAAATTCTTAATATGACCGTTGTCCAACGGTCAATCCACCAAATCCAACACACAACGCTCGTTGTCTGCAAAACCATTCATGACCAAAACACCCTATAGCGCCCGGGAGGGCGGTGTTCCCCGGCGCTATAGGAGATAAAACGCCATATAACGAAGGCCACTACACATACTCTTACAACATAAACATATGCCTACACAAGCATAGTTCTTTGCTTTAATGTAGAAATAACTATTAAAATAGAGGTGGGCATGACATTGACATATCAAAGAGTGCATTATTGGGTTGTACTATCCCTGATTCCCTGGCAAAATCAAACCATGTCTTAAATTTGGGTCATTCTCATATCACTCTAAGACCATGCGTAGTGGGGGCTTTATATATAAAGCCCTCCTTCCTAATTGGTTCACGTGGCTACTGAGTCAGCGTGGAGAGAGGAACTGAAAAAGGGGTGTAGTGGTGGAGCTTTATTTATAAAGCCCCTGATTGTGATTGGTTGATTTTTTTATTATTTTTTTTAATCTTTTAACTCAAAATAATTAAAATAAAAGACAAATAAATATAAAAAAAATACAAATAATAATAAAAACACACAACTAATATTAAAAAAAAGTTACACACTTCCTAAATTACTTATTTAAACATTACATATTCCTAAATTACATACTAGAGAATTCCTAAATTACTTATTTAAACATTACATATTCCTAAATTACTTATTTAATCCTAATTTTCTCCACTATGGAGAGTAGTTGTCCCAGTCCTCGAGTGTGGGGTACTCGGGGGACACGGAACATGAGCTATCCCGTCCATCGGATCTCGCATCCGAGGGGAAATAGCAGTACTCACGAGGAGGGGAAGGAAGGCTCCAGAGGCGTTCTTCCTCCTCAATTTCCCTGAGGGCTTCCAAGTCCCCCTTAGTTGGGGAAGTCTCGTGATAAGTGGTGGGGGTAGTCTGATGGTAGGGGATGGGGGTGGGGATAGCAGCAGTCCGGGGGGTAGGGGCCGACAACATTAGACGCTCCATTTCTTTCTTGGCCATGACATAATCCATGGCCCAGACCATTTCCTCATCCGTCCAGTCATCATCGGCTTCAGGAGGAGGAAAGGTTGGTTGTGCAGCAGCAGCAGGAGGAAAGGTTGGTTGTGCAGCAGCAGCAGGAGGAGGGGGATATAACCAATGTTGTGGAGGAGGAGGGGGAGGAGAAAGAGGAGGTTGTGCAGCAGTAGGAGGAGTAAAGGAGGTGAATGGTAGTCTCCGGGGGCGGACCCGTCCCCGGACCCGGCGAGAGTACTGCCGGATATTAGACGGTCCGGCAGCTCCTGGTTGAAAACCGGCACCCATGTTATTCATTGTTTTGAGGATGAGGAATTGGAGGTGTGACTGAAAAATCAGTTTTGGTGTTGTATTTATAGGGTTAGCAAATTTTGAAATTCAAACGGTTTGGGGGGGGGAAACGTTTGAAATTCAAAATTCAAAATTCAAACTTTTTGGGGGGGGGGGGGGGGGGGGGGGGAATTTTGAATTTCAAACGGTTTGGAACAGTAACCGTTTAAAATTCAAAATTTTCAATTATTATCAATTATTATTATTATTATTATTATGTTTATTATTATTATTATTAAAAATAAAAAAAACACTTTGACTTTGACTTTGACCTTGCCACATGGCAAGGTTTAATTGGTTGGTTAAAACCTCAAGTGGCGTTATAAATATAAAGCCCTCACCTATTTTTGACATATAGCGCCCCCTGTAGCGGCGTGGGGGCGCTATTTTTGAAAAAATTCGAAAAAAAAACGCCCCACTACCGGGGGTCTAAGCCATAAATATTTTTAAGTGGGTTGATATGGCAGAATGGGGGAAGACATAACTACCTGATGTTATTGCTACATATGCCCATATGGACTTGAAATTCGACAACATAATGAGGCATGAGATTTTATAACAGTTGATGTCGCGGTTTTTGTTAATACTCAAAAGAAACTTCAAATTAAATTTGTGTTGTTTATTATATCAACCTTTGATATCATACTAACCCACGATGCAGCACAATAAATCACCAAAACGACATTTTTCCAACGACCCATATCATATTATGCCAAAACCCATCCTGACCCAAACCAAAATTACCATTTCTTTAGATAGCTCGTTCTAGCCCATTATCCACCCGGCCAGCCGGCCTGTGCGTTTTACCATATAGGTTCTATCAATATGACAATATACCATTAACCGTACAACTCTTTATTGCTTGATGGTCAGATTCTTGTGTATCGTTGTCACATTTAAAATAAAAATGACTAAAATGACTTAAGCATCACACATAACACATTAGTAATGTAAGTTGTATTACAAGCAGTACAATCCTTTATGATTTGTATTGCATTAACAATATTATATTGGTTTACGGGTTATATAATAACAGTATGCTTAGTGTATGAAGAAACACCAATCTAACAATCTAAATATAAGAGTACATGTATATGAGTGTAAGGAAGGACATGATTCTCATTCATATGTAACAGGACGAATACAAGACTTTTATCTAGACTATTACAGAGTTTCGACTATAATTTATCTTTCACAGCTATGTATTACGAATTCTCTCTCGCCGGCTGGATCCCTTCTCTAATGATGAAGGTGGGTATTTATAGACCCCTGAGGTGGTCTGTGATTGGTTGTAGGGAGAATGACAGCTGACTCGTACGATTACAGTCGTTGTCATCATTCGCGTTGTCGCTCTGTAGTTGGTCCACGTGTCCTGTGATTGTCCTTTCTGTCCTTTTCTGTACCTCGTACCTGCAGGAGATCATGGAGCAGGGAATAAACGCCTTTGATTGGCTACGTGTCCCTGTTGTTGTCAGGTGACACTTGTCCTGTATTAGGTAGCGTGCGCCGTCTTCTAGAATTCCACGTCATGTTGCTGCGCTGACGTGTGTGTGAGTGTAAGGTCGTACGCACGCACGGGTACATATCTCTTCAGTGTAAAACAAATCTTAAATAGAGAAAAGAAAACGAAAAACAACCAACAACACTGTAATAGATGTTGTATTGTATGTTGTGCTTTAAATATAACAAATTTAAGAGAAAAACACATGTTCAATAGAACAGGTTGGAACAGCAAAGGGCCCAGAGAGCCATCTCACATGTACAATTGAACACTTTAGCCCATTGCAATTCAACTTTTCTTTATGTTAATGTCATATAGTTTGAATTTTTTCCACTTATACACATTTTCATATTGCAAGCATATCGTCTTTTTTTTTTTTTTTTTAATGTTATGACCCGAGCAACTTAACTAATGAACATATCAAGTTGATGAATATAGACTGTAGACACCAGATCATAAGACCATTGGGTATGGGGGGCGGCATAGGAGTGGCATCCACTTGCCGGGCCTCCCTACACCACCCCCCAGGGGCGGCATCCTTCATGGGGCGGCACCACCGGCATCTCCTTGCCGTTCAAGCCGGGCCACTTATTTGTTTTTTAATTGATTTTTTTATTATTTTTAATAATTTTGACCAATGAGGAGGCCCGTCATCATGGTGCACACCACCCCCTTGAAGGCCCATCATCAAGATGCCTCTCCTCCCACTCCTACGTGGCGGCCCATCATCAAGATGCCTCTCCTCTCCACACCCAATGGTCTAATACAATATATTTTATTTTGTTCATGACAGCCTAGCTTCTAGACAGACTAGAACAACACACTAGTAATGTTTCAATGTACTGCAACTTTGAAATGAAATGATGTGACAAATGTTTGGTTTCACAAGACAAATCGCGATCAATAGCAATATCGATTTTCCCAACACCTTTGGATCCGTGCCTACCTTCCCCCGGTGTTTGTGCCTTTCATTGCTCATGCCATTTGTTTTGAACCAATGTGTGGTCCTCACACCTACAATCACCTGGAGTTACCTACAAATTATACAACACCATTACAAGTGAGGTACAACATTAGACTAATTGGAGTGGGGGGCTTGGTTTGGGGCATGAGTTGTCAACAGGTGGGAAGTGAGAGATTTACTGGCTTAGGTTTCAAATATTCTAAAGATTATTTAAAAAAAACCAATCAATCAACACATCTCATCTCATCACACAAAATGCCCCACGTCAGTGGACATAGCCACGACCGGAAACCCCCGCCCCCACTCCCCACACTCTTATTTTATTGTTGTACATGAGGTGAATTGGTTATTTTAAAATTAATGACAAATTTTATGTAATCTCTTTGTTTCAAAAGATTTGTTAAAAAATCTCTGGTGTTTTGAAACTGATGATGTGGTGAATAAAGTAAATGAAAAATCGAAACAAATATTTATAGTGGTTCGGATGGATGTTAACAAACTAATCTTACATCCACTCCTTGATATCGACCAAGAGTTTATCTTCACTATCAACCTTCTCGCTAAGCAAGGTAGTGATACCTTTACAAATAGTCAGACTAATATAGTTATACGTGATGATCACCTCTTCAACTTCATACTAAACGGATAGTGATCACCCTTACAAACGTCTCACTAAGACTGATAGTGATCATGCTTTCAACACTTCTAATCTTTCTTGACTCACCAAACTTCGGTGTGAGTGTTTGTGTATCATAACACCATAAGTTTAACAAACACTCTTTCTATTGCTCAATTGTACCATTAGGATAAGATTTAATTGATATACTCAATTAATTAGTTCGTTGATCCACCCACCTTTTACTCAATTAGGTTCGTTGTGAATGGTCCAAAACTAATATATTCTTTGTGACAAGAACTTTATTAGTACGAGAATTGAAACAAATCAACAAATCAATTTAGTATTCCACTCATATTTGGTTGAGTTGTGCGTGGTATAAAATTTCTAAAGTAAACCTCTTGAGAAAGTCTCACTCAAACATTTTGTCAAATGAGTTTCATTAAACTCTTTTTGTAAAAGGTGTAGCGTTATTTATATTAGGGGTGAGCAAATGTCGGTTCGGTTCGGTTTTTACATATAACCGAAACAATAACCGAAGTTCGGTTTTAGGAAAAACCATAACCGTAACCGATCGGTTACGTCGGTTCGGTTAATTCAGTTAATATGTCGGTTATCGGTTTCGGTTTCGGTTACGTTCGGTTAATATCCAAACATAAAACTTGTGCAAACTTGTAAACTTAAAATAGCTAGTAAAGTGTTTGGATCTTTTTCAATAATACAAATGTATATGAAAACGCAAGTAAAATACATGAAATACAGAGGAAACAAATAAAAAATGCGTCAACTATATGGATATACATGGAAAATATATAAGTTATATAAAAGATATATTTCAAGTACATAGATGTATAAGAAAGATACATGAAATATACAAGAAATACATGAAAATATGTTTCAAATACATGGATATATGTATGAAAATACTTAAGTATATAACTATCGGTTCGGTTTCGGTTATTTTGGTTACGGAAGAAGGGAAAACCAAAACCATAACTGAATGGTTCGGTTTTGGCCATATGTTAACCGTAACCGATCGGTTAATTTGGTTTCAGTTATTTTCGGTTCGGTTATCGGTTTTCGTATGCTCACCCCTAATTTATATTTTGTTTTTCTTTTTTTCTTCTTCTCATGTTTACTTATATTTGTTTATGTTTTTTTTTTTTTTTAATTTTCTGGGTTTTATCTAATTCTAATTTGTTTCTATGCACCACCTTTTTTTATAATTTAGCAAGTTTAAGAAATGAATTTCAAGTTTTTATAATAAAAAAAAATCTATGCACCACCTTTTTTTTCTGAGTTTTTAACTTCCTTTTCTGTTATTATAATCTTTATGATTAATTTTACATTTTTATTTTCTGGGTTTTTTTATTTTAAACATGTTTGGTTCTACTCGTATACTCTATAAATAATAAAATAGATCATGATTTGCATATTGTTTATCATCTCGTAGCACGGGCTATTAACCGCTAGTTGAACAGAGGGCTATTCAAAGAGCTCGCAGCTTGGAGCTCGCCGGATTTAGCTCAAAAAAAGGTCGCTTGATATGACTTGGTTTGAAAATGAGCCTAGCTCGACTTGGTTCATTACGAACCAGACTGAGTCGGTTTGGTTTGGCTTGGATTATTTTACTTTTAATATATTTTATTTTTATATACATATGTTATGAAAGGTTGTTTAAAAAGAGATGAACATGTTATATGTTTAGTTTTTTTTTTTTTTTTAATGGTAGCATATTGATTGTGTGCTTCGGATTGAAATTACAACTATTTAAGTGACTTTGCAAAACAACATAGCAGTAATTATCCAACTACTCAAGTCATCAAATGTATAAGTGCTTTTGATTTTACATGGGTCATTATTTAGGAGCGAATATGTTCTTTTAAGAGCATTCACAGCCCGTCCCCCATCCCCTACCATATAATTTAAGAAAAAATCATAGTTTTCTAAATTTGCCTCTCACTTTTTCAAATTCTCTCACATCCCATTCCCCATTCATATCCCCTATAAACTTTTTTTTATTATTATTTTATTTCTTTACATCCAACATTAATTCACTCCACCTTCTATTTGTATTATTTTATTATTATTAAATGATATGGGGGAAGGATGGAAGACCCCATATATGGGGGCTCAACATAGGATTTTGTAAATTTTAGAAATGGGGTATGGGGAAAGGGGTTGGGATGGAGTGAGTTTTTGTGGGATTTTCTTAAATTTTAAGAATAGGGGAGGGAATGGGGGATGGGTTGTGAATGCTCTAACCTACTAAATGACATTTTAGACTATTGAACTTTGAAAGTTATTTATTAATTTTTCTTTTTTAATCCGAGCTAGCTCGGTTTATAATCAAGCCCAGTCTGAGCTTGCCTTAGCTCAGCTTGGGTCATGAACATAGCACAATAAGCAACATTCGGCTTGGGTCATGAACATAGCTCGGCGTGACATGAGCCTTTGCACAATATGGATTGTGAACACAAAGATCCACGTTTTCCAAAATAAGGCAAACCATATTAAAAGAACGGGAAACACACATGATTGAGAACTAAATATAGATTGTTGAGTTGATTTAGTAAGTTGTGCTGACGAATAAAAAAATTCCTAAACCCATCATTTTTACATTGCTTAAGGTGAGAGTCTTCAAGGTTGTTAATGATGGGATATGTGACATGATCGAAGTGCTATGGTTGTTAATGATGGGATCTCCAAAGTTGATGTGGGTGACTAGGCGTAATTAAATGATCAAATGCATATTCGATCAAGATAATAGACAGAAAGCACGGATTCAATTTACCTCTCAGGTTCAGTTCATCCAATTAGAAATGAAACATGTATGTAACCCGACGAGAATTGAGTATACTTGTGCATGGTCATATGTGATTATAAAATTACCCGTTGAGATGTCCATTACCTAAAATCTACTATGAAACTCACGCTACGAACTTTCTTGGAATAAAAATCTTTTCATAATAAATAACTTTTTTGATTGGTTTCTCACAACCTCTCACAACTTTCACCTTTTTAGAGTTCTTTGGATTTTAAAAGGTAAAACATAAACAAATAGTCAAGTGAATGGTCAAGAGAGTTTAAACCACCAAGCCTTCTGGTTGAGTGGTAGCCCGATAATTTTCCAAATGGGGGGTATCGGTTGGATTCTCGTCTGGGACAATTTTTTTTCCAAGTTGAGCTAGAGAATGGTTTATTGTGGATGGATGGTCCGGGTCACCAGATTCGATGGCAAGGGGATCCCGAGAGTTCGGTCGTTGTTGTTTGTTGTTAAAAAAGAAGTTAATGCATGATTTGTTTAAATTAAAGTGTTAGCTTTGAATTTTATGGGCTTACAAAAGGGCCCCTACATGTTTGTTTGGATGATGTGGAGTGACAAGGTCTACGTTTAATGATATGTAGTTTAGGCGTTTAGCTTTATGTCGGTAAACAGGAAGGAAATTGCCCATAAATATCCACCATTGTCAATGATGTTGGTGCCTCAAAGGGATTTAGCAAAAAAATCCGTTAAATAGTGTCGGCAAACAAAAAATAGATGTTTGTCATAAATTGTAGGTCGCTAAAGTCATATGAATAGTGGGCCGGGTTATAGAGTTGTTCGTCCGCGTTGATTACGTTGGTCATCTCATGGGTGGCTAGATTTACACTTGTGTTTTCAATGGGCTAATAATATATTATCATTAAAAAAATTGTAGTTGTAACATCCGGCCCCTCTCACCACCAATATTGTCCGCTTTGCCCCGATGGGTTGCTCATCCAGAGCTCACGGATTTGTTTTTGGTCGCCTCGGTGGAGACTTCCCAGGAGGTCACCTATCCTGATACTACTCCCACCTGAGCACGCTTAACTGTGGAGTTCTCCTCTCATCCACTAGCATTAAGCCCAAAACGCTTTGGTGATTTAAGAGGTTTTGGATTACTTATGAACCAAGGATCTCTCCTGGCCACGACCGATGTGGGATTTGCCTAGGGTGTCATACAATGGTCCATGCTAATCTTCTCAGAAATCAGTACTGTTACAGTAGTTGCTCGATTGAGGATAGAGATTGGTATTAAATTAAGTTGTATATATATATATATATATATATATATATATATATATATATATTTTAACAGCGAGGATGCTATTTAAAAAAAATGACTAGCCAGAAATTACCAAATGATACAAATCAGGAAAAAAAATGCAAAAAAATCGTTCTAACCCCAGGATTCGTGCACCTTCACAAACCGCAACCATCACACTGCACGGCCTCCAATGCGTTTGGTGTGGGTGTGGGTGTGGGTGTTGGTGTTTGCTTGTAGGTGGTGGTAAGTCTGGGTTGTGACAACGACAGTGTTGGTGGTTTGGTGTGGGTGTTGGATGAAGAGTTTATGGTGGTGAGAAAGTTATGGTGAGTGAGAATCAGGAGAAGAAAAAGATGGGATGTGTCATCGGAGGGTCACACGCATACATGACCGCGAGACACACCAATGAGACTAAACCATGTACCGGCCAAACATTTGGTCTAGTAAAATTACAACACAAACACTAAACATTGTTCAGTACGTTTGAATTTAAACATATTTGAATTAAAATTTTACCACTTTTCCACCGTAAAAAAAGGTTCACCACCTTTCCAAACTAAATTACTTGATTTTGCTCGGTGATCAATTCATAGGAACTTAGGAAGTATGTAGCCTTTATATTATCGGCAAACCGATGAATAGGAGTTCTATGGTTGTTGAACATTAATTAAGTTGCTTCTTACCTTCCAAATATGTCATAAAGTTACACAACGATCGTCTGAATTCCTTTGGATGGATAAAAATATCTTTTTTATGTGTGCATTCATTATATGCATATATTTCTTTTTCGTTTCTTAGCTTATAATCTATTAGTAAAGAATTAAACGAGATTTATACGTATTTATCTATGTTCTTTTTTTTTTTTTCAAGTTGGTAAATTAAATTAGATTTGACATTTGTATAATCCGAAAACCTTACACTAAGGGTGGGAGGGGCGGACAACTTAAGTTCACCGAACTATCATGATTTCCATCAATAATGCACTACCACATCATTTCACTGATTCACTTTACCGAAGCACAATTTTAGAGGCATCGGTACACTGAAATATGATTTTTTTATTAAATAAAAGGGATGGAAACTTTCTTTTTTAACAAACTGTACTTGTTCTCGCTACCCCTACCAATGACGACAATATTGTCATAAGGGTAGTGGCGTCCGGGTACCCGTTCTCTTTACAGGTAGCTTCCCGCCCCCTTTATGTTTGACACATTTATCAAATCAAGATGTAAATGTCTAAACTCTAAACATCATGATCATGGGAAATTAATATATCTTAGAATTTTATGAACACAATCAAAATTGATAAAAATATGCATGATGGGGGTCTGGTTTCTAAGTATTTATTATAATTTATAAATATAACAAACATGCTAAAGAAATTAGAATATGATGAGTGTTAAATAAAAGAATCTAAATATGGGTGTAATGAATGCACTAACGTGTTTGGTTGATGAAAAATACGATAATAATAAGAAGAAATATATAAATCTATAAATATGACTGTGACCTAAAACAATATTAACAATTAAATTATAATAAAATCATAAAAATAAATATGTGATTTGGATCCAACTAGTTTTTTACCCGCCTCACGTTGCGGCGACACTATACGCAACATGATAAAGTATAGACTACAATTAACCTGATTTATTTTTGTAACATCCCAAAATTTATGATACATGCTTTATGCTAATTTACATGATTTGGCGCAAAATTTATATGAACTTAACGTTAAACCGGGATTGTACTTTCATAAGCAAATAACACCGTTAGACCCCGTAGTGGGGCGTTAGTTTTTAAAAATTTTGTAAAATAGCGCCCCCCACACCGAAACATGGGGGCGCCATTTTTGTAAAAGTGGCTCGGGCTCTATATATATAACGCCGATGACATATTGCAAGACCCAATCATATGGTGACACGTGGCGGGCCATGAAATCAAACGGTCAAATTTTTTGACCGTTGGGGCACATTAATTTTTGAACGGTAATTTATTTTGAAGTATTATATATATACACACACTTTTTATAAACACAAACACAACTTTTACACAACCAAAACTAAAAACCACACCACAACACAATCTAAATACAAAACATGTATCCATATGGTTCACCGTTCGGGGTCCCGGGTCGACCGGGTGCGAGGCCAAACACTACGAGGCCAAACACTACTACTCCGCTGCCACCCAATTGGGGCGAGTTTGACGCGAACACAATGCAATACGCGCAACTTCTTGGCATGCCCGGTCAATTTTATCTGGGCCCAAACATGCCCGCTCAATTTTTTCCTCCACCAAACTATGTCCAACCTTCTCAAGAGGAGCCCGATTCCGTACCAGAAACTCAAGACGAACCCGAGGGTTCTCAACGGGGGCGCGGGCGCGAGAGACGCTCGCATAAAAAGAAAGATGCTACCGCTCCTCGGCAAAAAAAGCAACAGAAACGTTGGGAAAGAGATGAGAAGTATGCTTTAGCGCGAGCCTGGCTCGACATATCCGAGGACCCCGAAGTTGGTTAGTATTTTTTTTGTGTTTATATATATATATATATATATATATTAAAATGTTGGTTAGTATTTTTTTGTGTTTATATATATATATATATATATATATATATATATATAGGGTCAAGATCGTGTACAAAGTGTTTTTTTTGTGAGAAGTGTGAGAAGTATTAAAAATTGATACTTAGGCATCATTTTTTGAACTTAGTCGTGATGTTTTGGATTGTTTTGCCTATAAAAACACCAAACATAACAATTAAAAACCGAAAACAAAGTATTTTAGGCTTAAAACTTAAAACACCATGCTAAGAACATTAGCAGTGTGTTTTAAGCGTTAAGTAGTGTGTTTTAGTTGTTTTTTTTTAAATTTAATGACTATAATACATTGTATTGTGTTTTAGATTGTTGTGTTTGGTGTTTTTCAAGTTAAAACAACCTAAAACATCATTCCTAAATCCAAAACATGATGTCTACATGTCAATTCTTAGTCCTTCTCACACTTCTCACGAAAAATATACTTTGTACAGGATCCTAAACCTATATATATATACTTTTTAATCGTATAATATTTTTTTTTGCAGCAAACTATCAACATAGCCCGTTGTTTTGGCAACGGATTCGAGAGCTGTTTTTTGCGGCCATGGGTAGAGGGGAGTATCGAGAGCACGACTCGATATCTGGAAAGTGGTCGGACATTAATAATAAATGTCACTCGTTTGCGGAGGTCTACCAACATTGCAAGGACAACAGGGGCAGTGGGGAAGGTGATGACGGTTTGTTGGCAAGGGCCTTGGACGAGATGAGAGATACCCGCGGGCCGTTCCCGTATTTGAGGATATGGGAGATGTTGAGACATAGTCCTAAGTGGGCTAATGTACCGCATATGGGGTCGGGTAGTGGGCGCAAGATTAGGAGAGGAAGAGGATCAGGAGGAGGAGGACCATCAAAACGAAGCAAAACCACCTCCACGTCGCGAGATCCGGAGACACCGACATCCAATGCTCGCTTTGTGAGTTTAGATGATCCTGTTGATTTGGAGGATGAGGAGAATGAGGAGAAGGAGGATATTCCAAGACCACCCGATAGACGATCAAAAAAGGGTGGCAAGGCGGAGTCGTCTTCGACAGGAGGTGGTGCATCGAGGGAGGAGTTTGATGAAATGAATCGACGACTACAGCATCTTCGCGACCTCGGCCAAAGACGTTTGCAAACTATGGACCAGAGAGTGGCCGAGAATAAAAGGTTCGTCGACATTCAAGAGGCGAGGCAAAGGGAAAAGGACATTGAGTTTTTGTCCAAATCGATCGACCACCTCGAGGGAGAAGCCCTACTCCTCGCGATACATCATAGGCAACAAATCCTTGCAAAGTATAACCTCCAGTAATTTATATAAGTTGTTTTTTTTTTTAATTTGGTATTGTAATTTTTTTAAGTTGTTTGTTTTTTTTTTAATTTAATTAATATTAGTTGTGTGTTTTTATTATTATTTGTAATTTTTTTATATTTATTTGTCTTTTATTTTAATTATTTTGAGTTAAAAGATTAAAAAATAATAATAAAAAAATCAACCAATCACAATCAGGGGCTTCCCACCACTACACTCTTTTTTTAGTTTCTCTCTCCACGCTGACTCAGCAGCCACGTGAACCAATCAGGAAGTGGGAGCTTTATATATAAAGCCCCCCACTACACATGGTCTTAGTAAGTTAAATGTACCTTTTGACCTTTTTTGCAACTAATATTGTGTTTCATCTTAATCTATACATAATACATATAATTCAAACATAAAAAGTGAATTAGTCGTCTCAACTTTTTTGATAACAAAACTATACAAAAAGCATAAATCAATTAAAAACCAGAGAAAGAAACCATGTAAAGTTTTTTAATATTTAACAAAATCAAACTCGGCCAAAACAATAGTTTAATCCCGATACGAATCATTACTAGATTTAAATCAAGTTTTATATAAAAACAGTACATATTGGAATTAGAATGTCGACAACAGAATTAATAATTATCTGTTTCTTTGGTCTTTAAATATAAGGTTTTGTCTTTTTGGCTTCGGGGACCAAAGGAATATATATTTGTGGGACTTGCGTAAGTATTTGTGTCATTCTTCGAACCAACGGCAATTGTAACCTTAAATTAATAATAAACACTTATCGAGTAATATGTGGTACGTATTTTATTCTTAAATTACTTTTGTTTCTATTAAGAATCGTGAAAAGTATTGCACACATAAAAGCAATTTGCTACAAAGACATCTCACTCACATTCCATATCACCATATGTAAACAATATAATGTATGGAAAGAGTGCACATTAACATAAATCTTGAATAATATTATAATATTATTGTGATATGAACTTGGAGTCTTGCATATTTGGATGAAAACTTTCTTAAAAAAGTTAGAATATTTGTTTTAAATCTTTTATACAATTAAAAAAAAAAAATACTAGATATAACATTCAAGTTGAGAAACATTTCATCTTGTTTCGCATCAAATGTTTGTAAATAAATCATCCGAAAATATACGGTGTTATTCAAATGTGATATACAAGTATAACATATAAAAATAAATTTTATTGACAGACCTTTACCATTACTAACAAAGTTTATGTTAAATAAACTCTCAAACTCGTTAATCTTTTAAGCTCATACTTGATGAGTTTCTTGAATAAGTTGGCCAACATATTTGCCAAGGTTCTTTATGCGACGAGTTTGGTGAAACTTTAATACAATGTGATGTTAAATAATATTATTTTTATATAATTTATTATGTAAAGTAAGATGCATGGTTTGTTTCTCATTAAAGAAATAGTTTTAAATCTCTGAATGATTACACGAATATCAAACCTCTGGTTTTTGACTCTAAGATCCATGGGGTCGGTTGATCATGTGCTATGAGCACCATAAGACATGATCGGTTGAAAATATGCATCAATCTTGATTTCATAAAATTAAGGTTCATAAAATTTGGATTTTTATGTGAGTGACGACGAGATTGATATCATCAATCTCTTCAATACATAAAAATGAATAACATTGAGCTTTTCATAAATTGTTATGGTAGTTTATCATACCAATTGTGTACCAAATTAATAAATAACTTGTTTAGCTACATATCATATTCTCAGTTTTACTCCTTCGTTTTCTACTTTTAATAAAAAAAAAGTTAATAAAGAAAATACAACAATAGTTATAAAATATAATCTATATATATATATATATATATATATAGGTTTAGGTTCCTGTACAAAAGCCAAAATGTGTGAGAAGGGTGAGAAGGCTTCTGGTTGCGACACGTGGCACAGGGTCTTTGGGCAATTTAGTAATTTTGACATATTATTAAAAAAAGATTAAAATCATAATTATGGTAAGAGAGGTGAGAGAGTATAAAAATAGGTAGAGAGAGAGAGCCAGGAGAAAGAGAGAGATGGATACACCTTATCACTTCCGCCATCAATGAGAGCACCACCATGCTCTGTAAATAATATTGAGAGAAAATGTTTTGTATACAAAGAAATAAATAATTTTGCCTTAGAATTAATGGGGATGCGCTGTAACACTCTAGAGGAGATTAATTGGTGGTTTTTCTTTGGCCGAGGCACACCCAAACCGACACTGACACATACAAAAACACTCTCATCCTTTTCATACAAGCGACAAGTTTATGAACACTATTTTTATCTAACCTCCAATTGCAGGTATAACACAACTGTACAAGCAAGCATAGTGTTTAACAATCAACGTGTGGTGTTTTATGTTTAAGATAACTTTTTAGTTATTTTTTATACAACGTTTGGTGTTTTATTATATTCTTGTAAAGGGTATTAATCTTACATGGTGTTTTACCAATTACAAACTTTTAAAGTGTACAAAAATAAAACTAACTTACATGACCATATGAAAATAAAACACCTAAATATGAATATACAACACCACACTGTAATACAAACCTTCCAGATATTAAACACCATAACTTGAATCTTAATACATGCTTCAAGATGTTAAAACACTAAGAGTTGAATCACAACACAATCAATACATATCTTAAAACACCGTGACGTGAATAGTAGCGCAATAATTCTTGACGTTAAAACACCATAGCTTTATCATAGTTTCTGTGAAATAACGATCACTTTGAAGGTTAAACCTTTATTTTTTTTTTCGGTTCCTTTCTTTAATTCTTAAGCTTGATGATTGTAGGGTTTGTTGTGTGTGTGTAAGAGAGATGAATAAAATGAAACCTAAATCTCTAAATTGTATATACGATACATTCTCCTACATATATAAAACATGTTGTCTTCTTGTTAGAGAGAGGGGCAGATTAAGCAGTTATCATGAGAGAGAAAGAAAGAGATAGAGAGAGAAATATAAAAGGAATTAACATGAAAAAAAAGGAGAAATAATGGGGAGACTTTTAAAATAATTTGTCATTTTACTCTTATACCCTTGAAATATCTAATTAATTAATTTAGTTATAACACTAATTACAGATTTGCCATCCATTTGATCTCAACCATTTATCTATAGATCTAATGGTCCAAAACACTTCTTATCCTTCTCACAAAAAACACCCTTTGTACAGGAACTCTACCCTATATATATATATATATATATATAGGGGATGGTTAAAATAAAAACCCACCTAAAATGAGAAAACCATGTAAACTTCATCTAAAACATCCATTCTACTTGATCAATGGTCATGAATAAAAGTTAATATTATATAGCTATAAGATGACAAAAAAGGTTTCAAAGGTAATTTACACCTTCTTCTCTCTCCATCAAATCAATCATACCTCTCACTCTCTCTTTCTCTCACCAATCTTCTCTTTCCAACATTCTCTCTCACACTTTTTTCTTGACAAAATCAGAATTTTAGTTTATTAAAAAACTATTTTATTTATCAATCAGATTCACAGATTCATAAAAATTGTTCCAGCACCAGTGTTGTTACGTACGTAAAATCCGTCATGATAGTTTTATATTAATTTAGAAAAATCCTAACCTGTTAATTTTTTTATTACAACATGTTTGTTTTGGTTTTACTGTACCAGCACCAGAGTTGTTGCATACGTAACGAAAGGTCCATATGGTTATTTTTTGATATTCACTACTTTTAAGATTCATGTGAAATTAGTACTACATTGCATTACATTACAAAAAACTTGCAGAAAACATACTACTAAAAAAAGCGATACATCATATTGTTCATCCGCCTAAAACATACTAGTCAAGAAATATATTACAATGAAACTGTATCAACAACAAAACATACAATTAAAGATTCATACCCCACCATGCATGCAATAACCCCGACATCCCGCACTGCAACCAACAGTAGCTGACGGCATCCGATAACCATACTTTGCATAAAAAGCCCACTGTTCCTCAGTATAACCTATACCCTCCCATTCAGCCCTAATACGCCCACCTCCCGGATACGTGAACGGCAGCACGGGTTTGTTAAGTTTAGGTTCATATGGTTCTTCATATTCAGCCCCTAGGTCTGATTCATAACCAACCGCCCATTCAGGTGTGTGATTTACATCATGCACATCATCCTCCGGTGTCATATAGTCTTCTGGTGGCGGATATTCTTCGGGGAAGACGTAATCAAAGGCCGCATTCCAATCAAAATCTTCGTCACTTTCAAACCCATCGTCCGCCTGCACTACGGATATAACAGGTTCTAATGGCGGAATGTCCGGGGCAACGGGGGTGGGGGGGGGGGGGCGGGTTCATGTTCGGCTGTGACAGGAGGGATGACCAAATCAACCGGTGGGGGTGGTTCAGGTACAATTGCAATGTCCGGTTCATTTTGAGGTGGCTCGTGTACAATTGGGATGAGATGGTCACGGCCCTCAAAAACCTCCCAAGGCGGAGTGTTGGGCTTGGAATCCATGCTTTGACAAAAAACAGGACCTGTAACGTATGTTATAGCAGATTAAGTGTTGACATTGGAAATATGAAATAGGGGAAAAAAAACTACTCTCTATTAAAAACATATAGGTAACAGAAAAAACTAATGCTGCAAAAAACAAAAAAAAAATAATCTATAACTAAAGGTGGAAAAAACACGATTGTTACATGTGTAACAGAGTTTTTTCTGGAAACACATACAAACTGCTGTAGTCTGCATCCAACATCCATTTTTTGCTGGTATAGAAAGCAAACTTTGACTACAAAACAGATACGCTACACACGTAACACCCGAGTATTACATGTGTAACAGGAAAACACAGACAACACTTATCTAATCTGCAATGAACAGAGAACAGAGTTTGATATGGTAAAACACAGAAACCATAATATCTTTTTGAAAAAAAGATATGCTACACATGTAACAGTCTAACTAAACACAAAGATTATACAAAGATATGTCTTCGATTACACTCAGAAAATTTACTATTATTTTACTATTATGTTCTAAACCTAAATGACTCCATAATCAATCATCCAAAAAAAAAAAAAATCTTTTTTGATGGTTTCAATTACAAAAAAAGATTAATAAAAAGTCTAAACTTGATTATTATAATATATCAGAAAAAGAATTTAACAAACAGAGGGCATTTTTCAAACAGGGGGCATTTCTTCTGTAAATAAGACATAGGTAACATAAAAAAACTCATACATGATAAAAAGAAAAAAAAAATAGACAGGCATGGTGCAAGAACACACGAGTATTACATGTGTAACAGGAAAAACACAGACAACACTTGTCTAATCTGCAGTGGACAGAGAACAGAGTTTGATATGCTAAAACACAGAAACCATAATATATTTTTGAAAAAAAGATATGCTACACACGTAACAGTCTAACTAAACACAGAAACCATAATATATTTTCGATGGTTTTTATTATGTTCTAAACCTAAATGACTTTATATTATATTAGTGGTTTTCCATAATCAATCATCCAAAAAAAATAATCTTTTTTGATGGTTTCAATTACAAAAAAAGATTAATAAAAACTCTAGACTTGATTATTATAATTTATCAGAAAAAAAATTTAACAAACAGGGGGCATTTTTCAAAAAATAGAAAATCACATTTGTGTTTGTATCAAAAACAGAAGTGATTAAACAAACAAAAAATATAGAGATCAGTTGGGGAAAAGAAAAGGGAACAAGTGGGTTTATGGAGACTAGTATTATTTGAACATAGATTTTGATTACAACTTAGTAAAAAAATCAAACATAAAAACAACATGGAACGAGATACAAAGATGAAAATAAGATTCAGCCACATAAAAAAACCTGGTCGTCTCTCCGGTTGTCTTCTCCGGTGGGCTTCTCCGATGACGATGACGATGATGGAGGTTCGTTGTACAATGATGCTGATGACGTGACGATGATATTGTTGCAGGTTGGAGATGACGATGATGGAGGTTAGAGATGAAGATGATGGTGTTGGTGGTTCTTGGTAGTTCAAGCTTAAAAAAAAATACAGAGAATGAGAGGATGAGGGGAGAGGGTAAGGGGGATGGAAGATGAAAATTTGAAATGGGAGAGAGAAAGAAAGGTTTATATATGTGGTGGGTTATGATAAATTACCAAAATAACCTTTTCTTAATAAAAAAACATTAAACTTTATGGAGTATGTGGATCAATGTGAACCACTCATTGGGTTTGTGGGGGTTTTCTCATTTTGAAAGGTTTCTTTAATCCCTTTCCCCTATATATATATATATATATATATATATTGCAAAGGGATTAATCCTTCATGTCATACTCTTATGCAATCTCTCATTTGAGAGATGCCACATAGGATGTGATGTGGCAACTCTAAACCAATTAAAAAAGAAATAAATATAATTTAACCTAATCTATTATAATCTTTAACCTAATCTATTAAATACCTAATCCACTAAATCTAAATACTAAACCTTTATTATTTTATCTCTCGTGTTTCCTCCCATAACTTTTAAACGTTAATATCTTTTATATACGAAATTTTTTAAAGAAAAAATTACACCAAATTAACGAGCGTTTTATTATCTTTCCAACGATTACCATACTGCTATATAAAAATCGGAGAAAAAAATGACTATTTTTGTAACCCGACAGGTATTGTAACGGGTTTGGGATTAGTTTAAAAAAAATTGTGGGTTTGGGTCGGGTCTGGGATTAGGTGATACCCAACCCGATTACCCGAAACAACATACCCAAATACTCGAACTACATACCCGATCATATACCCATGAATTTTTTAACGCATCACATAACCGTTAGACTAATGCGTTCGATATTTCAATAATTAACTTTTTTTCTTATTTCACGTTAGTTCTTTTTAGAATGATCGATTACGAACTTCCGAATTCATTTGTAATGACACTAGATTTATACCCCGCGCAGAGATTCGTTTTTTTTTATATTTGAATATGATAACTTATGGCAGAAATTTGTTTAAAATAATAATAATAATAATAATAATAATAATAATATATTTTATTATGTTATATTAGATATTTCAACCCGGGACGCTCCCGGGATAAAAACTAGTAACATAATAAAATATATAAATATAATTTAACCTAATCTATTATAATCTTTAACCTAATCTATTAAATACCTAATCCACTAAATCTAAATACTAAACCTTTATTATTTTATCTCTCGTGTTTCCTCCCATAAGTTTTAAACGTTAATATCTTTTATATACGAAATTTTTTAAAGAAAAAATTACACCAAATTAACGAGCGTTTTATTATCTTTCCAACGAGTACCATACTGCTATATAAAAATCGGAGAAAAACATGACTATTTTTTGTAACCCGACAGGTATTGTGTCGGGTTTGGGATTAGTTTAAAAAAAATTTGTGGGTTTGGGTCGGGTCTGGGATTAGGTGGTACCCGACCCGATTACCCAAAACAACATACCCAAATACTCGAACTACATACCCGATCATATACCCATGAATTTTTTAACGCATCACATAACCCTTAGACTAATGCGTTCGATATTTCAATAATTAACTTTTTTTTTTTCTTATTTCATGTTAGTTCTTTTTAGAATGATCGATTACAAACTTCCGAATTCATTTGTAAAGGCACTAGATTTATACCCCGGCGCAGAGATTCGTTTTTTTTATATTTGAATATGATATCTTATGGGAGAGATTTGTTTAAAATAATAATAATAATATATTTTATTATGTTACTAGTTTTTATCCCGGGAGCGTCCCGGGTTGAAATATCTAATATAACAATAATAAAATATATTATTATTATTATTATTATTATTATTATTTTAAACAAATTTCTGCCATAAGTTATCATATTCAAATATAAAAAAAAAACGAATCTCTGCGCGGGGTATAAATCTAGTGTCATTACAAATGAATTCGGAAGTTCGTCATCGATCATTCTAAAAAGAACTAACGTGAAATAAGAAAAAAAGTTAATTATTGAAATATCGAACGCATTAGTCTAACGGTTATGTGATGCGTTAAAAAATTCATGGGTATATGATCGGGTATGTAGTTCGAGTATTTGGGTATGTTGTTTCGGGTAATCGGGTTGGGTATCACCTAATCCAAGACCCGGCCCAAACCACAATTTTTTTTAAACTAATCTCAAACCCGACACAATACCTGCCGGGTTACAAAAAATAGTCATTTTTTTCTCCGATTTTTATATAGCACTATGGTACTTGTTGGAAAGATAATAAAACGCCCGTTAATTTGGTGTAATTTTTTTCTTTAAAAAATCTTGTATATAAAATATATTAACGTTTAAAAGTTATGGGAGGAAACACGAAAGATAAAATAATAAAGTTTTAATATTTAGATTTAGTAGATTAGGTATTTAATAGATTAGGTTAAAGATTATAATAGATTAGGTTAAATCATATTTATTCCTTTTTTTAATTGGTTTAGGGTTGCCACATCACATCCTATGTGGCATCTCTCAAAGGAGAGATTGCATAGGAGTATAACATGTAGGATTAATCCCTTTGCAATATATATATATATATATATATATATATATATATATATATATATTAGATATTTCAACCCGGGACGCTCACGGGATAAAAACTAGTATCACCTATATTCTGGGGCTTTTATAAATAAAAAAAAGCAAAAATTCAAAAATCAAAAGAAAAATAAAAGATCCCAAAATATTTAAAGCTATTTAATACTAGTTGATTACCCCGGGAGTGTCCCGGGGTTGAAAAATCTAATATGACTTAATAAAAAAGGATAAAAGAAGTAAACAGTCTCAACCACTTTTAATGCTAAAGAAAGTTGTTCTAATGTTTATACTACGAAAATGGGCTCTCATGCTGCGTTCCCAGCAGATTAAAAAAAATCTCAACCGCTTTTAATACTAAGCATATCGTTATAGCACATGAACATGGGCAATTCATATATGTAATAGTAGGTTTAAAAACATATATACTATCATAACACGATTATTACTTGCCTATATATGATTAATAAATCACCTAAATACATGTGTTTTTTTTTTGCATGAACAAAAACTCATTAAAAAACATTTTTTTTCCGTTTTTAGTATAGCACTATGGTGCTCGTTGGAAAGATAATAAAGCGATCGTTAATTTGGTGTAAAAAAAATTTTCAAAAAAAATGTTATACATAAAAGTTACTAACGTTTAAAAATTGTGAGTGAAAAATAAAGAAAAAATAAAGATAAAAATATTAATTAAAATATTTGAAATTTAAAAATAATAATTAACATTTAAAAATATGAGAGGAAAATAAGGAAAAGATATTAATTAACATATTTGAATTTTAAGATAATATAGATATAGATTTTATTTAAAAAAAGAAAACCTGCATGGATAAATACGGGGAGCATGCAATTCATTGCAAGGAGCTCCCTGGTTTCAAATATCGGCATGACTGGGTGAGGGATGTTTTGTGGGATATCTTGAGAAGAGCTGGGATCGCTGCCAAAAAGGAGGCCCCTATAAACTTCCTCACAGACCCCACGGAAGGGAGATCCACCCTACGACCAGCAGACCTGCTTGTCTTTGGTTGGGAGAGAGGGAAACATGCCTGTGTGGACCTCACCGGGGTATCTCCGCTGGTTGGGTTACGGGAAACAGGGTTCGTAGCTGGGCAAGCATCAAGAAAGGCGGAATCAAAGAAAGTAGATAAACATGCTAAAGCTTGTGTAGATAACCAACATGTCTTTATCCCTCTGGCTTTCGACACCTTTGGCTCCTTGGCGCCAGAAGCTATTCGTTTCTTGACCAGGGTCCAACGGGTTGTCCACAGCAATGTTTCATCCCCAGGGGGGCAAGGTTTTGTCTTTAGTAGACTAGGGTTTGCAATTCAAAAAGGGGGTGGCGGCGCAGCTTGTTGCCCGTCTACCAGCTATTATGATGTAACTTCCGTATTTTGTTTTATTCGATGAAACAACAAATTATTAGAATAAAAAAAAAAAGAAAAGAAAAATTTTAAAAATTTATCTTTTATTTAAAATAATAAATTCAATACTATCACCTCAAAGTGTCACATGGCACCCTCCATTGAATGCCACCTCATAGAAATTCAATTATTTTATTATTAGTTATAGATTATAGATTTCCTTAGTCATGTCTTATCTCTTTTGTCATTTTATAATTTCTAAATAAAATGAGAAGAGATAACGTACAAAACTTTTTAACGTGAGAAACGTAGGAAGCATTCTCAGCCATTAGATTAAGACGGTGACAAGATGGTAATTAACAACCTTAATCATATTTGGGTTAATCTAACCAAGGGTAAATTAGGAAAAAGCATTTAATTTTTTTTCAAATTGTAACAACAGAATCAATCGAAACAAAATATTTCAGCGATTGAAATCGATTAACCAATCTGAATGATTACACAATCAAAATAACAAAAAAACATTCGATTACAATGAACGAAAAACAAAAAAAATAGAAAAAACAGAGATTTACATTGGGACGATTAATTCATACGAAAAACATACAATTATGAATAAACGCTTGTAATAGTTGTCAGTTACTTTCGGTTTTGTTTCAATAAGTATGATTAAACATAAAAATTAGGTTAAAAAAAAGTTGCAGACGAACAAGATGAAAATGGTGAAAACATGGGCTTTTAAACGCACTTACAAGAATTTAAACGTACGCACACCAATATTAAACGCACCTTTGAATTCACTTCCTTTTGAAAACAAACGCACATTGTTGTAAATCACACGTACCAAAATTTAAACGTACATACAAAATTTAAACGCACACAGTTTACAAACAAACGCACGTTACAAATATTTAAACGTTTTTGTCTATTCCTTTAAACACACTCATTGTACAAACAAACGCACGTTACAATTTTTAAACTTCTTTTGTATATTTCTATAATACCCTTTTAATCAATCAGGATTGAGTTAGTTAGAGTTAACTAGGGTTTACATATGTCAAGCTGTGGTGGCTTCTTACACTTCCTATGTTAACGATGCTTTTCTCAATAAACATTACTATCTATTTTATATTTCATTTATTCAACATGAAAGCACATGTTTTTAACATCTATATCTATATCTGTATATATAATATAAGGATTTGGTGAGGACACATGACACTTGTTGAGATTATCTTCACCCTTAAATTCCTAGAAAAAAAATTAGGTTATAAATAAAATAACCCAACTATCCCAATGTTTATTAATTTATATTTTTTTATCTTAATCTTTGTCTTTACTATATAATAAATAAAAATCTTATGATTATCTTATTTCTCTCTCATATGAAATAATACTATTAAATCATAATTTCACATTTATCTCTTATTTATTTAATATTTATTTTCTTAACTAATTCTTTTATATTTTCATTTATTAAAAACTATTTAATATTTTGTTGACAAAAAAAAAAAGCTACTTTCAAGACAACCATCTCAATAACGCTCTGCAATAATTGCTTCTAACTTTGCATCACATACAAACATACATTCTCTTTTTATTATACATTTTTATTTTTATTCACATAATTAAAATTGTTACTTATCATATTATGGTAAATTAACTTTTATGCTACATCGTAATACATATTGTGTCTTAATAATAGATTTGTTTATCCTGAGAAGATCCCGGGATATAACCTTGCAGTTTAGATAAATAAATAAAATATTTTATAACCTACCTTTTATATCACTCTCCCATAATTAGCTGATTAGATAGGAGGAGGGAGTTTAGTAGATGAAATATGGTCGTGTAAGTGAATCGAACATCTATTACCGTTGATCACAAGAAAAACTGAATTTTTTCAAGGTAAAGTTGATTGAAAATGTTGATGATTTTTGCATAAAGTTACGTAAAACTTTTGATACTGATTAGAAAAAGAACCCTGGTCGGTGGTGGTGGTGAAGTGTGGAAGAAGGAATGAAATAAAAAGAAAACACGAGTAACAAATGGAATGAAGTTGGGGGTTTAAATGTGTAATAGGTGATTTCATTTTTTTAAGCAACCAAACACCCAATTTTTTCATTTCTTCACAATGATCAATTCCATTCTCTCTCTCTTCTTTTTTTTTTTTTTTTTTTTTTTTTAAGAAAAGTAATTCCATTCTACCTGTCATGTCATTTTTGACACCAAAACATTAGCCAAGGAAAAATAACCAATACCATTTGACTAAATGCCTTTTGAAATAAAGATGCCCCATTTATTCTTGGTTGTACATTTCAATCTAATTTAATATCACTAAATGATGTTATATTTTTTTTTGAACGATAAACAAAACTTTTATTCCACCAAGCTAGCGGGAAACTAGCTATACACCATACATGTTATGTCACCCTGGTACAATATAGAACGATCAACAAAAGAGCATTCACCACCCAATACTAGATAAATTAAAATTACACCAAGTACTCCAATCTATGGAAGAGTGTTTCGCCCGTGCTTTGATCCAAAACATACTAAGCGTCTTGATATCGCCGAGAACTTTAGAGAGATTAGCTTGGATATGGTTGAAGACCAATTCGTTTCTATGTTTCCAAATACACCAAAGAGTTGTAAGACAAATCGCATTGATTGCTTTCTTCCTTTTCCTTGAACCACCCACTTGATTATGTAGCTGCAAAACATCTTTGACGTGAAACAGAATAACTAAACCCAATTTGCACCATTGCGCCACAAGTTGCCATAAGGTTTGCGCAAATCCACAAGACAGGAATAGATGCCCCGTTGTTTCAGCTGATTCACCACAGAAAGGGCACTCGTCGGACCCGATATTGACGTTTCTTCTCAGAAGTGCGCTGCGCGTAGGGAGTCTATCCAACTCAGCTCTCCAAGCCAGAATAGCCGCCTTTTTTGGGACCCAGGAATTCCACTCCAAGACGAACGTAGACTGTTGGAACCTGTCCGCGTGAAGGACCTGCTTGAGGCTGCTGACTGTGAAGCTACAGACCTCCCCAACCCCCCAGACCCATCTGTCAGCCACATTCGACAACACAGGGACCTGCACAGCCTGATACATAGCCTGCAGTTCCGCCTGTTCGACAGCAGTAAGCTGACTCCTTTTCCAATCCCAAACCCACCCGATGCCCGACTGATGAACCCGGTTTTTAACTGTAGCAGATTTGTTTTTTTCTAAGTCGAACAGAGCTGGAAATGCCACGGCCAGAGAAGTATCCATGACCCAGCTGTCCAACCAGAAAAAACGCCCAACCCATTTCCCACAACCCCTTTTATGGCCCAACCCACATCCACCCCTCTCCCTTTGATTACCCTCATTGCAGAATGCACTTGTTTCCAAGGCCCGGAAATAGTGAGCTTGGCCGGGATCGGATTACAATCCCTGCACGAGCTATGAACGGACCAAATGATATTTCGCCAAAGAGCGGTGGTGTCAACTTTAAACCGCCACCACCATTTTGCTAACATCGCTGAATTTGCGTCTGAGAGAGAGCCAAAGCCTAATCCACCCCTTTCAACCGGAGCACAGACCCGTTGCCACGCAACCCAATTCATGTTCGCCTTTTCCTCTGAGCCACCCCAAAAGAAGACACGTCTTAATTTATCAAGTTCGTCGATGACTTTCTTAGGTGCTTTGAATAAGGAGAAGTAATAGGTAGGTAAAGCATTAAGGACCGATTTTATTAGCGTCACCCGACCCCCGAATGATAAGGTTTTTGCCTTCCAAATGGAGAGTTTGTTTCTAAATGCATCAATCACCGGTTTCCAATGTTTTGACAGGTTCATGTTGGCACCGACTTGTAATCCTAAGTATGTGAACGGAAAAGAACCAGCTCTGCACCCCAATAAATCAGCCATGGGCTGAATTTCCAGATCAGAAACACCTATGCCGAAAGCACAACACTTACTCAAGTTAACCTTTAGCCCCGAGACGAGGTAAAAACAACGAAGGATTCGCTTGAGGTTCAAAGCGTTTGAAACTGACCATTCCCCTATAAAAACCACGTCGTCCGCATATAGCAAGTGTGACAGAGGGAACTCACCCGACCCACATGTAATCCCACGAAACAAGCCAACGCTCGTGGCCCGCTTCATAATCCCCGAGAGTGCCTCCATGGCCAAAAGGAACAAGAAAGGTGATAAAGGGTCACCTTGTCTAAGGCCGCGACTACACACGAACTCATGGGTTGGAGAGCCGTTTACTAGCACCGACGCACGAGCCGATGTAACAATAGCCATGACCCATTTGCGCTATCTCACCGGGAAATTCATCTGAGCCATAACGGATTCAAGGAAATTCCAATTCAAAGAGTCATATGCTTTCTCTATATCCACCTTAAATAGCATCCCTTGTCTTTTAACTTTTTTCATCCACCCAATTACTTCATTCAAAACAAGTGGCCCATCCGTGATATTCCTCCCGGAGAGGAAGGCTGACTGCTCGGGAGATATTAGCTTCCCAATTACGGCTTTAATTCTAGCAACTGAGACCTTTGACAATACTTTATTAACGCATCCCACCAAACTAATAGGGCGATAGTCTTTGAAATCCAATGGGTCCTTTTTCTTAGGTATTAAAGCGATAAAAGAGGAAGCACAACCTGGCCCCACGGCTGCTCTGTGGTAGAATTCGTCGAAAAGTCGAACAAAATCGTCTTGGAAGCCGTTCCAGCACCTCTTCAAAAACTTGAAATTAGACCCGTCCGGCCCAGGCGCTTTGTCCCCGTCACAAGCCCATACCGCATCTTTTATCTCATGTAAAGAGAAAGGTCTCACAAGCATATCCGCGTCTAAATCGCTCAACCTGTTGATATTGGAACAGTTAAGACTCGGCCTATTTACCAGCGGCTCTTTCAACTTCTCTTCAAAAAAAGAAAACGCCCTATCCTTAATGAAAATCGGATTTGAGATCCAATCACCCTCCACTAAAACACCATTGATCCTTTTGCTAGAGATGTTCGCATTAATAACTTTGTGAAAGAATTGAGAGTTTTCGTCACCTTCCATCGCCCATTTTACCCTCGCTTTCTGTTTCAATTCCAGGTGCTTACGTCGCTCAAAATCCAAAACAAAGGTCTTTGCTTCCAAGCGAGATACCAATTCCGAATCAGTAAGAGCCCTATCATCTGCCACCTTGTCCAAGTCCTCCATTATCGACCTAAACCGACGAAATGATTCTTCCAACTTACCTTTTTCATCCCCCACCCACCATCTAATCCTCTTTTTGAGAAACTTAAACTTAGTAATAATGGCCAGATCCGCAGGCCCAAAAAACGAGAAACTCACACATAGATTGTTGACATACTCCAAGAAGCCCGGCATTTCCAGCCATGAGTTGAAGAACCGGAACGGAATATGGCCGAAATCATTTGAAACCACCGAAAGAGTAACCGGGCTATGATCCGATAGAAACCTCGATAAGGCGGTCACCGACGCATCCCCCCACTTGGACTTAAAATCATTACAAACCAAGAATCGATCTAGTTTGCTCAGTTTCTTCCATCATCGGACATGTATATAAATTTATGCCCCCCCCATATTATACTCCTCAATCTCGGCCCTTGTGATAAAGTCGTTAAACATATCAGCATTTAAACTTACGAATTCAGAATTCATCCTTTCCTCATGACACCTGACGTCATTAAAGTCCCCGAAGAATACCCATAACCCAGACCGAGAGCTCTTAAAAGTTAGAAGATCTGACCACAGTCTCCGCCTCATACCCGGGTCATTTGGGGCATATACATTAACTACGTTCAAGGTCTCCCCGTTAGCTGTTAACACACCCGAGGTAGCAAGAAAAAATCTATTCTTCGTGACAGATGATACCTGGAAAACAGATGGGTCCCATAAGCTTATCAAGCCACCTGATCTACCTTCTGCGTGTACTTGTTCTGAACAAAATGCGGACCTGCCCCATAAACTGTTAAGCTGAAAAAAAGTTCCCACCGTCAGTTTAGACTCCTGAATACCCACAAACTGCAAGCCATGACACGTTTTTAAACCTCTAATCCAGGATGATTTTCGATCATCCCTCACCCCCTTATATTAATACTGAGAAAATTCATTGATTAACCAAGACGACACCCTCACCGTTGATTAGCTCTTCCACCTCATGTTCAAAGTTGCCCAGTTCAATCCCGACTACCGAACCAACTGCGATTGTGAGATTAACTTCAGAGCCCCCATTGAGATCTTCAAGCATAACTGCATCAGACGATGTTCCGACCCTATTTTGTTGAGTAGCACCTCCTGACCCAGTCAGATCAACAACCGGGTCTGAAATTATGTTCCCCCTAGGTGCATCAGTTGGGTTGTTGTTGTTATTCTCCATAGGAACTGTAGCCGTGTATGTTTCAGAAGCGGCCACAGACTAGGGGACTTCCCTACCAGTAAACCTTTCAACCTCATCTAATTTAGAATTTAAATTAGTTTGGGCCGAAAATTGGGCTCCCGTGGCTTCACCTGGATCATCTTCATTTATTGGACTCCTCATGCATCTTGGTCTCTTTCTAGATCTGTTTTTCTGGCCCATCGTGCCTCCCAGGCCCACTGAAAAACTCCCCATGGACTTATTTAGATCAATAGAATTCTGCTGACTAGATTCCCCACGTGGACCCCCACCCTGCATTAAATTATCATTAGTAAAAACTCTCCCAACCCTAGGCGACGTATGAAATTCCCCATGCAGTGACCTTCCCCCATGCAACTGTTGGTTTCCTACAGAACGTCCAGCAGCCGGCATTACAGATTCCGTCGCCGGAATTTTATCCGGTGGAGGCGTGGGAACCTTGTCGGGCCGGAATTCGCCATCCTCCATCTCCTCCATACCAGCCACCGAACCTGCCGACTTAACAGGCGATGCACTAGCTTCCGAGATCAATACACCACTTAAATCAACTAGACTTCGGTCCTCCTCTTCGACCACCCGTACAATTATCTTGACACCATTCCAGATGATTGACACATCCTCATCAATGCGACTGCTCCTCTTAACGGACACCCATACTTTCCCTTCTACATTATTAGTAGATAACCATGAAAACTCCGAGCTTCGAATCACCCTCCCAAATAATTCACCAACTCTATCAAAGAACTGCCCATCCCTTAGTTGAAGAGGCATTCCCCTGATCTTCAAACACACCAATCTGTCAAACTCCATATGCTCCCCCTTCCAAAGAAACGCTGATATGAAGATATTATTCCAAAGATCATCCCTTCGATTAATGAACTCAATGGCCGTATGTTTGTCCCGAAACACCATCATAACCTTCATTCCTCCAATAAGACTAACCGGACTCTCTACATAGCCACCCGGCTTCATCATCCTATTTATCTCCTTCATCGCTTCCACGTTTTTGGCTTCGCCTATCACCGTTCTCATTATGCAATGGTTTGGGTATAAGGCACCCCTTTCGTTGACCACCAAAGATTTAAGTGGTAATGAGGAAGGGTGATTCAACCCGGTCGTCGTACCCCAAGGTGAACCACCTATCTCTCTATTAGTCGGAGCTTGTCTGGAGGATGCTCCTTCTGTTCTGTTGACCGGTATATGACGTGAAGCATCCCGCACCGGGGCCCTCTTCTCCTCCCTAAAAAGACCCCCCATCTGCCTCATCCTACTGTTCTCCTTGTCATATTTTGCCACCGCCACCCCTAACTTGGCTCCATCGATGCATACGTTAAATTCATATTTCTCAGAACCTCACTAAGGTTCTTCACCCCCAGAAATCTCACAAATCCAAACCAGTTCCCCCTAGTATCCGTTTTCCTTGCAACGTAGGCATCCTTGACTATGCCATGAGGTTGAAAGGTTTTCCACAAAACGGAATCTGTCACCCCAGTAGGTAAATTCGAAATGAAGAAGGTTGTAACAGGTCTTGGGTCCGTGATCCCCCGGTTGTTGTTCCGTTGCCGGAAAGCAGGGGCTTTTCGGCTTCTCATGCTCTCTCTCAGACGTGTTTTTGATAAACGTAATTAATCCAAAATAATTTGGAATAATTTGAGATATTTTTGGCGGAAAGCAGATTTTGAGTACAGCCTATGTATGATATTGATATTCTCTCTCTCTCTCACATAGTGATGTGTGTGTGCGTGTGAGGAGAATTCACGGCCAATTGGTGTGTGCGACAGTGCGATTTCTTATCAGTCAAAACAAACCCTAGAACGAACTCTGTCTAATTTTTTTAACCCAAAAATATATATTAACATTGGATAGTTGAAGAGACGTGTACCTAGAGTATTAATCTTCGAAGAACCCATAGTGTACGAAACCAACCCAGTCATGATTCCTATCGTGATCACTAACGTCATTTTGAGTGTTATTGTGATGTCAATTTTAGGAACAAGTACGCCATTGTTCGAACATGCCTCCCCACTCTAACACCAAATTGAACACCCCAGTTTGTTCCTCAGTCTCAAACAAATTATTTCAAAAGCCATAGGATCATATTTCTGGTGCTTCTTTTGGGGAAATGGTGTTGGTAATGTTTTTATTTCTTAAGTAAAATTATTCTAGTTTTTTAAGAGTAAAATAGTTATTTTACACTAACACACCCATATTTTTAAGCAGTAGATTTACAAATAACTTTTAACATGTAGCTTTTTTTGAACTTAGAAACCCAAAACTTAACTCTAAAAGGTTAAGGCGTGAGATCTATAATATTACAAGTTCACATATGAATAAATTCTTGGTGGACTTTCAATTTTCAAATGAGAAAAAAAAAAAAAAAAAAAAAAACTATAATAGCTGCTTTATTGCATTGATCTAGTCACATGCAAATGATCCAGACTGTACTTGCAAATAAACATATCAAATGACATGTCATATAACACATATTTTTATGATTTTATTTTTAGCATTCATACAAGTCACTTAATTTTAAGATTTTAACCTTTTTTATTATCGTTTGAATTAAGCTTCACCATTGTTTAAATTTCATATACTTTGATTCTTATTTCTTCAAAATAAAGTAAGAATTACACCATTGGACTACAAAGTATCAACACAAAAGAAAAAACATGAAAGTATTGGTAACTTTTCAAGGGGCACCATTTTTTTTGGAGTATCAAGTATGCAAGATTTTTTTTTTTTTTAATTCTTGAGTGGAGAAGAAGATATATTTATACTTTATTTACAAGTTACGTATTTAAAAAAGAAACTTTTGTAGTAGTTTCAATTAGTGCTAAAGGTAGACTTGTGTTCCAATCCAACCAACTTAGTTCTTTCATACATTTTCCTTTATCATATCTTTCTCTTATGGCTCACGTTCGAGCCAACCTAACCGTACCATGACTCGAGCCAAGGCCCTAGTCGTACCCATAAACATGACCAGGCGGCTAACCGCATAGGGGTGGTCTCAAACCACCTAAAGAAAGTTGTACATGAATAAAGACAAAATATGAAGGACCAACTATGGATAAAAATCATGTATACTTTACCAAACATCTACTCAAACTCCCATGTTGTTATTGCCTTTTTTGACCTTTTTGGGTTCCTTCACAAAGCATCATTCTTTATGGAAATGACATCAACATTTGTCTGAGTTGGAATTTGGAAGTGAAAGAAGTTATGATAAAGACACTACAATTTCCACAAATGACCCACATGTCCCTATACTTGTGTCCATGTTATCATTATGTAAATAGTAAATACACCCTGTAGAGTTAGAATAAAGAATTTAATAGCAAAATTTTGAAGACCCGGATCCAACTAGCCTCACTCGGGTCGAATCGGGCCAGGCCGAACCAAGGGTAGCCCATCACCATTGAAGCTGTGTTCTGATGAGGAAGTTGATAGTGTGATTATTTCATTCAAGTCAGACACACTATCTTGTAAATTCAATAACAAATCTGAAGTGCTAAAGCTCAATGAGGGCTTAGCCCTTGGAACCACAGGCACCTCAGCCTCACCCTCAAGCATTTGAACCACATTCCGCATTGTTGGTCGAACCGTTGGGTCCGGGTGGGAACATACCAACCCAACCAACAACACTCTTCTCATCTCTGCCTCCTCAAACTCCCCACCCAACCGCCCATCCGCCGCCTCTAATAACCGCCCTTGTTGATGCAAACCCCAAGCCCAATCAACCAAACTACTCCTCTGCCCATTCACCCCCACCCCAATTGCCTCCCTCTCAATGGGCCTCCTCCCACTAGCCACCTCTAGCGCCACCGCACCAAAACTATAAACATCCGTTTTCTCACTCGCTCGGCCCGTTAACAAATACTCGGGCGCCAAGTACCCCATCGTCCCAGCCGCCACCGTTGGGTCCGGCGACTTGTTCTGCTCAACCTCTCTAGCTAAACCAAAATCACCCAACTTGGCATTAAACCCTTCATCTAACATAATATTACTAGCCTTAACATCTCTATGAATCACTTGATTCTCACACTCATGATGCAAATAACTTAAAGCAGAAGCCACACCCATCAAAATCTTCTTCCTATAACCCCAACACAACACAAAACTAGACTCAAAAAGTGCCTTATCAAGTGACCCATTAGGCATCAAGTCATACACAAGCATAATCTCACCTTTCTCATGACACCAACCTTGTAACCTCAACAAATTCCTATGCCGAAGCGACCCGATAATCGATAACTCCGATATAAACTCCGACTTCCCTTGATCACCACTATGACTATTCCTCTTAACCGCTACCACATCCCCTGTATCCAACAATATCCCTTTGTAAACCGTCCCAAATGCCCCATGCCCGATCACCCGGGTCGGGTCAAAACCCTTGGTTGCTAACCTAAGCTCTTTGTACGAAAACTCTTTAGGATTTTTAAAAAATATCACTATCAAAAAGCTCCGATTTTTTCGATTGTTTAAACTTTTTATTATAAACCCATATCAGCAATATCGTACATAATGCTAAAAAGAATGCACTAGCCGTCACAACTCCAGCCACAGCCCCTGCACCTTGTTTACATAGCTTATTATGACATTTACTCTGTTTTTGTGACGTATGCGCCGTTTGTGCTGACACTGTCGGCCCCATTGACGGCGGCGGTGAGTTAACGGCGTTAGCTGCCGGGTTCATAAACGGTGGACCGGGTGGAGACGGTGGGTTTGAGTTTGACCCGGGTTTTGTATCCGGGTCATCGAAAGATGAGGTGAAACTCCACCACTCAACCGAGTGGACCTCTGTACTCCCCTGAGTTGACCCGGCAAACCCAACAAACATGAACTCGTTCAAGAACTGATCCAAATTAGTTGTTAAAGATAAAACCGGTGACTTGGGTTTGGTGTTGGAGTATGAAACAGAGACGTTGAGTTGCTGAGTTGACCCGGAGTAGTCGACCCACGAGTTGACCAGGCTACCGGTTTTTAAATTAATGTTTATTAATCCCAAATCTGTTGATTCTTTCGACACCATTGAATCAAGATTAAACCCAACATGATTCCCATTAACATCTTTAAACTCAAAGTCCATTAACGTATCAAACTCAACAGAAACAGAGCTCGCCGGAATACCCAAAAAGCCACCGGCGTCACCGATGGTTAAATCATCAGGTGAGATGACAAAAGCTAACCCACCACCAATCGAATCCGGGTTGAGATTATTAATCTTGAAGGAGAAATAAGTGGAGAAGCTCGCCGGAGTTGGGTTTCCGGGTCGCCGGAAAGTGACCGGTTTGTTGAATAATACTCTGCCGGCGCCGGAGTTTGGGACGGGAAGGTCTCGGGTGAGACGGACACTGTTGTTGAACATGTGGGCATCGCCTAAGAACTTTAGGCTGGTCAAGGTTAGTGTCTGGAAGTCAAACGACGTCGTTGAGGCTGCATTGCCGGAAAAACAGGGGAGTGATAAAAACAGGGGAAGTATGAAAAAGATTGGAGGAGGCATGGTATGTGGGAGTTAGATCTGGAGATTAGTCATGGGAGATAGAGAATAATAATAATATTATTGTTATTATTATTATGTGGTGAGTGGATTGAAAGGATCACGAGATGATAGGAGAATTGTAGAGAGAGAGAGAGAGGGAGAGAGGGAGGAGAGAGAGGGGTTTGCATGGAAAAGAACAAGAAGAATAGTTGGAGGCTATGAGTGATGAAGATGGAATCCAAAGGAGACAAGTGGGTGTTTTGAAGGACACGTGTCTACCGAACGGTAATGTTTATAATAATGTTTATGATGTAAACATGACTTTCATCCACATAATTTCTTTACAGTTAAGACTTTCAGTTTTCAGTCCGACCTTGGTGCGAGTAAGGTTTTAGTCTAATGCTCACCTTCAGTCACAACAATCTTGGTGTGAGCACACACGATAGTGTTTGCGTGCGTCAGCGGGAGAAAGTGAGCACAAGTCGTGCAGGTGCTCACCCCTAGCCACAACGGGGTCAAGTGAGCACAGTCGATAGAGTTACTTGAGAGAGAAGTCAGTGGCTCGCGTTTGTTCGCTCGCGTCCTACAACGGATGGTGTAACTACTGCACAGGTTACCGACGACGGTAAACCCATGTGAATAATGGGGTACCTGAGCCATTTTGTGTGGCGCCCGGTCTCCGCTTAGTTTTTTTTCCTTCAACTTCATTGCATAATGTTATTATTTTCTTTCTTCTTGGTTATTTACTTTGAATAGAATTAATAATAATGAAATTCAAAGGAAATTATGAACAATGAGATCATATTAAGTGTATGTTTAGAGTAATTTATACATAGGTTATTGAGTTTAAGTTTATTTGGTTATCATGGCTGGGTGGTGAGCATATATGCCGGACTAAGGCTATTTGGTGTGGGAGCAACCTCCTTCAACTTTTTTAATTGTCACATCAGCGCCACCCCATTTTCCGTCTTTACTCTCCTAAAGTTTGAAAATGGTTTCCCCCCATTCCTCCTTCCTTTTTTTTATTATATAAAGTTTGATTAAAAAAAAGGAAAAAAAACTAGGCCAATCACAAAACTCGGGAAGAAACCACCGAATGTACCGAAAATATCGTTGGGGGGGGGGGGGGGGGGGGATGTTCCCCTTCGGTGCCCCTTGGCAACTCACCTCCCGAGGTATTTGCCGAGACCACACCGTAAAGTCTAACAAGGGTGATTGGGACCGGTAACCTTGACTTTTCTTAATCTCGAATTTGTAAAAGCACAGCTAGTATGATTGTGGTAAAAAGTGGCAACCTTATCTTTAAGCTAAAGTTGGACATGTAGAAATTCTTTTTACTTTTTCTTGGTCCACTTCACAAAATTCATTCGCTTTGCAATACAAGCCCATAGTTTACATATTTCATGTTTTTGTTTGCCAAAAAAGTAAATGTACAAATAGTTTTTCAAAACACACATTTTATCCAAAAAAAAATATATCCTTTTTGTTAGTGTGTATTGTTTTAGACTAGTGGGAGTGGGGGCGGGAGAGGGGCGGGAAGGGGGGGGTAACACCGCCGCCATAGGGGCGGGATTGTTGGCGTGGGGCGGGGGGGCGGGGAGGGGATCACCGGCGTGGGGGGGATTAGGGGGACACGTGGCATTGTTTGGTTGGATGACAATTATTATTTAATATTAATTATGATGAAGACATTTAATTAAAAAAAAAAACAAACTGGTATTTAAAAAAAAAAAAGAAATTAAATAAAAAAAAAATAAATAACAATAACATAATTAAATAACTTAATAACCATTACATAAATAACCATTACATAATCCTAATAATTCCTAAATTACTTATTTAAACATTAATAAATCCTAGATTACTTATTTAATCCTAAATCTCTCCGCTATGGAGAGTAGTTGTCCCATTCCCAGGGGAGGGTGACGTACTCGGGTGAGAGGGAACGTGAGCTATCCCGTCCATCGGATCTCGCATCCGACGGGAAGTAGTAGCAGTCACTAGGAGGGCTAGGTCGGCTCCAGTAGAGTTCCTCCTCCTCAATCTCCCGGAGGGCTTCCAAATCCCCCTCAGTTGGGGAAGTCTCGTGGTGGGAGGTGGGGATGGGGGTAGTCTGGTGTTGGGGGATGGGGATGGGGATGGGGGTAGTCTGGTGTTGGGGGATGGGGGTGGAGGTAGCCTGAACTGAAGCAGCCCAAGTGGTAGGGGGAGACAACGTTAGTCGCTCCATACCTGTCTGGGCCATTACATACTCCATGGCCCAGACTAATTCCTCATCCGTCCAGTCATCATCGGCTGGAGGAGGAGGAGATGTTGGTTGTGCAGCACCAGCAGGAGGAGGAGGCCCATATAACCAATGTTGAGGAGGAGGAGGAGGACAAAGTGGAGGTTGTGCAGCAGCAGGAGGAGGAGCGGGAAATAACCAATGTTGAGGAGGAGGAGGAAGAGGAGAAAGTGGAGGTTGTGCAGCAGTAGGCAGAGGAGAGGAGGTGAATGGTAGTCTCTGAGGGCGGCCCCGTCCCCGTCTCCGGCGAGAGTACTGCAGGAGAGGAGGTTGAAAACCGTCACCCATGTTATTCATTGCTTTAGGGAAGAGGATTAGGTGTGAATGAGAATTTGGTTAGGGGTTGTATTTATAGGGTTAGAAGTATGAAGCAGTGGGGGGGGAAACTTTGAAATTCAAAGTTTCAATTTTAAAATTTCAAATTCAAACGTATGGTGGGAAAATTAATGTTTGTACTGTGTGGAGCAGTGGGGGAAAATTTGAAATTCAAACTTTCAAATTAAATATTAATTAAATATTAATTATTTTTTTTAATTTAATATTAATTATTTATTATTAAATTAATTTAATATATTTTTCGGTTTATTTTATTTTTATTATTAGTATTATTATTATTATTATTATTGTTATTATTATTATAAAAAGTTAAAAAAAAAAAAGAAAAATAAAATGCCACATGGCACTTCCCCCCACCTCTTCCCCCCCTTCCACTCCCCACAATTATTTTCCCCCCCCACAAGGGCCCCACAAGTGCCACATGGCGCTTCCCCCCACCTCTTCCCCCCCCACCACTCCTTATAGTCTTAGACTCACATTAGAGGGTGTGAATGCGAGATAGGTGAGGCGGGCACAAGATACTCGCGAAACACAGTTCCACCACCTGACCACTTGCATAGTACCACCCAATAGAAGATCCGCTTTTGGGCTTTGTGCGTTGAAGGACATGTAGCACGGCATATCATACATATAATTACCTAAGAAAAAAAACCCTTGTAAAATAGGAGGATGAGAAAGAAAAGCATTTCAATAAGACTACTCGGAATGGTTGGGGGGGGGGGGGGGGGGGGGGGGAAGAAGGGATGAAACGCCATGTGGCACTTGTGAGACCATTTTGGTGAGGGGGGGGGGGGGGGGGGAGTGACTTGTGCCATTTCTTTTTTTTTTTTTTTTTTTATAAAAAACTTTCATATATTAATAAACATAATAATAATAATAATAATAATAATTTAAACCGAAAATATATTAAATTAATAAAAAAATAATTAATATTAAAAATAATATAAAAAAATTATATTCAAATTTGAAATTCAAACGGTTACTGTTCCAAACAGTTTGAATTTCAATTCCCCCCCCCCCCCCCAAAAAAAAAAACGTTTAAATTTCAAAGTTGTGAATTTCAAAGTTTTCCCCCCAAACGGTCATATTTCTAACCCTATAAATACAACACCTAACCCAATTCTTAGTCACACCTATTCCTCCTCCTCAAAGCAATGAATAATATGGGTGATGGTTTTGCACCAGGAGCTACCGGACCGTCTAATCTTCAGCAGTACTCTCGTCGAAGCGGGGCCGGCCCCGGAGACTACCATTCTCCTCCTCCACCTCCTCCACAACATTGGTTCTATCCTCCTCCTCCTCCTCCTGCTGCTGCACCACCAACCTTCACTCCTCCTCTTTCTGCTGCACAACCAACCTTTCCTCCTCCTCCTGAAGCCGATGATGACCTCACGGATGAGGGAATGGGTCTGGGCCATGGAGTATGCCATGGCCCTTAGAGAAGTGGACCGACTGATGTTGTCGGCCCCCACCCCCACCACCATACTACCCTCACCCCCCACCACCAGACTACCCCCACCCCCCGTCAACGAGGGGAGCCAATTGAGGAGGACTTGGATGCCTTCAGGGAAGCTGAGGAGGAGGAACTACGCTGGAGCCAACCTTCCCCTCCTCGTGAGTTCTGCTATATCCTCGAGGATGCGAGATCCGATGGTCGCGATAGTTCTCGTTCCGTGTCCCCCACGTACCACACAATCGATGACTGGGACAACTACTAGTGGAGAAAATTAAGATTAAATAAGTAATTTAGGAATTATCTAGTGTTAAATAAGTAATTTAGGAATTAGGTGTGACACCCGGCATGTTCGGCTTAAACATATTAGTAACATCTAAGTCTACCTTAGCGAGAAACGTTTATAAACAAACTTAACTGGGTTAGTTGAGTCGGGTCAAGTTAGGATTGTCCAGGGTACAATGATCTGGAGGATCATTGGGAGTCGTTTTGGTAATACACTAGTACCGGGTTCCGTTGTTGGTGACATTACATGAACTAATTAAGTATATGTGTGGATTATGGGTCGTGTGGTGGATTGTATACTTATACTTGCTTAAACGATGTACAAATGATTATACGTGCCTAAATATGCTAAATATAGACTATGGATGCATGCCTATGTGTTAAGATGTGTTAGAATGCGTTAAACACGACAAACTGGAAAACTTGTAAAAGTGGCTTCTGGTTCGACCGTCGAGTGGTCGAAGGAGAAGTTGCAGCTGGTTCGACCCACTACTGAATGGGCGAACCAGGGAAGTGGAGTTGAAGAATTCCCTTCGACCTGGACAAGTCTCATTCGACCCTGGGAAAGGGGCGAAGGAGACCCCCTTCGACCAATCAATTGGTGCGAAGGAGGATCAGTATAAATACCAACCTTAGTCATTTTTTCATCATTTCACAAACCCTAGCCGTCCCAAAACACTCTCAAACGACCTAAAACGCTAAGGAAGGAGTTTTTGCTCTTCTTTTGCATAATCTAACCTATCCACATCATCTAAACAAGAATCCAAGGTGTGTTCATAATCCTAAACCTTTTTAAAAGCATTTTGATTCGTTTTCATCTAACCCTAATTGTCCGGATCTGTTTTAAGGGTGTTTTATGATTAAAAACCTTTCAAACATCTTTCTAAAACAAAACCCTATCATTTAACATGAGTTTTCATAATAAATAACATGTGTTAATTGAGTATTATGTGGTGTAATGTGTTATTCAATGCTTTGCTGCTTTATCTATGTTAGAGACATGATGTATGATTACTTTTGATGCTGATTGATTGTTGTTTAGGGTTAGAATCGATTGGATGATGATATTATGTGTAAATTGGGGATTTTGACGAATCTAGACGTAACATGTGGTGTTTATAATCAATAGAACCCATAGGGATGATCGGATGATCGACAAACTGAGTATTTTAAGTCAAACATGAGTCGACTTCAAAAGTTTCCAAATTGGGTAAAGATTTCATGCATGAAAGTGACGTTTCCATAATTTTTACCATTTTGGGAAAGGGCTGAAACGGATATCGTTTGGGGCAAAATCAGTGGGGTTTTGTTAGGATAACATAATCATGTTTGACTGCTGTGATTGGTGATGTTTCGAGTCGTTTTGAATGTGTTTTAAGCGTTTTTAGGCAAAATAGAACAACAGGGGCGAACCTGGCCTCCTTCGACCAGTCGAAGGTGCGAAGGAGGAATCCCAAGGTCGAACCAGGCTTTTCAGTGGGCGAACGTGGCAAAACGTGCGAAGGAAGCATCAAACGGTCGAACGAGAGGTAAAACGGGCGAAGGAGAGTAAAAAGGTGCGAAGGAGACTCAAAACTGACTGGTTCGACCGTTCTGATGCAGAAATGAGATTTTTGATACAAACTAAGTGTTTTATGCTTGGACCTTGTGTGTAATCTATGTGTATTTGATTAGTTAAGGTAATGGGTCACCAACGGGATGTCGGGTCGGTCTAGTGTGTCGGTTAAACATTTAAACACGCATTAAAACATACTTGGTTACGATCTGGACAATCGGGGACTAGATAACCTTATGGTTATTAGTCGGAACACTTATGTGACCATTTTGATAGATCTCCGGTAGAGGGATTTTCAAGGGCTAAACATCTTTACTTATAATTGAGGAACGCTATCTAAGGTGAGTTCACGGCCCCACTTTTACTGCTTTAACTTTTGGGGGAGAAAACATGCGCTAAACTGTTTTGGTAACATATGTCATACTATGGTTTTAACTTATTATTGCTATACGATCTTTTGGAAAGTCCCGGGGGAAACCATGAATGTGCGGGTTTGCACAACGGGGGAAATGTGGATAGATCTATTGGGCGTGACCTGCCCCACTCGTCGGCTTGGAGGGCCGGGCGGGTGCATATTGTCTCGAACAGGTACATTGGTATCATGCTGAACATACGGGCTGCTTAAACATGCTGAACATTGCTAAACGTGTCTAGTAATGGTTTCCAATCGTAGTAGTAATGAAACATACGCCTAGCTAGCGTACTTGGTAACATTGATATAGTATGGACATGGTAACACATTAGTAACATTTTGAACAAACCTGTGAACTCACCAGCATTATATGTTGACATCTTTTTGGCATGTTTTTCTCAGGTCGCTAAGGTAGCAATGAACGGAACTAGGCGCACGGGTCTGCATTGGCATCTAGATTTTAGTGCACGTTTGTAATAAATGTCTTGAATACTTGGGAACACTGTTTTGTAGAGATTAAATTCTTTAAATGCTTCCGCTTATGAAATTTATGTTTTGGGTTTACGTACTTCATATAGTGTCGTTTATTGTGATCGTTGACTTGGATCCTGGTTTGTCATGTCCCCCACGTACCACACAATCGATGACTGGGACAACTACTAGTGGAGAAAATTAAGATTAAATAAGTAATTTAGGAATTATCTAGTGTTTAAATAAGTAATTTAGGAATTAGGATTATGTAATGGTTGTTTAAGTAATTATGTAATGGTTATTTAACTAATTTAATTATGTACTGTTTTTTTAATTTTTTTTATTTAATTTGTTTTTTTTAAACTAAAACCGGCCAAAAAATAAGTATAAATATGGGCCATTTGAAAATTTCTTTTTTTTTTTTTTTTCAAACGGTCAAATAATAAAGATGGGCCAATGAGATGATGCCACGTGGCACTAACCCCCCCCCCCCCCCCCCCCGCCAGGCCAAATGCCCCCGCCCTCCTCCTTCCCGCCCCTTCCACGCCATAGTGGCGGCGGTGTTCCCCCCCCCCCCCCCCCCCCTTCCCGCCCCATTCCCGCCCCACTCCGGGCACTCTAATGGTATGGTGATGAAATGGCAATAGAGAACTTTAATGTGTCGCTTATGTAGAAAAAAGACAGTGAAAGATGGTAGCCACCACCTTTATACACCCATCACACGTATCGTGTTAATAAACAATGAGCTATTTATGAAATAACAAGAGTTTAAATGTATTTCATCCAAGTATATATTTCTAGAGTATTAATTAGAAAAATTCAACCAAAGACTTTAGATACATGCAAACAATACACCAATAACCAATTTGCATATATATGTAAATTTGTTTTTTTCTTATGTGATTTGTCATCTTATCTATTGCTATCATATATACACACACATGTGTACCATGGAAGAAGCCTAAGAGTTTTGTGTGTTCATGGTTTACCCGACACGGATAGTGCATAGTCATAACCAACCAATGGTACAATTTTTCCCATTCACAACTTACAACATCCGTTCGTTCACAATTGTTTTCTACCATATCATGTTTTTCTTATTTGCTTTTTAAATCTATATATAAAACGAGGTGATAACTTTACAATAAAATACATTAATGGTACACGGAATGGGTTCGTGAAGGAGGCTCAGTGAGCGCGACTTCAACCCCCCCCCCCCCCTCTTGGCCGCGATTTCAACTTCTAAATTTGGAAGGTAGCAATTTAAGAAAAAAAATAATCTCTTCTTTAAACCATTTTTTATACACTACGGTACAAGCCAAAGTTGAGGACGTTGCTAATTATGTAAGAATACATGTGAATAGAGATCGTGAAGCCTCAGATACTCGACTCGTTCAAAATTATTTCATTAATTTTAATCCAACAATCAATGATGAGACGTTTACAAGGCGAGTTGTTCGTCCCCAATTGATTGTGGGAACTAGTCTTATGAACCTTGGTGCATATGTAGGAGTAGGTTTACAGGGTGTTTAAGTTAGTCGTTCCGCTTCAAAATATAAGAATTGAAAAGGTATAAGATGTATGGATCTAGCATCTACTATGATTAAATGTCTATAAAAATTAAATAAAATGGGTCAACAAATAACACAAAACATTCTTGTATTCATATTTAGAATGTAAATTATGTCAAGTCCGCGGACCGCGGTTTGATGAGTTCAATTGTTCAAAGTTCAAATAAATGAACCCAACACAACCCATACAATTACTTCTTTTAAAGACATTATCTGTAACCCGGTACCTATTAAAATCACTAGCGAGAGTTGGTTTGTACTTGAAAGAACCGGTTTTCAGTCATACCTAATTGTATGTTGCACTATCAAAAGTAAAAAAGCAGGGACAGAGTGAAAATATTAATTTTGAACAAAGAAGGAAAACTTACAAATAAAACAACAAATGTAGTGTACAAGAAAATCTTTAAACACTTATGATTTTGTTTATATGTTTTTTGAATTAAGTATAATTTTAATTTTACAGATTTAAAGCAACATTTCTTTCATTTAGAAATAGTATTACAAGTTATTATTTATGTATTATAGATTGTATAAATATTATTTACAACTTCTCATTAACACATTTGATATTGTCTAACCCGTGTATCACACGGGTACTTACTCGGGTTTATATGAACTATAAGAGACGAGATGGAACAACGTATAACTGATATATATATATATATATATATATATATATATATTTATTATTTTATGTAATATTATTATATATTAAATAGCTTCAATAGCAACCTTAGCTTAGGGGGACGGGGCACAATCAAAAATGGTCACGGGTACCTCACTACCAGCACGGTAACACCGTCGCCGGTGGTGCTGGTAGTGGATCCGTAGACTGTTTGCTGGTTGTATCTAACGGACCGTGAAGCACAAACTTTCACACAAATTGTCAGTGTTTTGTTTGTTTTTTTTTCTTTTACTTCAATAATCAACATCGCCTTCAATGTTTGACGGTTTTTTTTTTATGAACAACTATCTTCGGTGGTCGAACCGGTAGCCGAAAATCTGGGGAAGAAGATGGATCTGCGAGAAACGCCAAATAAATGTAATAGAAGAGAAATCAAGTCTTGATTTACCTTAACATGAATATGGATCCATCATCTTTATAGTTTGGTTTGGTATGGCTCAACAGGTACAGAGGTGGTGGCTTCACTTGTGGTGAGTAGGTGCAGGTGTTTGAGATGGTGACTTCTAGAGACAAAGGAGAAAGAGTGGGAAAAGGTATATATTATTATTATTATTATTATTATTATTATTATTATTATTATTATTATTATTATTATTATTATTATTATTATTATTATTATTATTATTATTATTATTATTATAAAACGAATTTGTTTCCATATAAACAGATTTTGACACTTAAGATATGCTAAGTCAAAGTGAATTGTTATTTTAAGCTTTGTTTCCTTTGTTTTATTATTATTATTATTATTATTATTATTATTATTATTATTATTATTATTATTATTATGTGTGAAAATAATTAATAGTTGGGTAAAGAATCAGTGGAGTGTTGCCTCCAAAAAATGTTTCAGTGAAGTGATGTGCCAATGCAGGATTGGTAGAAATCAGTGAAGTGAAAACATGTTCAGTGGAGCGCCCCTTCCCCCTTAGGTTTGGTTCTTTTTTTCCTAATCTAACCAATCAACTTTTATAATTGATTTTATAATTAACGTTTATAACCCCTCAGCTTTTTAAAATCTATATAAAATGACATTTTAACCCCCTTTAGTTTCTAAAGTTTCAAGCTTTATTTTTTTTGTTTACGTGTCGGTATTATTTAGGTTGGTTATAAGTCAGATAAAAAAACAAGTCATTTTTGTTCTTATTTTTATGTACGTTTTCAATTATTCCATCGAGTTTATAAAATTTCAAGTTTTTTTTTTATGTATGTGTTGCTATATTTCAACTTAGTTTACGTTTTGACATAAATATTTTTTGGAAATGGGTGAAGTCGGATATAATACATATTTGTTCTTACTTTTTTTTTTTTTGTATGTTTTCAGTTGTTTTACATTTGGCGTTAATTTTCTTATCGTTTTGATTGCACTACACGTTATATTTTTTTGTTTTCTCTTTTTGTTGCAAACGGTGTTGTATTTAGCTATCATCTTTCGTTTACTATGCCAAGTTTCGGTGTAACCGAAACATATACGGACATATTATCAAACAAAAAACGATTCTCTTAAAACGATTCTTTTTGTTATAATAACAAAAAATTATAACATTGTTCGACACTAGTAAACACTACCTAACCATAAGCAATGTGTCAGGATAAGAGTGGCTAGTGATAAAGAAAAAAATACAGATGAGTGACACTACTGAAACGAGGCACGTGAGGTACAGCAATAACTGCTGCGGGTAACATTTTATTCCTGTAAAAGACCATATATCAACTGAAAAAATCAACGCTTCAGAGAAACCTTCTATTTCTACTTTAAAATAGACAATAATGTATTTGAAATTGGTATGGATTGACATATGATTATATTCTCTCTTTTTCCAACTAAATATATGAATTGTTAACATTTGATTTTCTGAGTCAAGTTGTTTTAAAACACGTATTTATAAATTATAATCATTATAACTTAATTAACTCAAGACTACAAGAACTATGCAGATGTTGACATGTTATGCACACAAAAGTTGCAATAACAGTATGTAATACGCAACATTTAGACCTCACCTAGTGGATGGAGTTTCTACTATACCACTCGTGCGTATGATGGTCAAGTGTTGCGTAAATGCGTTGTCATGATTCATGAATGTCTATTAGTAGTTATATAAACATGAGTTAGGACTGATTATTTCTTTGTTGACATTAGTAACCTTTGAGTTGTCTACTATCCAAACGGGCTTAACAGATTTTAATTACTAAAACTATTGTCAATGCCTATCAATTCTTCTGTTGAATTTAAAGGCTTAAAATTTAAATTACATATTATACTTATAAATAGCATTGACTTTTTCATTTTTTTTGTATACTTATAAATAGCATTGACTTTTTCATTTTTTTTGGAGAGTAGTGTTCAAGCGGTAAATCCTGTGTTGCAAAGTGACCATTGCCTAAGATCGAATCCCATAGCACCACACGGGTTTCTCTTTTCAAACCCTAGCGATTATTTTTTCGGTGGAGCGTGATATTCGAACCTGAGACCAAACTCGGGCAGGAACCCTCCAAGGAGGTAAACCTTCCCACCTCAAACCAGTTGGGCTGGAGATCATTGGCGCATTGACTTTTTCATTAACACGAGGTTGTTAAAATTTATCAATTTTAAAATGTGCAAACTTTTATTTTAGAAAGATTGTAATATGGAATGTTTGGAGGCTAAATGTGAAGTTGTAAAAGGTTAATGCTCAAAGGCTAAGTCATAAGAGTTGGAGGGCTGCTGTGGAAATATATGAAGTTGGAGGGCTGATGTGTCAGAAATTTAACATGTTTTTCATATGTAATTATTATCCTTTTTACACATTTATTATGCTTTTATTGTTAGAAAATATAGCTAAATCGTTCTTATAAGATAAATGCAGGGTTTTAAAGCAAAAAGGAAGAAAAAATAGCACATTTTGAGTGGAGAACAAGCTTCTAGGAAACAAATGGTACATGGTACAACAACCTTGTATTTATAAATAATATTCAAACACTCTTCTTGCCTATATATAGAGGCCTTCACCCCTCATTTGAGACATCCCTTCATCCATCCCTTCTATCACATTCCACCTGAATCTCTCCCATATTTCTGCCATCTCAGGGTGTTGTAAGTGCCATTTGAAGCTTGGGATCACCCCATAAACACTACACGAGAGAGAGCTTGAGAGAAATCACTATAAATCATCCCGAAAACCCTTTGTAATCCTTTAGCAACCACCACTATGTTTTCTTTGAAAACCCAACTTAGTGTACATGTTGTAATACCAATCTTTGGCTAAGATTCTTGGGTGTTGCTAGGGTGAAGACTACTTTGGTATGGATTATATAGTTTTTTATTTATTGAGTAGTGTTTTGTGTTCTCGTTTAATTCTTTCTACTTTAAACTTTGTTTCATGAATTAATTAAATTATCACTTAGTATTTGGTCTTGTGTGTATTTTGATAAAAAGTGGAAGGACTTATGAGTGTACCCATGGTGTGTAACAACCCATGCACTTGTAAGCTAACCTAATTCCATGAGTAGTGATTAGCCTATTTGTGTTTGGAAACACTCACACTTTGTGGCTTAATCCTCTATTATAAATCTCACTTAGGGTCGGTACGGTCTTTATACTTGGTCCTAGTGATAAGCCAAGACTTGGTCATGCGACTTAGCTTCATGGTCTATGTGTTAGCTTTGGTGCAAACCAAGAATTGGTGAACCCGTGTTGGAAGCGGGCGGTCTTTATCTTCTTTCATTACTATATTGTCGCGCAGTTAGTAATAGGCCAATCATTTTTTAAAAGATAAATAATTCTAGTAAAGGATGAGCATGAGCTGGTTGGCAACAACTCCTTTATGAGGTCAAATGGTAGCTTGTTCGGCCATGCTCCGGCCGTCGGCAAGTTATTCACAAAAGTCTAAAGTAGTCTGATGTCATTATTGCAACATTCGGAGGTGGGTTCTTCGGGGTTGGGTTGACACAGTCTCGGGTGATCCTCCCCTCATTGTTGAGAGGTGAGCTTACCAGGTCGGGAGACCCTCAATTTAAAAATGAGAACACAAACTAGTTATGCGATAACAGTCACCTTTAGAGAATGTGGTAAGGCACAGCTCAAAGTTACGCAAAAGTGCGTAACTGAATCACATCACTCAATCAAGTAATTACCGTTAATCCATCCCAAGGTTAGTTGGATCCCCAAGCAACACTTCTCTTCGGACATTGGTTTCTACGTCAGTGATTATCGTTTTTTCTCATTTTTATCTTTACTTTTATTTAAAGCAACTTAAAACTGAGTAGGCGAAGTCGTGTATTTGGGTTCGATACTCGGTACTCGCTTGTGTCTATACTGCACTCGATAGGTACACTTGTCTATTGTGTGGGTTAGAGCGGTAGCATTTATCGTTTTACTTTATAAATTTAAAACTTGAAAAGTATCTCTTCTTAAAGTCTTAACTTAATTTCCTTTTTCCACCGAGCTTTGGCATTTCCATCAGGAACTTGTCAGTTTAAGAAAAAGAGGTTCAAGTGTTTTAATCCACACAACATCAAGTTTTTGGCGTCGTTGTCGGGGACACGACATATTTCATAGAAAGGTTTTAAGTTGTTATTTTAACCTGTTTGTATAGTTTTCTTATTTTGTAGGATGGATCATCAAATTGCTGAAAATGGTTGCTACGTTCAACAAGTATGTGACTATTGTGGTGGACCTCGTTTTCCCCATAGTTGTGAGACTACTTGTTTTGTATTTTTCCATGTAGCTATTGCGGTGGACCTTCCTACCCCCATAAATATGAAGTATACATCTCTCCTTGTCTTCCCACTTTTAATTCTTACCCCTGTGAACCTTCTCCATATTCACCTACACCTGAACCTCCTCCACCTTTACCTTCCTACGAACCACCTCCATATAACCCGTCACTATCTCTATACTTTCATATACCACCACTTTTTGAATCTGCAACTTTCTCACCTTATTCTTTTGAAGAAAAATACCCCCCCTGAAAATTCACCACCATTTTTGCTATCTCCATCACCAAATCCTATCTCTGAGTCCGAACCCGAGTCTATGCCCGAGTCCGAACCTCCTCTAATCGACTTGGAGAAGTTTGCTGAAAATCTCGAGATAGTCAAAAAATATCTTTTGAAGAAATTTGCAATGGAAGATGAAGCAAGAGTAAGGGCATCTTCAAATTGGGTTGTGTAAAATATCCTAGTGGGTTGGGTTGTGGTAGTCTAGGTCAATATAGATCATCTTGAAATTCGGGATTTAACAAACCATCACATTGGTTCACACCTCGTTAGCTTGCACCGCCTACCCGAGATTTGGTGGTTTTGTTGCTTAAACCAACAACTTTTTTTTTGCTTATCCATGGCAAAATTGTTTGGATGTGAAAGAATGAATGGTAAAATGGTTTATATTTGAAATGGTTTGGATAAATTAATGATTTAGTAAAATGGTTATTTATAAAGGTTAAAAAAAAATTTCTTTAAAGGCTAACGGTCATTTGAAGCATTTATTGATTTTTTTAATTCAAGATAACAGTCATATTACCGTTCAAAATGCTGCAACCAAATCGGCTTGCCTAAGCCGAAAATGCAAGCTCCAAATTGAAGCCTCACTACCCGGGCCAGTGTGGCCGCGGGGCTACTCAAACCGAATGGGCCTAGCCGAGGGTGCCCCGTCCCCACTAAGACTAATGTAAATTTTAACCCTCTAATTTACTGAATTAGTATGTCAGGATTCGTTTTTTTTTTTTTTTTTTTTGTGTCTTGTGTAAATCAGTGGAAATCTTTTAATTTGAAACCCCTTTCTTCCCAAGTTCGAATCTCTCCCCCCCCCCCCCCCCCACCCACCCACACACATCGGTTCCTTTCAAACCTATTGGGTATATATTTTTTCAATGGCGGCGGGACTTGAACCGGATAACTTTCGGGCAGGAACCCCATAGAGGAAAACCTTCCCACATCCGTTATAACCACTGAGCTACAATATCATTTGCGTCAAGATTCGTTTAGGTGAAGCAACACATGACCATAGTAGAACATATTTTAAAAAGAAAAGTTGTTAAACCACAAAATATTTTATAATGTTACAAAGTTTATTCATTTAAGTTCGTGACATACCTTAGATATGTAACGTAGAAAGATAACAATACAAGAAAACTCGATTAGTTATACACTCCGAGTCATTTTTAGTTACTATTTACAAAACGACAGTCTTTTCGAACCTCGCCTTCCTCTTCGGTTAACGGGTTATTTTCTGACAAAGTGAGAAGAGCCTTTGAAAATTGTTGAAGAAAATAATCGTTATCCGCTGCCATTTTTTCAACAAATGGAGATGTTAACGGGCTTGAAACAAGTTGTTGATCAACTATTAATAGTCCTTTGTTGTTCATAATGTTCTTGTAATACATGTTGTCTAAAGTCATTGGTGTCTTTAGGTCATTCCTTGAATATTCTACAGCATTTGGGTCTGGCTTAGGATGGGGACAACGACGCTTGAGATACTCAGCATGGGTTGGGTCCAAGGTCGGGTCAACTGTCGGATAGAGCCGGTCCACAATGTTCACACAATGGACCCTCCCTACTGAGTGAGCACCTATAACAAAACGAATTAAATTATCACATGTTGTATGACATAGTTTCAGTGAATATGGTTGTTACCTAATAGAGCGACCGTTCCTTCAACGTCAATTCCCACGGACTGAAAGCGCGAAAGAACAAACGTCATGGAATCATTATGATTTGGTAACAATTCATCGATTTCTGCAAAATGGCTTTCCTTACTATCTTTTCGCCCGGTTTTCATCTCAATGCGAGGTCCTCCCAACTATATATGTAACACAAACTAATAATTAAACAAGTAACTAATAGATATTGCAAGTTGTAAATAAATGCTAAGTCCACTAGGATTTTACTATCAGGGTAGATTATGTCTTTATATAAATTCATGTTTGTTATTATAATGAGACAAACATATATACAATCTTTTACTAACAATTGCAATACGATTTTTTTTTGTTTATTTAAAAAAAAAAAACGTGTAATTACATTTACATACCAAAACGACACCATCTCTAGCCGAAAGAGCAACAATGTCCGCACAAGAAACAGTCATGGGGCAAGACTTCTCAAGTGCATCTTTGATTGTGTTTATATACTTGAAATTTCTCATCCCCATGTTTCTTGTTGATGTCTTTTCTGATTGTATCCCATCTATGCCATCCAATAATATCGATGCGTCACATGACTAAAAAAACAAAAACATTTAAAATGTGATAAGGGCAGGAATAACGAATCTCTTTATGATAAACATAACCTTTTTACAAGTTCGTTACTGAAAACCAAGAAAGTTAACGCGTAAACTAGTACCTTAACCATGCAATCATGGAAGAGAGTTCTAACCCAAGAAACCGCAGTGTTTCCATGTTTATGATACAAACTTATAACTTCTTCTTTTACAATTTCTTCTGCGTTTGGACAACTTTCTGAATAGTAATTTAATTGGATTTCACCTTTACCTACATAGATAGTATATATAACACATAAATATAAATTAAGTACTTCACGATTAAGATGTGTGTAATGTATATGAAGCCTTTACTTATTGTATATTTATAAAAGTATAAAAAAAGTTTAAAATGTTTGTAGAAATACCAAAATGGAAGAATAAGAGGAAAATGAAGCTTATGTTGCAAAATAGCTTGTGAGTTGCCATAATTAGTATGCTTTAAAAGCTTGTACCTTTGAGCAAGTATTAAAATTTACAAGTATCTAACCCTCTTTATATAGAAGAGTCTTTGCAAGCGAATAAAAATTACAAGCATGCAAAGCTTGTCCACTTGGCCTATTCTTTTTGACTTTGTGTTCCTCTCCTCCACTTATGCCTATTTATAAAAGGGGAGTATTGTTAAAATTGAGAACATCTATTGTATAGACTTCATATAAATATATTTTGGATGTATTTTACGACTTAGTGATACACGAAATATATGTCTATATACACTTATTTGATTTTTTTTTATTTTTTACATAATATTATAATAAAATGATAAATTACATAGGGATGGTAGGCAGACGGACAACAAGCTGCACCGCCACCCATTTCTAGATAGAAAATCCGAATCTGCTAAAAACAAAACCTCACCCTTGAGGGATGAAAAAGTTATTGTGCACTACTGCTAATTTGATTAAAAAATTATTGTTAATGGACAATTAGCGAATATATTATAACTTATAGTAATTTCACAAATAATTAATATATTTTTGAGTACATATCTATATTATAATGAGTTTTGAATGGGTAAAAATGTCATTTCATATTCACCTATAAGGGTAAAATTGTAATTTCATTACATTTGCAAGACAAGTTTAATACAACAATTAAATAACTTATTAACTTATACTTTTGAAGTCAAACAAATTATGATAAATAACTTAATGTAAAAATTTAATAAAAAAATTAAATAATTTTTTATCTTATATGAAAAAATAGTACATAAAAATTTGACTAACGTATATAAACTCAAATTAAAGGAATATGCATCATCTCACTCGCGACTAACTCGGTCATTAGCAAAACCCAAATAATTGTCAAACGAGAATACATGCTGACTTTAGTTTAAAAGTTATTGTATAAGTAATTAAAGTTTACGATTAAAAATTACAATAAGATAATTGTTGCGTTAATTAAAAGCAACGTCATTGTTTCTTTGATCAACTGTCATGCTTTCTTTGATCAACTGTCATGCCTTCTTTGATCCGCGCATACAACACAAACTTCTCCTTCACATCTATAGGTGTCTCATTAGACGAAACAAATCGACCAGCTAGTACCATGGGATGGCAAACCCATCCCACATACCATTCTTTATTTTTGATCGCTTCATTTAGAGTATTTAGATACTTACTTGTTTTTTACAAGAGACTTGAATCTTGTCTTTTGCTTCAAGTTTTCAATTTTCTTCTGCATCACTTTATATTTTCATACGTGTTTTCAGTATCAAAGGACTTCCCCTACCTATATTGTGTTTAAGAGTAATATGTTTAATCATTATTTTTCACTTTTGTTTTTTTATGTAGAAAACTCTATGGTGACATCTATTGTTTTAAACTTTGGGTTACTTTTACACCACATGATATTTATTACAAACTTTGGGTTATTCTACTACAATATCTACACCTATTCCCTACTAAAATTGTACACCCTCCGATCATATATTACACATTATCAGTATGTTTGTATAATGTACAACACCAACAACGTGATTGACCAAATACAACAACCAAACCCAGTGCAACATCGCCGTAACACGCGGTTTCTGCTAGTGTTACCAAGTGAATACATTATAATAATTTTCGTAAATGGAGCTATGATTCCAAAACTGAAAACATTATTGTGGTGCATTTTAAAGTGGTATACCATTTCACACCGATTGTGGTCTCGTGAATAATTATATTTAATTTTGTATAATATTAAACAAACCATTTAAGTATTGATAAATGGAGTAGATAAATTATATGAATAGTGTAAAATACAATTAGTAAGTTGATTTGGGAGGTTCTTGAAATGATTAGAAAGACACCAAGATAGCCGCCCCACCAACCTTTCTTATGTTAAAATTATGTATTCTTTAAAAACAAAATATACAAATACTATCAGAAAACAATAACTGAACCGATATATAGCTTTATAAAATGCTTTATAAAACGCTATATGAACTTTATGAGTTAAAAAATAATTATTAATAATTTATATAATCCTAAAAATAGCATTTATCCTATTAGTCTAAATCATAGTTGTCAAAGCGCCTAGGCGCACTCAAGGCGCATAGGCCGAGCCCGGAGCCTAGGCGCAAGGCGCATAAAAAATGACGGCTTTTTATAATTAAGCGCATAATATAAAATACATTTTTTAGGGATTATAGAGATGTTTTAGGCTTGTTTAGGGCTACTTTAGCATGTTTTAGGGTTGTTTAGGACTTGTTCATGACTCATTTAGGATGTTTTAGAGGTTTATGCAACTTTTAGCCTAAATTTGGCCGGAAATCAGCCCTGATAGTGCGCCTCAGTGCCTAGGCGCGCGCCTCACAGGGTGCAGCGCACTTGGTGCGCCTCGAGCCTAGGCGCGCTTTTGACAACTATGGTCTAAATATTAAGAGCATCTTAAATTAAGGACCACTTGTTGTATTAACATAATTGGATTGGAACAAACTCTACCTTACAATGTGGAATTCCTAGTTAGGCAACAATGCATCCTTATAATCAATTGTGGGAATTATCACCACCACACCAAATTCTAATAAGTCAATGAAAATTACATATTTTGACAATGGGATATCATAGTTATAACAAATGATAAATTTTTTAAGTCATGTATACACTTTGTTGGTTAAGCATGAAAAACTAATTTTTCATGAGTAACATATTAATGATCTTGGATGTGATAGGGAGTAAATGTTTACGTTATTAACAAGTTGTTTTAGACACATTCTCGTAACAGTTTGGACGCACCATTATAGTCGCATCAAGCGCTCATGTGTCAGTCTTAGTCACAATGGACGCAACGTTGTAACGTTGGATGCACTGTTGTAAGTGGTCTAGGCATGCAACCAAAATTGAAGAACCAAGACTCACCGTTATAATCAACAACTAGATTATACTTCGGGAGCGTCTCAGGTTGAGAAATTTAATATTATACATCAATTTTACATATGAAATATACTGATGTATAACTCTAATATTAATATCTAACCTAAAACAAATTAACAATGTACAACTCCAATGCTAACACCTAACCTAAAAAATGTAAAACTTTAATGTAACTCTAATATTAACACATATCCTAAAGACTAAACAAATGTACAACTCTAACATACTAATATTGATACCTAACTTAAAACAACGTATAACTCTATTAACCTATTCGTACTGATTAATGCTTTACCTGAACACTTTGTGTTTTTTTTCCTGTATGAACAAAACCCCACAAAAAAATTTCTTCGTTTTTTATATAGCACTATGGTATTGGAAAGATAATAAAACGCTCGTTAATTTGGTGTAATTTTTTTCTTTAAAAAATCTCGTATATTAAAGATATTAACGTTTAAAAATTATGGGAGGAAACATGAGAGTGAAAAATCCAATTTTATTTTTGAATTATTTTTTTCCTAAAATATCTCAATGTCACATGGGATGACACATGACACACTCAAGGAAGAGAATGTCTCTTTGAGTGTCATGTCATTAAAATGACTTTGGTTTATTATATGTATAGATATAGATGTATGTCATTATATATCTATCCTTTTTAGAAATGTCGGTTGGGTTTCCCCTCGACAAATCCAACCCCCAACTTTATCAGTTGTCATTTTTAGCCCTTATTCAACTTTACAAATTAACCTTTTAATTTCTAATGCTTCAACTTTACCCATGCACCATATATAATATACGTTTTTAACCTATTAAGTTTTTTACTAATTTAGTTTTTCTTCAATAATTTATGTTTGTTTTTTTTTTTTTTGTAAAAAAAACTATTTTCGAGTTTTTAAAGTTTCGAGTTTACCCATTTTCATTCATTTACTTAATATATATATATATATATATTTTGACGTTCATATTTTTATGTACATTCGACTTAATTTTTTTTTAAAACAAGTCAGGTCAAATATAATACATTTTCATGCTTATTTTATGTACGTTTCTAGCTAGTTAATCTAATACGTTTTTATTCGACAGTACAAAATTAAAGTTACTCTATTTTTTAACATGGCCGCAACGTGCAACGGGTAAGGTTAATACTTATATATGTGTGTCTATACTAAAAACCAAATTCGTTGGTGTTTACATCTCTAGACTTTGGTCCTTTCACTTTGAAAAAAATTGTTTGCCAATGTGTTTTCTTTTGTAAGTGGTTTCTTTGTTATTTTTTCTTTTTTTTAAGCTTTAATTAATATTTTATTAATATACATGTTAGTTTTACTTTTATACATGTTTTATGCTTTTTTTTTTGTATGCTTCCTATATATGAGTCGAACCATACATAATACGTTATAATTTTACAATACAAAGACGATTTACTTTATATAGTTAGCACATCACATAACACTTGGACTAATCAATGCGATGTTTGCAACGGCCCGCGACGCATCACCCGCGTGTCATATTACTAGTTATTTAAAAATCGCCTAGTATAAAAATAGCAATATTATACTGAAATAATAAAATCTCAAGTTATTTAAAAAATCATGAAGTGAACAAAATTAGGTGAGTTTTGAAAAATTGATTATAATTATGTTTAACTGGTACTACGGGTACTTCAACTTATTATTTACAAATCCTATAATTATAACCATTTAATTAGTGATATGAAAGATGCAAATTGCAACACTTGAAATTATATGTACACACAATAGTTAAAATATAGTGCAATCACCATTATCTCATTTTCATCATGTTTGGTTTGTTTCAACGTCACTCAAGATAACATGGGAGCTTTTAAATAAATACATGTGGTTCCAACTTCCAAGTCTTATCACAATTATTACAACTTTTATTCATAAAATATTATGAATGGTTCGACTATAATTCCATAATTTTTTTTTTGTTAAATTTAGAATGCATAAGAGACCGTAATAGCCAAGGCGATCATGCTACCGACAAAAGAGCATAAGATCGCTTCGTCTGTTCACGTGTTACAAATGTGACATTAGAAAATGTAATCACAAATACAATCATGACCGCCTCGACCGGCAAAGTAACACAAGTCAAGGCACACGAAGTGGTATCGGCGAAGAGATCCAGGAAAAATCAGGGCAACACACGCCCCCGTTGCCAATCGGGGCTGGTGAAAAGCTTCCCGATTCGGGAACCACTCCGTGTGCCATAAGCAACGTTTTTCTATGCTCTTGGCTTTTGATATTTTTTGTGTTTGGTTCAGTACTCCAGCCAGTAGTAGGATGAGGCCCAAGTTTGTTTTCATGGCCCATTGATTTATTAAAAATAATAACGTAAGAATAGCATTGATTTATAAATTATAACTATTCACAGCTTGTGTTTAAAATTACCTGATTCCATATTATGAGGTAAAGTAAAATTCATATAAATCTAAAGGTCAAAAGTAAATCAATGTTTAAGGACAAATATACAATTGATATAAGATCAAGGATTGAAAGTAAAAATTAACAATCAGCAAGCCTTCTGAATTTGATATGATTAACAATGAACAATGGATATATAGAGAAAATGATACCTATATTAAGATTTTACAGTATGCAGAGTTGCAGATAACAAATAAGACTATAATTAACAATCAACAAACCTTCTGAATATGATATAATTTCCATTAATTAGCATATATATATATATATAAATATATACATACACAGCCCCAATAAATTAATCAGGGACACTGCATCATGATTGTCATGGATGCACAATGTTTACCAGATTATTCCAATCCACCAACATGTATTTACAAGAATAAGATACACAAGTCTTACCAACTTATTTCTGTTTCATGGGTTCTGCTTTGCAAATGGGACACAAGTTCTTCATTGACAACCATTTTCTGATGCACCCAACATGAAAATCATGCCCACAAACCCTTAGCATCCCCACATCATCCATATTTGCATACTCTTCCTGCAAATCAAAGCGTGTCGGGTCAAAATTAGTCAAAATATGTAAAAACAATTAAAACAGTTTTAATTAAATGCAATCTTACCAAGCAGATGACACAAGTTACTTCGTCTTGTATTTGGTCCGAAGAACAGTATATTGATTCTTGTATACATTTTGAAATAAGATGATCCGACAGGCCAGTGCCAACACTTCCAATTCTTTCCCCAAGTGCAAGAAGCTCCTATTAGTTTAATTAATTAGTCGAGGAAAGACTAAAGAGAACAAAGTAAGTAATAAAATGAGAAAAAAAATATATAGCCAACCTCGTAACTCATGTCATCTATGTCGAGTCTCATGTCCCGATGTTGATCAAAAGGATTTCTCGATCCATAGGCAGCCGATCGATCCATGATCATAACACCCTGCAATGTTACAGATTCATAATAAAAATCAATATAGTCAAAGTTACCAACACACCAACTGCCACATCATCATCATTTTGACCATGTAAATATCACCTTATTAAAAGAGTGCACGTACCTCAGATGGTGGACGATCATGAAAATTCATCCTAGATAAAGATCGGTATCTCCTGTCACTAGCGTGCCAGCCTATGCTGGAAGAAGGCCTTGCACGGCGGGAAGAATGATTATTGGTGGCTATGGAAGAATGATTGTTAGTGGCTAAGGAAGAATGATTGTTGGTGGCTAAGTGCAACCCTTCATCTGTTAAGTTGGTTGAAGACACCCTGAAAGTTGGAGCAGGCCTTTGACTTTGACTAAAACCACTTCGAACGCCTCTCACCGATTGAGCGGAAGAACTCGGGAAAGTTCGAAAGACATGACTGTTATTCTGTTGCCCGTTTACTACCGAAGAACTAGGATTACTGCTTTGTTCGAGAAACGGGTTTAGTTGTTGGTAATTAAGGGAGCTATTTTCTGCAATTTATAGAACAAATTTTGTTTTAAGTTATTTCAGAAACATAATGATATGTGCATGAAGCCATGAAACCTTACCATTAACAGCAGAAGACATACAAGTTGGATTCAAACCGTTTAAGCTTGGACCAATATCCATGGGTCGGCTGGTTGTATAAAAATCACGTGCCAAATTGCTTGTCAAATGATTCCTAGCAGGGTTTGTTTCCAAGTCAAAGGTTGACCGGCTTCTCACATTCCTAAGAGAACTCCCCCCACCAATCGAGAGGGCATTAGGGTTTGTTGTGTTATAATCAAAAGGTGCTTGAAGAAAATGTGTCCAATGTTCATCAACCATTGCAACATCAGAAGCAGAAGAACTTTGACCATCTGGAACACCGGGGCTTTTACGTTTATATTGAACACTTTGATTACCGACCCGAATGTCAAATAAATCTTCTTCGTTAAAAGGATTTCCACTGTAATTAGATGAAGAAGCTCGAATTCTATAATCTTCAGGAGCTACATAAGTAGACGGTGTATGAAGGGTAAGCATAGATAGATCTGATGGACCAGCAACATCTTGTTGATAATTTGGGATCTGATGATTGTGTGGTAACGAAGAATATCCATTTGATGTTGGAGTGTGAGTACAGTGTGCGTATTGTGGTCCATCAATTGACATATTATCTGCGTGATATATAAGAGAACTACTTGGACCAGCCCCATTTCTTGCTGGAAATCAGATAAACAAGGAAAGAAAAGGTTAAAAGAATAATGAAGAATAATCAACTACCTAAGCCGAATGAACTTTGTATTAAATATCAATACCAGTAGGCATGTAGGTATTTTCTGCAAAGTTCCAGCTCTGTTCATTCTCAGGCTCTAGCATGAACGACGGGCTAAAATGATGCTGATGCCCCATACCGACAAGAATCTTGGTGGCTTGCCAAGATTGCTATGATTAATTGTCAACTATCGACAACAAAGTTTTCAATTGTAAGAAGCTGTCAATAATGACAAAGAATACATATTACTACTTAAGAAAGATAGAAAGAAACCAATGACTCAGTGAGCATAATATAGCATTCATCACAATCTCACGTCTCAACCTTATGAAACATAAAATACGCATTGTAAAGAAAATATAAACATGCAGAATGCATTTTATTTAAAACCTATGCCAGAAAAAACTGAAAGTGAATGAACAGAATTCCTGGACTAACACCATTATTTTCAATATATTTAGATTAGAGTATTAATATGTTACTTGCTTTACCAATTCATTGGCTTGATTCAATGAGCCTTTTCTTTTTAAAATTAACAAAATTTGACACTACAGAAAGATATAGTCAAAAAATAATTCCCTAGCAGCCTGAAAAATCAGAAACAGATAACTAGACGTCTGGAATCTGGATCGGTGATCCTGATGTTACCCAAACAATTACTAGCAACTTAAGAGACAAAATGACCACAATTAACACCAAAACTAATCAAAATCCCAATATAGATTCACTCATACTCCCAATTTCTCAATATGTATATCTAAACCTGCTACAAACATTCTACGTTTCGACCTCACTGCAACAAACTAAACTAAACTCCAAGTCTCCAACACCTGTTCTTTCACACACACACACACACAAACAATTATACCTACCGTTAAAACTATCCGCGTAACATATTACATACTTCACAACCATCGACAATCGCTAATGACTTAATTCCACACGATCAAATCACACTACCAATCAGATATAATAATTACCATTTCTAATCAAACAAACATGTAAACCTAAACCTCCTACAATTCTAGAAACATCTACCTGACTGCACCTCTTCTAATCAACGCTTATTATACCTACACCTAAACAACATGTATTTATTCAACTTATCAACAATAACATCCTTTAACAAAAACCTAAACATCATCATCATGATCATCATAATTAAAACAAACTCTATATTCCGTAAAGTAACCGCTTAACATACAGTTTACAATCATCAACAACCGTTAATTCCTTAACTCGGTCTTCATTTCTAAACAGACGATCAAATAACAGTGCCGATCAAATAAAATTACACGTAATTACATAAATAAAACAAAACTAAGTGCTACACGATACATATATAATATAAATAATAAATATAATATAAAGAAATGATGAGGAAATGAAGAGCAAGAAAAGCAGTGAGCGATTGATGAGGAAAGTGAAAGGGAAGAATCGTACGTGTAATTTGACGGTGGATGGATGAAGGATGAAATCCGATTGAAATGATAATAAACGGTTAGAGAGAGAGAGAGAGAGAGAGAGAGAATAATAATAATAATAATAATAATAATAATAAGGGATATAGAAAGGTAGGAGGAGGAGGAGGATTCGGTGGATGGCACATAGGGGGAAAGAAAGGGTGGGGTGCGTGTGCGTATGAGTTGGTTTTGGGTTATCGTTACACGGAACCCGTTCCTTCAATTCATTCACATCTCATAATGATTGTAATAATAATAATAATAATCAACTCCTCCTACCTGCGTATTCATTTTCGTATCTATCTATGTGCCTAAATCTTTTCTTTTCTTTGCTTTTCCTTTGCCACAGGATAAAAATTAAAATACTGGATTTTTACTATTTTTGTCATGGGAGTACTTTTTTATCAACTAAAAAGTGCAAAGTTAGGCGATGAAGCCAGCCCGCAATGGAGTTTATATTCCATTGTTTCTTTTTCTTATTTTTATCATTGTGTTATTTTTCTTCAGTATTGTATTATATTTTGTAGCTCATTGTGTCATATTTCGTGATCTATTGTGTTTTTTGCATCCTTCTTACCCTTCTCATTTTTGTTACACTGCGTTGGATAACTTAACCATATGTTTGTATAGATTTATTTGAAAATTAAAATATTTTTTTAGTTTTGCATTACCTCTAAAATATAAATAACAAAAGATGGCCGTTTTATAAATTAACATGTGAATTTGATTTAGAGATTTCACAAATTACACGTTAATCGATCCATATGTGTATGATGTTGTGTATATTTATTCGGTTATTTCCTCTTCTACACAAGTGTGTGTTTTAATTTAGATTCATGTGTGTCGATCTTGGTTCACATGTGTATAGTTCACGTTGGTCAGATGTAACTTAGGGGCTATGTGGTAGATATAACTATTACTTCAATTGTTGGTCAAGGTTTGTACACTAACATGTAACCGCCTAAGAATGTTGAATCAACTTCAAGTAGTCTTATTTGTCGAACATATTAGACATGTCGTTGTGTTGTTTGTTACTATTTTCTCTGTCCTTTTGCCGTCTATATTGAGCATTATATTACATAGTAAATCAATGAACAAATGCTAGTGGAATCAACCACAATGCTCATCAAAGTTATTTAATCTAAGTTTCTTTTTCTTTTTAAAAAGAAGAGTCTAAAGTGTGACACGTGTTTAAAGCAAACTTAGTAAAAGAATAGCTAAAAACAACACAAATGTCAACTTCTAGGCCTTAACAATAGAATAGCCCTGAAATAATATACTGTGTGAACAACAAGAAAACATATCCCTACTAAGCAACTTTGTGCAAATAAAAAGTGAAATTCGATTTGCTTTTAGCTAAAACCGAATATACATATCCCAACTTTATTTTGGATCCATGGCCCAAATCAATCTTTATGGTTAATGTGAGACAAAATAGTATTGAATATGAATTGTTATTGATGATGTGGATTAACAACATAGAGTCCTTTATATAGGCTTTACAAGATCTTAAATAAAAAAATAAAAAAAGAAAGGAGCCTCAAATGGTTATATCTCTAATAAAGGAAAAGGAGCCTCAACGGCTATATGATTGTTAAATCAATAGCTGTCAAATAAATTTTGCTGACTAAATCTTTTCTAACACCCCATCTCAAGTTGAGTAGTGGGATTCCCGATGCTCAACTTGTGTAGACAATTGTTGTGAAGTCTTCCGTTGACAGATTTTGTAAGTATGTCTGCTAATTGATCTTCTGACCGAGTGAACTGGAGTTCTATAGTCATGTTTTCGAGTTTTTCTATGATAAAATGCCTTCGACTTCTACATGTTTCGTACTGTCATGTTGGACAGGCTTCTCAGAAATTTGTATAGCTGCTTTGTTGTCGCACAAGATCTTGCTTGCCTCCTTCTGAATAAATCCAATTTAAGTTAGAAGCTTGCGTATCTATAAGACCGCTGCTAATCCCCTTGCAATACCTCGGAATTCAGCTTCAGCACTGGATAGAGCAACCACCTTTTGTTTCTTACTTCTCCAAGTAACCAAGTTCCCTCCAACCAACGTAAAGTATCCTGATGTAGATCTCCGGTCCTGTTGATCTCCTGCCCAATCAGCGTCGGTGTATGCTTGAATCTTCAAATGTTTGTTTGGTTGGAAGAGAATACCATAGCTGGCAGTCCTTTTAAGGTACCTAATAATTCTTCGTACAACATTGATGTGTTGCAAAACACATCTCTTTTCCTATGTATTTTGTATATTATTTGGTCATGTTTTTAGTCGTTTTGTGTCGTTTTTATTATGTATTTATGTATTTTATTATTTTATAGGTGTTGGTGAAAAATGAGCTCAAAATGAAAGAATTTTAATCGAGACACCAATAGTTGAAAGCAGGTGTTCACGGACGTTAAAGCTTAAACGAGGAATTTTAGTCGAGTCGCGAACACCTGAAGCAAGCTTGGAGTATATACTACTACTACTATAATAATAATAATAATAATAATAATAATAATAATAATAATAATAATAATAATAATAATAATAATAATAATAATAATAAAAGAAAAGCAAGTCACGTGGACTTGGCCCAAGAGTAATACAAGGAAACTATTAAACCCTACAATACATATTTTTTTGGAGGAAGACATATCACATCATCAGCCGCCTCCAGAGGAGAAGCACATCGAACACAGCAGCTTCATTGTTTTAGAGGATTAATCGAAGGCCAGGAAGGCTTGGGTTCAAGACTAGAGCTACGGGTTTGATTATAATAAATTTTAGTTTTCATATTTATTTACTTTGTGTTCATGAATATTGAGACCATGATTAATTTTTATTTTGAACCTATGTTTTTATTGCTTTTTATGACTATGAGTAGCTAAATCTTGAACCACTACCTAGGTTGTATGATGACTACATGTTAATTTTACAGTTCTCGGTTTTGGATTATTTTTGAATGGTTAATGTTTTGGTAACGATTTGGTTGGTGTTTATTATGATGTGTGTGCGTACTTAAGTCTAATTTATTATTTTTGATAGTTCCATAATCGTCTTAGTGAATGTCTTTCATGTTTGGATGATTATTAGGGTTGCTTGCTTTGTGCTCGTAGCTTAGTTTATGGTTTTGTGCACGAAAGCCATAGGAACTTGATTAGAGAATTTAGAGGACTTTTGTATTCTTCCATTCTTGAGACCAGGAGGTGATGGAATGTTGGGTTGTCTAGAGCTTTAGGTGTTGGGTTTTGGGTGAGACCGGGAGGTGATCCTATCCTAGTTGTCTTAAGTTTCTTGCAATTCCAAGTCATAGTTAACCCAATTAAATTACTCCTTTACATCTTCGGGTGTATTGTGATTAGAGAGACCGGGAGGTGATCGAGTCATTAGAGTACCTTTACATTCTTAGTAAGGTGAGACCGGGAGGTGATCCGAGCTAGATAACCAGTGTTTTATTCTTTAGGATTCTTTGGGGTGTGTTGGTGAGACCGGGAGGAGATCTAGCACGTCTTAGGGTTTCTTAAGTTATCTTTAGAATCTGGTAAGCCATTCAATTTTCCATTACCGAGAGTTGTGAGTTTGCATGTAGGATTCTTGGCCTAGGTAGTTGCCTTCCTATCCTGATATTTTCCTCGATTATCTTCGTTGTCTATATATCCTTGTTTATATACTTTATTTATTTTATTTAATTATTTAAAAAAAACAAAAATCATTTATAAACCAAATTTGTTAAGTCTTAGTCGAGTCTAGTTTTGTTTTCTATTAGTGTCCTGTGGATTCGATACTCGGACTTACTTAGTCTGTACTGCATTGATAGGTACACTTGCCTGTCGTGTGGTCTAGTTTAGTTGAGTCTGTTTTATATTACTAGGTGTCTAGGTAGTTTATATTTTTAGACCATACATAGCACATCAACAACATCCATGTGGTTAACTTGGGGTTGGTGCATAAATTGGCTAACTACTCCCACTGCATATGCAATAACTGGACGAGTGTGTGAGAGATATATGAGTTTGCCCACAAGACGCTGGTATTTCCCTTTATCTGCTAATTTTGCTCCTTCTTCCATGTAGAGTTTTTGATTGGCCATCATTGGTGTATCCGCTGGCTTGCAGTCAATCATTCCTGTTTCGGCAAGAAGATCAAGAATGTACTTTTTTGACATATGAAAATCCCTTGCTTTGATCTCAGGACTTCAATTCCAAGGAAATACTTTAGTCTTCCTAAATCTTTCATCTTGAACTCACTGAATAGATTTGCTTTCAACTTCTCCGTTTCTTTTTTATTATTTCCTGTAATAATCATATCATCAACATATAGAATTAAACAAGTTACGAGTTTACCTCTTCGTTTGAGAAATAAGGTATGATCAAAGTTGCTTTGCTTAAACCCGTATTTTTTCATAGCCAAGGTAAATCTACCAAACCAGGCTTGAGGGGACTGTTTAAGACCGTAGAGGGTCTTTTTCAATCGACACATTTCTTGCTTTTTGAAGTTGTCTGTGAAACCGGGGGGTGCCTCCATATATACTTCTTCTTCCAGCTCTTCATGAAAGAAGGCATTCTTAACATCAAACTGATGAAGAGGCCATCCTTCATTTGCAGCAATAGATAAAAGAACACGGATTGTATCGATCTTGGCTACAGGAGAGAATGTTTTGGAATAGTCGATCCCATATGTCTGTGTGTATCCCTTGGCTACAAGCCGAGCTTTATATCTTTCTATTGTTCCATCTGGTTTGTGTTTAATAGTGAAGACCCACCGACATCCAACTGGTTTTTTTCCTGAGGGAAGGACACATTTTTCCCAAGTCTTGTTTTTTATAAGCGCATCCATTTCAGTTTCCATAGCGTATCTCCATTCCTTGGATTTCAAGGCTTGGTCTACAGAGTTTGGAAGTTGTTCATTAAGAAGGGCGGTAGTGAAGACTTTAGCTTTTTTAGACAAATTTCCATTGGCCATATTTGTCATGGAATATCTAGTTGATCTTCTCTCTTTTTCTGGTGAATATCGTTTTGGAGGCACTCCTCTATTTGCTCTTGGAGTTAGCACGTATTTCTCAGTTGTTCCACCTTGTTCTTCCTGTATTGATTCCTCGTGTTCTTCCTGCATAATCTGTTCTCTTGCAATTTCACTGTTAGATATATCATTTGAAAATTCATTATGATTAGTTATGCTAGGAGGACTTTGAGATTCCTCGTTTTGAGTGTTTTGAAAGTTTTGAGGTTCATCATTTTGAATTTCTTCTTGGGGTGTAGAACAAGGAGATCCTTGGTTAGTAGCACTAACAGATTGTGGGAAAGTAGGTGAGTCTTGTTGGGTATTGTAATGATCTCCGCTAATTGATGAGGGAACCCATTTTAGCCAATCCAGTGGGTCACTATGCTTCCTCTCCCCCTGACCACTGTGTTGGCAGGTATAGAAATATTTGGTTTCAAGAAAATCACAGTCTAGGGTAGTGTACACATGTCGACGTTTTGGGTTGTAGCACCGATATCCCTTTTGATCAATTCCATAGCCTACAAAGACACATTTTTCTGCACAGGGACCTAGTTTACCTCGATCATGTTTTGGGATATGAGAATAGACAGTACACCCAAAGACCCATGGTTGTAAAGTGAGAGGAGAAGGGATTTTGGTGAAATCGGAAAGGGCTTGAATGGGAGTTTTAATGTTGAGAGCTTTGGTCGGAAGACGATTAATTAAATATGTGGCAGTCACAGCAGCTTCTGGCTAGAAGGATGTGGGAACTTGAGACTCAATTAAGAAGGCACATGTTATCTTTAAAAGGATACGGTTTTTTTCGTTCGACAGTGCCATTTTGTTCAGGGGTATAGGGGCATGTTTTTTGATGAATTATTCCTTTGTTTTGACAGAATTGTTTCATAGATTCATTTACGTATTCACCTCCATTGTCGGATCTAAGAATTTGAATATTAGTTTTAAATTGAGTTTGTATCATAGTATAAAATATAGTAATTTTTTCAAAGACTTCATATTTATGTTTTAAAAAATAGATCCATGTCATACGAGTGCAATCATCAATAAATAAAACAAGGAAACGAAAGTTTTGTCCCCCATTAACCTCTACGGGACCCCACACATCAGAATGTATTAAAGAAAAAAGTGCCTCAACCCTAGTATTATTTAGACTATATGTATGTCTATGACTCTTAGCCAAAACACACGTCTCACAATTTAGAGTTTTATTGGAAGGAAAAAGTTTTGGAAATAAAATATGTAGATAGCCAATAGATGGGTGTCCTAATCTCCTATGCCAAAGCTAGGCTTCTCTATTCGTAGTCCCATGAACAAGTATCGCATTTCCCTGTTGAGTCACTTTGTCCACATAATACAATCCTTATCGTTCAGTACCACGCCTGTGACATCCGCCCCTTTCACTTTTATCATTTTACAACTTTAGTCCTCTTATTTCTTACATCTACATTTACAGTCTTGTATTCTGTAACATTCGTGATTTTTATTTTAATTACAACTTTAAGACCTAATATGACAAAAAAAAATTATAACAATAAAACTATACTAATTCTTTTTGTTAGTATGTATATATATTACAAAAGGGCTATGAATGATGTTCATATTTTTTTAAAAAAAATGGATTAATACAAAATATTTAAATTACTTATAAGTTACATTAGTAACTTTGAATGTTAATATATTTAATGAAAACATGAATGATATTAACAAAAAAGAGTTAAAGAAATGAAATAAATTGAGGATACTTGAAACATCTTTTATGTAAATATATACCCTATAAATGACTCCTATGTTTTGTGTAGTCATACAAAAAAAAATATAAATCCTTTGTACATTACCAAGCTTCAATTTATTTGACTTTGAATCATCATATTAGAAAGTCCAACAATCGTTTTGAATCTTGGTCACTTTTTCTTGCTTGGATTGAAGGTATTCATGAAACTTTGTACAAGCTTAAGATTTTCTTTATTGCATAATTGTTACTCGTCGTTAGTAAGATAATATGTTCTCTTATTATTCCAAAATAATTGTGGTTCCGTTTTAAGTCGTTTTTTTTACTAAACCAATACACAAAGACGGTGACTTCGGAAGAGCCACCTAAAATATTTACAGTTTTGCTAGTTTTTTTTTAGTAAAAGTATTTGCACTTTTGTTAAACGAACCACAGATTCATATATTAACAAATTGTTTAAAATGATAGTTTGTGCAAATGAATTGTATCATATCTCAAGTATTGTAATCCTAGATCTATTTATACAAAGTTTGAGAAGTTAAAAATATTATTATTATTATTATTATTATTATTATTATTATTATTATTATTATTATTATTTTGGTATAAATAAAATATTAAGTTTTATATTGACACAAAACTATACTGATGTTATTTTACATACTAATGTATAAATAAATATTTGTTTGTTGTAATCACCTATTCGGAACTTTACGAGCAAGTCACTTAATTTTAGCTAATATTGTTATTTTGTTTACATAACTAATCAATTTGAATTACTATTATAAATAATTCTTTTTAGAATTTACGTTTATACTATATCATATGAAGTTAGTATTTGTGCTTAAAACAAAATATACCATAAACACAAATCATCTCAACTCATTTTCGCAATCCTAATCTCGAATAATATCTATATATAGGTTGTCCTAATTTTGAGAAAGACATTATAACACTTTGCCAATTCCGGACCGACCGTCTTAAGGGTCACAACATTAAGCACCCATACTTAAATCAAGAACTCTAGAATCTATGCAAGCCTTAAGGTGAGTATATCTTTCCCCTTTTTCATGTTTTACACTTTTGGGGTGACTCATGTACGCTTATTACTTCATTCACTTAATCATGGTTTATTTTATATTCACAATCGCAATTCTTGTATGTGTTTTACTTGTTGATTCGCTGATAGTGTGTACTTATGACCTGAATCATTAACCGCTGGGCGGCCTAGCATAGCAATAAATAGTACTTAATTATTGTTATGTGTGAACGATTATTCATCGCCTACTATGAGCGAATACTATATATATGTGACTCTTGATTCATTGAACGAAAGGTTTGATTTTGGGTAGCATTTGTACATAGCTTGAACACTAAATTGTAGACAGTATAACACGTGAATTGCGAAACATTTTTCTACTATATGTATTCAAAACAGGGTATGCTCACCAATACATTTTTGTATTGACATATACTATTTTCGTACATGTTTCAGGTTATTATTGAGACGTTTCTTTTAAGCTTTTGGATTTATATTTAAGCTTTGATTTCATTGTAATCTAGTTAGACTTGACGCTTTAGAATCATTGTACTTTGTATTTTTTTTCCTTTCAATGTAATAAACTATTTAATTCAATGTATTCAAATTTACACTTTAGTACCATGAGCTATTGAGCAATCGTCACTACGTGACACCTCGATGTTTCCGCCATCGGTTGGGGTGTTACAACGCCCAATGATCATTCCCGTCCTGATATCTTGAAGAATACAAAAGGTTGGATGCATCAAGACGGTGCAATTTAACTCTTTTGTAATGTGGCTTATGGATAACAGTTTATGGGACAGGGATGGAACATAGAGACAGTTTTTTAATTTTAAAGTTGGAGAAATTTCAATAGTTCCTCCTCTTTTGACAGGAACATCCCCCACATTAGCAGTTTTGATGTTGTTGATTCTTGGCTTAGTTTTAGAAATGATATCAGATAAATCATAGGTCATGGTGTCAGTGGCACCACAGTAAAAATTCCATGATTCATCTGTTTTAGTGCAATTTTGAGCTATATTAGCTTGTCGAACACTCAAGTTTGTTTTATGTTTTAAGAAACCTTTATTTTTAATTTTTATTTTAGAAAACAAAGGCTTTTTATTTCCATAAAACCAACATTGTAAAATTTTTTTAGGCTTTATTTTAGTTAATTTAGACCATCTCTTTTCCTTCCCCTTTTTTATAATATGGACTAAAGAATCTAAAGCATCTCTTGGTTTTAGAAAATTGGCTAAAGATCAACCCTTAGGTTTGCTATCACGTTGGCCCATATTACAAAGATTGTATTTAACTTTGACTAGTTCTCTTCACTTATTAAACCTAAATTTGTAAGACCCTAACCCGTAAACATGAGATTTGTCATTTAAATTTTCGAGTTTAGGCCTTAACTAAAATCAATCCCGATTAAAACTTTGGTAACTACAAAAACATAACTCAATGAATCCCACCAAATTTTGTTTTACATTTTATCTACTAAAAACTTGTATTACAGTTTGTGTTTTAAACGGGGCGGTCTATTGCGGAAGCCTTTTAAGTGTTCGAGTGTGCTCGGTTCTCCTCATGACTTGATCCTCACTCCAGAACATCCAACGAATATATACCTAGCACCATTTCACAAGAATGGTTAGTGGGATTGATAATAATGCATTTATATTGGTGGAAGTGTCGAAACATGTCAAAACGAAACGATCAATTTTGAATGACAAAACGAAAATTTAGGAGTTTACACGCGCCGTAAGCTACGACTATGACCGTATCTTACGGTCTGGGGCTACGGCTCTGGAGCTTGTTTTTAGCTTTAGCCTTCATTTCCTTGCTTATTTTCCCCCGATCTTGGGGTGTTTTTAAATCATGTTCAAGCCTCTTCTTAAACGCATTTGGGGACTTGTTTAATAGGACTTAATGAGTTATTTGAAAGCTTCTAAGCCCCCTCGAACTTAGTTTGATTACAATCCCATGATTTAGCAATCGTTTTAGACATACTTGGCTCCAAGGCGCGCATTAAGCTTAGTTAGAATAATACTTACCGAAATGGCCTTCACACCTCTTAGGGGTTGTTTTCGAATTGAATTCACTTTGCCCAAAGGCTTTTATCTAACTACGGACTTACCGGGTGGTGTTGACCCATACCTTGCATCCATTGTGATTACTTAGGCATCGAGTGCCCAATTTCCGAGTGTTCTCCTGCATACATTCTACATTGAACACATTAGTCTCTTGAGACTCAATGGTGATACATTTACCATTGGACCCGTTAACCATGAGATTCCTAAAGCTTAAAATACCGGCTTTGAATGTCGGGTTCGAATGATGAGAAAATCACCATTTGACCCATTAAGGCTAACACTATGCTATCCAAATTTTTATCTATGATTCAAGTGACAACAACACTTGACCCGTTTACCAAAATGTCTAACTACTTCATTCCATTGATTTCATTTATTCTGTTGGATCAGTAATGCTCTTGATGTATTGCTTGCTAGTGAACACTTATGTGTTTAGCAAGTTTAATCAGATTTGCACAGCAGAATGAGTAAGTAAAGTTACACTATCAACAGGAGTTATTACTCCCACTGGATGTTTGAAAAACTAAAGACAAGTTTAATGAGAATCTAAGTATTGAATGTGAATGGTAATAAATACTCAAACAGATTCTCAATAAATGAAATGGAAATAACAATAATAAGCTTTGAAAGATTTCAGTTTCTATTAAAATCGATGTCTAAAACAGAGGGATGAACCCATCTATTTATAGACTTAAAAAGTACATGAACCTTGCCAAAAAGCAAGTCTGTAACAAGTTGCAACAAGTTGCATTCTTGGAACTTGCACAAAAAGATAAAGTAACACTAAACAAATAAACTACTGAAACATAAGGCGGTGGAAAGATTCTGGTACAAGTGCTGATGAATGACAAACTACTGATGAGTAGTTTGTCTTCAGTAGTTCTTCAGTGAACTTGTCTGGTTAGACTTCAGAACTTCTGATACTTCTTCTTCAGTACTTGTTGAATCCTTCTTCAGTACTTTAGTCTTCTTTCTTCAGTAGTTCTATACTTAGAATATTTTGCAGAAGTATGAATTAGACTAAGGTTTGCAAAAGTGGTTTCCTCAATCCTTTTTGTCCTAACATATTCACTGTAATTAAGACATCATTTTCCACACATCCTTACTAATTGACCCGTTTGATGGATTTCACCATTCGGTCACATCTTATTGTTTGATTTAATACCATAAATCTTATTTTGATACGAGTTCACATAAATCGACCCAATTAAGGGATTTCACCTCTTTGGGGCTTACATTTATTACCCACATAAGATTAAAACCAATGTATACAACACTTAAGCCATATTTATAATCTAATAATGTAAGTAAAACTTACCTTGTATTCGCCTCATTTCCTTGCACTTAACGCTTGTATTGCTTGACCCGTTTGCGTGTTGATCCATCCTTTCCAAGCTTGCACCTAGCTTGACAAGATCAACCTTCACTATACTCATAAGATTGATCAAGTTAGTCATTATTTCCAATAACTAACACATCTCATGAGTTTATTCACACCATTTCATCTAGGTTTGAGCTTGGGTCAGTTTGACTCCTAAAATTCAAACTGCCCATAAACATATTCATGTAAACTAGCTTAGTTAATGATGCACACAAGTACTAAGCTTTCATTCTATATACCCATCTCATCCTAAACAACATTTAGTGTTAAGGAATTGGGTATCTAGACAATCACATGTGTTAAGTTTATAAAACCTTGTTTTCACTGCTGCACTTTTTGTGCAGCAGCTGTTAGGGTTGCTTTTACCCCTTCTAAACCCCATAATCTGATTTCGACTTTCAAATACAAAATGTGCTACGTTCAAAGAGCTTTTCAGGCATATAAAGAACGCCTACTAACGATTTTTCTATGATTTTATATGAATATTTGAAGATCAGGTCAGAAACATATTATGTGCAGCGATTTCCTTTTCAGCTGCTGTAATTGCCCATTTTGACCCATTTAAAGTCCGAATTAGTTGAACATGTTCAAAGATGGATTGTGCTTCGTTCAAAGACCTTTCCAGGCGTATAAAGAACACCTCCTAACGATTTTTCTATGATTTTATATGAATATTTAAAGATCAGGTTAGAAATATATTTTTGACCAAACAGCTTTGCTGTCAAAACTGAAATGTTAACTTTAGATGCTGTTTTGACCCACTACAACTCAGAATCAGCTCCTTATGACTTAATATGAAATGTAATATGTGCAACAAGCTTTTCAACGATATAAGGCTCGTCTTATAACTCCTAATAACAAATGAGATACAACCTTTACAAGATGGTCACCTAGGGCTGTCAAGAGTAACGAATTTCATACAATTTTGCACTATTTGACCCAATTCAAGTTTCATGTAGTCATTTTATCAAACACCTTATATGCACCATTTTTGCAAATGAATTCTAAGCTTCATAGGTTACATGGAACGTGTCCATATGATTAATTGTCTAACAACAAAGGTTCAATTACATCATTTATCACATATACATGATACTAATCACATAGCAATGCAAGATTTCCCTACACTGAAGTGTAGTTCATACCTAGGGCAAAAACCCATTTCTTATACATACATGAATCCTTCTATTTCACATGAATCTATCAACACACAATTTTTTTATCACATAATATCGTTCCTTTGATGTCTACAAACATAAAGAAACCCATAGCCATCATTAATTCACGTTTTCATAAAGCACCCCAAAATCTCATCTTCCTAAATCAAGAGAATTAGATTGAATTAGATGAAATAAAAGGTACCTTAGGATGCATTGGACCTTAGATGATCACTAGCAGACTCATGCACTTCAAGAACTTCATGATTTGAACATGAATTTGGTGTTTAGGGTTTGTAGGTGAAAGGAGATTGAATCTCCTGATTAATTCGACATACACACACTAAATAAAACGTGTGTTTTCCCTTTTTAATTTACTAAATAAAACTCAAGTTTGACATATTGGCAACTATGGTCCCTCTACTAACCCCCAAATGTCATTTTCTTATAAAACTAACTAGTCAAGTTAGTTTTCTTATATCGTTTGCTCACTTTTATAATTAATAATATTAAGTAGGTCATTTCCATATTAGAACATAACCCACATTCTTATTGTCTAAGTCTCATTTTGCTAATCGTGCCTAATAGCGTAATTAGGCGAAATGGATGATTTTGGGGCGTTACAAAATTTTTGGGGTTTGTTTGTTTCTTAACTGCTTCCCTTTCTTCATTCATCATACCTAATATTTTTTTGGAAAAAATCCTAGGGTTACATAACGGATTTGAGGTTAGTCCCTCAATCCGGTTACCTCCATCCATAGCTTGTTCTTCATATGAGAAAGCGATCCTACCAAAGCCGGATTTCTTCCCATCAGACCGTCGCTCTTTGGCTACGAGACCTAACCCTCCTGTTCCGCTGTTGTATATGACCATTAGTGCATTCCACAACGATTTTGCTGTGGGGGGTACTCGGTAAGGTTTCTAGCGAGTGCCGGTTCGATATTTTGTATGAGCCATGAAAAAACAACCAAGTCATCATGTTCCCATTGTTCAAAGTCTTCGTCACTTGGGTCTGGAGGATCTGAGTTCAAATGTTTTAGTAAGGCTTTTGATTTTTTGATTATGGTGACCCGGATCATTCGGGTCCATAACGCGTAATTCTGACTATTCAGTTTGAGATTGATGAGTAGGCTGTCTGAAAGTTTGGGTTTGTTTGGTTGGGAATTAAACCCATTTTTCAGTAGGTTGGTAAGTTGTAGGGAAAGATCGTTGCCCGAGTTACCGTCTTCGGCATGGTGACTCGTTTGGTTTTGGGTGTTGCAAAAAATGGGTAAATGATGAGCAAGTCAAAAAGTTGAACACCGCTTTGATACCATATTGTTAATCAGAGACAAAATAGTATTGAATATGAATTGTTATTGATGATATGGATTAACAATATAGAGTCCTTTGTATAGGCTTTACAAGATCTTAAATAAAAAGGGAAGGAGACTTAAATGGTTATATCTCTAATAAAGGAAAAGGAGCCTCAACGGCTATATGATTGTTAAATCAATAGTTGTCAAATAAACTTTGCTGACCAAATCTTTTCTAACAATCTTTACACACTTCCAATTTTTTTGATGAAATTTGAAAATATGTGATCTGAGACTAGACTGTATAACATTGTTTCACTATCATTTCACACAAATTTTATATTAGATTGATCCCAAAATCATAATGAAACAAACTTAATCATGAAAGGATCGTTTTGGATTAGTGATTTACAAACTAAAATTCAAAACGACCAATCGTTTTGGATTAGTGATTTACAAACTTTTAGGGGTTTTAGACATGTTTAATCGTCGGAACTTGGCTTCGAAAAAGCGCCTGAGGGTCTAAAAGTGGGGATTTTGAAGCAAATCGAGAAGGCACCTGAAAATGTGGGTAAGCCCTGACCACATAGGTAATCACTATATTCCTTTGTAGCTGATTTGTTATGTACATTGAATGTACACACAATTAGGTGGAGGTCATAGTTCAAAAAAAACGGTCGAGGCGCACGCCTCGAGGTATACCTCAAGGCGAAATGCTTAAAAACGAGTTCGTGTCGGTGCCTCATGAGGTTTTTATTATACCTACACTTCATAGGGGTGAGGCGGTGCGCCTTAGGGGGTTTTGATGTGTTTTTTTTATGTTTTAGACTTTCTGTGTTCAGTTCACCCATTTTGTGTCCTTTTTATGTGTGTGTTTACGTGTTTGATGATTCCAGTGATGAAATTAGTTATTATTTAATTTTTATGAGATATATAATTTTTATATTTTTTCTAATTCCGCCTCGGTTCGCCTCGAGGCTTGATTCCGTTTTTTAAACCTTGGTGGAGGTTAGGGTGTATGGCATGTTTTAGGTAAAAGGACTTGCTCCAGAAGACTTTGTAGCTTGTAAACTCTCTATGTGAAATATGAATACTTAGTGCAAAATTAAGTTGACCGTGCTAGATGAGCCTTGAGATAGTTGCTATCAATCTATGTGTAATCACCATATACCTTTGTAGCTTATTTGTTATGTACCTTGAATGTACGCACAATTAGGTGAAGATTAGGATGTATGACATCTTTAGTCCTATGTGGGAGGCTTTTTGACTGTGCTGAATGAAGTTTTGGATATAAATTCTATAACAGGTTAAAGGACTTGCACCGGAAGAGTTTGCAGCTCGTAACGATTTGGTTCAGGCACTTCCTGATAGGATTCAAGCAATACCTGATGGGGGTACTGCTGCACCCAAACAGACTGGAGGTTGGGCTGCTTTAGCATCTCGTACTAATAACATCAAGTTTGATTCAGGTGATCTGTTGGTTCACTTTGGTGGATCAATATTGCATTTTGTTAGATTATATTATTGTTGGTTACTTAGCTTTGCTCTACTTATATGTTTGACTTATTGTGATGCATGGATTTTTATAGATGGGCAATTTGATGATGATTACTTCTAGCAAAGTGAAGAGTCGAGCCAGTTAAGGAATGAATATGAAATGAGAAAGATGAAGCAGGCTTGTATTTGTTCTTCTTTTATCTGTGTTATACACTACTAGAAAAATACCCCTATCTTGACACACATTTTATGACACGCACTGATTTATGACACTAAAAAACGTGTGTCATAAAAAAATTGTCATGTTTTAAAAAAACTAGTTAATTAATGACACACTTTTTTGTGTGTCAAGAAATGCAATGTCAAGAAATAAAAGATATGACACTATCCAATTTTGTGTGTCATACTCGGTGTCATATTATAATTATAATTATATATATATACATTTACCAAATGATTTACGCATGTTTTGTTGTACCATGGTGTACAAGTACCATCAGCATGGTTGAATCGTAGGTCTCCTTTTATCCGTCTCCTCTTTTCTTTAGCCATCTAGAATCCACCATCTATCTACCATCTCTCCCTCTCTCTTCAGGCCCTCCAAAACTCATCAACACAAGTACGTTCACCCTTCTCATCTCTCTTCTTATCTCTTCCATGAGAATCTACCCTCAAAACGATTTCTCAACCTTCCTCTATCACAATCAGACGAACCTGGATGAAAATATTTTGCTGGAATCGATCTACAGATAGTGAAACCATATGGGTTACGGTAGTTTTGACTTCAAATCAGTGACGTGACATCTGAAACTAGGGTTTTGGTGAACCCTGGTTTTTCCGAGAGGGTTCCGATCAACAGCGTTTTCATCTCTGGTTTAAGGTAAGTTTTGCTTCCAGATCAGTTGTATTATATATTTTTTATATAATTCATTTTGTATTTTGGGAAATTTGTCGACCAAGAAAAAGTCCCGGGAAGGATCGAAGGAGTGAGTGTGTTTGTTAATGTGTGTTTTTTATTTTTTGTGGTTTTGATTAATTGGAGTGTTTTGGGATTTAGGTTCATGAGGTGGAGAAAACAGGAAGCCTCATCGGTTTAAGCTTGGGACCCAGACGCTGCGTGAGATTAGGCGTTTCCGGTTGCTATGTTCATTCAAAATGTGAGATCTCTTTGTCTATCTAATATAGGGTTTAATCTTGACCAGTTGATCCACACACAGCGTATGTATAATTGAATAATATGGCATATTCCATCATTCTCATTGACAACTTATGATGAATACATCAAATGCTAACACACCTGTTCATTTGGTATATGGAATAAGTCTGGATTCATAAACTCTACACATATATAAAACAGTGTATACAAGATAAGAAAAGATTGGTACACTTCATAGGCCTATATAATGGAATTTCATCAGGTTGTTTGATTTCTGTGCAAGTTGATATAGCCCTGTTTCGTGCATCTTTTTCGGCCTTTTGAGCTTTGACAGCACACCTATTCTTTCTTTCTCCCTTCAATAAATATGATAACATCAAAAGACTGACTCGAATCCATACGATGGCAAACGACAGCCGGCGTCGATTGACGTAGCGCGCATTCCGCTCGCTTCTTTTGATGTTCGACTGCCTCTTCTTCGAGAGCTTTGTATTTTACCATTTAATTGTATCGTGGCTCATCATGTGAGAATGGTAGGTAGTTTTTTGGGGCTTCCAGTATTACATTAATTTTTATTTATTTTGCAGATTAAGGATTCGTTAGAAGATGAACCAGATAAGTAAAGTTTGGAAAGCGATTCCTGATGTGGCTAGGAGGAGGGATTAACACCGGTGGATATATTATGGAAATTTAGTTAATGGTGGTAGCTGCTCGGTTGGCGTAGTCGAAGATGTTTGGAATCGTTTACGGAGCAGTTTGGTATGAAGGAAATAGTGGGCATCAGCGGGACAATTCAGTCAAGGCTGGTCAAACAAGGGTGCTGCATATGGACCTGTTTCTGGTTAGAACATGTATCTCATAGGTTTGTGCAAATATGTCTTTTGTGCATAAATACTTTCCTACAATGTTCCCACGTATGTTACTGTAGGTAGAAAGTTTTAAGTTTTTGCTCTCTACAAACCACAAGCCTGTAAAGCAGAAATTTGGTATGAAAATGAAGTGAATTTCAAACTCTAAAGTTCAGTTTGTATATAATGCGTTCCGTTAAAAGCCAAAAGAAGAACCTATCACAAAATGTAATGTTTTCCAAGAAAATTGTTTTGAACCATGGGTAAAAAAGGAATATAATGGAAAGAATTAATCTATGGTAGCTATTGTAGGGTGAATTCATCTTGATCACGCATGCAAATTGCGTGGCACTAATTTTGTGGGAAAATCACATGCTTTTCACTAGAGTAGAGCAACTTTGTTCTAGAGCAATCGAAAAGGCAGTAAGTGAAGAGGAAAGCAAAGGTACATTACATATTGATGTTTACTTTTAATCTTCGACCTCTATTGATTTAATGGAATAATTTAAATGCAATAATTGTGATGTAAAATAGCAGATTGAGAATGCTCACTTAGAAGATGAAATAAAGTGCTGACCTTAATTTTATTTGAACAATTTTAGCATGTAAACAAAGTGACTTTTGAGCATTCGAGCAACTACAAGGTTGCCTTTGTACGATTTCTCTCATCTCTGCAAGTTTATAAAGTGCGGACCTTACTTTTGGTTACATGAAAAAAACTTTGTTCACAATGTTTGACTTAGAAAATACAATTATCATACATGCCTTTAGAGCTTTTCTTGATATATGGCCTTTTAACCTTCTCACGATCCTGTCAAAATGCTAAATAATAGAGTATTTTTAGGATTAAAAATAAATGTTCTATGCAGCGTTGTCGGGCCGGTGAAAACCTAATGAATTGTTCGAATGACAATAAATTCGTGTTTTCGCAGCAGTGCACGTGGGCAAATTGATTTAAAGGGAAATTATCTAATTTACTACTGTGCAAGGCCTACTTTTGTATCCTTCTTCCTTTTGTCTTTTCCTGGTCATTCATATTAAAAAAAACTACAAGTATTGAATGTGGTTTTCAAATTATGCATGCTTCTGTTGTTTGTATTCTTATTTAAACAGAAGGTCTGGATGGAACAACTTACTGGGTTGGTCATGAGGCGCATATTTGATAGAGGTGCTCAGGATTATCCTCTCAAATGCACCACAAAAATCCTCATTGATATGGCGATTCCTAGTCAATCAGTAACTCTCTCCCCCTCTTTGTCTTTAACTGTTATATAAATCAATGTAATCAGACTTTGTTATGTTTTGTTTTGTTCATGTTTGTTTAGAAGTCGTAAAGAAGCGTCCATTGTGGCAATAGTGGATGAGGTGCAGGAGAAATCGGATGATACCATTAAAGTGCTCCGCGATCCACCTGTGATTAGTATTAACAAGTCCACAGCATATGCGCACTATGAATTGACTTACATTAGAGTATGCATCTTGCAACTTCAATTCTTTCCGTATTCGTATATTTTAGTTGATCAATAAAACTTTTAAAGATTAGAAACATTTTTTTTGTGCTCTACCATAGGGTTTTAAAGGTTTTCTCCCAACTTTAGGTTGAACTTTATAAATGAACATATAGTGTTTTAACTGTTTGCTAATGGTTATAGGTTTTTTTTATACGTATTCAGGATATGTTCCTTAAACACCAGAAGAGTTGTATTTCAAGACGCAGAAGTTTGAGCCTTATACTGGTGCAAACATTGTTGGGTTTTGTGAGAGGTAACTGTTGTCGAAATGTTTGTTTTATTGATCTGATGTGCAAATTTCATCTTGAGATATGCTTAGGAACATATAATTTTTTAAGCTTTTAACATTTATAAAGAATGGTAATTTTTTCAACCAAATTTGTTGGAATATTAAAGGAAAATGAAACCGATTAGAAGCTTTAAAGAGGTGCAAATTTAAGACCAACAACTTAATTTGGTATATTCACTCACTCATTGTCTCTTCACTACTGTTCTTCGTAGGTTAAGAGGCGAAAAGGGACATCTAATTGAGCATACTCAGGTACTTTTTAAAGGGGATACCAGCCTCATTGTAGTCTTAATTAGATCAGGACATGTGTTGGCTGCATGATTTTTCATAATTGATTTATTTTATATACGCTTTAAAGTTGATTGGTAGATGTTTACACGGATGCTGATATTGATGTCAGTCGTGAAAAATGGTCAAGTTATGCCGTAACCTTCATTTTCAAGTGCTCCGTATGTTTAGGTATAGACTAACGTAATGTATTGACACAATATTTGTGTAGCCGTTAATACTTGTGGTAGGATTCGATAAATGCTTATATTGTAATGGAGTGATATATATAATAAATGCAGTTTTATTATGTAATTTATTGATTTTGTAATTATAAATTTAAATATAAATCCAGGGATATTAGTCATTTTGCAGAATTTTTTTACGTAAAAAAAACCATGACACGCAAAATGAGTGTCACAAAGGTGTGTCAAGAATGTATGTCATTAAAGAGTGTCATTAAAGAGTGTCATGAAAGCGTGTCATAAATGCGTGTCAAAAAAGCGTGTCATAAACGCGTGTCATTAAAAGATGACACGCGCCTGCATGTCATAAAACTTTCTGGACATGTTCTTCCTTGACACTTTGTTGCGCGTCATAAACACCCTTTTATGACGCGCAATGAGCGTCAAGATAGGGGTATTTTTCTAGTAGTGATATCATATTAACGGTGGGAAATGGGTGGGTTGGCTAACGGGCGGGTCAAATAGGTAAATTTGTGCAGGTTAGGTTAATTAACCCCAAATACTTTTAGTCCTGGAATTGTTATCTTTTCTTAATAAATAAATGTGTCAGCTATTGTTACAAAAGGTATACTATTTCAACAGTAACCAATTTTATTTTATTTTAATATAGGTGGCTCTATGCATTAAAGCATTCATATCAGGTCCTGCATATTTTTGTGAGTGTGTTCAGCATATTTTAAAAATTGATTTGGGGTGGTTGTGAGTGGAGAGAGAAAATGTTACTGTTTATCGGTAAATTTGGGGTTACACTGCCCCTCTTGATTTATTTTTTAATATTATTTGAAAGTGGTTGTGAGTGGATGGGAGAGAAAAGGTAATGATAAAAGTATAAAAAATATTATTTATTTGAAGAGGGAAGAGAAAATGTAGTGGTTTTTAGTGTAAGTTGATGGATGGAGATGGAGAACCTGATGCGAATGCTCTTAGAATATTTCATCTCATTGACCACTTTGAGATAAAGCATAACCCAAATTGACCCATTCATAAACAAATGGGTTGAAATAGGGCTGTTAAAAAAGCTCGCGGCTCACAGCTCAACTCGTAGCTCGTTCGAAAAAATGTAGCTAAAAATACTCGATTTGAAACGACCTGAGCTAAGCCGGCTCATTTTGTAACCGAGCTGAGCTCGGCTTGGCTCATGGCTATGCTCGTTGGCTCGTTTTTAGGCTCGTTAGTCCTTCGAGCTTGAGCCAAGCCTAACTGATCTGCCTCGTTTAATTTATGGCTCAACTCGGCTCGACTCTTTATAACCCTTATTGGCACCTATACAAAATACTCTAATCTTAACTGGCCATTAGATATAACCTTTTTCCATTCCACTTTTATATAGGTTCAAGGCTTGGATATGATACCAGAAGGTCTAGATACTTTGAAAAACATGGCACAAGATATGAATGAGGTTTTCTATCTTCTACTTAAGCTACATCTTGCTTTGAATCGGCTAAAAATTAATCTTTTATATTTTATAATTTATACAGGAAGTAGACAGGCATGTTCCATTGATGAATGAAATAGATGACAAGGTTGGAATATTTCCCATCATTCTTATTTTAGAGCCATTTACATATATCCTCCTGCTAAGATCATTTATTAGATATTTACCTAACTTAAAAAGTCTATTATGTACATATTTCCTACCTCCTAAAGGGGTTGGCTAAATGCACTCCCTCTTTTTACTTTTCGCACCCCCTTTCCAAAAAAAACCTAGTTTGCAATTTTTCAAACTCAACCTTTTAATAAAAGAAACTTTTATACTTGCCCTCCTAGGCTTCTACCATTGCCGACTTCTAATACAATCCGTCATCCACTAGTAGAAGGAAATCTCATAAGTTTTTCCCTGCTCTCGTATCTATTAGTTTTTTTTTTTTTTTTTTTCACATCATATCACTACTATAAGATCAATGCCTTTTAACTTTTTCTTTGATCACTGCTATAAGATCAATGTCTTTTAACTTTTTCTTTGAATTTTTATAAGTAAAACAAGAAGCTAAATGAACTAACCCAAGTTGCTGATATTCTCTAACATCCTTTTTTTTCAATTTTCTTTTTATGTCTGATTAAATTTTTTTAATACTTCTAAGTAATCCAACATTGAGTATGACACAAACGAGTTAATACAGGAAATGTAACCATGGCTTTATGTTTCCTTTTGATATGGGTATTTGGACCAGTGGCGTTGTGGTCACAAGTCTGGTATTAGTGTTTGCTCATGTTTAGTTAGTAAATGGGGTTACAATCTCTAGTGGCAAAGATAAATAAAGTTTAACCAAAATAAATTAAGTTTACTAAAAACACATTAAAATATAAAGTTTAATTGTATTTATTTAAAAACTTTAGGGGGGGAGTGTAACCAGTAAAAATAAAAAAAAAGGAGTGCATTTAGCAACACCCCCTCCTAAAACATATATATGTAATTGATTTTAGGGGTTGGGTAAATATGTAATTCATAGCCTTAGTAAGGGGAAATATGTAAAAAAAAAATCCATATTTTAAACTAATGTAATTATTTGGTATTGAATGTGTTTTGATTGTGCTATTTCAGGTGGATAAGGCGACTTCAGACCTTAGGAATACGAATGTTAGACTTAAGCACACTGTTAATCAGGTGATTAAGTGACACAATAAATATTTTTTATTAGTACGTATCGTCATTATTATTGTGGTTTCCATGATTAAATCTAACACAAATGATCCTTTCCCCTGTTCTTGGGCTGACAGCTGAGGTCTAGTCGAAACTTCTGTATTGATATTATATTACTGTGTATAATTCTGGGAATTGCTGCCTACTTATACAAGCAAGTTCAATACCCTTTTTCCCGTGCAAGTTTTTGTGTTAAAAGTGCAAACATAAAGAAAAATTAAAACAAAACACATCTATCTATACATATAATAAATCAAAGTCATTTTAATGACATGGCACTTAAAGAGACATTCTCTTCTTTGTGTGTACCATGTGTCATCCCATGTGGCATTGAGATATTTTAGGGAAAAATAATTTAAAAACAAAATTGGATTTTTCACCCTCATGTTTCCTCCCATAATTTTAAACGTTAATATCTTTAATATACGAGATTTTTTAAAGAAAAAAAATACACCAAATTAACGAGCGTTTTATTATCTTTCCAACGAGTACCATATAAAAAACGAAGAAATTTTTTTGTGGGGTTTTGTTCATACAGGAAAAAAAACACAAAGTGTTCAGGTAAATCATTAATCATGTATAGGCAAGTCACTAATTATATTCAAAGTAGTAAATATGATTTTTTTTTTAACTTGAGCCGAATAGGTTAATAGAGTTATACGTTGTTTTAAGTTAGGTATCAATATTAGTATGTTAGAGTTGTACATTTGTTTAGTATTTAGGATAGGTGTTAATATTAGAGTTACATTAAAGTTCTACATTCTTTTAGGTTAGGTGTTAGCATTAGAGTTATACATTGTTAATTTGTTTTAGGTTAGATATTAATATTAGAGTTATACATCAGTCTATTTCATATGTAAAATTGATGTATCATATTAAATGTTCTCAACCCGGGACGCTCCCGAGTCTAATTCAGTTGCTGTGTTTGATACAACATAACATATTGAATTTCATTTGACCTTTCGTTGCAGTGTTTTAAAGTGAAAGTTTGTGAAGATAGTGAAGTCTGCATTCAGTTTACTCTTGTGATAATCTTTAATATGCTTTATATGTATATTAATGCAACTTATTTCTATCATTTTCAAGTCTAAAAATATATTTCTTTTCCACTTATTGCGTCGTTGGCCTATAACATTCATGAGGGCAACCTTAAAATTAGTAGTATATTTACATGTGTTTTACATTCAATAGCATTTTATCATCAAACTAGCAACGGTTGCGCTCAGAGCAAAATTTTTACAGGCACTGCTCGGGGAGCAACCGTAGCTTTTAAAATCACACCCATGTACATAGTATCTATTTTATACACCCATAACTTTATATACTTCCTTTTCTTCGAACCAATCGTCACCTTACATGAAGGTCAGGTGATTAAGATCTTGATAAGCCATCATATAATTCTGATAAGTGAAACTCATCTCAGATTCAATACCACCATACACACGCATCTCATTTGTATCGACCCTTAAAGACCCGCTTTCATTATTATGATCTTTCATGTCTTTAAACTTCTTGTTACGGTCGATAAAACCCTCATATTGACTTGCTTCTTTGCGCTTTCTATCATTATTAAATGAACCTTCAAGCGAGTTTTTACTGTCTGAAAAACTGACGCTTGAAGAGAGAGCGTCCATGGAAGAGAAATCCAAGTGCGAATCGAACATAAAAGGCAACATAGGACAATCTTTGAATAGGTTTTCCCTCTTTAACATTTCAAGATTTGAGTTTATGTCCTTAGGAACGATCGTTGACTTTTCATGTTCCGAAACACGTTGACCATATCTATCTTTATATAAGTTTCTTGGGGTACAAGTTTTTTGTCTCACTCTACAAAGTACCCAATCATCCAACTGTAATAACCAACAAGAACAAATAAAGCCTAAACTTGTAATCTGCAAAATGTTTAAAGAATATATTCATGCAAACTTACCCTCATCGATTCTTTCGGCTTGCTTGAACTGCAAGCAACTGAATCAAGCAATCTGTATTCATGCATGATCCAGTCTGTCTTATCTCCTCTTGGAGGTCTTCCTTTATAAAACACCAAAGCTTTCTTCACCCCAACAATATTCTGGTAATTACATAATCCTAAAATAGGTCTATCGGTTCCCGTTGCCTTCCAGTATCCTGAACCCGCCATTCTATTCGGCCTCATTCCATTAGGATACTTTCTATCTCTTGGAGTGAAGAAATACCATTCATCTTCTCCAAACAAAGCTTTATCTATAACCAAACAAACCAAAATCAAGTTAATCTTTGTATGCATGTGTGTGTGCATGTGTGTGTGTGAGAAAGAGAGGGAGAGACTAACATGGAAGCTCCCATGGGTCATACTTGTAAAGCTCGATTTCGGCGAAGATATAAGCCGGGAGGGTGGTTGAAGTAACTTTCTTTTGCAAGTAGTGAACGATAAGTTCTTCATCGGTGGGGTGAAACCGGAACCCGGGAGGAAGATGTATGTCTAAAGGTGAGGTGGAGTTGGTTTCCTCCATGGAATCAAGGTGTTTTTATTGGTTTTGTTGGAGGAAACTACTAGGCATATATATATATGTATACAACTAGCATATACATATGTGAAGTATGAATGCCCAAATCATATTTAATTGTTGTGGAGAGTTAAATTTCAAAGAAAGGTGGCATGAAAGCAACCTTCGTATACATTTTTGACTAGGAATGTTCAGGTAGGTTGTCTTGTTTAAAAGGTACAACAAGTAGTACAGTCCAGGTCATATATATTTTATCATACTCAGAATATCAAGTACAATTGGGCGTGGAATGGTCAAATTAAAAACGCCCCCAAAACACCCTTACACCGCCCCAGGGGCGTTTTTTGTCACAATGGGGTTCATGTGTGTTTTTTTCCACGCTAAAAAATGGTGTGAAAGGGGCTCCTTTTTTGCTGACAAATCAAATAAACCAAAAGTGACGAAGGGACATGAAAACCCCCGCCCCACAACGTTTGCTCTTAGAAAAAGCCTGCTAGGCTTCAATCCTAAACTGCAATAACAGTTAAATCGAATAAAATTTACTAACCTAGACTCCCCAGTTGGTTTGGTTTAGCTTTATCGAAAATGCATTTAGCGGTTCAACTGGACCGCGATCTTAACATGTTATGGCTAAGGCCTAAATGTTATTGATGGAAAGTAACAACTAACTTTATAAGGAAACTTTTTTGTGCCCTTATTTAAGGGTAATGTTACGCGAGGCAAAATTATATATAAAAAAACGATTGAAGCGGGCCGTTAATACATAATCCAATGTGTATGGAAGATCTTGGTAGAATTATATTCCATTTGATTAGAGTAGAGGGAGTGGAGGGGGGAAGGATGGGGGGTGAAGCGTCATGTGGCACTTGTGGAATCCATGTGAGGGGGAAAAATTGTGGGGAGTGGAAGAGGAGAAAATGGGGTGAAAGGAATAATATTATATTGTGTTAAAGTTAAAAAAAAAAAATCGGCTAATCACACTTCGACACGTGGCTTCCCCCCTCCCCCACACCAAGCTTCCTCTCCCCGCCTGCCACTCCCGCCCTCACCTCCACGCCCTCTAGGGGTGGTGTTCCCGCCCCTTCCCTTTCCGCCCCACTCCCTGCAATCTTAGTACTTTAGATTCTGGTGTAGCTAAAAAAAATTATAAAATATGCTTTCTTTAGGAGGGTAAAAATGATGAGGTCACAATTTTTAAATTTACTTATGATTGAACGCTAAAATGTGAATTTTCGAAGAATATAGAAATGGATACCAAATTTTGTTTTTTATATAATAGAATAATGTACTAAACCTTGTTCATGTCAATTACTTGTGCAACTTTATGGACTGAAGCGATGGATTTGAGGTTATAATTCGTTTGCTCGCTACATGAAAGATTCCATTTTACTACAATCTGTATATATTAATGTATAGTTATTTTTATCTTAAGGGGGTTGGCTGACTTGGCTCAAGGGTGTGCTGCAATTGGCTTTTCTTTTTCTTTTTAATTTGATATTTTAAATTCTATAAATAATATACATATTATCATAATAATATATGAAAGAGTGAATTACAGAAATCGTCCTGTTTATGTTTATAACGGATTGCAAATCATATCCTTTAGAAAAATAAATTACAGAAACCGTACCTTTATGTCCTTTACCCATAACCAGGTTAATTTTCATAGTTAACTTTGACCAAGTTAACCCCATGTGAGGACAATTTTGTCTTTTTACTTATTTAATTAAAATATTAAAAACATATAAAATAAAAAGAATTTAAAAAATTTATAAAAACCCATCACCCCCATCCTATCCACTCTCTTTCTCAACTTGCCGTCTCTCTAACCACCACCCACCACCACCACCACCACCTGCTCCCATCGTTTTTCTCTAAACACTTTGTTTTTCTCACTGTCTTAATCTGTGACATCCGCCCCTTTTAAATTATCAATATTATAACTTTTGTCCTTGTAATTAAGTATTTTAAATTCAGTCCTTTCGTTTTTCCCAAGTTAATAACATTTTGAGTTATACTAAATCGTTGTATTTTTTTTCTCTCTATAAATATGTTTTCTTAATATGATACAAATGAATGAACCATATTAATAACTAGGTTGGAGACCCACGGGTACCCGCGGTGCAAACCATAGAAAATTAAAATTTATAAAGTTAAAAAGTATAATTAAATTAAATGTTTTAACAATATGGTAAAGTTGAACAAAATATTCTAGGTTTCAATAATGACGTAAGTTTGGCATGTTTTGTTTTTTCAAAAATATTGAATCTTAACTAAAAAAAAAATTATAATTTAAAATTCGTCAACTAATTAAAAAACACAATATGGTAAGTAATTAAGAATTAAATAACCATTAAAATTAATCAAATCATACCATTATATTGAAAAAAATAAACCAAACATTATGTCAAACACAAAACTATAATATCAAAAAAACAAATCCGGAAATAAAACATAAAAGATTACTAAAAAAAAATAATCAAAAAAAATTAACAAAGCCAGCGTTCTGCAAAGCCTTCTTATGCTTTCTTCCATCAAAATGTGCGTTCAAGTTTGGTTGACTGGTACATTGGACATGGCATAGACCACAATAGAACATATCATTTCCATTTGCATGCGCAACCTACAAAACAAAAAATTTAAAAAATAAGTTACTTATATTTATATAAAAAAAGTATATAAATATATATATATATATATATATATATATATATATATTAAATCGAATACCTTGGATTGATGTTTTTTACCATTAACATGCTGTTCAAACTGAGATTTGTCCAGACATTGGACATCACAAAGTGGACAATAATTCGTTTGTTGGAGAACTGCACCGTTGGCAACCATATGCGAGAACCTTATATCCATGAGTACCTATAAAAACAAAACATTTTTTTATTATTTCTAATCGTTTAAACAAACTTGCAAATCTTATATTGTATTGGTATGAAAATAAGTATATACAAAAAAAAAAAAATTAATACAGAAATATGCAGATTGCGTAAGACTTGTTTTGAGAATTAAAAGTTTGAATGTATTGAGCAAAATGACAAAGACTATCTTCGAAATTTATATAGACTATAGGTTTAAATTATTTTTGTTAAGTTCATATTTTAAGTAATAACTAATGACAATAAATATTAATTAAATATTAAAAGAATAGTATTTTCGGTAATGTTTTAAAAAATAAAAAAAATAAAAACTTTAACTTTAAAACATATAAAAAATAATAATAATTACCATTGTAGCAGGGTTACTTCCTAGCATCTTGAGATGGAAAACTGAAACAAATAAAAAAAAATAAGATATCGAAATCAATTATTTTTCATTTAACATTAGCATAATAATAAAACTTGTAGAATTACGATTGCAACATGGTAACTTCATAGCATATTGAAATTGAAAAGTAAAAAAAAACACATATCGAAATCTAGTATTCTTGATGTACATTAGCATCATAATAAAAACTGTAACAGAAAAAAAAAATAAAACAAACAATAAAAATGCCGCTTACAAAAATTTGTCATAGCTGTCCAAAAATTTCCTTGTAAACAACATTTAAAGTACGGTTAGTCACGCTACCATCCTTGTCTAATATTAATAGCTTCAATCCATTCCTACTTTTGACTCTTGATAATGCAACATACAATTGTCCATGTGTGAAAACCGGATCTTTCAAATATAACCCAACTTTAGATAGCGACTGTCCTTGACTCTTGTTTATTGTCATAGCAAAAGAAACAGAAAGGGGAAACTGTCTTCTTTTAAACTTGAAAGGAATCTTTTTATCAGTCGGCGTAAGACTAATTCTGGGAATAAATGTACATATTCCAATGTTACTACCTGAAATAATTCTGGCTTCTATAACACGATTTCCCAATTGAACAACTTGTAGTCTTGTTCCATTACACAAACCACTTTTTTGATCGATGTTTCTAAGTAACATGACGGGAACACCAACTTTCAAAATTAATCTGTGGTTTGGAATTCCCGAAAACTTAAGGCTATTAAGAACATCATGTGAATATAAACTCTTATCAACTTCTTCATCAATATTTTCTGAATGACATACACTGTCTGAACTTAGATATTCCATTTCTTGACCAGGAAACAAAGCAAGCAAACGATCATTAATATCTTCAACAACTTCATTCTTTGGTGCCAAAATAGCTCGTTCTTGAAAAAACCCTGGAATACTAAAATTGTCTAAAATCGATGGATAAACAAAAGATATTAAATCAGAAACAGGATCCAACGATTGAGTAATTAATAAGTCATCAGGTATATCAATCATATGTTGATCCTCATATTCAATTCCAACCTTGCCTTCACCTATATCCAACAGCCAATTTGCAAAATTCTTTGTTTGGTCAACCTCGGTTGCAGTGTTGCCAAAATTTAACCGCATATTTTTGGTTAACTTAAGGACTTTGCATTCATGCCAAATGTATGAAGAACTTAATGAAGCATTAACGATATCATGTCTACTTCCATTCGGAACAACTGGTAGAATTTGTCTGAAATCACCCCCAAAAACAATTACCTTTCCACCAAATAGGACCTTTGAATTGTTATCATTGTCAACACCAAAAACATCTTTTAATGTTCGATCTAAGGCTTCAAAGGCATGTTTATGAACCATTGGTGCTTCATCCCAAATAACCAAATCTGTTTTCTTAAGCAATTGAGCTATGTCACTATCTGGTGTTATGAAGCATAAAGAATCCTCCGTTAGGTTGATCGGAATTGAAAACCTTGAGTGCGCAGTCCTACCGCCTGTTAATAGTAATGAAGCAATACCAGTCGAAGCGACATTCAAAACAATTTTACTTTTTGATCTTAGGGATGAAGCTAATGTTTTCCATAGAAAAGTTTTACCAGTACCGCCGTATCCATAGACAAAAAATACACCACCTTTTTTATCATCAACAGCTTGTATTATTGAGTTATAAACATTTCTTTGCTCATCTGTTAGTGAACCAAACATTTCTTCAAATTCCCCTTGCAAAACATTTGTGTCATATCCCAATTCCTCATTAATCAATCGATTGTTTGAAAGGTATATTGAGTCATCATCAGGATATGGCATATCTGTAAATTTTCGAAGAGAGGAACTATTGCGCAACAAAAAGTTTTCAATACCAAGCAAAGCAAAGTTCTTAATCTGATCTTCAGAGAGTCTCAAATCTATATAAATTTGTTTAAGAAAAATATAGTCAGGAATATTAAACTATTTGATTTATGACAAAAATTAAGAAAATTTTTAATAATTAATTAACTTAACATAAAGAAATAGAAAATCATACCTGGACCAACCAGTGTCTTTTCTTCGTTTACGTAGAATGTCTTCAGACAACTCTTTCCATGTGCTTTCCCATACAAAGTTTGGTCTAGATAGACTATTAGATGTTAACATAGTGGCAAATAAGTTTCTCAAATAATCACCAGATCCTGCGTGGAATGCTTCTTGTATTGCTTCAATATACTCGGAATCATCATCCAAGAGTCCCATAGCATAACACGCATCTCTATATGTACCGTAAAGATGTCCATTCACAGTACGAATATCTTCAAATGATGTTGGCCCTTTAACTTTATTTAAAAGAATTCTTAAAAAGTAAGCTTCACCAACAGCAGGCGACACAGCATGAATACGACCAACTGACTTGTTTCTTTGCCTTGGTTCCCAACATCGCTTGTCATTTTTCCAAACATAGTTTAACGGGAATTGAATGTAAGTAAGTTGTCTTGCATTGTCATCGGTCTCATTGCGTTTCATCCAACCTAAAAACATTGAGGAAGCGACAGATGGCTTGTTAAGAACATCATCAATATCTTCACCAGCACCATAAACAATTTTTTGTTGTCCAGGAAGATGGAAAGGTAACCTCATTACAGGAGGTGTCCTATAATGAACGTCATAAGAGAATATTCTCCATGCAGCTTCACATGCAGATATATACCGACATTGATAATGTCCTTTTATTTCGTCTACTTCCTCATCTTCACCATCTACTTTGTTACTATGGACAACATTTAGAGTAATTCTATCTGGACCTTTGTTAATATATTTAAATAAATACTTTATAGATCCAGCTTGATTACACCATTCGACATTGATATGTGCTTGATATCTTTTAAGAAGAGTTTTGTTATATGGCACAACGTATCTGTTATCTAGGTCTACATTAGACTTTTCAACGAAGTAACCATTGTCTCTTCTTCTATAGACAGGAAAACCTTCAGAATCAACAGATGTTTCATTTTGAAATGTTCTAGGAAAGTTTTTAGAACATTTTCTATCGACCATGCAAGGACAATTCATATTATAACGACCGCAAGGACCATGAATCATATATTCACGTACAAGAATGTACAATTCTGGATCTTCATTCTTATCTGGAATTTCAACGGATATAAATTTATCAATATGGTCAACGGTAGGGAGTTTATATGCAGACTTCATAAATAAACAAATATGTGCATGAGGTAATCCGCGCTTTTGAAACTCTAACGTGTAAACAACTGCATATAAAATTAAATACAATTAGTTTGCTACATAATAACAGAATATTCAAAAAACAATATGCTAAGGTATTTAAATAGTTATTAATAAATAAGTTAAATTGAAATGTGACATTGAAGAAATAAATTAACAAAATGATATGACTTTTGTGAATTACCTGCTCTAACCTCGCCAAATAGTTTTTTTTCCTTGATTTCTTTAATGATACAATCAAGTTTAATTTTAAAAACCCTACATAAGATGTCTGGTCTGTCTTCTACATTAAGAGTGGTGTCATGAAGATACCTTCTGATCTCTGGCCATTTAGGGTTACATGTTATTGTTATAAAGTAATCTGGATATCCACACCACTTACAAATTGCCATGGCATCAAGATAATTTTGCATCATATACCGAGCACCACCTGTAAAAGAAGACGGTAGGATAACACGTTGACCAATACGTGATGTTTCTGTATTGCCTTGTTGCTTTTTATTGTTTAAACTTTCAACTGTATCACTTCTAAGCATTGTTTGCTGACTACGTATGTAAAATAATCTCTCCATTTCAATCATTGTATACGAGTCAACTAAAAACTGTTGAAAAAGTCGCCTTGCATTTAGAATGAGGGAGAATCTGTTCACCCTATCTTGAAGTCTATAAGCAAAAAACTCCCTCATTGTTAAATTTTCACGCGAAATCTTTTTTTTTTTCATTTTTATTTGCACTTGTACTTGTACTCGCTGATGTATCCGGAACATCTTTGTGAAGAATGTCCACTCTATATCCATCTTCACCATATGGAAGTAACAATGGATATTGAAGTGCAAGATAAGAAGGATGCAGCTCACTAATTCGTTGAAGGGTGCCTGTTTTGGTTTGTACGATAATATCACAATTTTCAACTTGATCACCAATATCGCCAACAATTAAAGCAGCAACTTCTGAAGCAGATGGTAAGTTGAATGTCCTCCCATCTTTGGGCCTCCTACCCTTCAATTGCAACTTAATTCTTTCATTAGGATTTGAATGAAAACAATCCCTAGCCATTCTATAAGATTGTACCAACGAATTAGTTGAATCCAACATAATTTTCAATTGTTTTATAAGCTGAACTTCAATATTTTTTTCTGATTCCGGACGTTTGGATGATGAACTAAAAAAGTAAAAAAAAAATACGTTAAAACCTTTTTAATATATTGTAATAAGATGTATAATTAAAGTAATAATAGAAAAACACTTACCCAATATTGTTTATTCTATTGGAAACTTCATTGTCAGTATCATAGATGTATAGCTGGCAGAATTTTGGTTTTTCTCCATCAGTAGGTAACAAACTACCCATCGAATGATAATTCTCACCGCTTATTCTAAACACCGAAGGGCCTTTACCTTTATTAACTGAAAAATCAATTTTGCCACCCATAGATGTGAATGAGAACATTGAATTGTAACGTCTAATGTTCTTGAGGAAAATTTTACTCCTTGCATCAACGCCATTAAATAGTTCTTTATAGGTAGGGGGTTCCTTAAAATCAGGGAGCTCAACTTTGGCATAAGCACAACATAGATAAAAATTTGTTTTAGTGTTGCTTTTATTTCCTCTAAGAGCTTCACTTTTCCATAGCTTAGCATCACATTCTTGACAAACAACCGTTTGGTCACCATGGTCCAAGTAATCTACAATGGTTAATATATGATAAACACAAATACGATTGGATCAGTATTAGAAAATACCTATTTAGAAATATTAATAAATGTTGGCTACCTTTGGATATGCCTTTTATAACGTTATCAGTATTTGATTCAACGGTGTCTTCTAAACCTTCGGACAAATCAGCCATAGGTATTGGAGTAACTGTTCTTCGAGTATTACGATTGACAGAAGAGTTTTGTAAACCTATAAAATAAATTACAATTTTTTGTTTTTTTTATTATATGTTATGTACTAAAAAATAGAAAGTAACAACAACTTTTGTTAATATATATAAAAATCAATTATTAAATTATAATACCAATAAAATAAATAATATAATTTTGTACCTGTTTGCGTGTTCTTGCACCTTTTAGAATCCAATATATTTTTTCTATGTTTTCTTCTCTCATAAGAATCTATAAAACAATAATAGGAATTATTAAAAAATTAAAGTATAATAATTTAAAATTAAACTTTAACTAAAATTAAAGTATACATTGTTTTATATATAATACCTTCAGTATTTATTGAAGACTGGTTTCTCCGTTTTCGACTCTCAAGATCATCATTAAAAACTACAAAGGTTAGTATGATTAAAAATATAATTTAGTCAAAATGAAGTATAAATATGTAAAAAAATAAATTTGGAATGAAAACATACCATTTGAAATGTTTGACAAAGGTGTTGCAGATGTATTAACTAAAAAAAGTGAAAAAAAAAAAATTGGATTTATAAAAAAAATTTAAATTGGTATATGTAATGTATACAGTAAATAGTTAATACTTTCACCTGTATTAGCAGTCAATAAAATTGAATTAGATGTTGAAGGTGTTTGGACTCCTTTTGATCTTTTTGTGTCTAAATATATCTTTCGTCGCTTTCGATTTTCAGCAGCTAAGTAACATTATAAAAGAATATATATATAATCATATTTATGGAAAATATTTAAAAAAATATAGAAACTAATAAATAGTGTCTACAAAATTAAAGGTACATCTTTAGTGTACAAACCAGGATTAATGTTTTCCTTGTTGACGGATGCGGATAATACAACATCTGATGATAAAAAGGGGTCTACCAATGTTGAAGGCGATATGTTTTCAATAGAAGAAACATGATCCAAATATTCATTTATAGGTCTACGTCGTCCACAAGCATTATGAGAGACTATAAATAAAAATTATATTAGGAAACGGAAAAAAGTAATAGCATTTACAAACAAAATTTAAAAAATAATATAGGTAACATATAATATAAAAAAATTTAAAGGTACGTATTTAGTATACAAACCAGGATTAATGTTTTCCTTATTGAAGGATGAAGATAATACAACATCTGATGATAAAAAGGGATCGTCCAATGTTGAAGGTGATATGTTTTCAATAGAACTAACATGATCCAAATATTCATTCATACGTATACGTCGGTCAGAAGCATTATAAAACACTGTAAGAAAAACATAAAATTAAGAAATTAAAAATTTTATTGTCAAATTTTTAATAGGTATCATTAAAGTATTTTAAATATTTTACATAATTAAAAGTGTAACTTACTATATAATTAATGCTTGGTAACTTTTAATTAAAATTCTAAATATATAATAAATATAAAATGTATTATGACTTACCATTAGACGAACTACTACTCTTGGTAACTTTAGATGCTGGTAAGGTAAAAGTATTTTTCGGTAATTCAGACATTGTAGAATAAACGTTGACTTCTGTATAACAATAAGAGTGACAATAATTGTTAGGGATGATAACATTACAAATACTAACTTGGTATTTAAATCGTTAAATATAAAAGATAAATATAAAAAAATATTAAAATAAAGGTATCAAAAAAAAGCTAAGTAGCATTTTTTTTAATATTTATTAAAATGAAATATAAACCTATTTCTTGATAATTCTACGATAAATTTTTTGAGGATCGAACTTGACAGTTAACGTTAAAATATATTAAAAAAAATTGTAGTATTAGATTTAAAAATATATATTTGTTGAAAAATAACTATATATTAAGAAAAATAAAGAAGCTAAAATCACATGATAATATATATAGTAAAATAATTAGAAATTATAGGATAAATCTCATATTGGCTATAAATATAAACATGGATGTGAAAACTTACTCAGACATTAAGTTTTGAAGCTTAGAATGGAAGGCTTGTTGTGTAAGATCCGCGAAGCTACCAACAAACAATATAAAATGAAATTGTAAGTAATTGAAAGTAAAAAAGAATTTGTATAATGGTTCAAGTGTTTTCAATATTTATACTAATATTGTATTGGTTAAATATGGAATTGTATTTAATTTTAAAAAATTTTGAAAATTTAAAACCGACTTAGTTACCTCCTAAAGCTAAAAAAAAAAAAATAACGGACATTTAACAAATTTAAAAGTTTTAATGAATTTTAAAAAAAATCGAATAGAATTAAAATTTTGATATTAATTTAGATATGTAATATTCAAAGTAACCGAAAAAAACGGTTAACTTATTTTTAGAAACTGAATTACTTTTAATAATTATTAAATTAGTAATAAGAATGTTATTAATAAAAAATTTAATTTATAAAAAAAAATTAGGATTGTTTAAAAATTATATGAAAAAAAACGCACTAACCTCTAAAAAAACTTAAACAACGAATCATAATTTCAATATTAATTATTAAAAGTAAATGAAAACAATAATATTATTTATATAAAGGGCATTATTTCTAATAATTATGAAATTATAAATAAAATTTTATTAACTATCAAATTTTCAATTGTCCAAATTTAATATTGGAAAATTTAATTTATTATACTTGTCTGAACTTTAAAGTAATATTATAAAATTTATAATTTTCACATATTTTTGAAATGTATAAAGGTTAGTGATGGAAAAAGTTTAAACTTAATGTTAAAAATTGGTGATGTTGTAAAAAAAATTATAAATTTACATTTTATAAATGTAGATTTATTGAAAAATAAAAAATCTAGCAACGATAAAGGAATAATACAAGTCATATAATCTATACATATATAACATAAATATAAATTATATGATAATTTTCATATTGAACGTACGTATGAAATGGGATTTGCAAAATACTTACTCAAAACATTAACTGTTCAAACTTAATATATAAAACTTGTAATGTATGATCTTGATATGTAACAAAGAACGAATATGAAATGAAGTTACAACGTTAATTCATTAAATTTATTAAGCAAAGTGTATTACGTATATCATAAAAAATAAAAATGGTAAATAAATATAACATACGCTTTACTTTATTGCTTACAATAAGTAGAAACATGTCAAACTTAAAACAATAATACATCCAACTTCATAAAACAATAAAAAAAATAGAAACTCATAAACCATCAACGCCAAAAAAAAAAGATAAACATAAGTTCATAACACAAAAAAAAAACATCTTCAACGAATTATCTTCACTTTAGATCATTCTTCATCGGTTGAGATTTCCACCCTCAAATCAACAGAACCCAAAATATTTGTCCAATTATCCTGTATTCAAATTGTATATAAATCAAGAAAATTAACATATAAAATAAAAAAAAAATTGTGCAAAAATTAACCGTATGTATGTAAAAATGAATTATACAAATACTTTTATAATACCTGAGCAATAATCATTTTTTTTCTAGTTCAGACAACACATTTTTTTCATCATTTATACCGCTAACGGTATAAATTTCAGAAAACGTTTTTAGATTTGTCTCTGTGACTTCTATCTTAAATCCAATCCATCTATCTCTGATTAAAAAGAACTCATCAGGAAAGCGAACATAATCATCAACCTGCAAAGAAGAAGTTATGGTAATTAGATAATAACATTTATAATAAAAAATATAATAAAATATAAAAGGAATTAATATAAAAACAGACGGTATTTTCTTTCAACAATTCATGAATATCAAGTGGAACCAATTTTGCCACATCTTCATGAGACAATATTAACATGATTCCATCACTAATATCTTGTACCAAGATTTTAATTTTAAACCTGAAAAAAAATAGAGGAATTAAAATATAAAAAAAAATGTGCTTATTAATTTCTTTAAAGGGTTAAATATAAAAATTAGAAAAGAACCTTGGAATTGCTTGAACTTCATTCTCAGCACAATTATTGTTCTCACAAGTGTATTTTGGTATTATCTCGTACCCTCCATTGTCACAATTAGTATTGTTAACAACATAATCAGTGGTTACTTTCTCATGGCATCGCGAGCATGCCATGTGATACCACCCATAATCTTTATACACTTGTGCAATTTTCCCGAATACAATAAGACTTGTTTCATTTTGTGCTTCCCACACATCAGCAATTAGGCTAAATGTGTTAGTGTTTACAAATTCATTGTAAGAGTCCATGATGATTCTCACTATGTAAAAGAAAATAAAAAAGATTAAAAAAATTAGTAAATTAGTGAGATAACATATGTCTAAATGCATAAATATATTATCAAATCAAAATGAAAAAATTAAAAAATAAAAAACATTACATGGTACATACATATAATTGCAAATGGAAGACACTTTGATCTTTCTTATAGATATAGAACATGTGAATGATTTATAATTTTCTACAACAATTTATAATCAAATAAAGAATTATATTTTTAGAAAGGAGTAATAGATTATAATTTATATTAATTTTATGTTAATTTCAAACATAAATTTAGTGTTGAATTGGCATAAATTATGAATGTGAATATAGAAGGTGGTTGATATTAGGCATAAATTTATAAACTCGATTTTTGGTTGTTAGTATGTACAACATGGAAAGTGATAATAGTGTGGAGCAAAATATGATCTACAAAGAAACGATATTAACAACATATTTTTATGCATATTCTATTAGTGTATATATTCTTTACATATGAAACTGACTTAGCGATTATTACCTGGAAAAAAAATCGCACCAAACTTGCTTTTACTTACAGAATTGACTATTTTTTCGGGTACTATTTATGACTTGGTCAAAAAACTTTATAGCATTTTTTAATATAAAATTTTTGTGTTGTTTATACCTAGGAAATAAAACTGAGAAAAAACTTATGTCTAAGATGTGTTCTTATATTTCCAACAGGTTCAATGAACTACATTATACAGTTCTGGACCTCTAAAATTGAGAATAAACTTATGTTGAATATGTGTTTCTATATCACTTAAATTTGATTCATTTTGACCCATATTTGAATGCATATGTAAACATAACTAACACATATTTTTAGAGAAATACATTATGGGTTCAACAATATACAACCATATAAATAAGAAAGGGGATAGTGCGGATCGCTGCATATAAGTGACTATACGACTGAGTTAAATTCATAGTTTTGGAAGTATTTAAATTGCCTTTATATAAGAATCCATAGTGACAGAAAATCGACAAAACGATATTTAGTTGACAAAACATAAACTTATCAACATCCAAAGCATTACATGCAAAATTAAGAATTATAAGTAACGTTTTTATGGTGTAAAAATTTTTCACGACAATATGCATATAGCTATTTAGTTGCCTATATAAATTCAAAGTAAACTATTTCTTCAACTTATAGTTTCGTATCAGATAGATGATGATGCGATAAATAATAGTTTTCAACAACAACAAAGCCAAAAATTATAAATCAAAAGATTGTTACGTAGTTGTTTTCATAGATAATCAAAGTACTAAACAACTGCTACATCCACATAGAAACACACAAACTGTTTACTTGGCTTCCTCCATAACTAATAAACCAAAATTTGGAGAACGCCTACTTTCATAAGGCTTATTTTTTACTTATAAGTTTGTACCATAACCACATAAACATATAACTACCGTAGAGAAAATATTGGACTTACATAACTTCATCTACGGACGCGAAAACACCAAGATACCTTCACGCTTGACAAACGCTATACGATAACGTCGTCCATTCTTCAAACCCAGCTTCTTCATCATCGACTTCCATCTTCCTAAAGAATACCTTTTTTTCTCACCTTTCCCTTCAAAGTTCATGTGGGTAAAAAAACACATCCCATTTTCAAATTGACAAAAGACAGTCATAAAATTCTCAAGATTGGAACTGATCACAAACTGTTTAGGAAAGCGCTGGAAACAGATTTGATAAACAAAAAGGTAAATAATAAATCACAAAAAAGTTTATACCGAAATAAATACAGTGGAGATTATACACTATATTAGTAATTGAATGCTTACGAATTTGTAGGTCACTTTGGCAACAATTTGGTGAGTAGGAGGAATAGAGTTGAAGTCAACTTGTACACCGGGATATGGATGATCTTCGGTATCACTAAATCCCTCAAAATCCGAAGAAAAGTCACTTTCTTCATCGGATGTATTGTCAATTTCTTCGTTTGAGTCGGAAGAAATTACAATAACTTCGGGTGCCATGCTTGAATGTTATAAGTAGTTGACAGAAAAAATAAAAACAATATATTAGATATGTAGTATATAACTTAAAGGATTGGATTTCTTTAAAAACTAATAGCTTTTAATTCTATAACACTTACAAATATCTACATAGGTACATACCAATGGAATAACATATACGAAATAGATGTAAAAATAAGAAAACACATACTTCCAATTGAATATCCCTTACTGAGTATTATTTATGAATAGTTACAATGAAAAATATGTAAAATTCGATTCTTTTTTTGATTAATATCAGTTATATTCTTTACAACATTGCATTATAAAGAGTTTCATCATAAGATAGAATAAGCAAATATACATTATAGATCTTAAAAAAATTGTTCTTAAAAACTAAAAATAATTCAAAACTATATCTATTAAAACCAATCTGAAAACATAGAAATCTAGTATAACATATCTGAAAACATAACCCTAGAATAAACAACATATATATCAGATATACTACATAAAAAGTGAAAAAAAAAAGTATAGTCGTAAAAAAATATTTTTGTTAGCACTACAAATAATTAAAAAATTTAGTTTTTAACAGATCCGAATTCAAAAAAATTTAGTAAAACATATCATAACACATAACCCTAAACTAAAGAACATAAAAATCGGATATACCTACAAAAAATAATAATAATATTTTTATTTCGTAAATAAACATTAAGTATTCAAAGATCAAGATTTAGATAAAAAACAACATACCTTTCACGAATTGATGAAACGAACTTCAACCCTAAATCAACAAAAAAAGAAAACTTTTATAGATTAGAGTTTATGTGATAAAGATGGATCAGTTATGCATCAATATTGATAGATACGATTTGAATTTATGAGTTCTTACCCTTTAAGATGATGAACTCGATGATAGATGAAGGAGAGATATAGAAATTGGTAAAGTTAAAGTTAGGTGAAGGGTTTGTTATATTTAATTGTATTCATTGGAGAGATGGGCGACAAAAACAAACAAAGAACCCTAAAATCTGATGGGCTCCGAAAATAGTATGAAAGTATTAAAGTTTAGAGTCTTATTGGGCCCATGTCTTTTTTAGTGGACCTTGTAACTTTAAACTAAAAAATGGGTCAATAATAACTTATAATATCTAATGGGCTAACATCATAGTGGGCCTAAAGGAAGAAGTTACATGGCTAAATGTACTTTAAACTTGAAATTGTTTATATCTTTAAAATAGTTTGTTTTTGTTAATTAGTTGTATAGTTATACATGCAGCAAAGGAAAATTATTATGTTTAAAAGTATACATTAATGCTTAAACTATTTTGTTATTACACTACCGGTTGCGGTAACATACGTAAGTTGAAATGCCAAAACAATGGAAGATCTATAACGAATCAAGATAATAATATAAAACATAGAAATTTATTCAATCATTAATCATAGATAAACACACGATTGTGTGAAATATCAACATACAAAATTATCCAAAAGACATAATCAAACATTGTTCATAAAAACACGACAAAAACAACGATAAAGTGTAATAATAAAAATAGGACTGCAACACTTTGAAAAACAAACGACACGTCAAGTCACGTCCAATAAAGATTACTTCTCAATCTTTGGGATGAGAAGAGCAGTGTCTTCAATGAATTTTGCTTTGTCATCCTGGGAAGCAACCTGGACATTACTTGTAGACAACATGGGACTTGCTTCCGCATCATAAACATCAACCAACTTTCGCTTTATAGTGGTTAATGAAGATTTATTTCCAGATAAAACAGCATCTTTTAAACCGTCATTAACAGCATTTGACACTGGAGTCACATTGTCACCGGACCCAGAAAATGTTTCCTGAAAATGCATAAAACGTTATTTATTAGTTTTAGTTTATAGTCTATTACTTTGTTACAAAAACGGTATTATTATCTTATTTAGTATATGAATTGATATATAACTATTTTGGACCTCGATTTAGTTTATTTTGATTGATATGGTGATTGAAAAGCACAAATGTAGATGTTGTATGTAGATGTTGCAACTAAATGCATGTGTATATATATATATATATATATATATATATATATATAAAGCAGACAGGAAAGATTAAGATGTTACCTTTTGAGTATCCACAAAAAGCGTAGACATGCCAATTGATTCAGAGTCAGTAGCCTATAAAAAGGTTTGCAAGTAGTGTATTATAAAAAAAAATTGTAAATAAGAAATATTTATATAAATGTCATAAAAGTATACAATAACAATTAATACCTGGCAAATGTTTAGTTTTTTCTTCAGCTCTGAAATTATGTATGAATCTTGAGTTAGCTTGGATATTTTATAAACTTCATACTTGTTTTTCAAATTGAAATCGGAAACTTCGATCTTGAAAGCAACTTCCTTCTCCAACAAACAGTCGATCTCATCGGGATATTTGACCGTCTCACCAACCTGGTAAAAAGGGTACATCATAATTGTAAAAATCATATACTTAGGTAAACAGGTAGGTATCATGTGATGCCTAAGGTATTTCATAATACGTTAATAAAGTAAAAATATACTTAGTAATAAAAAATGTCAATATAAAAAATAAAATTATGTTTGCAATTTTAAAATGTATTACCGTATTTTGAGTAAGCAAGTCTGAAGCAGATTCTTTGATAAGATCAGAGGCATCACGATGAAACAAAGTTAGGGATACTGCACCATTAGTATCCTGAACACGAACTTGGACCTTGTACCTAGTTAAGAATAGATTGTAAAAAATAAAATGAAAAAAATATATATTTAAATAACGATTTTGCTGCTACAAAGTGTTGCTCGCACATGTCAGCTTCTGATATATATGTTACTCGAATAACTGAAGGAGTGAAAAAATCAATCATAGTAAATTTTATAAACATTATACTTTGAAAAAAGTTAAAAATATTTAAGATTAATCTTAAAAATATTTTAGTATATGTTTTAGCCAAAAAATTACCTAGGCACTGGCTCAACAATCTTTGAACTACATTTGACGTTCACACATTGATGTATCTTCTCCTCCTCAAAATCTCCAGTCCCATCACCTTTCTCCTTAATTATATACTCTGTGGCAACCTTTTTGGTACACTTGGGACAACCAAGATAGTACCATCCAACTTCTTTACAAAGCGCCTTAATTGTACCCAAAACAATCAAAGGTTGTTCCTATAATAAATACAATAATGCAATTATTAAATTAAAACTTATAATATAATGAGTCACCTATAAAAGACTAAAAATTAATTTAAATACAAAGAACCTCTTGTATCTCCCAAATATCGCCAATCCTACTTAAAGTAGTGTTAGTTAAGAAATCCTCCTCAGTGGAAGCAAACATTGAGACACCATAAGGACGATGAATTGAAGACGGATTATCAATGTTGACCTTAATCAAACTGGAAAAAATTTGGATACACAATTATTGAGTAATTACAATATTTTATATTAATAGCTATAAAACATATTGATAAAATTAAATACCTTGACTTATAATCATTAATGTCTTGTATATCGTCATTAATGAACAATCTACTTATAGCACCTCCAAAAGAGTTAGATACGTATGGTTTTCCTGGTACAATCAAAACATTAGTTCAATACATTACATTCTTTTTCAAATAACATAATATATAAATGCTAAATGTTTCTTGTCATACATACATTGTATTATATAATTAGTTGGTTGTAACAAATAAACAATAAAGCAAAATGAATTTATAAAAAAAGTTTTATGTTTTTTTATATAAACAGTCACATCTTATTATTTGTGTAAACATAAATATTTTTTTTAAGTTTATTCATCTGAAAATGTATGCATAATAGAGTAATGTAACATAGATATTCAGTAAAATTACATAAGGTATAGAATAAACCATTAAAGAACTTCAAGCGCGCGAACTGCAAAATAACAATAACATGCTCCTCTTTAGGATGTCCAACAACAAACTTTTGCATTTTATTTGCATACTCTTCCCATAGGGTAACATAAACGGACAAACCCCTGATAACAGTATAAAATAAACTATTTAAAGTCAAAGTATGTATATACAAATATATTAGAAATTTAATAAATAACTACACTATTTAATAACATACTCCTGGTTTTGAACTTCCATTGTCAATCTTTTTTTCGGTTGAACACTCACATCCTTGTCTTCGTTCTTGTAAAATCTTTTCACATGGCCAATAACATCTACACATAGTAAATGGATAAATATTTCATGCCTAATACTACTTGTGTATAAACAGGATATGATATTTACCTATCGTGATGTTGTCGGGTATTTGATTTTCTATGATTGACTGAAAAGGAACAAAACAAAATCCATACATGGGACCTCCAAAGTTTTCACATTTTGAAACACGAGTATTAGGGTTGAAACAGATTTTGTTTGGGTTTTCGGAAAATTTATATTTTGATGGATTGTATCCAATACCAGGACTGGTAATGGTTAAACATGCATTTTCTTCACAAAACTTTTCAAACCTAAAGAACCATCTTTTAAAGACATTGGCTTGAATCTTATTACCCTGTAAAAGATAAAACACCGTTAGCAAGTTTGTATAAGTATTTAAATTTTAAAAATTAATAATAAAGATAAAACAAAAATACATATAAGCTATGTCTTACATGCTCATCAATTAGGATCATCTCAATCGAATAGTCTTCATTAGGTAATCTGCGATTCGGTTGTCGCCAAACTCTTATAACTCTAACACGCAAAACCACGTTGTCCCTCATGACATTCAGGTCACTTAACATGGTGATTGCTGCTTGTTCCATTGATCTAAATTTTATACAAACAATAGAAATGTTTTAGTAATATAACAATGTTAAAACTTGTTAAAATCTGAAAAAAAAAACATAAAAATATAGAGAATGTAGTGAACTTACTTTGAATTGCTGGATTTGTGATGAGAAGAATAGTGATGTGTGGAATTTGAATCTAACATATATGGTATATATAATACAAAGTTTGGAATAATATTTATGGAAACTTGTTAAAGTGTTATTAATTTACGTAATGTAAAAAATATAATGTAATGATGGTAATTAATTGAATTTCCATATATACAATTTATAAATGTGTATACTGATAGTATACGTTTTATAAAAAAAACGTACATTAATAGTAATGTTAAAATATAATATTTTAATGATTAGCTAAAAAAATTATATTTAAATGATAAACATAAATACAGTTATTACTACTATTAATTGTATGGCATAAATTAGGGATTCATATTTAAACAAAATATGAAGATTGTCAAAATAATAATAATATCAACACTACTAACATGTCCATATATAAATATTGTATTAACTGATAATAAGGTGATTATATATATAAAGTTTTTAAAATAAATAAATTACATAAAAATAATGTGTGCACAAAATACAAAATTTACGATTATCATTAAAAGATTATATTTTTATTATAACCATAATTTTATTAGTGCTTTTGATAAACATAAAGTCAGTTATTACTGCCATGTCCATGATATAAATAGTATTTGTAATATGGAATAATTTAGGGAATTGGGTTGAAAAGACTTTAATAACGTAAATAAAACATAATATAGAAAATACAATATTTTTAGTGAGATTAATATTATTTATAGTATGGAATAAGTTAGGGAATTGAATTTAAACAAATGTTGGAAATAGTCAAACTAAAAATAATGTCAAAATTACTAACATTCCGTATATATATTATTCAAGTTGGAAATAGTCAAACCAAAAAATAATGTCAACATTTTTTTCGCATTCCATATATATATATTGGAAAAAGTCAAACTAATAATAATGTCAACATTATTAACATTCGATATAGTTGGAAATAGTGTTGACTAAAAATAATATCAACATTATTAACATTCCATATATATATATATATATTGGAAAAAGTCAAACTAAAAATAATGTCAACATTATTAACATTCAATATAGATTGGTCAAACCTGTTTAATTCGGTATATTGTCAAACAAATAATTGCATTCTAATTCGGAGATAATAAATTAAAAAAAATCAAATAAATAATAATTTATTAAAACTTTATTTAACATAAAACTTGAGACTATGTAACATCAGTCTTGAAAAAACAAAGGATATCCAAAATCCATAAAACGGTTAAATAACAAAAAAAATACTCTAGTTTATTACCTCTGGTGTTGGAAACTTATGAGCTAAAAGCTTACGCTGATTTGCACACCAATTGAAGACACAAACATCGCCTATTGAAATATCTTCGGCTTGAATCAAGTAACGCCATCCATCAACAATAAACCTTGTTAACCAAATTATAGAGTAATATTAATTTAAGTTCGGATGGGTAAAATAAGAAATAATAAAATGAAGCTAACATATGGTTGGTATCAGAATATAACATTACCTCGTAGAAGTACCATCGAAATTGATAACCACAGGCCTTGTCCAAGAAAATCCATCGACAAATTTAATTGTAACACTTAACGTTTCATTTAAACCAGCAATATGAGCAACTTCATTTGGTATTATCTACAAGTAAAACAAAATGAGATTAAAATTATTGACTAATATAATTTAAGTAGGATAAAAAAAAGAAACTGTACCAGTTGATCAGTGACAGTTGAAGTAAACGTAGGAAAATCTGATTCAATATACAATGTCACATTATCGGCAGCAGATATGTTTTGTGATGAGAAAATTTCGTCAGTAAGTAATTTGTGTAAAACCATCTGCCGCCCAGTCTTGCTAAATGTGATAATATTGAAACGTGTAATATCATTAAACTCAAAACAAAGAAAATCCCCAATTTCAAGACGAAGATCCTCAATAAATTTCGCCCAGCCAACAGTAAAACAGTACTTGGTACCAATTTTTTGTAGGGAGACATCCCATTGATGGACATTAGACACAAAAAGCTTAACAGGATTAGATGGAGGACCTTCGGCATAATACCTTTCGGCGAATGACATTGGTAAAACCTGAAAAACAATTAAATTAAAATAAGCACAAAGTAAAATGATTTTTTTTAAACATTTATATTGGTAATGGAATAGGTTATACAATTAAACAAAATAACACATACCAATGGACCAACAATTTCATGATCAATCAGCTTGCAAAATGAGTTTGATAATTGTTTCGACGGAGAATGATTATAGTATCGTATCATAAATGTAGAATGGCCTATATAATCAAAAATAATAAAGAATATGCCATAGCATAAATCACGTACAACGCGAGACCATCCATTGCTTAAACAGATTGAATCATCAACCGATTTGACACGAACAGACCAAACATGCCCTTCATCAGTCCTAATGATAACATTTGTGTTATATAAATTGTTTGCACAGAAGAAGTGGTTCATTGATCTAGGAATGGGCTGCAAAAAATTAGTAAATTTAATAAGGTTAGCTTAATTTGTAACTATAAAGTATGTGTAATAAAAAATTTGAATATAAATAACATATTAATCTTACCAATTGAAATGAAGAAGGGTCATGTAGAACGACAAAGAATTGGTTTCCCTTTTGATAAGCCATCCTGAAAAAAAAAAACGGATCTTGTTGTAGCCGAAGCTTGTTATTCAGACAAAGCAAGTACCTAAATATATTATGCATATGAATACAATTAAAATTATGGTTTTGGAATGGCAAGCATATTGAGTGCCTTCAAACCAGATCAGAAAACATAACAATGTACTAAAACATATCATCTAAAACATAACACTAAAGTAAAACACATAACAATCCGATAAACTGAATTACTACAAAATAATCCGAAACTACATGTATTAAAACATATCTAAGAAAGATAACAATCTACTCAAAAAGATCTGCAAAACATAAACAGAAACGTAAATCATAAACACTAAGTTAAAACAGATCTACAAAACAAAGAAGTAAAGCAATGGACATAATAATCAGAAAACTATCAAACTACACGGAATCCATAACTATATCTATCAAAACAGACCGGCAAACCATAACCCTAAATAAAAAAACATAACAAACTGATAAAAAAAAAAAATAATCAAGTTACCTATATCGTACAGAAAATCGAACCATAAGAATAATAATAATTGTATTGAAAAGTTCATACCTTTAATGAATTGATGCCAAGAACTTCACCACAAAATCAACAATGTCAAAGATTGAAGCCTAAAAATCATATCAAATAAAAAACTTAGAATCAGCGGTAATATGATGCGAAAAAACAAAATACATATATAGCAATAGACAAAAAACAATTAAAAAGAAATCAAAGAATACTGAACAATACATAGGTTATATGAACTGAAGTGAGAAGGATTGTTTGGATGAGAATAGATTACCACAAATCGAATATGAAGCGATTACTTTAGAGAGGATGGGCAAGGAAGAAGATGGATTATTAGGGTTAGAAGGCGGCATATGATACTGGACATGAAAACCTAGGAGAGCGATTGAGAGATTTTTTGATGAAATGTTTGTTTTGCGTTAGGTTATGTGAATCCGAAGTGGGTAATTGGGTCGGGTTTGTAGATCCGGGTTGTATTATGATTAATTGACATGTGTCCAATAGGTGTGAGGAGCTCTAGGATGAGGACAAGTGTCCCCCTAGCTACTCCTTTATTAGAAGAAGGAGATAATTTATACCACTTTAACCTTCCTTTAAAATCATAATGACCTCTAGAAATTTAAAACCAATGAAACCGTAGTTGCTTGGTCTTTCGAAACCACCACCCATCATTTACAACCATTAAATGGCAATCAAAGAAAATACTAGGGGTAACCGACACTTTAGTAGTTCAAGGTTAAAATCATTTGGGGTCCTTCTTGTTAGATATTATTGTTTCATATTTCTACACACCTTCACTTTCACTATCCTTCTGTACCAAAACCCCCTGGCAAACTCAATCTAATCAAGCTCCAATTGACATTTTAGCTCTTGAACCATCTTCCTTGCCTTACCCATTCCAATGAACAACAACCAACCCCACTGGGAGTCCGACACCATCAACCACCTTCGTCGCCTTCAACCCACTATAGTTGACCATCGTTACTGCCACCAAACATCACCATCTTAACCACAGTCACACCATTCGATGCCCATGTCTCTATTTCGAACCACCTCTGTTTTACGACCACTTCTCTAGCGAGCCTACCGTCGTTGGGCAAACACCTGTTGGAGGTATTAACTACAGACTTACTAGTTATTTATTTTTATTTTTATTATTATTATTATTATTTTTGGCAAAATGGTCATCTAATAGTACCTGGTCTTGATTTTAAAATAAGGATTCGAACATGATTTTTTTTATATAATCATTGTGATGGTTGTGAAAGTGAAAAAAAGAATTTAGTCAACATGTTTCTTTGGTTAGTTTGATGGTCAGAGAGCTCATGGCAACATCAAATGAAATTGTCTTTTTCTTAATTGATTTAATCTTTATTTTAATTACTTATTTTTAAAATACTTAGTCAAATGTCATTGAGTTAATTATTATTAAATTGACATCTCTAATACGTACATATGTAAATGTAACTTGCATATGATTTGGAGCCAACTTTTGTTACATTTTTTTTTATAAAATTATATGCACATATTTAATTGGTTCATATGTATAAATTCTATATTTCATGTTACCAATAAAGATAATTTATAAGTATCAATTATTTTTATAAAGTAACCCTCCAATTAAAACTCTAACTATTCGTAAATTAAACCTAAAATCCCTAGCTGTCTATAGTTTTAGAAACCCTAGACTTAATCCAATCATTCTTAGACTTTGTAATTACATTATAGGTTGAATCTACGTAATTCGTTCCACCTACAATTTGTACATTCGGATACTAAGACTACCTCGCTAACTGTGAGTATATCTTTCCCCTTTTTCATGTTTTACACTTTTGGGGTGACTCATGTACGCTTATTACTTCACTCACTTAATCATGGTTTATCATATATTCACAATCGCAATTCTTGTATGTGTTTTACTTGTTGATTCGCTGATAGTGTGTACTTATGATCTGAATCATTAACCGTTCTGCGGCCTAGCATAGCAATAAATAGTACTTAATTATTGTTATGTGTGAACGATTATTCATCGCCTACTATGAGCGAATACTATATATATGTGTGACTCTTGATTCATTAAACAAAGGTTTGATTTTGGGTAGCATTTGTACACAACTTGAACACTAAATTGTAGACAGTATAATACGTGAATTGCGAAACACTTTTTCTACTATATGTATTCAAACAGGGTATGCTCACCAATACATTTTTGTATTGACATATACTATTTTCGTACATGTTTCAGGTTATTTTGAGACGCTTCTTTTAAGCTTTTGGATTTATATTTAAGCTTTGACTTTATTGTATTTTAGTTAGACTTGACGCTTTAGAATTATTGCATTATGTAATTTTCCTTTCAATGTAATAAACTATTTAATCAATGTAAATTTACATTTCTAGTCCATGAGCTATTGAACAATCGTCACTACGTGACACCTCGATGTTTCCGCCATCGGTTGGGGTGTTACATAATCCCTACCACTACCTGACTATTAACAGCCACCACTATTGCACCTTTACCATCGTTCACCACTACACCCACCACGAGTTCTATATACGTCGGAGTAGATGATGTGGCTTTTTCGTTTTGAAGCAAGTGGATGTGTGCTTGGGAATGTTTCATGTAACAAACATGCGTGAATGGCAACCCATATCTAGGGTTTTTCAAACAACAGTAAGGGTTGGATTTGGTGGTGGCAGTTGCAGGTGATAGCTGCTGAGTAGCGGTGGTCGTTGTTGTTGGTGTTGGTGTGTGAATCTGGGTAGAAAAACTAGGGTTTATATTTGGGGATGGGGAGGTTGGTGGGTGTGGTGGTGAACGAAGGTGAAGGTACCGTGGTGGTGGTGGTTGTTGTAAATGATAAAGGCGGTGTTGACAATGGTGGTGGTTGCTTATAGAGGAAATGATGGTGCTGACAGTGTTGGATGGAGGTGACTGGTTGTGGCGATGGTAAAGAGATAAAAGGAAAGGGATGGGTGGTGGTGGTAGGGGGAGAGAGAGGGGGAGGGAGAGAGAGAAGGGGGGGGGGGGAGAGAGAGAGAGAGAGAATAACCGATTTTTTGTTAATTATTTTTTAGTTTTTAATGTTCTTTTTTGTTTTCTTTTCTTTTTATGCATTTTTTTATTTAATGGTAGAAAGACAAATTTGGTCACACGAGGTCAACTTGGTCAGATTTAACTATGAAAATTAACTGGGTTGGGGTAAAGAACATAACGTGCAACGATTTTTAAATATAAAGTACGGTTTCTGTAATATATTTTTCTAAAGGACATGATTTATAACATGCTATAAACATAAAGGACAATTTTTGATATATATAAAAAATATAAATGTATTCTAAGATTAATTTTTATTGTGTAACATATAAATATAAATAATATCATCATAGGGTAGGGTTACTGTAGGAAAATAGTTTTGTATAGGAAGTGTAAGAAGTGTTTTCAACCATTAAATTTAAAGATGGATGGTGGAGATTAAAAGATGGGATGGTGTTTAAAATCTAATTAATATATTATAGAATATAAGGGTATGATCGTCAATATGTGTTTTAAATGAGGGTGTCAAGGTCATTTTATATCAATATTTTTAGAAACTGTTTGAATGCTTTCTACATTTATGGTATCTCCCCCCCCCCCCTCTCGTAATTATTATTTTCATTAATATCATTCAAACTCAAACATTTATTTTCACAAAACAAGATCAATTGTGCACATATCTTCTGTGACACCCGGCAAACTCAGGTTAGTAACGTTGACTAAACTAGTAAGTCTACCTTAGCGAGTCATGCATATTACGTTCTTAACGGGGTCAGTCGAGTCGGTATGATGATTCTGGGAATCATCGGGAGTCGTTACGATGATCCGCGGGGTCATCGGGAGTCGGTCCATAACCATGTCCAAGATCTCTTTGTACAAGTAAATCCATGAGGATCTAAGGAAAATCATGAGTGGATATGGATGATATCTTGTGTAAGATTTTGTGGTACTTGCAATATTTATAAAAAGCCAAAATAACCAACCAACACTTAAACTAGGCTATGTTTAAGGGTTATTAGAGGATATTTTAATATCCAAATAACAAGTGATTAAAATCCGATTATTACCCGAACGTTAAAGTGTGAAGCTTAAATAATAATTTGGCAAATATTTGTGTTGTGGACCCCCCTAAAACCCACCCAATAACCGGCCCTTGATCATCACATGGCCAAAATCTTCTTTTTATTTGATAGATATCTCAAAGATATGAAATATAGTCCTTAGATTATATTATGAGATTTTTTGTACTTAGGAAAGATTATGAGAATATGGATGTAAGATTTGAGGATCTTACAAAATCCTCCACACCTTGATAAATCTCGGCCAACACCTCTTCTCCATATCTAGCAAGATTATTTTCCATAAAGTAAGGGATTTAGAAGATCCAAGGTTAGATATTATGTATCTAGGAAGATCTTGGGAAGATTGTATAGAAGATCATGTGTACTTGTAAGATTGAGAAAAAAAAATCTTTTCTTTTGCCTACAAAACTCACGGCCAAACACTCCATGAAAACAATCCATCCAAGATTTAATTAGTACAAAGAATCCATATTTTAAGGCATTGGAATCCATACTAGATTGTAGGTGATCTTGGAAGATCATGTATGGATCTTAGAAGATCACAATAAAATCCTCCCTTTTCTTTATAAACCTTCGGCCAAACACCCTCTTATAATCTATCAAAGATCACCCTAGTACAAACATATCCATGATATATGGGATTGAGATCTAATGTTAGATCTTGGTGATCTTGAAAGATTGTTGGAAGATATGATGAAGCTATAAGATATCACAAGACTTAAACAATTGATCAAAACTCTTCTTCTTTTCTTTCTTTGTGTCGTGGATAAACAAGAACAACCACACACCTTCTTTCAAGTTTTAACACTCCAATTTCCTTCATAAACATCCATCATTCAAACCCCCATCGTGTGTTTCAAGCTTGGAGCTTAACCACATAGGAAGAACACACTAAACTCCATCAAAATCAAGCATTTTTAGCTTCCCTAGCCTTGTGCTAGTTGTAAGTATTCTTGATCATGTTTTGTCTTTAAAAAGTTTATGTTTATTAGCTTAGAGCAAGTTGTACAAAGGGTGGACTTGAATGAGCTTTTAATAATGAAACGTATGATTTTTAAAGGCTAAAATGGTGTTTAGTTAGTGTGGATAAATCGAAAGTTTAGTGATGGATGTTAAGTATTCTTGTAGTTTTTACTAAGATCATGTACAACTTGCCGGAAAAGCACACGCTATAGACTTAGTGACTTACACGCACTAGGACGTTCGTAGGTGCTTGACCACGGACTTGCTATTCTCTGCTATTTGATTGTACGCTGTACATCAGGTGAGTTTCACAGCCCCACTTTTACCGTTTTACTTTCGGGGGAGAAACATGCTACTTACTTACCCATTAAAGGTCATGTTATACTATGGTTACTTTACATATACTATGCGGCTTTTTACGGAAAGTCCCAGGGGGGAAACCATGAATGTGCGGGGATGCACAACGGGGGAAATGTGGATAGATCTATTGGGCCTCACAAACCCCACTCGACGGCTGGGCCGGGCGGGTGCATATTGTCTCTTATTACTGGCTCGCCGAGGCATCGGTTATAGCCAAAACTGCTGGGCAAGCTTCAACAACTTATAAACGTATAGTAATGGATTCCCAACCGCAGTAGTAAACAAACACTTAACGTCTAGCTAACGTTCTTATAACCTAGTAGTAACGGATATGATCTTCACAGCTTATAACAAACACTTTATAAAAGAAAACCTGTGAACTCACCAGCATTATATGTTGACATTTTTGGCATGTTTTCTTAGGTCGCTAAGGTAGCAGTCAATGGGCTAGGCGCACAGAGTCATGCACAGCGTCTAATATTTTGAAGCATGTTAAACAATGTTTTGTAAACAATGATATGTCTTTTGGTTGTAAACAAGAATGCTTCCGCTGCTGGTTTACGGCTCAAAGCATGATATTTTGGTTTTAAATATATTTATGAATGCATGTTTGTTGTATGTTTATTGTGATCGTTGACTGAGATCCTGGTGTGTCACGCGCCTTGCGGTAAAACCCCGCACGTGGAATTTGAGGGTGTGACAGATTGGTATCAGAGACAACGGTTATAGTGAACTAGGACTGCATGTAGAGTCTAGTCTATAACTGAGTCGCACACACTAGACGGTCACAATTAGTCGAGTCTTAACAAGTGAGTAACGATATGACTTGTCGGGGTGTCGGTGTCGTCATCTTCTACGCTACATCATCTATTTACTCTTTATCATCCTATTTCTTGACTCATCCTTACTATGATTCGATGGCGAACGATATACTATTGGACTTTCTTGACGGCGGTGTACATTGGGGTAGCTTCGGCGTACTCTTGAGATCTGTCCAGGGATTTGGACATCTCCCTTCTACGCCCTAATGAACACGCTCGTTCTTATACATACTATCTTGTACTTATACTTATGATAATACCATGATTGGGCGCTAGTGTTCGGTGACTTGAACTTCAAACTTAAAGCGCGCCTGGAGGACCATGTAGAACAGTTTATCATGTCGGGTGCACACGAGATCATAAACTGTGATGCATGGGATCCCTGGCGGACTTTGGGCTTGAACGAATGGACCCGAACTGGGCTCGGTCTAGTTTCTTGAAATTCCTAATGGGTTATACCACGGGCAAGCCTAAATCTTTTGTTTTATGCTATGACAGAAGATGTCGGGAGCTCGTGGAGGTCGCAGAGGCAGCCGTGCTGGCGGTCGTGCTGGCGGCCGTGGTGGCGGCGGTGGCCGTGGGAACATTAATATGACCCAAGCGGAGTTGGATAACCTGATGCAGCAGCACGTGAATATTGCTCTGGCTGCATTTCAAGCCGCTCATAATGCTATGGGTGGTACGTCGGTTCTCGCCTATTTTATCTTGTTCTGGGGTACTGTACCTTTTCTTGATTCTCACCTGCGTGTCTGTCCCAGGTGGTGCTGTCAATCCTCCTCCACCCCAGTGTTCCTACAAAAAGTTTATGAATTGCAAGCCCCACAACTTTAGTGGCACTGAAGGGGCAGTGGGACTGCTCCGCTGGTTGGAGAAAATTGAGTCGGTTTTCTCAATGTGCAGCTGCCCGGAAGGCGACCGGGTGAAATATGCTTCTGCGACCCTGGAGGGTCAAGCTCTGACTTGGTGGAACTCCACCACCCAGACTATGGGTATTGGGGAAGCCCACGCTATGCCCTGGGCGGAGTTCATTCAGTTGCTGAAAAACGAGTACTGCCCGAGGGATGAAATCCAAAAGCTTGAGCACGAAGTCTGGAATCATAAGATGGTGGGGTCCGAGATTGAAACTTACACTGCTAGGCACAATGAGTTGGCGGTGTTGTGCCCTGATCTGCACACACCCGAATACCGAAGGATTGAACATTATGTCGCTGGGTTGGTACCGGAGATTGCAGGGTTGGTTGCTGCGGGTAATCTCACTATTTATTCTGAGGTGGTTCGGTCGGCTCACAGGCTGACCAACATGAAGGTGGCTGAAGGGGTCTTGCCTCCTCGAGGCGCTACTGTGAAGGCTCCTGATAGTAACAAGCGGAAGTGGGAAGCTGTGGGGAAAGGCTCGAGTTCGGCTTAGCCTCAGCAGGTAAGGAAGTCTGATACTGGGGGATCGTCGTCTGAACAGAAAACGGGGGGTTATCAGGGGAGGTTGCCGAAGTGTGAACGATGCTGGTTCCATCATACTGGTCGTTGCGACAAGAACCATTGTCGCCGGTGCAACAAGGCCGGGCATGTGGCCCAAGACTGCAGGGTTAACCTTCAGGGTAACCGGAACCCTCCTGCCACACCTACTCCGGCTCCTCATGTTGCTGCTCCCCAGGGAAACCAGGGTAAGCAGGGGTGCTACAATTGTGGTGAACTTGGTCACTACAAGCGTAAATGCCCCTAGTTGAAGCAGGGCGAGGCTGGGAAGAACGGGTCGGGTAATGGAAACAATGGGGGCGGAGGCAGGAATGCTCGCGCCTTCGTGATTGGTTCGAGCGGGGCTCGACAGGATCCTGACACTGTTATTGGTACGTTTCTTCTCGATAATCGCTATGCTACGGTTTTATTCGATTCCGGTGCCGATAAGAGTTTTATATCTCTTGGGTTTAGCCAATTGCTTGATAGGGTACCTACACCTTTAGAGGCTAAGTACTTGATAGAATTGGCTGATGGTAAGAAAGTCGAGGCGACGCACGTCCTTAGGGAGTGTCACCTTGAGTTGTCGGGTTATTCCTTCCCTATTGATCTTATGCCGGTGTCCTTGGGTAGTTTCGATGTTGTCGTGGGTATGGACTGGTTGTCTCTGTATCATGCTGAGATCGTTTGTTTTGATAAAGTCATTCGTCTTCCTCTCCCTGATGGAGAAATTCTGTTGGTGCACGGTGAGAAGAGCGGGGTCCCATTGAGTATCATTTCGTGTATGAAAGCCTATAAGTATCTTCGGAAGGGGTATTCTGCCATTCTGGCACTTGTTTCGGTTTCGTCTGAAGAAGAGAAGAAGATTGAAGATATTCCTGTTGTCCGTGACTTTCCCGATGTATTTCCTGAAGACTTACCTAGTCTTCCGCCTTATCGTCAGGTCGAATTTGGTATTGAACTTGCTCCAGGTGCGGCCCCTATTGCCCGAGCCCCATATCGGCTTGCACCTCCCGAGATGCAGGAGTTGTCAAACCAGTTGCAGGAGCTGTTAGAGAAGGGTTTCATTCGACCTAGTTCGTCCCCGTGGGGAGCCCCTATTTTGTTTGTCAAGAAGAAGGACGGAAGCCTACGGATGTGTATCGACTACCGGGAATTGAACAAGGTTACCATCAAGAATCGTTATCCTCTTCCTCGCATCGATGACTTATTTGACCAGCTTCAGGGTTCTAGTTTCTATTCGAAGATCGATTTGAGGTCGGGGTACCATCAGTTGAGGGTTCAAGAAGCTGACATTCCGAAGACCGCCTTTCGAACTCGCTTTGGCCATTTCGAATTCTTGGTCATGCCTTTTGGTCTCACCAATGCACCAGCCATTTTTATGGATCTGATGAACCGTGTTTGTAAGCCTTATCTTGATAAGTTCGTGATTGTCTTCATTGATGATATTCTAGTCTATTCCAAGAACGAGGTGGACCACCAGGAACACTTGCGTCTTGTTTTGGAACTCCTGAGGCGGGAACAGTTGTACGCCAAGTTTTCTAAGTGCAGCTTCTGGTTGCGTGAAGTCCAGTTCCTTGGTCATGTAGTTAATGAGAAAGGAATTCACGTTGACCCAGCTAAGATTGAAGCCATTAAAGATTGGGAAGCACCAAAGACGCCATCTGAGGTGCGGCAATTCCTGGGTCTTGCAGGTTATTATCGTCGTTTTATCGAGGGATTTTCGAAGATCGCTCAACCCCTCACCTCGCTTACCCAGAAGGACAGGAAGTTCGACTGGGGTGATTTGCAGGAGTCGGCCTTCCAGATGTTAAAGGCTAAACTCTGTTCTGCTCCTCTCTTGTCCTTGCATGAGGGCACGGACGATTTTGTGGTTTATTGTGACGCTTCTATCCGGGGTCTCGGTGTGTACTGATGCAGCGCGAGAAGGTCATCGCCTATGCTTCTCGTCAGCTCAAAGTTCATGAGAAAAACTACCCCACCCATGATCTGGAATTGGGTGCTGTAGTCTTTGCTTTAAAGATTTGGAGGCATTACTTGTACGGTACCAAATGCACTATTTACACCGATCACAAGAGCCTCCAGCATATCTTTGATCAGAAGGTGTTGAATATAAGACAGCGTCGCTGGGTCGAGCTTCTTAACGATTTCGAGTGCGCTATTAAATACCATCCGGGCAAGGCGAATGTGGTCGCAGACGCCTTGAGCAGGAAGGAAACGGCTAAACCTCGTCGTGTTCGAGCTCTTCAGCTCACCATCCATTCCGGCTTACCTGATCGAATCCGTTCAGCGCAGCAAGAAGCTTTGAAGGAGGAAAACCTTAAAGCTGAAACCATGCATGGTGCTGATAGCCACCTTGAGCTCAGGTCCGATGGGTTACACTATTTCGCTGAACGTATTTGGGTTCCTTTATTTGGGGGCTTGCGGGAGCTCGTTCTTGATGAAGCTCACAAGTCCTGGTATTCTATTCACCCTGGCTCCGATAAGATGTATCAAGACCTAAAGATACTTTATTGGTGGCCGAACATGAAGGCGGACGTGGCTTCGTACGTGAGCAAGTGCTTGACCTGTGCCAAGGTCAAGGTCGAGTACCAAAAGCCATCCGGCCTTCTGCAACAGCCTGAAATTCCTGAGTGGAAGTGGGAGCGGATTACGATGGACTTTGTGACCAAACTCCCGAAATCGCCCAGTGGTTGTAACATGATCTGGGTAATTGTCGATAGGTTGACAAAGTCTGCACACTTCCTCGCTATCAAAGATACCGATGGCCTCGAGCGTCTGGCACGGTTATATCTCAAGGAAGTGGTCTCTCGGCACGGGGTGCCTGTCTCTATTATTTCTGATCGTGATCCTCGGTTCGCCTCTAACTTCTGGAAATCCTTGCATAAGGCTCTGGGTACTCGGTTAGACATGAGCACAGCGTACCATCCGCAAACTGACGGTCAAAGTGAGCGGACAATCCAAACGCTAGAAGACATGCTTCGGGCATGTGTAATCGATTTTGGCAAGGGGTGGGAGAGTCATCTACCGTTGGTGGAATTCTCCTACAACAACAGTTACCATTCTAGCATCAAGGCAGCTCCGTTCGAGGCTCTTTACGGGCGGAAATGCTGGTCTCCTCTTTGTTGGGCCGAGGTGGGTGAGAGTCAACTCACCGGCCCGGAACTTGTGTACGAGACTTCCGAGAAGATCGTACAAATCCGTAACCGCTTGGCAGCAGCTCGGGATCGTCAAATGAGCTATGCCGATCGTCGTCGCAAGCCTTTGGAGTTTGAGGTTGGCGACAGGGTTTTGTTGAAGGTATCTCCGTGGAAGGGCGTTATACGTTTTGGGAAGCGGGGCAAATTGAATCCTCGGTATGTAGGACCGTTCGCAATTCTGGAACGGATTGGACCGGTAGCATACAGGCTTGATCTGCCAGCTGAACTCAGTAATGTTCATAATGTCTTCCATGTCTCTAATCTGAAAAGTGTTTGGTGGATGAATCTTTGGTTGTTCCTCTCGAGGAGATCAAGGTGGATGATCGTCTGCGTATTGTGGAGGAACCGGTTGAAATTCTTGACTATAAAATCCGTAGCCTTCGCCGGAGTAAAATCCGCATTGTTAAAGTCCGTTGGAACTCAGATCGTGGACCGGAGTTCACGTGGGAACGGGAAGATCAAATGAAGGCTAAGTATCCCCATTTATTTCCTAAACGCGCGTTCGAATCAAGGCATGTCTCTGCTGAAGCTGAATGAATCTCGGGTCGAGATTCCTTTCAACAGGGGGATGATGTGGCAACCGGAAAATTTTTCTTCCCTTTCGTCTCTTCCTTTTTGGGCCTTGGGCAATTTTCGGGACGAAAATTCTTTCAACAGGGGGATGATGTGACACCCGGCAAACTCAGGTTAGTAACGTTGACTAAACTAGTAAGTCTACCTTAGCGAGTCATGCATATTACGTTCTTAACGGGGTCAGTCGAGTCGGTATGATGATTCTGGGAATCATCGGGAGTCGTTACGATGATCCGCGGGGTCATCGGGAGTCGGTCCATAACCATGTCCAAGATCTCTTTGTACAAGTAAATCCATGAGGATCTAAGGAAAATCATGAGTGGATATGGATGATATCTTGTGTAAGATTTTGTGGTACTTGCAATATTTATAAAAAGCTAAAATAACCAACCAACACTTAAACTAGGCTATGTTTAAGGGTTATTAGAGGATATTTTAATATCCAAATAACAAGTGATTAAAATCCGATTATTACCCGAACGTTAAAGTGTGAAGCTTAAATAATAATTTGGCAAATATTTGTGTTGTGGACCCCCCTAAAACCCACCCAATAACCGGCCCTTGATCATCACATGGCCAAAATCTTCTTTTTATTTGATAGATATCTCAAAGATATGAAATATAGTCCTTAGATTATATTATGAGATTTTTTGTACTTAGGAAAGATTATGAGAATATGGATGTAAGATTTGAGGATCTTACAAAATCCTCCACACCTTGATAAATCTCGGCCAACACCTCTTCTCCATATCTAGCAAGATTATTTTCCATAAAGTAAGGGATTTAGAAGATCCAAGGTTAGATATTATGTATCTAGGAAGATCTTGGGAAGATTGTATAGAAGATCATGTGTACTTGTAAGATTGAGAAAAAAAAATCTTTTCTTTTGCCTACAAAACTCACGGCCAAACACTCCAAGAAAACAATCCATCCAAGATTTAATTAGTACAAAGAATCCATATTTTAAGGCATTGGAATCCATACTAGATTGTAGGTGATCTTGGAAGATCATGTATGGATCTTAGAAGATCACAATAAAATCCTCCCTTTTCTTTATAAACCTTCGGCCAAACACCCTCTTATAATCTATCAAAGATCACCCTAGTACAAACATATCCATGATATATGGGATTGAGATCTAATGTTAGATCTTGGTGATCTTGAAAGATTGTTGGAAGATATGATGAAGCTATAAGATATCACAAGACTTAAACAATTGATCAAAACTCTTCTTCTTTTCTTTCTTTGTGTCGTGGATAAACAAGAACAACCACACACCTTCTTTCAAGTTTTAACACTCCAATTTCCTTCATAAACATCCATCATTCAAACCCCCATCGTGTGTTTCAAGCTTGGAGCTTAACCACATAGGAAGAACACACTAAACTCCATCAAAATCAAGCATTTTTAGCTTCCCTAGCCTTGTGCTAGTTGTAAGTATTCTTGATCATGTTTTGTCTTTAAAAAGTTTATGTTTATTAGCTTAGAGCAAGTTGTACAAAGGGTGGACTTGAATGAGCTTTTAATAATGAAACGTATGATTTTTAAAGGCTAAAATGGTGTTTAGTTAGTGTGGATAAATCGAAAGTTTAGTGATGGATGTTAAGTATTCTTGTAGTTTTTACTAAGATCATGTACAACTTGCCGGAAAAGCACACGCTATAGACTTAGTGACTTACACGCACTAGGACGTTCGTAGGTGCTTGACCACGGACTTGCTATTCTCTGCTATTTGATTGTACGCTGTACATCAGGTGAGTTTCACAGCCCCACTTTTACCGTTTTACTTTCGGGGGAGAAACATGCTACTTACTTACCCATTAAAGGTCATGTTATACTATGGTTACTTTACATATACTATGCGGCTTTTTACGGAAAGTCCCAGGGGGGAAACCATGAATGTGCGGGGATGCACAACGGGGGAAATGTGGATAGATCTATTGGGCCTCACAAACCCCACTCGACGGCTGGGCCGGGCGGGTGCATATTGTCTCTTATTACTGGCTCGCCGAGGCATCGGTTATAGCCAAAACTGCTGGGCAAGCTTCAACAACTTATAAACGTATAGTAATGGATTCCCAACCGCAGTAGTAAACAAACACTTAACGTCTAGCTAACGTTCTTATAACCTAGTAGTAACGGATATGATCTTCACAGCTTATAACAAACACTTTATAAAAGAAAACATGTGAACTCACCAGCATTATATGTTGACATTTTTGGCATGTTTTCTCAGGTCGCTAAGGTAGCAGTCAATGGGCTAGGCGCACAGAGTCATGCACAGCGTCTAATATTTTGAAGCATGTTAAACAATGTTTTGTAAACAATGATATGTCTTTTGGTTGTAAACAAGAATGCTTCCGCTGCTGGTTTACGGCTCAAAGCATGATATTTTGGTTTTAAATATATTTATGAATGCATGTTTGTTGTATGTTTATTGTGATCGTTGATTGAGATCCTGGTGTGTCACGCGCCTTGCGGTAAAACCCCGCACGTGGAATTTGAGGGTGTGACAGATTGGTATCAGAGACAACGGTTATAGTGAACTAGGACTGCATGTAGAGTCTAGTCTATAACTGAGTCGCACACACTAGACGGTCACAATTAGTCGAGTCTTAACAAGTGAGTAACGATATGACTTGTCGGGGTGTCGGTGTCGTCATCTTCTACGCTACATCATCTATTTACTCTTTATCATCCTATTTCTTGACTCATCCTTACTATGATTCGATGGCGAACGATATACTATTGGACTTTCTTGACGGCGGTGTACATTGGGGTAGCTTCGGCGTACTCTTGAGATCTGTCCAGGGATTTGGACATCTCCCTTCTACGCCCTAATGAACACGCTCGTTCTTATACATACTATCTTGTACTTATACTTATGATAATACCATGATTGGGCGCTAGTGTTCGGTGACTTGAACTTCAAACTTAAAGCGCGCCTGGAGGACCATGTAGAACAGTTTATCATGTCGGGTGCACACGAGATCATAAACTGTGATGCATGGGATCCCTGGCGGACTTTGGGCTTGAACGAATGGACCCGAACTGGGCTCGGTCTAGTTTCTTGAAATTCCTAATGGGTTATACCACGGGCAAGCCTAAATCTTTTGTTTTATGCTATGACAGAAGATGTCGGGAGCTCGTGGAGGTCGCAGAGGCAGCCGTGCTGGCGGTCGTGCTGGCGGCCGTGGTGGCGGCGGTGGCCGTGGGAACATTAATATGACCCAAGCGGAGTTGGATAACCTGATGCAGCAGCACGTGAATATTGCTTTGGCTGCATTTCAAGCCGCTCATAATGCTATGGGTGGTACGTCGGTTCTCGCCTATTTTATCTTGTTCTGGGGTACTGTACCTTTTCTTGATTCTCACCTGCGTGTCTGTCCCAGGTGGTGCTGTCAATCCTCCTCCACCCCAGTGTTCCTACAAAAAGTTTATGAATTGCAAGCCCCACAACTTTAGTGGCACTGAAGGGGCAGTGGGACTGCTCCGCTGGTTGGAGAAAATTGAGTCGGTTTTCTCAATGTGCAGCTGCCCGGAAGGCGACCGGGTGAAATATGCTTCTGCGACCCTGGAGGGTCAAGCTCTGACTTGGTGGAACTCCACCACCCAGACTATGGGTATTGGGGAAGCCCACGCTATGCCCTGGGCGGAGTTCATTCAGTTGCTGAAAAACGAGTACTGCCCGAGGGATGAAATCCAAAAGCTTGAGCACGAAGTCTGGAATCATAAGATGGTGGGGTCCGAGATTGAAACTTACACTGCTAGGCACAATGAGTTGGCGGTGTTGTGCCCTGATCTGCACGCACCCGAATACCGAAGGATTGAACATTATGTCGCTGGGTTGGTACCGGAGATTGCAGGGTTGGTTGTTGCGGGTAATCTCACTATTTATTCTGAGGTGGTTCGGTCGGCTCACAGGCTGACCAACATGAAGGTGGCTGAAGGGGTCTTGCCTCCTCGAGGCGCTACTGTGAAGGCTCCTGATAGTAACAAGCGGAAGTGGGAAGCTGTGGGGAAAGGCTCGAGTTCGGCTTAGCCTCAGCAGGTAAGGAAGTCTGATACTGGGGGATCGTCGTCTGAACAGAAAACGGGGGGTTATCAGGGGAGGTTGCCGAAGTGTGAACGATGCTGGTTCCATCATACTGGTCGTTGCGACAAGAACCATTGTCGCCGGTGCAACAAGGCCGGGCATGTGGCCCAAGACTGCAGGGTTAACCTTCAGGGTAACCGGAACCCTCCTGCCACACCTACTCCGGCTCCTCATGTTGCTGCTCCCCAGGGAAACCAGGGTAAGCAAGGGTGCTACAATTGTGGTGAACTTGGTCACTACAAGCGTAAATGCCCCAAGTTGAAGCAGGGCGAGGCTGGGAAGAACGGGTCGGGTAATGGAAACAATGGGGGCGGAGGCAGGAATGCTCGCGCCTTCGTGATTGGTTCGAGCGGGGCTCGACAGGATCCTGACACTGTTATTGGTACGTTTCTTCTCGATAATCGCTATGCTACGGTTTTATTCGATTCCGGTGCCGATAAGAGTTTTATATCTCTTGGGTTTAGCCAATTGCTTGATAGGGTACCTACACCTTTAGAGGCTAAGTACTTGATAGAATTGGCTGATGGTAAGAAAGTCGAGGCGACGCACGTCCTTAGGGAGTGTCACCTTGAGTTGTCGGGTTATTCCTTCCCTATTGATCTTATGCCGGTGTCCTTGGGTAGTTTCGATGTTGTCGTGGGTATGGACTGGTTGTCTCTGTATCATGCTGAGATCGTTTGTTTTGATAAAGTCATTCGTCTTCCTCTCCCTGATGGAGAAATTCTGTTGGTGCACGGTGAGAAGAGCGGGGTCCCATTGAGTATCATTTCGTGTATGAAAGCCTATAAGTATCTTCGGAAGGGGTATTCTGCCATTCTGGCACTTGTTTCGGTTTCGTCTGAAGAAGAGAAGAAGATTGAAGATATTCCTGTTGTCCGTGACTTTCCCGATGTATTTCCTGAAGACTTACCTAGTCTTCCGCCTTATCGTCAGGTCGAATTTGGTATTGAACTTGCTCCAGGTGCGGCCCCTATTGCCCGAGCCCCATATCGGCTTGCACCTCCCGAGATGCAGGAGTTGTCAAACCAGTTGCAGGAGCTGTTAGAGAAGGGTTTCATTCGACCTAGTTCGTCCCCGTGGGGAGCCCCTATTTTGTTTGTCAAGAAGAAGGACGGAAGCCTACGGATGTGTATCGACTACCGGGAATTGAACAAGGTTACCATCAAGAATCGTTATCCTCTTCCTCGCATCGATGACTTATTTGACCAGCTTCAGGGTTCTAGTTTCTATTCGAAGATCGATTTGAGGTCGGGGTACCATCAGTTGAGGGTTCAAGAAGCTGACATTCCGAAGACCGCCTTTCGAACTCGCTTTGGCCATTTCGAATTCTTGGTCATGCCTTTTGGTCTCACCAATGCACCAGCCATTTTTATGGATCTGATGAACCGTGTTTGTAAGCCTTATCTTGATAAGTTCGTGATTGTCTTCATTGATGATATTCTAGTCTATTCCAAGAACGAGGTGGACCACCAGGAACACTTGCGTCTTGTTTTGGAACTCCTGAGGCGGGAACAGTTGTACGCCAAGTTTTCTAAGTGCAGCTTCTGGTTGCGTGAAGTCCAGTTCCTTGGTCATGTAGTTAATGAGAAAGGAATTCACGTTGACCCAGCTAAGATTGAAGCCATTAAAGACTGGGAAGCACCAAAGACGCCATCTGAGGTGCGGCAATTCCTGGGTCTTGCAGGTTATTATCGTCGTTTTATCGAGGGATTTTCGAAGATCGCTCAACCCCTCACCTCGCTTACCCAGAAGGACAGGAAGTTCGACTGGGGTGATTTGCAGGAGTCGGCCTTCCAGATGTTAAAGGCTAAACTCTGTTCTGCTCCTATCTTGTCCTTGCCCGAGGGCACGGACGATTTTGTGGTTTATTGTGACGCTTCTATCCGGGGTCTCGGTTGTGTACTGATGCAGCGCGAGAAGGTCATCGCCTATGCTTCTCGTCAGCTCAAAGTTCATGAGAAAAACTACCCCACCCATGATCTGGAATTGGGTGCTGTAGTCTTTGCTTTAAAGATTTGGAGGCATTACTTGTACGGTACCAAATGCACTATTTACACCGATCACAAGAGCCTCCAGCATATCTTTGATCAGAAGGTGTTGAATATAAGACAGCGTCGCTGGGTCGAGCTTCTTAACGATTACGAGTGCGCTATTAAATACCATCCGGGCAAGGCGAATGTGGTCGCAGACGCCTTGAGCAGGAAGGAAACGGCTAAACCTCGTCGTGTTCGAGCTCTTCAGCTCACCATCCATTCCGGCTTACCTGATCGAATCCGTTCAGCACAGCAAGAAGCTTTGAAGGAGGAAAACCTTAAAGCTGAAACCATGCATGGTGCTGATAGCCACCTTGAGCTCAGGTCCGATGGGTTACACTATTTCGCTGAACGTATTTGGGTTCCTTTATTTGGGGGCTTGCGGGAGCTCGTTCTTGATGAAGCTCACAAGTCCTGGTATTCTATTCACCCTGGCTCCGATAAGATGTATCAAGACCTAAAGATACTTTATTGGTGGCCGAACATGAAGGCGGACGTGGCTTCGTACGTGAGCAAGTGCTTGACCTGTGCCAAGGTCAAGGTCGAGTACCAAAAGCCATCCGGCCTTCTGCAACAGCCTGAAATTCCTGAGTGGAAGTGGGAGCGGATTACGATGGACTTTGTGACCAAACTCCCGAAATCGCCCAGTGGTTGTAACATGATCTGGGTAATTGTGGATAGGTTGACAAAGTCTGCACACTTCCTCGCTATCAAAGATACCGATGGCCTCGAGCGTCTGGCACGGTTATATCTCAAGGAAGTGGTCTCTCGGCACGGGGTGCCTGTCTCTATTATTTCTGATCGTGATCCTCGGTTCGCCTCTAACTTCTGGAAATCCTTGCATAAGGCTCTGGGTACTCGGTTAGACATGAGCACAGCGTACCATCCGCAAACTGACGGTCAAAGTGAGCGGACAATCCAAACGCTAGAAGACATGCCTCGGGCATGTGTGATCGATTTTGGCAAGGGGTGGGAGAGTCATCTACCGTTGGTGGAATTCTCCTACAACAACAGTTACCATTCTAGCATCAAGGCAGCTCCGTTCGAGGCTCTTTACGGGCGGAAATGCCGGTCTCCTCTTTGTTGGGCCGAGGTGGGTGAGAGTCAACTCACCGGCCCGGAACTTGTGTACGAGACTTCCGAGAAGATCGTACAAATCCGTAACCGCTTGGCAGCAGCTCGGGATCGTCAAAAGAGCTATGCCGATCGTCGTCGCAAGCCTTTGGAGTTTGAGGTTGGCGACAGGGTTTTGTTGAAGGTATCTCCGTGGAAGGGCGTTATACGTTTTGGGAAGCGGGGCAAATTGAATCCTCGGTATGTAGGACCGTTCGCAATTCTGGAACGGATTGGACCGGTAGCATACAGGCTTGATCTGCCAGCTGAACTCAGTAATGTTCATAATGTCTTCCATGTCTCTAATCTGAAGAAGTGTTTGGTGGATGAATCTTTGGTTGTTCCTCTCGAGGAGATCAAGGTGGATGATCGTCTGCGTATTGTGGAGGAACCGGTTGAAATTCTTGACTATAAAATCCGTAGCCTTCGCCGGAGTAAAATCCGCATTGTTAAAGTCCGTTGGAACTCAGATCGTGGACCGGAGTTCACGTGGGAACGGGAAGATCAAATGAAGGCTAAGTATCCCCATTTATTTCCTAAACGCGCGTTCGAATCAAGGCATGTCTCTGCTGAAGCTGAATGAATCTCGGGTCGAGATTCCTTTCAACAGGGGGATGATGTGGCAACCGGAAAATTTTTCTTCCCTTTCGTCTCTTCCTTTTTGGGCCTTGGGCAATTTTCGGGACGAAAATTCTTTCAACAGGGGGATGATGTGACACCCGGCAAACTCAGGTTAGTAACGTTGACTAAACTAGTAAGTCTACCTTAGCGAGACATGCATATTACGTTCTTAACGGGGTCAGTCGAGTCGGTATGATGATTCTGGGAATCATCGGAAGTCGTTACGATGATCCGCGGGGTCATCGGGAGTCGGTCCATAACCATGTCCAAGATCTCTTTGTACAAGTAAATCCATGAGGATCTAAGGAAAATCATGAGTGGATATGGATGATATCTTGTGTAAGATTTTGTGGTACTTGCAATATTTATAAAAAGCCAAAATAACCAACCAACACTTAAACTAGGCTATGTTTAAGGGTTATTATAGGATATTTTAATATCCAAATAACAAGTGATTAAAATCCGATTATTACCCGAACGTTAAAGTGTGAAGCTTAAATAATAATTTGGCAAATATTTGTGTTGTGGACCCCCCTAAAACCCACCCAATAACCGGCCCTTGATCATCACATGGCCAAAATCTTCTTTTTATTTGATAGATATCTCAAAGATATGAAATATAGTCCTTAGATTATATTATGAGATTTTTTGTACTTAGGAAAGATTATGAGAATATGGATGTAAGATTTGAGGATCTTACAAAATCCTCCACACCTTGATAAATCTCGGCCAACACCTCTTCTCCATATCTAGCAAGATTATTTTCCATAAAGTAAGGGATTTAGAAGATCCAAGGTTAGATATTATGTATCTAGGAAGATCTTGGGAAGATTGTATAGAAGATCATGTGTACTTGTAAGATTGAGAAAAAAAAATCTTTTCTTTTGCCTACAAAACTCACGGCCAAACACTCCAAGAAAACAATCCATCCAAGATTTAATTAGTACAAAGAATCCATATTTTAAGGCATTGGAATCCATACTAGATTGTAGGTGATCTTGGAAGATCATGTATGGATCTTAGAAGATCACAATAAAATCCTCCCTTTTCTTTATAAACCTTCGGCCAAACACCCTCTTATAATCTATCAAAGATCACCCTAGTACAAACATATCCATGATATATGGGATTGAGATCTAATGTTAGATCTTGGTGATCTTGAAAGATTGTTGGAAGATATGATGAAGCTATAAGATATCACAAGACTTAAACAATTGATCAAAACTCTTCTTCTTTTCTTTCTTTGTGTCGTGGATAAACAAGAACAACCACACACCTTCTTTCAAGTTTTAACACTCCAATTTCCTTCATAAACATCCATCATTCAAACCCCCATCGTGTGTTTCAAGCTTGGAGCTTAACCACATAGGAAGAACACACTAAACTCCATCAAAATCAAGCATTTTTAGCTTCCCTAGCCTTGTGCTAGTTGTAAGTATTCTTGATCATGTTTTGTCTTTAAAAAGTTTATGTTTATTAGCTTAGAGCAAGTTGTACAAAGGGTGGACTTGAATGAGCTTTTAATAATGAAACGTATGATTTTTAAAGGCTAAAATGGTGTTTAGTTAGTGTGGATAAATCGAAAGTTTAGTGATGGATGTTAAGTATTCTTGTAGTTTTTACTAAGATCATGTACAACTTGCCGGAAAAGCACACGCTATAGACTTAGTGACTTACACGCACTAGGACGTTCGTAGGTGCTTGACCACGGACTTGCTATTCTCTGCTATTTGATTGTACGCTGTACATCAGGTGAGTTTCACAGCCCCACTTTTACCGTTTTACTTTCGGGGGAGAAACATGCTACTTACTTACCCATTAAAGGTCATGTTATACTATGGTTACTTTACATATACTATGCGGCTTTTTACGGAAAGTCCCAGGGGGGAAACCATGAATGTGCGGGGATGCACAACGGGGGAAATGTGGATAGATCTATTGGGCCTCACAAACCCCACTCGACGGCTGGGCCGGGCGGGTGCATATTGTCTCTTATTACTGGCTCGCCGAGGCATCGGTTATAGCCAAAACTGCTGGGCAAGCTTCAACAACTTATAAACGTATAGTAATGGATTCCCAACCGCAGTAGTAAACAAACACTTAACGTCTAGCTAACGTTCTTATAACCTAGTAGTAACGGATATGATCTTCACAGCTTATAACAAACACTTTATAAAAGAAAACCTGTGAACTCACCAGCATTATATGTTGACATTCTTGGCATGTTTTCTTAGGTCGCTAAGGTAGCAGTCAATGGGCTAGGCGCACAGAGTCATGCACAGCGTCTAATATTTTGAAGCATGTTAAACAATGTTTTGTAAACAATGATATGTCTTTTGGTTGTAAACAAGAATGCTTCCGCTGCTGGTTTACGGCTCAAAGCATGATATTTTGGTTTTAAATATATTTATGAATGCATGTTTGTTGTATGTTTATTGTGATCGTTGACTGAGATCCTGGTGTGTCACGCGCCTTGCGGTAAAACCCCGCACGTGGAATTTGAGGGTGTGACATCTTCAACATTCATCTTCATCTTACGTGTAAGAAACACGTAACAGTGTTGTATTTGTTATAAAATCGTAACATCAGAAGTGTTTTAAATAAGGCTTTTGTTAGTTGATTGTTCTGTATGGATAAACATAAGAAGTGTTTAAATGTTTATGTTTATTAGGTGTAGTTGTTGTTGTGGATTAAAACATTTCAACAATGTTTTGTTTGTTATAAAACACCTCCAGTTATAAAACACTCTTGATGTTATACTGTTATAAAACACTCTTGATGTTATACTATTATAAAACACTTCTGATGATATTATAAAGGGGAAATGGAATCTAATAATCCTAACTTTGGGGGGTTGGAAGGCAGCAGTCCCAACTTGCAACTTGTACCACAGCAGTCCCAACTTGTCAACTATTTAACTTGATTGGTCCTAGGCTAACGTCCGTTATGTTTTCCAGTTAAGTGCCACGTAGGCAGCCCACGTGGCAGTCCTACGTGGCAAAAAGTGCTTATCTGTTAAAAAAAAAAGGTGGGGCCATGTCCATGTGTTTTAATCAGATTTTTTTTTTAAAAAAAAACAAAAAGGTGGGACCCACATACAAATCTCTCACCATAATAATCTATCTATCTTTGATCAAAATCAATCTTCCCCAAAAATCACTCATCAGACTCTTAAGAACCCTAAAACCCCAAATTGATGAACCCTAATTTTCAAACCTAAACAATAGCAATCAATACTTCGACACTAAAGATGAGCTCGTCGTCTTCATCCTCATCAAACAGAAGCCTTAAAAAGTTCAAGATCGATTTGGATGGGCAGGTTTATTGTCATCACGACGTACTTGCAATCCCAAGGGTGGTTAAACGAAACAACCCACGAATTGGCAAAGAATTTTATGGGTGTCGGTACTGGCTAGTAAGTCATTACATTTTGTTTGTTTCAAATAACATGTGTATGTTATGATTGGATTGTTTTCTTGTAGAAACAAAATTGCGAGTTCTTCTTATGGAAAGATGATTTGCAGAAGTTGCTTAATCAAAGTCTTAATCAAAGTCCAGCTGCAAAACAGAATTGTAATCTTGGAGGATGCCCTACAATTGAAGAATTGAAGATTGAAAACCTACAATTGCAAAACAGAATCTTGGAGGATGAAAACAAGCTTCTCAAAGTTCAGCTGCTCAAATCTCGTTCATGGAATGCAGGATATGTGTTAGGATTATTATCTGTTGTTTTTGTAATCTGTTATGTAATGTCCTCCAACTTGAATATGTAATGTTTCATGTTATTGTCTTTTGTTATGTAAGTGTTCTTTGAATGCAATGAAAATGGTTCTTTTTAATGATGTTTAACTTGAATGTGTTTACAGATTTGTTAATTACAATGGGTCAAAACACAAAGAAACATCAAATAAGATAGTCATATCTTAACACAGAAACCTGCAATAAATGTGTTTTGACAATGGGTCAAAACACAAACAAACATGACAATGGGTCAAAACACAAAGAAACTCATACATGCTACAAAACAGATTTGTTAATGACATGGGTCAAAATACAAAGAAACATCAAATATGCTGCAAAAACACTTCAAAAAGGCTTAACATTCAAACATCCTTAATTCAAACATAAACATTCATAAACTTAACATGATTCAAACATAAACAGTCATAAACTTAACATGATTCAAAATACATAAAAAGTCATAAACAAACTACATAAAAACAGGCATAAGGTTAACACACAAATATCCTTCATTCTTGCATAAAGTCTGGAAACCAAAAACCAACCCCTGCCCCTGCCCCTGTTGACTTTCCACCCCTACTTTGACTTGACCCTCCTCTTGTTGACTTTCCCCTGCCCCTGCCCCTGCCCCTTGTGTTACTTGGTCCACCTGAATGAGCAGTTTGACTGGATTGGGCAGGTTGACTATATTGGGCAGCTTGACTGGATTGGGCAGGTTGACTGGATTGGGGAGGTTGACTGGATTGGGCAACTTGAATGGATTGTGCAGCTTGTACTGTTGCTTGTGATGACTGCCTTGGCCCTTCAAACCTTGACCTCTTTGGCCTTCCCCTGATTCCCCTGCCTCTTTTCAATCCTGAAACCTCAACCCTTGTTCTCTTACAACCCTTTTTGTTATGGACCTTCTCCTTACAATTAGAACAAGTCATAGTAGTGCCATGCCTACTAAGCTTACCTGGCATGCACAAGTAAAAGTTACAAAATGCACATACATGATGCTAATACAGAATGGTAAAACAAAATCATACATACCTTGTTTCTTAGGGTTCTCATGTGGGTCCCTTCTCCTGTTTTTCTTTGGTCTACCTGGTTGAGACCTGATTGGTGGTGGGTCAAGAGGCAATTCTACAGAAGGCCAATACTTCTCACTAGCCAAAAGGGGGTATGGTATAGGAATAAGCTTTCATGTATTGTTCCTTGTGGTACCAGTCATGCACATACATTTCTGCATTTTTATTGAGAAATCCAGCAACTGCACAGACATGCTTGCAAGGGATACCTAACAAATCAGAGCTATCACCTGGTGTCTTTACATCCCCTTCTGAGTCTTCATAGCTACTATGTCCATCAACAGGCTGTTTATTAGCAGTCTCTTGTGCTTCAATATCATTTGCATGCAAACATAGTTGTAACAACTTATTTGTTGTTTCATCATTTTCTAGTTGCAAGTGGTTGACTAGTTGCAAGTGGTTGACTAGGGTTTCTAAGTGGGCTGACTAGTGGGATTAATGGGCTTCCAAATGGGCTTCTAATTGGGCTAATCAGTGGGTTGGGTGAGCTGACTGATGAAGGATTTTTACAGGGTGTAAAAGGAGGTTTGCTAATGGGGCCACATTGCACATACACATTCACAGTTTCATCAATATTTCTAAATGCCTTCACCATGTCCATAACATCAGCATCAATTGTTAATAGCTTCAAACCACCATTCTTAGGTAACTTGTAATACATGATAAAATCTTTCGATACATATGAACATGCTTTCATTACATAATCGACGATTTCAAAATACGAAACATGATCAATATCTAACCTGATTGTTTCTTGTTCACCACCACAATATCTTAATCTTGAAGCATGAGAAACGAAGGTGCCACCATACCAGAGCTTAATCGAGATTTCTTCCGCCATAATTATCGTCTAGGGTTGTTTAGGGTTTATAATTTAGGGTTTGATCATCGTCTTTAGGGGTTGTCTGATTTGGTTGAAATGTTTATGTTTTGATCGAGAGAGAGGGTTGAGAGTGTTGTTATTAGATTTTGTGGGTCCCACCTTTTTGTTTTTTTTTTAAAATCTGATTAAAACACATGGACATGGCCCCACCTTTTTTTTTAACAGATAAGCACTTTTTGCCACGTAGGACTGCCACGTGGGCTGCCTACGTGGCACTTAACTGGAAAACATAACGGACGTTAGCCTGGGACCAATCAAGTTAAATAGTTGACAAGTTGGGACTGCTGTGGTACAAGTTGCAAGTTGGGACTGCTGCGGTACAAGTTGCAAGTTGGGACTGCTGCCTTCCAACCCCTCAAAGTTGGGATTATTATATTCCATTTCCCCTATTATAAAACACTCCTTATTAATGCATACTAGTTTCTCTTTCATTATAAAACACTCCTGATGTTAACTTTCTGTCATGACTAGATTAATCGAATAAGTGATAGAGATGGGTTATATGTTTGAAGAATCGAACAAGTTTTTGGTATTGATCAACTTATTTGATATGAATATCTTATGATTCATATGAAAAATAATGAATAACTAGTTAATTTAGGATGCTTAATCTTCATAAATATCCAGATGTTAGTTGCTAATTTAGTGGGGTTGTAATAAATAGAAGATGGATAAAAAGTCTATAATGCCCTTCATCTAAAGATTTAATCAGATTTGATCTAATGGTTGAAAATACTTCCTACACAAAACAATTTTCCTACCGGATCCTCTACCTATCATCATATGTATATTTCAAAAGAAAATTTTGTTTATTAAAAAAATAAAGCCATTTTCGTGTATATGTGTCGGATAAACAAATATATAGTTTCGGTTAAATGAGTATATAGTTTTGGATAATTAGGTTGAATACCACTTGATCCCATAGTATGAAATATTTGTTTTATCAATCCTACACTCATCAGGTACGGATGGGTATAACCGTCCCAATTTTTTTTTTTTTGAACGGCTAATTTCTCATTTTTTTTCACTTTCCCTAAAGAGTATTTGCTTTTTACCACTGAGTTGCAACCTAAGTGGCATCCCCATACTATGTTAAAATTAGGGTAAGATTTAGACAAACATCACATTTATTAGAAGAAAGATTGCAAATGACCTTGACAACCAAGATTCAAAGAGGGTAGAGTTATGAGTTGGAGTTTCATCTAGAGCAAATTTATTATAGGTCGAGCAAAAGTTTGACCACAATAGACCTTCCGACAATGAGTTCCTCGGTGATGGACCAGATCACCAGCGCCGTTTGCGTTTGTGATCATGAGTGATTAGGCTTTCGTTGTTAATGGTCAAAAGAAAATTAGAAAGACTAATTACGGAACCAAACCGGAACTGTAAAGTCGTTTGGATAATTGGTAGAAGCTACCCATCGTCCCTTCCCTACCGTCCACGAACTTTGTTTATAACACACAAACTCACGAGTTTTGATTTGTTTAATATTTTCAAACCCATCATTATCCTCCTTTTGATTTTCATATATTCTACTTTTCTATATCAATGGTCCCATCATTTCACCCCATCATCTTCATCACACATACACCACCAAATAAACCCTAATAATAATATTATTATTCATCAATGCTAATTCAATGATGTCGTCATCATCATCATCCACCACCAACCACCACCACCACAACGCCGCCGGTCAACCACCGCCAGTACCTGGTCTGAAAACCTACTTTAAGACTCCAGAAGGAGCATATAAACTTAAGTCCGAGAAAACTCATCCCGTTGGTTTCCTTCATTATACTCATGGCAAATCCACCACTCAGGTTATCTGTTATTCATTTTCTAGGGTTTCCACTCAGTTATTATTATTGATATTGATATTGATATTGATTATGTATGTTTTGTTTGAATTAGTCATCCAGATTAGATGAATTATTAGTGCTTTTTAGAATACTTACATTGCTTTTAGGGCACACATCACACAGTATTGCTAACTTAACCTTTTTTGATTAATTAGTACGGATTGAATCAGTATAGCCGGTTTAATAGAACTAATACATCGAAATAAGAAGGCAAATGTGCAACTGGCCGTGCCGCTAGTTCCTGTTGAATTGCAAAACTAAGGTAGTGTTCCTTTCATGGAATGTAATGGAATGTAACGGAATTGGAATTCAATTCACAGACTGGAATGAAATCTAGATGGAATTGGAATGTAGATTCCTTTCCGTATGTTCCTGTTCAAATACAGTTCCTTGTTTTGGTGAAATGGACGACATAAGAAATTGAATATACATTCCAGTTTCATCCGGATTCTATTACATGAAACGAATGCTACCTAAGTCTTTTGAAAACTACATTTGTCGATGTTGGGTCATAACATTACTATGCATGACCTATTGGACTCAACTAATTAGCTCAACGGACTCAGGAGCAAAAGTATTAAATGCAAATGGTATAAAACTATGAATAAGTGTTGGTGGTTGTCAAGGCACGCTTTCTCGTGTTTGGTCACTTTCTTGGTTTTAAAAAGCAATAGGCGCACAAAACTGACGAGTTCTAAATTTGAGGCGTAAAGCGCAAAAGCGATGGGCTTTTCGTGCCTCAGGTGTACGGAAATTATATAATTTTTTATATATCCCATAGGTTTTTATTTTCCTTTACCCAAAATATAGCTAAAAATCAGGTTTTTATAAGATTTTACCTACATGTACAAGCCAAAAAACTCAAGGTACAACATGTTTCTGCATAAGAATTCCCAGGGTACAAGAAGCGCGCGTCTAAGGGAAAAGCACCCAAAAAAAGTTCAAAAAATATGCTCCTTCTCTGCGCTTCTTGGAATTAGTCTAGGCGTAGTTACAAAAGGCGGCATGCAGTGAGCCTTGTTGCGCCTCGCTCCTGAGGCGCGCTTTTCAAAACGAAGATCACTTTGTGTGAATCAGCTTTTCCAAAAAGGAAATTATACAAGCAAGCCGTTCTAACAAAACATACAAAGTATCCATAAAAGGAAATTATAATAGGAAAGTAATAATATCTAGGTTACGCAAGACCCTTGCATAAAAGAAAACTAGGATTTTTGGTAACCAATCCGGCCCATAGACCCTTCCAACTGATATATAGGTTGGAATGTTTAGATGATTCTTGGATTCATTTCCAGGTTGGAGCATAGTTGTCAATAGCGACCATAGCGCCCGCTATAGCGAATAGCGTAGCGTAGCGCTCATGCGTCGCTATATGGATGATAGCGACAAATAGCGAGGAAATAGCGAGATTTTTCTATTTTTAGTATTTTTTTGGTAAAATATGCACAGAAAACATCTCTAAAAAGTTCTTCTAGTGTATCGCTAAACATGAAATAGCGCCCGCTATTTCATCGCTATCGCTATGTAGCATATCGGTAGCTTGTCACTATCGTCCGCTATTTGCTATTAACAACTATGGGTTGGAGGTTTCCAAATTCTTAGGGTTTTGGCTTACTCGGTAAATTGCTGTTAAAAACACATAATATCCATAAGTTTTGTATTTGTAAAGCTTCAGGTTTTACATTTTCAGCACGATTTACTTAAAAGGATGAAACTTGTTGTTTATGTAAATATGTAATGTGGACACTAGGTGACTCTGGCTCAATTGAAAGATAAACCTACACCATCTGAGCCGCCATCATCTTCAACATCAGGTTTAGGGGTTGGTAGTGGGGTGAGATCAGCGGCAGCAAAGTTTTTGGGTGGAAATAGTAGTAAAACACTTGGCTTTGTTGGTGGGAATGGCGGAAGCAAGTCTTTGAGTGGGACGAGTAAACTGGGAGTGTCAAGTACTTTAAGTTCTAATAGCTATACAGGCAATACAAACTTTGATGGGAAGGGCACTTACTTGGTGTTTAATGTTGGTGATGCTGTTTTCATCAGTGATTTGAGTACACAAGATAAGGTACTTTGAAGTTAATTTGGTTGCAACCTCTTAGTGTCCCCACACTCCTGTTTAATATATTTTAGTCTTTGGATAATTGGATGTGCTTCTGCTGCTTGAAATTGTAATAATTAGATATTCAGATGTTGAGTATTTGGGTAATTTTGATTATCTAAGGAGGTAATTGATAAAAAGATAAAAAGGGTCATTTTGTGGAAAAGAGCAATGTTTTATGAAGTAGGATTAAACGTCTTTTAAATTAGATTAAATGAAAGGGCTAATGGGTAGATTGTTCAGAGGATAATCAGAAGCAGTGTTCATCCTAACACTGAAAGCTTATCATAAACATTACATACAATTAGTTCAAAGTGAGATTCCCAACACATACTCAATTAAACCTGAATATGAGAGCCTTATAACATTTTATGCAGGATCCTATAAAATCTATACACTTTAGTACTTCAAATCCCATTTCCCATGCTTTTGATCCAGATGTCAGAGATGGACATGATTTGCTCATTGGGTTGAATTGTGGTGATGGTATATATTTTTCTCTGTTAGTTTTATTTCTTGTTTTTTCTTAAAACATGCTTTAATTTTTATGTACATTCTGGAATTTGTAGTTTATTCAGCCTCATTAAGACTACAATTACAAGATGCTGGAAAAAAACTTGTTGGGGCCCAGCATTATAACAAAGATGGCTGTGTAAATAATAGGCATGCGCAGAACTAAATAGTATCTTCCTTTTTTCGTATCCTTAGTGTACTATTGTTTAGGATTATATCTTTCTTGTCTTTTGCAGTCGGTGTACTAGTATGGCATGGGTTCCTAATGGTGATGGCACTTTCGTGGTTGCACATGCGGATGGAAATATGTATGTTTATGAAAAGGCAAGTATATAATAAAATGATAAACTTGTACATTTGTTATTTATACATGTTTGATTTTATCCACTGTTTTAGAGCAAAGACGGTTCAAGTGATCCTGCATTCTCTGTTATCAAAGATCCAACTCAGTTTTCTGTTTCACATGCACGTCATAGTAAGGTACCGATTAATATGCATATATATATATATATATACACAAACTGGGACACGTTCAATACATAATCAATTTTAAATAAAGAACTACGAGTCTACAAGAATCGCATAAGAACTTGTACGTTGTGCTTGTCAGATACAGTGGTAGAGAGAAAGTGGTGTGGTTATGTGCTTACGTAAATCATAGTTAAAGCAATAGGTACAATGTTTATGTGGTATCCTTAGTTTTTTGCTTAAAATTGGTTATGCATTGGACATCCCCCCTGCACAAACTTATTTGTAATTCATAGTAATTTAGCAAGTATATAAAGTTGTAAATTTTTATCATGCAGAATCCAATTGCTCGATGGCATATATGCCAAGGTTCAATAAACAACATTGCATTTTCAAGTGATGGGGTGTATCTGGCAACTGTTGGAAGGGATGGTATATAACATTCTGAATTCGTGTATATTTTAACTGAGCTTTATCTGTTTTTACCATCTTTAATTTGTTGCAGGTTATCTTCGAGTCTTTGACTTCAAAACTGAACAACTTGTATGTGGAGGGAAAAGCTATTATGGTGCTTTATTATGTTGCTCTTGGAGGTTAAAATCTGCAGAAAGAATAAATAGTGCTTTTTTTATCTTTTATTTTTATGTTCATGTTCTGATTTTTTTTAAAAACAAATGACAGTATGGATGGAAAATACATTTTGACTGGAGGTGAAGATGACCTAGTTCAGATTTGGAGCATGGAAGAACGCAAGATTGTTGCATGGGGTGAAGGGCATAGCTCATGGGTAAGTGTTTGATCATTAACGTATTTTGGGTCGGTTTTCAGGTTGTGATATTTTCAACCTCGTGTTTCAGGTCAGTGGGGTTGCGTTTGATTCATATTGGTCAGCCCCCAATAATGACGACACTGGTGAACACGTCGTGTATCGATTTGGTTCGGTTGGTCAGGTATGTCAGTGCCATAACTGAAATCTTTATGGGAAAGTTTGGTTGAGATGAGACATTGAACATTCAACAAACACGTCATGCGCAGGACACACAGTTGCTATTATGGGATCTGGAAAGGGACGAGATAGTTGTGCCATTGCGTCGTGCTCCAGGTGGTTCACCCACGTTCAGTAGTGGGAGCCAGTCGGCTCATTGGGACAACAATAGTTGCCCAGTTGGTGGTTTGCAACCTGCACCAAGCATGCGAGATGTCCCAATGATATCTCCGCTGCTGGTTCATCGTGTTGAAACCGAACCTCTTTCTGGTTTGATATTTACTCCTGAATCTATTCTTACCGTGTGTAGAGAAGGGCGTATTAAGGTGTGGACAAGACCGACCTTGTCTGAAACGGAACCGACCATATGAGATTCTGTTTTTTGTGTGGAAAGAAACAGGTGTTTTGTGCAGGTGATAGATAAATTAACAGGAGGTTATAATGGAGGGATTAAGAAGACAATGAAGAGTGGCCATTTTTACTTTGTAAGTATGAGAGATGTTAACTTAACTAGCCTAAATAATTCAAGTCTTTTCTTTGTTTCAACTTCATTGCTAATCTAATACTCACTTTACCCATAAGAAATTATTTGAGCTAGGCTTGTTTTAAGCTCTATATCTAAAGCTCGAGCTTGACTGGTTATTAGTTTTTACACGTTCAAGCTTGGCTCGTTTATTCATACATATCTTATATAACTATTTAGTAATAGTAATATTAGTTAGTTTTATCATAATTTTGTATATTAATATCTATTATTATGTATATTAATACATTTGAAGTTATTTTTACATAACAATATAATATAATATTAGTTATTTTTATAATAATTTTGTATAAAAACTTATATTTATTCAATAATAATCTCGTTAGGCTTGTGAGTTTGGTAAAGCTTTATATGTGAAGCATGTCCTTGTTTAAGCTTGTCTTGATTTGAGCTTCGAGTATGTCGATCTCAAGTAATTCGCGTGACCCTGTTGCCCCGCAAGTTAACCCACCCTTTATGTGATAGACCAAACTTGGCGCATCCCTCAGTCGGATTCCACCAGACTTTCTAGACAACTCCCCTGTCGATCATAGATTGAGCATACGCCTGCCAGTCTTCCACAACCGGCCTCCATCGATTGAGCACACACTTAGTCGTTGGTTCCACTTGAAAACTAATGACGCAATACGATTCATAGCAAATGCAATCAAGCAATTGGATTTCCACAACAAACTAGTTAAAAAGACAAGTACTTTGAACATCCTTGACCTCTCGAAATCCAGGTTGCCGCTTTTGTTTGTGTCCTCAGAACGTCCATATTTTGCCTTAACGCGTTATACTTGTAATCCGGGGATGAAAAACGTAAATTCACAGGATGGTTTGATCATGAAACGTGTTAATGTTCTATAGAGATCATTACAACTAATGTCAAAGAACAATGTTGAAGCTAATCTAAAACATGTAGCAAGGATAACTTAATACAAGTTTAAAAAATCACTTCTATTACAAATAACATGTTTAGCCATCCACGTCAGCATCTTTGTTTAACTTAAAACTGTCCACTGAACATAGGATTGATGGGAATATCATTAGACAACATTTCAAACCAAACACTCTAAAATCATGGTGCAATAAACACCAAACACAATCATATTAAAATTTCCGGATTCGGGTTTAACTAAAAGCCACCGAATCTGGACAATCATCACACTTACATTATTACAAACCCACGACGTGGGTGGGTGCCCCGATTCACTCGTTTTGGCATGCGTTCAGACACCAGAAGCCATATGAACAACAACGTCGCTATTGCAGCCTCATTATTCGGCTCGGTTGTTTACCTTAATCTCCAAAAGCCTCTCAACCGTCTGCCTACATATCGGACATCGGTTGGTTTGAAACCTCAAAACTTTAGCACATCCACTGCACATACACTGAAACCAAACACAAATAACCATTAATCAATATAAAATGTAAACATATTAACAAACATTTTCGTACCATGTGTCGACAAGGAAGAACCGTGGTGTCTCGAGGTTCCGATAAACAAATAACGCATTCTTTACTGGAATCATTCCCGTCAAAATCATTGCCACTGTCAACCGAATTCCCGATGCCATAAATCTCCTGCAACTCGTATCTAATCCCGTTTACCCACAAGATTTGTTTCACTACTCTAACCTTAAACTCACCCTTAACTTTCTCAATCACTGCATTGGTTATTTGGGAATTAGTGACACTCGGATGTTTGTTTCCGCCTTCTGGTGAACTTGGAGTTGCTTCTGCTTTCACTGCTAGTGGGTATACACTCATGTCATTCTCTTTTGATAGCTCTGATTCCTCATACGCTGAGAGGTCGATTCCCGTTCCTGGTGTTTGTCTAAACTTCTGGCCCAAACCTTGTTGGAAGTTTAGGGTTATTGGCGGAATCGAGTCTTCTTTAACTGTAGTTAGGTTGCAGTTATCCCCTTCTTTTGCAAAGAAATAGAGAGTTATGCTGCATGGAGAACAAAGTATACACATTAGGGCGTGTTTGGATTTGCATTTTTAAACTATTCGTTCAAAGTATACACGCTTTCGCAACTTTTAATGCCCGGATAAAAAAATTCTGATCGTTTAAGAGTCAAGTAATCTGTTGATAATTATCTAAACATAAAGCAGTAGAAGCGCATTCAAAACATCCGAACACAAATAATCGGAATCTAACAAACATCAAAACATCTTATTATCTTATAATTGCAGCTTCAAATAGTATACATAATTATCTCACAATAATAATTTATTATAACACGATCGTCTTCCAAACCGCACTTAAAAAACGCTCCGGTCAATTCAAATCCAATGCTTTTAGGAAATCCGGACCACAGGTGGCAAGTAGGCAATGTGAAGTTAGCATCATTCAAATGAACACACTTCAGTATGTAATATAATGGAAGTCAAAGAACCATCCTTTATGACAAGGGGTGGGATGGTTTGGTAACGGGTCGGAACAGAACAGATCAATTAAAAAAAATACTCATTTGGGTTCGGGTCAAAACGGGCTGTTTTAAATCCATATTGGTTCTGACCAAAATTGGACAAAAATACAATCTTTCCAATCAAAGAATCTAACACCAATATGCCAAATCAACTCACATACTAAAAGAGCCCACAAGAAGCAATTTTGAAAGAAAGTTTGACTAGAAAGGTCAAAAGATTGTAAACTTCTTCAATGGGTATGCTTTATTCATGCATATCTTATAATAAAGATTGCAAGCAAAGAACTATCCTTTATGAAGAGGCAAAGATACAATCTTTTCAATCAAAGAAGCCAAAACCAATATGCCAAATAAACTCACACACTAAAAAGGCCAACATGAAGCAATTTAAAGAAAGTCTGACTAAAAAAGGTCAAAAGATTGTAAATTTCTTCAATGGGTATGATTATTTATGCACATTTTATAATAAAGATTACACCTACAAGCAAAGAACCATCCTTTATGAAGAACAAAGATACAAACTTTTCAATCAAAGAAGCTAAAACCAATATGCCAAATCAACTCACACACTAAAAGAGAGCACATGAAGCAATTTCGAAAGATAGTTGGACTAAAAAGGTCAAAGATGTAAACTTGTTCAATGGGTATAACTATTTACACATATCTAACAACAAAAATTGTAAATTAGCTCAATGGGTATATTTATTTACACATATCTAACAATAAAGATTGTAAATTTGTTAAATTGGTATATCTATTTACACATATCCAACAATAAAGATGTAAATTTGTTCAATGGGTATAACTATTTACCAAGGCTGTAGAAGGCGCTAGGCAGGCGGTGAGGTCTAGCCTAGGGACTAGTCAAGACTAGACGGAATTAGGTGGAATTAGGCGTTTTGGTATTTTTATACATATTATATATATGCACACACACGCGCGCACACACACACACGCGCGCACACACACACACACGCACACACACACAAATTTAGGTGTTTTTTTTTGAAGAAATACTTAGAAATTAAAAAAAAAAAAAATAACCACCGCCTAGGCCCGCCTAATGGCCAAAACGCCTAGACTAGCGACTAGCCCCTTATATCTATATTCATGGCCGACTAGGCGCCTCCTAGCCCGCCTTTTACAACACTGCTATTTACACATATCTAACAATAAAAATTGTAAATGAGTTCAATGGGTATAATTATTTACACACATCTAACAATAAAGATTGTAAATTTGTTCAATTGGTATAATAATATACACATGTCTAACAACAAAGATTTTACCTGCAAGCAACAGTAGCATCAAAAGTAAACGAAACAATAAACTTCCCAGGGCTTTCTTCATCAGCTTCAATCTTTAAACTCTCTTTCTTAATATTAACATCATTCCTTATAGTCACAGCTTTCTGATGATCAACATAAGGTGTAGGCAGGTGCATCACCGGAGTACAAGGGTACCTCCCACCACCACCACCCACCCACGTCCCACCACCATGTGGTGGCTGCAACGGCAGTGGTGGTGGTGGGTAGTATGCTCCTGTTGGGTACTGATAATATGGTGGTGGGTTATTAAGGTTATTAGGGTATTGTGTTGGGTATGGTGTGGCTGCTGCAAATACATACCTGTTGGTTATATCCTGTTGTGGCGGCGGTGGTGGTGGTGGTGGTGGTTGGTGGGTGTGGTGGTGGTTGCTCCGCCGTCCACGGTGGCGTCTCCGGCCGTTAGAATTGTTGCTTCCAACGTTACCCATATGATCAAAGTTTTATAATAAAATATTGAAATCAAGAAAATCAAGAAAAACAGACCCAAGTTTTTAATCACTTCAAGATTGTGAAAAGCAGTGAAATTTGGGTTAGTTTTGTGATATTAAAGATTTAAAGATTAAAAAGACACAATCTTGGCGCAATAAATGGTTATTTGCAATAAAAAAAAGGGTAGCGTAGCAGTTTGTGACCCGTTTACCTGCAGGTCACTTGTAGAGCTGTGACCCGTTTAGCTATAGGTAACTTGTAATTGTAATTGAATGTTTATGTAAATTTTTTAGATGATCAAGAATTAGGGTTACAAATGGGAAATAATATAGGATTTGTTAAGTGTGTGTGTTTTTAAATGTGTTTGTGTGTGTGAAAGAGTGTGTGTTTTTAAAATGTGTTTGTGTGTGTGAAAGAGCGTGTGTGGGAGATGAATAATATGATGATTGGTTGCTTAAAGAAGCCACCACCACTCCAAAAAGAAGCAACAACCAACCCAACCCAACCCATGATTTGATTAAGATTGTTTTTTAATCATTTTATCTTTGGTTTTGTTTTTGTTTATTATTATTATCTTCTTAAGCTTTATTGCTAAATTCAGTGACTTTGGGCCATACCACTTAATCTTTACATGAGATAAGGATTTAAATATTATTTGTGTTTGCAAGTGTACAAAAAGCCTGAATTATGAAGGGCTCTTAACTTGAACAAAAAGACATGTATTAGGAGGGCATGAAGCTGAAAGAGAGGCATAAAGTAGGAACTATGAACTCACACTAGAATCTCAAGCCGGACAAAGAAAACAAACTTACAAAATATTATATAAGAAAACCGGTTTATATAAATATATCAGCCTGTAAAAAAGAGGAAGAAATTAGCCGTTTAAAAAAATACAAATATACCAGCCTGTAAAAAGGAGGAAGAAATTAGCCGTTTAAAAAAAAATACAAATATATCAGCGGTAAACTTGTGTCATGTTCGGGTTCATGGGAGTGATAGGATTTTCGGATTTACGTTGGGTTTGACCCACACGAGCAAGATCTAGCAACACCCCCACCCAATTATGTCAAAGTGTTTTAATTTATGTTTAATATGATCAACCAAAATTATTGGCTTTGGGATTAATCCAACTGTCTTCTCATTTGATTGAATTCACTTTTCACCTAAAGTGACCACTCAAGCTTCATCCATCGATTCCTTTTTTTATTTGGTTGGAAATTTGAGTAAGCTTAAGATCTTGTCTACCATATAATCCCACTACTGCCTCTAGATATAAAGTTGTTTATGGCAGGCTAACCAATAACTAATAAATTTATATTTGACTATTGGTAGAGCTTAATTGAAATATAAAGTAGAGTTTTTTTTTCCTCATCTATCAAGATCCAGTCTCCGTGAATATGTCCGAAGCGTCACACCCTGGATCAACACATCTGAAATCAAAAAAATTGGATGATGTGAATCATATTTGGAGTCTTGAGTTGTGATATCACCACTGCAACTTGCAAATAAAAAAAAACGTGGCATGATCAACAACCAACAAAGCCTTAACAAGGCAGTCTACAAGTACCGCAAAGAAGACCATTTTAGTTCGGATTTATAGTCTTAGGACAGATGAGTCAAAATATATCCTAATAGTCTACCTTAGTTTTGCTATAGGTGGGATTAACAGAATATGATGATGATAATGATGATGATACCACAACTTTCAATTCTCTTGATTACCCTCTTGAACCCAATGAGAGTTAGGGTATAAAGAATCATGTGTCATCGCAATGCTATTAACATGTTTTTTTTCATGTTCAACAATTCGAGACGAAGATCTCAAATTGATGTTATGCTGATTCTCCACCATTATAAAGCTCTCAAATCTCAACACCTATGATGAGATCTTTTGTAGCAACGGTAAAGATTAACTTAACTAAAACCCAAGAAAAAACAATTAGATTATCGTAGACTCTTGACATCCCTCATCGTTTTTGGGTTAATTTTTTTTTTTGGATTTTTTTTCAAACTCATACCAAGATTTACTAGTATATATATGTTCCATTAGATGGAAGGAGTTTAAACAAACTTAACCAATTTTTAATGGGCCAAGCTTGGTTACGGGTTGTTTCCATAAATCCCTCGTCAGTGCCGAATGACTTTCTCTAGAGGAGGTCGCTGGTTACAGTCTCTTTTGTGACAAAATATCATGCGCGAGCCATGGATTTTTACCACAGTAGGCCTTCGGCGATGGTTTCTTCTGGAATTGGTGACGGGCCAGGTCAATGCATTGTCTGCGATCATTGGTGTCGGTAGCCTTTTGCCTACCTGGTAAGCCATGCTTTGTTGGATGTTCAGAAAAAAAATGTTTTTCTTTCAATAAATTAGATTTACGGTCCTTGATAAACTATCAAGTATGGGTAATTTAAAAATGTGTTCCTCACTACGTTCAATGTGTGATCTGAATTTTCATGTGTTCTATGAATATTATCATCAAACACACCATAACCAATCAATACATAACCACTAACCAAATTGAGACGAAAATCCAAAACATGAACACTCTGTACCCGGGAACCAGTTTACGAGAAACCAAAATCAAAGCTCGCCCGACTATTGTCGCCACAATAGATAAAAAATTAGCATTTTTGTATAAACGAAATAGGCTATTCCTGTATTCTAAACCATTACACATAATCTTAGAAACAAAAATTTTCTTATGCGGCAATTCCACAAAGATAGCAATAATGAACAACCCCCTTTTGGTACCCAAAAAAACTGGTATGAGTGTCTAGGACTTGCCTAGCATGCTGCAAGCACAACAGTACAAAAAAAATTTGGTATGAGTGTCTAGGAGTTTGCCGAGCATGCTGCAACCACAATAGTCACTTTTTGACCGGTTCCATTCAAATTGACCGTCACTTAAAAAGGTATTAAAATCTAATTTAACACCCATATATATAACATACTGCGTCTCCATTTTTTTAACATTCGGTCTACTGGGACACCCCAAAATCTATTTGAGAACCCCGTTCACTATACGCTCCTTATTGGGTAGTATGGAGCATATAGGTCAATCTTAAACGATCAAAATAGGGATTTGAGGTGTCTCAATATCTCGACCTTTTTTTAACCCATTCTTTCAACTATTTCCTACATTTATCTCCATATTTGATCTCTCAAACTCACGATGGATAAACACAAATCCAAATAAACCGGTTCCAGTCAAACCAATCGAAACGTGCAAAAACAACTTCCACAATTCCTACAGTGCATACATAATCAACCCCAAATGCACCTACTTGCATGATAATATGCACAATAATATTCACATCAATTGTCACAACAATTTCTCCCACAAACTCAAACATCTATCCATCAAAGTCCAAGTGATGAAGCTTTTGAGATATAACAAAACACCTATTGACAAAGTGCAGAAGATGAAAACTCGGACAAAGAAACCGTACCAGAGACGCAAGATGAAGATTTCGACGTAGAAGCCGAAGAACTGTATTTATTTGTTACATTGTTCAAAATGAAAAAAAAAAGTATTTGTTACAACTTTTTTTTTTTGTCTAGGCACTATGTTATAAAACATGAATCAAAGCATAGACTGAAAGATTAAGAACTTTATTAATGGAAAAGAAAAGAATACACTGAAACCCTAAATCTAGAAGACGACTTCTAGACCTTAATACAAAACAATCCTCTCTACAAACAAAACTCTCACTAACAAGATCAAACCTAACCAAGGTTCAACATATTCAAGACGAATCAATGCCTAAGAAACCCTAATTGAAGACCAGTGAGTATGAAGAGAGAACAAGGAAAGAAAGATCGAAAAGTGTGTAGTGAACGAATAACAAAGCTATATATAGCTGGCAATTTGTGCTTCTTCAATCTTGATCAACGGACATAATTAGACTGATCCAACAGCTGATGTACATTTGTGTTAGTTGACAGGGATCGCCACATCAGCCATCCTAAAACAATTATAAAACTCTGGACTATTGGGCCAACAGAAAGTGGGCGGCCCAATACCTCTTGAACTTATCAAACAACCTTTGTGGGCTCTATCTTCGTGGACTTCTATCATCCTGAACCAACCTGGACCTCACGAACCCATATTACCATCAGCCTGCCAAAACAAAATGCATATTATAAAATGTTTAATCTTATAAACAACAACCCATGACCCATTAGTAACAAATTGAACATATCATACCACCACTTTTAACACAACCCCCCCCCCCCCCCCCAATTTGATACACCAAATGGGTCAAACAAATTCAAATGAGCACATAACTCCTCATGTTTTCCTGACAACAAACCCTTTGTCATAACATCAGCCACCTGATGATCAGTGTCCAGTTTAACAGTTTTGATAACACCTTTGGACACTTGATCTCTTAAAAAGAAAAGATCAACATCAAAATGTTTTGTTTTGTCAAAAAACACAGGATTTGTTGCAATTGCTAAAGCAGAAGAGCTGTCACAAAACAACTCTATTGGCAACTCAATTTTTTGATTTAATTCTTCACATACATGTATCAACCAAATCATTTCACAAGCTGTTGCACACATAGATCTAAACTCAGGTTCTGTTGAAGATCTAGACACAGTTGTTTGTTTTTTTACCTTTCCAGCAAATCAAATTTTTTTCCTAAAAAAAAATACAAAAACCAGTTATTGACTTCCTAGTTTCTAGGCACTTAACCTAATCTGAATCAGAGTATGCTCTGATTACCAGATTTCCAGTCCTTTCAAACAAAAGACCCTTTCCTAGAGACTGCTTTAAATACCTTAAAAGTCTAAACCCAAGTTTCAAAAGACAAACTGTTGGTCTATGCATGTATTGACTCAAAAAATGAACTGCATACGAAATATCAGGTCTGGTATGAGCTAAATAAATCAACTTTCCAATTAACTTTTGATATCCAGTAACATTAGACAATACTTCATCATTTTGTTTACAAAAATGTGTTCTAACATGATGTTGTTCTATAGGATTATTTACTGGTTTACAAGCAGTCATCCTATATTCACTAAGAAGTTCCAAACAATACTTCCTTTGTAATAAACAAATATCATTTTTTGTCTTAATTACTTCAATACCAAGAAAATATTTTAACTCACCCAGATCTTTAATTAGAAATTTTGATTTTAAACATTCCTTAATTCTAACTATTTCATTTACATCATTTCCTGTTATGACAATGTCATCAACATATACAAGCATAAAAACAGTTTTATCATTTCTGAAACAATAAAATAAGGAATAATCACATTTACTTTGTCCCAACCAGTTTTTCATTCCACATCCCGGGGACTTGTTTTAAGCCATATAATGACTTTTTCAGTTTGCAAACTCTTGTTTCATCCTTAGAAAAATACCCTTCAGGCAATGCCATATACACTTCTTCATGTAAATCCCCATAAAGAAATGCATTATTAACATCAAGTTGGAACAATTCTCAGTTATACTAAACAGCTAAGGCTAACACATTCCTAACAGTTACAAGTTTGTGGGCTCTATCTTCGTGGACTTCTATCATCCTGAACCAACCTGGACCTCACGAACCCATATCACCATCAGCATGTCAAAATAAAATGCATATTGTAAAATGTTTAATCTTATAAACAACAACCCATGACCCAACACATCATACCACCACTTTTAACACACTACAACGACCAAAATGAAAAATAGAAAATGTTACCAGCACGAAGAAACAACATTGGCTAAAACTTGGATTGAGAGCTCGCAAGACATGGTGCGCGGGAATCAACAACGGAAGGATTCCTTTTAGGGAAAAATCCCTAAACTTTTTCAAACGTCGGTTCCCGCAACCTACCTCAATGTTCACCATATTAGCTCAAAAATGGAAAGAGTTCAACAAGAATGTTATGGTCATTGCTATCTAGGATCTACAACATCAGGGATATTAGTTTGCGCAGTTGTCAATCAAATGAAGATGTTTCGTGGTAAAGGAAAAAAAGAGGTTCAAAAGAAACCTTTTTTGCCTACATTGGAGAGTGGCAAATCCTAAAAAAATCATCAAAAGTGGCATCTAGTTACATCTATGGGTCATGAGTTCCAAGAATCGTCAAAGAGACCCAAAAATATAAAATTAGTGGAATCTAATATGGCACTGATATGGATAAGACCGGTGACGCTATGTGGAGGGTATGTATACCCTCCACCTTAAATATATACATTCGACACTATAAATTGTGTAATTATCTTTTTTAAATTGATCACAAAAGCTTTGCCATCACTTGTTTAATTTCTTGGGTTGTTTACTTATTTATATAAAAGTATGCATAATACACACATTAGCAAAACTACTAAATAAATACATAGTTTATTTAAACTTAAAATATTCCCAAAGACATTCGAAACATGAGTTATGGAAACATCAAATACCTATAGTGGATTGTCGCAAAGTGACAATCTATAACTAACCACACATCATTACATCTACTAGTAAAATCAGATATGTTTTCTGTATTCAATATTTAGATCAAAGTCCTCCATTACACCTTATGATCAGGATCATAGTCCAATGCAGTTGTTAAAGGACATAACACATAGAAGTTCATTATCAAAGAGAGAGTGTTAATGGGCGAAATCGAGTAGAAGTATGTTGGTACAAGTGATCAAGCTGCGGGTATGTTTACAATACCGTTCTAATCACTTGTTACTCCAAAACAAAACAACCTTTTCGATGCCCACAAGGTGTTTGACGAAATTCCCAAAGAGCACTTTCTCGTGGCACGCACTTCTCATGGGCTATTCCATGCACAACCGCCACATCGACACCCTGAAGGTCTATTCGGGTCCGCAAAGCTCCAATCAAAACAATGCACGTGGAGCCAGCTCTTTACACGTGTTATGCTATTATTGGTTTGTTCTGTGGACCACATTTTTTACTTTTCAAAGATTTTTGTGCTGACCAAACGGTTCTCTCGGACCACCATCTTTTATGACTGAGCTCTGCTATGCTTCTTCGCCGATCACCACCGCTGAAACCAGAAGCTAACATTATTGTCGTGTTGATCACTCAACTGCGAAATTGATACCTCTCGTTCATTCAAACAATGTGGTTTTGTTTCTACAACATTATCAAGATGATTAAGGGCAAATAGATGCATTTGAATTAGGTGTAATGTCAATAACATACAAGTGCTTGGTTTCACAACAGTCGCATTTCTAATCGTTACCTATTAATTGTATTAATACTCGCATTACTGGTTAACAAATTGTGTTTAATTGCAATTATTTCAATACCTAAGCTCAACTAGGACACATTTGATCATAATTAACTGTTCTGTGATTTGTTATATAATATGTTAACTAGGTTCAGTTTGTTATTAAAGTAGCCTAGGATCATAGTTATCAAAAGCGATCGCCTTGACCGCCTAGGCAACCAATTTCCTTGAAGCTACCAGATCCCGCTTTTCCATTCTAGATAATAAAAGCTACGGTCTGATTTTTAAAAACCTAATCATCTAACCAATATTATCGACCAATACTTACCAATTTATAGAGATACATACAAATCTCAATCAATTTTTTTTTTAATATATTTGATTTTTATAACACTTATAGATGTTGAATTATTCTTCAATATATAAACACCTTAACCAATTGATTTACCACCAACTGATTTTGTCTACTACAAAGTTATCAAAGACGTGTTAATTCTTTTAGCAGTGATGGCTAAATCAATCAGTTTATATTTATATTATTTTATAAGATGATTGTTATTTATAATCATTTGGTGAATTTTTAATTTTTTTTATTTGGGCTTTTTTTTTCATGCCCGCGCTTTTTTGCGCTTCTCGCCTAGGCCATAAGCTAGGCTAAGCACCTTGAGTGCGCTTCACGCCTTTGATAACTATGCCTAAGATCATGAAAATATGTCCAGAAATTGTATACATTGCAACTGTATCTATCAATAAAAGTTTGTAAAAGAATTAGAAACTCATATCTTTATTACAATCCGAAAGGATGGTGAGTGTTAATAAATTAACAATAGCTCATAACAAATATACAGTTGCAGAAGAGCAGCATGTAACTCACAAAAATAAAAGAAAACCTTTTCAATCAATCATAAAATCAAACCTTCTTTCACAAATTGCTCCAACAACATTGCTACTTCACTCATTGATGGTCTTTCACATGGATTCTCCCTCACTGCAACCTCTGCCATGTCAGCAAGTTTCAGCAACGGTACAACCACACGCGGCAGCACAACACCCCGGTCGATGATTGCAGCCGCTCTCCCTTGTTTGATCAATGGCACGGCCCATTCCACGATGCTTGCAGGCGTGCAGTCTCGATCGATAGCTTTCCTGCCGCTAAGTAGTTCAAGCAACACAATGCCGAAGTTGTACACATCGTCTCTCATGTCTAGAATCACATCACCGTCGTTTCTTAGAAGCCCAAAGTCGGAGATTCTAGCGCCCCAATCAGCGTCTAGTAGAATATTAGAACTTTTGACATCACGATGTGCGATAGGGGGGTTGACTTCTGTGTGAAGAAACTCTAGACCCTTTGCAGCCTGCATCGCGATTTTTAACCTTAAAGGCCAGTTTAATGGCGAAAGTCCGCCGTGTAGATGATCATGAAGCGTGCCGTGTGGCATGAGCTCATAAACCAGCAATCTTTCTCCCATTTCTGCACAGTATCCTAACAAATTCACCACATTACTATGGCGAACGCTGCAAAGAATCTCGAGCTCCATTTCAAATTCTCTACTGTTCGTGTGGATTATTGTAGCAGCGTTTGCACGTTTGACCGCCACATGGCGCCCATCTGCCAACACAGCCTTGTAAACGAACCCATAACTGCCTCGACCCAGCTCATTAAACTCTTTGAACCCGTTTGTCGCGTCTTTAAGCTCAGAGAGTCTGAAAACCTGCGCTAAACCGGGACATGGTGCTACTGATACCACAGATGGTATAACATCCGGTGCATCGGTTTCTTTCTCCCCTTGTTTACCAATGCAGGATGAAAACTGTTTCTTTTGTATACCTTTTGATGGAAAAAACCGAAGCGATAAACATAACAAGATCAAGATTAACAAAAACCCAAGAATCGATGAACCGATTATCACTATCAATCTATGCAATTGATGTAACCGATGATCTTGATGCTGATGAGATTTAAGCTTACATACTTCCCAACAAGAACTGTTTTGACAGAGTGAGCAATCAGTGCATACTCTATCCGCGTTCTCTGTACATAAACTCGAGGGAAAGAACCCGGCCGAGCAATTGAACCCACATGGAGAACAAATACTCAGCTCTTTTCTTACACACAAACTGTTCAAATCCGGCTCGTGGAGAAGACTCGCATTGAAAGCGAACTTCCCCGGGCCACAAGATCCAGGAGTGCACAAACCCGGGCTGCATAACTGCAAGGGAGGATCAATATCTGCTGGTGAAGAAGCATTTGCCAACCAACAATCAAGAACAAGATCATCTTCTCTTATCCCACACATGATGGAATCCGACGATGCAATCGACAAAAAGCCCGAATCTTTCGGTATAGAAGAGGAATTAACCTTCCCCCAACACTCAATCCCATGATCATCTGTTCTAATCCCACAAAAATGCTCATCACCAGTTGCCAATGCAACAAAACTAGTCCCAACTGATGGATTCAAATAATCACTATCCGAATCCGAATCACCCCAACACTTAACCTCACCAGATGATTCCAACACGCCACAAACCGAGCTTTTACCCGAAGCCAAAGCAATAAACCGATCTTGAACACTCGAAACAAGACCGCCTAAATTCGATGCATTCGGTCCCCAACATTTGATCCCACCATCATCAACAACACCACAACTAAACCCATCACCAGACACAATTTTCTTAAAAGAAACAGAACTAATCTCTTGACTATAAAACAAACCACTCTGCTTTGAACTAAAGCCATTAGATGTCTCAACAATATCCCAACAATCAACATAACCCGAATCGCTATCCGAATAATAAGATCCTCTAATACCACAAACATGATCTTTCCCAGAAGCAATATACGAATAAGAAGTGGTTTGATACACTTGAGGAACAAGATCATACCCATTATAACCATTTGAGTTCCAACAAGATACATAAGATGTGTTTACTAATATCCCACACATGAATCCATAACCTCCATTGAGAGCAGCCATTGGAGGGACATTTATAGAGAAAACAGAAGAGCTTGAAGAAGAGTTATTACTCTTCTTACCCCAACAAATGACTTCTTGTTTGCCACTAGCATCAATGGCACAAAAGAAGTCATTTGTTCCAAACACAGCTGAGATTGGACCCATTGATCCAAACCCATGTATGAAGGAGAGTGTAGAGAGGAACAAGAGGATCAAGAGGACAGAGAGTGTGTTGTGGTTATTCATGGGGTTGGAGTTTGTTTGGAAAGAGAGAAACTTTGATAAACTTTCATGGAAGAGTTATTATTATTATTAATATTAATATTAATATTATTATTGTTGTTATGTATGGAAGAAGGAGAAGATGAAGATGGTGACAAAAGAGGATAGAACATGGGTGTTGCTATATTTTAATGAGATATAAATAGTTAAGGTAAAAAGAGGTTAAGGATAGTACAAGTAGGAGTTACTGTTTTGCAGGATATGATGTAAGGAACTCATGGCTACTTGCTACTTGCTGCTGTTGTCATGTGCAACCTCTGTTAGCTTCCATCTCCTTTTATACCTTTTATATAAAAAGAGTTAACTAGATTAACTAACAATCAATATTTTTTTTATACTTATAATTACAATAAAGTAAATGGTTTATAGTTTGTGTAGTTAAAAAAGTTATGTGTGTGTTTAGAACCGGCAAACCAGATCCAAACGTGCTAAACTCGTTAGAGACGATGCGATTAACACAAGTATCACGTATGAAAATAAATCATATAACTACTTTATATGTCATGCATATAGTTTTTTTTATATGTTTTATATATGAAAAATAAGAAATGATACGATACTACGTGGGTATAATATTTTTATGAGTTTTTATATAGTTAACATGCCAGGGAGGTCAACGACGGAAGCGATATACATTTTAAGGAGATTAATGGAAAAATATAGAGAAAAAAAGCAAGATCTCCATATGGTATTCATTGACCTTGAAAATGCATATGACAGTGTGCCACATAGATTGATTTGGGATAGTTTAGAGGGTAGAAGAGTCCCTGGGAAGTACATAGACGTAATTAAGGATATGTATGATAGAACTGAAACTAGTGTCCAGGCGTCGGTAGGAGATACTGATTCCTTCCCTGTGGAGGTGGGACTCCACCAAGGGTCTGCATTGAGTCCGTTTCTCTTTGCGGTAGTCTTGGATGAGTTATCTAAGTCGATTCAGAAGCTAGTACCATGGTGCATGCTTTTTACAGATGATATTGTGTTAGTTGCAGAAACTAAACAAATTTTGAATGCAAGGTTAGAGGAGTGGCGAGAAGCTTTGGAGGGAATGGGTTTAAAGATTAGTCGCTCAAAGACGGAGTATCTCTATTGTGATTTCAGCGGGGTTAACGACGACGAGGACACTCATATCACTATCCAGGGTCAGGTTGTCCCGCAGGTAACTAGGTTTAAGTACTTAGGATCATTTGTTCAAAAGGATGGGGATATAGATAGTGACGTAACACATCGCATACAAGCCGGGTGGTGTAGGTGGAGAGCAGCCACAGGGGTATTGTGCGATAAGCGGTTCCCAAATAAATTGAAGGGGAAATTTTACAGGACCGCAATTAGACCTGCTATGTTGTATGGGACAGAGTGCTGGGCAATCAAGAAGACGCACGCACGCAAGATGGAGGTCGCAGAGACGAGGATGCTTAGGTGGATGGCCGGGCACACACGGATAGATCGGATTAGAAACGAGGACTTTAGAGAGAGGTTTGGAGTGGCTAGGATATCAGACAAGATAAAGGAAGGGAGATTGAGATGGTTTGGACATGTGAAGAGGAAACAAACAACAGCGCCAGTTAGAGCAGTAGAAGCATGCGTTGTAGAGGGGAGACGGAATAGTGGCAGACCTAAATTGACATGGGATGAGCGAATTAGACAGGATCTCATAGAGTTGCACCTCTCTGGGGACATGGTCCAAGAAAGGAGTTCGTGGAGAAGTAGGATTAAAGTAAGTGACTTTTAGGATTTGACACTTAGGTAGCATAACCGGGTATTATGAGACCTTAACTATAGGTTTTCTAAACCTATTTTGATTCATGTGTCTATTTATCCTGTTTGCTTAAGTAGTGTGAAACTTTCATGTGGTTGTAGTCTCGTTTACATGTTTGTAGGATGTTCAATGTATTATATTTTTATGCACTATCTTACTAGCTTATTCCTGCACTTGGTCTGTTAGCCGATAGCGATATATCCCCGTGGTGCTTGACTGCTTGTCTCCTTACTTGTATGCTTGCCTGTCTTCTGTTCTCTCTTTTTGAGCCGGGAGTCACTCTGGAAGCAGCCTCTCTATCCTTATGGGTAGTGGTAAGGTATGCCTACATCTCACCCTCCCCTAACCCTACCAATAGTTTCTACTATTCGTGGGATATCTGGGTATGATTGATTGATATAGTTAACATGACTCAGTAGCTTATATGTTTAAATTTGTGTCACCTTTTAGATATAGTTTCTCGTAAAAAGTTGTGATTCTTGTCGAAAATCTAGAATTTCGATACACATTTATTATTTATTAATTAATTTATATTAATTATAATAATGAATTTCTATTAAACATCATATATATATATATATATATATATATATATATATATATATATATATATATATGAGGGCCTAAAGTTTCCTATAGGAGGCTTGGGTTCAATTCCCACTAGCTACATTTGGAGGATATTGGTGGAGGGGAAATGAGGGATGACCCAGGCCATTGGCGTGGGTTCGAGTCCTGATCCCGATCGGTTTTACCGATTATTTCACTGTCGTGCCTTCGGGCGGGTGAGTGGTCGGGTTTTCCCAGGAATTGGTGGCAATTGGTGGCCCGGGAACTCTCGAGTACCTGATTCGCCAAAAGGGTGCCCGAGAGTGCTCGGAAATTGATTCGTTGGCCGTTCAATATATATATATATATATATATATATATATATATATATATATATATATATATATATAGGGGATGGTTATAATAAAAACCCTCCAAAATGAGTAAACCATGTAAACCCATTTCTAGCCATTGATCAAAGTAGATCAATGGTCCACATTTAATTCATGCTTTTTGATTTAATTTAATAGGCTAGATGACAAAAAAAAGGGCAAAAGGGTCAAATGACATTTTCTGAAAAAGCATCTATGACAAGTTGACCTGACACATGTCACATCATCTCTCTCATACTTTTTTGATCATTGTCCTAAATCTGCCAGATGCCTGATCGCGTGTCGAGTGCTAATCAAAAAACTATATTAAAAATAACTCCTTAGCTACAAGGACTGCAGTATAGGGAGTAGGGTTGTCGAACCTCAGGGAGTTTGTGGAAAGTGCTAAGTTACTAATTTCTAATTAAATTAAGATTAACTAAAGTAATTTTATGAATTTTAATGTAAAAGTGCTGCAGTGCTGCAAAACGGTTTGATAATAGAGTTTATAAAAGACAATAATATGGAAAAACGGTCACTCCGGGTTTCTGATTTGGTAATTATCAACTGAATTATGTTAATACCCTACCTAGGAAATCACATAGACATGACTTTGTTTAAATTGTTCAACCCAATTCAGCTATCATAACATTAATTGCAAAGTTAAATTAATCCTAGTGCAAGAAAACCAAGATACGATAACATAATGCAATAATATTAATCAACCGAACTGTCTAGATCAGTCAAACATACAATTAGACGAAAAGACCGTTAAGGTGTTCACAAAATCTAATCCCAATGATAAGTATTAAACATAAAACAATTGATAAAATAACCAAATCGTTCACCCGGAGAAACCGCAGGATGATTAGCCTTGCATCTTCATGATTTCGGCTTCAAAACTTGTTCTGGATTGCTCTGGCATCAACCGGAATGAATGGAACTGCAAAAAGTACTCCAAATCGCCCCTCCTTAGCTCTGGAACTCGATAATAATCTCCCCAAACGGCTGCTAGGTTTTTAATTGCGAAAATGGGCTTTTTATGGGCTGAAGAGTTATTCGCGACCCCATGAATAACTCCCTGACTTATTAGAGGGGCGCGAATAAGTGATAATTTCGCGAGGGCAGCAAGGGTAATTAGCTGGATTCATTAAGGGCAGTATAGTCATTTTGCAACCCAATTCAGTTATTCGCGGGGCATGAATAACTCCTGAGGTTATTCATGGGGCATGAATAAGTGATCTGACAGATTTTATTTTCTTTTTATTCCTTATTCATCCGTGCACTCGTTTCACCTCCCATTAGACTCTTTTTCTCTCGTTTTAGCCCACGAACACCTGCTTAATACCAAGACACAAATAAGTAACTGAAGGGGTAGGGTACCACTTTCAGGCGCACCCTACCCGCCAGTCAAAAATACCGCCGCTGAAAGTTCAAACACCCGCGGGAATAATCACTTCCAGGACTACCGCAGCGCCAAAAGCGCAGGGGCACCAGTTGACAACACCTAAAGGCATCCCCCTTGGGCACCAACTTGCCTCCCTCCGTCAGATGTCAGCTGACGAGTGGTCAGTCGTCTGACAGCTGACACCCCTGCACACCGCTCGCAACTCGCCACGTGTATGGAGGACAATGAACCTCCCAACCGGCCAACCACGGGATGACACGTGGTCCAATCAAAAGGGGGCCTCCCCAACTTGGATCACTTTATCTAACCAAGAGTTAGGATCCAACTAGGTGGGCCTGCCAAACTAACCGGCCCGGTCCCTCGGCCCGGCCCGGTAAAAGAGAGATGGGCTCCAAAGGCTGAGGCCCATGCATCTCCTATAAAAGGAGGGCTCAACCTCCTTTCTCTCCACGAAAAAACCAGCCAATAGGAACGAATACACTTGTATCTCCACTTGTATCATCATTCACGTTATTTATTAATAAAGGTCACCTTTTCCAGTGGACGTAGATCTCACGAGATCGAACCACTTACATTCTTGTTCTACATATTTTACTTGCTTATCGTTTGTGTGCATAACCCTAGATTCACTATCGTTGTGAGCCAAGGATTATACCCTGCTGCGAACACGAGTTGTCATACCACTTACCACTCCCTTCTATCCTCTCACTAAACATATACTCGTTGTTTCTTCATTGGCGCCATCCGTACCGGCTGAAAGACCAACAAAGCTTTCAAAACCACATCCTTTACTCACACAATGGCTGATCTACCCTCTACCGGAACCAAGGGAGCAACCCCCTCTGTAGTCATTCAGACCGACACAGCGGCACCACTCCAAACTCCGGACAAGGGCACACAGGCAGCAACCGTCAGGGAACGAACCCCGCCCCGCGCAGTCACGGCTTCAGAATCATCTGATTCTGACTTACCCAACACACCAATGGACCCTGACGAGTGGCTCTTCCGAAAGCAACTCAAAAACACCAAGATCTATCAAAACATGCTGGCAAAAATCCAAACCAGCAAGTCCAAGAGTAAGGCTTCCCCTTCCGCAAAACACAGCCGAAAGGGGAAGGAAAAGCAGGCTACAAGACCAAAGTCTCACGTCGCAGGTCGCAGCAAGAACACACGTGACCTAGACCTAGTAGACTCCGCGTCAGAATCCGACGGATACCAACCCACCAGCGATTCAGACGCCACAGCCTCAAGAGCCAAAAAGCGGAAGCTGACAAAAACCCACTCGGCGACATCACACCAGAAAGAAGACGACGACTTAAACAGACCATACAGGCCTAAGTCGTTCGCTCTAAGCTCTAAATTTTGTCAACGAATAGCCACCGCACCAATAGAAAAACAAGCAAAACTCCCAAGCAGCATCGGTAGATACGATGGCCTGCGAGACCCCACCGATCATCTACATGATTTCGAGTGCGCCGGAACCACAGTCCTTTGGCCTGTACAGGTTTGGTGTCACCTATTTGCACAAACCCTAACAGGCGCAGCCAGAGTTTGGTTTGATAACCTCCCCATAGGAGGCATTTTAGATTTCGATGACCTCATCCAGAAGTTCAAAGATCACTTCTCCCACCTCATGCGGCACAAAAAAGACAAGGCTCACATCCTCCTATGCCAGCGCACGGACAACGAATCCATCGATGACTATATCGTGCGCTACAACAAGGAAGCACTTCAAATCGGCTGCGGAGAAGAACTGACCCGCGCAGGCTTTATTCACGGTGTGCGCAGCGAGGATCTGATGAAAACCCTATCCGGGAAAACAGGGGTCCCTGATTCCTGGGAAGAAGTCATTAAAGCTTCAAAAATATACGCATCCTCAGAGCGCTCCATCAAACAACAGCGCGGATACAATCAAACCAACAGCTCCAACAGAAACAAAGGCAAGCAATCCGTTTGGTCGCGCATTTCAGGACCAACGGACGAAGGCAAATACTCATCCGCCAATGACGCCCGTCAAACGATCACAAACAAACAATCAAGGGACCACAAGGCCCCAGCCAAAAAGAACACCGACTGGACGCCGCTCACAAAAACTCCGTCGCAGGTGCTCAAAACAGAGCAGGTCACTTTCAAAGAACCAAAGATATTGGGCAAAAGAAAGAATGTTGACCGTACCAAATACTGCGAATACCATAACGATTATGGCCACCTAACGGACAACTGCTACAGCTTAAAGCTAGAAATAGAGGCGGCACTAAAAACAGGCCAGCTCGGTCACCTCGTCAAAAACGTCAACAAGGGCGGGCGCAACAACTACGACGACAGACACGAAGAGCCCGGAAAGAAACAAATCCGGAATCTGCAAACAAGCTACATCAGACATACCCCGCACCATCACTGTAACATGATCTCCGCCACGGGCAAGCGCCAGAACAAAGGAAAGCGCCCACGAGAGACTGACGACTCTTGGAAAGAGGTGGACGTCCTCCTCCCCAAAGTACGAGGAGGACCCTCCGCCACCGCGCCATTAATCGTCACCGGCGTCGTAGGACATTATCGAACGCAATCAATGTTCCTAGACGGCGGAAGCAGCACTGACATCATATATGATCAGTGTTTTCAACAATTGGACGAGGACGACAAAGCCCGCCTCGTTCCAGTCAACGCACCAATCTCAGGCTTCATTGATGAAGTCATCATGCCACACGGCATTATCACCTTCCCGGTTACCTTAACAGATGGTACCCACGAACGCACAGAAATCTGTGACTTCATGGTACTACCAGCGACCTCTCGCCATGATGTCCTACTAGGGAGGGAAGGCTTGGCAAAGTTCAACGCCAATGCCTCCACCCCGCACCAAATGGTGGGCTTCCCAACCCGAACCGGCGTAGCAATAATCCGTGGCAACAAACAGTGCCACGCGATCGACATGGCAAAACCACAAAAAACACAAACCCGATCGGAACCGGAAAACTGGGTTCTTAACCCAAAATTCCCGGACCAAACGGTTATCATCGGCCATGAAATCTCCAACACCATACGGGCGCACCTTAAGCAACTGCTAGTAAAGAACATAGACATATTTGCCTGGCAACCATCTGACATGATCGGTGTTCCAAGAAACATCGCGGAACACAAACTTAACACGTACAGATCAGTGGAACCAGTGGCCCAAAAGATGCGCAAAATGGGACCGGAGAAAACAAAGGCGATGAACGAGCAGGTCAACGAACTACTGCACGCCGGCATCATCCGCCCAATACGCTACCAAACATGGGTCGCCAACCCGGTCATGGTAGGTAAAGCTACAGGCGGATGGCGCATGTGCGTCGATTACAAAGACCTAAATAAAGCTTGCCCAAAGGATTGCTACCCTCTTCCAGAAATCGACTTAAAAGTGGACTCCCTAGCACCATTCCGCTTCAAATGCTTCCTCGACGCCTACAAAGGCTACCACCAGATCCAAATGGCGAAGGAAGATGAAGATAAAACGGCCTTCCGCACAGACACGGGCATCTTCTGCTACACCAAAATGCCCTTCGGTCTGAAAAACGCGGGAGCCACATACCAACGTCTCATGGACAGCGCTTTCATCCATGAGATAGGAGTACGATTGGAAGTATACGTTGATGACCTTGTCATCAAAAGCAAAGACGAAGATAACATGCTAGAAGACATCCAGAAGACATTCAATCAACTGCGAAAGGTGCGCATGAAGCTCAACCCCAGCAAATGTTCCTTCGGGATGGAAGAAGGAAAATTCCTAGGCGTTGTTGTCACGCGCGACGGCTTCCGCGCGAATCCAGACAAGGTCCTAGCCATCGAAAGAATGCCTTCACCAACAAGCATCAAGGAAGTACAAACGCTAATGGGACGCCTAGTCGCCCTCAACCGTTTTCTTTCAAATTACGCTTCTAAGTCTTTTCCATTTGTAGACACTCTCAAAAATTGTCTTAAGAAAAGTAATTTCCGCTGGACCCCTGAGGCGGAAAAAGCTTTTAAAGAAATGAAAGAATGTCTTATGAATTTACCCACTCTCACAGCACCACTACCCAAAGAGCCGCTAACCTTATACCTCTCTGTAACAGAGCGGGCAATCGGCGCGGTACTTTTGGTAGATCGAAAAACTGTACAAACACCCATCTACTACATTAGTAGAACCTTGTTAGACGCAGAGACCAGGTACTCCACCATGGAAAAATTAGTACTAGCTCTCATTCACGCTTCGCGCAGACTGCGCCGGTATTTCCATGGCCACCCAATAAACGTCCTAACAGACTACAGAATCAGCGACGTCCTACGCAAGCCGGAAACCTCAGGACGTCTAGCAAAATGGGCAATCGAACTAGGTGAACACACCATCAACTACAAGCCCAGACCCGCAGTAAAAGGACAGGTCCTCGCTGACTTCGCAACCGAAATACCAACGGACAAAATCGCCGAATGCTTAGCCGAGCAGGACCCCGCGCAACCAACGCCGGAAAATGAAAGATGGAAACTCTATACCGACGGAGCATCCAACTCAGACGGCGCAGGTGCAGGATTGCGGCTGATCAGCCCAAACAAAAAAGAATACACATACGCCATCAGATTAGATTTTGCCGCAACAAACAATGAGGCAGAATACGAAGCGCTACTAGCAGGACTACGCATCGCACATCAAATGGGAGCTTCTCACGTAGAAGCGCATGTCGACTCACTACTAGTAGCAGGCCACATCAATGGCACGTATGACGCAAAAGACGCCACAATGGCCCTATATCTACAACACGCCAAGACACTCATGCGCAAATTTATTTCCTGCGCAGTCCTTCACATCAACCGAAGCGACAACAAACCCGCCGACGCACTAAGCAAAATGGCCTCCACAGTCTTTGACCACATGGCCAAAAACGTTCGGGTTGAACTACAAGAAAGTCCATCCGTCCCAACAAAGCAGGTTAACGTCATCCATACAGGTAACACCTCTTGGATGGCGCCACTGAAAGCGTACTTCACATCCGGAACAATACCCGACAACAAGGCGGAAGCACGGAAACTTCAGCACAAAGCCCTGCACTATCAATTAACGGATGGAATTCTTTACCGACGATCATACTTAGGTCCACTACTACGATGTGTCGACAAAGAGGACGCCTCATTCCTCATCAAGGACATCCACGAAGGTACCTGCGGGCTACACGCAGGACCCAGAATGGTAGTGGCTAAGCTAATGAACGCAGGCTATTATTGGCCGGGTATGCACCCAGACGCAGTAGCAGAACTGCGCAAATGCGATTCCTGTCAACGCCACGCGCCTAACACGCTGCGTCCAAAAAATGACCTAATCCCCGTCACAGCAGCATGGCCATTTCAGAAATGGGCAATCGACCTTGTTGGCCCATTCCCCACAGCGCCAGGAAACGTAAAATTCTTAATAGTGGCAATCGACTATTTCACAAAATGGATCGAGGCAAAGCCACTAGCAAAAATCGACGGCGCACACACCAAGAAATTCATATGGGAATTTATCATCTGCAGATTCGGCCTGCCATACCAAATCATAAGCGATAATGGAACCCAATTCACTGAAACTTTTACAACAATGGTTGGCGCAAATGGGAGTCCATCAAGTCTTCACCTCAGTAGCACATCCTCAGGGAAACGGCCAAGTCGAAAGAGCAAACCGAAGCATCATCGAAGGCATCAAAAAGCGCCTGGGCACCAAGCGAACAGGATGGGTGGACGAACTCCCACATGTCTTATGGGCAAATCGCATACTAGCCAAAACTAGCAATGGCGAAACCCCATACAGCCTAACCTATGGCTCCGAAGCCGTCATTCCCGCAGAAATAGGATGCCCCTCCGCAAGAGTACTCATGGCGGAAAAAGGCAAAAATGACGAAGAACTACGATTAAACCTGGATTTACTCGAAGATCGGCGGGAGCTGGCCGCCATCAAAGAAGCCCGATACAAAAATCAATTAGAACGCTATTACAATCACAAGGTTAAACTACATAATTTCAACATCGGAGACTACGTCCTCCGAAACAATAGCGCCTCGAACGCAGAAAAGCAAGGAAAACTCGCCCCAACATGGGAAGGCCCCTACAAAATACAAGAAATTTTGGGCAAAGGCGCCTACGCGCTAGAAAAACTTGATGGCACGCCCGTCCCGCGCTCCTGGAATGCGGCACAATTACGTTTCTGTTATATGTAATCCTTGTAAACATTTGGGCTACACATGCCTAAGCCACCCTTTTTGGGAATCCTAAGAAATTTCTATCTTTTAACTTACATTGTGTACTACTGGAATTGGGTCTTCAAGGCATAGATACCACACATAACTATCGCCGGACTAAACAATCAATCCAAAATTCACAGTTAAAACAAAAAAAAAAAGTAAAGTACATATATTTCCATCACAAAAGGAGGCGTTCAAGCTGCCTCAAGCTTTACAAAAAAGTTTAAAACAGAAACATACTAAACAGCCTACTCCTCCGCGGACACTTCAAAGTCCACCAGCTGTTCATCTTCACCCTCTGGACCACCGCCAGACGTACCCTCACCACCACCTGCTGGTTGCTTCCCCTTCTGCTGCGCCTCCGCACCCAAACGGTCGGATTCTTCTATAAAGTAACGGAGGGCGCCAGCTGGGTCGGCATATTGGTTGCACTCTGCAACCGTCTTCAAGATAGGGAACTCGATCTGCTCGAACTTGAGAAGTTCGGCTTCATACTCCTTCTCGCGGGGTTTACCATCATGCGCACCATCAGTAATACGACCACCGTTCAACGCATGGTAAAACCCGCTGTCGAATCCCTCCGCCTCTCCAGCAACGCGCGCAGCAGCAGCGATAGCAGCGACCTGATCACCAAGATTGGGCTCGTTCCAGAACCTCTTGAAAATCTGCATAAAAACAAGTGTTAGAAAGGAAACACACTTAAGGACAGTAGAAAGGAGCGAAAAATACTTACACCAGCGATACCCTCGGTCATCACCCAGCGGATGGACTCCTGAGCCTTCTCCTGCGCAACGGTGGCCTCATCCAAGAGAGACTTGGCATTTTCGGCCTCCGTTTGCGACACGGTCAAGGACTCCTCCAACGAGGCCCGCTCCTCCATCAAGGCCGCTTTCTCCTTCACCCACGCTGTCTTCTCACCCGCCAACTCAGAAAGCTGAGAAGAGGCACCAACAAGCTCATCATCTTTATTACGAAGATCAGACCTAAGACCCGCCACCACGGAGTCCTTATCTGCCAAAACCTTGGCATGGCTCTCCGCGGTGTCCCGAAGTTTCGCATTCTCATTCTTTAAGGTCTGGATCTGATCTTTCAACTTCATAGTCTCCTGGTTGGTCACCTGGCATGCATCGACCCACCGCTGATGCGCCAACGCATGCTCCTTCTCCAGCTCCTTCACGCGGTCCTCAGCTTTATAGGCCCTATCACGATACCTATCTACTTCCGATCTCATTTTCTCCTCCCTCTGCGCCTGGCTAGCCCGCCGAGCATTGAACTCCGCCACATCCCGGGCATACTCCTGATCACGCCGCTTTAAAGATTCAATAGCAGCGACTTGGAGCGCCTGACCAACACAGATATCGGTAATCAACTGCGACCGGGGCAGGCTATCTTGATACTCCCTTTCCTTGGGAGGCACAACTTCAGAAATAAACTCCTCAGCCGTTAGAGGGTTGGCAAAACGGGAGTTCTCCCGGATACTCCAGTGCGGACGCCAGATCACGTCGCCCGCGAAGTAACCCGGGTCCGTCCGGTCCACACTGGACCTCCCCCCAACAGTTCCACCCCCAACCCCACCAGGGGAACCACCAGAAAAAGCTTGAACACTGGCAAGCTTGGCGGCCTCCTCCTCCGCCCTAGCCTTGGCGGCCGCCTCCTTCGCCCTTACTTCAGCTTCAGTTTTCTCCTTCTCCACACGCAGCTTTTCAGCTGCCAACCTCTCTTCCTCAGCTTTTCTAGCAATCGCCTCCAGACGCAGTTTCTCCGCCACTACCCTCTCCTCCTCCTTCTTGGCGGCAGCTTCCTTGGCCCGTTGCTCGGCCTCCGCTGCCTCTCTCTCCGCGCGAGCCTTCGCTGCTTCCTCCTCTCGCCTCTCCTTAACAGCCTGTGTTTCACTTGGCTCAGGGGCAGAACCAGAAGCCCGCGGAGAGACAACTACAAGAAAACAGAGGACACTTAGTAAAAATAAATCAACACAATCAATAAGAGAAAACCAAAGGCGGAACACTTACTAGTAACCTTCTTCACTGTCTTCTGAATCAACGGTCGACGCTCAGGCGGAGGACTTATCTCCAAAGAAAACGGCGCGGGCCCAGCCCCGCCGGACTTCGAAGTCCCAGACTTCGCGCCAACCTTTCCAATCTTCCGCTTCTTCTTTTGCGGACTAACCTCAGCAGTATCTTCAGGAGCGGAGGAAGAAGACTCAGCACGCCGCTCACGCTGCCCAAACAGAGGCCCTTCACCACCTGCACTCAAAGGCGCAGACTTAGGTTTGGATAACACCTTATGCCTATGAAAGCGCGGCACACTCTTCTTACGCCCGCGCGGAGGTGGGGGGGCCACCGTCTCCACAGAAGACCCTGTCGATTCCTCATCAGAGGAAACAACAAAACAAGGGTCTATCCCAGTATGCGGAATAGAAGTTAAAGGATCAGGGTTTACAGGATGCTCACGTGAAAAAAGGAGGACAGTAGGCTTGAACTCCAGATAAGGAAAGTAGAACCTGTTCACCATCTCGTCAATCACGGACAACCTACCCTCCGGAGGATCTCTCCACTCCAGCGGGGCCTTATCCCTCAGCAAGAACGCCTGGAACTTCGACATTCCTGAAAACAAACAACACTTCATCAGATACAAAAAATAATAATAAAATAATAACAGAAGAGGGACTTCAGCAAAATGAAAATGAAAGAGCCTTACCAGGGACGGTAATCACGGGCTCCTTCCCTTCGACAATCTGAAGCCTACTCATGCCCAACAGAGCCAACATGGCTTCAGAGCACATACCCGTATCAAACGGGGAAGCACGGGCCACAAGTTCTTGGAACCACTGCTGGTCCTCGAAACCCTCCATCACAGGATGGTCTCCCACCTTCTGCCGCTCAGCAATCACTTTCCATGGCATGTCCACCGGAATCACTCCCCTCTTGACATAAAAGAACTTCTCCTTCCAGTCATGAAGGGACTTAGGAGCTGTCGTCCCACAGGGAGACACCTGAGAACGGGGAACAAAGTTGAACCAGGAACCCTCTAAATTCAACACATAGAAGACATTGAACCGTTCAAACAACGGTTCAATATCCAACGCTCGGCAGCAGGCCTCAAAGTGCACCAAACGAAGCATTCCAAATCCGCTCACCTGGGTAACATGGACTCCATATCTCACTAATGTATCCACCTGGAACTTGGTGGCAGGTAGACGAAACCCACACAGGGCAAGATGAGCTCCGTACAAACTCATCTTCCCAGGGGGAGGAGCCAAAGCAGTACCTTTGTTCGATGGCAACTCCACCTCCCACGAGGGATCGAACTCCATAGCCTGGACAAACTTGGCAAAACTTCTTTCACCCCACTTACAGGTGGTGTTGTGGATGAGTTTCTTGGCCTTCTCAGTGGCCTTGGCAGGGTTACCACCCACGTCAGAACTCTCAGACATGACGGTGATGAGGAAAGAAAAAGAAAGAGAACTTTTTTTTAGGATCACCGGAAAATTTGAAGGTTCACCGGAGGAGATGAAGGAAACAGAGAAGACAAATGTGTGAAAAAAGAAAGATGAGAAGGAATTGGAAAAAACCTCCTCGGGTATTTATACCCATCGCATTTAATGCGACCTGAAACAGCTGGCAGACGACCCTTCATCTTGCCAGAGAAGGGCACATCTGGACGCTACACGTGGCATCACAGCTGGATGAGCAGTTACTCGTCAGCACCAGAGGACACGCGTCTGCCCAAAAGGACTCCTCAACTGCCCAATATCAGCAGTCTGACTGACAGGCTGCACCACTCGCGCGCGTCTACGGCCACTCGCCTGACACACGATGGATAAACTTCCCACCCACGTGCTGACGTGACAGACAACTGTGCAGACATCCTTTCTGCACTCTGACACGTCCACCAAAACGTCTCATCTTCCCATGCACGTTTCCTAAATACAAGGAGACCCTTCAAAATTCAAAACTTTAAATTCAAGGGTAACGTATTTAGCACACCAATTAACACCAGATAATTATGACTGCCACGTCATCATCCGGCGCTGGCTTACTGCCACGTCATCATCTGGCGCTGGCTTTCTGCCACGTCATCATCTGGCGCTGGCTTAAATGCCACGTCATCATCTGACGCTGGCATACTGCCACGTCATCATCCGGCGCTGGCTTACTGCCACGTCATCATCTGCCGCTGGCTTAAATGCCACGTCATCATCTGACGCTGGCATACTGCCACGTCATCATCTGGCGCTGGCTTAATGCCACGTCATCACTTGGCGATTGGTTGACGTAAAATCCAAAAGACGTTCTCCGCCGGATTTTACTTCTTAACACCCTGACCGCCACGTCATCACTTGGCGATGGGTTGACGTAAAATCCAAAAGACGTTCTCCGCCGGATTTTACTTAACACCCTGACTGCCACGTCATCACTTGGCGATGGATTGACGTAAAATCCAAAAGACGTTCTCCGCCGGATTTTACTTCTTAACACCCTGACCGGCACGTCATCACTTGGCGATGGGTTGACGTAAAATCCAAAAGACGTTCTCCGCCGGATTTTACTTAACACCCTGACTGCCACGTCATCACTTGGCGATGGGTTGACGTAAAATCCAAAAGACGTTCTCCGCCGGATTTTACCTCTTAACACCCTGACCGCCACGTCATCACTTGGCGATGGGTTGACGTAAAATCCAAAAGACGTTCTCCGCCGGATTTTACTTCTTAACACCCTGACCGCCACGTCATCACTTGGCGATGGATTGACGTAAAATCCAAAAGACGTTCTCCGCCGAACTTTACTTAACACCCCAAAAAGAACCGTTTTATAAAAGAGCCATGTGCAAAGATAATGGGACGCCAATATCTTTTCACATGACACAAGAGTCGCAACGCGCACTCATTTGCTCTAAACAAAAAACAGTTCCCACACTGCTACAACAAACAAAAGTGAGCACAAAGGGCACATTTTAGTCCAGCGCCCCACCAGCCCTCTAAGCAAGAACAGGAGACACCCTGGACTTGGGGGACTTGAAGGGGTAGGGTACCACTTTCAGGCGCACCCTACCCGCCAGTCAAAAATACCGCCGCTGAAAGTTCAAACACCCGCGGGAATAATCACTTCCAGGACTACCGCAGCGCCAAAAGCGCAGGGGCACCAGTTGACAACACCTAAAAGCATCCCCCTTGGGCACCAACTTGCCTCCCTCCGTCAGATGTCAGCTGACGAGTGGTCAGTCGTCTGACAGCTGACACCCCTGCACACCGCTCGCAACTCGCCACGTGTATGGAGGACAATGAACCTCCCAACCGGCCAACCACGGGATGACACGTGGTCCAATCAAAAGGGGGCCTCCCCAACTTGGATCACTTTATCTAACCAAGAGTTAGGATCCAACTAGGTGGGCCTGCCAAACTAACCGGCCCGGTCCCTCGGCCCGGCCCGGTAAAAGAGAGATGGGCTCCAAAGGCTGAGGCCCATGCATCTCCTATAAAAGGAGGGCTCAACCTCCTTTCTCTCCACGAAAAAACCAGCCAATAGGAACGAATACACTTGTATCTCCACTTGTATCATCATTCACGTTATTTATTAATAAAGGTCACCTTTTCCAGTGGACGTAGATCTCACGAGATCGAACCACTTACATTCTTGTTCTACATATTTTACTTGCTTATCGTTTGTGTGCATAACCCTAGATTCACTATCGTTGTGAGCCTAGGATTATACCCTGCTGCGAACACGAGTTGTCATACCACTTACCACTCCCTTCTATCCTCTCACTAAACATATACTCGTTGTTTCTTCAGTAACTAAGACACGATATTTACGAACGTTAAATGATTAAAAACTATACAAAATTACTATATAAATGTGATGCATTTGGCAACACATCACACCCCCACACTTACCTTTTGCTTGCCCTCAAGCAAATCTGCTCAGAACCTTACCACGAACAAGTAACAAATACCTCAAACGCCCCCGCCATGCACTAGTTAGGGTCCAAAGTCATACCCCATTCATAGATCATCATTAGATGTGTTAATTCAACAGGCAACCATGATGCACAATTTTTAAAACAGAACTCTCCCGACTAAGTCTAACATGCTTTCGGTTTTTATTCTCATGCAACACACCCCTCACAAATTTTTCACTCTACTCGGTTTAATATCTGGACTAGCATGTAATGCGCTAGTATTATTCACTCAAAAACCAAGTATGTAACTCTGTTATCATAGGCTTGTATAACAATCACACCTCAACTGTAGACAATGCACATATCTAAAGGACTTACGGGTTTTGGGCTTCGGGTAAAGGTAGGATAGATTTGGCTAACGATTGGTTTAAAAACAAGGGTTTCAACACGCTTGAATGACCATCCTTATTCACTAAGCACCATAATACAATAATCACACAACTTTGGTCATTTTTGACCCATACACATACTTCTATATTTTATTTTTATTTATTTTTTTTTTTCACTTTTTTCTTTTTTCATTTTTTTTTTTTTCACAGCTTAAACATAACTCAATCACTTGAACTAAACATAAACACGATAGATGTCATCAATTTATTACACAAAGGTAAACAGGTCAATTTGGGTAATAGGTTTAATCAAATGAAAGGGTATAGGCTCAACATGGGCTTCTAAGGGTGATTTTAGGTAAACGGGTCAACACATAACAAATAAACGGGTATCAAAAGAAAACGGGGAAACCTAAATTGCCTTTATCATCTATGTGCATATCTAGTCTACAACCTCGGCATGTATCAAATCACACAAGTTCTGCAACAGAGAAACATCTGGCCTACACTTAACAAATGAAAATATATATATGTATCAATCTATCATCTAGTAGGCTCAAGATCTCACCAAAGTGTGGAAATGGGTTACCGATGTGTGCATGCATTTATTACCGACAGCTCGTTACACCTAATCGGGCAAATTCTAAACATTTTTTCTAAAACACCTGTTGAAAACGGTTCATATGTCTGTTCTAAAGAATTGGACCATGATTAAGAACCCACACACCACAAGCAGAGACAGAATGAACGCATTGAAACAGTCGCTTTCATGCCCGATCAGACCGCTTTTAGGACATTTTTTTTTTTTGTTTTTTTTTTTTTTTGTTTTTTTTTTATGACTCAAGACTAACACAAAAACACACTCTAAAGACGTATAGCACCCCCCCCCCCCCCCACACTTGAGCGACACATTGTCCTCAATGTGCTAAGAGAATAGTAACACAAAAACAAAAGTAAAATACGAAAAGAGAAAAATAAATAAATAAAACAGAAAATCGGAACAGACTCCCCTGATAAATGCGACGATGTTGTTGAAAGTCGTGCTCCCCTGCCCTCCAACTTGTCCGTATAGCATTCCGTTCGCGGACAAAAGCGGCAATTATTCAATATTCTAACAACCAAAACACACATATAACAGCAACGTATCATATAATATAATATAATATAAACCACCCAACCGGTCTCCCCTTACAATTTCCCTTAATGTGTTAGTTTAGATACAGGCATATGATAATCAAAACAAAATAAAGGGAAAAGTACACCAAAAACACAAAATAAACCGGTTGGCGCTGCTGCGAGCTATCACTCCTGCTGCCCAGGCTCCTCAGACTGACTGCCTCCCTCCTGCTCAGCTCCTGCAGATGTACCTACTATATCACCTATACCCCTAAAACGCTCGGGTATCTTCAAACCCATGCCCTGCATCATGAACCTCATCATATCCGTAAACATATCAACCTTTGCCTCTAACTCGTCTCTCCTCTGAATATCAGGCTCTACAGTGACCAACTCAGATGGTGATGGTAAACACAAAGGACTAGGGCAGTCCATAGATGACTGAACCTGTCGTCTAGCTATAGACATAGTCCTCTGTACAGTCTCTGCTGCTAGTGTCCCGACATGCGGTAGTACTAACTCCCACTCTGGTGGATCATCATACGTAATCATCTTAGCCATCCTCATATCCTGCATCTCATAACATACTGTCTCTGGCCCCGTAGTCAAATGCTCCCTAGGATACCTGTCAAACACCCCTAAACTCTCTGCAATCCGAGTCACATAAGGTCCCAAACCTAATCTACTCTTAGCTCCATCACGCGCACCCCTAGCAAATGAGGATAACAAAATAGTAGCCAGATTGGCCTCCCGTCGGCCGACAATACAATATAAACAGAAAGCATCGAGTACACTCACCTTGTCCCCGCTCCCCTTACGGGCGACAAGAGTGCACGCTAAGATCCTATGAATAAACCTGATAACTGGATCTCTAATCCTCGACTCCGTCACGTTGTTACCAAACTCACCCACAGCGATAGTCCTCCAAAATTCCTTCAAATCCCTGGTAAGAATCGAACTCGACCTTTTCTTCTTATAACTACCCCTAAGTAACCGGCTAAATCCAGATGCCTTCACCTCTTGGTCAGTATAAATCCCAGCCACTACTGCAAACCTAGGCACACTAAACTCATACAACCGTCTGCCTAATGAGAACGACACTGCATGTTGCTCAAGAAATCTGTCAGCATTGTACCTAAAATTGGAATAAAACTCAACGGTAAGCTCCCTATACTGCGGTCGATCACACTCTAAGATAGCCATCCACTTAGGTCCTAACATCTCCTCCATCCTCTCATGCTGATCTAACACACCCATTAACTCCCAATTTATCGTCCTGTGCTGTAACTCAGGGATCAACATATATTTTTGACAGTTCTCCCATTCCCTAGAACCTATATCAAACTGCAACAGTGTGTGATCTTCTAAAACCCTGTCCTCAACGGGCTCTACTGGGTCCCCAGGCTGTGGCCTAACCTCAGGCAATGCATACCGAATACTCCTAGAGACCCCTGTGACCCGTGGTCCAGGCTCACCCCGTGGCCTCTGTTTAGGTCCTCTTTTTCGCTTGGCTCCCACGACTGCACTAGATGATCCCTCACCTGACATCCTGCGAAACAATTTTAAAACATACAAATCAGTCATGTATCATAAATAAGCAACTATTTTTGGTATTTTAATTTTTTTTTTTTTTTTTTTTATACTGACAAACATTGCGACCGTATAGCATTTCGGTCGCGGTCGCACCTAAAACAGAGAACAGACAAATAAATAAATAAACAAATCTAAAACAACTTGAACTTTTGGGATAACCATTATGTATATAATGTTCAAAACATCCCCGCCCGAATGGAGATTGAGTACGGGCGAGACGTTCTAAACCTGCAGTTCAAATCAATTCTAGTAATCCCCAATTCATTATCCGACCAGTCATCATCTCTTAATGAGTCTCAGCACCGCTAACGCCACCTCCCACACTTGAGCTAAATTGTCCTCAATTGCGACTAATAACCACTCGACTCATTTAACACAAACCTACTTGTGAGTCACCCTTCTAAATGATCAAAACTTTATCAAACTCGCCCACTAGGTACTTAAAACATCAACGCCTAAGCTTATAAACTTCAAAACCTTAACAACATGAGTTATTAATTCCAATACTTCAAAACTTCACACAAGCTCCCCACTTAACGTCATTTGTCCACAAATAGCCTAGGCCACACATCGCCTAAGTGTTATACAAATCCAATGCTTAGGACATAATATATTGCACAAACAACCCACAATCATGAGTTACCATGTCGCCTATTAAAACCAAGCTATTAAAACCAAGCTACTAGTTATAACACCAGTTTCGCCAATTCACTTGTACTCATCATATTCTATATCAAAGCGACAACCAAAATCTAATTATCATCATTAAAACAACCTCCAAAACATGAAAGCGCCTAAATCAGAAGAAGACGCCTAAATCGAAAGATACCGAGCAGGCCTACACGAGACACTTTAGCGCCATGAACCGATACAAATCAACAACTACTCGCAAAGGACACAATAAACCTATACTAGACTCGACTAAACCCACAAAATTAAGCGGAACGCACCTGGTCTTCTGAGATGACAGGAAGCAAACAAGACGGAGCCTACATAAGTATGGTCAGGGGCTGTGGGTCGGGTGCAGGGTTGGTGCGGGGCTGTGTGATGGCGTCAGGAGGTGATGGTTTGGTTTTTTAGGTGGTGCGGGTCTGGGTTGCAGTAAGTAGAGTTGGTTAGGTAGTGGAAGGGGTCGGGTCTGGTGGTCGGGCTAGGGTTTGGTACGGGTTGGTTGGGATTGGGTCGGGTTGTGATGTGGAGTTGGGCTTGTGGTCTGATGGGTGAAGGAGGAGGGTAGTGGCTGAGTTCGGGTTTGGTTGGGTCGGGTTGGGTTGTGTTGTGACGGGATGGGAGAGGAAGAAGGAGGACGGCGCGGTGGTTATGGTGGTCAGGTTATGGAGCAGCGATGGGGTCAGGGCGGTTGTGGTTTGCAGGTTGAAAAGCGGCGGTGATGGGAGAGGAAGAAGAAGGGCGGCGGTGGGTGAAGGTGGAAGATGGTGGTCCGGTGGTTGAGTAGGGTGGTTTGCGGGGGTGGTTTGGGTCGGAGAAGGGGTGGAAGGCGGCGGGTTAAGGTGGATGGGTTATGGAGCAGAGATGGGGTTTGTACACTTTTCTTTTAGGGTTGAAACAATTGGGGAAGAAGGAAACATAGAGTCAGACACGTTTTCCATTTTTTTTTTTTTTTTTTTAAGATAGGTTATTAGCGCCCCATGAATTCCTTGGAGACTTATTAGAGGGGCGCGAATTCCTTTGGTGACAGAAAGTTTGACGGTTTTATACTTAGAAAAATTTTCAGCTTCTCAATTCTAACACTCCCAAACCCTTTAAAACCTATTCCAAAGCCCCATTAACATGTAAACTTACCTGGGCTCCTGTTAGTGATGATTCCTCGTGTCGAAATAGATACGATTACCTGAAAAACTCAAACACACAAAAAAAAGACGCAAAACCGAAAACAACGAAAATACACAAAAAATATTAAAAAAAAATTGTACAAACTCTACAATTACGCATACCGAATGCGTTATCACTTACCTTCATCATCCGGTTCACTCGTCAAAAAGCAAACCGGCTCTTCTGTTGTTCCGTGGATGTCAGACGAATCCAGGTACGGTTTAAGTCGATGTCCATTCACTACTTGACGTAAATGATCATCAAAGTCTTCAATCTCGACATCACCGTATTCACCAACTCTCGTAATTAAGTATGGCCCCGTCCACTTGCTTTTCAACTTCCCTGGAAATAATTTAAGACGGGAATTGTACAACCATACCTTTTGGCCTACCTCGAACTTCTTCAAACGAAGCTTGGCATCGTGCACCTTCTTCATCTTGTCCTTGTATGATGGTGCACTCTCATATGCTTCATCTCTCAGCTCCTCAAGCTCACACAGATTCAACTTCCTTTCTTTACCTGCAACATCATAATCAGTATTAACTTCTTTAACAGCCCATAATGCCCTATGTGCTATTTCCACCGGTAAATGGCAACCCTTCCCATAAACCAATCGGTATGGTGTGGTGCCAATTGGTGTCTTATAAGCTGTACGGTAAGCCCATAATGCATCATCTAGCTTGGTGGACCAGTCCTTACGATCTGGTCTTACCGTCTTTTGTAAAATCTCTTTAATTTGACGATTTGACACCTCAACTTGCCCACTTGTCTGTGGGTGATACGGGGTTGCAATTCTGTGATCCACACCATACCGTTTAAGCAATTTACCGAATTTAAAATTCTTGAAATGCGACCCCCCATCACTGATGATCACACGGGGAAGTCCAAATCGTGTAAAGATGTTTGATACTACAAAATTGCAAACAACGGTATGGTCGTTTGTCCTGGTGGCTATTGCTTCTATCCATTTAGATACATAATCGACAGCCACCAAGATATACTGATAACCCCTGGAATTTGGGAATGGGCCCATGAAGTCGATCCCCCACACATCAAAAACATCAACCACGAGGATAGGCTGCATGGGCATCTCATTCCGTTTAGTTATGCTACCCATCTGCTGACACTTGGTGCAGTTCTTAGCAAACTCAAAAGCATCTTTAAAAATGTTTGGCCAATATAACCCCGATGATAGCACTTTGTGTCCTGTTTTCTGCCCGCTGAAGTGTCCTCCACAAGCAGATGCATGTACAAGTCCCAATACGCATTGAACTTCCGATTCTGGGATACATCTTCGAATTATCTGGTCAGCTCCTATCTTAAACAAGTCTGCTTCATCCCAAATGTACTGCTTCGCTTGAGCCTTCAAGTGAGTTCTCTTTTTCTTTGCCCAATGCTCTGGGATGATACCTGCAGCCAAATAATTAACAATGTTAGCATACCATGGTGAAGTAGATACTTCAAATAGCTGCTCATCTGGAAAGGTCTCATTGATCTCATTAGTGACTTCAGCATCCATATGGGGCAATCTAGACAAGTGGTCTGCCACCACATTTTCACTTCCCTTCTTGTCTCTGATTTCCAGATCAAACTCCTGAAGCAAGAGAACCCAACGGATCAATCTAGGTTTCGCATCCTTTTTCTCCATCAAATACCGCACCGCGCTGTGATCTGAATACACAATCACCTTGCTTCCCCAAATATAAGACCTGAACTTATCAAGAGCAAACACAACTGCAAGTAATTCTTTTTCAGTAGTAGTATAATTCAATTGTGCTACGTCCAACGTCTTGCTTGCATAATAAATTACCACTGGTTTTTTATCTACCCTTTGACCCAAAACAGCCCCAACTGCATAGTCACTCGCGTCACACATGATTTCAAAAGGCTGTGACCAATTGGGTGCTTGCAGAATTGGGGCTTCAACCAGTTTTTCTTTCAAAGTGTTGAAAGCTTTTACACATTCCTCATCAAATACAAAAGGTTCATCTTTTAAAAGTAACTTGCAAAGTGGTTTTGTGATTGTACTAAAACCTTTTATGAACCTTCTGTAAAAACCAGCATGTCCTAAAAACGACCTAACCCCTTTAACATTTGTGGGAGGAGGTAAAGTTGAAATAGCTTTAATTTTTGCATGATCAACCTCAATCCCACGTTTTGAAATTACATGCCCTAACACCACCCCTTCTTGAACCATAAAATGACTCTTTTCCCAGCTTAAAACTAAGTTTGTTTCAATACATCGTTTCAACACCTTAGTTAACTGTTCTAAGCAAGATTCAAAGGAGGTTCCAAAAATTGAGAAGTCATCCATAAAAATTTCAAGTGAGTCCCCAACCATATCTGAAAAGATACTCATCATGCACCTCTGAAAGGTGGCTGGGGCATTACACAACCCAAATGGCATTCGCCTGAATGCAAAGGTGCCATAAGGGCAGGTAAATGTGGTCTTTTGTTGGTCTTCAGGGTGGATGGCAATTTGATTATACCCTGAATAACCATCAAGAAAACAATAAAATTTCTGACCTGATAACTTCTCGATGATCTGATCAATGAACGGTAAAGGGAAGTGGTCCTTCGAGGTAGCTGCATTCAGCTTCCTGTAATCTATGCATATTCTCCACCCAGTAACAGGTCGGGTGGCAATTTCTTCCCCTTTTTCGTTCCTGACTATCTGAATCCCTGCTTTCTTGGGAACGGTCTGTGTTGGGCTTACCCAAGTGCTGTCAGAGATGGGATAAATGATACCCGCATCCAGCCACTTCAGAACTTCTTTCTTCACCACTTCTCTCATGTTCGGGTTAAGCCTTCTCTGTGCATCTCTTGCCGGTTTCGCTCCCTCCTCTGTTATGATTTTATGCATCACTATTGAGGGGCTTATTCCTTTCAGGTCTGCAATAGTCCACCCAATTGCAGCCCGGTGTGCAACCAAAACTTCCATCAAAGCTTTCTCTTGTTCATCAGTCAAACCTGCAGAAATAATAACAGGAAGAGTATCATTAGCACCAACAAAAGCATATTTAAGATGTTTAGGTAGCTCTTTAAGTTCTAATTGTGGTGGTGTCTCTAATGACGGCTTCAGCTTCGTGTCAATGTGATCTGGCAAACTCTCCACATGATAAGACCAAGGTGGTCTTCCTTCTCTCACTACCATCGCCTCCACCTTTGCATCCTCGTCCTCAAATTCCTTGACTGTCTCAGAATATAACCTGCCAAACAAAGCACATTCTACCATGGACTCGTCCCCCTCATCATTAGGAATGTAAGGAGGAACACGCCCGTCAATGATGTCCGCCATAAAGCATTCATCACTAACATTGGGGTTAGAAACATTACCAAAAACACTTAACCGCATCTTGCGGTTACCAAAAGTCATATCCACAGTACCAGTCCTGCAATTAATCTGAGAGTCAGAAGTGGCTAAGAATGGTCTACCAAGAATCACAGTCGGTTGCTTGGTTTTATCAACAGAAACATAATCAAGGACCAAGAAATCAACCGGATAATAAAACTCATTAACTTTCACAATCACATCTGACAACACTCCCCGGGGTAGCTTAGGAGTCAAATCAGCCAACACCACAGTGGTATCAGCTTTCTTAAGTGGACCGAACTCATACGGGTCATACAAGCTCCCCGGTAGTATACTCACACTCGCTCCAAGATCCAAAAGGGCTCGTGTCATTTGAAAATCACCAACTTGAATTGAAATAATTGGTGCCCCTGGATCCTGTAACTTTTCAGGCAGAGTACCTGAAATTATTGCACTCACATCTGCTGGCATGTCAAGTTTCTTTGGAATTTTATGATTTCTTTTCTGAGTGCACATATCTTTCAGGTACTTTGCATATGCAGGAATTTGTTTAATGGCATCTAAAAGAGGAAGATTGATTTTAACTTGTTTGAAAACCTCCCACATTTCATCCGATTGTGGGCCTCTTTTATTGACTGTCTTTTTCTTACCAGGATCAATGAGAGCTGCAGGAAAAGGGATGGTATTACCCTCCACACCCTTTTCTACAACCTGGTTAGAATTATTGATCAAAACACTTTTATTTTTATTTTTTTCTTTTTCTAAAGCAGTTTTAGGTGTTTTGTTCAATTCAACAAATTCCTGTTCATCTTCACTATCATCACTACCCAAATCCTCCACCACGCCCTCAACAAACTGTGGTGGAGTTCCCACTTTATTATCATAAACCTTACCATTGCGCAGAATACTTACCTGGTTAATTTGCACATTCCTCGCATTCCTTGAGCTTGATTGCTGATGTTGAGGATTAATGGTGGTGTCACTTGGTAGCTTCCCTGGATCTCTCTTAGACATGTCTGCTGCCAATTGCCCTACCTGCTTGGACAATGCTTCCATGGTCTTATCCCTCACTTCATTTTCTTTGCGCATTACCTTGACCTCTTCTTGTACAGCTTTAATGGCATCCAAAATGGCACTCAGTTGATCATTACCTCCTCCTGATGTGCCTTGCTGATTCCCTCTCTGCTGCTGACCACTCTGATTATAGGTATTCTTTGAGTAACCCCCTTGATTATATCCATACTGCCTGTTCTGAGACTGTTGTTGATTTCCTCCCTGCACATTAGAACCAGAAAAGTTAGGATTTAATTGATTATTAGGATTACCATACCTGAAGTTTGGGTGGTTTTTGAGCCCAGGATGATAGGTGTTGGAATTCATGTCATATTGCTTCCGTTCTCCATAAACTTGATTCACCTCTTCTGTATTCTCCAAAGGCCCCTGGCAGTCTTGGGCTAGATGTCCCAACTCCCCACAATCAGTACATACCGAAAAAGCATTAGCTGCCTTCGCCTCACTACTCTTCCCCAAATTAAGTTGAGCTACCTGTTTTGCCAAGAGTAAATTTTGCTGCTTCAACTTCTCAATTCTTTCTTCAGCCTCATAGTCTGCTGCCTTGACAGATGATGGTCTCAACTTCCTACATGATTGTGCCTGTCTCTTTGAAGTGGCACTCATCCTTTCCAAGTGTCCCCAATCCACAGCTTCAGTGTTAGTAAAGAATGTGCCATTGCTAATGGCAGTCAACCCCCTAACATCCTCTGGTGTCAATCCATCATAAAAAGCTTTTATTAGTTCCCATGTCTGAATCCCATGATGAGGACATTTTCTCAATAACTCTTTGAATCTAGTAAAAGCCTCATGGAATGCTTCCCCCGAATTCTGCTGAAATCCTCTTATTGCATCCCGAGCCTCAGATGTTCTGCTCATGGTGTAGTACTCTTCCAAGAAAATTTGTTGCATATCCTGCCAAGTGTATATACTACCTGGGGGTAGTGTAGCAAACCATTGCCTTGCCCTGTCCTTCAAGGTGAACTGAAACATCATCAACATTACCTGGTCCTTAGTAAACCCTGATCCTCCAATCATATTGCACACAGACTCAAATGCTGATATATGTAGGTAAGGCTCTTCAGATCTTTTTCCATAGAACTCAGGCAGATGACCCAAATATTGGGGTCTCACTTCAAATGCTCTCCCATTCCTACTAACAGGTGTGACTACAGCTGAGGAATTGGGTACAATAATCGGCCGAAAATGACTATCAACGCCCTGAACCGGTGCCCTCTGACGTATCTGTGGGACACCATCTACTAACTGTAACTCATCTCCTATCCCCATATTTCCAACATTAAATTGAGGAACCCCTTGTGGTGCTTGATTATTTCTGTATCCCTGAACACGGTTCCCCTGATTAACCCGCTGTGGTGGCTGCTGCTCATACTCCATGTCATGCCCATAATTACCATATCTCCCATCATACGGTTCCTGTTCGTCCTCTTGATCCCATTCAGAGTCCCAAGTATGCACACTTCCCTCATCATATCTCTGTTGGTTCTGTTGTCGGTTGGGTGGGATAACTGCTTGTTGTGGACGAGGTTGGTTTCTTGGATTTTGTTGGTTTTGTTGTGGACGTGGGTTAGCAGCTTGAAAATACTCACCTGGTTGGAATTGTTGTTGTGGTGGTGGTGGGTTTGGGATGGGTTGGTTTGGTAGAGCAGGTGGAATAAGATCATTCGGTTGGTTGGGTATTTGGTCATTTTGGTTATCCTGATCAGCCATCTCAATAGCTGCTTCTTCAATTCTCTGAGCGACTGTTGAAGAACTTGATTGCTTCTTTACTGCTGAACGAAAAACAACACGGTTTTGACGTGCTGTCTTCTCAATCTCTGGATCAAATAACAATGGAGACGACTTTTTGGAAAACCTAGTATGCATGCAACACAGAAGTCACCTGCACACACAAAAACAAGAAAACAAATAGAGTAGTACTGAACGAAGAAGAGAAATAAAATACGGAAACAAATAACTAAAAAAAAAAAAAAAAAGACAATTTTTTTTTTTTTTAAGAAAATAAATAAACAAACTAAACTAAACTAAACACTAAGCGCACGAACTCCCCGGCAACGGCGCCATTTTGATCGCGTGTCGAGTGCTAATCAAAAAACTATATTAAAAATAACTCCTTAGCTACAAGGACTGCAGTATAGGGAGTAGGGTTGTCGAACCTCAGGGAGTTTGTGGAAAGTGCTAAGTTACTAATTTCTAATTAAATTAAGATTAACTAAAGTAATTTTATGAATTTTAATGTAAAAGTGCTGCAGTGCTGCAAAACGGTTTGATAATAGAGTTTATAAAAGACAATAATATGGAAAAACGGTCACTCCGGGTTTCTGATTTGGTAATTATCAACTGAATTATGTTAATACCCTACCTAGGAAATCACATAGACATGACTTTGTTTAAATTGTTCAACCCAATTCAGCTATCATAACATTAATTGCAAAGTTAAATTAATCCTAGTGCAAGAAAACCAAGATACGATAACATAATGCAATAATATTAATCAACCGAACTGTCTAGATCAGTCAAACATACAATTAGACGCAAAGACCGTTAAGGTGTTCACAAAATCTAATCCCAATGATAAGTATTAAACATAAAACAATTGATAAAATAACCAAATCGTTCACCCGGAGAAACCGCAGGATGATTAGCCTTGCATCTTCATGATTTTGGCTTCAAAACTTGTTCTGGATTGCTCTGGCATCAACCGGAATGAATGGAACTGCAAAAAGTACTCCAAATCGCCCCTCCTTAGCTCTGGAACTCGATAATAATCTCCCCAAACGGCTGCTAGGTTTTTAATTGCGAAAATGGGCTTTTTATGGGCTGAAGAGTTATTCGCGACCCCATGAATAACTCCCTGACTTATTAGAGGGGCGCGAATAAGTGATAATTTCGCGAGGGCAGCAAGGGTAATTAGCTGGATTCATTAAGGGCAGTATAGTCATTTTGCAACCCAATTCAGTTATTCGCGGGGCATGAATAACTCCTGAGGTTATTCATGGGGCATGAATAAGTGATCTGACAGATTTTATTTTCTTTTTATTCCTTATTCATCCGTGCACTCGTTTCACCTCCCATTAGACTCTTTTTCTCTCGTTTTAGCCCACGAACACCTGCTTAATACCAAGACACAAATAAGTAACTAAGACACGATATTTACGAACGTTAAATGATTAAAAACTATACAAAATTACTATATAAATGTGATGCATTTGGCAACACATCAATGCCCGTGTTACATATGTAACATGTGTTGTGTTACGTAGGTTAAAACTGAGTTGCCAGTGTGTATTATTTAAAAAATGCTGATTTATTATTTTTTTATTATACCATGTTTTTTTTTCGTTTTATTGTACCAGCACCAGAATTGTTGCATACGTAACGAGAATTAATATGGTTATAGGCATTTTGTTACTTACAAAGTGCTAAAAACAAACAAAACGGTCATTACAAAGTGCTAAAAACTTTATTGATCAAAAAACATTCAAATGTACACAAGAATTGTTTCTTACAAAATGCTAAAAAACAAACAAAACGGTCATTACAAATCAACAAATGCTAAAAAAAGTATCATAAATAAAAAAAAAATGTCTACACTTCATTCTTGATAATTATCTTCATCTTTAATGCAAAAAAAATGCTCACCTGCAAAAAATAAAACAAAAATCATCAATTTACATGTAAACCCCCCCCCCCCCCCCAATGTCTTAACGTATGTTAACCAACTGGATATACCAACTTAGTTCTGTTGTTACATACGAAACAGACGCAAACATAGATTTCATCCCAATTCTTTCTCTATAATATGCAAAAAATCAAACATTTGAATCTGGTAAAAAAATCGGTAACTAATATATACCAACTTAGTTCTGTTGTTACATACGAAACAGACGCAATATAGGAAACAGATGCAAACATACATTCCACACATTATAATACTCATACAAACATGCACATACTGGCAAAAAACAAATCAGACATATTGTTGCATATGTTAAGAGACATATGCAATATTACATTCCTGATAAATGACTTTTTTTTTATTAACATATGCAACTGCTATTGAAAGTAAAACATGTGTACCTCATGAAAAGTTAAAAAATCAAACTTTTCTATCTGGTAAAAAATCGGTAACTAATTTATACCAACTTAGTTCTGTTGTTACATACGAAACAGACGCAATATAGGAAACAGATGCAAAACATACATTCCGCCCACATTATAATACTCATACAAACATGCACATACTGGTAAAAAAACAAATCAGACATATTGTTGCATATGTTAAAAGATATTAAAAGTTACCAATTTTGATTAAAAAAACATATTAATAATAATAACATATAAAAAAGGTTAATTAATATGTAAAAAAAACATATTAATATATAGGCACATACAGGAAACTTTTCATATTTTATATACATACAGGAACCTTCAAATCGAAACTTTTCATAATTTATACCATACATTCGAAAACCAAAAAAAAATAGAAAGACATGGTGCAAAAACACAGAATTGTTACATGTGTAACTGGAAAACACAGACAAAACTTTTGTAGTCTGCAGTAAACATAGAGCAGAATTTGATATGCTAGAAAACATAGAACAGAATCTGACTACAAAAAAACATATATGCTACACACGTAAACAGTCTAACATAACACAAAGATTATACGAAAAAATAGACGATAAAAACACCCTAACTAAACAACAAGATACTACAAACATAAAACACAAAACGAAAAATCATTTTTGATGTTTAACATAATAAGTCACCCAAAATAAGAGATGCTAGTAACACACAAAAACAACAATATAGAAAACAGATGCAAACATACATCCCACACATTATAATACTCATACAAACATGCACATACTTGTAAAAAACAAATCAGACATATTGTTGCATATGTTAAGAGACATTAAAATTCACCATGATTAATGACTTTTGTTTTAATTAATATATTGTAAAAAAATCAGAAGTAATTTATACCAACTTAGTTCTGCTGTTACATACGAAACATAGGCAACATAGATTTCATCCCATGTGTAGCTCATCAAAGTCAAAAAATCAAACCTTTGAATCTGGTAGAATTAATATCAGAAAATAATTTATACCAACTTAGTGGTGTTGTTACATACGAAACAGACGCACACAAACACACATTTACTGCAAAAAAAAATATATATATATATGCTACACACGTAACACCTTAACTAAACACAGATAAAACACCTTAACAAAATGAGTCTTTATACTCAAAAAATTGATTCTTTATAAAGAAATACATAATACACAATATGGGGCATACAAAACAGACATTTTCTGTAAAAACAGACATAGGTAACATAAAAAAAACTCATACATTCGAAAACAAAAAAAAAATAGAAAGACATGGTGCAAAAACACAGAATTGTTACATGTGTAACTGGAAAACACAGACAAAACTTTTGTAGTCTGCAGTAAACATAGAGCAGAATTTGATATGCTAGAAAACATAGAACAGAATCTGACTACAAAAAAACATATATGCTACACACGTAAACAGTCTAACATAACACAAAGATTATACGAAAAAATAGACGATAAAAACACCCTAACTAAACAACAAGATACTACAAACATAAAACACAAAACGAAAAATCATTTTCGATGTTTAACATAATAAGTCACCCAAAAATAAGAGATGCTAGTAACACACAAAAACAACAATATAGAAAACAGATGCAAACAATAAAGCACCCAAAAGATGTTATATGGTCACTTCCCAAAAAAAAAAAAAAAAAAAAAAAAAAAAAAAAAAAAAAAAAAACGGTTTGATTTAAAATTGTGGTATGGGATAACATAATTTTGGTGTTAGGTAATAGAATAAAAAGATGTTATATGGTCACTTCCAAAAAAAAAAAAAAAAAAAAATCTAAAACGTGGCAATAATTGGTCACTTCCAACCAAAAAAGTAATAATAATAATAATAATACACCAACCTTCTTCTTCAAGATCAAGAACAAACATAAAATTGGAAACAAAGACTCTTCCTTTTGATCTTTATGTTTTCTTCGGGTGGTTGCAGGTTATAAAAGATGATGGAAACTTACTCTCTAACCTCAGATCTGGTACATCTGGTTTCTTCGGGTGGTTGCAGGTTATACCGACCAGTTTCCGGTCATAATCCGGCGAGAAGCCGATGACTCTGCAAAGAGTATATGTTGTTGATGTAGGAGGAAATCGACATCGTTTGATTTTGGGGTTGGGTGGTGGTCGTGGGGGGTGTCAAGTGGTGGTTGTTATGGTGGTAGTGGTAATGTTGATGATGGTAGTGGAAGTCTTGAGAGAGAGAGAGAGAGAGACAGATTAAGGAGGAAGAAGAGTAAAAGAGTAAAGAGAGAGAAAGAGAGGGCTGACATTTATACAAGGAGGAGAGAGATGAAATGATTAAATTGTCTATAATACCCTTTCCCTCCCATTTATTACAATTTGAAAGTTGATGAGGTGTATCAATCTTAACCACTAGTTAGGTTTCCAGGGGTTTTCTCGTTTTAGAGGGTTTCTCTTTTCCCTTTCCCCTATATATATATATATATATATATATATATATATATATATATATATATATATATATATATATATATATATATATAGGGGAAAAATCCGGTACAAAGTGTTTTTTCAGTAAGAATTGTGAGAATCAAAGGAGAGTATTTTTTTTTCAATTTTTTTTCCCATATTGTTAAACATGTATTATAGTATTGAAAACTAAAAAAAAATTTGGTGTAGAGTAATTACGTGTAGAGTAATTACATAATTACTATAGTGTAAACTAATGTATTTACTTTAATGACGTAATTACACTAATTTTTTTTTTTTTGTATTATTCATCTAGAAAGAATGTTTAAGCACATGGGAAAAAAATTCTAAAAAAAAATAAATTTTTTTTACCCCATTTGATTCTCACAGTTCTTATTATTATTATACAAAAATTTATTGAATAAATTAAGTAAAATTTATACAAATAGAAGGCTCATGAGATGGCTCAAACCTAATAAGTGAACCTTGACACGGGTTCATTACTAAATGAATTTCTTTAAGTTCGAGCTCAGGCTCGTTTAAGGTTGGATTGTTTTTTTTGAGACGATCTTAAATAGCGAAACTTGTTTCTTAACGAGTATATATCACTAAAATTAAGGTGTATATCACTAAAGTAGAGCATCTAGAATATTACAAATAAAACTCTCTATCATCAGATTATAGCTTATAAAAAGGCTTGTATTAATAGGATATCCCAAATTAATATTGGGACACCACTTCTTTTCTTTCTTTATATATATGAATATTAACACCCTTTAAATATCATTAGTTTCTACGTACAATGCTCCAAAGTTCATTAATTGTCTTGTACAAAGACAGGTTTAGTACCTCATATAGAGAATATATAAGTGTGAGTAAGATATATTTTATATGAGACTTTGACTTGCCCTAATTCATAATTTCTTTATATGGTTTAACTATGGGTATTTTTTATTAGTTTAAAGAAAGTTACATGCATTAATGAATATGTAATGATTGACAGATAATGGAAGATTAAATAATGTAGCATATGGGTGTATGGAAGGTACCATCTCGATTCATTGAAGTACCAACTAGCAATTATTCAAAGCATTGATGCCAATTGGCATATCATCGCTGAATCTTTAAAGAGCGATATCTTTCTTATAGCGACGGTCGGTTGCGTCGTAATAAAAAGAACTTAATTACATGTGTGTTACCTTGTAATTTGGTGCCCACATGGTACTTGTCTTGCCTTCATATTACTTTAACTAACCAAAGATGTACAAGATCTTAACTTGGTCAGATGATGACTCAGGTTAGGGAAGTATCAAACTGTTTTTAAGATTTTTTTTTTTAAACAGTGACTTTCTTATGAGTGACCAATTGTTACGATACTGACTGAAGTGGTCACCCTACCAAGGCTGGCCGAACTCCGTGTTCTATCAGATCCAGGCCGGCTTGTTAGCCTTTGTGGCATTTCCCCGGAAACCGTATTGCCTCAATATGAGTTGTCTTGCTGAAATACAATCGGATGAAAACCGAGGTGAAGCTTAGGATCAAACCCCCCTCGGTGGGTTTGTCACCATCATTTCGCACTATTGCCTCACTATTTGATGCAGATGGGGATTGAACCTGATGTAGGAACCACTCGTGTAAAATTAAATAAAACAAATTTAATTACAATTACAAATTAAAAACGAAAGCAAATACAATACGATTACAACTGAAAGAAACAAAATACAAGAATGGAGTAGAAGCAGAATAATAACAAGAAGCTGAGGATCGTGTTGAACACGGGGCCCTTAAAACAAATTCCGAGTCTATTATTGAGAACTCGTTTTGTTTTCTAGGGTACAACAGCCGGAACAGCAAGAGTGCTGCCGGAGTTGGCTCTGACCCGAAGTGTACCTGAAAACAAGAAGATTAGACAGGACATATTGCTGGATAGGAGAATTATGGGTGATTTCAGAACAGTGTGTCTGAGGTGTGTCTTCAACCAAGACTCTCCTTGGTTTATATACTAGTCCTCAAGTTGTAACAGTTCGGAAATCATTAAGAACGAAAAATAAATGTCATTGAACGTCTTCAATGGCATTTATGATGTTCTTAAAGTTTCAAACGAAACGGTTTGACTTGATAGTTACCCACAAAGCTGTTACAATTGCTGAACTGATCTGCTGAGAAGTTGACGAGTCCGCGCGTGCGTCTATCTGCGCGCATGCGCACGACGTAACTCCCATTCTACGTCAACAGAACAGATCCGCGTCTGCGCAGAACGTCTTTTGACGTTTTATGTCAGCGGAATCACTCGTCACTCCGAGCCACTGTGCGGAAGCCTCCGCGCAGACCAGGACGCTCGCTTCCATCACTAGCCACTGAACCTCGAACCTTCTTTCAAAAAATACAAAGCCGGCTCTCAAGCGGCTCGCGGTGAAGCGAGTGTGCGAAGTGCAAAGTGCAAAGTGCCACATTGCGCCCATCGCCCACGCCATGCGCGCGTGTGCGAGTGTGTGTGTGTGTGTGTGTGTGCGAGTTAGGGTGCTTCGCGAGTTCCACAGTGTGAGCTCCTATGAAACAATAAGGAATTAGTGTTCCTCCTTATATACCACTCATGGTATCATCACTCCTCCTATGTGGGACAAGTTCCACCTTGTTTCATTTCAGCATCAAGTGCTTCAATCACCAACCTTTGAGCATCGATATGTCATTCATCTTAGCTCTGTTTTGGACGTGGTTTGATTCGTTGTGAAGCTCTCACAACATAGAACATAAACCCACAAAGAAATGTATTATTTAACCTCTTGTTTCAAATATATATTTTGGTTTAAAGTTAGGAAAAACTCATTTTTCTATAATTTGTGAAAATAACATTTTCACTAAATTTCCAACACCTGAGTCTTCGAAAGAGAACTCAAGCCTTTCCACCACCTGATCTATAGATCATTGGCAATGTTTTTAAGAATTACATACTAAAATAAATTTCATAACTATAATGAATACATTGAAAATTAAAAAATGAATTGTTCATACGAATTTTTTAAAAAATTAATATTACTATTACATCTTAAGATCTTAAGTAAATGTATGTCTTTTGCTCCTTTAAATTAAGAAAATCAATAAGTAGTTATGTTAACAAAAAAGGAAAAATTACCATTTTTATTTTTATTTATTTAATAATAATAATAATAATAATAATAATAATAATAATAATAATAAGGAAACCATTTCGTTTCTAGAGAGAGAGTGAGACGTCTTGAGTTCAGGTCCACCAAAAACGATGACGACGGCTGGTACACTTTCGGCGACCAACAATGTCAAGTTCAGGTCCACCAAAGACGAAGAATGTCTATCTTATGCGAAGACGTGAACAACAATATCAAGTTCAGGTCCACCAAAGACGACAGTTGGTACACTTCCGAGGTCTATCGAGTTTAGGTCCACCAAATATGATGGTCGGTACACTTCCAGCGTCCTTGACCATCCAAACCATCTCCGCGTAAAATTCAACTTCGGTCACGGTGACATCTCAGGCCGAAGCCGTAGACATCTCGGCGCTTCTCAGACGTCTGACATGTGAGAGAGACACGTGTTTGTTTTGTATTGGTACTCATGGGAATCCTCTTGGAGACGCTTGAGAGGCGTTGAAACCTGTAAGCGGCCTCTCTAAAGAGATGAGAAATTGCCAATCTGGTAAAACCCCCTAGTCAATGGCCAAAATGGTGATTTTCCATAACAAAAATCGCATCTTTGTCCACAGTCCCGTCAATGAAGGCTTAAAAAGATGTCATACATGAATCCACATCGTCTTTTGTAATCAAAGGTGATACATGAAATGAACTCATGTATTGTCGGTTTTCTATGCGTATTTAAGGCAGAAATGAGAACACTATTTGGGTTTCCTATTTAAGACATGAAGTTTATGCAAGTACAAACTTCATGAAGTGAATTCAACGCCCAAGAAGTTGAGAGGTAGCGGACTAGCGGGTGCTACCCATCGATACATGGCAAGTCTGTCCCTGACCATAACAAGTATAAACTATTTAGAAGACATTTATTTTGGCACTGGTTAAATACACAACTTTAAGATCATGAAACGTGACAACACAGTCACATATCTTCGGGGATTGTTAAATATATATACACATGGTCGTAAAATAAATATGCAGAATTTTTCATTAATTTTATTTTGAATGGTAGACGTAGACATCCGAGAATAATCTATTTAATTTCTCTTTCAAAATTGGGCCTTAAAAATTAAGATGGAGCACGTGCTTCTTTTGTCAGCCTGTCCCTTGCTATGGCTGCCCATCCTATCAGGATGGTTTTTGTGTTCTGTCCCTCTAAAATGGTCAAATATACCCAAACCCTTTTAATTATTGTTTTTATGTTATTATTTTTTTTTTTTAAGAAATGTATTTAGTAATGATTAAATATGTTTCTTAAATATGGGGCGTTAATTAAAAGCATTCCCATTTGGGTTTTTCATATTTATCTTCATCTAAGATTTACTCTATTTTTCATCTTTACCGGAATCTCTATATTTAAATCCAAACTTTAGAGTGGTATAAATAGTGATTCTCCAAATATAAAGTTTATTTATCCTTTATCTTTATAAATGTTTGTGAATATCCAAAAAAAAAAAAAAAAAAAAAGAATAGTTTGTGAGTGAGATACGATAAAGATGGAGAATGAGATATGATAGGGTAAACAAACTTTAGATATAAATTTACAAAAAAATGTGATACTTAAATATTGAGATCCTAATGTGAATGCTCTAAGAATTACACTTCAATAAACCTGGAACTTGAAAGTTGAATCAAATTTGAATTAATGTGGATTCGATTATGAAATAAGTTTGAATTTAGGATTTTTGATCCAATTCAATTCAGATTCGAATATTCAAATTTAAATTAAATATATATAGTGTGTGTGTGTGTATATATATATGTGTGTGTAAATTTATAAACAAAGGCTTCTAAATTCATTTTATTAGGCTTCGCCTGTGTGTTTTCAATCGTCTTGTTTTCATATATGAAGTTAAGAACCTCGATGTTGCTACCTTATTTTAATTTTTAATCGTTTGGCTAAGTTATACTTTAGATGTTTTTATCCTGATTATGATATCCTATAGAAATTCTAGTTTAAATGGATTCCTAAAGTGAAAAGAAAAAAGATATAACAGTTAATTTAAGCTTGTATTTTTTGTTAGTAATTCGAGTTGAACCGAATTAACTTGAATTCGAATAAGAGAATCCTAATTGGAATAACTCAAAATAAAACCGATCATTTTATCACCCCACTTAAACACTACATCGAACCAAAGCACTGCCATTGGGGTTGGTGGCCCAATGATAGAAGCAAAGCTTTTAGAAACACCTAAGGGGATGTTATGGGTTTAAGTCTCACAAGGTGTATGAAATTTACCGTTAAAAAAAAAAGAACCAAAGCACTTTACATGAAATCTAGTTACCAATCAAAATCAGAATCCTAAGCAAATTGTATGTATGCGTGGAAAGTTATAAAACAAAGAATATTCGAATACAAAATACGTAGGTATATATATTAAAATAAAGATGGTGGTCAAATTGTGTAAATCCAGGCAAGTGATTGGTGGAATGTGGGCACACCATGTGGTTTTATGGTTGATTTGTGATATAAAAAAATGAAGCCAATAATATACTCCATTTCCAATCAAAGTATCCTATACAACAAACAAGAAAATGGTTCATTGCATTTAATTCCATTTATCTCATCATATGCATGCATACATACAAGTTTCTAGATAAAACACTTCCCTTTTATTCTCATTTTAATTTTGCATATACACGTATCCTTCTTTATACTACAATTCAATAAGGTGAAGATTTTATACGAAAACATAAAATAAATATAATATATTATCGTAAAAAATTACATATAGTAAAAACATATTTTTGACGTGTAATTCTTTTAAACTTATATAAAACTAAAAAAAACGCTAGTTTAAAAAAATGTTATGTCCTTTAGTTATTAAAAGGCATAAGGTTTAAAAAAAAATATTAGTAAAAGAGTTCAAAAGATAAAAGTACTCATGGTTATTCCAACTCAAAGTTTTCTGGAGTTCTCAAAGTTTCCTGTCCTTATATATAAGATAAGATAAGTGTGCCCTTAAAATTATTACAGACTTGAAGTTTATTCTCTTTTATTAACTCTTAGTTATCCCAAATCCCAATTGATCTCTTTACAATGACATGTAAAATTACAATAAAGATCCGCCGTTGTTGTGGGACAGGTAGGGCTGTTCAAAATCGGATAATCCAAAATTCGAATCCGAAAAATCCGAAAATCCGAATCCGAATTATCCGAAATTTTGGATAATCCGATTTTCGGATATCCGAAAATCGGATTATCCGAAATTTCGGATTCGGATTCGGATCCTGATTTTGAAAATTTTCGGATAATCGGATTATCCGAATCCGAATATTAAATATATATATATATATATATATATATATAAATATATAATATTATATACACTACATAAAACAATACACAATCCTAAATCCTTAATCCTTCTAACTCTAAGTCCATACTCCTCTAATCCATAGCTGTTGCTCCCTCTTCTCTCCTCTATAACAGCCCCCGTCCACCTCGTATCCGACCTCCACAGCCCCCTTCCATCAAAATAATAAGTTTTTTTTATATATTTGTTGTTCAAATTTCGTTTATCTAACTTCGATTTTTGTTTTTTTTAATAAGTTCACGTTTTAGGCATAAAGGAGAACGTTTTTTATAGTTTTTTTTATTATTTTTTATTATTTTTTTAATTTTTTTTAAGTTTCGGATTATCCGTTGGATGATCCGAATCCGAATCCGAAATTTCGGATATCCGAATTTCGGATATCCGAAATTTCGGATTCGGATTCGGATCTCAATATTGACTATCCGAAATTTCGGATTATCCGAAATTCGGATTATCCGATTTTGAACACCCCTAGGGACAGGGTATGTAAAAGAATAGGGTAGGTAATTGGAATCTAACTGAAAATCGCCTATATTAAAAATTAATTATGCATGTGGTATGTCTGGATTAAGAATAGAAAATTAATTATTATTAATAGGAAATAGGAAATTTAAAAAAAGAAGATTTTCCATAGTTGGAGCCTGGAGGTTGCATTGAGATGTCTCCTAGTCATGGCCCCATTTTTATTGCCAACATCTACTCCTTTGGTTTTATATTAGATGACTAAATCCTGCAAATATAAGTAATAGGCCCCACCTATTCATCCCCCACTTCTATTTCAACCCTCTCAAAGCGTCTCGCTTTGACCTAAGTGAGGCGTTTGGGGTCAAATCATACGAGGTGGCATCATAGTTATCAAAGGCGCTGGGCGCACTAAAGGCGCATAGGCCTTGCCCGGGACCTAGGCGAGAGGCGCAAAAAAGACGAGGGCCTGAGATAAAAAAAACAAACGAGAAAATAAAGTAAAAATATATTAAAATAATACTATTTTTCATTTAGTTAGTATCAAAAGTTTTGAAATATTGATCTATTAGTGTATAGAAGTAGTGTTCCTTAGATAAAATTAGAAATCTGGCTGAAATCTAGCCATCATTTAACGAATTATCATTTAACGAATTTGGCTGGAAACTCAACTCTCTGGAATTTGGGAATCTAGCTGAAATCTGCGTCTAAACCATCACCTGGAGAATTAAAGCGCAATTTCCTCGACTCAAAGCGTAAATGCATCGCCTCACCTAAAAAATGGGCCTAGGCGCAAGAGGCGATGGCTTTTAACAACTATGGGTGGCAGGAGGTGGCAGAAAAGTGGAATATTTTGATCCAAAGTGCCTAGCTTTGGCCAAAGCGAGACCCTTTGGATCAAAGTTTTATTTTGGGGTATTTTTTGGTGTTTTGAATTGGTTTTTTATTTTTTTTAATATAACTATTTTAAAAAGTTAAAAAAAAAATTAAAAACAAAGGTCTTAACCCTAATCAAACGTCTATATATGCGTTTTCGATTTCCAAATGAATCAACGACTTAAACTTGACATCATCAACCACGTATAGTCAAAGATTTTAACAATAGATTCAGGAAGCTTGAACAATAGATTCAGTACTTCCGGGAAAAATTCCTAACAACTGTTCACCACTGTTAAGTACTAATGAAGACCTTGATCTGCAATATTTGAAAATTATCATTTCTTAACATGCTTGGTAACAGAGAGGAACACTTTCTTCTTTTGTTCTACAATATTTTTGTTAGTTGTTATAGTTTTTTCTACTTTTAGAAAAAATAAAAAACCAATTCGAATGCGGTATGCGCGTTAAATTTCATTAAATAAGTGAAAAACGCGAATTGATCAAACTTTGTAGAGGCCTATGTTCTACGGGAGGTGAGTTGGCAATGATCAAGGGATCCACTTGGAGTCTAAAGCTTCGCGTGTCATCTCAAAGTATTCAATTCCGATAATCCACACCTTTCTCCTGAAGCAACACCTCTATAGGTTTACCATCACTAAACGGATTCACCTTAGGCCTCGGTTTGTCCACTCAAATTCCTAACATTTAATTCCAATTCCAATTACACCGGTGCAATCAGAATCTGAAGAGAAGTTATTATCATCATCATCCACAATGTTCTTACCTAGAGCTACCATCCATCAGGTTGAAGAAGAAGATGACAGATATCACTAACATAACTTGCACCGGCTTGAGATATGAGTTTGATTAGCTTAAATCTCTCTGATCCATGGTATCCACTTTCACCTGAAGCTTTACTTTCCTAGGAAGAAGATCAGAGCTCCAAAAGCAAGTGTGAAGATCAAGGGGATGCAAGTTGAAGAAGAAGATGACAGATATCACTAACATAACTTGCACCGGCTTGAGATATGAGTTTGATTACTTAAATCTCTCTGATCCATGGTATCCACTTTCAAAGGATCCATGACACGCGATAATCGCTACGGTTAGTGGATACCATGGATCAGAGAGATTCAAGCTAATCAAACTCATATCTCAAGTTGGTCCAACAACTGAATTTGACTTGCTTGCATTGGAATCTTGTACGAAATCATCTCATTGCATATTCTCCATATCCATACCTTGTTTCAAGTATCTTGTAAAATTCATTTGGTCTTCAAGATTTCTAGGAGTCAACAAAGGTTGACTTCTTTGAGCATTAACCATGACTATATTACAATATTATTATTTAAATTTAAATTATTATTATATTTGCAACCTAGTTCTTTTGTTTTATTATTATAATAATTTATTATTATTATTTTATTTATTTTTATTTTATTTTCTTTTTTGAGGGTGTAATGATGATGATGGTTATGATTTGACAAACGATTTATGAAAGTATCAAGAATCGTAAATTAGTAAAACGATTTATGAAAGTATCAAGAATCGGAAATTAGTAAAACGATTTATAATTCTTTAAAGGCTGAACACGAGTATACTCAAACAAGGGTTTCGTGTTTCGGTACGTTTTAATTCATCGGATGTGACTTCTGAAAACCACAAACGATCAATTAAACTTACGAAACGCGTCAAACACAGACCGAAAGTCCAGCATGTCGATTAGACATGTAAAAATCGTGTTTTGAAAAAATATTGGTATCGAATGTATAGTCGGAGCACCACGTACAATGATTCATGAAAGTTGTACAAACTCGGATGTTTCAACCAAAACACACAAACGAGCAATAAACGACCCGTAACGCCTCAAACGAATTTTGTTGTATTGGGAACAACTAAAAACATTTTAAAATGAATTAAAATTATTTTTTATCAATAACAAGTAAATGTGACTATTCTTTGTTCATTAAATGTGAAAATGAGGTGTTTATTGTATTACTAGTATATGTTGATGACATAGTAGTAACTGGTAATTCTGCTAGTGAAATTTCAAAGGTTAAAGAGGTTTTAAAAACAAAATTTTTAATAAAAGACCTTGGAAAACTTCAGTACTTTCTAGGTATTAAGTCATGCGTAGTGGGCACCATGAGGGGGCGTTTTGAATATTTTATTCCCCTATAGCGCCCCGAACACCGCCCCCTTGGGCGTTATGAGGCGTTTTGTGGATAACGAGCGTTGTGCTCTGCTTTATGATTTTATTATTATTATTATTATTATTATTATTATTATTATTATTATTATTATTATTGAAGTGTGTGTGTGAAGAGGAAGAAGAAGTGAAGAAGAGGAAGAAGAAGAAGAGATGAAGTGATGAAGAAGAAGAAGTGTAGAGGAAGGTGGTTGTTGTTGAAGAAGAAGAAGAAGATAAAGAAAGAAGAAGAAGATGAGAGAGAGAGAGAGAGAGAGAGAGAGAGAGAGAGAGAGAGAGAGAGAGAGACGTTGAGAGAGAGAGAGAGAGAGAGAATAATAATAATATTTTTTTTGAAAGTCTTTATTTATTTTTTTGAAAGTCTGAGAGAATAATAATAATAATAAAAACAATAAAAATCAATTATTACCTAATCATTTATAAAGCCCCATAACCCCCCTTCCCACTGCACCCTCTTTTTCCATAACTCTCCTTCTATTACTTTTTAATATTTTAATACGCATAACCCCCCATAACCCCCCACCACTACACATACACTTAAAGTCATTAGAAATAATGATATGATATGCCTATCACAAAGAAAGTACTGTACTGATTTATTAACAGAGTATGGCATGTTAGGATGCAAACCTGTTAATGTGCCTATAGATCAGAATCATACTTTGGTAACTTTGTTAAAAAGGGATGAGTCTAAGTTAGAAAGTGTTACAGTATATCAACAGTTAGTTCGTAAACTGATATATCTGTCTCATACAAGACTAAATATATCTTATGTTGTACACTTCCTTAGTCAGTTTATGCATGCCCCTACTAAAGGACATTTAAAAATTGCCTTTAAACTTTTGAGATACTTAAAGTTATCTCCAGGAAAGGGGCTAATATTCAAAAAGGCAGATTCCCTTAACTTAGTTGCTTATTCAGATTCTGATTGGGCATAGTGTATTACTACTAGAAAATCAGTTACTGGATTTTGTAGTTTTTTGGGAAATTGTTTGGTTTCTTGGAAAAGTAAGAAACAATCAACAGTTTCAAGGTCATCAGCAGATGAGTTTAGGGCTATGTGTTCAGTCACTTGTGAAGTCATGTGCCTTAGAAATTTGTTGCATGAATTGAATGTTAAGGTTGAGATGCCTGTGAGTGTTTTTGTGATAATAATGTTGCTTTGTCAATAGCAGCAAATCCAGTGTTTCATGAAAAAACCAAGCATTTTGAGCTTGATTTGTTTTTCCTTAGAGAACAAATTGCTAAAGGAATAATCAAAACTTTTTGGGTTGACTCAAAGAGTCAAACAGCTGATATTTTCACAAAAGGCTTGTGTGCTAATTCACATTTGCTTGCTTGTGGTAAGTTATAGTTGTTTGACCCATTTGGGGTTTAACACTTAAATTAAAGGATTTTGACCCATATTGAATAATAAGTTTGAGGAGGGGTGTTAAAATATATTAATATTGACAAACTTAATATTCAATAGTCTATGATATACAAGTTGTTTGAATATGTTGCATGAGCATTTTTCAGGTATTGGGCTGATACTATTAGATGGTGATAGCCTAGTTATGGTCTAGCAAGATGATCCAGCTAAGGTCCAGTAGGAATCCAAGATAATAAGCCCAAGTTCAAGATAATATCTGGAGGCCCATTCGAGATATTAGAGGCTCGGTGTCCATGCTTATGTGGCAATCCGTAAAAAATAATTCAAGGGTCAAGATTTCTCTCAAGTGTGTTTCCTTATGTTGATCCAACGGAGATTGGAGGTTCGGGTGTGTTTTCTCCCGAACCTATATCAGCTACTATAAAGGGAGATCATCTCCCGTGTTTGTGACTTTAGCTTCATTATTGTTTTAACTCTCTCTCTCTCTCAGATATCTCTTGTGTATTTTTCTCTCAAGAATAGTTTAGGGTTTTCTGTTTGGTATTCATCAGATCTCCTGATTATTACTTGTGTGTGAGAGAATACAGATCATCGTGTTGATGATCTGTTTGTGAGGTTATAGTCTGGTTAGAGTTCTTGAGAGTTTGTTGATCTTTCTTTGTAATATTTGTTTCAGTAATAATATCATTCAGTTTATACCATATTTGTAACATGAAACAAGGTGGCTAAGGCACTTGTTCAAAACGCTGCCATTAAAATCGATTTTGAGTCCCCAAGTAAACCCGTATGTTTCCTATGGTACAATAGCCAAAGCAGATTTGTAATGCCGGAATGAGCCAAGCATCCAAAAAATATACCTGAAAGTTTCAGGCTGAAACAAGAGTGGTTAGGGATGCGAAATTAAAGAATTCGTTGGTGCTTGTGTGTGGTGTTTGCATACAAGTTTACAGAATGTTTTTCAGTGTACCTGAAATTAAATTAATTACAACGCGTAATCTTGTTTAACAGTTTAGGAATTTGAAAAGACTTGACCACACAGTTAACATTCCTAGCGACGGGCTCGAGCCGCACTAGTCCAAGTTTAGTCAAAATATAAAGGCGGTTCTCTAGTGGGCGAGGTGTAAAATGCGCCATCAAAACGCTACATTACACCCATCGCCCTCGTCCTGGTCCCGTGCCCTGGCGCGGGCGTGTGTCACGTGCTTCGCACCCTACTGACTGCCACTGGGTTTGTCCTATTGTATATGGATACTTCTAGCTACAAGAGGCTTCTCCTTATAAACCAACACATGTTTTATTTCTCCACCGATGTGAGAGAAGCACAATTTCTCACAACCACATAAATTTAAAGCTTAGATCTCTCGTACAAATTTTAGCTTTATAATTAAGATATTATTATATTAATAAAATAAAATAAATATTTAAATAAATTTCGTAACACTTCTTAATCTCTAGTATCTAATAATTTATTAATAAAACTAGCTAATTACCCTGGGAGGGTCCCGGGGTTGAAAAATCTAATTTGACGTGATAACCTATTACAAATGGCTCAAGTTAATTAACCACAAAATCTCTCAATCATTTCATGTCCATAGTATTCTAATAATTAATAACTCATATTCCCTAACCTAAATCCTAACCAGTAATCATCTAAAGAATCACTTATGTAAGCTGCAACTACTCAAAACTCATCACATCTCTCTAGTCTTTCATTAAAGTCAAAAACTCATCACATCTCTCTAATCTCTCACATTCTAATGAATCCTATAATTCCTAACCTAATCAACTAAACAATCACATAAGTTGAACGTTGTAACCATTAAAAAACTTATCACATCTATGTACCAAGTGTCACAATACTAATATTAATACCTAACCTAAAAGAATGTATAACTCTAATATTAATACATGTCATAAAGGCTAAAAAATACATAACTTTAATATTAATATTCAATACCTAACCTAAAACAATCTATAAATCTAATGCTAACATCATAATCCTAATATTGTTTTACTTAACAGTAACCATAAACGGAATGGAAAGAAGTTATGGGACTTACCATCATAATCAGGTCATAATCGGAATTATAAACGGAATCCGGATCCCATAACTACTGTAACCGCCACTGTATGAAGAATATGGTAGTATTGCATTGCAAAAGCATTGCCAACAACTTGAGCACTCGGAAGAACAGCAGCAGGACTTGCCGTCTGCGATGCCATCTATACAACACATTCGACATTGAGATTCAAATTATTTTTCTATAGAAGCATGTATAATAACACTATTAAACAATGAACACTAACATATCAAAGCTCATAAATAAAATATCACATATATCTTTAAAAAAAACACACAAACAACCACATATACATCTAAAATCATATTCAGCCAAACACAACCTAGTATTAAAGAAAGAATCAAAGACTAAGCAAGATAAAATTTTGAAATAAACCCTAATCAGCAAAATCAAACTATAAATAATCATTCAACTTACAAAAGAAATCTAGATAACCTCAAGTTAACTACTTTAGTGAAAAAAAAAATAACTATTTTGCATTAAAATAACATGTTTTGCTAATGGAGTATCATTCAGTTGAATAGGAAACACGGTGGAACCAATTCGACTCGAATATGAGGTGAGGTTTTACCGTTTATTTCACTATCGTATTTTCGAGCGGGTGGAGGTCGGGTTTCCGCGCACTTTGGAGAGCCAGGGCCCAAGGGACTGATGTCGGTCGAGTAGTCGACCTTAGCCACAAGGAGTAAATTTTTGGGCCAAATAGCAAAACCAAATCCATACATTTTTGGGCCATAACATTACTATGCATATGCATAACCTGTTGGACTCGACTAAGTATCTCCGACACAAAGGAGACCGAAAAGTATCAAACACAATTGGCATAAACAATAATTATAAACCAACTACATACAAAATGCTTAAATAACATCTAGAATCTACTGATTTTAAGAACGTAAACAGTAATTATAAACTAATTACATGCAAAATTGTAGTTAGTGAGTAAATTTAATTTAAGTTCGGTGAATTATCAATTTAACCTAAGGTTATGTGTAGTCGAGCGTTTTGGGGCGTTATAATTGCCTATAGCGCCTGGGAACACCGCCCCCCGGGCGCTATAGGGCGTTTTAGGGTGGGAGCGTTATCTCTATAACGGGCGTTTTCAAATTGTGAATGTTTGGGAATCGTGCATTTTGACCGTTGTCAAACGGTTCAATGCCTTTTTTTTTCCAACTCTCTTTATATATATATATATATATATATATATCCATCCATCCACACATACATCAAACACCCCACCACACCAACACATACACTTAAACACAACCCAAATACAAACCAAGATTACCAAACCAATGGCAGCGTGGACGAATCAAGAGCAACTCGAGTTGGTGAGGGCGTGGATGAACACTAAGGAGAACCCGCCAGCCAATAGGGAGCCTTTTTGGCGCAATGTATTGGTGGAGTTCAACCAAATCACCGGAACGAACCACCGTACTGTCGATCAGATCACCAGTAAGTGGTCTGCCATACGAAATAACGTTAACAGATGGCATACAGTCTATGAAGCGACGATGCAGGCGCACCCTGGCGTTAGCGAACAGATGGCAATTCAGTTGACACACGACGCCTATCGTCAACGCTACGACAGCGACTTCCACATCACCAATCTTTTGTCGTGGTCTCTGATGCGTTTTCACTATGTTTAATTTTTAATGTTTAGGCTTTATTTTCTTATCCTGGGAGGTTGTAATGTTTAATGTTTAGTGTTTTATTTTATAAACTATGAAACATAAACACCTTAATACAAAAATACATAATACATAAACATATTAATAGGTTACATAAAACACATTACACAATCCTAAATTACTTATTACACATAATCCTAAATTACCAGTCCTAAACTACTTATTAATACGTTATATAAAAACATATTACACAAACACATAATATTAAAGCCTAAACCCCCCTCTACGGGGAGTAATTGTCCCAGTCCTCCAGCGTATAATACGGAGGTGACACAGAACGGTCGCTATCGCGACCATCTGACTTCGCATCCGAGGGGAACCAACAAGGAGAAGAAGTTGCTCCCGAGTAGTAAGAGAGGCGTTCTTCTTCCATAATCTCCCTAGCAGCTTCTAACTCCTCCTCATATGGCTCACGAGGAGGAGGGGAGGGTGTAACCTGGTAGTGGGGGGAGGGAGTAATCTCGCTACGCCGGGGGGTGGGTGCCGACAACCTTAGACGGTTGAATTCCCGCTTAGCCATGGCATAATCAAGGACCCACACCAACTCCTCCTCGGTTAAATCCTCATCTGGAGGAGGAGTATGCGGAGGAGGAGGAGGAGGAGATGAAAACCAACGATGTGGAGGAGGAGGAGGACGAGAGAAGGTCGGTTGTGCAGGAGGAGGAGAGAAGGTCGGTTGTGCAGGAGGAGGTTAAGAAAATGGTAATCGCCGGGGCCGCCCCCGGCGAGAGTACGTCCTCAGATCAGACGGTTCGTCATCTTGGTAAGCATAACCGCCACCCATATCTTTCATTGAGGAGGAGGAAGAGGAAGAGTTGTGACTGAGATTTGAGTTTTGGCCTTGTATTTATAGGGGTAGAAATGAAAACGGTTGGGGGGAAAACGTTTGAAATTCAAACGTTTGGGGGGGGGGGGGAATTTGGAATTCAAACGTTTGGGGGGAAAATTTGAAAATTTGAAATTCAAACGTTGGGGGGGGGGGGGGGGAATTTGAAATTCAAACGTTTGGGGGGAAAAATTTGAAAATTTGAAATTCAAACGTTTGGGGGGGGGGGGGGGGGAATTTGAAATTCAAACGTTCGGCCTATATTTTTTTATTTATTATTATTTTTACTTTTATTAATATTATTATTTAAATAAGAAAAATAATAATTAAACAATGATTACCCAATCATTTATAACCCCTCATAACCCCCCTTCCCACTACACCCTCTTTTTCAATAACCCCCCATAACCCCCCACCACTACACATACACTAATAATAAGTGTAAAGGGTTCAAAAGATGAGTAAACCTGAAAGTAGGGCACAAATTTCGATGTCCGATACGTGATTGTGGAATTCATTCTACTCTAATAATAATAATAATAATAATTCAAAAGGGACCTGATCAACCTGGCTGAAGATCTTAGCTACTACATAAAAAAAGAGGAAGAGGAGGAGCGGCGGCGGAGAGTGGTGTTGAGGTGGCGGCGATTGGAGAGGAAGAGGAGGGGAGGGGAGAGAGAGAGGTGAGGTGAAAGTTTTGTTTTAGGGTTTGTGATGAGGGGAGATAATAGAGAGAACTGAGAAGAGAAAGATGGAAGAGATAAAGAATTGATAGAAGAAGGATTAAGGTTTCAAAAAAAAAAAGATTTAATATAATAAAACGAAAAATAAAAAAAAAACAAATTCTTGCACCTCATTATGCCACGTGACACAATTAAGAGATGGTTGATGTCACCATTGAATGTCACGTCAGCAAACTTCAATTCTTTTATATATATTATAATAGATTAATAGATTTCCAAATTACGGCTTTAGTTTCACAATCACACTCAACTTTAAATAATCATAATCAATTAATAATAACTAGTAAATGGTAATACGCATTGCGGCTGTGTAGTACGGTAGGCGGTTGTCTTTCAGTCGGTATAGGTTCGTTTCATGGCATTACTGTTGTGATACAAATACTCGGTAAAGCAATCGCCACGGGTTTTCGTCGATCAAAAAGTAGAAAAAATTCCGATATTGATGTTGTTAAGACATTATCAGTTTAGTTCGTCTCGGTACCAACACATAATCAACACTCGATATAGCCTATAATGCCAAAAGTACGGTATTGCAAACCCAACTCCGTTTTTAGCAAATTTATACCATAAAGTTAAGAAACCTATAAAAACGAATGTTGGTACCGGTACCAATGTTGTTCAAAGGATACCGGCTTTAACCCATTCGATTTTAAACAAAAGTTTTATCGAAGTACATATAGAGTAAACACTTCACAATGACATATTCAAACCTTTATAACACATTAATTATATTATTTATTAAAATGTCATAAAAGGTAAACAAAAAGAAAGCTAAACTGGAAGACCAACTTTAGTAACATTTATGTTTGTGCTCCAATAACCTGGACATTAATATTCACTACTTTGAACAAAATTTATATCGAGAGAAAGGAAAAAAAGTAAATGCGTCGGAACAACCTACTCGAAACTTTATAACACATTCTGTTTTAAAAATTACAAAATAAATATATTAAACTAATTTTATTAATATATAAAATAATAAAGTAATGATACAATAACAATATAATTGGGCTATAGTCAACTTTCGTTCCCTGTAGTTGTGTAATTGGGCTTTTTTTTTTGTTGGGCAACCATTGAATAAAAAAAATATTAAAGTTAATATAGTTTTGTAGCTTTCATCTTGTCTTTTAATCTATAACTATAATAAACCAAAGCTTTTTTTGTGACATGGCACTCAAGGAGTCAATCTCCCCCTTGAGTGTGCCATGTGTCATCCTAGGTGGAAGGGGTATATAAGTTATAAAAAAATTAAAAAACAACCATGACTCTCCTTTCTCCTCCAAACCCTATCATCTTTTCACAATAGATTCCCCCAAATAACAAACCCTAAAATAATCCCAATTCCCTAGACTTCCAATCAATGGCACCAAAGGCAGAGAAGAAACCTTCGTTCCAACGACGCTCTCCGTCAATCAGGCGCCCTTCTCCAAGCTCTCCAACAATCCGCCGCCGGCCGTGACATCTCCGTCCTCGCTAAATCCGCCGTCGAATTGAAGATTATTAGAAAAGAAAACCCTAAACAACTCCTTGCCTCCCTCCATTCTCCGTCGCTTAATTGTGTAAACACAATCGCTGCAATTGCTTTCAATACTTTCGGTACATTACAAAGAGACGCACTTGGACCCGGAATGATTCTATTGAATTACATCACACTCAAATATAACATTATAATCAGATCTGTAAGATTTATGTTGGTAGATTCTTCTTAATCGATTCCAATTCCCTTTTCTCTTTGGCCCATTAAAAAAACACTGATATTCTAAAGATCCCACACATAGCTTCAGGGGTAAGTCTTTCTCTGTTCTTCAATGGTTTTTAATCTAATTTGATTTTGTTATAGGTTGATTGATTCATAGATCTTTGTTTTGAGTTATGGTGGATCTTGATTTAAATTCTTTTGATTGATCGTAATTTTATATAATAGATTATAAATTTGGTTTTCTAATGTTGTTCGTTTTCACGTTGATAATGGTTTGCTTGATTCATTATTGAGCTCGCAAAGATACGATTTACCCGACTTTCTAATTCGTTGTGTATAAATTAGTGTGTGTTTTATTTCTTTAAGCCTTAAAAGAGTTTATTTTGGTATACAAGGCCTCCAATCCTATTAATATATAATCAAATCTTTATCATGATGGATCTTAATATTTTATTTTAGGTGTTGATGTTGTAAGGTGAAACAGATCTTTTGGTATTTTCTTTTTAAAAAAGTATCTAATGTGAGTTGTTATATAGATGCCATTTTTATAGTTTAGATACTTCTAATGTTATTTATTTTACTTAGATTTCTCAACCCGATATATTGAAGATTTATTACGTCATATTAAATTTCTCAACCCGGGAAGCTCCCGGGGTATAAACTAGTATAATTATATAAAATGAGATGCGCACGGTTATCATGTCCATTATAAAATGAGTAGTGAAACTTCTAGCCTCGTATTGTATTCAACACCCATTGCAACCTCTTCTGGGAGTTGAGCTGAGGCTGAACCCGATCTCAAATCAAGTTTTAACCATATAATAATATAGAGTTGGGCTTAAAAGATTACAAAGGTTGTTGTTTGTTCTATAATATAGTATACAAGTAAAAGTTGAGTTATTGATGGGCTAACCTTTTTTTTTTTTTTTTTTTTTTTTTTTTTTTTTTTTTAAAGAGGAAATTTAAGAATTTGGATGGGTTGCTGGAAGACCACAACTAGACGTGAGCAAATCGGTTTTTTTTGCCGAACCGGTTTCGGTTCCAAACCGGTTCGCTACAGTACCGGTTCCTGGCCGAACCAGTTTCGGTTCCAAACCGGTTCGGTTTTGGACCGGTTTTGTCGATTCGTAAGACCGGTTTCGGTTCGGTTTCAGTTTGTTTCGGTTTTGGTTCTTAATCGGTTCTTTCGCGCACAATAAAAAAAAAAAATAGGGCGATAAGAAAAAATATAAACATAAAAATTCGAATTTTTTTTCCGGTTTTCGACTAACAATGGTGGGTTGGTTTGAGGAACCGGTTTGGGATGGGTTTGATGAAGCCATGGAAGATGTAACAAAGAAGCAAAGCGGAAAAAACGGGAGAATACGGTTGCGTTTTTTGGTTTTTCGGGTTCGTTTTTTACGTTTTTGAGTGTTGTGATCAACCCAAAACATGTAAAAACCTATTTATACTACGTTGGGATGGCAAATGGTGATTTAGAAGCAAAGTTAAGGGTCAAAAACATAAAAAACGAGCCTAACGGCTAGTTTCTAAAGTTCAAAACGTTCAAACGGTTCGAACCGGTTTCAAACCGGTTTTTGGGTTCGATTCACGAACCGGTTCGTGTAGGAACCGGTTCGGTTCGGTTTCTCGTGGAAAAATGGGGAATCGATGCTCGAACCTACGATTCGTATATGAAACCGCACCGGTTTGTGTAGGAACCGGTTTGAGAACGAACCGGTTCGGTTCGGTTCGTGTGGTTCCGGTCCCCAAACCGGTTTTTTTTGCTCACGTCTAACCACAACCGACTTGTGGAATTTGAATTGTTGTCGAAAAGGTTTATTTTTTTTTAATTTAGCGTTATCAAGATAGGTAATTAGCTTTATCTTCAAGTTATCTATAATCTATAATCTATATATATATTGCAAAGGGATTAATCCTACATATCATACTCTTATGCAATCTCTCATTTGAGAGATGCCACATAGGATGTGATGTGGCAAGTGTAAACCAATTAAAAAAAAGAAATAAATATGATTTAACCTAATCTATTATAATTTTTAAGCTAATATATTAAATACCTAATCTACTAAATCTAAATATTAAAACTTTATTATTTTTTCTCTCATGTTTCCTCCCATAACTTTTAAACGTTAATATCTTTTACATACGAGATTTTTTAAAGAAAAAAATTACACCAAATTAACGAGCGTTTTATTATCTTTCCAACAAGTACCATAGTGCTATATAAAAAACGGAGAAAAAAATGACTATTTTTTGTAACCCGACAGGTATTGTGTCGGGTTTGGGATTAGTTTAAAAAAATTGTGGGTTTGGGTCGGGTCTGGGATTAGGTGATACCCGACCCGATTACCCGAAACAACAAACCCAAATACCCGAACTATATACCCGATCATATACCCATGAATTTTTTAACGCATCACATAACCCTTAGACTAATGCGTTCGATATTTCAATAATTAACTTTTTTTTTCTTATTTCATGTTAGTTCTTTTTAGAATGATCGATTACAAACTTCCAAATTCATTTGTAATGGCACTAGATTTATACCCCGGCGCAGAGATTCGTTTTATTTTTTATATTTGAATATGATAACTTATAGCAGAGATTTGTTTAAAATAATAATAATAATAATATGTCATATTAGATATTTCAACCTGGGACGATCCCAGGATAAAAACTAGTACATTATAAAGGAGGAGTGATGTACAACATTGTAATTTCCAGTTTCGTACAACTTAAGAAGCAACATGTTACAATATCAAAACACATTTACAACACTACCCTCCTTGTTCCATCCTTGCCCCCACAATTCTAAGAATTCAATCAGGTCAGTCTCTTCAGTGTCAATATTCAATCATGGAATTCAATGTTGCCCTCTTCGTCATGTGCTATAATGTTGTTGTGTCTCCTAAAAAAGAAACGCTTCATCATTAAACCCTAGACGCATTGCTGCCTCGTTCCAATTTCCTTCTTCCTACGTCGATGATTTTTGCAAATATCAGGTAAAGAAATTGTCTCCTGTTTATGTTTATCGGCTTAGTTTATTGGTTCTTGATTTTCAATTTTTGTTAATAGAAAACTTGAACTTGGTTCATATTTGTTAAGACTGATACCAGTGATGTATAGCTCCAACTCGACAACTATATCATTGGTGCCAACAGGTCTTACGATTCCAGAGCTCCGATAAATTGATTTTTGATATGTCATTCTCCATGATTCATGTAAGGATTTAATCAATTTTTCTACATATGTCAACCCTTCTTCAAGTAATACCCATCTGGTTGCACACTAAATTATTGATTGGGTTTTATTAGTTTTTGTGAGATTTAGGTGAATATTATAACAATGAGAATTGTTTTTTATTTATTGATCATAACATCTTTTTCTCAACCTTTTGATACTCCCCACTTCCAAGGGATGTCGATATTGCCCTTATCGCCTTCTTAAGTCGTGGTAGGGTCTATGAGTATTACATGTATACAAAAGTTCATTTTACTTTGAAAGTGGATTTAGGTGCTATGTTTGTTTTTTTAACTTTACGAGTGATCTTTGTTTAGTTTGTAATCATGGTTGCCAAAGGGCCTCGTGTCGAGGTTTACCGAGTAGTTGGTGCAAGTTTCCGAATTCTGTTTATGGGAAGCTTTGGAGGGCTTGGTGGAAGCTTATAAGCCAAGGACAGGTTATTTGATGTTAATATGTTGTATACAAATATGCACAAGATGGAAAGGATTAGTGATGGAGAAGAGGCCATTCACTAAGGATGGTTTATCATAGTACCATTTATTGCCATTAAAGATTATAATATGAACTTCATCCACATTAACATCATTCACATTATCATCCGCATTAATATCATCTACACCCAAATTAGTTTCATTCACATTATCCTCAACCACATTAGCACCCGCATTAGCATCAACGTTAGAACTAGAACTTTGAGGTAGTCTAGAGAAAAATTTGTGTAACTTAGGTATACTCTTCTTTTCAATATTCCTTTTGATTTCCTCTAGCTTCTTCTTTTTACGTTTTTGACAACCGGATTGGTATTTGTATTTGGGAGGCATAATTTCTACACAAAAATATTCAAAGTTTCAACAACTAAATAAATTTAACTAATAACTAACAATACAAAAATATTAAATTTCAAATATCTTTGATCAAAGAGGCTAAAGGTCTAAACCAAGCTAGAAGTTGTAGTCATCTCCCACCATTTTTTGATGACTGAAACATTAAATGATTAAAATATTACAAAAGTAAAACAAAATACAAACCTTAACCTTTGAATATTTGATGATCGTCCCTTTTCAGCTTTTGTTCCTTTTTTTTCTTCCAAACCGATCGTCTCTCTTTCTGTTGGCTTTTTTTTTTTGCCTCCTCCACTTCCCTTATCCTCATAATAATATTAAATTAACCTAGATTTTTTATTGGGTTTAAATATTAAAATTTGGATTGGGCCTAAATATTGGGTTAATTTCAAGTGTGAACAAATACACAATGAGCCTAGTTAAAAAAAATTGTGGGCCTATTAAAAATTACAATTCTAAAATCTAAAATCACATTGAGCCTAGTTAATTTTTTTTTTTTTAATATATATAAAAAAAAAATTCGGGCCCATTTGCGGGTCGGGCCCTGAGCCGGCGACCACCCCGCCCTGCCTTTGGGCCGGCCCTGTTTATGAGTGTTCAATCCTTTTGTTCAATCAGTTCAAATCTTTTTTTTTTTAGTTTTTAATTTTGTTTTTCGGGTATTTTGCGCAGTTTATCATTATTATGCACTCCATCAATGCTGTGTTTTCACTTGGTGACACTGCTTTAAACAACTTGGTAAGTTCATCATCAACTGTTTTTGGGTTCAGGTATCACACATTTATATTTCAAGTTATGGTTCTTAAAAAAATATGTTACTTTCAGCGATTCCCATGGTTTCAAATTGTATACTTTGTTCTTTGGACGTTTGTTTTTGTTGTCTTAAAGTGGATCGTTCACGTGTGCATAGCACTTTGGTAAAGCATCACACTTTCTGTTCCTTTGCCAAAATGGGTGGGTCGGGTCTGGTAGGGTGACGGGTTAGTGTCAGCACAAGTTCGTCTCAGAACGGAATGATAAAAAAATGTTCAAATTGATTCGGGTCAGACGGGGCGATTAAAAAAGTTAAAATTGGTTCGGGTCATAACGGGTTTTCACCAGAATATTTGGGTCAAAACGAGTCGATTTAGAAAAAAAATACATTTATCAAATGACCCATATTGTAGAAAGTTATAAAATCCATCCAACTTCTAAAAATTAGTATAAAAATCACTCTAACACTGAGTATTCCTCTACATTTGGCAACAGTGTGTATATAACAACACATAGTGAAAATGTTGTGTGTGTTTTCATCACTAATCATGTGAAGATAATGAGCTTTAACAGGTGGCCTTATCCTTTTCTTGATATTGCATCATCATTCTCTTCATTATGGTATGTTTTATGTTCTTTTACAAGAACAGGTGTTGTGTGTGTTTCCATAAAAAATTTGCTTCTAATTCTTTAATGTATACATATGCAGGTACTTATCAGTAGCATTATTGCACTACAATCTATTGATGTACTTGTACTAATTTGTTTGCTTCAACCTATGGACTATGGGGTGTATAAAGTATAAACTCAAGGAGAATAACAATGTTGGGGTAAGATCATATTTTACAGTGTTTTGTTTCTTCAGGCTATGTGGAGCAAGACCAAGACACTTAAGAAGAAGGACGAGTGGCGGTGGATGGACCCAGACCCCAGTGATCATAATGGGTTCGGTTCCAAACTAAACAAGAACGGTATACATATTAGGGTTTAAAGATGGCATGATGGTTAGCGGTTAGGTAATTTGTCAAAACAGCCTTGTGCCGACTTGTCTTATCCGTAAACAAGTTTGTCTATATTTTTTGAAGTTTTTAAATGATTAATGCTTTAAATATGATTATAAAAAACATTTTGTTACAATATTTGTATAAATTTTGTTACAATATGATTATAAAAGCAAATATGGCGACCAAGGCGAAAGAAGGCTTTTCTAGGGTTTCAATTCCGGCATCAATACAAAGGCGGTTAACGAAGTTTTTTGTTACTAATCTTCCAGATCGATGTAGTGGTAATGATTTGGCGGGGTTTGTACGGATCCATCCAGAGATTTATGATTTATATATTGCCAAGAAACGTGATAAGATGGGTAACATGTTTGGCTTTTTATCTCTTTTGGATGTCAAGAATGTTGCAGAGATGGAAAGAATGCTGTCTAATATCAGGATGGGAGATTTTAAGATTCAGGTTAATGTTGCTCGGTTTTCGTTAGAAGAAGGGGAGATCTATATATCAATAAAAAGGCACCAGAAAAACCTGCCTCAGTGGTTAAAGATGGTGGCAAGATAAATAACGTTTTTGAAGTCAATAATAACGCGTTTGTTGGTTCATCGTCCTTTAAGGACGCGTTCCTTGGTAAGTCGGAGGCGGTCGTTGAAGAGAAGTTAATTGTTATTCCAGATGAGTTCTTGGCGGAGGATTATGTGTCCGTCAAAGCAGTGGTGGTTAGGATGTTCGATTTTAAATCCCTTAAAGGTGTTGGGGAACATGTTAGGCGGTTGTCTGAAGGGAGTGGAACGGTGCAATACCTTGGTGGGATGTATGTACTGGTATCGTTTAATTTTGAAGAACAGTTACAAAGGTTTTATACGTCCGCTAAAACTAGTCATAACATTTTCTCTTCGGTGGATAGGTGGGTGGGACAATCCTTGCCTTTTGAGCGTGTTGCTTGGCTTAAGGTTCAAGGAATTCCACTCCATCTGTTGGACAATCAGGTTATTAATCGTATAGGAGAGAGGTTTGGCAAAGTTTTGCATGACGGGAATCATGGGAAGATGGACGCTGATTTATCTTTTGATTATCTTGGCATGTTACTCTCCGATGGTAAAAGAATTCAAGAGGAAGTGGTTTTACAATGTAAAGGAAGACGGTATCAAGTTTGGGTGGCTGAGGAGATTGGTGATTGGGATGCGTCGACAATGCTACGTCCTAATGGTGGAACCGAACTGATATACGTTAAAATATACATATTTAAATCCCCGATTAAACTCCCAAATTACGCGTTTTCGACCATAATTGCACGAATTCGGTACTTAACCGCTTCATATTTTTATTTCAGGTCTTAAACGACGTCCCACGAACAAAGTCGAAGAAACCGGGCGAAAAACGGACAAGACAGAAAGTTTTGGCAAAATCAGCCAAGTCTGGAAATAGTGCACGGCCGTGCACCCCGGGTGCACGCCCGTGCGGACTCAGATTACTCGGACACAGACAGCTGCACTGCCAGTGCGACTAGGCGTGCAGCTGTTGTTCTCGGGCACCCTGATCAGCACTGCCGTGCGGGTGCCCGTGCGACTCAAGTTCCCGGGTGCACTGCCAGTGCACCAGGCAGTGCACCATCAGCACTCGGCCACAACCAGACCCGCACGCCCGTGCACCTTAGGTGCACGGCCGTGCGAAATATCTAGATATTTTCAGGAGCAGCCCAACCACTTGCCCACTTGCACGTCAACTCAAAAAGTCAAAGTGCACGGCCGTGCACTTTATGCGCACGGCCGTGCCAAAAATCAAACTTTCTATAAAAACAGAGCAGAACCCACTGATCAAATATTGGGTGTTCTCTGGGCGATTTGGGGCGATTTTCTGGACCTGTGAGCTGCTGGAAAGGCGAGGAACGAGCTCGGGAACGCATCCGGATCATCGATCATCATCCAATCCATCACATTCGAGTTTTATGGTTTGATCTATTATGCTTTCATTTGATTCAAATCAGTTTGTTTAAGCTTGTTTGTGTTGTTTATGTAATACATTATAGTCTAGTAATCATGTTTAGTAATCTTTAGTAGAAAAAACAATCGTTTAGCATGTAATCATGTTTTGTATAAATTTGGCGTTTTTCACGTATTAGATCTTGATGATCATAGCGCAACCTTGTTTCATTGTTGATGGATTTGTAGCTGTATTTGAATGACTTTAGCGATTGTCGAATGTGTTAGGCGGATACATGTTGAAAAACCGTCCGTTTAATCGTCCGGTAGTAGACTAGTTAACTTGTTAAATAGTTTATGCCATGAAACTGTAACCGGGTATTGGTTTGGTTAAAGTCAGTCGAATAACGGTTAAAAATGCTTACCGGCACGTAAAAGGGTTTAAAAAGCCTAATGGTGCCGTTACTAGTCTTTGACACGGTTAATGATCTTTGGTAGTTATTTTGGTAAAAATAGCGATCTTAGTAGATCGGGGGGTCAAAGTTGGTAAAATGGAATAGGTTTGAAATGCTCTACTTTATGCTAGTTTAGGTGGCTGTGTTGTGTATTCGGTATCGCTTCCCTAAATTAGTGAGGTTAGAATACTCTTAACGGATGACTAACTTATCTTTAGAAGATCTGCGTGAGATCATATCAGCTGCTCGCTAATGAACGACTTGAAGCGGTTAACGTGTGTATTCGTGTTAGCTTTCTGTATAGTTGTCATGTTAGGATGCCCGAAAGGGACACTAACTGTCGGAAAATGGGAATGTTGATCACGCGCCTATATTACTTATTATATTTAGATAACATGCTAGGATTGGCAAAAATATAGTTTATATAGTTATATTTTCTATTTGGAGTCTTAGTTAAGTTATTTATATGTTTTAGAATTAATTTAGTTTTAAACAAAACTCAAACTTATCTTTTCCTACTGGTAAATCGGGGACAGAGTTTTAGTACAATTGCTCCGCGCGCGTCCATGGATCGATACTTGGTTCTTATCTGTACTTACTACATATATGACAGGGTACACTTGCCCTAGTGTGTGTGTTTTAATATGAAGGTCGAAACCATTTTTATAAATATTAAAGCAAAACGTGTGTTAAAATCCATTGTAAAATATGTATAGTTACGCACACGTCACGAACATACCCATGATCCGGTTACGGTGGTGGACCCTGTGATTCCGGCGGTTGACCCGGTTGTTGGACCGGAACCTTTGAATTCCGAGTCAGTTATGGAAGGAGTTGAAGTTTCTAAAGATACGATGGGAGGTATTAATGCTAAATTAATGTCCTAGGATGGATACTTGGAAGGTTCTAATGGTAATAAAGGTGATGAAAATATTTTGCCAGAGATTGATACCAATTATAATAAAAATGGCTTTAAGGTGAGTGGTTTGAAATTTAAAAAACAAGATAAGAAGTTTGGGCCCCGGGAGGTGTCTAAGTTCGTGACTTTGGATAGGCCCAGAAGTAATAAAAGGCCTAGGTTGGATATCCATCTAGAAAGCCAAGATATGTTTGGGCTGGACCCTTTTTTGGGCATTGGGGCGGATGACATAAGAAAGGATTTTGTAGAGGCCCATGTGGAAGACAATGTTTGGGGTTCTGTGGAGTCCAATGTGGAGCCATTTGTGGAAGATGTTGACGGTCCTCAGAATCAGTCGGACACGGTGAATACTGAGGTGGGCGAATCTTTTTATAATAATTTAGATATGGCTGACTCTCAGGCAGGTAATTTGGTGGAGTCCACTATTATTATTGGGGGGAGGCTAGGTGCTGATATGGGCAATTTTCGAAATTTGGTTGAGGAGGTGGTTCAAGAGGAAGGGGTACAAGCAGGTAATCAGTGATTTTTTTAACAATTAATGTTAGAGGTTTGTTTTTTTAGGGGAAACAAAATTGGGTTAAGGATTTGAAAAATAAGTATGGGGTAGATTTTTTGGCAATTCAGGAGTCAAAGATTACTAATGGTTCGGGTTTTGATGGTGTGAAATGTTGGGGTAGAGGTAATGTTGGTTTCGATATGGTTGAAGCTTCTGGGAGATCTGGGGGTTTAATTAACTTGTGGAATACTAATGTTTTCAAAAAAACGGATTCCATGGCAGATGCGAATTTTCTTGTTACTTCAGGAGTTTTGGTTGAAGATAACACTATGTTGAATGTTCTAAATGTATATGCTCCTCAAAGAGTTCAAGCGAAGCGTATTTTGTGGGAGAAGTTAAAGGGTGTTATTGGTGGTTTGAGTGGTCTTTGGGTGGTTTTAGGTGACTTTAATGCGGTGCGGTTTCCGGAGGAGAGAAAAAAATCTTTTTTCAATCATATTGGTGCAGGAGATTTTAATGATTTTATTGACACGGCAGGGTTGCAGGAGTATTGGATGCGGGGTAATAAATTTACATGTTTGTCTACGAACTGTGGAGCGTTCAAACTTAGTAAGATTGATAGAATTTTAGTGTGTCAACAATTTTTTAACAGGTGGCCTCTAGCTTGTCTTAGAGAGTTACCTAGAGATTTGTCTGACCATTCTCCTGTTTTATTAACTATTGTGCAATTTAATTTTGGACATAAACCATTTCGTTGGTTTAATTCGTGGTTAGATAGGAAAGATTGTAAAGATGTGGTGATTGCAGCGTGGAATACAGGCGTGTATGCGGGTCGTGCGGACGAGGTGATTTTGAATAAATTTAAGTATTTGAGAAATGTTTTACGAACTTGGTGGGCCAAGGTTATTTCTAGAGAAGGCGAAGAGATGGAAATGAATAGAACGGAGATTAATAGATTGGAGTTGCTTATGGAACAGAGGGATTTAGAGGAGGAAGAGGTTTGGGTTTGGGATGAGTGCAAAAAAGAGGTTATTCAAGCGGAGGAGTGGAAATGTAGAGATATGCAACAAAAGTCTAGAGTTAAATGGGCCTCTAAAGGGGATGAAAATTCGGCGTTTTTTCATAGAATGGTGAATGGGAGGAAAGCGTCTAATGCCATTCCGGGTCTTTTAGTGGAAGGGAGATGGGTTACTACTCCTAATATTGTTAAGAAAAATGTGTTTGAGTTTTTCAGAAAGCATTTTTCGGATGGGTGCCAGGTGCGGCCTTCTTTATTGTGTCAGGGAATTCGTACTCTTTCGATGGAGGATGGGGCGAGATTGATTAGTCCATTTTCTAAGGAGGAGATTAAGTTGGCGGTTTGGGATTGTGGTTCGGATAGAGCTCCCGGGCCAGACGGCTTTAATTTCATGTTTATTAAGTCGTTTTGGTCCATCTTGGGAGACGATTTTTATAATATGTTTGCCGAGTTTTTTGATGCAGGTACCATTTCTAGGGGATGTAGTACTTCATTTATTACTCTTATCCCGAAGATTAAATCCCCGGTGGGTCTTAAAGATTATTGGCCGATAACCTTGATCGGAGTTATTAGTAAAATCATTTCAAAGGTCTTGGCGCTAAGGATTAAGGAGTGTAATAGTAAAGTTATATCGGACACCCAATCGGCTTTTCTTAAAGTTAGATTTATTTTGGATGGGCCCCTTATTATTAATGAGATTCATGGGTGGCTTAAGAAAAAGGGGAAAAAAGCCTTCATGCTTAATATTGATTTTGAGAAGGCTTATGATAATGTTAATTGGGGATTCCTTTTATCTATTATGACTCAAATGGGTTTTCCGGATAGATGGTGTACTTGGGTGAAGGGCATTTTGGAGTCCGCTAGATCTTCGGTATTGGTTAACGGGTCTCCTACGTTTGAATTCCAATGTCAAAAAGGTATTCACCAAGGGGACCCGCTTTCTCCTTTTTTGTTTATTATTGTGATGGAAGCTTTTTCTTGGATGATGTTTAAAGCGAGCGACTTGGGTATTATTAAAGACCTTAGGGCGATTGAGGGGGGCCCAAATATTTCTCATCTTTTACACGCCGATGATGCTTTGCTTGTCGGGGAATGGTCCGAGGAGAATATTAGGAATACGGCTACGGTTCTTCGTATTTTCTATCTTTGTTCCGGCCTAAAGATTAATATTCGAAAGTCTACGTTGTTTGGTGTTGGTGTTCAAGATTCGGAGATTGTTAATATGGCCGCCTTTTTAGATTGTAAAGTGGGTACGTTTCCCTTTGATTATTTGGGGATCAAGGTAGGGGCTAATATGAATAGATGCCTTCATTGGTGTCCGGTTGTTGATACTATAAAAAATCGGCTTGCGACTTGGAAGGCTAACTCCCTTTCAATGGGGGGTCGGTTGACGTTGGTTAAATTGGTTTTATCTAGTTTGCCAGTGTATTACTTGTCTTTATACAAAGCTCCCGTTAAAGTTTTGGATCAAATCAAACGTTTAATGCGTAACTTTTTATGGGGTGGATCGAATCAAGATAGAAAGATGAGTTGGGTTGGATGGGATATTGTTACCATGTCTAAGAAAAATGGAGGTTTGGGGATTTCTAGATTAAGAGATGTGAATCTCGCTTTATTGGCAAAATGGGCGTGGATATATAAAACCCAATCGAATTCAGTTTGGCGGGACATTTTGGAGAATATTCATGGGGGTAGGGGTAAATGGGAGTTTCTTCCGGTGGATAATCGGGTTAAAGGGTGTAGGGTGCCTATTGTGAAGCATTTACTGAGTAGTGAGGTTAACGGTTCCAATTTCACTTCGTTATTTCGTCCGAGATTAGGGAATGGTAAAAAGATCCGTTTTTGGCTTGATAAATGGATTGGTGATAATCGTCTTTGTTCTCGGTGGCCTAACTTGTTTAAATTGGAAGTTCGCAAAAACGCTGTGGTTGCTGATCGATTGAAGATGCACAACAGGTCTGTTCGTTTCTTTCCAGATTGGAGAAAGGGCCTCTCTTCGGTGGCGGAGATTTCCGAATTTCAGGATTTATGCTTCCTTTTGAAAGATGTCCTTTTAGGGGATACGGATGATCTATGGGAGTGGACGTTTGATGTGTCGAATGGGTTTTCTGTGGGTTCTATCAAAAAGCTTATTCGTAAAGGTACAGAGGTAAAGCGAAGGTTTGATATGGATTGGGAGTCGTTATTACCTCTTAAGGTGAACTTATTTATTTGGCGATTGGAAATGAACCGAATTCCGACTTGTATGGCTCTTCGCACGCGGCAATTGGATATCCCGAATGTGACGTGCTGTCTCTGTGATGTTGATATAGAAGATGCGAACCATTTATTTGCGGGATGCGGCTTCTCGTTCAGGGTCTGGGAGGCCGTGGCAAGGTGGTGTAAGGTGCAACCTATTATACTTAATGATGTTGCTCAGATTATTACCTTTCACAATCAAATTTCTGGATCAAAGTGGGTCAAACGGATTGTTAAATGTATTATTAGGATTTCTTGTTGGGCGATTTGGAAAACACGTAACTCGAAGGTGTTTAATCGGAAGGATCCTAAAGTGGTGGAGGTGGTCAGTTTGGTCAAGTCTTGGTCGTTTCTTTGAATCAAATCTAGATCTAGGTTTTCGAGTTTGTTGTGGAAGGATTGGATTGTTAACCCAATGTATATGTTGTAATTTTGCTTGGCGGTCCTCGTTTTGAGGGCTCGCTTTTTTCGTTTATGAAGTTTACTTTTCAAAAAAAAATCTTTGAATAAAATGCTTTTGTAGGCTAAATGAATTACCAATAGATTTTTTTGGGCGACTTTTAACTAATTTACCCATCTCTAATGGCATATTGGATACAAATCCAAAGAGGAAGAGAGCATTCTTCATCACGAATTATCCTTTTCAATACATCTACAGGTTTCGTGTGGATACAAATTAGTCTCTCTTGTGCCTAATGTCTCTTTTTTTCATATGAAATGCCTTCGATTGAGTTGCTGATGTATTTAGAAATCCAATTCTACCTGTATCTCAAGTTCCAGCTATAGATTCTCAAGAAGAAGACATTGAACGGAAAGTGGCGAGTATAGATGAAGGAGTGTTTGAGAAGGGTTAAATACAGACTTGGCTGATATTGATGCTTTCACATTAGTTGATGATTACCTCATCAGTCATCAACCCACAAAGAACAGAGTCTCGCTGTCTTAGACATCGCCCACAACAGTTGACCAAGAGGTCCAGACAAATTTTTAGGTTTGTTTTTCTTTAAAAAAACATAGCCCTTTTCGCATTTAGTTGCCAGCTATATGCTTCTTGGTTTCATTAGTGGGAACAATGTTTTGCAATCTTAAACTTGTACCAGATCGTCATCGACACTTTAATTTTCGGGGGTTTTTTTTTTTTTTTTTAACGGGGACTTCTATTTCTGGTCTGTGTGACATTTGATTATTGGTTCACACTTGTTATTTATTTAACAAGTGAAGATATGGATTACAAGACAAGAGGCCAGAGTCCTTGACATTGACATGACAACAAATATTTGCTTGGGGAAGTATAATCATGGATATAGCCTTCATGTGACCTTTCCCCAATTGTAATTGCATTAGATCATTAATGCCTTCATATTTATCGATAAACAGATTCAAAGTACATTCACAACATAACTATCCATCTATAAAATGATGTTCCGTGTATAAATTGAACATAAACACAGAATTTGTGAATGAGAACGGTTAAAATTACTAAAGGCTTACTTGGTCCCTTTAATTTATGATTATCATTGTGTCCCGCAGCAACGCGCGGACAAACCCACTAGTGTTTCTAGTATAAATAGGGTCATAAGTCTTTGTATTTTTTAAGGAGTTTGAGTTTTAATAAAAAAAAAAAGCCGTCGTGGTGAGTCCCCCACAATTCTATGTGTTCCTGTTCGCGATATTTGATTCCACCGATTGTCTCCAAGAAACTTAAGCTAGCCAACGTTGGCTCGAGCTTAGCTTGTACACAAACCAAGCCATCTAAATCACCTCCGCTTGTTTACAACCCGAAACAATTTCAAGCAAGCTTTTCTCGATCAAACATTTTTCCAAGCGAGCTTCGAGCGATAACCTATTTGCACGACCCTAGCTAGTATCCAACATACTGACACCATCAATAAGGGTTGTACACAAGTTTATTAATTTTTTTGTTTTGTTTTTTTTTTTTTACCAAAAAGAAAGGTAAGAATATATAGAAAAATGTTAAAAAAAATTAACCAAAGAGGGATTTTTAATTAAAAACCAACAAGAATTACAAATGAGCGGTGGGTAAACAAGCAACAAGCTGTGCAGCTACCCCCTTTTTGAATAGTAAAAGCCTACTCTATTAAAATAAAGCTCGTGTCCTAGGCCGCAGGAGAGTTACTCTGCACCACCCTTTACATTCGATCTAAAAACCGGATTGCTTCGGGAGTAAGGCCCCCAAATGTGTCAAAAGCGAAGGGCGAGATAGCCAAACACTTTAAATCAAATAAAAATCATCACAATCTAACACATATCTCAACTTCAAACCAATGTAACAAAACCACCAAATCAAAAACCCTAAAACACTCATGTTGGTTGTCAAGCCTTTGAAAACAAACTCTCACAAACCAAGAGATCACGTTCTGGTGTTGTGCTGTATATTCACTTTATGTTTCAAGCTTTTTCATATTTGAAAAGAAAGAATTGTACATAATGTAAAGAAAGAAAGTATGGAAAAGCTTGCATTATTCAATAAACAAAAGGCTAAATAAATATAAATAGCCTACATATACTCAATGGTAGCAAGAATAAACAAAAAACGGAAATATTCTAAGTCTTCCTAGAGAACCGGTACAAGAAGACGACGGACTCTTCTACTACCCTGTGTGATTTAAGCCATCAAAACAAATACCAATTCCATTTAATTAAATTAAACTATTCTAATAAACCAAAATATATAATACTAGCTTATACCTCGGGAGCGTCCCGGGTTGAGAAATCTAAGTAAAGTGAATAAAATTAGAAGTATCTAAACTATAAAAATGACATCTATGTATCAACTTACATTAGATACTTTTTAAAAAAATATACCAAATGATCCATTTCACCTTACAACATCAACACCTAAAACAAAATATTAAGATCCCAAGCACTTTAAGGGGACAAAGATTGTTTAGCACCAATACATTCAGCCAAAGGTCTTTAACTGCATACAATAAGATTTGAGCTATTTCAGAATATGGTAGAAAAAGAAAACATAGCAATTACATGTTGGATAGCGTCCCGGGTTGAAATATCTAATATGACATAATAAAATTGCTAATATGACAACATAATTAATGACTTGCCAATATATGATTAATGAATATTATTATTATTATTATTTTAAACAAATCTACAATTTTTTTTAAACTAATATATCCCGGGAGCGTCCCGGGTTGAGAAATCTAATTTGAAATATCAATTTTACACCTGAAATAGACTGATGCGTTTTACACTTACATGCAGGAAAGCTTCGGGTAGCACTTAACCTAAAACAATTAACAATGTATCTTCAATGTTAGTGCATAACCTTAAACAATGTATAACTCTAATATTAAAACCTAACCTAAAACAATGTACAACTCCAATGCTAACACATGTTGTAAATAAAAATCGTATTTACTAGTTTGAACATAACTAATGACTTGCCTATACATGATTAATGAATAACTTGAACACTTTGTGTTTTTTTCCTATATGAACAAAACCACACAAAAAAATAGTCGTTTTTTTCTCCATTTTTTATATAGCACTATGGTACCCGTTGGAAAGATAATAAAACGCTCGTTAATTTGGTGTAATTTTTTTCTTTAAAAAATCTCGTATATAAAAGATATTAACGTTTAAAAGTTATGAGAGAAAACATTAGAGATAAAAAACTAATTTTGTTTTTAAATTTTAAATTATTATTTTCCTAAAATAAAGTCCTTGCCACATAAGATGACACATGACACACCCAATGAAGAGAATACCCTCTTTGATTGCCATGTCATTAAAATGGCTTTGGTTTATTATACGTATAGATATATAAGACCACAAATGATTTAGTCTTCAAATTTCATGCGGTTGAAACCACCCTTATTCCATGCACCAATCTAAGTAAACAAAAAACAATCTATATATATTAACCGAAGACCCACCCCATCCTTGAGGTGAAGTGGCGTCAATGAAGGGCGAATACGGCTGGCGTCGGTTTGACTTGAATGAGAAGCAAGGTTTTACCGATTATTCTCTTGTCATGTCGTGCTTTCTGGCGGGTAGAGGTCAGGTTTTCACGCATCTAGAAGAGGCAAGGGGCTAGCGGCGGTTAAGTAGTCGACCTTGACCATAGCACCTTGTGTCACAGTGGTTGGCACGTCGTTCCTTACCGTTACAAAAAACAAAACATAACCGAAGACCCGCACCCATAAACCGAGCCATAAGTTATTTACACGGTCCTATATATATCTCATCTCATATAGTAATATGCTAACCATCATATAACAAAAAACCCTAAAAAACACTTGATTGGCGAGATGCCAAACACTTATTGAACCAATTATAAATCGTCACAATTCAAACACATTAAACAAAACCAACATAATAATAAAAAAAAAAAAAACCCTAAAAAACACTTATTCAAGAGGAACTTCAACAACACCATTGACCATCCCTAACCTCCTGCTGCAAATCCTTTGGATCCTTCCCATCAACCATACACCCAACCGAAACACAAGTACCAAGAATCTCCTTAACCGTACCCGACAAATCTTTAGCCATCGATCTCATCTTCATCACCTTCGCAATCTCAATAACATCATGTAAAGAAATATTACCTGCATGCTTAATATTCTTTACCTTCTTACGATCACGTTCAGGCTCCTTCAACGCTTTGATGACAAGAGCTGCAGCAGAGGGGACGACGGACACCTTCGCCTGACGGTTTTGGACGGTGAGTTTAACGGTGACACGTAAGCCCTTCCAGTCCTTTGCTGTTTCTTTTGCTATGTCTTCTGCTATTTTTCTTGGAGAGAGGCCCAATGGGCCGATTTTGGGGGCGAGGGACGAGGCTGCACCGACCTCACCACCGGTGACGCGAACGTACACCTCGACTACTTGTGATGGGTCGAACTTTGGCGGCATTTTCCGGTGGTGAAGGGTGGAGATATGGAAGAAATGGAAAAGGGTGATTATATAAGCCTTTTTTTAACGGCACCAAAGGGTGATTATATATAAGTTATAGCTTAGTTAGGGTTAAGTTTCAAAATTTTATGGTTGTTTGGGCTATGTTACATTTATGGGCTTATGGTCCATGATTTTTTTTAATAAATTTAAAGTAAGGCATAAAGCAGTTAAATGAGTGTATTTATGTTTGATAATTGAATTTTTTGCGTCATCAATGACTTGTTAAACACGATAGCACATGATTTGCCAGACCTACTGAAAGTTATTATTAAATGAGTGACATAAGAGTTTTTGCATAAAATGATTATGGACATTGTAATCGTTTAAATACTTTTCACCCATTTGTTATTTCATATTTATGATTTTTTTAAGTAAAACGTGTTATACAGTTGACCTGTTTTATTAAAACACGAATTTGACTAATCAATTTTCATTATTATAATATGTAATTTGATGTAATAAGTGATACCAATCGTAAAACTATTTAGAGATTTATGAATTATATTGTTATTATTATTTAACTTATGTAATACGTGTCATTTATTATTCTATCATTAGGATATATTTACATATTTATGAATTATACTAGTGGGAAGCCCACGCGATGCGGCGGGACCTAACTAACACCAAACAGAACATAGACGTGAAAAGTTGAATCACATGTCACGTGATTGCTATGGTTATTAGAATCAAATAACCCTCATGCTAGGTGGTGTGCCATACGGATATACCTCAATCAGGCCATTGTGTTTAGTACCGAGCTTCCCATAAAAGAATTTTGTAAAGCAAACAAACATCAAAACAATATTTACAAGAATGGAATCTGCTACTTTGTCATTTGTTTCATACTGAATTACCACATTGCAAACTATTCAACCACACATACCCATAAACCAATATTAATGATTTTTGACTAATCATCCAAAAACTACAGTTTGTGAAAACTTTGATATCAAAGTTCTTGCCAATTCGAGGATACAGTTCCATCTCTTAAGATACTAACAAACATAAGATATACCTGAACCAAATCACCAATAATTACTTAAGCAAACATAAATTATGTTCAAAACTATTAGGATAAATTAAAAGAATTTATTTATAGACAAGGGTATAAGAAAACTTCAAAAACCCAAGTACAAAAAATGTAATTGTAACATTGTATAGAGCTTTAAACCGTAGCATTTTGGCCAACTATAAAGATAAAATAATGTGGTTGGTACATTTCATATTGATTTCAAAGAATTAGAATTTGTGTTGCCATATATTTCTCCCAAATGACCATAAGGCATAAGCAATTGGTGGAAAATATCATTAAAAGACAACACGCTTAGACATGTTTCTATATGAACGGCATTAAAATACAACCCGAATCGACACGTTTCCATATGAATAGGTTGAACTTCCCACTAAAGAAAGTAGTACTAACAACAAAACTTGAATTTGACATCAACCCACCTGCAAAATTTTGATTAGTAAATTACACAAACACAAAAAAATTAAACAAAAATAATAATAATAATAATAATAATAATAATAAACACATTTACGTAAACTACATAAAATTCATCACAAAATAAAGATGGACTTAAGTCATTACATCATTTAGTTGAATAAATTATCGGTCAACTAAATAGATTGAAAACAAAACAAACACTTATACAAATAGCCAGGAAACAAAAAAACATACCTTGATACAAGCTTATACATCTGAAATAAGATCCCAAAAGTGTGATGGCAAACCCTAGATCGGTAATAAAAAATAATCGGTATAAAACTAACCTTCAGTGAAGTTGAAAACACTACAAAAGATTAAAAAAAACATACCTTGATACAAGCCATTCGGAGTCAACACGCTAAGCCGTCGACGGTTAAGAAGAAAAAAAAACTAACAGCAGAACATGAAGAATTAGACGCCTAAATTTTTTGAAGGGGATAGTGGTGGGGGTTTATAGTGGTGGTGGTGTTAAGGTTCTAGTCTTCCAAAGAGAAGTAGAGTAGGAGTAGCATTAAAACGAAGAATATGAAGTGAAGAAGAGAGAACCGTTGAACTTTTCCCACTTTTAAAAACATTAACCTCATTATTGATGACTAAAAGGCTCATTTACCCTTATAAAAATGCATCAAGTGTTTGTACTATAAAGATAAAACAATGTAATTGTAACACTGTATAGAGTTTCAAACCATAGCATTTTAGCAAACTATAAAGATAAAATAATGTGGTTGGTACATTTCATATTGATTTCATAGAATTAGAATTTATGTTGCCATATATTTCTCCCAAATGACCATAAGGCATAAGCAATTGATGGAAAATATCATTAAAAGACAACACGATTAGACATGTTTCTCTATGAACGACATTAAAATACAACCCAAATCGACATGTTTCTATATGAATAGGCTGAACTTCTCACTAAAGAAAGTAGTACTAACAACAAAACTTGAATTTGACATCAACCCAACTGCAAAATTTTGATTAGTAAATTACACAAACACAAAAATAATAATAATAAACACATTTACATAAATTACATAAAATTCATCACAAAATAAAGATGGGCTTAAGTCATTACATTATTTAGTTGAATAAATTTTCGGTCAACCAAATAGATTGAAAAACAAAACAAACACTTATACAAATAGCTAGTAAACAAAAAACATACCTTGATACAAACTTATACATCTGAAATAAAATCCCAAAAGTGTGATGGCAAACCCTAGATTGGTAATAAAAATTAATCGGTACAAAACCAACCTTCATTGAAGTTGAAACACTACAAAAGATTAAAAAGACATACCTTGATACAAGCCATTCGGAGTTAACACGCTAAGCCGTCGACGGTTAAGAAGAAAAAAAACTGACAGCAGAACATGAAGAATTAGACGCCTAAATTTTTTTGAAGGGGGTAGTGGTGGGGGTTTATAGTGGTGGTAGTGTTGAAGTTCTAGTCTTCTAAAGAGAAGTAGAGTAGGAGTAGCATTAAAACGAATAATATGAAGTGAAGAAGAGAGAACCGTTGAACTTCCTCCACTTTTAAAAACATTAACCTCATTATTGATGACTAAAAGACTCATTTACCCTTATAAAAATGCATCAAGTGTTTGTACTTTAAGCAATTTAATTTGTAATTACTTAAATTTTTTAGGTATCCCTCTTACATGCTTTATAATATAGTATAGATTGTGTTCACCATATATTCAACTTCGGGTGCTACATTTTTTTGCTTCATGTTTGTTTTGGCATACTATTTATATTACATTTGGTTATATCATATTATGCACAACTTATTTCACATTTTATCCTTTTTTTTCCAACTTATGTGATTATTATTTACTTCGTGAACAAACAAGACCTATAAATTATGTGATGTTTTACATTCAAGAATTAACTAGTGAAGTTTACAGGTCTCTAATCTAGTATATAATAAAAGAAAAAGAGGTATGACACATGACACTTTGTAAGGCCTCTCTCCCCTTTATTTCACATCCAAACCTTTTTCCCTCTCATGTACATGGCACATGCACTTTCATCCACAATTTTTAAATGTTAAAAACCTTTATATACGACATATAAAAAAATACACCAAATTAACGAGCATTGTATTATCTTTCCAACAAGTAATATAGTGCTATAAAAAAGGGAAAACGACATTTTTATTAGGTTTTTGTTCATGCAGAAAAGAAAACACAATGTATTCAGGTAATTCATTAATCATGTCTAGGCAAGTCACTAATCATGTTAAGATAGTATATATGTTTTTAACATACTATTACATATAAGAACCCGCTAACTACGTAAATATTCACAGATGTAGTCAATTTGGTAAGAATTTTTTTTTTTTTTTTGTATTTTGAATGGTGTTGTTAGGAACATTAATTACAAAGGTTGCTAAGTCAGTTAGATGTAGCATATGATTCTTATGTTGAAAATGGTGTCCAAATATCCATTAATGATGGCACCAATGAAAAAACGAGTGATAATTACCTTAGTGATAGGCGATTATGGTTGTGAACTCGTGTTACTGCGGGAACTATACTTTGCACACACTCATGGACAAGATCTGAACCTATAAGAAGAAGAATGAAAGGGTTGTACGAAGGGAGGCGACTGCTAGGTAGTCGAGAATGACTCCAACGTACAGACACAAAAATGGTGTTGGCTTTCTAAGTGAAACATAACATGTCCATACAAGGGAATGGTGACATCCTTTATATAGGACTTGCATGGGCTCATCACTAACCCTTAACCACGATGACAGGCTTAGGCCCGGATTAAGGGCTTGCCTCCCTTCTGTCCAAAAATTAGTATAAAGACAGGTGATAATAAATGCTGATGTGAGAGAAATAGAATGCTACCCTGCCAAGGCGCAACGAGGGTGACTGCATGTGGCTCATTTTCTGACAGGCAACATGGTTGACTTGTAGGGAGGGTCTGACGTGACGTCTGGCCACTTGCACGGTGACGTGTTGTGTACAGTACCTCTAACGGTACTGTACAGGCATGGCTTTAACATGTGAAGAATGGAAGTTGTCACGTCGTTGTGCCTGGGATAGAGTTGTTGGACCAACCTGCCACGCGCCGCTATCTGATTGGTTGAGCATGCGCCAGATCTGACAAGATCTTCCTGGATCAGGATCTTCCTGGATCAGGATCTTCCGTACATCCTTGTACTTGCATACAATATTGCTTGTTTGTTTGCGCATGATGATCATGCGCATTGAATATGTTGTTGCTGACATCTTATGCGTTGAGGGTTGTTGCGCATGTACTTCATGACCAGTAACATGTATCTGCGTTGTGAGTTGCTTGCGCATGATCCTTCGCAAAATGGGCTGCGTCGACTACATGATTTGAGCTATTTTATGGGATAGGGTTATCCTAATTTGCGCCAGGATTTGGTACCCTATCCATTCAGTTAAATATTAACAACCACAAATAAACTTCGATTAAGAAATAAATATTTAGCGAAATATATATTGAATAGATTATTACGAATAATCGGTGTTGATTATTTAAAGAAACAATAGATTGGAAGTGGATTGATTAAACAGATTAATCAATTGAAATGTTTAAAGCGTTGAACGATATAATAATTATTAGAGAATAATTATTGTTACGGCGTTATCGAATAATTGTTGTTCGATATTAATTGATGGTCATAGATAATTGTTGGGACATGACGATTATTGACGGGTTGTATATAACGAGAATTATTATTTAAGGAGTTAAATAATAAATATATTATTATTTGATAATAATAGTAATACATAATATAATATATAAGTTGAAGTGTTAATTAATAAACTTTGTGGACATGTAATTAATTAGTTAATTACAATTTGGCAAGTTCTAAGAGAACAAGCCAAAAGAATAGGGACCTTGATGCAAATGTTATTATTTGTTATTATTATATAATAAACATTAGCTCAAAACCCTAATCTCCTAATCATAACTTAAATCCACCTTAATATTATCTATGTTACCTTATTAAGGAGGAGACATGTCTAGAAAAGTAATTTTACACCAATTTTAAGATGAGATATCAAGAGACTCATGCTTTAACATAGATATGTCATATAAAAGTTCCCCATAATACCCCTTATTGCATTATGCACTTGTACTATAACTATATAATCAATTTAGAGACTTGTATTTGAATTATCACATTCATTACTATCATGTGAGTTGTTTTGAAGCTCCTCACCCTTATATGATTTCAATTAAAAAGACAATATCAATTGCAAAATGACTATAATATAAATATAAATTCTAAAATCATTATATTATACTAAGAAAGTTAAGCTTGAATGATTGTATGAACAAAATAAACATAAAAACATATGTGGGTTGTAAAAAAAACAAGAATTGTAATTTTGATTGTTAAATCTTAAATTTACTTTCAAAAGCCGTCTCTTATGAGAATGAGAGCGAGAAAGAGACATGCATTACGAAATTTAGCCAAATTAGAATGCAATATGCTGCCATGTTTTTTTAGAATTGTATTTTAAAACCCTAACAACCACCCCCACATAGCACCGCCATCACCACCTCACGGCCACCACCACCGCCTAACACCATCCCACGCGTTGTCCCTTCCAACCTCTCTTACACGCACCGATACCCACAGGTCATGGGTTTCACGGGCGGTTCTATGAGCTCTCGGATCGCGTGTTTATGGTCGGGGTTTTCCTCGTTTCGCATGCTTAGTTGTTTCGTGTTGATAGAGAACTACACAGGTGTTCTTGGGTGTTATTGATGATTCTTGAAGTTTGGTGATTTGCTAACTAGCGTGGCGTTCGTAGATCCATCGTGCGATCTTTTGGTGTTTCCTCAAGGTAGTTTTCTAAACACCCTATGGTTGTGATTATATTATTTGTTCTTAATTTGTATTTGGATCACCCGATTGGGATTGCGTATTCGGTTTGATAATAATATATTATTTTTGGTATAAACACGTTTTCGCTTTATTTATTGATATATGTTTTTAATATATGATTTGTGTTAAAATAATATATTATAAAATAGGATTTTATATTGAACAAGGTACATGGTTAGGGTTGATTTGAACCCGAATGGGTCACGCGATTCCCAACATCTTAGACAATATGTAAATTTCTAGCTGATAAGTGATAATTAATCACTTGTAACATCTGCACGTTTCCTATAATATCTAGTATTTACAACTCTAGTCCTCGTATTTTCATCTTTTCCAATTTAATAAAAAAATCTTGTATTACATTTGATTGTCACATTCTCCGGTTAATTGGATGAGGCATTTGCATTGTATTTGAGTACATTTATAAAATGTAGCTTAAACGTATAATAAAGTGGTATTTACAAATGTTATTTTTTTAAACACAAAACCTTATTTAAGATTTTAAATTTAAACATTTAAAGTTTAACAAAAATAATTAAAAAAAATATCAAGTTTTAAATTAAAAATAAAGGGAAATAATAATTTTGTTTTGTTATTAAATGTTGAATGTTAAAAAGTTATAATTGTGGTTAGTTAGTATTTATAAGGGAAAAAAAACTAACCAAGTTACATATTATATTAACTTAGTTAAGAGTCAAGGGCATTCAGTGTCAAATATTAAAAGTTGAAATTTGAAACTCTCATTTCCCTCAAAATCGGTTTTACGGAAGGAAATCGGTCGAGCTCCAGTGAGGCCATTTCAATCATTTTTAACGCGTTTTAATGTCCAAATTTGAATCGCTAACCTTTCTCCTCTAAATCCTAACGCTCTTCGTTTTTAATGTCTGTAAATCATTTCTCCATCATTGTATAACCGTTTTAAGGCTCATAATATGATACTAACGTGTTTTAAACAAGCTTTAAATCCGGTTTATATGTGCAACCATCGAACTTTAAAACAAGACCAAACCGTTTGAATTTTTCATATAACATTATAAATAGGTCGTTTCATATCATTTCCCAATCTTTGAACAACATAAACCCACAAAATAAACATTCCCAATCGCGTCCAGAAAGCTTCTTCATCTGCTCCAAAGCTTTGGCCCTTTTTTCTTCAATTTCAGGTCTAGGTTAGGGTTTATTAAAAAGAATATGAAGTTGGAATATAATTTAAATACATTTAAATTCTATTAATTCAACAAAACATATGATAGTGTAGTTATTGTTCTTTTATTATGAGTGGATGGGATCCGGGTTCGAACCCAGGCACACCCACTCTTTCTGTATTATTCTTTTCCTATTATTTATTAATCTTATTTTATTCATTGAAAACTCATTTAAAATTAAACTATTCATAATAAATTCATTTTTTTTATAAAAAAAATTATAAAAATTTAGGTGTAGTACCTTGACACAATAAATAAAATTATCACATTATATTTTCTAGAAAATATTTTATTTTTGTGTTTTTATTTAATTAAAACCCTTTAATCATAATAAGTGGATTAAAAATTCATTTCAAATGATTTTAGTCCCAAAGTCTTTGTGAAATTGTCTATATATATTAAACATCAACAGTCGGTGGAATAGTTGCTTTCCGCTTTCCATCTTTTCGCTACAAAGTTTTAGTCTTCCTGTTTTGGGCACAGTTTTGCTTCGGTCTTCGAAATATCACCACCATCCCTCACGCACAAGCACAGTAACGGCTTCCTAAGGCTGTCGACCTGGAACGGCTGCTTTGCACACTACTTGCCGGAAAATTTAAACCATCTTGCCGGCGCCCAGAAAACACGCGACCGTACAAAAGAGTGAACAATAACATCTTGCGGGTTGTGGTGGAAGGTTTGTCGTCGGTGATCTGTTTGCATGCAGAAACGTTGGTGGTGGTGGGTTGTGGTGGCCGGAAACATTGGTCGGTAAGTAAGACGATGATGTAATAGGGGGTCAGTGTAATAAATGCTCAACCCTCTACGGCCCGTAAAGCCCTCTACGGGCCGTAGAGGTGGGTTGGTCGAGTGCATTTAAACCCTAGACGGCCCGTAGAGGGCTCTACGGCCCGTAGGCAGTACGAGGTACGAGGTCATTGAATGAAGTGTCTGACATTCAGTGTGTCAGTCTGAAAAAGCTAACCCTCTACGGGCCGTAGAGGGCTATACGGCCCGTAGAAAACCAGGTTGTTGGGAGCATTAAACCCTATACGACCCGTATAGGCCTCTACGGGCCGTAGAGGGTCCAGATATATTCTTCTTCCTTGTCTTCTTTCTTCAGTTAACGAAAGAAAATTTAAAAACGCGGTGCACAAAAATCCGATCGATTCCAAGCTACCACGATGTCTTCGGGTCACTACGGTAATGTTTCGGATGAATGGGAGCATTCGTTTAGCCTATCTCACGTCTCGGAAAGCCTTTTCGGAGCCGTGGTGGAACGTGGTGAGGAGGAGGTTAGCTCCGTTGTTCGCTATGGTGACGGGAATGCACTACCCGATTTGAACCTGCTGCCCGATTTGAACCAGGAGTACGTAGAAGAACCGGGGTCATTTTACTTGCCTCCGCCAAGTCATCCACAGTACGAGGGAGGTGATAACGGTGGCGAGGAACCTGTCCCGGATGTTTCGTACGAAACGAATCAGGTGTGTTTATGAATTTGCACTTGTTTATAATTTAGACCCGTGTATATTTAGACTCGTATATTTAGGGTTTGTGAGATATTTAGACCCGTGTACATATTTAGACTCGTATATTTAGTCCCGTACCTAAATTTGTTTTAGGGTTTGTGAGATTTGAACTCGTATATATTAGTTGTTATTTGAACTCGTAGGGTTTGTGAGATTATATATTAGTTGTTATTTGAACTCGTAGGGTTTGTGAGATTTGAACTCGTATATATTAGTTGTTATTTGAACTCGTAGGGTTTGTGAGATTTGAACTCGTAGGGTTTGTGAGATTTGAACTCGTATATATTAGTTGCTATTTGAAGTCGTATATAAATTTTGCAGGTATTCAGGTCTCTTAAAGACCTCAAAGAGTGGGTTTATCAAAGAGCAAAAGAAAATGGTTACATTACCGTATTCGGACGTACTGTTTCTGAAGGCAGGGGGCCGAATAGGAGGGTAACATCGGCATGGATACGATGTGACCGTAGTGGCGTACATCATAGTGTAGCCACGGTTCGAAAGACGGGCAGTAAAAAATGTAATTGCCCGTTTCAACTAATAGGGAGATACCACTCCGGCCACGATGGTTATATTTTGGAGGTCCAAAACCAAACACATAATCACAAACATTTCCAACACATCGAGGGTCACGCGTATGCTAGGAGGCTGGGTCCGGCCGAGTTAAAATTGGTGGATACACTTTATTTTCAAAATGTTATGCCAGTAGACATACATTCGGCCGTTAGAAAACAAAACCCGGATAGTCCCTGCATCTTAAGAGACATACATAACACAATAACCAAGGTTAAGCATTTGTTATACGGCGGCAGGACTCAAATGCAGGTATTATTATTATTATTATTATTATTATTATTATTATTATTACTTCTTTATTATTATTATTATTATTACTTCTTTATTATTATTTTTTAATTATTATTATTGCTATGCAGGTACTCGAAGCCACATTGGTGGAAAAAAAATTTGTTTACTTCACCCGGAGGAATGACTCGACAAATGCGATCGAGGATATTTTGTTTGTCCATCCCACCTCGCACAGGTTATGGCGTGCGTTCCCGCATGTGCTGATGATTGATGCGACCTACAAAACGAACGAGTATAAACTTCCGTTTGTTCAAGTTGTGGGTATGACATCAACATCCAAGTCGTTTTGTGTCGCCCATGCATTCATCTCCGGTGAAAAAAAGGATAACTACCTATGGGTGCTACAAAGGCTTAAAGAGTTGCTAGAAGATAGTACGGAGCCCCGTGCTATAATAACTGATTGTGAGAAAGCCTTGATGAATGCATGCGACATTGTATTTCCAGCAGCTTCGAAGTTGTTATGCAGGTATACATATTATTATTATTATTATTATTATTATTAATTATTTTTATTATTTTTTTTATTATTATTATTATACATTCAGGTATCACATTCAACGAAATATATTGAAGCACTGCAGACAAGCCTTTGGAAATGCAGATTGGGAAATATTCGTGAAATCTTTTAAGCGATTATGTAGATCTTCATCTCTGGAATTTTATAGTCTCTGGTTAGACCGATTCTACAAACGACTATGTCAGGACGAACGAGCTGGTACATATTTTATTAATTTAGTTTAAAACGCATACATACACACATTAACAAATATCTTTTTTCTATCTTTTACAGGTGTTTTTGAATATATAGACCGGGTCTGGCTCCGTGACTACAAAGAAAGGTTTGTTTCTGCATGGACAGACACAAACTACAACTTTGGTCAGTATACGACCAACAGAGTTGAGAGCCAGCATGCAAGGTTTAAGATGCACATTAAGGGGGCTAACAACTCACTCCACAAACTTGTGATGATTGCAGACGATGTTGTAACGTCACAAGAGGGGGCAATAAACCACTCGTTTGAAGAGAGTTTATCTGTGAAAAAGGTGCACCATGACATACCTCTTTTTGAGGACCTACTCGGTAAAGTTTCCCATGCAGCGATCGAGAAGTTGATAAAAGAGATAACAAATATAGAGAGGTTGAAGGAACGAAAAATGAGTTGTGGTCACCAGCTTTTCACGAGTTCTGGGTTGCCGTGTGCATGTCAATTAGATTCGTATATAAATAAAGGTAATACCATTACTTTATTATTATTACTATTATTATTATTATTACTACTACTACTACAACTATTATGTTTATGTTTATGTTTATGTTTATGTTTATCTTTATGTTTATGTTTATGTTTATGTTTATGTTTATGTTTATTGAATACAGGAATAAAAATACAGCTGTCCGAAATAGACGTCTTCTGGACACGACTGAATTACGAACCGGAAGTAGTATGGGGGGAACGTGACCTTGCGAGTGAGTGGGAGATAGTCAAAGAGACACTGATGTCTCAATCACCACGCGTTCAAAGAAATATGTTGTCAAAAATAAAGTCGGTGGTAAATCCAAGTATGACTGACACTCAACCTCCTGAGGTACAAAAGAATACTCGCGGGCGCCCAACTACAAAATTAAAGAAAAAAAAACAGCAGGAGGATGCGCAAGAAGATGTTAGTATTATTATTATTATTATTATTATTATTATTATTATTATTATTATCCATTGTAGGAAGACGAGCCTGTTAGAAGACGTAGGCCATCAGACCCGGGTAAAGATAAAATGAGAGTGTGTAGCAAAAAGTATCCACTCTTAGTAGGGGACAGGTACATAAATAACTATTTATACATACATACATATGTACACATCCCCTAATCATGATTTCCCAATGTTTGGCGGTGACAGGTATAAATTTGTGCTTAGACAATTTAAGCATCGGATTGATCCCCTTTATCGACGGTTTGTCACGCATATTCAAAATGTTCAGCCAGACGGTAACTGTGGGTTCCGATCTGTAGCTTTGGCTTTGGATATGGAGGAGGAAGAGTGGGATTTGATCCGCCACCTTCTTAAAGAAGAGATGATGGGTCAATACCATGAGGATTGGTACGAGATTTGAACCAATTCGACGATAACGGTTTCGCCCGCATATACTCGTCCTTAGATTGGACGGGAGTCGGGAACACACCTAATTCAAAGTGGATGGAGATGCCTTTGACTGGATTAGTGATTGCTCAGGCATTTGGTGTGGTCCTTCAATTCTTCAGTCCTCTTGGAACGAGCACATTCTTCCCTATTCACAAGCATCCTCAAAGCGTGCCAGAACATCGGGTCATTTCGATGGCCTTCGTGAACGGCAACCACTTCATCATGCTAAAGCTAACAGACGACGCTCCGATGCCTTATCCGAATGGAACATGGAGGCGTTGGGTAGATGTAAATCACAACCCATGGTTAGCACTATACAGGGATCGTCTTGATGAGGGGCGTAGGCTATCTCAAAGAGATCCAGAGTTGTTTGACCTAACAGGCTGTCCTGATTCTTCTGATAGTTCGGTGTAAATTTGTTTTTATAATGTATAATGATTTATTAAATACATTTTTTTATTTTTTATTATTATTTTACATATACAATATGAAATGAAAACGTTATTTTATAAAAAAACCTATACCACCTAATTAAAACTAACAAAATTTAAAAAAAACAAAACTTCTATTGGGCCGTAGAGGGCTCTATGGGCCGTAGGTAAGATTTATCTACGGGTCGTAGGGCCCTCTACGACCCGTAGGCTTCTGGGACAAGCTCGTAGACACCATCTATGGCTCGTAGAGGCTGTAACACCCCAACCGATGGCGGAAACATCGGGGTGTCACGTAGTGATGATTGTTCAGTAGCTCATGGTGAATAATAAGTTTCATAAATGATTTAAATAACTTACATACAAATGTTCTAGAATTTGTACATCAAATTGATTGAAACTATACACATATCTTCAAGCATCAATACAAATCTCCAAGCAAATAGAACCTGAAACATGTTAAGTTGAAAATGTTTTGGGTCAACAAAAGTTGGTGAGAATTACATAGGTTTTTGATAGTTGAATAAAATGTTGTGCAATTCATGTGTCATGTCAATCTAGTCCATATGTGAGAACATACTAGAAATAAATCGAGTGCATAATCAACCCTGATGACTGTTATAAAATGATACATACCATACGCTCATGGTCCAATAATGTTATACGATAACAAACACCCACGTAACCTTTGTAGGAGGCACGTATCCGGGTGGGATTGTCAGTCCAATAGATCTATCAATGTATACCGCCGGCTGGATCAATGTTAATGATTATGCTAGAATGGTGCTTACTCTAATCATGCTCAAGACATAATGCAACATAGAAAACACATAGACACATTGATGATTGAATTGCAATGATGATGTTATAAACATGTTTCACCCCAAAAATGGTGATAAATAGAAAAGGGGCTATGTAAAACTCACCTTGGTAAAATGTTATATCTGTTGAGAAATGTGTTGACCAAATGTATCAAGTATCACCCTAAAATGAGGTAATAAATATGTCTAAGTCTATTAAGTCTACAAATGTATAAGTTCTAGGGCTTTGAATTGGGGATAATTGCTCGTTTGATTAATATTAAAAATATTCGCCAATTGAGAGAAATTTAGTAAATAAATAACTAAAAATCTTTTTATAAATGTTAAATCTAGGATGGTCACAAGAATGTGTTTAAAGTATAAAAATAATTTTTATAAAATTATTTTCCTTAAAATAGATTTTTAAAATCTATTTATTACAAATTGTCAAACTCTAACTTTAATATTTAAAAAATACTAAAATTAAAGAATTTCTATTTTAAAAATCATATTTCTGTTCTAAATGGTCAGAAATAATTTGTATAAAATTTTGGTGCAAAAATAATAAAAATTGAATTTATTATGATTTAAATATGATTAAAATGACAAAAATTGATTAAAAATATTAAATAAATGCTTTTTCAGAAATAAAAATCATTTCTGAGAAGCTTAATGTTATAAAAACTTAGGATAATTTTTGTGGAAATTAATAAAATCGTTTTGATATTTTTATAGAATTTTATAATTATAATTGAATAAACTTGTAATATTTATTATATATAATAAATAAAAGGTTTTTGAAAAACTAAAAGTTGGGTATCAAACTTTATCATAAGATTGACTTAAAATAAATTTTGTAGGATTTAAAAACCATGTTTAGTATTTATAATCGATTTTTAAAGTTTAGTGGATAAAATTATAAATAACAAGGTTTAAAAAAAAATTGGTTGCTGTGGCTAGGATTCGAACTCCTGCCAGCAACCGGTTCTCTTGTTTAACCACAAGGTGTATCACCAGCTGATCTATAGATCAGTTGGTGATTATTATCCGTTTGTTTAAAATAAATATGGTAACTGCGACATGTCTTCTTCCCCAATGAAACTCTAGTTTATAATCCTACATAATCAAACATTAAAACAATACAGATAACGAATCAAACCTTAGGGTTATTAAAGATTACAGAAAAACGAGTAGATAGCCTTATTTGGTTGCATCAAACAAGTATCGAAGACATGGGGTTGATCTGCGATCGCTTGATTGGCTCGAAAATATAAGAAACGATTTTTGACGCTAGTTTAGATGGGATTCGTGTGAGTAAAAGGGCTCACAGGAGGTCAAGGTGAGTTCCGAGTGAAGATAAAGGCTTGCTTTATACTAGTTCGTCAAAGATGGAAGGTTTTAAATCTTTGACTCATATAGTCAAAATCGCCTCAAATGAGCTCATTACAGGGCTGTTCCTGCGTTAATCAAGGACCGGATTGTGCGAGATTGGGCCTTGATTCTGTCTACCATAAAAGAGTAATTGTTTCCAAGATTTGAAGTTCCCTTTTTCTTGTTCATAATATGCGAAAAAGAGAAAAAAAGAAAAATAATAAAGGGGCGGCAATAGCAGTAGCACAGCGTAGTCAAAAGAGAAAGAAGAGGAGAATTGGGCTGGTTCACTGGGCCGGGTACCAGGGATCTGATTGGGCTTGTGAAAAGAAAAATAAAGAGGTTTTATAAATTATGGGTTGGATATAAAACAAGTGATTACCATAGCTTAGCTGGTTGGTGCTTGTGTGTGTTTGAGATTGACTCGGGTTCGATACCCGTTAGAAGCAAGGTCTTTTCATTTTTTTTTTTTTAAAACAGACTAGTGGGCCAAGGCTTGTTGGGCTGCTGGTATGGGCCTGATGACTTGAGCCTGTTCAAAGACTGGGCTTCCAGAAATTACAAAAGGAAAAAGGAAGGTGGGCTTGGGTTGTTTCTTGGGTTAAGGATGATTTGTTTCAACAATATTATGTATAACTATTATTATTATTGTTATTATTATTATTACTATATATATATATGTATATATATATATATATATATAAGTTGTGAATGAGGAAAAATAAAGACTTTACTACATTTTTAAAATGTAACAAAAATAAGGCGTTTATATAAAAATTTGGGGGAAAAATTTTGCGATGTTACAGAGGCCATTGAGCCTACGGGCCGTAGAGGCCTCTACGAGCCGTAGGCAAAATTTTTTGATTTCTAAAAACTTTGTAAAGTTTATAAAAAGTTAATCAGTAGTTTTTTAAAAAAAATTGGAGTCTACGACCCGTAGGGGTCCCTACGGGCCGTAGACTAGGATTTTTTTTAAAAAAATTGTGGTTTTCAGTGATATGTTATATTTAAATTTTCTGGATATAATTCCAGCGAACTGGTAGCCCAGATGGTTTATATATGTGTGTATATATGCTCTTGTATATGTGTGTGTGATAATGTGCCCAGGTTCGATCCTTGTCCCACCCCGTTTTTTTTTTAATTTTGTTTACCTACGGGCCGTAGAGACCTCTACGGGACGTAGGTAAAGCAGTTAATTTTTTTTTTTATTTTGTTTACCTACGGCCCGTAGAGACCTCTACGAGCCGTAGGTAACCAGTTAAAACTCAAATACACAGATCAGTCGACCATTTCCCCCAATTCAAAAAAAATCATCCCAACCCTAACCCCCCACCGCCCCCTTCGACCAAAACTACCATCACCACCCTAATCCACCACCACCACTTCCTTCTCCACCACTGCAACCACCACGAGGTGCTAATCCACCGAAGATTATATATAACAAAGATCGAAGAAACAGGTTTTTTTTTTTTTTTTTTTGTTTTTCTTCGTTTTTTTTTCTTTAAATGATGTGTGGGGTGGGGTGGGTGTGTGGTGGTGGTGGTGGGCTGTTGTGGTGGTGGTTGGGTAGGGTGAGTGGTGGTGGGGCTGTGGTGGTTGGGTAGGGTGAGTGGTGGTGGTTGGGTGGGTCTGTGGTGGTTGGGTAGGGTGAGTGGTGGTGGGTGGGTGGGTCTGTGGTGGTGGTGGGTGGGTCTGTGGTGGTGGGTGGGGCTGTGGTGGTTGGGTGGGTCTGTGGTGGTGGTGGTGGGGCTGTGGTGGTGGTGGGGCTGTGGTGGTGGTGGGGCAGTGGTGGTGGTGGGGCTGTGGTGGTGGATATAGTTTTGGCGATTTCTTTTGAATCGCCAAAACTATATTAGTTTTGGCGATTCTTTTGAATCGCCAAAAACTATATAGTTTTGGCGATTCTTTTGAAACGCCAAAACTATATTAGTTTTGGCGTTTCTTTTGAATCGCCAAAAACTATATAGTTTTGGCGTTTCTTTTGAATCGCCAAAACTATATTAGTTTTGGCGATTCTTTTGAATCGCCAAAAACTATATAGTTTTGGCGTTTCTTTTGAATCGCCAAAACTATATTAGTTTTGGCGATTCTTTTGAATCGCCAAAAACTATATAGTTTTGGCGATTCTTTTGAATCGCCAAAAACTATATAGTTTTGGCGTTTCTTTTGAATCGCCAAAACTATATTAGTTTTGGCGATTCTTTTGAAACGCCAAAAACTATATAGTTTTGGCGATTCTTTTGAATCGCCAAAAACTATATAGTTTTGGCGATTCTTTTGAATCGCCAAAAACTATATAGTTTTGGCGTTTCTTTTGAATCGCCAAAACTATATTAGTTTTGGCGATTCTTTTGAATCGCCAAAAACTATATAGTTTTGGCGATTCTTTTGAAACACCTTAATTATAGAAACGCCCTAACTAACTATATATTCTTTGATTTTGCAGTTATGGCAGATTTTCTAGACGAGCAGTACATGGGCGAGGAGGAGGAGGAGCAGCAGCAGGAGGAGGATGAGGCCGTGGTGCAGGCGGGGGCTGCCATGGCAGGGGGTGACTTGTCAGGCTATGAGCATTGCAGTTTTCTGCGAGTCGATTACCCGGGTGCCAGATTTCATAGGTTGAGGAAGAAGAAGATTGGAAAGGCGCGTGGGATTTCTTGGGACGCGCTTCGGGAGTGTAGGGGTGCTGAGGCGATTGCCCGACAGTGGATCCCGGAAGGGAGCCCACTGGACAGGTTTTTCGACGACTTTTGCGCGCCGTCCCATCGGCCGTTGGTGATAGAGTTTCTATCCACCTTTCGGTTTCGCCCGCCCACCGCCGGATCGTCAGGCCGCCCACCGAGGGATATTGAGTTTTCCATACTCGGCGTTGAGTATGGTTATTCTCTAGATGAGTGGGCTACGCACATCCGGTGGTACACTCGCGACGACCTTGTAGAGGTATTAATATTATTTTTATTTTTATTCTTATTATTTTTGTTTTTGTTCTTATTCGAAATGTTAATGTTAATGTTCAGGATGTCTACACTAGGGCGGTGACTACTGTCGCTGATGACGTCCTCTATGCGTGGTGGCCCACCATTGGCGGTCCCGAGTTCGGCAACCCGGCACAGAAGTATTATTATTATTATTATTATCATCATCATTATTATTATTTTTCAATATCTTTGTTCTGATTATTATTACTATTATTATGCTGTGCAGGGAGAGGTGTGACAGGGCATCCAACATTCGTCACCCCGTAGTTCGTTACATTCACCGTTGCATTACTTATTCCCTAACGGCACGGGGGAATAGTAACGAGCGGGTGACGAAGACGGACCTGATGTACCTGCATTGTATACTCACCGGCACGCCGATTGCCTTGCATCGGGTCATGGCCGAGTTTTTTGCCTCCTTCCCCCATAAGCCGTTGAAGGGAGGCATCCCATGCGGGGGGCTCATCAGCAAGATTGCTGAGCGCTGCGATGCCGTGAAGTATTACGGTTATGTTAACCGTAATCGGTTTCCGTCACTACCGCCCAGGTATTTCGGTTATTAATGTTATTATTATTATTATTATTATTATTATTATTATTATTATTATTATTATTATTAATGTTAATGTTTTTGAGTTTCTTTCAGCCCAATAGGTCTACCCACGATGAAGGCTATACTTTGTGCGGCGAAGAAGGCGAAGACGCCGGATCATGATGAGTTCCACTATCTGATTGGTCCCGGTGGCGTGGAGTTTGTGCATGAGCCGTTAGTACATCAGGGCCTTAGAGGTATTATTATTATTATTATTATTATTATTATTATTATTATTATTATTATTATTATTATTATTATTATTATTATTATTATTATTATTATTATTTGGGAAACTTGTAGACAACTTGTGTTGTCTGGTTTGCCTAAAAACAGGGGAAACTCTGCCCAATTTTTTTATAAAATCCTGGAATATTATTATTATTTATTAATTATTTATTGTTATCCATTGCAGGTGATGCTGTGGAGGTCGGGTTGCAGTTTGTGCATGAGCAGGAGGGGGCGGTCTTAGGGACGTTGAGATGCCTCAGCAGCAGCCTGAGGACGTGCAGATACCGGCGCGCGTTTATCACTCTCTTAGGTTGCCTGCTGATGTTAGGGCGGACGTTCGTGCGGCTGCCGAGGAGGCTGTCGAGATGCGTGCGTGGCGTCAGCAGCAGGACACCTGGCGTCAGCAGCAGGACACCTGGCGTCAGCAGCAGGACACCGATACGCGTCAGTGGCGTGATCGGCAGGACGACGCGATGCGCTGGTTGATTGCTGGCCAGCAGGATATGTATCGCCACCTAGGCATGCAGGCTCGTGTCCCACCGACTTTAGGGACCAGCACGGACGAGCCCGTGACGTCCTCCCAGCAGCCCGAGACGTCTTCGCAGCAGCCCGGGACGGCGCCGCCGACTGACTCTACGATGTTTTATTTCTGATCATCTTATGTATTTAAACAATCTTTTATTTTGAACGCTTCTGTTAACGTTTAGTTTTATTTTTTTGCGTATATAAACGATTAGTTTTATTTTGAACGTTTCTGTTAACGTTTATTTTACACGCTTATCGAGACGACGTTGGTTTATATTGGTTTATGTTATAAACAATTGTGTTCACGTTTTACATGCTTGTGTTAATGTATTACACGCCCGGGATTAATTATTACATAATTAAAATGATTTAAAAAAAAAAACCCTATCTACGGGTCGTATAGACCTATACGGGCCGTAGAGGCTGCCTAAGACTGGTTTATGTTATATTAAAACTTTCCAACTAAGAAACCAGCGAACTGGTAGCCCAGATGGTCCCCATATACTTAATAAGACTTTGTGTGTGTGTTTGTGTGATAATGTGCCTAAGATCGAACCTCGTCCCAAACGTTTTTGGTTTTTTTTTTTTGTCTACGACCCGTAGGGGCCTATACGGGCCGTAGGCACCATAAAACATCAATCTTCTCCTTCTTCATTCTCAAAAATAATAAGACTACTTCTACGAGCCGTAGAGGCCTCTACGGCTCGTAGGCAATCATTACCAATGATTGTATCATTACCAATCATTGGTAATGAGTACCTACGAGCCGTAGAGGCCTCTACGGCTCGTAGAAGTCTGAAAAAATTGGCTCTACGACTCGTAGAGCTCTCTACGACCCGTATAGGGTTGTCTGAATAAAATTGCTACTTGTGTAAATATCCGGAGCCTAAGTTATAACTTAGTTAGGGTTAAGTTTCAAAATTTTATGGTTGTTTGGGCTATGTTACATTTATGGGCTTATGGTCCATGATTTTTTTTTAATAAATTTAAAGTAAGGCATAAAGCAGTTAAATGAGTGTATTTATGTTTGATAATTGAATTTTTTGCGTCATCATTGACTTGTTAAACACGATAGCACATGATTTGCCAGACCTACTGAAAGTTATTATTAAATGAGTGACATAAGAGTTTTTGCATAAAATGATTATGGACATTGTAATCGTTTAAATACTTTTCACCCATTTGTTATTTCATATTTATGATTTTTTTAAGTAAAACGTGTTATACAGTTGACCTGTTTTATTAAAACACGAATTTGACTAATCAATTTTCATTATTATAATATGTAATTTGATGTAATAAGTGATACCAATCGTAAAACTATTTAGAGATTTATGAATTATATTGTTATTATTATTTAACTTATGTAATACGTGTCATTTATTATTCTATCATTAGGATATCTATACATATAATAAACCAAAACCGTTTTAATGACATGACACTTAAAGATGCATTCTCTTTTTTGAGTGTGCCATGTGTCATCTCATGTGGCATTGAGATATTTTAGGAAAAAAAATAATTTAAAAACAAAATTAGATTTTTCACCCTCATGTTTCCTCCCATAATTTTTAAACGTTAATATCTTTAATATACGAGATTTTTTAAAGAAAAAAATTACACCAAATTAACGAGCGTTTTTTTATCTTTCCAACGAGTACCATAGTGCTATATAAAAAAATGAAGAAATTTTTTTGTGCGGTTTTGTTCATATTGAGAAAAAAAACACAAAGTGTTAAGGTAAATCATTAATCATGTATAGACAAGTCACTAATTATGTTTAAATCAATAAATATGAATTTTTTTTCAACCAGAACCGAATAGGTTAATAGAGTTATACGTTGTTTTAAGTTAGGTATCAATATTAGTATGTTAGAGCTGTATATTTGTTTAGTCTTTAGGATAGGTGTTAATATTAGAGTTACATTAAAGTTGTACATTCTTTTAGGTTAGGTGTTAGCATTGGAGTTGTACATTGTTAATTTATTTTAGGTTAGATATTAATATTAGAGTTATACATCAGTCTATTTCATATGTAAAATTGATGTATCATATTAAATTTCTCAACCCGGGACACTCCCGGGGTATAATCTAGTATTTACATATTTATGAATTATATTGTGTTCACCATATATTCAACTTCGGGTGCTACATTTTTTTGCTTTATGTTTGTTTTGGCATATTATTTATATTACATTTGGTTATATCATATTATGCACAACTTATTTCACATTTTATCCTTTTTTTTTCCAACTTATGTGATTATTATTTACTTCGTGAACAAACAAGACCTATAAATTATGTGATGTTTTACATTAAGAATTAACTAGTGAAGTTTACAGGTCTCTAATCTAGTATATAATAAAAGAAAAAGAGGTCTGACACATGACACTTTGTAAGGCCTCTCTCCCCTTTATTTCACATCCAAACCTTTTTCCCTCTCATGTACATGGCACATGCACTTTCATCCACAATTTTTAAATGTTAAAAACCTTTATATACGACATATAAAAAAATACACCAAATTAACGAGCATTGTATTATCTTTCCAACAAGTAATATAGTGCTATAAAAAAGGGAAAACGACATTTTTATTAGGTTTTTGTTCATGCAGAAAAGAAAACACAATGTATTCAGGTAATTCATTAATCATGTCTAGGCAAGTCACTAATCATGTTAAGATAGTATATATGTTTTTAACATACTATTACATATAAGAACCCGCTAACTACGTAAATATTCACAGATGTAGTCAATTTGGTAAGAATTTTTTTTTTTTTTTTTGTATTTTGAATGGTGTTGTTAGGAACATTAATTACAAAGGTTGCTAAGTCAGTTAGATGTAGCATATGATTCTTATGTTGAAAATGGTGTCCAAATATCCATTAATGATGGCACCAATGAAAAAACGAGTGATAATTACCTTAGTGATAGGCGATTATGGTTGTGAACTCGTGTTACTGCGGGAACTATACTTTGCACACACTCATGGACAAGATCTGAACCTATAAGAAGAAGAATGAAAGGGTTGTACGAAGGGAGGCGACTGCTAGGTAGTCGAGAATGACTCCAACGTACAGACACAAAAATGGTGTTGGCTTTCTAAGTGAAACATAACATGTCCATACAAGGGAATGGTGACATCCTTTATATAGGACATGCATGGGCTCATCACTAACCCTTAACCACGATGACAGGCTTAGGCCCGGATTAAGGGCTTGCCTCCCTTCTGTCCAAAAATTAGTATAAAGACAGGTGATAATAAATGCTGATGTGAGAGAAATAGAATGCTACCCTGCCAAGGCGCAACGAGGGTGACTGCATGTGGCTCATTTTCTGACAGGCAACATGGTTGACTTGTAGGGAGGGTCTGACGTGACGTCTGGCCACTTGCACGGTGACGTGTTGTGTACAGTACCTCTAACGGTACTGTACAGGCATGGCTTTAACATGTGAAGAATGGAAGTTGTCACGTCGTTGTGCCTGGGATATAGTTGTTGGACCAACCTGCCACGCGCCGCTATCTGATTGGTTGAGCATGCGCCAGATCTGACAAGATCTTCCTGGATCAGGATCTTCCTGGATCAGGATCTTCCGTACATCCTTGTACTTGCATACAATATTGCTTGTTTGTTTGCGCATGATGATCATGCGCATTGAATATGTTGTTGCTGACATCTTATGCGTTGAGGGTTGTTGCGCATGTACTTCATGACCAGTAACATGTATCTGCGTTGTGAGTTGCTTGCGCATGATCCTTCGCAAAATGGGCTGCGTCGACTACATGATTTGAGCTATTTTATGGGATAGGGTTATCCTAATTTGCGCCAGGATTTGGTACCCTATCCATTCAGTTAAATATTAACAACCACAAATAAACTTCGATTAAGAAATAAATATTTAGCGAAATATATATTGAATAGATTATTACGAATAATCGGTGTTGATTATTTAAAGAAACAATAGATTGGAAGTGGATTGATTAAACAGATTAATCAATTGAAATGTTTAAAGCGTTGAACGATATAATAATTATTGTTACGGCGTTATCGAATAATTGTTGTTCGATATTAATTGATGGTCATAGATAATTGTTGGGACATGACGATTATTGACGGGTTGTATATAACGAGAATTATTATTTAAGGAGTTAAATAATAAATATATTATTATTTGATAATAATAGTAATACATAATATAATATATAAGTTGAAATGTTAATTAATAAACTTTGTGGACATGTAATTAATTAGTTAATTACAATTTGGCAAGTTCTAAGAGAACAAGCCAAAAGAATAGGGACCTTGATGCAAATGTTATTATTTGTTATTATTATATAATAAACATTAGCTCAAAACCCTAATCTCCTAATCATAACTTAAATCCACCTTAATATTATCTATGTTACCTTACTAGATCTTTGCCCGCGTTACACGCGGCTCACCAACGTACAATTATTTTGAGCGGTAAAACGTATAAAAAAATGTAGCAGAAATATTTTATTAAGATTTAAAACAAACCAATACACATTCTATTCAAATATCATTAAATATTTCTTTATACACCACATTTTTTGTTTTAGTCTTCACTTGGCCATCAGCATCAAGTATAAGTAATTTCACTCCTGCCCTGCTTCTAATCAAATATCATCAAAATATTTCTTTAGACAAAACATTTTTGTTTTATTCTTCACCTTGTCATCCGCGTCAAGTATAAGTAACTTAACGCCAGTCCTGATTTTTACTCTTGATAAAGCACCATAAAGCTAGCCATATAAGAGTACAGGGTCTCTTATAAACTATCAACAATAATCTTAAAATCCTAAAAAACAATTCAACCATGTAGAATTTTTACCAATATAATAAACAAACATCAAATGTAAACACGCAATTTATGTAGATGAAAATTGTCTCAAAATCAAAGCAAAAACAAATGAAAACAAAATGTCAACACACAGGAAATAAAAATCCTGACAATAAACCATTGTTCAAAAAAAACGGGTAATTGATCCTATTTTTCAACCTTAGGAATCAAGACCGTGTTCTCAGGTGATTTGTTACGGGAAATGAACTTTTCAGACTTGAGGACTTTAGTTGTTGACTGACTTGCATCATCATCCATTTCGTAAACTTTGTCCAAGCTACGCTTTATCTCAGCTTCATCACGAATCAAACTAACTCTAGAAGATGATTCTGGAGTAGTGTTATCTCCAACAGAATCCTACAATTTTAAAAGCCATGTATAAATTGTTAGAATAAACTACATTAAAATGTAATCTGAACACATGATTGACCAAGTAAACTACTAACCTTCAAAGAGACCGTATTCTGTGTTGAAGAGTCACCTACATCGATATTTTCAAGCAGAGGTTGTTCGATCTAAAAAAAAATGTAATAAAGAACCGATTAACGTAAAAAGGGTTTAAACAATAACTAAATAACAACAAAAATAATAACGATTCATAACAGTAATTATAACGAAAATATTTAAATCATAATCATAACCTGAATGTCAAGGAACCGTTCTTCAAGAGAAGCTACAATTTCCGAATCATTTGTAAGCTTCCTTATACCATAACCATCAACATGCTTATCAATATTAAATTGCCCTACTTTAATTTTGAAAGCAAATTTCTTATCTTCAATTTCATAAAACTCAACAGGAATTACTTTCTCTTCAATAGAAACCTAGATCATACATCATATAAGTAATACAAAGTACAATTACATATATTGTTTAAAGCTCAAAAAAATAGGTTACCTGTTTGCTTTTCTCAAGAAGCTGCATCGCTGACATGCCTAACATTTTTTTTGCTTCTCGATCAAACAATGTAAGGGATGTAATTCCAGTACAATCCTGTACCCTTATTGGAATCCTATACCTAAAACACCAAAACTAAAAAATCAGATCTATATGTAAAAAAATTAGTAAACGTAAACATGAATACTAAAACATAAAAAAAAAAATAATATCATACAATTATAACTTATGTATAGAGAATAGAATTCTTACACTGGATCACCGGAGACAATCTGTTTTGGACAACCTTTATTCGTGCAAATCAAAACTTGTTTAAATGAACTTACGTCCTTCACCTCTTCATCATCTGGTAAACTCAAAGTTGGCTCAACCTTGTGGTTGCAGAACTCGCAACCAAGGTAATACCAATCTTCGTTAGGATCCACCCCCTTGATTGTTCCAACAACAATTACTTGTTTGTTAACCTACAAAACCAAAATTAAAAATGTCACGAATAACCTTGAAATGTATTTGGAAAGAAAGTTATTAGGCAAAAAAAAAATAATTTTATACGAACCTCTGTTATCAATGGAAGATCACGAATACTGCTAAAAGTTGTTTTATTCAAAAATTCATCAGACATATTCATACTACCAGACGATCCAAGGGATCGTTGAGCAGAACATGATTCGCTGGAGATAAACTTTTCAATATAACTGTAATTAAAAAAAAAATTATATATCTTTAAACAACTGAAAACATATAAATGAAACACAAAAAAATATAACTATTCTACCTTTTCTTGAAAGAACGAATGTCTTCAATGTCTTCATTAATAAAAAGGCGAGTGATAAAGAAAGCATTTTGAACACTTACATTGCCTTTGAAAAAAAAATATTAAAACAGGTAAAACAAATACCGGTATACAAAAATATCTAATCAGAATTTCTAAAAAAAGTAATATATAACATACCATTATAATTGCTAAAGCTTCCAAATTGAACAATAAGGACTACATGAACTTCATCTTCATTCTGCTTGATGTATTCAAACATCTCATGACTATAATCTTCCCACAAAGAACAGGTCATTTTCATGCCACTACATATAAACAGAATGTATGTTAAAAGGAAAATTATAAAGGGTTTTATACCAACATATTCGTAGCAGATATGAAATACATACTCTAGATCGATCAAGACAAGGTTCATCTTGCTTTTCCAACCAGCTTTAGTTTCTGTTGGTTCTGGTGGAGTCCATTCTTCAACATAGCCAATGAAATCTAAAAAAAAAGTTAAAACAGTTTTATACGAAGACATAATCAATATAGAAAAGGATTAAAATACATTTCGTTAGTATAATAAAAACAAACCAATTCTTTGTTCTGTAGACAGATTTCCACCTTTAATTGACTCAAAAGATGAAAAATTAAAACCGTATTCGCTTCCATCAAACTTACTACACTTTGAAATATTAGTTTCAAAAGTAAATGAGAGCATATCTTCTTTAGAAAAATGTTTAGTAGATTTGTTTTCAGCAAGTTGTGAGTTATAAATATAATAGGTTTCATTTTCATGTAAGAATTTTTCATGCTTCTTCATATATCTACTCCATACAATAGCTTGCATTTTCGACCCCTGTTTGAAAAGAAAAAAAAAATTACTAACAACCAATTTTTTGCAACAAACAAATGTGTAGAAAAAAAGCAAATTAAAAAAAATATGTTAAAAACATAACCTGTTCATCCATAAGAACCATATCAAGAGAAAGAATTTCTCCAGGTTTCTTTCGATTTTCTCGCTTCCAAAGCCTAAGCACCCTAACTTTGATAGTATATTTAGTCATGCGCCAAGTGATGTCATTCAAAAAAGTAATGTTGTTTGGATCCATAATGTTACAACTCTATGGTATCTAAGTATTAGGTAAGATTAATCTAATATGTATTTATAGAGGTTTAACAAAAAAATGTAATAAAAATGTAAACTTTTTTATTTTTAGTAAACATTACTAAATTATGTCAACATAAATATAAGAATTGACCACAAATTGATTTACATTTAAGTGTTTCCATTATTAAGTTAAATTTCGTTTAAATTAATTTTATAACGAAAATATAATTAGCATTGTTATATGTTTACATTTTTAAGTTAAAAGTTAATGTTGTTAAATTTTGTTTACATGCATACGATTTTTTGGTATGGTACATTGGAAACTGTGTATAAGTAAAATTTAATTTTTAATAAAATTGTTTGTGAAAATTTTTTTAAAAGTAACAGTTAGAAATGAAAATCAATTTACATTTAAGTTTTCTATTATTAAGTTCAATTTCGTTTATTGATTTAAAAAAGAAAATAATAATTACCATTGTTACATGTTTACATTATTTAGTTAAGGATAATAATTTAAAGTATTTTTGGAAAATTGTGATTAATATAATTCAGTTTGAAAAGTCAACGTTACTAAAAGTTGACTTTAAAAATAAACAATAACACATTTAAGAAATATAAAATGTAAATTATTGCTAAAAAAGGTTTGGTAATATAAAAATGTTTCAAAGTTAGTCATACAATGTATGATGACTTTTTGACTAAAGATTCCTAAATTATGACAACATTAATATAACAGTTGACCAGAAAATTAATTTACATTTAACTGTTTCCATTATTAAGTTAAATTTCGTTTTGGTATGGTACATTTTAAACTTAGTATAATTCATTTTATATTTTTTAATAAAATTGTTTGTTATAAATTTTTTTAATAACGGCTTTATAAAAGAAAAGTAATTTACATTTAAGTTTGTCCAATTTTTATAGGTAAAGTTTGTTTATTCATCAAGAATATATTTTTTGAAAAAAAATTGTTTATTATTCGTTTTTTAAAATAAGCGATTTAAAAGAATTGTAAAACTGTAATACAATTTAATTAAAATAGCCAAACATTGAATTTAAATACCTCTTATGTTACAAAACTGGTTTTAGTTTATAAAGGGTTGGTTTTAAATAATTGAAATGTACCGAAAATATTTTGATGATAAAATTATATTGATTGTTAGTTAATTGTAATAATCTTAAATTTATTTTGTTAACAATGATTGAGATAACTTAAACTTCTTAATATACACGGAATTTATATTTATTACCAATTAATAAATTAAAATATTTTAGGAAAACTGTCATTAATATGATTGACTTGGAAAAGTCAATGTTGCTAAAATTTGACTTTTAAAAAAAAATTATCAAATTTAAAGAATATAAAATGTCACATGATTGTTAAAAAAATTTTCTGATATAAAAATGTATGATGACTTTTTTTTTTTATAAAAATCCATATGATTGTAATTGTATTACTACTACCTAAACAGTTCACAATTCAGATTTTACTTTATAAACAACAAATAAAGGTTTAGCATAAACATATATCACGACAAACCAAGCATCATATGCACAATCATACATGACAACTAAACCTACCAAAAGTTTACAAAATTAATGTTGAAAAAAACCTTTTTGTTAAAAAGACTTGGACAACCAATGTTACAAAATATAGTTTAGTTGTATCAAAATGTAAAATTTTAAGATGAACATTCAGTTATTTTAGATTCTTAGATAATAGATTTACTAACTTATCCAAACATTGCTAACTTACTGTCTAAACAACCCAAAAACATTACAATATACATAACCTACTTATTTATTGTTTATCAACATATATATAAACCCAAAAACCACGACTTACCACATGAGCAGTAAACGTGGAAATGTTTGTGACTACCAACGATAGATCATGTTCTAACTTAAAAAAGTTACCCACCAAAAAGTATTGTCTTCAAACCACATAACAACCACCACTAACCAAACTAACTACCATTACCGCTAACAACATTAGAGAACTCGAACACACCTTGCTTTTGGAAAAACTGGAAATGCATTTGATCACCAAGCTGAAAGTTCATATCACCTACGAAAGTTGACATACCTCTTATGTTGTAACGGTACTTTCCAGGTTCACCTTCCCTCCCAACAGACACTCCCCAACTAAAACCCTCACCATCACGAATGGTCAAAGCCCTCTTCTTGCACAACCCGTTGTCCCTTGCCCAAGGGGTCTTCATACGCTACGCAAATAACAAATAATAGAAAGTTATACAATAATAATATATAAATATAGCTTGTCATCTCATTTGGATATGACATAAGTGGACATCTAAATAACAAACAACAGTTTTTCCATAATTGACAACAGACTAACATTTAACATCTAATTAAGTCTAAGTAACAACACTTGACCCATATTAGGAGGTCATCAACTTATAAACCACTACTATGGCTGCAATAACATCTAAAGGCGTATAATAAAACTGTTCGACTAACATGCATTTAAGTTAATAGATTTAAAAAATACAATGATTGCACTTAGATAGTAAATGCCATTTGACCAATATCACAAGTAAACACCATTTCAGTGCAGTTTATACCAACTGGTAACCAATTCGTGTAACCTGATAATTTGACCAGATTTGACCTATGTGTGTAGCTAAAACTAAAATGAATCTAAATCAGTTGACATGTAACAAATAAATCAGTTGACCGATATTTGTTTGAGAAGTCTACATAAGTAACAACAGGTGTGGTTAATTTGTCCATAAAGTAAAATCTAACATTTAGACCACTTCACCCGTTTTTAACATCTTAATAACCAACAAAAGTTGACCCATATCTGTTATAAGCCTAACATCTAAGATCTACATAATACTAAGTAACAACAGTTGACATGTTTTAGGAGGTCGTCAACTTATAAACCACTAATATGGCTGCACTAACATATAAAGAGTTATAATAAACCAGTGATGGACTAAAATACATCTAAATCAATTGAACCATTTTCTGACATACTACAAACAAATAACATAAATTGAAGACTAAATGAAAAACTGAAACATTCCTAGGTTCCTTATAAACAGCAGTTGAAGACTAAATCAATTGAACCATTTTTACTAAATGCAAACCTAAAACATTCAAGCTTAATAGAAACCTATAACATAAATGCATAATCATTCTAAGTTGAATGCTTAAATAGTAACAAACCATTAAAGTATTTCTTAAACCATAAATGTATACCTAAAACATAAACCACTAATCAAATACTAAATCACATACAATATATTCTAAGGTTTCTATAAAACATCTATTGGATCATAAACCTAAAACATGAAAGCTAAATAGAGACCATAAACATATTTTCCATAATAATCATAATTCTGTAAACAGAATTAATTAAAACCTAAATCATAATCCTAAATGAAAACCCTAAAACAATCGATTAATTAAAATCAGTGTAGTATGTAAACAGGACTAAAATACATCTAAGTTAATACATTTAAAAAATAAATATTATTACTTACATAGTGCCTGTCAACAACGAACACCACTGGCACACCTACATCGTCCTCTTCCTCAGAATCATCATCCTCTTCCTCCATATCGGTGTCCTCTTCATCCTCCTCGCTGAAATAATCAGAAACGACAACCTCCTCACTATCATCAGTAGAAACGACAATGATATCTTCATCAGAGTAATCTTCATCATCATCCTCCTCCTTAACTTCAGCTTCCCATTTAAGTTCAGGAGGAAGAGTAAGCTTGTTTTTCTCAAAAATCGACATATTGTATGTGCTCTGTTAAACCAAAAAGAAGTATATACATTTTATCAGCCTTATGACTTATACAGCGAGCAAAAAATATAAAGCTAAAGATTTATAATTTATATTTAAGAAAACAGAGAAGACCTCATTTATGATTTCGAAGACAATGAGATGATCAGGTGTGATTGAAAAAGTTTCCTTAATGAAACGCCATCCTTTAGTGACATAAAAGAAACCATCATCAACTGCTAGCTGTATCTGAAACTTTTTACGTGGAGGAGCTCTAACTGCAATTGGGTCCAACGGGAGTTGTCTGTTCATTAAACCATGAACAACGTAACAACTAACATGCTGGTAAAAACAGAAAAAATGTTGACAGGGGTTAAAATAAGTTTTTTTATCAACAAATTGTATAATAAAATATAATGATGTTATTTGATTAAAAAAAACACATACCAGACGCTTCTCACTGGTATAAGGATCGGACAATCTGCAGTAAAAAAAGTTACCAGCTGCATACACTGCATCTTGATGGAAAGTTATCATCCTGAAAGAGCGAAGATTTTCCTCATACTGAAATAGAAAGTTACACCCAGATGGGTACTTCAATTCAGTAATCATTGTTCTCCAACCATTGTAGAAGAACCACTTGCCAGCAATATTCAACACTTTAACATCATAGATTTTAGAGTCCAAGGTACGGATTTTGGTGTTACCGGTAGGATAACCATAATCTTCGATCCACTTTTGATAGAGTTTTGGTAACGCCTGATAAGAATTACAAACATTAAAATATTATTAGGAAAAGTATAAACATACTGTACTATATACATTTTAGCATGTAACAGATATCTTACAATACAAACACGGTTGTTACCCTCCGACTCAATCCAAAATCCATAAACCATTGTATTCCAAACGTGTATGCACCTGTAGCAACCACAAAAGATAATCGCAAATACATATCAGCAAAGTAATGTTTATATGAGTATAACATAAAGAATATAAATTGAAGACTAAATTGAAGACTAAATCAATTGAACAACTTTTACTAAATGCAAACCTAATCCAAACAATGTATGATAACAATCCATTCCTAGGTTCATTATAACATAAATTGAAGACTAAATCAATTGAAAAATTTTTACTAAATGCAAAGGTAAAGTATTCCTTAAACCATGAATCGATACCTAAAACATAAACCACTAATCAAAAATTAAATCATAAAAATCGGTACTAAGGTTTCTATAAAGAAAAAAAAGCCCTAAATCAATACCTAAATCATAAACCCCTAAATTGAAACCTAAAAGCATAACAATCCATTCTTAGATTTCTTAAAACATCAATTTAACGATAAATCGTAACCTTAAAACATCAACCCTAAATCATATCTGAATGGATAACTAAAACATAAACCTCTAATAGCAACCTAAATCAGTAGTACTCATCAGTAGATTTACTAAAACATCAATCAAACCTTATAAGATCAATTGAACCCTATAAATTAACCACCTAATACAGACCCTGTATCATAAGAATCCATTTTTAGCTTTATTAAAACATAAATTGAACCCTAAGTCAAAACCTAAAACATTATTCCTAAATACACACCTAAAACATCAAACTACGATTAATGTTGAATAATAATAAACCAAAAATAAAGAACAATGAGTCAAAACTTATAACATGAGTTGAACCCTAAAACCCCATAAATCACTAACAATCCATAAACCCTAAATCCATACCTAAAACATAAACCACTAATCAAAAACTAAACCATAAAAATCCATTCGATGCTTTCTATAAAACATATGAGTCTTAACAAAAAATAATCATCCGTCGAACGCTAATCAATCTTAATAAATAAAACATATCAGTCTTAATAAAAAATAATAATCAGTCGAACCCTAATCCCCTAAATCGAAAGGTCGGACATAAACCCTAAAAAAATCAACACAAAATCAAAGATATTAACATGAGTGAATGAATGAAGAATAATAAACAAAAAACCAAGAACAATCAGTACAACAAAACACATTAACAGTAATCGAAATAAAAAAAATATACAAAATAAGTTAATCGATCATCTGAGATAATAATCAAAGATAGAAGAACATCGATCTATTCAAAAGAAGAATCGAATGGAGCTTACCTTGGATTGGAGATGATGGATGCTATGAATCGCAAAGTTTAGGGTTTAGGGTTGAATGTTCGGCGATGGAGATGGTAATGAGATTATGTCCGGTTTTTTTTTTAAGGCTTTATATATTTTTGTATTTTTGATTTAAAAAAAATAGAAAAGTTTATTAATTCCCACATTGTGCCATGTAGGATTCTCATTAATTGCAAGGGGTGTGATAGATTGCCAAGTGTCCCATATTGCTTCTAAATATTATATGTATAGATTAAGGAGGAGACATGTCTAGAAAAGTAATTTTACACCAATTTTAAGATGAGATATCAAGAGACTCATGCTTTAACATAGATATGTCATGTAAAAGTTCCCCATAATACCCCTTATTGCATTATGCACTTGTACTATAACTATATAATCAATTTAGAGACTTGTATTTGAATTATCACATTCATTACTATCATGTGAGTTGTTTTGAAGCTCCTCACCCTTATATGATTTCAATTAAAAAGACAATATCAATTGCAAAATGACTATAATATAAATATAAATTCTAAAATCATTATATTATACTAAGAAAGTTAAGCTTGAATGATTGTATGAACAAAATAAACATAAAAACATATGTGGGTTGTAAAAAAAACAAGAATTGTAATTTTGATTGTTAAATCTTAAATTTAATTTCAAAAGCCGTCTCTTATGAGAATGAGAGCGAGAAAGAGACATGCATTACGAAATTTAGCCAAATTAGAATGCAATATGCTGCCATGTTTTTTTAGAATTGTATTTTAAAACCCTAACAACCACCCCCACATAGCACCGCCATCACCACCTCACGGCCACCACCACCGCCTAACACCATCCCACGCGTTGTCCCTTCCAACCTCTCTTACACGCACCGATACCCACAGGTCATGGGTTTCACGGGCGGTTCTATGAGCTCTCGGATCGCGTGTTTATGGTCGGGGTTTTCCTCGTTTCGCATGCTTAGTTGTTTCGTGTTGATAGAGAACTACACAGGTGTTCTTGGGTGTTATTGATGATTCTTGAAGTTTGGTGATTTGCTAACTAGCGTGGCGTTCGTAGATCCATCGTGCGATCTTTTGGTGTTTCCTCAAGGTAGTTTTCTAAACACCCTATGGTTGTGATTATATTATTTGTTCTTGATTTGTATTTGGATCACCCGATTGGGATTGCGTATTCGGTTTGATAATAATATATTATTTTTGGTATAAACACGTTTTCGCTTTATTTATTGATATATGTTTTTAATATATGATTTGTGTTAAAATAATATATTATAAAATAGGATTTTATATTGAACAAGGTACATGGTTAGGGTTGATTTGAACCCGAATGGGTCACGCGATTCCTAACATCTTAGACAATATGTAAATTTCTAGCTGATAAGTGATAATTAATCACTTGTAACATCTGCACGTTTCCTATAATATCTAGTATTTACAACTCTAGTCCTCGTATTTTCATCTTTTCCAATTTAATAAAAAATCTTGTATTACATTTGATTGTCACATTCTCCGGTTAATTGGATGAGGCATTTGCATTGTATTTGAGTACATTTATAAAATGTAGCTTAAACGTATAATAAAGTGGTATTTACAAATGTTATTTTTTTAAACACAAAACCTTATTTAAGATTTTAAATTTAAACATTTAAAGTTTAACAAAAATAATTAAAAAAAATATCAAGTTTTAAATTAAAAATAAAGGGAAATAATAATTTTGTTTTGTTATTAAATGTTGAATGTTAAAAAGTTATAATTGTGGTTAGTTAGTATTTATAAGGGAAAAAAAACTAACCAAGTTACATATTATATTAACTTAGTTAAGAGTCAAGGGCATTCAGTGTCAAATATTAAAAGTTGAAATTTGAAACTCTCATTTCCCTCAAAATCGGTTTTACGGAAGGAAATCGGTCGAGCTCCAGCGAGGCCATTTCAATCATTTTTAACGCGTTTTAATGTCCAAATTTGAATCGCTAACCTTTCTCCTCTAAATCCTAACGCTCTTCGTTTTTAATGTCTGTAAATCATTTCTCCATCATTGTATAACCGTTTTAAGGCTCATAATATGATACTAACGTGTTTTAAACAAGCTTTAAATCCGGTTTATATGTGCAACCATCGAACTTTAAAACAAGACCAAACCGTTTGAATTTTTCATATAACATTATAAATAGGTCGTTTCATATCATTTCCCAATCTTTGAACAACATAAACCCACAAAATAAACATTCCCAATCGCGTCCAGAAAGCTTCTTCATCTGCTCCAAAGCTTTGGCCCTTTTTTCTTCATTTTCAGGTCTAGGTTAGGGTTTATTAAAAATAATATGAAGTTGGAATATAATTTAAATACATTTAAATTCTATTAATTCAACAAAACATATGATAGTGTAGTTATTGTTCTTTTATTATGAGTGGATGGGATCCGGGTTCGAACCCAGGCACACCCACTCTTTCTGTATTATTCTTTTCCTATTATTTATTAATCTTATTTTATTCATTGAAAACTCATTTAAAATTAAACTATTCATAATAAATTCATTTTTTTATAAAAAAATTATAAAAATTTAGGTGTAGTACCTTGACACAATAAATAAAATTATCACATTATATTTTCTAGAAAATATTTTATTTTTGTGTTTTTATTTAATTAAAACCCTTTAATCATAATAAGTGGATTAAAAATTCATTTCAAATGATTTTAGTCCCAAAGTCTTTGTGAAATTGTCTATATATATTAAACATCAATAGTCGGTGGAATAGTTGCTTTCCGCTTTCCATCTTTTCGCTACAAAGTTTTAGTCTTCCTGTTTTGGGCACAGTTTTGCTTCGGTCTTCGAAATATCACCACCATCCCTCACGCACAAGCACAGTAACGGCTTCCTAAGGCTGTCGACCTGGAACGGCTGCTTTGCACACTACTTGCCGGAAAATTTAAACCATCTTGCCGGCGCCCAGAAAACACGCGACCGTACAAAAGAGTGAACAATAACATCTTGCGGGTTGTGGTGGAAGGTTTGTCGTCGGTGATCTGTTTGCATGCAGAAACGTTGGTGGTGGTGGGTTGTGGTGGCCGGAAACATTGGTCGGTAAGTAAGACGATGATGTTTGACGGACTGTAGCCAGCTAGGCACTGTAGTGGGCGTGGTTAGGTAGTGGTGTTGTATGATGATGCTGGTGGTGGTGGGTGTGGCGTGTTGGGCTTGGTGTAGACATTGGGAACTTTTTTTTCGGACAGAAGAGAAAGAGAGTGTAGACTGTAGAGAGAATAGAGAGAGAAAGAAATGGATTAAATTGTGAGAGTGTAGAGAATAGAGATATAGAGATGGATGAAAGTGTATGCCTGCACTTGCTTTCCCCTTTTTAATATCAGCCCTTTTCTTAACATAGCTTCTTTATTTTCACTTAAATGTTATGTTGTTTTGTTATTAATTTCTAATTCATTAGGTGGATTAAAAGACTATCATAAATGTAGTTCTACTTTGCAAGAGGTCAGAGGAGTCAGTTTTATAACAATAAATTTCCTCAAAATCCAAAAATACTCCATCGGGTTCTTCGTTTGATTGCAACTACAACTTCCGATACCGTAAACAAGCCGAACGACACCGACAAAAATCCTGCGCGAAGCGCGGTGGATCTACTAGTTATTTTTATACATCATAACTTAATTTCAATTTATTTCATCTGAAATAATTAATTTATTATATACTTTCTTATTTTTAATCATTTAAAAATGATTTAAGTTCAATAAATCAATTTATTTTCTTATTTTTAATACTCATCATAACGGAACTATTATATTTCATTTTCATTTTATGGATCTTAATTTCATTTTATTATTAAAATATAATTTTCCATGAAATCCATTACACAAATTAAGTAAATTATCTATAAATAGCGGACTTACAAAAAATGAAGAAGAAAAAAGTGAGAAAATTTACTAATAGGTTAACTTTCCCCGTTACAATTCAGATGACTTCTATCGATTAACATATTCCTCAATGATCACTCTGATCTCGTCAATTAGGGTTTGTTGAGAAACTCATTGTGGATAAAGACATCATCGACGGATCAACGATCGACTTTGACAACGGTTGGTTTACCGAAGAATATTCCTGACAAATCACCATGATACTATCACTAACGGATTGACGACAAATACTCGTGGATAGGTTATATTCCCATTGATAAAAGTTATCTTTCTAGTATACCTATAGAAGTGATAACTAACAAACCTCATATCAACTTATAAATGGAATATAATCATAAACATAATACATAAAATAGACTCAATACACGATTTAGCTAAGGTTAACACCAACATATGACTTTGAGATCTAATTCTAAAGCTCAAGTCTTGTGGTGGGGATTGTTGAGGTCAAGGAGGTGATTTTTTATGAGTTGAACCAATATTATGCCTCCGGTTCGGTTGTCACCACTATTGTCCTCTATGCCATTCGTACGACCCTTTCCTTTTCCTACTGCATTTGGATCCTTGACACTTCTTCGTCCATTTTCACGCACCATCTTGCTTCTTGAATTCTACATTCAATTCAATCCGAATCAATATATGAGATCATATTTGACTCGTTAAATTAAAAGGTTATGTGTTCATGTCCTAGTTAAATGAACAATTGTGAGAACTTACAGATGATGATGATCCTCGACGATGTTTGGATCCTTTCGTGACCATATCAACCATATTGATTAACTCGTCAAACTAACCATCACAAATTTTAATTGTGAGTTCTATATAATGATCGAAATGTTAAGAAAAAATAAACAAGTTCATTTTAAACTTGTTAGTTAAGATTAAAGATATGTGTACCTGGTTAACAATCTTGTCATATTTAGATAAACAAAGGTATTGCCTCTGATCATCATCGTACTCATCTTTTTTCCTCATCACGTACTTCTCCATTTATGAATATATAACCTTTTTAATATTTGTTAGACAAGTTTATATATAGAGGTATATATAAAACAAGCACTGGATGTTTTTTTAGCTTGACATGAAATAAACATGAGTTCTAATGATGAGAACATAATGGGAGATAAAAACTAAAATGGAATTAGTTAAAGATGTTACCAATATTCACGTGATTCAAGAAGTCTTGAAACCCGTTATTGACTAATCATGACGTCGAGGATACCTTAAAGACAAAGATAACTTAGGCTATGGGGTGTGCAGACATGAAAATGTTCATGTCTCAATACCACCTAGGATGCCACCTAGGATGACTCTCATGTTCTCTTGGTTGAGACATGGCAAGGGTGTGGAGACACCACAATGTTATGTCTCAAATACTCTAAACCATCCAATAAAAACAAAAATACCTAATGGTTCAAATAAAAAAAAGGAAAAAAGGGGATTGGACCGTCCTTTATGTCCCAAGCAAGACATTTGAGACGGGGGGAAGAAGGGACGGGGGAGGACATGGAAGGGGGACGGTGTTTGTGTCTGGGACATGGCAAAAAGTGGTGGGACGGGGGGTTGGGGCGTTTGTACACCCATCAGCCTTACAATACATTAGCACAAATATTTTACGATTAAATTTTAATAAGCCAAACTTTGCCTCTTTGTCCGACAATAATCTTTATTTCCTTACAACATTTTCAAGTTTCAAAGTATTTTCCTCCACCTGAGAACTAACCTAGTTAGTGGATACTGACGTGGACATTGACATGGCATGCTAACGCTAACATGGATGCTGACATGGCATACTGGAGCTTACATGGATGTTCACGTGGACGCTGACATGACATGTTGATGTTGACATGGATACTGACATGACATGCCATGTCATGTCAACGTCCACGTTAGAATCTACTAACTAGGTTAGTTGTCAGTTAACAAAAACTTATTTTAGAAAAATACTTTGAAAGTTATGACTGTTATGGGAAATTTTCTTACGTACAGATTATTTCCGGCTAACGAGACAAAGTTTGGAGTACTAAAATCCAATTTTCCTATTTTATATGTGTAAAAAGTTTGCTTTTTTCCATCAAACATAACAAGATACATAAGGTAACGTAGACATAAGTCATAACTCGCTTTGATGGCCAACTGTTGAAATAATATGTGTGATTCAGTAATTCAAATGATATAATATAAGTTTGATATTGTTATAAGTCATTGTGCTAATGTTGTTATAAGTGTGCAGTTGGGCTTGTAAAGCCCATCAATGATTCAGCTCAATAAGAAGCCCACGAGTCTTGCAAGCCTGGTAACAAGAGAGGCCCACAGCCTGGACTATATAGGGATGTTGCTGAACCATTAAGCACTGAACCATTAAACAATAAACTAGGCTGAATCTTAATGGGGCTCTCCTACCAATGTGGGACAAGTGTAACACCCCAACCGATGGCTGAAACATCAAGGTGTCACGTAGTGACGATTGTTCAACAGCACATGGACTAAATTGTAAATATTAATAGCAAACAAACTTTCATTATCCAAAAAGGAAATACAAAAGTCTTAATAGAAATCTAAAACATAGTTAAATAAATATTCAATCTTTTATTTAAGCACTAGGTTCAGCCTAAGCGTGAAAGCATGTAAGATCAAACGTCACCTGAAACATGTACAAAATAATTTCGTCAACACATATAATGTATTGGTGAGTACATCTGTTTGATATATATAGTAGAGTAAAATTTAGCAATTCAAGTGTTATTTGGCAAAATGAATTAAGTGGTATCCGGGTCAAATCAACCCTATGAAAGGAAAGCAGATATATATAGTATGCGCTAGTAGTAATGTAATACATAGCAATGACGAGGACTCTCAACAGAGTCACAAGGGTATATACCATAGTACTATTCATTGAAATGCCAGGCTGAAACGGTTAATGATTTGACAGGTCATAGATACACGAAATGACATAAGCAAACACACAATAGAATTGCTATTTTAGTAAAATGAAATAGAAAATTGATAGTAAGTACATGAGTCACCCCAAAGTAGTAAAACAGTAAAAAGGGGAAAGATATACTCACAGTTTGCGAAAGCGATCAAAATCCACTTAAGCGGTCGTGAGTTAAGTAATGGGAATTCCGAGGAATTCAACCTATAATGTGTAAGAATACTAATAAGGAAGTGTCTAAAAATTCTAAGGTAACTAGGGTCTAAGGCATTAGGGTTTGTTAAGTCGATTTGGGGAATTAGAGTTTTTATGATTAGTCGAATTAATGTAAAAGTTGTATATTAAAAATAATATACCAAAGTTTGTAAATATGATTTAGGTAATATAATTATTACCAATTAAATATTTAAATCAAAATATATCTGCATAATTATGACAAAATAATTTAGTTAATTACTTTAACTAATTATTATAAATAAATGCAATAATTATAAATAAATAATTATGTGTTTCACAATGATCTACAAATGGTAAATAAGATTTTCATACATAAAACATTTCTATTTTATAAGAAAAGTATTCATAAAATAGATATTTAATAGTACAAATAAATAAATTATTAATTATGTCTAATTAATCATAAATAAGACTAATAATTCAAGACATGATCCAAAAATGCTATTTTTATAGAAAATAAATAATTCCTGACGTAAATAAATGAACATAATTTTCCCATAATTTTTGTAAACTTATTTATATTTAAAACTGATTTAATGAGATTAAATCATGTTTAAATGATTAAAAATAGGAAAATTAATAAAAATAAATGTTTTCTAAACCAATAATTTTTATTTCAGTTCATGATGATTAGAAATATTTTCACAAAAAGTTTGAGATTAAAATCATTAAAAATGAATTTTTTATCAATTATTTATGATTAAAACAATTTAATTCAATAAAAATATAAAAATAAAACATTTTTCAGAAAATAAAAATGTGAATATGTTCTATGAGGTGTCAAGAAGCTACTCCTAAATTTTCATAATTTTTGGAGCAAAAATGAATTTATTATGAATATTCTAAGTTTATGATACTTTTAAAGAAATAATTATAAATATGATGTGTATATAACAAAAAATGAAACAAAAAGATTTGTGTGTGACAAGAATTGAACCCGCATGGTTCCTGCCCAATACCCACGCACACACCACTGCACCACTAATCAAGTTTGTTGGTTTATAATCAAATAAAACATATTTAACATATAACAATTATTCATCTTCTTCCCCAATTTCCTAGCTAAACCCTAACCCTCACCTTAAAAACAATAACCCGATTTATACACAATAATGGACCTGTAATAGAGGGCTATTAAAGAACAACATAAGAGGATCAAAACGGCATGAAAAATTAGGACTCACAAGGCGTAATGAGGTCGCAAAACTAAGCTTCAAGGGCCGCGCTATGTTTCACGATTTGGGAGGTTTTCAGCGATGATTTGTGAAGATTTTTAGTGGGTTTTAGGCGTGTGTTGTGCAGAAATCGAATGGTAATGTTGGTTTTTATAATGGTCGACAAAAACGTGCTATTAACTCAAAGCTTAAAATTCAGGCGGTTACACCCTTAAGTCCGATTAAACTCACTATTAAACGCGTTTATGATGCTTAACCATAGCCGAAACTGAAACATAATGATGGAGAAACGTATTGCAATAATTATTAGGGGTAATTGTACATTAAAAAGGGGTGTTTGGTTTCGCCGGAAATGCTTCGCCGGAACAGATACTCGCCGGCCGGAGGGGTGGCCGGAAAAACGTGAAGAGAGAGGGAGGGAAAGAAAAGAGTTTTGAAACTTTTCTTATTTGGCAGAAATGGTCCCTCAACCTTAACTTGGTTAATTTATTATGATTTTAGTTATGTTTTCTTTATAAAAACACTAACCAAGTTAGGATAATTAACCAATATTCTTTGAAAACTCTATAAACTTAATCTCTTTATCAATTTATCTAATAAACCTACGTCTTTATTAAAAATAACAAGTTGAATAAATAAAAAAAAAATTGATATTTCTCAAAACTTTTGCTAAACTTTTCACGTTTAAATTAAAGATTTAAAAGTAACTCCCGTTTTAATAGATTTGAAAACGTTGAAAGGTTTAGGGACTGTAATGGAAATATTTGAAGGGCCATTATTGTAAATTAGATGAAAGGTGAGGGTGACGGATGTCACAGTCTCCCCTACTTTAGAAAATTTCGTCTCGAAATTTCTTTCAAGTGAAGATTTCTGGTTGTGGAATATATGAGTATGTTATCGACGAAAAACACTTACGTATTGGTTCAAGAAAGGTTTACAAACTTGATTCATAATATTCCTAATTACAGATATAAGATCTACATAAAATTATAATCGTTTAAGTTTAACGTGCAATTACGGAGCATAGATTTTATAAGAATAAAATTGCCATTAGCAACCTCCACAACAAAAGGATGGGTAAGGTGAGGACAAGTTCGAGCAAGCAAAGATTCAACTTCTAACGAGACAAAACTCCTATCCATACCGGTATCAAACAAAACCGATGCATATAAGTTAGTAATAAGAAATGTACCATTGACAACGTCGTTGGTAGCTTGATCTTGGTTAGCATTGATGTTGAAAGCACGACCACGGGCTGGAGCTGCTTGTATTGCTGGAACTGCTGGGGTTTGCTGTCGTGACTGGATAAAAGCAGTTAAATGAGGACACCTATCTTGCCTGTGGTTAGGATCACCACAAGCATAGCAAGTTCTTGGTTGACCAGTCCTCTGGTTTTGAGCATTCCCAGGTTCAGTTTCTCGACAGTGAGAAGCAGTGTGGCCTGCTTTGCCGCAAGTGTCACACTTATAGCAAGGTCGAGTAGTTGGATGGTGAAAGTTGCACGAAGTGCATTTAGGGTACTGTAACACCCCAACCGATGGCGGAATCATCGAGGTGTCACGTAGTGACGATTGTTCAAAAGCACATGGTACTAAAATGTAAATATTATTGAATAAACCATAACTGTCTTACATGGAATTGGAAAAAAAAATACATTGTCTAAATGAAATGTAAATATTGAAATGACTGAATTAAAATAAAGCACTAAATGTCTCTTGCTAAAGCACTAGATCAAACTGCACCTGAAACATGTACAAAAATAGGTTTGGTCAACATAAGAAATGTTGGTGAGCATTCCTAGTTTTGATATATATAATATGTTAAAAAGATATACAATTCAAGGTTTGAAGATGACGCGATAATGGATCTTAATTGGGAAGTTTTGACTGCATTAATCCGTGTAGATGATGCGACTTGGTCAATCAATCATCATCATTCCATATTCGAACAAATCAACGCGTTTGGAGCTTGATTGATTGAAGAAATCACGCGACAGTTGACTTTTTATAGTCAACTGTTCAGTTTTCAACTTTGTATATAATTATAAAGATAGGTTTCAAAACAGATATCATGGTGTAGCCCAATTGGTTTGATGTGTGTGTGTATGTAATGACTCGGCTTGGGACGCGGGTTCGAATCCCATCCCAAGCATTTATTTTTTTACAATGTTTCATCTATAATATTATTATTATTATCTTATATTATGATTAAACGAACCCGAATGTATCATAGAATATTTTTTAAACGTTCGAGAATAAGGAAAATGTCACGTCTTATTAATTGTGGTATAACGTACATATAATTATAAGAAGAAATACAACGAAAAGTGACGGATGTCACAGGTACGAACCTGAATAGTTTCCCTGAACCTTTTGACTTTGGGGTGCAGTAGATGTGTTTGCAACAGGAACCTGGTTAAGGGGTGTAACAACAGCATAGTTCTGGTTTCCACCTTTTCGTTTCTTATTGGAACTAGAGGTAGAGACAGAGTTTGCTTGAGACGGTTCAGTGGTAGCAGGGGTTTCAGTAGGTCTTTTAGTACCCTTACGAGTTAGAGTACCATCCCTGACATGCTTGTCAGTAAGAGATGCTGCGAGACGAATGGCATCCTCTACAGTAGCAGGCTTGCTTCCCATAACCGAATCATGGATCTGAGGTGGCAGTCCCTCAATATACTTCTCAATAGCCAAGGATACCGGGGTTACCATACGAGGAATCAGTAAGCTTAACTCGTGGTAACGGTTGTTGTAGGGAACATTGTTTCCACTATCCTGCTTGTGGTGATAGAACTCATCCTCCAATTTCTTCATCTCACTACGAGGACAGAACTCAGTAGTCATGGCGATTTTGAAATCATCCCAAGACATAGCTAAAGCAGCTTCCGTCCCTCGAGCATGTTTTTCACCATTCCACCAAGTGAGCGCTCTCTTTTGAAGAACACCCGTGGCATGACGAACACGTAGGTTGTCTGGACAGTCGCTATTAATGAACGTATTCTCCATACTTTCGAACCATTCAAGTAACCCAGTGGCTCCCTCAGTGCCATTAAACTTTTTGGGATGACAGGAGTTGAAGTGCTTGAAAGTGCACTTATTCTCACTAGCCCCATCATTTCCACTTGTATTCCCGTTAGAGTTCCCATTCGAGCTACCGTTCAGGTTAAGGTTTGGAATAATAGCATTAATGATGTTAGGAACAAGTGTTTCCAACTTGTCATTGAGCATGGTCGCGATACGCTGATCAGATTTCAACTTAGCTTGACGCTTGGAAGCTCTTTTACGAGATTCGCGGTCAGACATCTACAAAAATAAAGCAATACTTATGAGATCCAATTTCAAGATTTTGAATGACACATAGCATACGAGGAATTTGCATAATTAAAGAGTAACTTAGAAATCAATATGGGAAAAGTTCAATAGATTAATGATGAAAATCAAATCATGATAAAAGCAAATGAAATATCAAGAATAAAATGAGATATTTGGGATTGTTTACCAGGAAACTGGTGACTAACCAAAGAAATTGAAATATTATTAGTGACTCGTGGGGGCGTACTTTAGCCTATAAGTGAATGCTCATCCCGAGAATTCCCAGGTAGGTAAACGGGTCCCTCGTCTGATTGGGATTTATGCGAATTACCAACCTAGACAGAAAACTCAGAATACAGGCGCTCACCCTTCCAGATTGCACGTGCCCCGTCACAAATAATTTCCAAAACTTTAGCGGATCTTGAAATGTGGAAAATATATATATTCTTGAGATGTGGAATTCACTCCTAACTCAAAGATATACTTACAAAAAGTAAAAATACGATGGAGTGAAACTGGTCACTAAGATAAGGATATCACTCCTAGCTTAGTGATTTAAGTTTCTTTTGAAGGGATAGATTCCTTGAGATTTGGACGTCTCCTATCTCGAAAGGAAAATATTCCAAGATAAATAAAATAAATAACAAAAACATATAAAGAGTGAAACTATTCACCAAGGTATGGGTATCACTCCTAACTTGGTGTTTTCGTTCCATTGGTAGAATAAAATCTTCTTCGAGTATAATGAAAAGTAAAAGGAGAAAATCTATCTAAAGAAATATGAAGATAAAAGAAAGCATATAAAGGGTAGCTTAGTTATAGTCTAGGTCAAAAGCATTTACTAATAACCTAATTCCCTATAACCATGGCTCTGATACCAATCTGTAACACCCCAACCGATGGCGGAAACATCGAGGTGTCACGTAGTGACGATTGTTCAACAGCACATGGACTAAATTGTAAATATTAATAGCAAACAAACTTTCATTATCCAAAAAGGAAATACAAAAGTCTTAATAGAAATCTAAAACATAGTTAAATAAATATTCAATCTTTTATTTAAGCACTAGGTCCAGCCTAAGCGTGAAAGCATGTAAGATCAAACGTCACCTGAAACATGTACAAAATAATTTCGTCAACACATATAATGTATTGGTGAGTACATCTATTTGATATATATAGTAGAGTAAAATTTAGCAATTCAAGTGTTATTTGGCAAAATGAATTAAGTGGTATCCGGGTCAAATCAACCCTATGAAAGGAAAACAGATATATATAGTATGCGCTAGTAGTAATGTAATACATAGCAATGACGAGGACTCTCAACAGAGTCACAAGGGTATATACCATAGTACTATTCATTGAAATGCCAGGCCGAAACGGTTAATGATTTGACAGGTGATGAGCCGGTCGTTACGGGTCATACAAAACCTAATTAACCTAGGTAGATAGGGTAAATAGGGTATCAATCCAAGGAGCGTGTGGTTAGTGAATATTGCTTAGTTGATTAAACGGTATTATTTATGAAGATGCTAGAAAAATTATGAAGTTTGTGCTTGGTTCATTTAAGAAGTTGATTTGAAAGGTTTTGTTTATTATACTGAAAACTTGAATTAAAACTATAAAAGTAAAAAGTAGTAATGGTTGTAAACAATTTAATTAAAAAGATCACACTAGGGTTTCAACAATTGAATACTAGGGATTTTAAAAATGGGTAAACAATAGTAATGTGATTGGTGTTAACGGAGTGATTGTTCAATAGGCTTAGGTGTCAAGTTTTATCAATATCGACGATAGAATAAACTACACTTCATTACCTAGAACATACAATCCTATGTTTGTGTTAAAGCAAGGAACCATGTTCATATCATTAGAAATTGGCACAAGATCAATTAACTAAAATGAGTTCAACATAAGGTTAATCACAATTCAACACAGTTAATTCAAACACAGAAAAACATAATCAATAGTTAAGAACAATACCTAATTTGTTTAACCCTAGATCTTCAAAAGTTTACATCCCTAATGTGATACAAAAGGACTAGCCACTCATAGCCATAGAGCTTGATTTCTTTTATCTTTGATCTCCTTCTGTGCGTCCTCAATCCTCTGTCCAAAAAACTATTATGCGACCTCTTCCAAGTAATAATGCTTCGTGCGCCGTCCAAAGAAACACCAATAATAAAACCTCAAAATATGTGTGGGCTCCTAATTGATGCCGTCCAAAAAATAAAATCAATCCTCCCCCCTTGATAATATTCGATCCTTCTTTTTCCAGCAAAACCGCCGCCAAAGAATAATAAACAATAAAAATCCCTGCGCGACTCCTCTCCCCCAATCTAATAAAACCCTTTTTGTGTTTTACTTCACTTTCACTTTGGGCCTTGTGATTCCATGTCACGTTTTTTATTGTTTTATTTTTTAATTATTATTATTATTATTAATGGTATTATGATCCCGTGCTCTCGACTCAGGTGTTCGGGTCTCGAATATAATTTGTACTGTTTTAGCCCCGCTCCATGTGATCACCTACCAAAAATATAAAATAAATAAATTAATAGTAAAAACAACCAACAAGTAATAAAATATATACAATACTAAAATAATAGAGTACAAGCATAAAACTAATTAAAATACTATCTAATCGACTCAAAAATATACAAAACTAGCAAATAAGCATGATGCGTGCAACCGCGCATCAACAGGTCATAGATACACGAAATGACATAAGCAAACACACAATAGAATTGCTATTTTAGTAAAATGAAATAGAAAATTGATAGTAAGTACATGAGTCACCCCAAAGTAGTAAAACAGTAAAAAGGGGAAAGATATACTCGCAGTTTGCGAAAGCGATCAAAATCCACTTAAGCGGTCGTGAGTTAAGTAATGGGAATTCCGAGGAATTCAACCTATAATGTGTAAGAATACTAATAAGGAAGTGTCTAAAAATTCTAAGGTAACTAGGGTCTGAGGCATTAGGGTTTGCTAAGTCGATTTGGGGAATTAGAGTTTTCATGATTAGTCGAATTAATGTAAAAGTTGTATATTAAAAATAATATACCAAAGTTTGTAAATATGATTTAGGTAATATAATTATTACCAATTAAATATTTAGATCAAAATATATCTGCATAATTATGACAAAATAATTTAGTTAATTACTTTAACTAATTATTATAAATAAATGCAATAATTATAAATAAATAATTATGTGTTTCACAATGATCTACAAATGGTAAATAAGATTTTCATACATAAAACATTTCTATTTTATAAGAAAAGTATTCATAAAATAGATATTTAATAGTACAAATAAATAAATTATTAATTATGTCTAATTAATCATAAATAAGACTAATAATTCAAGACATGATCCAAAAATGCTATTTTTATAGAAAATAAATAATTCCTGACGTAAATAAATGAACATAATTTTCCCATAATTTTTGTAAACTTATTTATATTTAAAACTGATTTAATGAGATTAAATCATGTTTAAATGATTAAAAATAGGAAAAATAATAAAAATAAATGTTTTCTAAACCAATAATTTTTATTTCAGTTCATGATGATTAGAAATATTTTCACAAAAAGTTTGAGATTAAAATCATTAAAAATGAATTTTTTATCAATTATTTAAGATTAAAACAATTTAATTCAATAAAAATATAAAAATAAAACATTTTTCAGAAAATAAAAATGTGGAAATGTTCTATGAGGTGTCAAGAAGCTACATTAAAAAGGGGTGTTTGGTTTCGCCGGAAATGCTTCGCCGGAACAGATACTCGCCGGCCGGAGGGGTGGCCGGAAAAACGTGAAGAGAGAGGGAGGGAAAGAAAAGAGTTTTGAAACTTTTCTTATTTGGCAGAAATGGTCCCTCAACCTTAACTTGGTTAATTTATTATGATTTTAGTTATGTTTTCTTTATAAAAACACTAACCAAGTTAGGATAATTAACCAATATTCTTTGAAAACTCTATAAACTTAATCTCTTTATCAATTTATCTAATAAACCTACGTCTTTATTAAAAATAACAAGTTGAATAAATAAAATTTTTTTTGATATTTCTCAAAACTTTTGCTAAACTTTTCACGTTTAAATTAAAGATTTAAAAGTAACTCCGGTTTTAATAGACTTGAAAACGTTGAAAGGTTTAAGGACTATAATGGAAATATTTGAAGGGCCATTATTGTAAATTAGATGAAAGGCGAGGGTGACGGATGTCACAACAAGAAAACTAACCATTAATAGGTCGAACTTAATGATTCAGCACTTAACCATTCAGACCTCTTAATAATTCATCACTTAATCAAACAAACAGGCCCTTATATATTTTCTCTCTCACCTATTTTCTCTCTCTAGTGTGTATTAGGGTTTGTGCTCTGATTCATCTTGTAAGTCTGTTCTTGTATTATTTCTTTCTGGATCGTCTGCTGATTATCATTAGCAGACTTGTGGTACTTTGTATTTCCAAAATCCAGTGTTTTACTGTATCTTAGAGGGTGTTTGGGATTGATTTTCAAAACAACTTATTGACTTATTGGCTTTTCCAAGAAGCGAATAAGTCAATAAGCTGTTTGTGTAACCCAAAAGCACTTTCTGTTTTGACTTTTGACTTTTGGTTTTTAAGGGTGGAAAAGTTGTTTTTGAGAAGTTAGAAATCCTGGCTTTTGACTTTTGGAAAAAAAAAATTAAAAATCTACCACCCATATAACCAATATTCACAATAAGTTAAGCGAAACACTTAAAAAAAGACAAGATATTGTCTTTTTGACGTTTATCATCCCAAAAGCTAATTCAAACACTTTTTTTAAAACTCCTTTTCAAAAAGTCATAAGCTAATAAGCACTTTTGCATTTCCAAACTCAATCCCAAACACCCTCTTAGTAGGGCTGTAAAGAAACCAAACGTTCGGCAAAAGGTTAGTGAATTGTTCGGCGGGAAGTTCGTTTGTGTTCGTTCGTTTAATAAATGAACGAACACAAACAAAAAAATCTGTTCGTTTAGTTAAACAAACAAACATGAACAAAGGTCGCGCTCGTTCGTTTATGTTTGTGAACGTTTGGTAACGTGTTCGTTTATGTTTGTTTGTGTTTGATAGTTCATTAGGGTTTCTAAATTTTTATTTTTAATTTAAGTACTTCAAATTTCTCATTATAGATTATTTAATATTAATTAGTGTATCACATAATAATATTAATTCACCTATTTTGATTAACTATTATTTTGGGTAAATTAAATAATGTTTTCAAGTTAAATTGGATAATTTTATATTTTTATATTTTTATGAGACATTATGTTATGGTAATTATGTGAGCAAGATTATATCATGTATTTTTGGGTAATTAGGTTAGTATATTTTGGTGACGATGTATGTGATATAAATGATAATTTTTCCCAAAATTTAATATGTGTTAGTTTGTCCCCGGTTTTGCTCATGAATGCTTGTCTGTGTTGGTTTATATTCATTTGTGTTTGTTTGTTTTCGTTTTTTCCTGATACCTAAATTTAACAAATAAACACAAATGAACACGAACTGAAAATCTCGTTCGATAAGTGTTCATGAACAGTTCATGAACACATTATTTCCTTAACAAACAAACACAAACACGAAATCTCGTTCGGTAAGTGTTCATGAACAGTTCATGAACACATGATTTCCTTAACAAACAAACATGAACAAGGCCTTGTTCGTGTTCGTTTGGTTCGTTTACAGCCCTACCTCTTAGTGTTTGGTTGGGAGTTTTTCTGGTTTGGGTTATAATAAAAGTTTTGGTCACCTTTTATCGCTATTTCTGTGTTTTGTGTATGATTTTGGTCTTGAGAGAGATTGAGATGTTTAAATCTATTATTTTCTACACCTACCAAACATCTGGTAACTACATATGGACATGGGCAGATTTACGTTGAATGTTACGGGTTCCCAGGAACCCATCGACTTTTGAAAGTTTAGTAGAATTATATATATAAAAAAATCTTTAGGAACCCATAGATAAATATTATGTGAACCCATATCAATACGAAAATCTGACCTTGTTCCCGCTAGATAAGTTGCTTTTGATTTTATGATGAGGTCTCGAGTTCGCGCCTCCTTATCCCTTTATATTTTTTTTATTCAGGTGTTGGCGTTTAATCATGCATCATGTGGTGGTGTGGATAGCCAAAAGACAAAGGGGTACATGCACTGATCGGGTTTGTCCCGATTGCTAAGTGTTATGTACCTTATGTCCAAGGCTTGATACCAAACCACATTGAGCCGGAGGTCTCACTGGAAGCAACCTCTGTATTCTTAGGTGTAGAGGTAAGGCTGTCTACATATTACCCTCCTTAGACCCTACCTTAGCTTTGCTATATGTGGGATTAATTGAATATGATGATTAATAGATAGAATATATATAGTATGATTTGAATTGATTTGAATTGTAATTATGTGATAATCTCTATCTATAAATAGAGACCCTAATGTATCATTATATATAGATGGTAAATCAATAGAAGGAGGCAAGCATTATACTCTATCATGGTATCATCCTAAGAAACCCTAATTCTGCCGCCTTCTTCTCTGTCCCACACCTCCTTCTTCTTCCGGCGGCACCTCTTTCTTTCCGATCCTTACCCGCAGACCTTCTACTTCTCCTTATCTCCCACCATGTCTTCCCATCCCAACAATACTATCATCCCCACTGTCAATCTTGAGTCTAAACTTCACCCAGCTACTACCATTACAAATATTAAAAACTACATACATGACTACATATTGTCAGGCGATTAAAGTCATCGCGGATCAGCTTGCTAATGTCGACGCTCCGGTCGAAGGTGATCGTTTGGTTCTTCAACTTTTAGCAGGTCTCAATTCTGATTACGAGGGCATCTCCACCATCATCAAGAACACCCACCCTCTGCCATCTTTCTATGCCGCTCGCTCGAAACTGCTCCAAACAGAAACCGACAAAAACGAGCGAGCCCTTGCCACCGCCAAAACAGCCTCTTTGGCTCTTTCCGCAACCACGCAAACCACCCGACAAAATCCTCCCACTTCCCAAGATAACACCCGCCAACCACCCACCTACGGCCGAGGCCGCCGCGGCCGCTTTGGTCGTCGGGGACGAGGTCGTGGTGGATACGGCCGCTCACAAACATCTGCTACACCTTTCTGGCCTAATACGTTTGGGAGTTGGCCTACACAGTGGCCCCAACAAAGCCTTTATGGACCGGCCCACTTCACACCTTTTCCATTTCCTTGGGCTAGCCCTCCATGCCCCTACCCAAATACCAACAAGCCCACAAATTCAACCCAACAACAGTCAGCCCAACAGCCTGGAATCTTGGGCCCGAGACCTGCTCAGAATCACTATGCCGCGTACGCCCCAACGGATATCGAGCAAGCCATGTACACGCTGTCTCTACAACAACCCGACCTGACACCATACATGGACACTGGAGCATCTTCAACAATGACCAATGATCAAGGTGATTTTCACTCCTTTACTAACTCGTGCATTGCTAAAAATATTATTGTAGGTAACGGTGATACAATTCCGGTTATAGGCCAAGGTACCAAATACCTACCCAAACCATTCCCACCCTTTATCCTCAAAAATGTCCTATACTCACCTAAACTAGTTAAAAACCTTATCTCAGTTCGTCGTTTTACTAGGGATAATTTAGTGTCTATTGAATTTGATCCGTTTGGTTTTCTTGTGAAGGACCTCAAGACGCGGGCTCCGCTCCTGCGGTGCAACAGCAGCGGTGATCTTTACCCTCTGGTGCTAGGGTCTTCCTCCATCACTCCACCAACCGCCCTTGCCGCCATCACAGCTGACCTTTGGTACCAACGTCTTGGTCACCCAGGACATCAACCTTTACTTTCAATTAAAAACAATAGTTCTATTCATTTTGATATTTTTTCTAATAATGTTTGTGATTCCTGTGTTTTGGGAAAAAGTATTAAACTTCCATTTTTTGCTTCTATTACATGCACTACTTTACCATTTGATATTATTCATAGTGATGTATGGACCTCTCCCGTTATTAGTTCCTCGGGTCACAAGTTTTATGTTTTATTTTTAGATGACTACTCCAACTTTTTGTGGACATACCCTTTAACTAATAAATCAAACGTCTTCTCCGCCTTTTGCCAATTTGCTTCAACTATTAAAACTCAATTTAACCACACAATTAAAACGTTTCAATGTGACAATGGCCGTGAATATGTCAATAATGCCTTTCAAAACTTTTTTACCACCAACGGCATTCTCTACCGTCTCTCCTGCCCCTACTCGTCATCACAAAACGGCAAAGCCGAAAGAAAAATACGTACCATCAATAATCTCATTCGGACGGTTCTGTCTATTGCTCTATCAAAGGGGTGGTCCGTTCATTAGTTGGACGTCACCAATGCATTTCTTCATGGGAATCTCCATGAAACGGTGTACATGTATCAACCTATGGGTTTTCGGGCCAAACGGTTTCCTGATTATGTCTGTTCTCTCAAGAAATCACTATATGGCCTTAAGCAGGCACCCAGGGCCTGGTACCAGCGGTTCACCGACTTTGTTCTCTCCATTGGTTTTCAGCACAGCAAGAGCGATGCCTCTCTTTTCACTCTTCATCAGGGCACCCACACAGCTTATCTTCTTCTATATGTGGATGATATTCTTCTCGTCACATCCTCTGATCAGCTTCGCAACTCACTTATGACTAAACTTGCTGGCGAATTTGCCATGAAGGACCTAGGTCCCCTCAGCTACTTCTTGGGTATTTCTGTGTCTCGCACCAATAACACCATGTTTCTCTCGCAGCAGTCCTATATTAGCGAGATCATCACACGTGCCGGTATGCAATCTTGTAACCCAGTTGCTACTCCAGTCGACACCAACAGCAAGCTTAGTGCAACAACCAGCGAGCCATTTCATGACCCCACTTTATACCGTAGTCTTGCCGGAGCTCTACAGTACCTTACGTTCACTCGTCCAGACATCTCCTATGCCGTCCAACAGGTATGCATGCACATGCACTCTCCCAGGATTGACCACTGGAATGCACTTAAACGAATCATCAGATATATAAAGGGCACTTCTACACACGGCCTTACACTTCACGGCTCATCCTCTCAGACTCTAGTGTCCTACACTGACGCAGACTGGGCCGGCTGTCCCGACACTAGACGCTCCACCAGTGGTTACTGTATTTATTTTGGGGACTCTCTCATCTCCTGGTCGTCAAAACGCCAGAGCACAGTTTCCCGCTCCAGTGCTGAAGCCGAATATAGGGGGTAGCTAACGTCGTTGCTGAGATATGCTGGTTAAGAAATTTACTGCTTGAACTCCGCCATCCTCTGTCTCGAGCCACCCTGGTCTATTGCGACAACGTCAGTGCCATTTACCTCTCCGGTAACCCGGTGCAACATCAGCGCACCAAACATATCGAGCTGGATATTCACTTTGTCCGGGAACAGGTTCAACGGGGTCATGTGCGCATTCTTCATGTTCCAACTCGATTTCAGATTGCGGATATCTTCACTAAAGGCCTGCCTCGGGTGTTATTCGAAGACTTCAGAGACAGTCTCAGCATCCGGCCTCCTCCCGCTTTGACTGCGGGGGTGTAATAGATAGAATATATATAGTATGATTTGAATTGTAATTATGTGATAATCTCTATCCATAAATAGAGACCCTAATGTATCATTATATATAGATGGTAAATCAATAGAAGGAGGCAAGCATTATACTCTATCAATGATGATGATGATTCGGGTGTTGGCGTTTCTCTCACTCCGTTGCTACAGATCCTTGTCTTTTTGGATTAATTTCACTCTCTCAATATAAAATCAGCTTTTTATTTCCATCTTTCAATATATGAAACAAAATTCCAAAAGAACCAATAATTGGGATGGAAGAAATGTTGAATGATTCTGAAAAATCATTGGAGCAGGTTTTAGAAATAAAAATACGATATGCCAACTTTGAGAAAATACTTGGTTTAATTTAGTGAAGATAAGGACTAAATGGAGGTGCTAAACAATGGTTTTGTTTGAAATTTAGGGCTAACAGAACAAACTTTTAACATTTGGTTGCGACCGGACCCGCCCGAAAATTTTACTATTTGGTTTTGAGAAATTTGATCAATGAATAAAAGGAATTCATAGAAAAAAAAAATTTTGGATCCGTCATGAACTTTATTAAGAAAAATTATACTGCTTCTATAGTAAAGTCACATCATGTTACAAGAAATGTAATAAACGAACTAATCACTATGGCTTATACCATCAAGTGAAATAAGAAATGTTAATTACCAGGCATTATCCACCCTGTTATGATCATTTTGCACCTTTATAAAATGGTAGTGACCAATGGATGTATTATGACTCCTCCAACCTTGTGATGCATGTGAAACAAAAATATGACCAAAAATGTGTGATCATACGTTAATAGTAACGGGTATATTATACACAACAGGTTTTTCTTTAAACATTAACAAGTTTATTAATACTAATAAAAGGAGATAATTACAAAATTAAGGTTTCTCTCATGTGAATTACTCTAATAATAATTTAATGATTTAGGCCAGCTTATAGATCGACACGTATTGATGATGATGACAATTGACACCATCATAGAAATATCATTATCTTAGAGACGATATGTTACAATGTCACATGCATATTGCATGTATATATATCTAACTAATTTAATCTTGTATAGTTTTCTACCACATCAATATCCCGTTTGTGAATGGATGGCTTACAAATTCATTTCAACTAATGTAACTATAGTAATAAAAGCATGCATGCAATGTGATTAAAGTCAACTATAATGAAATTTTCATTAGCTGAGTAATCATATTCATTTTCAGATGTCTATCTTCTTGTGCATTTATGTGTATTGTCATTGTTGTGCGAATGTATTGAGCGTTGATGTATATAAATTATAGTGAGTGTGCTGTAATATGGAGATTTGGTGATTGGGTATCATATATTCAATGTAAACAATGTGGACCAATCACTAAGAATCTTAGTGATATGGGCCACACATAGAAATACTCAATCAACCATGTTTATAATGTTAAAGTTTGAGGATGAATGAGGACCATGCGAATGAACCATTTGCCTGATGGAGAAGGGGCGAATGAGCCATTCGCCCAGTAGTGATCTGCACCTATAAATAGGTGATCATTATCCTTCGATTCACCTCCCCATTCCTTAAGAGTCAAACCCTTGTGTGAGAGAGAACCCGGTTGAGGGGGATCACGGTTGTGTGATTTCCCCGGTGTCTAGTGTTGATGTAAACTCTTTTGGTTCAATACAAATCTGTGATATATGTGATGATTCGTGTTTATCTTGTTTATTTGACCCTTTTGAGTTGTACGTCGTTCTTCATCACACACTAAGATTCGGTCTATCATAGATCTGGTCTATGAAATTTCACTATCAATATATATAATAAAAGAATTTATTGACCCCGTTCACCAACAATAACCAAATTAGAGAAAAAATTCTAACTAATATAGTCAAAATACACATAATAATAAGAACATATGTAAACGTCCCAAATAATCTATGTATAAAACTTAAAACAACTAGGGATGGCAATCAACCCCGAACCCGATGGGTAAACCCGAAACCCGACATATTTGGGACGGGTTTGGGGTCGGGTAATCGGGTATGGGTCCGGGTATGGTATTAGTTTTTAATTTTTTCGCGGGTTTGGGACGGGTTTGGGATTTGATGATATACTCGTTTACCCGACCCGATTACCCGATAAAGTATACCCGTTTACCCGACTAGATACCCAATATACTTTCTAATATATCTTTTTAAATATGTATACATAATATATCTAATTGTCCATTTACATTATCATCTTGTGCTAAAATTACCAAAAATTAGTGTATACTATTTGTTATCTATGTCTTTGATTATTTTTATATGATTTAAGTATTTTATATTTGTACACTATAATCATTTACATGTATATTTAATAATGCTAAATGTAATTGGTTAATAGTTACCTAATAAATGCCCATCGGGTTTTTAGTCGTATATACTCAATGAGTAAGTTTAAAAATTAATGGGTTTACCCGAAACCCGCGGGTATACCCGATACCCGATGGGTATTTACCCGATACAAACCCGACGGGTTTTGGGTCGGGTTTGGGACAAGCATACCTAATCGGGTATGGGGTTGGGATTACCTAAACCCGTCCCAAACCCGACCCATTGCCATCCCTAAAAACAACATTAAAAATAAAGCCCCTACTTTTTTCTTTTAGGCTTACCTTGTTAAGATTGAGTTCATTGAAAAAAAAAAGAAGAAGAAAGAAAGAGAAACCGCAACTAAAACATATAAAAAAATTCATAAAAACAATTCATTTTTTATAATCTTTTCTGAAGAAAACACGTGATGAAGCCATTTTAATTAAAAAAAGTACAAAATATTAAAAGCATTTGGGAAAAAATAGTTTTTTTACAAAAAAAAAAATGGTATTATTTATTTAGACAACTACTACATATGTGTATATGCAAAAGCTCAGAAAAATTGCGTAAATATGTTTTTTATTCTTTGTAGATAAGTATATTATGATTATTTTTTACATATAAAACTAACTAGGTATTTGTTGGCCCGCGCTTCGCGGCGGGCGCGGCTGTTGTGCATACATGTTTAGTAGTACGTTTTATTTGAAGTTAAAGTTAGAAAAAATGTGTCAATGCTTAGCTAAAAGGTGGCATATTACGTGGACCAATAGAAACATAATATGTGGACGACCTTACGATACATCCACTCGGTAGAACAATTGAATCATCTAGATAACTATACTGGTATTGAAAGTATTAGTCCTGAAAAGCGGCAAAATTTGTTACCGGTAATGATACCGAAGTGCACAAATTACGTTAACGTTGCGCGTTGAGGTTTTGGTGGACGTTAAAGATCGCGCGTCGTTGTGGGAGCTTCTGTTGCGTGGAGGGTTTCGTGGACATAAAGGATAATATTAAGTGGCTATTATTCTTGCGTGGGCTTAAAAAAAAATACTCGCGGCTAAAAGCTAAAAGTTTGGTTGTCAAAGTTAGAAAAAATGTGTCAATACTTAGCTAAAAGATGTTGTGGTGGATGTGACTGTAATGAAACTTTAAAAAAGTTGGGTTGTCAAAGTTTAAAATCCTAAAAGCTAAAAGTTTGGTGGTCAAAGTTTGAAATCTTAAAAGCTAAAAGTTTGTTGGTTAAAGTTTGGTGGTCAAATAAGTTAGTAAGAAAATTAGTGGCAAAATGCAATTATAATATCAATAAATTATAAAGTAAATATAAAATATTAAAATATTGTTTGTTGGCTGGCGGCTACGCATCTTAGTTGAAGGGCACTATTAAAGTGTCCTTCAATTAATATATAGATAATTATTTTCTAGTTCCTTACTTTTTTTTATAGTTCGGCAACGAACATCTTCCTACCATTACTAAAAGTATATGGGGACATACTAAAAGTATATAGGGATAGCGGCATAGCTTGTTGCTCGTTTACCCACTATTTATATGTAATTTGATTTTAGTTTGTGATAAAATAGGGTATTGGCAATGAGCTTTTAAGAGCTTTAGAAGCTTCAAGCTTTTAAGAAAAAAAACTCATACTTAATAAAAAGTCTTGTTTGATTGAGGAGCTGGAAGCTTTTAGGTTTGGAGAAAAAAACTCTATAGTGAAAAGCTACTAGTAAACGTTTAAGAAAAACCTCTACTAGCTACAAGCTTTTAATTAGTCAATAACACAAATACCCATTCTATTTTAAAAATAAAATAAAAATCTTCCTTACAAGCTTTTAATTATGTCCATTTTGATCATTTTATACATTTTATTAAAAGCTCCAGGCAGTCTACCAAACACCAAAATAAATTTAAAAAACTACCAGCTATTAGCCACCAGCTAGTTTTGCCAAACATACCCATAATGTGTTAAATGCATATGTAAAACATGATTAGGTCATTCGTAAGCCCAGGAGTGCAACTCTTGCGAGTAAACTCATTTTTCATATGATAAGAATAATCTTTGACATATTCCTAACGTCATTACATATTGAGATAAAAATCAGGTGGATCAACATGTTTTATAATTATCTTGGTGTTAAAAGGAAGAAATGGAATGTATTTTATTCAAATATAGGTGAATTAATTTGATTTTTCAAAAAAATACAATTTCCTTTTTAAAAGTTTGTAGTAAAAGACTAAAAGTATATATTTAAAATGTTTTGATGCGAAAAGCTAAATACTGGCCCTTGGAAAGAAAATGTGTTATGGACCGTTGGTGATCAATTGGCAGATTTAAACGAAAAACCTGGTAGGGCCGAGCTCAATATGGTAGGGCCGGACTTAATAGATATAAAAAATTTCGGTAAAATTTATACTACGAAACGAAAAAACTGGGTGGGCCGAGGCCCGGTCTGACACTCTGGCCCTAGTGAAGAACCGCCATGCATTGGTGGATCCCAAGTTGGGTCCATTGGGCCGAATATTGGCATAATTCATTGATTTCACTCGAAGATGTTGCAAGTTGCAACCGTGATAAACACTTTACACTGATCGGCATTAATTTTACTAAGAACTGCAACAAGCAATGTAGACCATTTGCTTGCTTTTTTTGGCCATGTGTTTGCTTGCTACTACAGTCCTGGCAAAGTACAAAAGGTATAAACATCTAGCAAATTTTGAAATAGTTGAATCAATTTGCTTGCTGCTAACAATGTGCACTTTTGTTTTGTTTAGTGCCTTTTAGTTAACAAAAGAATACTGTTTGATGGGTTAAATTGTTTTTTTTTTTTTTTTTTTTCGTAATTTAGTTGGATTTTTTTTTACTATGCATCATTTATCAGCTTTAACTGGCGTTTTTAGTTTCGTTCATACCAAATATCTTACAAGTTTTTTTATTTTTTCGATCATTCTAAAAATGTGAACAATAATCTGTACTCAGAAGAGTTTGCCCATTCACGCCCTTGGGGCGGTGTTTTGCAATGTGAAATGGGGCGCTAATGGGGCATTTCACGCCCAATTAACCCCTCAATACAGGTGGTCTTAAGATTTTGAAACCACCGTGACAATTTCAAATTAGTTAGTTTTCAAATGATATATATATATATATATATATATATATATATATATTTAAATTACATACACTATATATGGAGATGTTCCATTTTGCAGTCTGGAATATGCTACAAAGAGGCCGAAAACTGCCACTATGTAAGGAGTTAGGTTGCAGATTGGTAACGACGCACATTGTTGGTTGAGATCTCTTCTTCAGAGACGTGAGAAACTGCCATTTTGTAAGCAATCATGTTACAAACTACTTTTGTTGCCAACGGCAAATCTGCTAGACAAAGGCCACGTACATGTAGTTTTAGTTTTTGAATTTTAGTTTGTAGAACATAGGCCTCTCTCGTCAACGATGCGGTAGATCCTGTCATTAGCTTGTCAAGGTGTCTCGTAAACATCTTTTGTATCGAACACACTTGCATGTTCAAAAAACCTACGCCCATTTTAGAGTTAATAGCCAAAATCGTCCTCGAGGTTTGACCAGTTTTGCCACATCAGTCCAAAATCGAAATCTGTTACATCTGGGTCCTTCAGTTTTACTTGTTTTTTTTTTTTTTTTTTTTTTGCCAAATTCGTCCCTGACACTAACCCATTTAAATATTGTCGTTAAGTTGAGGGGCGTTTTTGACTTTTTACCTACGAAATCGAGGGCATTTTAGACATTTTGTATACTTTATTTATTTTGAATTTTTATTTCTATTTAGCCTTTAAATACAAGAAAAAAAATAAAAAATAAAAACCTTTAAGGGGGAGAAAGCAGATAGAGAGAGAAGTTGTGATAGAGAGAGAGGGAGAGCAGAGATAGAGAGAGGGAGAGAGCAGAGAAGCTAAGATAGGGAGGGAGAGAGAGAGAGAGAGCAGAGAAGAAACCGGTGTTGTGCAGGTGAGGGTTTCGATTGGGTTAAGTGTTATGCACGTTAGGGTTTCGATTGGGTTAAGTGTTGTGCAGGTTAAGGTTACCAGAGACAGAGGAGGTCAATGATGTGGGTTCAGGTGAGGATCCGTCACCCTCATCTTTTAGCAAGTTTTCAATTTTAGCCCTTAGTTTTTTTTTTTTATTGTAATTACACTACGAGTCCCCGTAAATCGAATTGATTATGAAAGTTCATCTTTAAATCAATGAATTTTATTTACTACTTTGTAAACTCCGAAATCTTCAATGATATTTATTAGGATTTAAAATGGGTATTAGTAACAAATTCTATACAAGTTTTTAATCTATAAAACGTAAATAGAAATTGGTTGTCAACTTCTAAGAAACCGTCGTTCTTTCCGAATCCATACCCGCTAGCGTGTTAAATACCATTAAATGGTTTTAAACAAATAACCTACAACCAATTGAATGTCATTTTAAAACCACCAAACATTATAATATTGTTTAACAAATATGTTTTTTTATAAATAATCAAACTAATAATAATAACACTAATATATAAAAAAAACAGGTAACCTTGTTTTGTTAGAAAAAAAAAGAAACGAAAAAACGGAAAATTAGTTTAATGCATTTAAGTTTCATTCTTGTTGTAAAACAAATTCTCCAAATCTTGAGTATCCTTTCGTCAAGATGCTTGAAACCAAAAACAAATAATCAATGCCATTATTGGCATATTAAAAACCAATTAAAATGACAACAATCAGTGCAATATATTTAAAGCCATATGATCAAAGTTTAATATATTGCACCACTAATTATTTGTGGCTCGGTGGCAACTAGCCGGAACCCACCAGTGCCCGATACCACGAGTCATTCATCACGGTTATCCCAGTCTTCCATAACCACCGGTGTAAACCACTCCGCCCCATTTCTTTGTCGGCGCCACCGCTGACGGTTCAGTTTGCACCGGCGTATAAGCTATTCATAGCCGCACCAACCGTCACTTGCTACCTATTGGTCTCGGCTCTTTCGTTGCAAAACTGGCCATTCGAACCATCGTTACCGTCGCAAATTCATAACCATAGGTACGATTCCATATATTTTTTTCTATATCAAGGATGCTTTGAACTTTTATAAACACGTTTTATGTGGGGTAGGAATACAGTCATCATATTAAAAGTTTATTTGTAAAATGGAAAAAGAAAACAATGGAACAATATTGGCATGAGCATGGGTTTGGGCATTTGGTGAAACTAAGAAGTTGATGAAAATGGGTGGTGGACAAATTGTTTATTCAATTATATACACAAATTTTTTTAATATAATTCAGCCATATGTGTTTGCTAAATCTTTAAATCCATACTTAAAAAATGATATTTAAAATGAATCAATGTTTCCTTTTAAATTTTGATAAATATGTATATGAATACATGATTTATTATTTTCTTTATGGTTACGAATAACCATAATTAGTTATATGTAAACTTCCCTTGTATATTAACTATCAATTCAATTTTTTTTATAAGTCTAATTGATCATAAAATTTACACTAATAATTGATAATCACAGTAACCGACATACCGAACAATCTTCACGTCAAAGATTCATGAAATTAATCTCGAATATTTTATATACTTAGGTTGTCATGAATTCCATGTGCAATGTTAGAAATTCTTTTAAAGTTGATCTACACGTTTAAGGATCAAGCATAAGTCATCTCGTTGATTTCTTTTAAGTTTATCATCACAATCAATGTGAGTATATCTTTCCCCTTTTTTACTGTTTTACTATTTTGGGGTGACTCATGTACCTATATATTAATCAAGTTTCAATTTCTTATACTTAATGCAATTCTCATGTGTGTTTGCTTTATGTTAATTGGTGTGTCTATGACTTGTCAAAATCATTAACCGCTGGGCGGCCTAGCTTTTCAATGAATAGTACTATGGTATACCCCCTTGAGACTCTGTTAAGAGAATCTTGGTCATTGTCTTGTTAATTCATTATTCAGTTGGTTAGTCATGTGTTAGTCATTATTCTCAGGCTTGGTTTTGAACGGATATTACTTATTACATAATTGCAAATGGTACCGCACATGAATTGCTAAACACTTTTTCTACTATATGTATTCAAAACAGGGTATGCTCACCAATACAATTTTTGTATTGACAAAATTATTTTGTACATGTTTCAGGTTATTTTGAGATGCATTCTTTAAGCTTTCGGATTTATATTTATATTTTGACTTATTGTATTTCAGTTTAATTGCCATTTAGAGCCGTTGTATCTCTTTTCAATGTAATAAACTATTTAATCAATGTATCAATATTTACACTTTTAGTCCATGAGCTATTGAACAATCGTCACTACGTGACACCTCGATGTTTCCGCCATCGGTTGGGGTGTTACAGATTGGTATCAGAGCCATGGTTATAGGGAATTAGGTTATTAGAATGCCTTTTAGCCTAGTCTATAACTAAGCCTACTTTTACGAGTCCTCTCGTGTATATTTCTCTTTATCCTTATATTTCTTGCAAGATATTTTTGCTATGATTTATTCTCATTATTCTTTTCGATGTTTATGACGCTCGTATTTCACAAACGAAACGATAACACCAAGTTAGAAGTGACATCCATACCTTGGTGATTAGTTTCACTCCTCTATATGCTATATATCTTTGGGATAGGAGTGATATCCACACCTCAAAGAGTATTTCCTCCAAAAAGAAACTTAATCACTAAGCTGGGAGTGATATCCTTAACTTAGTGACTGGTTTCATTCCACAATCGTTTTCAATTTTGAAATACATCTTTGAGTTAGGAGTGAAATCCACATCTCAAAGATCTATTTCTGCATCTCGTTTTTAATCTCGCTAAGGTTTTGGAATTTACTAGTGATGGGGCACGTGCAATCTGGAAAGGTGAGCGCCTATATCCTGAGTTTTCTGTCTAGGACTGGCATTTCGCATAAATCCCAATCAGACGTGGGACCCGTATGCCGACCTGGGAACTCTTGGGATGAGCATTCACTTATAGACTAAAGTACGCCCCCCACAAGTCACTGATAACATTTCAATTACTTTAGTTAGTCAAAGTTTTCTATGGAAACAATCTCAATGTTTTATGATATTGATAGTTATGTTTTGTTCATCATTCATAGACTCAAATGATAAATTATGAATTTTCTTAAATATTGGTAATCTATTACATGCGTTAATTTTATCATTCACGTCATTTTAAATCTTGGTCTTTTAAAACACGTTAGATTTACACATACTTCATGAAATGGTTTCATTTTGCATTTTACAAACTTGTATTGCATATTTTAAAGGTCAAATGTAAATCTTTTGTTTTCATATCACGTATCCAATATATGTTTTCGGGAGAAATTTGCAACTAATAATAAGCCTTATAACATTTTTCAAACTCGACTTCTCGTAAACACATGAAAATGTGTATTTATGAAGATTTTTCAAATGAACATGTTTTGAATCTAAAACACACTTCGGTTACTAAAACGTTATCCTCATGCAGTACTATTATTTTTTTTAACTATATCACAAAGATTGCGTAAACTACGTTTTTGATAAACGAAAATTTATCCTATTACACTCGCACACTTTCAGTCGCAAAACTTTTTGACCTAACAAAATATTGGACATATCCTTATCAGAATATTACTAATGTTATTTTATCATATAATGCATATATGTAAAACTAACTAACTTTAAACCCTTATGTCAGTAGACTATACGTCTGTTCTACGTACTCTCACTTGCCGTAAATTTCATTATTATATTCTTGCACCACTTTATTCATGTTTATTTCTAGCACGTTATTTGTGATTATTTTCACACTGCTTATTTGCAAGAGTTCAACTCGTTTACTTCCATTTTGTGCAATTGAGCGATTTACTCGATTTAAATTATACTATTCTTTCAATCAAAATTTTATGCTATACTTATATACTTACGCATATTTGGTATGCATATTTTTCCTGTTTTGAGCAAAACCCTGTTAGACTTACATTATTTTGTTCATCGTCATGGCCAACGAACATACTAGTTTATAACTCCTATGAGATCTAAGCCAGTTCCCACGTACGACTCGGATTAGAGTATTTCTTTAATCCGAGGGGAACGGTGTAAACCTCAGAGTTTATCAAAATGAGTGTTTAGAGCCAACGATGTGAACATAAGTTATCGGTTAAAGGTAAACCCGAAAGGGAAAGACCTCTAACCATATCATGATTGAACATTACTTCATTACAGTGGCTATTACATATTTGCACACATTTGTTTCTTGTATTATTTATGTTAGTGTTATGGAAAAGCATAACACCCTAGTGTAAGGTAAATCGATGATTACGGTCCGGAACGCAATCATGGGTTTACAGGTACATGGGGGTGGTGTGTAATTCTATTTAGGCTGTTGGTAGACAATAAGTACGAGTCCAAAGTATCGGGAGTGTGGTGGGTTAGCTGCGGTACAACCTATATATAAGCATAAACGATACTGCGGGAACGGACTAGGAGTTTGACCAAGAACCTACCCATTACTGTATAGTTACCTCTTCATTAGATCGTTGACTAATAGCTAGAATTTTCAATAAGAACATTTTACCTAAGTTTCAATTAGTTTGGTTGGAGCTTTTCTTGTTGACCATCTTTTCAGAAACCCTTAAACTTTGTATACTCTTACACTCTCTGATAGTCGAAATCCTGTTGCCTGTCTTTAATAAAGTTCGGGCAGAAACCTTTCTAAAGTAGGGGAGACTACCTTCATCAGTGCCTTTTCCTCAACCGTTACACATTCCTAAAAACTTTTCTCATTTAAACACCCAACTTTCTAACTTTGGGTTAACTGTCAAAAGAATTTGGAACTCTTACTTCGGATATTAGACAACTATTTTAAATTTTGTCGAACCATAAATGATGAAGTCTTCTTTTATAGTAACCTCCACTTGAAGGAAATTTCGAGACGAAATTTTCTAAAGTAGGGGAGACTGTGACATCCGTCACCCTCATCTTTTAGCAAGTTTTCAATTTTAGCCCTTAGTTTTTTTTTATTGTAATTACACTACGAGTCCCCGTAAATCGAATTGATTATGAAAGTTCATCTTTAAATCAATGAATTTTATTTACTACTTTGTAAACTCCGAAATCTTAAATGATATTTATTAGGATTTAAAATGGGTATTAGTAACAAATTCTATACAAGTTTTTAATCTATAAAACGTAAATGGAAATTGGTTGTCAACTTCTAAGAAACCGTCGTTCTTTCCGAATCCATACCCGCTAGCGTGTTAAATACCATTAAATGGTTTTAAACAAATAACCTACAACCAATTGAATGTCATTTTAAAACCACCAAACATTATAATATTGTTTAACAAATATGTTTTTTTTTATAAATAATCAAACTAATAATAATAACACTAATATATAAAAAAAACAGGTAACCTTGTTTTGTTAGAAAAAAAAAGAAACGAAAAAACGGAAAATTAGTTTAATGCATTTAAGTTTCATTCTTGTTGTAAAACAAATTCTCCACATCTTGAGTGTCCTTTCGTCAAGATGCTTGAAACCAAAAACAAATAATCAATGCCATTATTGGCATATTAAAAACCAATTAAAATGACAACAATCAGTGCAATATATTTAAAGCCATATGATCAAAGTTTAATATATTGCACCACTAATTATTTGTGGCTCGGTGGCAACTAGCCGGAACCCACCAGTGCCCGATACCACGAGTCATTCATCACGGTTATCCCGGTCTTCCATAACCACCGGTGTAAACCACTCCGCCCCATTTCTTTGTCGGCGCCACCGCTGACGGTTCAGTTTGCACCGGCGTATAAGCTATTCATAGCCGCACCAACCGTCACTTGCTACCTATTGGTCTCGGCTCTTTCGTTGCAAAACTGGCCATTCGAACCATCGTTACCGTCGCAAATTCATAACCATAGGTACGATTCCATATATTTTTTTCTATATCAAGGATGCTTTGAACTTTTATAAACACGTTTTATGTGGGGTAGGAATACAGTCATCATATTAAAAGTTTATTTGTAAAATGGAAAAAGAAAACAATGGAACAATATTGGCATGAGCATGGGTTTGGGCATTTGGTGAAACTAAGAAGTTGATGAAAATGGGTGGTGGACAAATTGTTTATTCAATTATATACACAAATTTTTTTAATATAATTCAGCCATATGTGTTTGCTAAATCTTTAAATCCATACTTAGAAAATGATATTTCAAATGAATCAATGTTTCCTTTTAAATTTTGATAAATGTGTATATGAATACATGATTTATTATTTTCTTTATGGTTACGAATAACCATAATTAGTTATATGTAAACTTCCCTTGTATATTAACTATCAATTCAATTTTTTTTATAAGTCTAATTGATCATAAAATTTACACTAATAATTGATAATCACAGTAACCGACATACCGAACAATCTTCACGTCAAAGATTCATGAAATTAATCTCGAATATTTTATATACTTAGGTTGTCATGAATTCCATGTGCAATGTTAGAAATTCTTTTAAAGTTGATCTACACGTTTAAGGATCAAGCATAAGTCATCTCGTTGATTTCTTTTAAGTTTATCATCACAATCAATGTGAGTATATCTTTCCCCTTTTTTACTGTTTTACTATTTTGGGGTGACTCATGTACCTATATATTAATCAAGTTTCAATTTCTTATACTTAATGCAATTCTCATGTGTGTTTGCTTTATGTTAATTGGTGTGTCTATGACTTGTCAAAATCATTAACCGCTGGGCGGCCTAGCTTTTCAATGAATAGTACTATGGTATACCCCCTTGAGACTCTGTTAAGAGAATCTTGGTCATTGTCTTGTTAATTCATTATTCAGTTGGTTAGTCATGTGTTAGTCATTATTCTCAGGTTTGGTTTTGAACGGATATTACTTATTACATAATTGCAAATGGTACCGCACATGAATTGCTAAACACTTTTTCTACTATATGTATTCAAAACAGGGTATGCTCACCAATACAATTTTTGTATTGACAAGATTATTTTGTACATGTTTCAGGTTATTTTGAGATGCATTCTTTAAGCTTTCGGATTTATATTTAGATTTTGACTTATTGTATTTCAGTTTAATTGCCAGTTAGAGCCGTTGTATCTCTTTTCAATGTAATAAACTATTTAATCAATGTATCAATATTTACACTTTTAGTCCATGAGCTATTGAACAATCGTCACTACGTGACACCTCGATGTTTCCGCCATCGGTTGGGGTGTTACAGTTTTGGTGCGACGGTTGTCGACATGTGAACCTTGTTGTTTAGCTGAACCTTGTACAGGCTGCTACAGAAGTTTTGGTTTTTCAAATCAGCCCCGGCATCAAGAAGGTTCTCTAGTTTAAACCGATGCTCTTCTTCCCCAAAGAATACAAGATCTTCACTTTTTTCTTCCTGTTCGACTTCGTTCAAGCTCATGATAATGGAAGTTTTAGGGGAAGATTGGAGATTGTTCTTCAGGTTCTTCTTTTTCTTTGACGAGTTTGTAACCTTCAAAATCACCACACGAAAAATCATGCCAAGTAATGCTATTAGAACAATCTCCACAATAAACACACTACTATGCGTCGGGGTTTTTTAATTATTGAATGGTGAAACAAAAATTTAGAGAGAGAGGGAGAGAGAGTCAGATGATCAGATCTGAGGAAGAAGAGGGGTTTTAAAAGAGTGGAACCCAAAAAGACAAAAATGTCCCCAGTGTTAACGAAATAACTTAACTGGGTTAGTGACTTAGTGTCAAGGACGAATTTAGCAAAAAAATAAAAATAAAACAGAAGGACCCGGATATAAAAGGTTTAGGTTTTGGACTGAAGTGGCAAAAGTGACCAAACCTATATTAACTTTCCATTTTATCTTACGTTATTATGCCAACTTCTCCGACTAATCAAATTATCTTCTTTTTTTATAATTAATTTATAGGAAAAAGATCAAATACAAACAACTTTTCGATACGAACTGTATGAACTGAAGGAAAAAACACGCGAGACATGTATAACTAGAGTAATTATATAATATACACAATTCAAATAGACATTATACCCTGAATCAGTGAATCCTAACTATAAAACCCACAAATAATAGAATGTTCAAAAAGTATATTAAAAAAAATCCATAATTAGTTATGCATATCCGCAAGTTTAGTTAAGAGTTTCATTTTATAAAGACTGAATTACAAGTTTTGTCCTTCAGATTTATACCAGATTGCAAAGCATGTCCTTTAACTTCAAAATTGATTGGTTTTGTCCTTTATCTTTTAAAATCCTGCACGTTATGTCCTTTATGGCAAACTTGGTTAGTTTTCTCCGTTAAGTTTGGTCATGTGACCAGCTCGTGAGGGTATTTTAGTAAAATCCTCTTATCTTCTTCCCCAACTTAAAATCACCTAAATATCTCCACCCCACCCCCACCCTCTTTCTACTCTTTCACTCATCATCAACAACACTCCACCATCCACCACCATATCCAAACCACCATTTTGTCAACCATCACAATCGTCACCCTCAACCTGAAAACACCCGCCGCCGTTCATCTTTCTAACCCCCCTTCTCTCGCTACCTGCAACCACAACCAAAATTCATAAAAAAATCTCATTAGCAATCACTCTCAATTCTCATCCTCAACAAACGATGCGGAACTATAATTAACAAGGTTAATCGCTTCAATCCCTTTTAAGGTTTTCGGTTCAAATTAGGGATTCTTTTTGTTACCTTAAAATTTATTGCTTACAATCGATGTTTCCTCTGTAAGCACCAACTATAATTAACTGTTTATATGTAACCTTGGTGGCATAGGGTTAAAGATGGCGTCTTTTGGTGAGTCTAATGGTGGTGGTAGTGGTGGTGGTGTTGAAGTTGGAGGTCGATTACAAGTTGCTGGTAATGATCCATTCCATTACCCCTCCCATTCCATTACCTCTTCCATTCCATTCCCTCTCTCATTCCATTACCTCTTCCATTCCATTCACTCTCTCATTCCATTACCCCATACCAAACAGACCCTAAGTGTTCTTAAAGGCGTTGCCCCAACTTCACCTTCTATAAGTCCAAGTTACTAATGAGTCTATTTTGACTTCTAGACGATGGGATCCAGACTTTACCAGAAATACAAAGAGAAAAAAATGCGATAATTTTATAATGCTTGGTAAAAAATATCAGTTTTACAACATTAATCATTATTTACACACAGTTGTTACAATTTGTGCTATAAAAATGTAATGTAACTTGTAAATTTTTTAGGGGTTGTTTGGTTGATTAAGTGCTGAATCATTAAGAGGTCTGAATGGTTAAAAGGCTCTGAATGATTAAGTGTTGAATGGTTCAGCTATGCACCAAGTCCAAATGGTTTAGCTCTTAACCACTCTATTCACAACATTTTTTAGGTTGAAACAAACAGTCTGAATGCTGGACAATTCAGAGCTGAATAGTTCAGAGGCTCAATAAAATGCTACACATTGTATTAAAACATTACTATGATAACATGCTTCAAATAAAATTTAAAAATGGGGTATTGGATTTTAATAATCCAAAGTTTTCACCATTGACCGATAATAATCCCTACTTCAAAAATTCCCAATTAATAATCCCAACTTTTAAACATTTGGCTTGTGGTAAACCATTTTTAACTAAGGACTAACTGGGTTAGTTTGTGCTGACATGACATCTAACTAGGCTGATGATGTGTACAACTTAATCTGACGTGGCATATTATCTTATTTGTTTATTTATTTATTTTAATTCCACCATCATCATTTTTCCAACCACCACCACAAAAACCAGCAGCATCCTCTTTTAACCAAACCAATGTCAAAAATAATATTTCAACTCCTTCATATCCATCCACGTATCTTGATGGTCTCTAGTAAATTGATCGTTCAACTCCTTCATATACATCCACCACCACCGCCTTTGAACACCATTTCCATTGGATCTACCACTACTACCGTCAGAGCTACCACCACCGTCTTTGACCACCTCTATTGTCGGATCTACCACCACACCGTCGAATCTACCACCGCATCTTCTGTAAACTAAAAACACCATCATCAACTATCTTATGAGGTCCAAAACCCTAAATAGTTTAGAGGCAATACGACGTTGTTGCAACCGGGTCAGGACGATGACTCGATGGTGGTTAGGGTTGGGGTTTAAAGGCAGCAACGACGGTGGTGACGATGGTGGAGGTGTTGGTGTGTTTAGGACGCCGACTGACCTGCGGCGATGGATAACTGGTGGCCAGAATAGAGAACAGAGGTGGTAGTAGGTTACCAGAAAATGGAGGTGGTGGTGGGTTGTGGTGGCAGGTGGTGGTGGTGGTGGGTTGTAGTGGCAGGTGGTGGTGAGATGTGAAAAGACTGTTTTGTGTCTCGTTGTTGTTGCCAGATGTTTGAATAGATGTTGTTGCTAGCTTGCCAGCTTGTCACTGTGAAAAGCTTCTGCGATAATGGTTTGTTAGTTTGATCTAATGAAACTGTGTAGGTTATGTTTGAATAGATGAAAATGAGATGATTTATTTTGTTATAATGTGAGAAAATAACACATAAGCATGTATAATGACATGTCAGATTAAGTTGTACCACGTCATCAGCCTAGTCAGATGCCACGTCAGCACAAACTAACTCAGTTAGTGCTTAATTAAAAAATGTTTACCAGAGGGCAAATATTCGAAAGTTGGGATTATTATTGGAAATTTTTGAAGTAAGGATTATTATCGGTCAATGGTTAAAACTTTGGATTATTAAAATCCAATACCCCTTTAAAAATTAGTTCAGATATAGACGTTTACGGAAGGAAAGAATCAATATCCATTTTCCAAAGCCTTTTGGTTTGTTTTACAATACATATTAATATTTATATTAATGTGGACGAAACAAAGACCGTTCTTTGTTTTCAGCACCCTCCAAACAAATGAACAATACATTCCATAATATATGCCATAGTTTCTACCCATGCTCACTCATTACGACCATGCCATGAACCTTATACACATACACATACATATAGATACATATTGATGTGTGTGTATGTGCGTACGTGAATACAATATATACGCACAAATTATATATACAATATATGCACATATAGGGTGGTATGTCAAAGTGTCAAAACAAATATAAAACTATAAAGTCACACTCAGAAACTTCATGTATAACCATTTTTTACATCAGTTTGAAAAGAAATATCAGTAATAGTTTCAAAATACCAATGTTTGGTAGGAATCGAAGTGATAGGCGCCACCTTATTTCCACATTCTTTCGACGCAAAACCACAAAAGGGGCGTGGTTCCACTTTCCACACCGTCTGAAAATTGACACTTCATATTATATATTATATACTATAATTGTAAGACAGTTTAACAGTGTACAAATGATAACATGAGCCGCCCAATAGGTGGATGCCACATGCATCCACCACATGACTTTGTTTGTTTATTCTTATTCTGTTGGTTTTTATTATATATAAATAACTTTATGCTTTTAATCGAAGCTTCATTGCTGGCATAGCGGTGGACTCCTTTTTGTTACACCCATATATGACATAGAGTTCGATACCCTTTCAAGGTAAAATTGTTTTTTTTCTTGCTTCCCCTTACGGTTTCCAAATGAAACTTACATTTGGCAGTTTTTTGCCTAAATATGATTTTTTTTTTTTCTTCCCATGATAGTTAGTAAATGAAACTTACATGTGACGTTTATTTCTTACATTTGATTTTAATAATTAAAAAAAGGCAGGTCTATTTTTTGTTATTAATTTACAAATCTTTAAATTTTTTTTAAAAATCAACCAAATCCGTCGTTTAATTTTTTTTTCTCTTTGGCTTGCTATAGCATATACCAATCACAGCAACGTGCGAAACATCTGCTATAACATGTGTCGGTATTGTAAGGAACCAATACCTACAGAATTACCATCGCATTGTGCGAAGGAATGCGGAAAAATCGTTGCCTATAATACTACTAAACACTCATGCATAATAAGCGCGCCCCGCAGCGAAGCACGGGTTAACTAAGACCCTAGTTTATATTAAAAATATTACTTGATGTTAACTATATAACACGATCTATTTCAAGACCTAAAGCAAAATAAATATTTTAGGATTTTTTTAAGACACTAACCTTTATCCAAACTTAAAAGTGATAAACAACAAAGCTATAAACAAATACCAGCAGTCCAGTACTCTAGTCCTAGATGGTTTGGATATATCAATATGATAACTGGTTACGCAATTAATTTAAAAAAAAGAATTTGATTATAATAACCTAAACTATTTGAAATTGGTCACTGGCACCTCCAACTAAAAAATTGGCTATATATAACTTGAACTATTAACTTACTGGATGCATGCTAACACCCAATTAACTGATGCCATTAGTTGGGTTGCTGACGTGTCACTCATTTAACCCAATGCAGCGATGATGTGTATTAATGTATTTAAATTAAAAACCAAAAAATAAAAAAAAATCCACATGATCATCACCATCTTAATATTAATAAATCAAATGAGATCGACTTCCTGCAACATCAATGATCGTTGATAAGGAGGAGAGAGAGACGAAGGAGAGCCACCGTACCACCACCTATCCAGCAGCAACAGGTTCCGGTGAATAAGAAACCCAGTACCGGAAAACAATCCAGCAGCAGAAATCGTTACCATCTCCGTCGCCGTCACTTCTCCTCACCATCACCACCATCACAACCACCACCAATCCACCCCTGAAAACCCTACTCTATTTCCAAACCCTATTCACTATTTTCCCTTAAATATTATTTTTCACAAACCCTAACCCAAGATTCACAACAACTAGCTCAATCCATAGATTATTCTTCACAGTGGAGCCAATAATAAACTCAACAGTTAATGTTATTATAATAATCTTCTTCGTCACTCTCTGTCTCAATGGTGTCAATAACAGACTCAACAGGAGAACTCATGTGGGTAACCATAACTCTCCATCAGTTAATCGTTGCTCCATCGAATCAATTTTTTACAGTGTTGGAATTAAAAGAACAATACAACGAGGTACGGTGGTGGTGGCTGTAGAGAGAGAGGGGTACGGTGGTGGTTGGTTGTAGAGAGAAAGAGAGGTGCGGTGGTGGTGATTGTAGAGAGAGAGAGAGGAATGGTGGTGGTTTTAGAGAGTGGGTTCAGATCTTTCAAATGAAGAAATATGTGTTTTATGATGATGATGATGATGATGATGATGATGATGTGGAAAATTATTTTTATTTTAGGATTTTGTTCCAATCGGCATTAACACATCAGCATGTGACTGGTTTAAACGAGGGCCCCACCATCATTCCAACACGTCAGCAACCCAAATAACGACGTCAGTTAATTGGGTATTAGATTCCAATAAGTTAATAGTTCAGGTTATATATGACTAAGTTTTTAGTTGGGGGTGCCAGTAACCAATTTCAAATAGTTTAGGTTATTAAAATTCAATTCCCCTTAAAAAACAATGGTTTTAAAAAATTATTTTGCATGTTTTTACAATCATTATAAGGTGTTTACTTATCAGAAACAAAATATAAAAAATTAGAGAAATCAATGTCCAGCGTTGTCATAAAAAGAAAGCCACAATCGCTATTTTTTTTTCTTCTAAATTTTGACTGAATTGCATTTTTTAGTCAAACGATACAGACATCTTCCATTATTGACAAAGCATGATGATTATTGTATGTGGTCGGGTTGTTGCAAAGGAAGTAGTGAGAGGGTCACTCCACTGCCCAATGGGACAAACACTGGAACAATGTAACAATGTCACAAAAAAGAACACTCTCCAAACATTTACTTACATCATGATAATACGTATTCTCACACTATATCTTTGTCGTAAGAAGAAAGAAATCCACCTGCTAACATTGTTGCAGTTTTACATTTTGTCGTTTCATTGTCTAACTTGAAGTGTTATTGAGCATTTTCAGTGATTCAGTGAACCAAAATCTTCCGAAGCCCTGAGCGACTAAGTTAGAGAGTGTTTGGGATTAAGTTTCAAAACAACTTATTGACTTATTGGCTTTTCCAAAAAGCCAAAAAGTCAATAAGTTGTTTATGTAATCCAAAAACACTTTCTGTTTTGACTTTTGGCTTTTGGCTTTTAAGGGTGGAAAAGTTGTTTTTGAAACGTTAGAAATTCTGGCTTTTGGCTTTTGACTTTTGGAAAAAAATTACAAATATACCACCCATACAACCAATATTCACAATAAGTTAAGCGAAACACTTAAAAAACAACAATTTATTGACTTTTTGACGTTTCTCATCCCAAAAGCTAATCTAAACACTCTTTTTAAAACTCTTTTTCAAAAAGTCATAAGCCAATAAGCACTTTTGACTAAAAGCACTTTTGTATCTCCAAACTCAATCCCAAACACCCTCTTAGTTTCAACAAAATGCTACATTAAAATTTTCTAAATTTCAAGTAAATTAATTAGGAAGTACAAAAATTGGGATAAACTAGCCTTGGGATTAAGATGGGCTAAAAATTAGGATCGGAGGATGTGAGACCAAGAAAATATGGCCAAAAATTGATTGTTATATAAGTGAGTGGCAATTTTCGAAAGATCCAAACCAAAAGTGGGCACTCCTCTCGGACAATAAATTCACGGACGGTATGGCCATCCTTTCCCCACATCTACTTTTTTTTTTTTTTTCAAAAACAACCCCTAAACAATTAAGTTAATTCCATCAAACTAAAAATTAATGCATCTGTGAAACATCAATTCTAATTTCTATCGATATTTAGGGTATGTTTGGTAATGAGCTTTTAGGAGCTTCTAGTTTTTAAGAAAAAACCTCTTGCTCAATAAAAAAAAAACTTTGGGTATATTTGGCAAAACTAACTGTGCCTGTAGCTGGTGGCTAGAAGCTATAGTTTTTTAAATATATTTTGGTGTTTGCCAAGGTAGCTTGAACTTTTAATAAAATGTATAAAATGACCAAAATAGGCATAACTAAAAGTTTGTATGCATGTTTTTTAATTTTTTTATGGTAAAATGGGTATTTGTGTCATTACTCGTTAAAAGTTTGTAGCTGATAGGAGTATTTTCTTAAACGTTAGTACTAATAGCGTTTCGATATAAAGTTTTTTCTCATAAGTTAAATGATTCAAACTCTCTCAACCAAACAAGACTTTTTATTACAACAACAACAACAACAACAACAACCATACCCAGTAGATCCCACAAATGGCATAGCTATTCGTAGGGTCTGGGGAGGGTGAGATGTAGGTAAACCTTACCTTTACCCGATAGGGCAGAGAGGCTGCTTCCAGAGAGACCCTCGGCTCAAAACAAACAATAAGAAACAAACTAGACTAGCAATACAACGGCATAGTAACATAACAGGTGGTGGCAGGAAAGCATAGTAAAATGTAGATATGCATTGTGAGACATAGTAATATATACACAAGTGTAGCATCATAAACCTTTATCTAGCTGTTAAAGGGTTTTCCTAAGCAAAGTCCCCCTAGAGTGTAGTAAACTACACTTACCACAAAGCAAGGACCTAATTTTGTCCTCCTTAAAAGCCTCTAACCTTAATCCTACGTCTTCACGAACTCCTATCATGGACCATGTCCTCAGAAAGGTGCAGATCTAGCATATCCTGCCTAATTCGCTCATCCCAGGTCAAATTAGGTCTTCCCCTACCTCTCTTCCCCTGCACACTGAGGGTCTCCACTGCTCTAACTGGTTTCGACGTCAACCTCCTCTTCACGTGACCAAACCATCTCAATCTCCCCTCCTTCATTTTACCCGCTATACTAACCACCCCTAGTCTTTCCCTAAAAACCTCATTTCTTATCCGATCTAACCTTGTGTGCCCACACATCCACCTCAGCATCCTCATCTGTGACACCCGGCAAATTCTGGTTAACAACGTTGTCTAGATGAAAGTCTACCTTAGCGAGTCACGCGTATATTGTACTTAACTGGGTTAGTTAAGTCGGGTTATGGTTCGGGAACTATTGGTTAGTCTAGAAGATCATTGGATGTTGGTCTAGAGGTTCGTTAGATGTCGGTCCTTAACCAAGTGTACAAACGGTGACGATTTGTAGGATCGTCAGGGCATACGGAACGTACGAGTCTCGAGTCCCGGGAATTGGTGAACGAGTGTAAATATGTGTATTTACTTGTGTTATGTGTTTACAATCATTATGTGACTTGTCGGTACATGAATATGCATTAACATATGTTAAAACGGGGTTTAACGCGCAAAACACACAAGACCAAACCCTATAGGCGAGTAGGAGGTCTACTCCCCTATAGGGGAGGCGAGTAGGGAGCCCTTAAGGGCGAGTAGGCCCTACTCGTGTGTAGCTAAGGGCGAGTAGGCCCTAATCACATGAACTTCAGGCGATTACAAGCCCTAATCGCCTGAAACTGTTGCATACTCGCTAGTAACGTGCTGGACGACTAGAAACGCCTATAAATACAATGCTTAACCTCCTAAACTTCCTAATATCAACCCTAGTCGTCCCATAACCGCCCCAAACACATAAACAACCTCTGGAAGGCGATTTTGATCAAAAACACAAGGTTTCAAGGTCTAACCATCATTCTTTCATAATCCTAAGGTTTGATTCATCCATAACACTTTGTAAACGTTTTTAATCAATCCCTAATGGTCCAGACCTGTTCATAAACGAAAAAGCTTTCTGAAAATCGTCAATAAGGGTTGTTAATCGGATTATAACTAATATGCATGCATTATGAGTATGTATGATTAGAAAGTTAGGGTTTTTATGATTCATGATGATGGATTGATGTGTTATTATGTTAGGTCAGAACTGATATTGATATTATGATGCTAGAAATCTCAGTAATCGGTTATTAGTGTTATGATTACGCGTGTTTGTATGATGTTGCATGCTATGTGAATTGGTGTTTGGATTACTTGGTTGCATGCAGGACTGATTATACGAGGTTGAACGAAGGGTTTTGGGTTAAACATGTTTAGGATAGTGTTTGGGATGATATTGGGTAGTTACACACGTTCTGGATCTGATTTGGAGCGTTAAACGCGCGAAAAACCGGAACAGCAAGGTTACAGGCGAGTAGCATTCCTAATCGCCTATGTTATAGGCGAGTAGGATGCTAATCGCCTATGTTATAGGCGAGTAGGATGCTAATCGCCTATAACACAGGCGAGTAGAGGTCTAATCACTAGTAAGTTCAGGTGATTAGCCCTAATCACTAGTAAGTTCAGGGGAATAGCCCTAATCACTAGTAAGTTCAGGGGAATAGCCCTAATCACTAGTAAGTTCAGGGGAATAGCCCCTAATCGCCTATAATAGGGGCGAATAGGACTTCTAATCGCTAGTTGACTTTCCTAAATGCTAGTTGACTTTTCCTAATCGCGTGTACGGCTGCTGTAAGTGTAAATTAGCATTCCGAGACCCGATTTAACATGTAGTAACATGCTAGGAACCCCGTAACATGTCTAATAACTTGGTAACATATATTTGGATGTATTTCGGTGATACGTGAACTATGTGCTATAACTTGTTGTGCGTTAACGTAGGTTAAGTGTACTTGCGTTATTGTACGTTTTGGAGCGTAAACATAACACGGGAAGTCTCGGGTCACCAATGGGATGTCGAGTCTTGTACTTTGGGTCGGTTAAACAGTCACGGTGTTTTCAAACGAACTTGGTTATGGTCTGGACATCTAGGGACTAATTAACCTGCGGGTTATTAGTCTAAGTACTTGTAACTGTCGTATGTTAGGTCGCCGCTTTACGGGACTAGCATAGCAGCTGAGTTTACTCGGGTTAAGGAGTAACGGAACTTAAGGTGAGTTTACGGCCCCTCTTTTAAACTGGTTTACACTTTTCGGGGGAGAAAACATGTGTTAAAACGATTATTTGGTAATTACTGTCATACTATGGGTTTACACTGTGTACTACACGATCTTTGGAAGTCCCGGGGGGAACCATGAATGTGCGGGTTTGCACAACGGGGAAATGTGAATAGCGCTATTGGGAGTGACCAACCCCGCTCGTCGACTTGGAGGGTCGGCGGGTGCATATTGTCTCAAACAGGAACAACAGGAACATCAGGAACTACATCGGGCATACTTTTGGTATTCGCGTTAGTAATGGTTTTCCAATCGTGGTAGTAACAAAACGTACGCCTAGCTAGCGTATACTGGTTTTCTATTTGTTATAGTATGGACAGGTGGACTTGGTACTTGGATACAAAACCTGTAAACTCACCAGCATTTTTGTGCTGACGTAAACTTTTACATGTTTTCTCAGGTCGCTAAGGTAGCACGAATGGAACTAGGGCGCACGCGTCTGCACGGCGTCTAGGTAGAGTTGCATGATTTACAAACATTGAACATTGGTTTATTATTGAATAATTGTTTTGAATAAGCTTCCGCTGTAAACGGGGATTTTAAACTATGTTTTGAAATTGCATTTATAATCATTTAGACTTGTTTATTGTGATCGTTGGTTTGGATCCTGGTTTGTCATGCGCCTCGCGGTAAAACTCCGCAAGTGGATTTTGAGGGTGTGACAGATTGGTATCAGAGCCAATGGTTATAGTGAACTAGGACTGCATGTAGAGTCTAGTCTATAGCCGAGTCGCACACACTAGACGATCACATGGTACTAAACGTTATAGTGGTTTACGTATGGTCTTGTCGGGGTGTCTCTAAATCGTTGGTCTTTCTACGTTACATCATCCGTTCTATCTTAGGTTGGGTTACTTGTTTTCTAGGCAGTGTGGTCTGTTGGAGTAACTCGTGTGCTCTAGAGATTTGTCCAAGGCTCGGACATCTCCCTTTCGCACTCCAATAGAAACACTTGTCATGAACTACCGTAGTATTACGGCGTATAGCTAAGAGTCTATGTTCGGTGATTTGAACTTTGAACTAGGAGAACACTTGGAGGACCATGTAGAGCGTTTTATCATTTTGGGTGCACACAAAATCATAAAACGAAATGCATGGAAGCCCTAGTGAGCTCTGGGTTTGAGGGGATAGTCCTGGATTGGATCTAGCTTTGATCTTGTGAACATTAGTGGTTATCTTTAATTGCGAAACTAAATTTTCTCGTTCTTTCTGCCAGAATCATGTCTGGAGTGCGTGGAGGACGTGGAGGTGGTCGCAATGGTGGACGTGGTGGTGGTCGCGGTGGTGCTGGCGGTCGTGGTGGAGGTATTAACCTATCACAGGCTGATCTGAACAACTTGCTCCAGGCTGCCTTTCAGTTAGGGCACAACGGTGGTGGTAAGTTGTTTTATCCGTTTTCTTTGCCTCATTGGTGAACCTTGTTTACGTTATTCGTGGTTTCTCATACGTTTCATTTCAGGTGGTCCTGTTGACCCACCCCCACCCATGTGCACCTACAAGATGTTCCGGGACTGTAAGCCCCAGGAATTCTCTGGCACTGAGGGTGCGGTTAGCTTGCTTAGGTGGTTGGAGAAAGTGGAGTCGGTATTTCTGATGTGTAACTGTCTCCCAGAAGATCGGGTGAAGTATTCTGCTGCGTTATTTCAGGACGTGGCATTGACTTGGTGGAATGGTATCACCCAGAACATGGGTATTGGGGAGGCATATGCTATGCCATGGGAGAACTTTGTGCAGTTGCTGAAGCGGGAGTATTGCCCGAGGGAAGAGGTACAGAAGCTGGAGCATGAGGTGTGGAACCTCAAAATGACTGGGTCGGAAATCGAGAAGTATACTGTGAGGAGGAATGAGTTGGCAGTGCTGTGTCCCGATCTGCACATGCCAGAGTATCGTAAGATTGAACATTATGTCTTAGGGTTAGTGCCGGAAATTGCAGGGTTGGTAGCTGCTGGAAATCATCCTACTTATGCGGAGGTAGTTCGATCGGCCCATAGGATGACCAACTTAAAGGTGAATGAGGGGATTTTGCCTGCGAAAGGTTCGACTGTTAAGGCTCCAGAGAACAACAAGCGCAAGTGGGAAAATGACGGGAAAGGATCTGGGTCTGCACAGCAGGGTAAAAGGTTTGATAATGGGGGTTCATCTTCTTCGGGTAATAAGCAGGGTGGTTATGCGGGAAAACTGCCCAAATGCAACAAGTGTGGACGCCATCACCAAGGGAACTGCGATAGTAACCGTTGTCACCGCTGCCAGCGAACAGGCCACTATGCTAAAGATTGTCGGGCTACACTTCCATCGACTCAGGCTCCGACTAACAGCTCAGCTCCGACTATTCAGGGGACTACAGGGAAACAGGGATGCTACAACTGTGGTGACACTGGGCATTACAAGAAAGATTGCCCAAAACTGAAGCAGGGTGGGAACAACGGGAATGGTAACAACGGGGGCGGCGGCAGAAATGCACGTGCCTTCGTCATTGGAGCTGCTGAGGCTAGGCAGGACCCTGACACAGTCACCGGTACGTTTCTTCTCAATAATCGTTCTGTTAGCGTGTTATTTGATTCTGGTGCCGACAAGAGTTTTGTATCCAAGGATGTTAGTCGACTGCTAGATGTAGTACCCGTACCATTAGAGACCAAGTATATTATTGAGTTAGCTGACGGTAAAACGATTGAAGCTACTAGTGTTCTTCGGGAGTGTCAGTTAGAGTTGTCGGGTTTATCGTTTCCCATCGACCTTATGCCGGTACCTTTGGGTAGTTTTGACGTTGTGGTAGGAATGGATTGGTTATCTTTGTATCGCGGGGAGATTGTCTGTTACGATAAGGTTATTCGGATTCCTCTCCCTGATGGAGAATTCCTTTCTGTGTACGGTATCAAGGGTGGTGTTCCGCTAAACATCATCTCTAGCATGAAAGCCCTTAAGTGTCTTCGAAAGGGTTATCCAGCCGTTTTGGCGCTTTTATCTGTTTCCACTAGTGATGAGAAGAAGATTGACGACATTCCGATGGTACGCGAGTTTTCTGATGTTTTTCCCGATGATTTATCTGGTCTTCCTCCTCATCGTCAAGTCGAGTTCGGTATTGATCTTGTACCAGGGGCTGCTCCTATTGCTCGGGCCCCCTATCGTCTTGCACCTCCCGAGATGCAGGAATTGTCCAGTCAGTTACAGGAACTCTTGGACAAGGGTTTCATCCGGCCAAGTTCTTCCCCTTGGGGAGCCCCGATTTTATTTGTTAAGAAGAAGGATGGGAGTTTCCGATTGTGTGTGGACTACAGAGAACTGAACAAATTGACCGTCAAGAACCGTTATCCTCTTCCACGTATTGATGATCTGTTCGACCAGCTTCAGGGTTCTAGTTATTATTCCAAGATCGATTTGAGGTCCGGTTATCACCAGCTGCGCGTCAGGGAGGCTGACGTTGCAAAGACTGCTTTTCGAACACGTTATGGCCATTTCGAATTCTTGGTCATGCCTTTCGGTCTCACGAACGCACCAGCGGTTTTCATGGACTTGATGAACCGCGTCTGTAAACCGTATCTGGACAAGTTTGTCATTGTGTTTATTGATGACATTCTGATCTACTCCAAGAACGAGACCGAACACGGGGAACACCTGCGGTTAGTTTTGGAACTCTTGCGACGGGAACAACTTTACGCCAAGTTCTCAAAGTGTGACTTTTGGTTACGCGAAGTTCAATTCCTAGGACACGTGGTTAATGAACTAGGAATTCATGTCGATCCAGCTAAGATCGAAGCAATCAAGGACTGGGGAGCACCAAAGACGCCAACTGAGGTGCGGCAATTCCTAGGCCTTGCGGGCTACTATCGTCGTTTCATTCAGGGGTTCTCGAAGATTGCTCAACCCCTCACCACTCTCACTCAGAAGGATAGGAAGTTCGACTGGGGTGAATCACAAGAGTCAGCGTTTGAAGAACTGAAGTCTAAACTGTGTTCTGCTCCTATTTTGTCTTTACCTGAGGGTCCTGATGATTTTGTTGTTTACTGTGACGCTTCCATTCATGGACTCGGTTGCGTGTTGATGCAACGCGAGAAAGTGATTGCATATGCTTCTCGTCAACTCAAAGTGCACGAGAAGAACTACACAACTCATGACTTGGAGTTGGGTGCTGTGGTATTCGCGTTGAAAATTTGGAGACATTACTTGTACGGTACCAAATGCACCATCTACACCGATCACAAGAGTCTCCAACACATTTTCGACCAACAACACTTGAACATACGGCAGCGTCGCTGGATCGAACTTTTGAACGACTATGATTGTGCTATTAAGTACCATCCTGGCAAGGCGAATGTTGTAGCAGACGCCTTGAGCAGGAAGGAATCTACTAAACCTCGTCGTGTTCGGGCGTTGTAGCTCACCATTCATTCGTCGTTACCTGATCAACTCCGTTCTGCCCAATTGGAAGCTTTGAAGGAGGAAAACCTTAAAGCTGAAACTATGCACGGTGCCGACAAGCACCTAGAGCGAAGGCCTGATGGCCTGCACTACTTCGCAGAACGCATATGGGTTCCTTTATTCGGGGGACTACGGGAGCTTGTCCTTGATGAGGCTCATAAGTCCCGGTATTCTATTCATCCTGGTTCGGATAAGATGTACCAAGATCTGAAGGTGCTTTACTGGTGGCCAAACATGAGGTCGGACATAGCCTCATACGTGAGCAAATGCTTGACCTGTGCTAAGGTCAAGGTGGAATACCAGAAACCGTCGGGTCTCCTGCAACAACCTAAAATTCCGGAATGGAAATGGGAACGAATTACTATGGATTTTGTCACACAACTTCCTAAATCACCAAGCGGGAACGACAAGATATGGGTGATTGTCGATCGGTTGACGAAATCAGCCCATTTTCTTGCTATTAAGGAGACCGACACCATGGATCGTTTGGCTCGCCTTTACTTGAAAGAAGTTGTTTCTAAGCACGGGGTACCAGTTTCTATTATCTCGGATCGTGACTCCCATTTTACTTCTCACTTTTGGAAGTCTTTGCACAAGGCTTTGGGTACCCAACTAGACATGAGTACGGCTTACCATCCACAGACTGACGGTCAGAGTGAGCGTACGATTCAAACTTTAGAAGACATGCTGCGGGCGTGTGTGATCGATTTTGGCAAGGGTTGGGAAGCTCATCTGCCGTTAGTAGAATTCTCGTATAATAACAGTTATCACACGAGCATAAAGGCTGCTCCGTTCGAAGCACTGTACGGACGGAAATGCCGTTCTCCTCTTTGTTGGGCTGAAGTGGGTGAGAGTCAACTCACTGGGCCTGAACTAGTGTACGAAACTTCGGAAAAGATCGTACAGATTCGTAATCGGTTGGCGGCGGCACGGGACCGGCAAAAGAGTTATGCTGATCAGCGTCGCAAACCACTGGAATTCCAAGTCAATGACAAGGTACTTCTAAAAGTCTCACCGTGGAAGGGCGTCATACGCTTTGGGAAGCGTGGCAAACTCAATCCGCGATATGTCGGCCCATTTACGATCCTGGAACGGATTGGGCCGGTGGCATATCGACTTGATCTACCGACGGAGCTCGGTAACGTACATAACGTCTTTCACGTGTCAAACTTGAAGAAGTGTCTGGCTGACGAGTCTCTCATCGTTCCACTGGAAGAGATCAAGGTTGATGATCGTCTTCGGATTGTGGAAGAACCTGTAGAGATCCTTGATTACAAGATTCGCAGCCTGCGTCACAGCAAGATTCGTATCGTTAAGGTTCGGTGGAACTCGGACCGGGGACCGGAATATACATGGGAACGGGAGGATCAGATGAAGTCTAAGTATCCTCATCTTTTTCCTAAGGAAGCGTTCGAGTCGAGACATGTCTCTTCGGCAGCTGAATGAATCTCGGGTCGAGATTCCTTTTAACGTGGGGATGATGTGACAACTCGGGTAAATCTCTCTTTTGGTCTCTATCTTTTGTTTGCTTCCTTCGTTATGTCTTTTGTTCTTTTGATACTTGTGCAATTTTCGGGACGAAAATTCTTTTAACATGGGGATGATGTGACACCCGGCAAATTCTGGTTAACAACGTTGTCTAGATGAAAGTCTACCTTAGCGAGTCACGCGTATATTGTACTTAACTGGGTTAGTTAAGTCGGGTTATGGTTCGGGAACTATTGGTTAGTCTAGAAGATCATTGGATGTTGGTCTAGAGGTTCGTTAGATGTCGGTCCTTAACCAAGTGTACAAACGGTGACGATTTGTAGGATCGTCAGGGCATACGGAACGTACGAGTCTCGAGTCCCGGGAATTGGTGAACGAGTGTAAATATGTGTATTTACTTGTGTTATGTGTTTACAATCATTATGTGACTTGTCGGTACATGAATATGCATTAACATATGTTAAAACGGGGTTTAACGCGCAAAACACACAAGACCAAACCCTATAGGCGAGTAGGAGGTCTACTCCCCTATAGGGGAGGCGAGTAGGGAGCCCTTAAGGGCGAGTAGGCCCTACTCGTGTGTAGCTAAGGGCGAGTAGGCCCTAATCACATGAACTTCAGGCGATTACAAGCCCTAATCGCCTGAAACTGTTGCATACTCGCTAGTAACGTGCTGGACGACTAGAAACGCCTATAAATACAATGCTTAACCTCCTAAACTTCCTAATATCAACCCTAGTCGTCCCATAACCACCCCAAACACATAAACAACCTCTGGAAGGCGATTTTGATCAAAAACACAAGGTTTCAAGGTCTAACCATCATTCTTTCATAATCCTAAGGTTTGATTCTCATCCATAACACTTTGTAAACGTTTTTAATCAATCCCTAATGGTCCAGACCTGTTCATAAACGAAAAAGCTTTCTGAAAATCGTCAATAAGGGTTGTTAATCGGATTATAACTAATATGCATGCATTATGAGTATGTATGATTAGAAAGTTAGGGTTTTTATGATTCATGATGATGGATTGATGTGTTATTATGTTAGGTCAGAACTGATATTGATATTATGATGCTAGAAATCTCAGTAATCGGTTATTAGTGTTATGATTACGCGTGTTTGTATGATGTTGCATGCTATGTGAATTGGTGTTTGGATTACTTGGTTGCATGCAGGACTGATTATACGAGGTTGAACGAAGGGTTTTGGGTTAAACATGTTTAGGATAGTGTTTGGGATGATATTGGGTAGTTACACACGTTCTGGATCTGATTTGGAGCGTTAAACGCGCGAAAAACCGGAACAGCAAGGTTACAGGCGAGTAGCATTCCTAATCGCCTATGTTATAGGCGAGTAGGATGCTAATCGCCTATAACACAGGCGAGTAGAGGTCTAATCACTAGTAAGTTCAGGTGATTAGCCCTAATCACTAGTAAGTTCAGGGGAATAGCCCCTAATCGCCTATAATAGGGGCGAATAGGACTTCTAATCGCTAGTTGACTTTGCTAAATGCTAGTTGACTTTTCCTAATCGCGTGTACGGTTGCTGTAAGTGTAAATTAGCATTCCGAGACCCGATTTAACATGTAGTAACATGCTAGGAACCCCGTAACATGTCTAATAACTTGGTAACATATATTTGGATGTATTTCGGTGATACGTGAACTATGTGCTATAACTTGTTGTGCGTTAACGTAGGTTAAGTGTACTTGCGTTATTGTACGTTTTGGAGCGTAAACATAACACGGGAAGTCTCGGGTCACCAATGGGATGTCGAGTCTTGTACTTTGGGTCGGTTAAACAGTCACGGTGTTTTCAAACGAACTTGGTTATGGTCTGGACATCTAGGGACTAATTAACCTGCGGGTTATTAGTCTAAGTACTTGTAACTGTCGTATGTTAGGTCGCCGCTTTACGGGACTAGCATAGCAGCTGAGTTTACTCGGGTTAAGGAGTAACGGAACTTAAGGTGAGTTTACGGCCCCTCTTTTAAACTGGTTTACACTTTTCGGGGGAGAAAACATGTGTTAAAACGATTATTTGGTAATTACTGTCATACTATGGGTTTACACTGTGTACTACACGATCTTTGGAAGTCCCGGGGGGAACCATGAATGTGCGGGTTTGCACAACGGGGAAATGTGAATAGCGCTATTGGGAGTGACCAACCCCGCTCGTCGACTTGGAGGGTCGGCGGGTGCATATTGTCTCAAACAGGAACAACAGGAACATCAGGAACTACATCGGGCATACTTTTGGTATTCGCGTTAGTAATGGTTTTCCAATCGTGGTAGTAACAAAACGTACGCCTAGCTAGCGTATACTGGTTTTCTATTTGTTATAGTATGGACAGGTGGACTTGGTACTTGGATACAAAACCTGTAAACTCACCAGCATTTTTGTGCTGACGTAAACTTTTACATGTTTTCTCAGGTCGCTAAGGTAGCACGAATGGAACTAGGGCGCACGCGTCTGCACGGCGTCTAGCTAGAGTTGCATGATTTACAAACATTGAACATTGGTTTATTATTGAATAATTGTTTTGAATAAGCTTCCGCTGTAAACAGGGATTTTAAACTATGTTTTGAAATTGCATTTATAATCATTTAGACTTGTTTATTGTGATCGTTGGTTTGGATCCTGGTTTGTCATGCGCCTCGCGGTAAAACTCCGCAAGTGGATTTTGAGGGTGTGACATCATCTCTGCCACCTCCATTTTTCATTCTTACATCTTCTTGATAGCCCAACAATCCAAACCATATAACATCAGAGGTCTAACTGCAACCCTATAGAATTTACCTTTTAATTTTGATGGAAACCTCCTATCGCACAAAACCCCAGTGGCTGCTCTCCATCTATTCCAGCCAACCTGGATGCGATGGGATACATCACTATCTATCTCCCCATCCTGCTGTACAAATGATCTTAAATATTTGAACCTAGTCACTTGCGGAACCACTTGGCCATCAATGGTGATTTGAGTGTTCTCGTGGCCTCCTGTCCCATTAAAATTACAATAAAGGTACTCGGTCTTTGAACGACTAATCCTTAAACCTTTGCTCTCTAAACCCACCCGCCAATCCTCTAACCTCTCGTTCAGGCTTTGCCTAGTCTCTGCGACCAGCACAATGTCATCTGCAAAAAGCATGCACCATGGCACCGACTCCTGAATCGACTTTGATAGCTCATCCATGACGACCGCAAAGAGAAAAGGACTCAATGCAGATCCCTGGTGTAGTCCAACCTCCACAGGGAAGAAATCAGTGTCCCCTACGGGTGCACAAACACTCGTTTCAGTAGTACCATACATATCTCTGATCATGTCTATATACTTCCTTGGGACCCCTCTACTCTCCAAAGTATCCCAAATTAGTCTACGGGGCACACTATCATAAGCTTTTTCAAGGTCAATGAATACCATATGAAGATCTCGCTTCTTCTCCCTATACTTTTCTATCAATCTCCTTAGGATATGTATTGCTTCCGTGGTTGACCTTCCAGGCATAAAACCAAACTGGTTTACTATTACCTGAGTTTCTCTTCTAATTCTAGCATCAATGACCCTCTCCCATAGTTTCATAGTATGACTAAGAAGCTTAATCCCTCTATAGTTCTCACAGCATTGGGTGTCTTCTTTATTTTTATATAGAGGCACTACAACACTACGCCTCCACTGATCTGGCATCTATCCCGATTTGAAAATAACATTGAACAAAGTAGTTAACCACTGAACTCCTTCATCTCCTAAGCACTTCCACACCTCAATCGGTATGTTGTCTAGACCAACAGCCTTATCCATTCCCATCTTCTTAAGTGATGTCCTAACCTCTCCCGGAGTGATATTCCTATATAGGAGATTTTTCTTAAAAGCATAAAGCTAGAAGATCCTAAAAGCTTCTTACCAAACATACTCTTTGTTTCGTTGAAGAGGCTTAAAGCTTTTAGGTTAAGAGAAAAATCTCCATACTGAAACGCTACTAGTACTAGCGTTTATGAAAAAGCTCCTACTAGCTACTAGCTTTTATAAGTAAAATGACATAAATATCCATTCTACCATAAAAAAAACCATGCATACAAGCTTTTAGTTATGTCCATTTTTATCATTTTATACAATTTATTAAAAGCTTCAGCTACTCTGCCAAACATTAAAATATATTTAAAAAGCTACAGCTACTAGCCACCAATTAGTTTTGCCAAGCATACCCTTGATACGGAATCATAAATAAAAATACAGTTTTTAACAAAATTAAAATGGATAAAAAAAAGATTTTGGGTCTATCTGATAGAGTGTAATCCCCTGATTATGATATCATTACAATATATAGAGAGATACAAAGGGCCTACACTAGGAAGTCGATAATTACAAATAATTACACAATAATGAGTTTCCTAAGATATGGTCTATTATACCCCCGCAGTCGAAGTAGGAGGTTGACGGATGTTGAGACTGGATCTAAAGTCTTCAAAACGAACACGTGGTAGGCCCTTCGTGAAGATTTCCGCAACCTGAAAACGTGAAGATACATGGTGTACGCGTATTAAGCCCTATTGAACTTGTTCTATGACGAAGTGGATCTCGAGCTCTATATGTTTGGTTCTCTGATGCTGGACAGGATTTCCCGAGAGGTAGACAGCACTAATGTTATCACAGAAAACAATTGTTGCCTTGGACAATGGATGGTGAAGCTCAAGAAGTAAATTACGTAGCTAGCAAATTTCGGCAACGACATTAGCAACGCCGCGATACTTGACCTCGGCGCTGGAACGAGAAACAGTGACTGGTGCTTGGAGGACCAGGAGGGTAAAGTAGGGCCGAAGTATACACAATACCCTGATGTAGACCTACGCGTGTCAGGGCATCCAGCCCAATCAGCATCTGTGTATGCAGTCAGAGAGGTGGCTCGAGACGGTTCAAGTGTGAGACCTAAATCGGTTGTGCCATGTATGTAACGGATGATGCGTTTTAGTGCCTGCCAGTGGGAAGTCATGGGGGCGTGCATGTGCATGCAGACCTGCTGAACGGCATAGCTGATGTCAGGTCTGGTGAATGTGAGATACTGAAGAGCCCCTGCCAAACTGCGGTAGAGCGTGGGGTCCTCAAAGGGAGTACCATCAGTAGAAGAAAGTTTGGGTTGAGTATCATGAAACAACCCGGTTCAGACCCCAAAAATTTTTCGCGTTTTATAACTAATTATATAATAAATAGTAACCAAATAAATATTAGAAGTAATATAATAAGCAAGACGTTTATGTGCGAAACTGAAAACCGAACCAAACGATATAAACAATATTATTATAATACACATTACGAGGCCGAGTATATACGTGAAACGAACCCGAAACCGTACCCGATCGAGACGGGTGAGTCACCAAGGGAGAGGTGTAACACCCCAACCGATGGCGGAATCATCGAGGTGTCACGTAGTGACGATTGTTCAAAAGCACATGGTACTAAAATGTAAATATTATTGTATAATTTAAATTATCTTACATGGATGAAATAGAAAAAATACAAAAGTCTGAACAAAACATGAAATTTGAAATAAATTATTAAAAGCAAGCACTAAAATCCAATGCTATGGAACTAACATCAAACTGCACCTGAAACATGTACAAAATAAGTTTTGTCAACATATGAAATGTTGGTGAGCATTCCTAGTTTTAATATATATAGTAAGTTGGAAAATGTTATACGATTCAAGTGCAAAGCTACAGTGCATTTATGTAAACTATGTATCATACAAATGAGCGAAATCAATCCTGTGACTGTATAAATGTACTAAAATGAACGGCGGTGTACTTATCCAATAAATGGATAATAACTTAACAATGACCATGGATTCTCCAATGAAAAGGGGGGAGAATCACCTAGGTGGGTTGTCAATCCAATAGCGCTATCCAATGTTAAGGTCGGCTTGTACATGGTTAATGATTTCACTAAGTACAAATGTATTCTACATGTAATGTCTAAGCATAAAGCACATATGTAAGCAAATGCACAATGTACTAGAATTGTATCGTAAAAATGTGAACTTGTATGTGTATTTTGTATAAGTGTACATGTAACACCCCAAAAGTGAATAAAGACAAAAAGGGGATAAGAAATACTCACATTCACCAAATGACTAGATGTGAGTATAAAACGTGCATGCTTTTACTTATAAAAATTATAAGTTTTATTAAATTGTGAATTTTGGTCATATTAAAATACGAGGGTTAAAAATGAAAATTATGAAATAGTTGAAGAACCAATTATGCACATTTATAAAAAGTGAAGGGTGCAGGTTGTCATAGTCTTCCCTACTTTAGAAAATTTCGTCCTGATACTTTCAAGTGAAGGTTTCCATGAAACAAAAGACATTTGTAAAAAGGCAAGTAGATTTTAAGAAATGCATCAGCCATGATTTGACAAAGTTTGAAGGAGTTGTTTAATACCCAAAATAAGAGTTTGAAAATCCTTAAAGTTTGACCCAAGGTTAGAGAATTAAGAGTTTATAATCAGCAAGGTTTGGGAAAAGTATGTAACTGGTGAGGGCAGGGCAGTGTTATAGTAGCTTCCCTTACTTTAGAGAAATTTCTGACCGAACTTTATTAAGGACATGCAACAGGATTTCGACTAACAGAGAGTGTAAGAGTATACAAAGTTTGTGTTTTCTGTGTGGATGGTCCAGAGAAAGACTCCAGGAAGTCGAATTGAAGCTCGTGTAAGAACATTCTTATCGAAAATGCTAGCTATTAGTCAACGATCTAATAAAGAGATAGTAATGGGTAGGTTCTTGGTCAGACTCCTAGTCCGCTCCCGCAGTATCGCTCGTGCTTATATATAGGGTGTACCCTAGCTAACCCACCACACTACTGATACTTTGGATGTAACACCCTAATCGATGGCGGAAACATCGAGGTGTCACGTAATGATGATTGTTCAACAGCTCATGGTACTAAATGGAAGTTGAATATTACTAAACAATTGACAATTTATCATACAATGTAATAAATACATAAGCTTGATTTACATAAACTAAGTCCAAAGCTCCTATGTGATCCAAGACTCGTACAACTTCCAATAGCAAATAAAACCTGAAACATGTTGAGTTGGAAAGATGGGGGGGTCAACTATAAATAGTTGGTGAGAATACATAGGTTTTGCATATAGTTGAAAACAATATGTTGTATAACAATCATAGTTGAAGTATAATAATGAGTAATGATAGAATATGAGTCCGACATGTAACAATGCATCTTTTGTACAATCAAACCTTGTGTCGACTGAGACCTAACTCGCAAGTTAGTAAAAGTGTAACTGTTTTCGATCATCCCTGAATTTATGCGGGGGGATGGGTTTGTCAGACCTATAGCGCTATAATCTAAACAGGCGGCTTGATCAATGTTAATGATTGTACTGTGTCTTTTTGTTACAGTCAAATGATAGAATGAGTAAATGATAGTGTAATTGAATCACAAGTTTCAACAATGTAAGAATGAGTAATTGATAGTGTATAAAATGTTTAAACATGTTTCACCCCAAAATGTAAAATAGAAAAAGGGGCTATGTAAACTCACATTGGCTAAGGTGAATTATCCTCTAAGTGTGTGAATGTATGCGAGGCGAATCCCAAAGACTCAACAACGTAGCTAGTCCAAATTGAAGAAATAAAAAAACGAAAAAGAAAGAATATCAAGCTTCCAATTCGCCAATTACAAGAGCTTATAATCAAAGCTTCAATTGTATAAGTAATAGACTATAGAAGAAAGGTATGAGGGAAAGTTTAATCGGATTGAAACAATCAATTTAGAGGTGCCAAGTATAATGGGTCATAGGTGGGTTTTTATACTAGTTTTGGATTCAATTAGCCATTAAAATTGGTCAACACCATAAAGTAAGGTTTTATGATGAATTGACTATTTGACTAAGACTTTGACTGTTTGACTAAGACTTTGACTAGGACTTTGACCATGACTTTGACTAGGACTTTGACTATTTGACTAAGACTTTGACTAGGACTTTGACCAGGACTTTGACTATTTGACTTTCTTCGCAGACCGCGAGAACTAAAAAAATCAAATTTTCTAATTTAATCAATTTTAAGTTCCGGACTTGTTTTCTTCAGTTTCTAAGTTGTTTTAGGACCGAAGATTACGGGTTTTAAGTATCAAGGTCTGAAACATACGTGCTCGGGTGTAGATGTGAGTATAAAACGTGCAATACTTTTACTTATAAAAATTATAAGTTTTATTAAATTGTGACTTTTGGTCCTATTAAAATAGGAGGGTTAAAAATGAAAATTTTGAAATAGTTGAGGGACCAATTATGCATATTTATGAAAAGTGAAGGGTGCAGGTTGTCATAGTCTCCCCTACTTTAGAAAATTTCGTCCCGAAATTATTAAAAACACAGGGTTGAGGATGATTGGTTAGAAATTAGGGCAACTGTGCTTTGGAAAAATTTGGGTTAAGGCATGACATGAATTTATAGGTACTAAAATAATTTGTTTTGAATAATTTGGATAGGAAGTTTGATATGTGTGAGTTTTAAGGATTGGATTAGGTTCATCTAAAATAGCAAGGAGAATAAGAATCTAGCAAACACTAAACTTAAGTTTTAGGAATCCTAAAAGAAATGCATGAGTTGATTGACTATAAGAAAACCAAATGAACTACCAAAACCGTATTAGAACTTCACACCACCTTAACGTAGCTGTAAATTCATAATTACGTTCCGGACCGCAATCACCAATTTACCTTACATTAGAGTTTTGTGTCATTCTATGACCCTAAACACACATGTAAGTAATGCAAAATAACCTTGTGATTGAATCGTAGACAATGTATCCAAAAATGAGTCCAACTGTTGAGCAGAAAAAAGACTTCTACCAGTCAGTGAGTAAGAACCTCTACCGATTGTTGAGCAGGTGTGATAGCCTCTACCAGTCGTTGAGCAGGTTGTAGGGCCTCTACCGACTGTTGAGCAGGCATGATGACCTCTACCAATCGTTGAGTAGGTTATTTGGTACTCTATAAACTGTTGAGCAAGTACTTCATCCTCTATCAGTTGTTTGATTAAGTGTACCAATTATTACACACATGAATTGCAAAATAATATCAAGTATAGCATACGAGTTGTAATAGAGTTGCCCTAGACAAGGTTAATGACTCTAGGTGTGTCTATAGCAAATAGTTTATATTCCATGAATTCTAGTTTCAAATGTTCAAATATGGTAGATAGTCGAATCCTCATGTATAACTAAGGATTATGTTTGATGCAACACACAATCAAGTTTCAATAGTTTGGTTATCATGGGTAACTAGCTCATGTGTGAGAAGGTGAAGGATATGAATTTAGTTCTTGAGAGGATGATGAAAAATTTTGAAGCAGAATCAAGGTTGTGAGAGATAGTGAATGTGAAGATAGTTGATAAAGAGTTTATTTTATAGTAAGGAGATTATGTAGCAGTGTAAATTTTGGGGTTTGGATCAAAGGTTATAATCAAGTGTATAAGAAAACATGATTGTGGTATATGCCAAATATTGTAAAAATTTGAACAAGTTGAAAATGAGTGAGTATCGATGGAGAATTTAGAGACTAGATATTATTCCTATGGATAAAAAAATCTTATTTTCAAAATTGGTTTTATACATAAAGCAAAAGTTGTTAAATAGTACAAGCTAAGTGGGCTTTGATTAAAATATTCCCGTTAGTTGGAGATTTCAAACATGCCATTAGGTTTTGAAGATCAAGGTTCTATTAAGTGATTTTTAATAGTTTAAAGCATTATATAGAAAATTGTTTGTTACGTCAATAAATAAACAATTGAATTTAAGTTCGAGGACATCTTTTGACAAAATACGTATTTTCCATAGTTTATAGGTGATGAAAATGTGACTATATTAAGAAATCTTTAGTGTTGTGTTAAGGTATGAGGTTATAGTTTTTAAAAATAAGTAACATGTGGAGAAAGGAAATAATATGATTTGGGTAGGGTGTTGAATATTTAAAAAGTGGCTAAGATGGTAAGGTGAAGTGTGATTGTGAAATCCATAGATGGTTATGAAATGAGATTGATTTAAGTTGTAAAATTTTGAGGTTTTAGAGCTTAGTTTAAGGAAAGTGAGTGTAATCATTTATTCATTAATTAAAACGAATAAACGAAAACGTTGACTTATCAAAACTTCTAGATTATAATAACATAGTGAAGACATGCTTTAGCCTATAAGTGAACACTCATCCCGAGAATTCCCAGGTAGGCATCCGGGTCCCTCGTCTGATTGGGATTTATGCGCAATGCCAGTCCTAGACAGAAAACTCAGAATACAGGCGTTCACCCTTCCAGATTGCACGTGTTCGTTATTAAAATTAGAACTTCGACGAGATCTTCAAGGTGGTTCAGGCTAAACCTGAGGATTTGTCCTATTAGTCTAAGAGTAGATCCAGTGATGGAGAGCACTCTTCTTGTAGGGTCTAAAGTAAGGATAAGAAGTAGGATAGAGAATAGAAACAAGTAAGGTTGCAAGTAAAAGGAGCAAGTACTGGTTAAAATCCTATGGTTATAGACTAGATTATTTTTTTTTAATAACCTAATTCCCTATAACCATGGCACTGATACCAATCTGTAACACCCCAATCGATGGCGGAAACATCGAGGTGTCACGTAATGATGATTGTTCAATAGCTCATGGTACTAAATGGAAGTTGAATATTACTAAACAATTTACAATTTATCATACAATGTAATAAATACATAAGCTTGATTTACATAAACTAAGTCTAAAGCTCCTATGTGATCCAAGACTCGTACAACTTCCAATAGCAAATAAAACCTGAAACATGTTGAGTTGGAAAGATGGGGGGGGGGGGTCAACTATAAATAGTTGGTGAGAATACATAGGTTTTGCATATAGTTGAAAACAATATGTTGTATAACAATCATAGTTGAAGTATAATAATGAGTAATGATAGAATATGAGTCCGACATGTAACAATGCGTCTTTTATACAATCAAACCTTGTGTCGACTGAGACCTAACTCGCAAGTTAGTAAAAGTGTAACTGTTTTCGATCATCCCTGAATTTATGCGGGGGGATGGGTTTGTCAGACCTATAGCGCTATAATCTAAACAGGCGGCTTGATCAATGTTAATGATTGTACTGTGTCTTTTTGTTACAGTCAAATGATAGAATGAGTAAATGATAGTGTAATTGAATCACAAGTTTCAACAATGTAAGAATGAGTAATTGATAATGTATAAAATGTTTAAACATGTTTCACCCCAAAATGTAAAATAGAAAAAGGGGCTATGTAAACTCACGTTGGCTAAGGTGAATTATCCTCTAAGTGTGTGAATGTATGCGAGGCGAATCCCAAAGACTCAACAACGTAGCTAGTCCAAATTGAAGAAATAAAAAAACGAAAAAGAAAGGATATCAAGCTTCCAATTCGCCAATTACAAGAGCTTATAATCAAAGCTTCAATTGTAGAAGTAATAGACTATAGAAGAAAGGTATGAGGGAAAGTTTAATCGGATTGAAACAATCGATTTAGAGGTGCCAAGTATAATGGGTCATAGGTGGGTTTTTATACTAGTTTTGGATTCAATTAGCCATTAAAATTGGTCAACACCATAAAGTAAGGTTTTATGATGAATTGACTATTTGACTAAGACTTTGACTGTTTGACTAAGACTTTGACTAGGACTTTGACCACGACTTTGACTAGGACTTTGACTGTTTGACTAATACTTTGACTAGGACTTTGACTATTTGACTTTCTTCGCAGACCGCGAGAACTAAAAAAATCAAATTTTCTAATTTAATCAATTTTAAGTTCCGGACTTGTTTTCTTCAGTTTCTAAGTTGTTTTAGGACCGAAGATTATGGGTTTTGAGTATCAAGGTCTGAAACATACATGCTCGGGTGTAGATGTGAGTATAAAACGTGCAATACTTTTACTTATAAAAATTATAAGTTTTATTAAATTGTGACTTTTGGTCCTATTAAAATAGGAGGGTTAAAAATGAAAATTTTGAAATAGTTGAGGGACCAATTATGCACATTTATGAAAAGTGAAGGGTGCAGGTTGTCATATTGGACTCGTACTGATTGTCTACCAATAGCCTAAGTAGAATCACATACCACCCCCATGTACCTGTAAATCCATGATTGCGTTCCGGACCCTAATCATCGATTTACCTTACACTAGGGTGCTATGCTTTTCCATAACACTAACATAAGTAATACAAGAAACAATGCGTGCAACCAAAATGTGTTAAGTAGTAGATACTGCTTAAGTATAAGATGCGGTTAGAGGTTCTTCCCCTTTCAGGTTCAGCTTTTAACCGTAATGAGATTAATGTGTAAGTATAAGACATGATTAGGGGTTCTTCACCTTTCGGGTTCACCCTTAACCGGTAAATTTTTGTTCACATCATTGGGCTCTAAACAACCATATTGATAAACTCTGAGGATTACACCGTTCCCCTTGGGTTAGAGGAATACTCTGAACCGAGTCGTACATGGGAACTGGCTTAGATCTCATACGAGCTATCAATTAGTATGTTCGTTGGTCACGATGATGAACAAAATAATGTAAAGTATAACAGGATTTTGCTCACAACAAAAAAAATATGCATACCAAATATGCGTTCATGTAAGTATATAAGTATAGCATAGAATTTCGATTGAAAGAATAGCATAACGCAAATCGAGTAAATCGCACAATTTGCACAAAATGAAAGTAAACGAGTTAAATTAATGCTCAAAACTAGTGTTGTAAGAATAACTACTAATAACTAGTGCGAGAATAGTACCGAATAACGAGTGAAAATAACTACCAACAAAAGAATAATACAAAAATAATAAAATAATGTACGAACGTAACTATAAATAGAATGGTGTAAAAAAATAATGAAATTTACTGTAAATGAAAGTGCGCAGAACAGACGTATAGTCTACTGGTATGAGGATAACTTTTTGGAAACCAAAGAATGTTTTAAGTTCAAAATAGGTTCACTTGAAAAGATTTCGTAGGTACACATTTTCATGTGTTTACGAGAAGTCGAGTTTGAAAAGTGTTATAAGGTATATTATTAGTTGCAAATTTCTCCCGAAAACATATATTGGATACGTTATATGAAAACATGCAGATTTACATTTGATTTGTAAAATATGCAATGCAAGTTTATAAAATGCAAGATGAAACCATTTCATGAAGTGTGTGTAAATCTAATGTGTTTCGAAAGACCAAGATTTAAAATGACGTGAAGGTTGTGAATGATCCCAGATGCCTTGACGAATTTTGGAAAATAGAATTTTCTGTATTTAAACATTTCTTTAACTTATGGGTTGAAAAGTCAAAATTTTTAATTGTTATGAAATGTTGAGAAAATCGAAGTGTTACCCGTTAAGACTGGGTAAACTTGAAACCTTTTAAATTTTTAAACTTTTACGAAATGTATACATTGAAAGATCATTTATTTGCAGGATCGTTAAGGCATCTCTTTGGGCTCATAGCGGGCTATTTGTTTCAAGGCACAAGATGTATGAAAAGTGTGTTCTAATTTGGCGAATAGGCTTTGTGAAAAGACTTATAGAATAAGTTGTCAAATTAATCGTTTTAGAGAGTAGTGTACTAGTGCGTATCGTGTAGGTAGGCATTTATGTATGAGTTTAGTCTGACTAAAAAGTTCTAATTAACGGTAGTTGGCTATGGCTTAGGAGACTGGGTGCAGCAATATTAGTATTAGGTGTATGAGGATATACTGTGACATCGATCAAGTAAGTTTGTAAACATGAAGGTATAAAACAGGTTGAAATAATAAGTTTGGAAAAACTATGTTCATTTTCAACTGTATGATGACGCAACATTCCTAAAATCAGGATGTGATCAAAGTTAAACACAGAGTTTAAACCTTAAGTCGTGGGTAAAAATGTTTTAACGCAAAACGAGTAATACGTTATAGTGTAAGAATCATGAGCATAAGTGAAATAGTGTAAGTTTTAATGCGATAATATATCGAACAAAAGTTTTAGTAATGATGATAAGGGATTCAAAAGAGAATGATCAATGAATAATGGCATATGAAACATCAAGTGATTAAATGGAATCTTCAAATGATAAACAAACATAAATATCAATGATATAAAACATTGGAATTGTTTCTATAGGAAACCTTGACCAACTCAAGTATTTGAAATTTGCTAGTGACTTGTGGGGGCGTACTTTAGCCTATAAGTGAATGCTCATCCCAAGAGTTCCCAGGTAGGTATACGGGTCCCTCGTCTGATTAGGATTTATACGAAATACCAGGCCTAGACAGAAAACTCGGGATACAAGCGCTCACCCTTCCAGATTGCACGTGCCCCATCACTAGTGAATTCCAAAACTTTAGTGAGATTAAAAACGAGATGCATAAATAGATCCCTGATATTTGGATTTCACTCCAAACTCAAAGATGTATTTCAAAACTGAAAACGATTGTGGAATGAAACCAATCACTAAGTTAAGGATATCACTCCCAGCTTAGTGGTTAAGTTCCTTTTTGAAATAAATACTCTTTGAGGTGTGGATGTCACTCCTATCTCAAAGATATATTCCTAAGATAAATAACATATAGAGGAGTGAAACTAATCACCAAGGTATGGATGTCACTCCTAACTTGGTGATATCATTTCGTTTGTGAAATACGAGTATCCTCTTCTCCAAGTAAAATACCGAAGAGAATAACGAAAAAGAATCATAGCGAAAATATCTTGAAAGAAAATATAAGGATAAAGAGAAATATACACGAGAGGACTCGTGAATGTAAGCTTAGTTATAGACTAGGCTAAAAGGCATTCTAATAACCTAATTCCCTATAACCATGGCTCTGATACCAATCTGTAACACCCCAACCGATGGCAGAATCATCGAGGTGTCACGTAGTGACGATTGTTCAAAAGCACATGGTACTAAAATGTAAATATTATTGTATAATTTAAATTGTCTTACATGGATGAAATGGGAAAAATACAAAAGTCTGAACAAAACATGAAATTTGAAATAAATTATTAAAAGCAAGCACTAAAATCCAATGCTATGGAACTAAGATCAAACTGCACCTGAAACATGTACAAAATAAGTTTTGTCAACATATGAAATGTTGGTGAGCATTCCTAGTTTTAATATATATAGTAAGTTGGAAAATGTTATACGATTCAAGTGCAAAGCTACAGTGCATTTATGTAAACTATGTATCATACAAATGAGCGAAATCAATCCTGTGACTATATAAATGTACTAAAATGAACGGCGGTGTACTTATCCAATAAATGGATAATAACTTAACAATGACCATAGATTCTCCGATGAAAAATGGGGAGAATCACCTAGGTGGGTTGTCAATCCAATAGCGCTATCCAATGTTAAGGTCGGCTTATACATGGTTAATGATTTCACTAAGTACAAATGTATTCTACATGTAATGTCTAAGCATAAAGCACGTATGTAAGCAAATGCACAATGTACTAGAATTGTATTGTAAAAATGTGACTTGTATGTGTATTTTGTATAAGTGTACATGTAACACCCCAAAAGTGAATAAAGACAAAAAGGGGATAAGAAATACTCACATTCGCCAAATGACTTGATGACTCAGCGAGCGTAAAAATGCGAGCAATCCAAAGATTAAAACAACGAAACTAGTCCAATTTAGAAGAAAAGAAACCGAATAGGAAAAAAAATATCAAGCTTCCAATTCGCTAATTACAAGAGCTTATAATCAAAGCTTCAAATGTAGAAGTAATATACTCTAGAAGAAAGGGATGAGGGAGAGTTTAATCTAATTGAAACAATTGATTTAGAGGTGCAAAGTGTAATGGGTCATAGGTGGGGTTTTATACTAGTTTTGGACTCAATTAGGCTTTAAAATTGGTCAACACAATAAAGTAAGATTTTAAGATGAATTGACTATTTTACTAGGATTTTGACTAAGACTTTAACTAGAACTTTGACTAGGATTTTAACTGAGATTTTGACTGGAAGTTTGACTGTCTCAGCGGACCGCGAGGGCTAAAATAAGTTTTCTAATTTAATCAATTTTAAGTTCTAGACTTGTTTCCTTCGGTTTCTAAGTTGTTTTAGGACTGAAAATTAAGGGCTTTGGGTATCAAGGTCTGAAAGATACGTGCTCGGGTGTAGATGTGAGTATAAAACGTGCATGCTTTTACTTATAAAAATTATAAGTTTTATTAAATTGTGACTTTTGGTCATATTAAAATACGAGGGTTAAAAATGAAAATTTTGAAATAGTTGAGGAACCAATTATGCACATTAATAAAAAGTGAAGGGTGCAGGTTGTCATAAGAGGACACTTGTCCTCCCCTCTTGATGCCACCATAACCCCTTTCTTTTATAAAATCAACCCCACACACAGATCAGTGTGTTCTTCAATTCATAAACACACACACACACACACCACACATTTCATTATAGAGAAGGAGAGAGAGAAAAGGAGGAGCCGGAAAGGATCCTGCCACCACCGGCGGTGGTGCTCCAGCAGCCGCACCCTCATCTCCACAACACCCACACCCTCACCCAACCTCGCTCCATTATTATTGTTAAGATCGATAGAGACAGGCGTGTTGAGAAAGAGGCACAAGAGAAATAGAGATCGATAGAGGGAGAGAGAGAGAGAGACGCGGAGTAAAAGGAAGGAGCAGTGATGGCGGCGACGGGTGTTTGCTGTCAATCAACCAAGGTAAAACCCATCCCATCTTCCACCCCTTGATTCTAGATCTAAAGATTGATGGTTGAAGGTTTGGCGATTATTGTTGAAGGTTACGGTGGCAAGGGATTTGGGCAACGGCTGACGGTGGTCAGGCAGAAGGTTCGGGTCAGGGGTTTTATCTCGAGTCAGGTGATTGGGTTTCAAAGGTTGGGGACTAATTGATGGTGAAGGGAGGTGACGGTTATGTGGTGGATTAGGATGGTGACTGAGGGGTGGTGATGTTGCATCGATGGTGACTGTTGAGGCAACTAACAGTGGCGGGGATGATAGTGGTTATCGAGGTGGTTTTGGTGCTGGAAGAAGGCGGTGGTGTATGGTAGAACCAAGGAGGAGGTGGTGGTTAATTGGTGGTCTTGATGTTGGATTCACGAGTAGGAGGTTAGGCCAATGACTTGGTCCACAAAGGTTGACCAGGTCAACTAGATAGTCAACCGGGTGTGACAACCTGCACCCTTTACTTTTCATAAATGTGCATAATTGGTTCCTCAACTATTTGAAAATTTTCATTTTTAACCCTCGTATTTTAATAGGACCAAAATTCACAATTTAATAAAACTTATAATTTTTATAAGTAAAAGCATGCACGTTTTATACTCAAATCTACACCCGAGCACGTATGTTTCAGACCTTGATACTCAAAGCCCTTAATTTTCAGTCCTAAAACAACTTAGAAACCGAAGGAAACAAGTCTAGAACTTAAAATTGATTAAATTAGAAAACTTATTTTAGCCCTCGCGGTCCGCTGAGACAGTCAAACTTCCCGTCAAAGTCCTAGTCAAAGTCTCAGTTAAAATCCTAGTCAAAGTTCTAGTCAAAGTCTTAGTCAAAATCCTAGTCAAATAGTCAATTCATCTTAAAACCTTACTTTATCGTGTTGACCAATTTTAAAGCCTAATTGAATCCAAAACTAGTATAAAACCCCACCTATGACCCATTACACTTTGCACCTCTAAATCAATTGTTTCAATTCGATTAAACTCTCCCTCATACCTTTCTTCTAGAGTATATTACTTCTACATTTGAAGCTTTGATTATAAGCTCTTGTAATTGGCGAATTGGAAGCTTGATATTTTTTTTCTATTCGGTTTCTTTTCTTCTAAATTGGACTAGTTTCGTTGTTGAATCTTTGGATTGCTCGCATTTTCACGCTCGCTTAGTCATCTAGTCATTTGGCAAAAGTGAGTATATCTTTCCCCTTTTTCATGTTTTACACTTTTGGGGTGACTCATGTACGCTTATTACTTCACACACTTAATCATGCTTTAATCTATATTCACAATCGCAATTCTTGTATGTGTTTTACTTGTTGATTCACTGATAGTGTGTACTTATGACCTTAATCATTAACCCGGTGTGGGCCTAGCATAGCAATAAATAGTACTTGACTATTGTTATGTGTAAACTACTTGCTTTGTCGCATACTATATATAATCATACTATTGGGCGACTACTATACATATATACTAGATATCCCATTATTCTTGGATATCATTTCTACTCTAAAGGTTTGATTTTGGGTGACATTTGTACATAGCTTGAACACTAAATTGTAGACAGTATAACACGTGAATTGCGAAACTCTTTATCTACTATATGTATTCAAAACAGGGTATGCTCACCAATACATTTTGTATTGACAAAATTATTTTCATACATATTTCAGGTTATTTATGAGACGACTTTTTAGCTTTTGGAATTTTTACTTAGATGTTGAGTTTATTGTATTTCAGTTTTAGTTTTCGCTTTAGAATTTTGTATCTTGTAATTTCTTTCAATGTAATAAACTATTCAATACAATATATTCCAATTTACAATTTAGTACCATGAGCTATTGAGCAATCTTCACTACATGACACCTCGATGTTTCCGCCATCGGTTGGGGTGTTACACCGGGTCAGTTTGACCAACACGAACCCGAACCGAGGATGAGCAAGTGGTATAACCGGACTTACGCACCTATTTGTTATTATCATATTATGTTTATAAATTACGTGTGGGACTTGACGAGTTAATAAAAGAACTATACATAAAAGTATAACTAATACAAATATATGTTGGATCGGATACTTGGACCTTCGGACTAGTAACATTAACATTGATAACTTGTGGACTAGCTATACGAACGTTAATTTGATAAAAGCGGATATTAGTTATAGACACGGAACTTGACAACTTGATCATTAATACATGGCGACTTGGATATTGAACTAGATACGAATTATATACATCGGAGACTATTAGATTGGACATAATGATACAGACCCAGAGCAGAGCCCACCAGAAGTAGCCCAGCAGGGACGGCCCAAGCGCAATGTCAAGCAACCAACCCATTTCCAGAAATGAGCCCAGATCGATGCATTTTATTTAATTCAGCTTACTGCATTTTTTTAATTAATAATAAAAGAGTCGAAGGAGTTTGTTCAATATAGTGTTAGTGTGTTCGTTCAAGGCCTATTTTTCCAACAGCCTCTACTACCTAGCCAAAACTAAAATGGCTCATTACAACTAATAAAATACATATAACTCACCATGACATGTTGTAAAAATGTTATAATTTTTTTTTATAAAACTTGGTTAGACTATGTGTTTTGGCTCACCTTGAGTACACACTCAATCCTCTAATATTTTACCAACTGGACACTGACGTGGTAGTGTGATAAAGTTGCAGCTCACTCCCTTGACCCTTTTGTGGCTCAAGGTAAGCAACGACTTTATCTAGTTATTTTATTTTATTTTGCTTTTTATGCGTTCTAAATTTTTATATGTAATATTAATACAAAAGTAAAAGTAATAGAAAATATTAGATTAATATTAACAAGAATACAAACTATAACAAATAAAACTAATCTAGTATTGGGACGTTTAGCCCATAAATGCTCGACCAATTCATGGCGAAGGTTTCCGTGTATCTCACGGTTCTTGATATTGTTTTTGTTGTCGAATTTTTGAAGATTATTGATTGTCGATTCAGCACGTGGGACATCACCTTGGTAATTTTGATAAATAGCCATGCCTTGGTCCTTGAGTATCATGTTACGTAGAATGATACAAGTGTAGACGACGTCCATTATTTTCTCTTGTGTCCAAAACCTTATTGGGTTGGCAATCAACTGAAATCTTTTTTTTTAAGAACACCAAACGCTCTTTTAATATCTTTTCTTGCCGATTCTTGTTTCTTTGTAAAGTACTTGCGTTTGTCTTCAGGTTGAGACGAATAAGCTTGAACAAGTGTTGCCCATTCGTTGTAAATACCATCGACCAAGTAGTAGCTGTACTTGAAATTTACGTTATTAGCATAAAACGATTGGGCGGGCTCAATCCTGTCGGTGAGGTCATCGAATATATGTGATTGTCGGTAACATTTAGGTCGTTATTTGACCCAGCAACTCCAAAAAATGCATGCCAAAACCAAAGATGTGAGGCCACCGCTTCAAGTATAATACTCGGGCCAGGGTGATCACCTTGATGAAAACTGACCTCGCCAAGCCGTAGGACACATAGCCCAACCAACATGCGTACAGTCGAGACTACCGAGCATTCCTGGAAACCCATGTTTTTCACCATGACCCTCGTATATGCGTTGGATATCAAACAATGTTGGTTTATGCAAATGTTTTCGTGAGTAGATGGATGTAATCCCTATGTAAAGATCTATAGTTTAAACGATGTTGACAAATTTAAACAATATTTGAAATGTAAGTAAAATATATATACATATACCTTGACAAAAAAATGACGAAATCCCATATGCCAGTTGTCGAAGAGCGGTTGTACATTTTTGTACAGAGGTGAACCCTAGTTGGCCTCTTGCATCTTCTCTTTGTTGAAAAAAAAAGATATCGCTCCAACAAATCATTTGATAAACGCATAAATAGTTGTCTGCTCATTCGAAAACGTCGCCTAAAATGTTCTTCATTGTAGAGAAGATCAGGGCTAAAATAGTGTCGTATCAAAGTTGTGTTTGCTCCCTCTCTATCACGATTAAGAGGTGGTTGTTTCGTTAGCACTGGTTGTCTTTGAGACCGGCCAATTAAGTAGTTAACCTTTATCCTGACCACTTCCATACTCAAATCGTCTTCCTCCAAAGAGTCGGACGAAGAAAAGTCATTCCATTCCATTTTTTGTGTTGAGAGTGAGTGAAAATTTGAAAATATCTATACTATATTATAATGCATGATGGAAGAGTAGTTTAAGATATACAAAAGTTAAGAACTTAATTTTCATTAACAACCTTAAAATGGGGGTAAATAGTCATTAAAACACTTTTATACTTTAGTAACTCATTTTAGTTAAATTTTAATTCCCACATTTTTTTAATTAGTAGTTATATTTTTCTCCTCTCCCCTACAAAATTATAATTCTTTTATTTAATCCTATCATAACTTTTAAACTATTATGTTTTAAAAACTTGTGTGTGTGCGTAAAACTCGGCGATACTGCAAATCACCAATCCTTGTTCACATAGCTATGGACCGACTCCCAGTGATCCCTTGGATCACTGTAACGACTCCCGATGCTTCCCAGAATCATCATAACGACCCAACTGACCCCGTTAAGTGTGTAATATGCATGATTCGCTAAGGTAGACTTACTAGTTTGACGAAAGTTATTAACCGGAGTTTGGCGGATGTCACATCATCCCCCCGTTGAAAGAATTTTCGTCCCGAATATTTCCAGAAAACGAAAAGGAAGCGATGAAAAGAAAGAAAATTTTTTTGGTTGTCACATCATCCCCCCGTGAAAGGAATTCGTCCCGAGATTCACTCAGCTTCAACAGTAATGAGTGTTGACCCACGTACACGAAAACCCCGATCTATGTGAACCCGAGTCCACAACATGAACCGTAATGAATCCAGATAATACAAGAGATGACTCAAACACGCATGCAACTGAGCACCCAATGCCCAAAGCAACGCTCCCCAAAAACACGAAAGGATACTGTTATAGACTGCCACATAACCAACCCAACCCGACCGGAGATATGCTAAAGACCCTTGTGATCGGTATAAACGAAGTACGAGGTACCGTCCAAGCAGTGTCTCCAGATTATCTCCTCACATAGAATTTACACACCCGAGACCCGAATAAGATGCAACACGACACACGATAACCAAGGACTTATCCCTCCAAGGTGTAGGCACAGAGTATAGTAACAGATAATGCCCATCCGCTATGAAACTTGTAACATTCGCATTTAATAAATATACGTTACGTATAATTTGGATTAAAACGTCAAGATTCTATCGATAATGTTCGCATTTAATTATTTTTGTCGCACTTGTGAAACCCTAGTACTAAATATATTTTACATGTATAAGGTTAAAGCTTGATAAATTACAAAAAAATAAACTGCTTGGGCCGAGATTCGAACCCGCGCCCAAGACCGGCCCAAACCACACCAACGAACTAACCAGCTGGGCTGGCCTTCACATCTGATTGAATCCAGGCGCGCTTAAAATATATACTTGATTTCAATCCTTCACAGTTGACTTGAAAAGTCAACTGTAGGACGCGAGTTGCTATAATCCATCGTCTTAACTCGTAATTGATCCAATTTGGCAACTATACTTGATTATCGGCCATCAGTGACTAAGCAATACGCTAATTATCAATCAATTGTCAACCAATTGACATTATACGCGTATAAACTTCAATGCTTGGTCAATCCTTGCCATTTCACCAATCCAGTGATCTACACTATAAATTTGATCGTCCACAAGCCATCCCAACTCGCCATTACATCTTTCTCCACCTCTATTTCTTCATAAATACTCTCAAATCTTGATTTGCGATCGTACGTTTGACTTTTTGATTGACCATTCAATCGAACTCGATACAACATTGTAAGTCTAACATTTTCTGTGGGTTTTGTTCATCGGCGTTCACTCATCAATAGCCCCATGATTAATTGGGCTATTGATGAGTGAATCAATCAATTGCAGAAACTAGGGTTCGTGAATATTGAATTGGGGATAACTGATTTTGCATCGCGTACTTAATTATATTTAAACCGAGTTAATCATAACCACTGGCCTAGGCCAAGTGGTTGTGACTGATGGTATTTATCCAAGCCATCCGGGTTCGAGTCCCGGCCATGGCGCCCCTTTTTCCACTTATTTTCATTTTTAAAACAAACCAATTATATATAACATATATTATACATTAAATCTTGTAAATTCATTTTTAGTTATTAAAACCTTTTTATAAATTCTAAAAAAAATATTTTTAACAAATCCGATGTAAAAGTTTTACCCACAATTTTTAGTTTTCTGAAATTTATTTATTTAATATATATAATAATTAAATCAATTTTATTCTATTATATTTATAAAAATCCATTAAAATATCAAAACAATTTTATAAATTTCCACAAAAATTATCCTGAGTTTGTACAATGATAAACTTTACTGAAATGATTTTTAATTCTGAAAAATCATTTATTTTATATTTTTAATCAATTTTTGTTAGTTTTAATCATAATTAAATCATAATAAATTCAATTTTTATTATTTTTGCACCAAAATTTTATACAATTTATTTCTGTATATTTAGAACAGAAATATAATTTTTAAAATAAAAAATTCTTTAATTTTAATATTTTTAAATATTAAAGTTAAATTATGGCAATTTGTAATAAATGGATTTAATAATCTATTTTAAAGAAAATAATTTTATAAAAATTATTTTTATACTTCAAACACATTATGGTGAACATCCTAAATTCAAATTTTATAAAAAGACTTTCATTATTTAATTATCAAATTTCCCTTTATTTATTTAAACATTTTATTATAAATTCAACAATTGGATATCTCCAAATCGAAACCCTAGAATATACTTGTAGACTAGATAGACTTAGACTTATTTCTTGCCTTATACATAGGGTAATACTTGGCAATCTATTAGGCTACACTCATACAAATTCTCAATACCTAATACTATACCAAGGTGAGTTTACATAGCCCCTTTTTCTGTTTTACATTTAGGGGTGAAACATGTTTAAACATTTTATACACTATCATTTATTCATTCTTACATTGTTGAAACTTGTGATTCAATTACACTATCATTTACTCATTCTATCATTTGACTGTAACAAAAAGACACAGTACAATCATTAACATTGATCAAGCCGCCTGTTTAGATTATAGCGCTATAGGTCTGACAAACCCATCCCCCGCATAAATTCAGGGATGATTGATAACAGTAACAACATTTAACTAACTTGCGAGTTAGTCAACAGTCGACACAAGGTTTGGTTGTACAAATACGCATTGTTACATGTCGGTATCATACTCTATCATCATACAACCCTGAGTGTTGTACAAACTATTGTTATCAATTATTTTTCAAAAACCTATGTAATTCTCACCAACAATTGTTGACCCAAAATATTTTCAACTTAACATGTTTCAGGTTCTACTTGCTGGAAGATTTGCTTGAAGATATGTGCATAGTTTTATTCAATTTGATGTACGAATTCTTGTAGAACCATTGTATGTAAATTATTTAAATCATTTAATGAAATTATTATTCACCATGAGCTACTGAACAATCATCACTACGTGACATCCCGATGTTTCCGCCATCGGTTGGGGTGTTACAAAACTCTTAACAGTACGAAAACCAAAATGAAATCGAAGTATAATGACAAATAAGAAGACATACTGGTAACAGTATCGGGATCCTCCTGGTTCGCCCTCGAACCGATGACGTAAGCACGAGCAGTTCGACCACCGCCCTCGTTGTTTCCACCACCACCCGTAGTCCCTGCTTCAGCTTGATTCAACTTTGGGCAATCTCACTTGAAACGCCCCGTTTCCCCACATTTGTAGCAGCCCTGATTCCCCCGAGGAGCGGGAGTAACACCCGTAGCCTGAGCCGGCTTAGATGGAAGACTGGCCCGACAATCCTTTGCAAAATAACCATTACGATCACAACGTTCACAACGAAACCTATCACAACTCCCAAAATGATGAAACCCACACTGACCACACTTAGGTTTCTTCCCAGTATACCCACCCTATTTCTGATTAGATGACGATCCCAAAGCTTCAACCTTCTTCACTTGCTGCTGCGGTTGACCCAAACCCGAACTCTTACCAGAACTATCCCACTTCCTCTTGTTATCCACTGGTGCAGCCTAGAATACAACCAACGCCACATTCACCTGTTGCTGCAACAGGCTGTTCAGTTCCGCTTGGGTCATGCTAATATTACCACGACCACCGCCACCACGGCCTCCGGCACGACCACCTCTACGACCGCCACGTGTTCCCAACATCTACTTCCAAAACAAGAACAAAGGATTTAGGCTCGTCCATAGTGTAACCCTCTAGGAATCACAAGAAGTTGATCTAGGTCCAATTCGGGTCCATCCGTCCAAACACAAAGTCCACTAGGATTTTTCATGCATTCCAGTTTATGATCTCGTGTGCACCCGACATGATAAACTGCTCTACATGATCCTCCAGATGCACTTCAAGCTTGAAGTTCAAGTCATTGAATACTAGATTCAGAATTAAACAGATGATGTGATATAAGAGATGAGGACACCGACACCCCGACATATGTTACCCGTATGCTAAGACTCAAACATAGGGCTGTGCAACGGTTCAAAACCGGACCGAACCGAACCGAACCGGACCGAACCGCGAACCGTTTATTCCAAAATATGAGAACCGGAACCGAAACCGATAATTACTAAACGGTTCGGTTCCAGAACCGGGTGAAACGGTTCTCATGAAACGGTTCTAGACCGGAACCGGTTGTCAATAAAATCCTAAAATTAACATTAACAATTAAATAAAAAAATAAACAAAAACAATGATTTTTCTTAAAAAAATTATCAACAGTTTGTGTTAACCATGATTACTAAAAGTATAGCAATTTACGTATCAAAATATGTTTTGTTCTGATCAGATCATTCTTTTTATACAGATTAAACGGGTCAGAACAAGCTGTACTGACTGCTAACCATCACCTAAGGCAATACTCTACATTCCTACCAAGTAAAACAATTTAAAAGTGTTAAGAACTATAAAAAGGAAACAACACATTCTATTTCAAACTAATAATAGAATATTTAAATATTAAATTTAATTCAAAACGGTTCTAACGGTTTTTAACCGGACCCGTCGGTTCTAACCGGAACCGAACCGGGAACCGATTATGCCAAAACATGAGAACCGGAACCGGAACCTATAACATTAATTCGGTTCGGTTCTAGCGGTTCCGGGTCGGTTTCACGGTTTTCGCGGTTCGGAACCGTTTATTGCTCACCCCTACTCAAACATATGTGACCGTCTAGTATGTGTGAGACTCGGCTATAGACTAGGCTCTACATGCAGTCCTAGTTCACTATAACCATTGGCTCTGATACCAATCTGTCACACCCTCAAATTCCACATGCGGGGTTTTGCCGCAAGGCGCGTGACACACCAGGATCCAAGTCAACGGTCACAATAAACGACATCTATATGATACGAAAACAACGTAAAATGCCCATTAAGTTTTCAAAATCTATCCACCACAGCGGAAGCGTAAAACTTTATTACAACCCAAAAGTAAAATATAAAAGTCTGAAAGTACTAAATAAACATGCAAGTGAATCCTAGACGTCGTGAGACTACGTGCGCCTAAACTAGATGCTGCTACCTTAGCGACCTGAGAAAACATGCCAAAAGATGTCAACGTATAATGCTGTGAGTTTACAGGTTTTATGATAAGCGTTTCGTTAATCCTTTGAAAACCGTTACCGTTACTACTATGCTGTGTGAACGCTAGCTAGGCGTTGAGTTAATTATTACTACGGTTGAAACTATTGCTGACTGTGATTTGTTACTGTGTGATGCCCTTCGGACTACCGTCATCCCCAATAGGCCCTGTGTGATCGAGACAATATGCACCCGCCCGGCCTCCAGCCGTCGAGTGGGGTTTTCCAGGCCCAATAGCGCTATCCACATTTTCCCGCTACATACCCGTATTGGTGGTTTCTATGGGATTTAGATGAGCCATATAGTAATATAATGAAAGCCATAGTATAACTTGAAATCATGTGTTTAAAATGTGTAAACATGTTTCTCCCCCGAAAACAAAACTGATAAAAGTGGGGCCGTGAACTCACCTTAGGTTGCGTCTTCAGTTAAAGAGTAATCCGACACGTGTGTGATAGCCCCAACTAGTGGCGACCTATCAATGAGTTTACATAAGTGTGATGACTACTAACCCGAAGGCTAATAATCCCCAATTGTCCAGACCATGATTGTGTGCATTGAAAACATGTTTGAACGTTAAACCGACCATACCGGACAAGACCCGACATCCCACGTGTTAGCCAAATGCAAGATATCATGCAATCATATGCAATTATACACTTAACATGCACAAAAGTTCACTAAATCTAGCATATAGCTCAAATAACTCATAAACGAGTCCGAACATGTGTTATCAGGTTATTAGACTTGTCACGGGGTTCCTAACATGTTCCTAGGTGTCAAACCATGTTTCGAGATGTCAAAATACACTTACAACAGCAAAACACACGATTAGGAATCAAAACATGCAATTAGGAAAGTCAACTAGTGATTAGGATGGCCAACAGGCAATTAGGAGTGTAATCACATGAAGTGTATGTGGATAGGAAAGTCAACTAGTGATTAGGATGGTCAACAGGCAATTAGGAGTGTAATCACATGAAGTGTATGTGGATAGGAAAGTCAACTAGCAATTAGGAAAGTCAAACAGGCAATTAGGATTGTAATCACCTATATTACATGCAAGTAGAGGGCTACTCGCCTATAATTTCATGCGAGTAGGCCTACTCGCCTATTCTATAGGCGATTAGGATTTCCTACTCGCCCCCTGCAGCATAAAGCTGTATTTCGCGTGTTTAACCCTTCAAATCAGATCCGAAACATGTAAAAACGCCCAATATTAAACCCAAATCATTAAACAACCTATTCCAAGCAAAAACCCCCAATTTATCATCATTCTAACAACTCCAAATGCAATCGTTTCCCAAAAGTAACATATTATTATGTAAACATCACATCAACATGCAAAACTTACCCTAAATAGCAAATATCCAGATTTCACCACATAACAACATTGTCCAACATCATCCTACTGTTATAGCATCATCCTAGAGCAAACCCTAACCTTATGAAATCAACAAAACACATCATATCATCCTTAATCTTTCAAAAGCATTCAAACGGGTCAAAACGCCTATTATCAACAATACACAACTATGAACCTTAAAACTCATCAACAATCATGCTAACAACCTATTTATCTCAGAAACATATCAAACACACAAGAATCCTCATGTTTTAATCATAAAAATCCTATCTTGCATGAATACACCACATAGAACACATGATAAAAGATTAGACTTGTTTAACAATTGATTTTTAAGGATTTTCAAGGATACAAACATTATAAAACCAGGTCTGGACCTTTATGGATCATTATAACAACTTTACAAAGGTTTAGGATGGATAACACACCTTAGATTTTGCTAAAGAATGATGTATAAGCTTGAAAGGCTGGATTCTAGGGCAAGAACGTGTTCCAGAGGTTGGTTATGGTGTGGAATAGCTTTGGAGTGAGTTAGGGTTGCACAAATGATGTTTTTGAGCATAAGGGTGGTATTTATAGGCGTTTCTAGTCGTCACATAAGTTTCAGGCGAGTAGGGTGATGCAACAGGCGATTAGGATTGTAATCGCCTATACTATAAGCAATTAGAAGCTCTACTCGCCTATATTATAGGCGAGTAGGCTGTAATCGCCAATAATCTTCTCCTAATCGCCTATATTCTAGGCAATTAGGATTCATACTCACATGTTATAGGCAATTAGGATTCCTACTAACATGCAGCAATGTATTTTGGGTTTTTGGCGCGTTAAACCCTATTTTAACACATATAAGCACGTATTCACATACCGACAAGTCACATAATGATTATAAACACATAATGCATGATAACTAATACGTTCACATTCGTTCACCAATTCCTGGGACTCGAGACTTGCGTGTGTGCGTTAAACCCGGCGATACTACAAATCACCAATCCTTGTTCACATGGTTATGGACCGACTCCCAGTGATCCCGTGGATCACTGTAACGACTCCTGATGATTCCCAGAACCATGATCACGACCCAACTGACCCCGTTAAGTGTGTAATATGCATAACTCGCTAAGGTAGACTTACTAGTTTGACGAAAGTTATTACCCGGAGTTTGCCGAGTGTCACACTATGGCTGAACAATAATTGAATTGTTAACTAAAACTAAACGAAAACCAGAAGAAACCAAATCAAAATTAACTAAATCAAAACGAATATTTCATGTATTCATATATTTTTAGCTTTCATACTATCATTCATGTATTTATACATACATTTCATATACTTATAAGTAAATATTTTAGCCAAAGTTTGGTTATGAACCAAAATTAACTGAAAACTTACAATCTAACAAAAAAACTAAACCAATTAACCGATTGGTTAATGGGATCAACCAGTTGATGGCTTTAATTTCGGTTGAGATTAATAATCAAACTAAACTAAATCACGCACACCTTTTGAAGCATGTGTTTTTTGTCGCGTTGTGCAGATATCATTCTATAAAAACGAGCCTTTCAAAAATTTCTAGTAATTTAAAAAGAAAAAAAAACTTTTAAAATTTAGAGTATTAGAACTCTATGAGCATGTATAACAAATTAACAGAAAGTGTGAAGACGATAACATCACATGGCCTTTTTGTTTTTTTTAAAATTCAAAACCTAGGGGATTTCTCAATCATTAGTTTATCAACTAATTAAATCTAACAAAAAATTCAACCCTTTGTCACTGTTTTCTTTTCGTCAACCTCCATTTCCATTACACACTTTTTATCGTTTGCACACTTTCTCATCGCCAATGCTACACTATGTTTACTAATGTTTCAGGGTTTGGAAGAATCGATCGATTGGTGGCCAGAGTAGCTTTGCATAGAGGTGATATTGAACTTGTTTACGATCTATTCATCTCTTTAGAGTACATGGTTTGTAATATTACTATCATTTTTTAGTTTTGAAAAAAGTTGATGGGTTACGTGACTAACAATATCCAGGGGTGAGCAATAACCGAAAACAGGCGTAACCAACCTAAGTCAATTGAAATCTGATTTAACCAAATAAACGAATTAACTTAAAATTGGTTATTGGGTTTTTTATACCATTAGTTAACCATAATTAACCAAACAAAAAATCAAACATTTCATATATTCTTAGCTTCCATTTCATGTATTTGTAGTTTTATACCTCATTTCATGTACATCTAAGCCAAAATTTTAGACAAAGTTAGGTTTTGGTTATTAATTTTTTTTAATGGAACCGAGTTAAAAAAAACAACAATCTTGCAAAATAAACTAAACCAGTTAGCCAATTGGTCGATTAGCCGATTACGTTGGTTTTTGTTGATACTAATAACCGAACTATACACACCTCTAGGAAATGTTTGTGTTCCCCGCCGTATCGCGTGGGCATCCTACTAGTAATGTATAACATGTTTAAAGGTTTCTAAAATAAATAGATTGTCAGGTCAGCCCCCAACGGTCCAAATTTTGATGTCTAACGGCTGTTTTTTCTCCGCTAACCTACGCGAGCATGGTAGCATGCGACCAGAGTCGCGCGTGATTTGGTCTTAAAATCAGTATGTGAATCATAAGATTCTATTAAACAGACCGGATATGGATGAGTGTAAAAGAAATAAACCATACATCGAAGCAATAGATTAGTTGAGGATCTCCGTAGATCAAACGTTGTTTGGAGGAACTTCACGTGATCCAAGTGATGGTCTTGTCGCCACCATTTTCTCCCTCATTTTTTATTCCTCTATGTCTTCATGTCTTGGGCAACATTATACCCATTTATTCTATTTATATACTTAGAAAATAAACCAACTCATCATCAATCTTATTTAGATGTGTAATTAAAATACATAAATGATTTAAGTAACAAAATAAATAGCACTATTATTTTAAAAAAATATTTTGGAAGATCCATGTCTATTATTATATTTTTCTTTTTGTATAAGTTGATATTGTATACCAACAACGTAAGGAATTAGACTTTGGGATTCGAAAAGTGTAATAACAATAAATTTAATACACATGCAAATATTAGTATATTTTTAGTTCTATATATACCACTATCAAAACACACATGAGAATGGTCAAAGAGAAAAAAACAGCCCGTCCATCAAAACGGCGTAACACACTCTTCTGCTACTTGGATTACGTAAAGTGACGCATCCCACACGTGAACATATTATTGTTCTTCTAGTTCATTTTACTTTCACGTGTGACTACTTATATTATGGTGATACACATATAGGGGCGGATCTAGCATTTAATTTAGTCAGGGTGCCTATGCTACCTCTTAAAATTCTTGGCGTAGTATGTTTTTAGTGCAATTTATTTTTTTCACTGTTTCATGTATCGGATACTCCTGACTAAAATTACTTTAGGCTGAGTTACCCTTCAACTTTCTTCTAGATCCGCGACTGTATACATACACATATTATGCGTAGGTTCTATGCTTTATACAAAACCAAAATTTGAGACCCGTATAATGCATCTTTTCATGTAGGGATGGCAACGGGCCGGGTTTGGGCCGGGTATGGCTAATCCCAACCCCATACCCGATTATAAAAATGTATCCCATACCCGGCCCAAAACCCACCGGGTATGGGACGGGTAATTACCCGTCGGGTATCGGGCATACCCGTGGGTTTCGAGTATGCTCGTGGGTTTCGGGTTTTGGGCACAACTATCGGGCATCAACGAGTTAAGTTTGAAACCAATACAAAAGGTTGGAATTTGACAAAACATATTAAAAAAGAAGCTAAGAAATACTTATGACAATACATATTCAAAAGAACCAAAATCATTCTAAACTTCTAATTAAAAACCAATATATATTCAATATATCAGTCCCTAATCCTCCATTCCGGATTCTGTTTCTCGCATTCATCCAAAAAGAAACATATCCATCCAAAAAAAAAACTAGTCCAAGTGCTACATCTCATTTCTTTAACATTTTTCCTACAATTAAATATATAATAGAAAACTTACATTAGCAAACGTAATATAATAATACCAAACTGAAAAATTGAAGTATTGAACCGACTAGTTTAGTTATTCACCCACACAAGTATATAAAACCACAATACAAATACTTGTTTTATTTAACAATAAGCTGCATTTGTTTGACATAGAAAGTAAATGTGAAGAATAAAATGTACATTTTACCTCGTGGTCCTCGTCTCATTACCATCATCTTATTCGTACTCAACTATTTGACAATAAGCTAAAGTTTCTTTTAAAACCAGTTACTATGTATATAAAAAAATGAAGCACAATTATTATATAAAAATAAAATGATTATGATTATAGTGTTTATAAAAAATGGGTAGAGTCTTTTCTTGGGATTTGGGTAACATGCATATATAATATGCAGTGTATATTAACGGGTAAACATGCATATATAATCGTGTAATCGGAACGGGTAAACGGGCATATATAATCGGGTAATCGGGCGGGTAAACGGGTGTCCATCAAATCCCATACCCATCCCAAATTTTCAAAAACAATCCCATACCCGGCCCCATACCCGTTTACCCGATCCCATACCCATCCCGTATGTGTCGGGTATCGGGTTTTTCCGCCGGGTTTGGGTTTTGTTGCCATCCCTATAATTCATGGTGCTTTATAGATGTAATAAAAATTAGAAAAAGAGCGAATTAATATTCAACCATCTTAAGGATGAAGGGGGTGCAACCCAACTTTGCATATGAACCCAAATCAATCATGGAGCGACATATCATTGCAACCCATTGAACCCATGGTTGCAAAAGTCGCTAGGCGTTCCCTAGTCGGAGTCGGGAGTACTCGGGGAGTTCTCGGTCTAGTCGGAGAGTACTCGGCCTAGGCGTAGAGTACTCGGTCCTCGGCAACCTACCTTATAGCGATTACTCGGGGAGCACTCGGCCTTCGTGACCTTGTTTTACAACAGAGATTGAACCCAAATCGATTACGACGGTATTCTGATTGAACCCTATGGACCCGAACCCAATTTCCAACCATTTTCCTAGGTGCTTCTTCGGTATCACTCTCGGGTTCTTCAACTAGTCAATCCATTCCTATTCACACCAAGATTCAATTGCGAGTGGTGTATCAGGGGACCCGACGAACTCAATTTTCCATTTTGAAGGTGTCACTCACAGCTTAAGTATCAAAGTTTAAAGCAAAAGGTATAAGTATCTTACATGATGATTGTCAAGTTTCTGTATTTAAACTTAGTTTTTTAGAAGACAATTAGTACGTTTAATGAAATTAGTTTGATTAACATGTTGAAATATTGCCCCATCCCTTGTGGTGTGGTGGTGGTAAAGGTGTTTAACGCTGTGTTCCCGAGTTTTCTAACGGAAAGAAAAGAAGAGAAAAGAGATTTAGGATAGAAAAGAACGGGAAGGAAAAGAAATATATAATTTTATTTTGTGTTCCCGAGTTCGAAGGAAAGGAAAAGAGAATAAAAATTTTATGTGTTCCCGAGTTGAAAGGAAGGGAAAAGAAATGTTTAATTTTACAATAATGCCCTTGTGGGGTGTTATATTAGATTAAATAGAAAGATAAAATACTAAATAACAAAACATTTTAATTGATAACTTTCCCCTCCTTCCATTTCAAGTCTCATAAGAGACAAAAATTAGTTTATTTAAATGGGGGAAAGATTTAGCCGTTAAAAAAAACATGTTGAAATATTAATGAAATTGTTGTTGATTTCAGCTTTTTGTTTTTTGTTTTTTTTTTTTTGAACGGCCAATTGGAATCACTCACAGACTACTAGAGTATCATCGTGCCATCAGTGTTACCACACGATCATATTCCACCACCAAGTCACCAATTCAGAAAGAAACTCGTAATTATAAGAAAATCTCATTATGAGATTCGAACTCAGAACCTTATATTTTCTAAGTGTTATACCTTTGTTGACTTTGTGTTTTGTGATGCTCAGAAATTGAGAAAGGGAAATTGAATATTAGTGTTCTAATCCCAATGCTATGTACAAAATAATATTATTAATTATTTGATCATGGGGGGCTTAATGGTTATACAAAACAAGGCCAACTCTTGCGGCACTTCAATGGGACATTCATTCAATGTTTGGAACAATATTTGGTCTACCATGTGACCTCTGCCTTTTTCTTTTTCCTCCTTTTTCACTTTTCACCAGTTTCAACTATGCCACCTTCTACTTTATTTATTTATTTTTATTTTATTATAATATATGAATCTCTCCCTTTTAACACAATAAATAAGTATGATACCGTGTGTAGTACTTTGCCATTACTTTCCACATCACTCTAAGAGGGTGTCAAACATTGCACCAAAGGGGCACCAAGGTTTTGGGCGCGCAAAGAGGCTAACAGGCGTAAAGGGTGCAACTTAGATAGTCTATGACTTTTTCACAATGAGAAGCGCGAAGAGGCTAACATGCGTAAAGGGCGTAACTTAGATATGTCTATTTTTTCACAATGAGAAGCCTCCAAAGAAGGGGTCAGTGGTGGACTCATATCCGATATACTTAATCTAAACGTATCTAGTTGGATTTAACCTGAACTTTGATCATTATTCAATACATGTATATGTCAATCAAACCAAATAACAATCAAATCAAACCTAGGCATGTATTCTTGTTCGGTTAACTTGTTGAACTCGAACAAATCCACATATCAACCTAACCGGACACTCTTGAACCATTTAACCTGAACACAACCCATTTAACATGTATATCTATACAAATCAAACCAAGTTATCAACGTGTTAAAGCAGTTGATAATATGTAATAAATAGTTTAAACATATAGACTTGTTTACTTAAACATTTTGACTAATCTACATATTAAACAAGTTAAATAGTAACATGACCTGGTTATCAAATAGAACAACTATTGAGCTACTTTGTTATTTATTTTACTTTATTTTTTGTGATTAGTAGTCAATTTCTTTGACTCCTTATTTATTACTATGAAATTCCTTCTTTTGGCTTTTTCTTGCTTTCCCCAAGCGTGCACGAAATACCCCCTCTTTTTTTTAGAAAAAAAATCTCTTCAACAACCTTTGCAGCTTTGCTGCCTAGTCAATAATTAAAAAACGGGAAAATGGCGAAAATGGCCTTTAACGGGGTGCTTTTACGAAACTAGCCACCTCAGACGTCTTCGGAGAGACGGTTCCCGAGGCTCTTAGACGACTTCTGATTCTTTTCTTCCTATAGACCAATGAAACCCCGCCACGTGTCCGACAACCTGCGAGACGACTTTGAGACTTCCCCCATTTCCCGAGATGAGGGAAGTCTCAAAGTCGTCTCGCGCGGACGTCTCGGGAGTCGCCTCGCAGGTTGTCGGACACATGGCGGGGTTTCATTGGTCCGTAGGAAGAGAGAATCAGAAGTCGGCTGAGAGACTCGGGAACCGTGGAACCGTCTCTCCGAAGACGTCTGAGATGGCCATTTTCGTAAAAGGTCTCGGTCAATGGCCATTTTCGCCATTTTCCCTTAAAAAAATACACATAGATGGCAAAAATAAATAATTTATGCAAATAAACATACTCAGTTTCATTTAACTTAGTGTCACAAATTTATAACATAACATATGTAAACCAAAACCAAATAGATGGTAGCTGCTGTACAACTTGTAGTTAATGAGATCTAAGAATCCACAGCCCGAACGTCGTCGTTATCGCTACTGGAATCCGTTAGAATCGTTAACCTTCTTGCGGTCTTTGTGAACTCGCTGCATAAAAACGAATCAAATGAGTTTGCGCACATAACAACATTAATTTTTTTTAATGTTGTAGTTAATCTTCGAGGCTTAATAACTTATATTAATAAAGGGCAAATTACATAAGGATAACAGGTAGAGAAATGTGAATTTTGATCTTACCTAAATGGTTGCTCCCCAATCTGCTTAAGTGTTCCTGTTACATCCCAATACTGAACGCGGTTCAGCATTATTGAGTTTTCGGTCTTGAACATGTTAGCTAGTTTCCTGCATAGTTCTTCATAAGAATCAAGCAAAGAGAGATCGAGGGTTCGACCTACATCTTCTGATTCCATGAATACCTTACAATGGCCTGTCTCTAGGTTCAAGTCCATTTCTCGGCCTGACCCTGACCCTGACCCTGACCCTGCTCTTTGAGAGATTTGTTGCTCGGTTAGAATTGGCTGACCAAAGAGTAAAAACTGGGATGATTTAGGTGTCTCGGGTTCTTTAGAGGACGTGGTTGAGTTGCCGATGGTTAACAGACAGGAAATGGGCTCGCTATGGGCTGGTCTGTTGACGGACGGGCTAGAGTGGGAGTGTTTGATGGGGGTAGGGTAAAAACCCGAATTGAGTTTGTTATTGAGTTGGATATCTGAAAGAGATAAACCATAACGTGTGTGCCTGGCTCCCTGCATGCTAGCAGGATGATGGAGGTTCAAATTCTCTGCGAGTTGGTAACCGAACGGTCCGGTTGTGGGCCCACCGAAGAGATGTGAGTGGGGACCGCACAATGCGGGAATAGGGATTTGGGATTCCATTGGGTAATCTGGGTGTTGGGATGGTCTGCATTTCTTTCGTGGTGGTGAAAAAGGCGACATATGAATCGCAGGCATTGTCGATACTAATTCTACAAGCCACGGATTGACTCGCTTCACGTTTTGAAGCAAATCAGGCTCGTCCCATGTTACCTGCATTTCAGTTAATTAGTCGCACAGTGTTTATACTATAAGTTCTTATTTTAAGGGCCCATTTTTACTAGTCGCATAGTGTATCCAAAATCTACGAACCAGCCCTGAATGTGCAGATAAATGTGCTTAAAAATTTAAACAAATAATATTGAGTTCTAAAAGTACCTGCAAAAGTCTCCAGGGCGAATCGGGCCAACGAATTGGGTCAGCAACTTGAACTGAAGATATAGTCCCCATGAACCAACTGATTCGCGAAGAATCCTCGGTTTCAAAAGGCATCTTAAACCTCATCCCCGGTGACCACCTGATCTGCATTGCATTCTTCACAAGCCGCGCCTTCACACAAAACTCAGGCGTGCTAGCCCTCGGGTAGAACACAACCTCGAACGCCTGTCCACTCATCGCCTGTTTAACTGCTTGAACAACCGAATCAGGTTCCACTTTCACCTTTTCCATTGAATTCCCACCCGCCCCGCCATTGTTCCCATTTCGCATAAACGATGAGTACCCGCCATACGGGCCAACACAATTACCCCCACCCGGATTCCACCCAGACGACGTCTCCTGCCCTCCGCCAACCCCTCTTTTCGCCCTCCTAATCCCGACACATAAATCCCCATTCTCCGCCCTCAAAAACACAATCGAATCACCCGCGACAAGCTTCTTATGATTAACAAACGTACTCCATCCGGTTGTCAGCAAATGCCTTCGCGGCGTCCCTCTATAAATATGGCGAAACTTCCACGTTTCGCCGTGAACATCTTTCGCTAAAATCGTCTGCACAGGCGGGTCTGCCGAATAATCCAGCCGAGGGAAAATCGTCTCGGCACAGTACCTTGGCACCGAGAACCCGCCCCCGTTATTCGCATCCGATTGCGTCAACGTCTTCGCAAACGAACTCGGTTTAACCTGACCCTCCAATGACCCCGAACCCAAACCCGAACCCGAACCCGTATCCTCATCTTCTAACGAACTAAACTCACCAGTCCCAGTAACCGGAATTAACCCGATTCTTGCGTAAACCTCGTCGGTATCCACATCTGCCATGAACCGAACCGAACCAACCCGACACGGAACCCAGGCCGGTATCCTTGACCGACCTGTCTGGTCCCTAAACTCGACAACATCGGAAGCATGTTCGGCATGTCCTTGTGGAAAATAATAAACTTTTGTGTTGACTGATGGCATTTGAATCATGCTGCCGGCACACGCATGCCATAACTGAGAGTCTAAACATCTTTCTGTTTGTTGCAGTTTCTCCTTTGAATCCATAAACGTAATCATATTTTGTTATATTTGTTTTGTTTTGTTTTGTTTTACTATAAATTATGAAAACCAACTCTTCAGTTGGTATGGTTTTTCATAACCCCTATCTATATAAATGTTGTAATCAAATACCATACCATAATAATAAATTCAGTTTAATTGATTAAAGATGTGTCTTACCTCTTAAACTCTAGAATTAAATCCAAAGAATTCTGGATAAACCCTAAAGATTGCATGAATAGAGCCTCTCATTATTTTCTTCAAATCATATCTTTTTTTAGAAAAGCTTCGACTTTATGATACCCTTTTGCGAGTAGAATTCAAAGAAAAAAACCCAGAAGAATTAAGTGATTGCTTGGTCAAAATCTTGATACCAAAGTCAAGAACAAGAAAAGCATCAGTTAGACACACTGATGCATTCAAAGTTCAAACCCACAACAAAGATTTCACAAGAAAAAGATTCATTCGATGCTTTTCTCTCTCCTCTTTCTTTCTTTCTCTCTCTAGGACTCTTTTGGATCACTACAAAAAGTCCAAAGCTTTATACACAGATGTATCATGTATGTGTAGATATATATATATTATAATTATAAATAAATATAAAAATATAAAAATAAGCAGTGCTAGTTTTTTTTACACACAGTGAGTGTGTGTGATTTAATTATCATTTAATAATTTACCTTTTAATTCGGATCTGAAGAAACTGTGTTGTATCTTGAGAAGCCAGCATAACAACAAAGATCTTAAAGGAAGCAATCTCTTTTCCCTTTTTAAACTGGTTTTAACAAACAACTCATATAATATCAATTTATTTATTCTCTGTCATCAGCTGAAGCATATTGCAATTTTTATAATATTAATCAAAATATCGTGAGAGTGTGAATATATCGTGAGATATTATGTAGAGGGAAGTCAACAAGTCTTTTTAACTAGGAACAAAAAGGTCCAAACTGCCATTAAGGTTATCTAGATTACTAGATTAGGGATAATTGTTTTGCATGATTTGACCTGGGTCAGACCAAGGTTATAATTAGAGTTATCTGGTGGGGTTTAGTTAGTTTGATGACATTCCCTAATTGACCCATGTATCAATCTTTAAAAAAAAAAAAAAAAAAAAAAAAAAAAAAAAAAAAAAAAGAAGAAGTTATTCGTGGTAAATTAAGTGTTATACAGAAAGAAACCCGATCACAACAAGACACGTGGCAGTATTCGACAAGTAGGAAAAAAGTACTAGTTTTTTTTGAACGGCCAACGAATTAATTCCGAGCACTCTCGGGCACCCTTTTGGCGAATCAGGTATTCGAGAGTACCCGGGCCACCAATTGCCACCAATTCCCGAGAAAACCCGACCACTCACCCGCCCGAAGGCACGACGGTGAAATAGTCGGTAAAACCGGTCGGGATCAGGACTCGAACCCAAGCCAATGGCCAGGTCATCCCTCATTTCCAATCCACCAATGTCCTCCAAATGTAGCTAGTGGAATTGAACCCAAGCCTCCCATGAGAAACTTTAGACTGATGGGGGTGGTGCCGCTCCGGCAAAGAAAGACGGACCGCCACCGTGTATCAATCTCGATTTTCAAGAAAAGAGGCCCGGCATCAACGGCAAAATCCTGCCGCCCACGGCGCTCCAACCTCTATGCCGCACCAGGGGGTGGTGTAGAGAGGCCCGGCATCTCGCTGCCCTCCCTATGCCGCCCCCCACACCCTCTGGTCTTAGGCCCTGAACCAACTAGGCTACAAGTGTTGGACAGGAAGTAGTAGTAGTAGTTTTCCGTTAAGTGGGTAAAATTGGAAGTACGTCAATGCCATATCCAATAGGAGCGAAAAGGGTAGTAGTTTTACGTCAATATCTAACCGCGTAAAAAGAATAATATGTTGGTGAGAAATTTACCAATTTTGGTGTAAAAATTGTCTACGTGTTAGTGTTGGTTAAATTTCATTTTATTTAAACTGATAAAATTATTTAAAGAAAACAATATTCAAATTCAAAACTAATATGTAAGCAATAAGCCTCATCTTTTGTTGTATTTAAAGGCTCTTTGGTTAATTAAGTGCTGAATGATTAATAGATTTAAATTATTAAGTTGATCATATTAATGGTTAATATTTTTGTCCCACATTGGTATGAGAGCTTCATTACAGTTCAGTCTAGTTCACTTTTTAATGGTTCAGTACTTAACTGGTCAGCAACATCTCAAGTCTTAATGGTTCAACCTAAATTATTCCATTCAGAAGTTAAATCATTCAGCGATAAATGGTTCAGAGCCTTATTAAGAGACTTACCAAACAGCCACTTAGTTAGCAGTTTGCTAGTTGTTTTGTTGTAAATCTTTGGGAGTGAATAAAAGTGAATATATATTATAAGTCTATCTATAAATACATCTAAACTTCAGGGGGCTATTAGGGAATTCAGTCTTTCTTGAAAGCAAAAGTGGAGAGTTTGTTTGACAACCGTAACTGTCTATCCTTGTTGTCTGCAGGAAAGATAGGGATATACTAAGCCCACTTTCCAAACGTCGCGCGTCAAACTATGTCACTCTACAATCTACGTCATTTTGGTGTAAATAACACATTTTTTTTAAATATATATTTACTAGCTTATACCTCGGGAGCGTCCCGGGTTGAGAAATCTAAATAAAATGAATAAACTTAGAAATATCTAAACTATAAAAATGGCATCTATGTATCAACTTACATTAGATACTTTAAAAAAAATATATCAAAAGATCCATTTCACCTTACAACATCAACACCTAAAACAGAATATTAAGATTCCAAGCACTTCAAGGGGACAAAGATTGTTTAGCACCAATACATTCAGTCAAAGATCTTTAACTGCATACAATAAGATTTGAGCTATTTCAGGTAGAAAAAAAAAACATAGCAATTACCTGTTGGAGAGCGTCCCGGGTTGAAATATCTAATATGACATAATAAAATATCTAATATGACAACATAATTAATGACTTGCCAATATATGATTAATGATTATTATTATTATTATTATTATTATTATTATTATTATTATTATTATTATTATTATTATTATTATTATTATTATTATTTTAAACACATTTCTGCCATAAGTTATCATATTCTAATATAAAAAAGGGGTAATTGGGTCGGGTATCACCTAATCCCAGGCCCGACCCAAACCCACAATTTTTTTTTAAACTAATATATCCCGGGAGCGTCCCCGGTTGAGAAATCTAATTTGAAATATCAATTTTATACCTGAAATAGACTGATGCGTTTTACAGTTACATGCAGGAAAGCTCCGGGTAGCACTTAACCTAAAACAATTAACAATGTATCTTCAACGTTAGTGCATAACCTTAAACACTGTATAACTCTAATATTAAAACCTAACCTAAAACAATGTACAACTCCAATGCTAACACATCTATTATCTATTAATATATATAAAAGAATTGAACATTGCTGACGTGGCGTGCAATAGTGCCTTCAACCTCTCCATGAAACTGCCACGTGGCATCATAATTGAAAGATTTTAGTGTTTTTGAATTATTTCCTTTTTAAATTAAATTGAGTTATTTTAGTAAAAAATAATTTAAAAATAAATTTAAAATTTTCTCTCTCATATTTCATCCCATAATTTTTAAACGTTTATATCTTTTATATACGGGATTTTTTAAAGAAAAAAATTACACCAAATTGTGGAGTTTCGTTCATACAGGAAAAAAACACACAAACTGTTCATGTTATTCATTAATCATGTTTTTTCTTTTAAACCAGGTTCTTATCTATGATGTTGAAAACCAGCCCAATCGCCATGTTATCATTGGAATTTTACTAGGTATACTTAATCAAGAGAAGCTAGGAGAAAGAATCACGCAACACTGCAACACATGGTGTCAGCTTATAGCAATGTTATTTTTTTATTTATTTAATTACAAGAGTAATAATTATTACTATTAATATTAGTATTATTAGAATGGTTATATTTTTCAACCCCGGGACGCTCCCGGGAAGAATTGATAGTTGCTGGCGTGACGTTCAATGGTGGCCTCAACCATCTCTTGATTATGCCACGTGGCATAATGAGATGCAATGGTTACAACTTCCAACTTAAGTGTTTGTTTAGTTGATTAGGTTAGGAATTATAGGAGCCATTAGAATGTGAGAAATTAGAGAGATGTGATGAGTTTTTAAATAGTTGCAGCTTACATAAGTGATCATTTAGATGATTACTGATTAGGTTTTAGATTAGGGAATATGAGTTATTACTGATTAGAATACTATGAACATGCAATGATTGAGAGATTTTGTGGTTAGTTAACTTGAGCCATTTACAATAGGTTATCACGTAAAATTAGATTTTTCAACCCCCGGGACCTTCCCGGGGTAATCAGCTAGTGTTGTAAATAAAAATCATATTTACTGGTTTGAACATAACTAATGACTTGCCTATACATGATTAATGAATAACCTGAACACTTTGTGTTTTTTTCGTGTAGGAACAAAACTACACAAGAAAATAGTCGTTTTTTCTCCGTTTTTTATATAGCACTATGGTACCCGTTGGAAAGATAATAAAACGCTCGTTAATTAGGTGTAATTTTTTTCTTTAAAAAATCTCGTATATAAAAGATATTAACGTTTAAAAGTTATGAGAGAAAACATTAGAGATAAAAATCTAATTTTGTTTTTAAATTTTAAATTTTAAATTATTAATTTCCTAAAATAAAGTCATTGCCATATGGGATGACACATGGCACACTCAATGAAGAGAATACCCTTTTTGAGTGTCATGTCATTAGACTATAAGGAGTGGGGGGGGGGGGGGGGGGGGAAGAGGGGGATGAAGCGCCATGTGGCACTTGTGGGACCCTTGAGGGGGAAATAATTGTGGGGAGTGGAGGGGGCGGAAGGAAATAATATTATATTGTGTTAAAGTTAAAAAAAAAAAAAAAAAAAAAAAAAAAAAAAAAAAAAACTGACCAATAAAAGCATGCCACCTTACCCCCACCCCAAGCCCCACGCCGGTGAAGAGGGGGATGAAGCGCCATGTGGCACTTGTGGGACCCTTGAGGGGGAAATAATTGTGGGGAGTGGAAGGGGGGAGAGGGGGGGGGGAAGGAAATAATATTATATTGTGTTAAAGTTAAAAAAAAAAAAAAAAGACCAATAAAAGAATGCCACCTTACCCCCACCCCAAGCCCCACGCCGGTGAAGCCACCCCCGCCCCAAGCCCCACGCCACTCTCCCGCCCCTACCGGCGGCGGTGTTCCCCCCTTCCCGCCCCACTCCTGATAGTCTTAAAATGGCTTTGATTTATTATATGTATAGATAAAATACTAGGTTATATCTCTGCATTTTCATGGAATAAAAAAATCTATTATTATTTAAGACAAAATATGTGTTATAGAGTAATGTAATATAGAAATTAATTTAGTATTGTATGAAAAAACAAAAATTTTAATCATGTGAATAAAAATTAAAATATATATTAAAGAGAGAATATATGTTTGGATGAGGTGTAAAGGCGGAAGCAACCATTGTCGGACGTGATTGATGTTGTAGTCTTAAAAGTGTAGTTTTTTTATAAATAAAATATTAAATGGTTTTTAATAAGCTGAAATATAAAAAAAAGTTAGTTAAGAAAATAAATATTAAATAAATAAGAAATAAACATGAAATTTATAATTTAATAATATTATTTCATATTACAGAGAAATAAGATAATTATAAGGTTTTTATTTATTATATAGTAAAGTAGTAGTAATAATAATAATAGAGTAAATTTCTTTTTGAGTCCCTGTGTTATGTTGATTTTAAGTAGTTGAGTCCAAAGTTTTCATTTTTAACCATCTGAGTCCCTAGCTGAAAATTAACTAGCATATTGAGTCCAAATTTCTAACTCCGTTAACTAAGTCTGTTATCTTTCAGTAAGAAGACATAAATACCCCTACTTAATAAAAAATAAAAGAATTATATATACAATCCTAACCATTCTTTAACCTATCTTCTTCATCAACCTAACCCACCCACCTCCACCATCTTCAACCTCCTACACTACCACCACTACACCACACCTTGCACCACCACCACTGTACAACCTCATCCCAACCGCACCACTACACCAGCCGAGACTCAAGGGTGGTGTTGTTAGGTGGTATAATGTTGTAACTCACCTGACTAATATAGTCGTGTACCATATCTTTTACAACTTCTTGTGCAAAATATACACATCAGACTCTTCGTACGCATACTCTGGGTGAAGATGCTCATGAGGCACCTTCTTAACATCAAAAATCCCATAACATTGCTCCCAAAACAAAGCATGAGCCGCAATTAACCATCCCCTGAATCACTAACCATCGATTCCATTGCCGTCAACAACGGCGCCATCGATTCCTCTATATACACCACATCAGCCGCAATTACAGCATCGAACGACGGATTTATTTAACGCCCCAAAACCATTCGTTTTGTCTAATTACGCCATTAGTCGTGATTAGCAAAATTAATAAAACGAGACTCGAATAAAAAGAACTCGGATTATGTTCTCATAAAGAAATAATCTAGTTAATGTTATTAATCTTATAAATAAGCTAATAATATAAGAAAGCTAGCTTGATTAGCTAGTTTCATAAGAAATGATATTCGGGGATTTTTGGAGGGACCATAGTTGCCAAAACGGCAAACTTGTGTGTTAAGGGGTTTTTCGGTGCACTAGCAAGAAACGAGTCATCTAAGGCTTAATGAATATCAATGTACCTTTTATTTTATAGAAATTAATGTTATATTCATATTTTATCATGGTGAAAATCTAGGGTTTTGTTAAAAAACGTGAGACTCTAAGTTGTTGGAGGTTTCTCTAGCTTTAGGGAGCCTCAATCATACCTAATTTGGTTACGAATCACACTCTACATGTGAATGTGATTATAGTCATAAGATTATGTTAATGTGTAAAAATTGGTGTTTTACATCTAGGTTGAAGCCCTCTATGTTTAGTGATTTAGTTGACTCTTAGGAGTTGTTATAATGAGAAATTTAGGCTAAAGAGTCTAAATATCATGTTATGATAATAATTAGATACACGGGTATATTTTGGTTAAACTTAGATTTATTAAAATCAAGTATTTTGGTGGATGCACACCAAGTGCTCGATGAAATGTCTAGTAGATGAAAACTAGTGAATTAAGAGAATAAAGAGCATGTGAAAGTTAACAATTGTATGTGATGTTAGCTAACCAATGAATTAAGTCAAGTACATGCTCTATGTAAGAAATAGCTCATGATGAGCTAGGTGTATGAATGAATACATGATGCTTTGGATATTGAAAGAATTTCCATATTATGTATTCTAATAAAACAAGGTTTGACATGTCCCTAAGTTAGGTACAAGAACTAAGGAGCAAACGGGTCAAATGGATGGAAGCTTAATGCATATGGAAGAAAGAGCGGATACGAGGTAAGTATTACTTACGCCAAATCGATTTAATCATAACTTGAATGTTGCATTTATTTATTAAGTATTGAGTATGGTATACATAATTTAGGACCCCGAGTGGTGAATTCCATTAAACGGGTCTAGACGGGGAAAGTTAAATGGAAACATGCTTAGTATTATAAATGAATAGATATGTTGTACCCAAGTGATGGAATTCGCTTAATGGGTCAAGTCATGAAAAGTTATATAGTAACTTATTTCATAATTAGTAAAGACGCGATTTGATTTAAATAAAAGTGATACCCACTAAATGGATTAAAGACATGTACTTTTATGTATAGCAATAAGGTTTAAGTGTTTCGTTTAAAGTATTTCATGAATTGGGTCAACGGTTGATTATCTCATTGTTGAGGCTTGATAAATAATGCTTGTATAACAAGTATTAAGAATCAAGTATGTAAATGGTTTAAAAGTTGAGGCGTCACCATTTGGAACCCTAGAATATAATGTGTGTAGCAAAGGTTCTCCAACATGTGAGCATGATTAGGGTGGACACATGATGTCAAGATATTTCAGAAAGGAAATATCAAGGCATGGAATTTGGGGCATTTGCAATCCGGTAAGTCTGTAGTTAAATAAACGCCTTCGGGCGAAGTAGCATGGGTGCTAAGCAACCCACATGAAGTGTGGATGCCAAATAGGTATTTCCATAATTATGTCTAATGCGCTTAGAATTGGTTAAATTAGAACAATCTTGGGAAATGGTGAAAATCTAAGTCCGTAAGGACTTAGAGGTTTTTAAAACAAGTCATTGAGTCGAAAATATTGAAATCAAATCAAGAAGTGTCGCTACGAATTGCTACCTTGAAGTAAATGCCTATGAGGGCATTTTGGGAATTTTAAACTTTCGTTGAAAGTTAAATCTAGTAATCGAGTCTTAATGACACAAACCGGGCGATATTTCTAGTTAAGCAAGTAACCAATGGGATGAAAATATGATTATCATACTCTTTGAACAATCAAGTAGTATTTTGAATAGTCCAAGGCCCTAATGGGTCGATTTGGGTACGAATTGACAAAATCATTCAAAACTAAGAGCCGGACCATAGCGACAATAACCAGATGATGTTTTTGGTCAAACAAATGACAAATGCGGGAACAATGCAATTTTTATGCAACGTGGATTGTCAAATGAGTCCACAATGCGATTCTTAAGCTTTTAAAAATTGTCAAGTGAAGTCAAGCCCAACGAACGACTGTTCGCTAGTGTGAACGGTCGTTCAGGCCTTACAGAACAGCCTGTTGCTGTTCGTGGCCCAGTGAACGACCGTTCAGGCTAACTGATCAGCAGGTATTATTCTTGGCTAAGTGAACTATTGTACACACGGTGTGAACGGCCGTTCATTCGTTCTGAATCAATTTGAGTAAACATTTTAATTGTGCAAGTACCGGGTATCGAATCGAAGGACACGATTTCCCCTACTCAGCCTTAAGTTGCTTTTATAAAAGAAAAGATATAAGAGAGAGAGAGAGAGAGAGAGAGAGAGAGAGAGCGAGAATGACCAAAGTAGAAATCAATAACCAAAAAGGAGTGTTGCTTTGAGATCCGACTATCTTTGGGAAGGATTAATAGTAATTACTTAGTTGAGTGGTATATTCGAGTTGCGCACTTATGCTTAACTTAGAGTTGCAAGGTGCATTCTCCAGAGGTGACCGTTTTTGCATAACTAGTTGTGTTCTTGTTTAAAATGAGGGTCTCCCAAACCGGTAAGCTCACCTCTCAACAATGAGGGGAAGATGACTCGGAATTGTGACGTCCCAACCCCAAAGTACCCACCTCCCAGTGTTCCGATAAAGACATCTAATAACTTAAAACTTTTATGGACAACTTGCCGGTGGCCGGAGCATGACCGAACAAGCTACCACTTGATATCATAGGTGAGTCGTGACTAACCAGAACACGTGCATCTCCTACTTGAATTAATTAATCTTTCAAAAAGTGATTGGTCTATTATTGATTATGTGGCAATACAATAACGAAAGAAAATAAAGACCGTTTTCTTTCAACACGGGTTCACCAATTCTTGACCTGCGCCAAAGCTTTCACATAGACAATGAAGCTAAGTCGCAAAATCAAGTCTTGGCTTATCACCAGAACCGAGTATAAAGACCGTACCGACCCTAAGTGAGATCTTTGATAGTAGAGGATTAAGCCACTAAGTGTGTGTATTTCTACCCACAAATGGGCTAATCACTACTCGCGAGATTAGGTTAGCTTATGAGTGCATGGGTTGTGAAGAAACAATAAGTATCCCGGAGATTAAGACTAATCACCGGGGGGTTAATACCTATGTCGCTGTCAGAGTAATCCTTTACCCAAACCGTGATGGTGACCCGTGTTAGAGTTAATATGAGTGAGTGTGTATGAAGTGTGTGAGAACGCGAGAGTTAAGTGGTTCGGTCGTTAATGACCTACGTCCACTGTAAGTACACCGAAATATTATTGATGATAAGAAGATTACAATGAGTGTAGTAGTTGTGGTTATTTCTGAATGAATCTACAAGAATTACATGTGATCTTATTTATAGAGACCACGGTGGGCTGCATGGGGCGGCCCACAGACGACGCCACCAGCTTGGGCCCAGCCGAGGCCCAAGCCCATGGTTCTTCTGATAATGGCGGGAAAGGACCTGTTACTGTTGATGTCGTCATGCTATAGTGTGGTCGTTGTAGTAGCCTGACACGTGGCGGGCTTCTGGTGGTGCACAGTAACATCGTACGTGCTACAGTGCTCAGGCTATCCTGCCGGCTGACGTGACTTCTGACAGTTGGCGAGGTAATGCCTGCTGGTCACTATTCGCGACAGCATGTACAGTGTAGCCGTTCACCTTTTGTACTATCTGCCACATGTCCTTCTCTAGCTGGTATGTACTCTGACATGGATCTTTATGAATCTTCCTTCTGCCGTTCCTTGTACTTCGTATGAGAGGTGCCAAGGGAAGATTCCGCGCGTGGTAGGACGCGCGTATCAGGTGTTGTATGTTGTTTATCGTATGCTTTGGCGCGCGAGACATGCTGATTGCTTGTCTTCGCGCGAATGTGTTCCCGCGCCATTATCCGGCGTGGGTTTGCTGTTGTTCGGGGATAGGGACGCCTTTCAGATTAGGCTCCCTATCCCTTCAAGTCCCCCTAGTCTAGGACTTCTCCTGCTCGCTGATGAGGAGGTGGAGTGCTAGACTCAAAATGTGTTGGTCGCGGATGAAAGCTCATTTGCTCGTGTTGTAGCTTGTTGGCGCGGATTCTTGGAAAACTCGGCGGGGAACGTCTTTTCTGGTTTTACGTCAAATTTGCGCTGAGACGGACGTGCTCCGCCTTACCCTTGCAGGCGTGGGGCGGGGAACGTCTTTTGCGAACTTACGTCAACTTTGCGCTATTGAGGACATTTTCCGCCTTGCCTTAACAGGCGTTGGGCGGGGAACGTCTTTTGCAAACTTACGTCAAGTTCACGCCATGTAGGACGCCCTCCGCCTTATCCTTGCAAAATTTTAGGCGGGCAACGTCTTTTGCAGATTTACGTCAACTTTGCGCCCATGAATTAAATGCTACTGGAGTGGTTTAACGCGGGTCCTGAGTTGGTAATAAATTCTAAATCATTGGCATTCAATTTGTTTCTCATGAATGCGCCTGGAATTCGAATGATCAGTTACTTCTGATGGAAGTTTAATGGTTGCTGACGTGTTCGGTGACTGTCTGGTTGTGCAGACTGAGGCACGTCACATCACGGTTGCAGTTACCAATTTCTCGTCTGTGTCAGGAGCGTGGGATGCCACGCGTCTGACGTTTTGTCTTCGTGGTTGGGATTGTGCCACGTGTCAGTGGGCACATGTTTCTTGTCAGGCGCGTGGATTAGCACGCGCTTACTTTATTGTGATCGTGAGATCTGTTGACACGTGTCGATCATCCGGCGCATGTGTGGCACACAACTGTCATACACTATCATCTGGGCCGCTTGTTTGTGTTGGTTGACACGTGTCGTCATCTGGTGTCTGGAATTTGAAAAGGTGTGACGTTTGGCGCTTCCTAGGTGGGTCCCACTGTCATTAATGCGATGAGTATATAAACCTCATCGTGGTTCATTTGAACGGTTACATTCATATATCTTTCTCCTTATTGTCTTCTTTTTCTCTCAAACTTCCGATCATCTTGTTTCTTCGAAGTTTCCGTTTAATATTCAAAGATCTCATTGATCTTGAAGATTCATTGTTGAAACTTCCGGTTTCTTCTTGTTTGATTTCTTGCCCCGTTGCTTTCTGTCTCTCATATTTGTTAAATCTTCGTGTCTTCTTGAAGTTTCCGGTAGATCTTCAAGTTTTCCGGCTATCTTTTCCAGTTTCCGGCGAGTTTTATTTTGAGAATGTCTGAAGTTCCAGTGAGTCCGTCTCCATCCACCGAGGATGTTAGGGTGGAGCCGACTACGGAGGAGGTGGTGGAAGAAGAGGTTCTTGTCGAGCATGGCAAGATAAAAGAGAGGAAGTTGATGTCCAACACTTATTGTGTTTGGAGTCAAGAGGCCTTTAACCGGTTTTGCATCATGTATGGTATTCTGCCGGAGTGGGAGCCCACCCTTCCGTCTCCGACCAGCACTGTTCTCTCTGCCGGTAGCGGCCGGTTGGCATTGTACGAGGCCCACTTTGCTAAATGTGGGTTCCGCCTGCCGTGTACCCGCTTCCAGATTGACACCATGGTGGCCTATGGTGTTGGGCCTACACAACTAACCGCCTTTGGGCTGTTGAAGTTAGTTCATTTTGAAGCTTCGTGCCGCGCCCTAGACATTGAACCTACCGTTGAACGGTTCAATGTCTTCTACTTTATGGCGCGGGACGAGATGTGGTTCTCGTTCAAGCCACGCCCCAAGGTGCCGCCTATGGCCACTCACACTCCTAAGTCCTTGCATTGGGCGAAGGAGAAGTTTTTCTTTGTGAAGAGGGGTGTGATCCCCATTAGTCTCCCCTGGAAGGTGATAGGGGATGGGCAGCGGGTGGCCGACATGCCTGTGCCCAAAGACTTTAAGAAGCAGGCGTGGTTTATCGCCCTTACTTCCAACGCCACGAAGCTGGAGTTCCACAACCTGACAGAAGGTATTTTCTTCCTTCTTGGGATGAGCCGCAATGGAATCCGGGCGGGCAAAGAGCCCTCTATTGCGGAGGAAGGTACGATTGTTTATTATCATTATTGTTATCATTTATTTTCTCTTTCCTTCCTCTTACCTTGTATGTTTATAGGTGTGAGTAAGTTTCAATTCTTTGCTGCCCGCCAGGAGAGGGGTATTAAGTGGAGACCTTTGGCGGAGGGTCAAACTTCTTGTTTGGACAAGCTTGCTGACCGGTTCTATTACCCGGATCTGACCACCGCGCCCAAGCCTTATTACACAACCGGTGAGTTTCCCGATCCCTTCGGCTCTAGCATTTTTGGAGATGACATTACTGGATTTTCAGTAGGGATTATCCCGCCGGTGAGCTCATCCGCGGGGCGTGGGCGTTGGAAACACGCGCCGCGGAATCATGGGTACCAAGCGAAAGTTGTGCTTTCTGACGCGGGTTCTTCCGTTTCAGCAGGGGAGGTTGTGAAAGGGCGTCGACGGCGTAAGGATGGTCCGCCGTCTGATGATGAGGAAGAGGTTGAGTCTTCTCAGTTGGAAAAGAGGAAGAGGGCGCGCGTTGATAGCGCTGCCACTAGCAGCGCTGCAGCTGCTATGGAGAATGTGTCTACTTCCCCAGCAGGTGGGGGCGAGAGTGGGGGTACCACTCTGACTGAACCAGCGACAGCCTCTGAAGGCATTATTGATGTTGCTGGTATTCAGAAGACCGGCGCTGCTGAGGGGCAGGGGGAAGTGCTCCTGTTTTTTCTGTGGGGATTCGCGCTGCCCCGACTAGGCAGCCGTTATTCCAAAAGTTGATAAAGAAGAAGGCGCCTGGTAAGTGATTTTTGCTGCTTTTTGATTTTAACTTTGAATTCTCTCTAATCCTTTGTTTTGTTTTCGCAGTGTCGCCCAAGATAACTCCCACTCCTCCCCCTTTTTCTCCTTCTGCGGAAGCTGCTCGTGTGGAGGAGGAGCGGTTGTGGCAAGAGCAAGAGATTGCTCGTAAACAGGCGGAGGCCGATGAAACCTTGCAAAAGGCTGAGGCTGACCGTGCTGCCGCTGCTGCAAAGAAGCGGGCGGAGGCCGATGAAGCCCTGTTAAAGGCTGAGGCCGCTAAGGCTGCTGCTGCCAATGAAGCCAGACAAAAGGCTGAGGCAGAGAAGAGGGCGGAAGCTGATCGCCTTCGCCTTCAAGAACAGCAGTTCTTGGAGGAGCGGGCTAGGTTGGCCAAGGAGCGTGAGGCCAAAGAGCGCGCGGATGTTGAGGCCTAGGAGGTGGGCCTTGGGGGTGATGGATTCGAGAGGGCCCTGTTTGAGCAGGGCCCTTCTGTGGCTGCTGGCTCGCGTCCGGATAGGCGCGAGTCTTCAAGGGTTGGTGATGCGTCAGGGGCCTATGATGGCTCTTGCTGGGCTGGTGGTGACGCATTTGGCGCCCTCGCTGGGCAATCAGGGAGAATACATTATTCTCCAACTCCTTGGCTGCTGAGGAGTTTGTCAGCGAGGTGGTGCCTCCCTATGAGCGCACTCACCAGGACATGTTGAGTCGTCCAGACCTTATTGCTGCCTTGTGCATTAATCAGGCGACTCAACTGTCCATGATGGACTCGCTGCGGCGCCGCGATTCGGCGTTGTGGCGGGATATGGAGAAGGTTGAGGCGGAGAAGGCGGACCTCGCAGAGAAGGAGGCTGCCTTCAAGGCAGAAATTGCCAAATATCGCCGCCGTGCTCATGATGCGGAGGCGAAGGTCACCAAGCTTGAGGAAGAGGCCGCTGCATCAAAGCGCCGTTGGGCAGAGTCCTGGAAAAAAGATAACCTTGAAACCATGAAGGTTAAGGACACTCTGGCCCAGGTGCAAGAGGAGGGGCGGACGGCGGTCCGCCAGCTAGAGGAGAAGAGCAGGGCTCTTACGGAGAGAACCGCCAAGTATATAGAGATGCGGAAGGAGTTGGAGTCTAAGGACTCGACTCTTGTTGCGGCCACTGAGCGTGTCTCGTTCTTGGAGCAGGAGAGGGTTCAGATCCTTAGCGCTAAGGAAGATCTCGAGCGGGATCTGGACTCTTCTGATCAAGCTCGCCTCGAGGCTGTGAAGGAGTGCGAGGCGGCGAAAGTTCTGTTGGAGGAGGCTGTCTCTGCGCAGACCCAGATGCAGAGTTCCATCAGCTGGCTGATGACGGATGGAATGAGCGGGGTGAGTTCTTCACGCTTTCCTTGTTTTTGGTGGTTGTTTTTCGTGTCATCATATTAACTTTATTTTCTTTGCAGGTCTTCAAGAGGTTTTGGCAGGAGCCCAAGTTGGGCGATCAAGTTGCCTCTATCGCTGCTGCAGCCCAAGCCTTTGGATATGGCGAGGGCTATGGTGATGGCTTCTTGAGTGCGCAAAGTGGTGGGCGGCTTGAGGATGCGGAGCACTATGGCCAGCCGCTGAAGGAGGAGTATGAGGCGGAGCTAGCCAAGTTTGAAGAGATCAATTTTCCCATCCTTCAAGTTATCGCCGACTGCAACAACAACGCGGATCCCCCTGCCGCCTTGAAATATTTTATTGACAAATTTGATGAACTGGCAAGGGGTTCTGGCGGAGAAGCCTCGGGGGCGGGTAGTAGTTAGGCGTTGTTCTTATCGTTTGTAATCATCGTTGTAAATACCAAAGGGTTTTTAAGTCCCTTCTTTTAATGAAATCTTTAGTTTGTTATATCGTGTTGTCTCGTTCTTAATTTACTTATTTAACCAAGTCGTCACCCGGTGTGTAAGTAGGAGTTAAGACGCGCTCTCGGCTAGATGGTCCGGCGTTTAAGTGTTAACACTTTTTTGCCTTGAAGACCATAGCGGAGGTCGACTTGAGCCATTGAGTCCGACTTAGGCGCGTGATAGCCTTGCCTAGAAGACCTTTTACCGCGTTTCGCGCTATGCGTTGTTCTCTTGTCCGAGTGCAACGACTCTAGAAGACAAGAGTTTATGCACGCGGCGTTGCTATGCGGGGTTGTAGGTCCGGCAAGTAAATCCGTCTTGAAGACCGTACGCTGTGTAGCGGGTGTAAGCCCGACGCGCACGTGGCGCGTCTTGAAGGCATACCTTGCTTATCTAGCTAGCGACTTTGGTCCGACGTGATTTCGCCTAAGTCTTGAAGACTTTTGGTGCGGAAAATACAAGTAGAAACACGGATATAGGAAACGTTTTCATTGATAGTATGGCATGTGTAGCCATGTTACATGATTACAAATAACAACGTCGCAACTGTGCACCATTCCATGTTCGCGGAATGGGAGTGCCATCTAGCCTTTCTAGCGCGTAGGCGCCTTTGCCTAACACTTCTTGTATCTTGTAGGGACCCTCCCAGGTTGGGGCGAGTTTTCCCGGCTTTTCGGCGTTGGAAGCCTCGTTGTTACGGAAAACGTAATCCCCCACCTTGAAGGTTTGCTTCTTGACGCGCTTGTTGTAATATTGTTCCAGCTGAGTCTTGTAGCTGGCTTCTTTTATTGCCGCGAGGTCACGGCGTTCTTCTAGTAAGTCTAGGTTTATGCGGAGTTCTTTATCATTGTCGGTTGTATCGGCCATCAATACTCTTGCCGTTGGGCAGGTGATTTCTGCGGGAATTACCGCTTCGGAACCGTATGTCAGGCTGAACGGTGTTTCTCCGTTGCTTGTTTTTGTGAGGGTGCGGTAGGCCCACAAGACGTGTGGGAGTTCGTCTACCCACCCTGTTCTTTTTGTACCCAGCCTTGTCTTGATGCCTTCTACAATTGTGCGGTTGGCCCTTTCTACTTGACCGTTGCCTTGTGGGTGCGCAACGGATGTGAATATTTGTTTGACTCCCATTTCGGCCAACCATTGCTGAAGGGATTGGTCCTCAAATTGTGTTCCATTGTCGCTGACCAACTGCATTGGCAAACCGAACCGACAAATGATGAATTCCCATAGGAACTTTTTGACATGTGCGCCGTCGATCTTGGCTAGGGGCTTGGCTTCCACCCACTTGGTGAAGTAGTCGATGGCCACTATTAAGTATTTTACGTTGCCTGGCGCCGTCGGGAACGGACCAACCAGGTCAATGGCCCATTTTTGGAATGGCCAAGCCGCTGTAACCGGTACCAGGTTGTTCTTTGGGCGGAGAGTATTTGGGGCGTGGCGTTGGCAGCTGTCGCATTTGCGTAACTCGTTAACCGCGTCAACGTGCATGCCGGGCCAGTAATACCCCGCGTTCATTAGTTTCGCTACCACCATTCTTGGGCCTGCGTGTAGCCCGCAAGTTCCCTCGTGCACGTCCCGGAGGAGGAAGGAAGCCTCTGCGGGGTCCACGCAGCGCAATAGCGGCCCTAGATAAGAGCGGCGGTACATGATGTCTCCTGTGAGTTGGTATTGCAGGGCCTTGTTCTTGATCTTCCGGGCTTCTAACTTGTCATTAGGTAAGGTCCCGGAGGATAGGAAAGCTTTGATTGGCGTCATCCATGACGCGTTGCCTGTTTGGGTGATGTTGACTTGGCGCGGGGGAACAGATGGTTTATCGCGAACCTCAATTCGGACCTCTTTGGCCATGTGTTCGAAGACTGTGGACGCCGTTTTGCTCAGCGCATCGGCTGGTTTGTTTTCGCTGCGCCTGATGTGTTCGACGGTGCATGTGTCGAATCGGCGCATGAGTTTTTTGGCTTGCTCTAGATACATGGCCATAGTCTCGTCTTTTGCGTCGTAGGTCCCGTTGATCTGCCGCGCTACTAACAGTGAGTCCACGTGCGCTTCCAAGTGCCTGGCCCCCATTTTTTCCGCTATGCGGAGGCCTGCCAGCAACGCTTCGTATTCCGCCTCGTTGTTTGTGCTTTTGAACTCTAGGCGGATGGCATATGTGAATTCGTGCTTATCTGGGCTGATGAGGCGGAGCCCGGCGCCAGCGCCATCCCCGTTGGAGGCCCCGTCAGTGTATAGGGACCATTTTTGTGACAGATCGTGCGCTGGCGCGGGCGACTCTTCTTCAAGGCATTCTTGTATTTTGTCGGTGGGGATTTCGGTGACGAAGTCCGCTAGCACTTGGCCCTTGATTGCGGGTCGGGGTTTGTAACTGATTGTGTGTTCTCCCAGCTCGATGGCCCATTTCGCCAGTCTTCCTGACAATTCGGGTTTTGCCAGAATATCGTTGATCCGATAGTCCGTGAGGACATTTATCGGGTGCCCTTGAAAGTACCTGCATAGTCTGCGGGATGCATGGATGAGGGCGAGGACCAGCTTTTCCATAATTGTGTATCGAGTTTCCGCATCTAACAGCGTGCGACTGATATAGTAGATTGGTGTTTGCACGCCTTTACGGTCAACCATCAGAACTGCGCCTATTGCTCGCTCGGTGACTGACAGGTAGAGCGTGAGCGGCTCTTTGGGGAGTGGCGCTGTTAGTGTGGGGAGATTCATTAGGCACTGTTTCATTTGCTGAAATGCTGATTCCGCCTCTGGGGTCCAGCGGAAGTTGCTCTTCTTCAGACAGTTCTTCAACGTATCCACGAATGGGAATGACTTTGAAGCGTAATTGGATAAGAAGCGGTTCAGGGCGACTAGTCGTCCCATAAGCGTTTGTACTTCTTTGACGGAGGCCGGTGATGGCATTCTTTCGATTGCTTGTACTTTGTCTGGGTTGGCGCGGAAACCATCCCGTGTGACGATGACGCCCAAAAATTTCCCTTCTTCCATCCCGAATGAGCATTTACCGGGGTTCTGCTTCATGCGCACTTTGCGCAATTGGCTAAACGTTTGCTCGATATCCCGCAGCATGTCACTTTCTTCCCTGCTTTTAATTACCAAATCATCGACGTACACTTCGAGCCGTACGCCGATTTCGTTCACAAAGGCTGCGTCCATTAGCCGCTGATATGTTGCGCCCGCATTTTTTAGACCGAAAGGCATCTTTGTGTAACAGAAGATGCCCGTCTCTGTGCGGAACGCTGTTTTGTCTTCATCCTCTTTGGCCATTTGTATCTGGTGGTATCCTTTGTAAGCGTCCAAGAAACATTTGAACCGGTAAGGGGCAAGAGAATCCACCTTTAAGTCGATTTCTGGTAGAGGGTAACAATCTTTTGGGCACGCCTTGTTGATGTCTTTGTAGTCAACGCACATGCGCCACCCTCCATTTGCCTTGGCGACCATGACAGGATTGGCCACCCAGGTCTGGTATCTGATGGGGCGGAGGATGCCCGCGTTGAGTAGCTCGGTGACTTGTTCGTTCATGGCCTTTGTTTTCTCAGGGCCCATACTTCGTTTCTTTTGCACTATTGGCTCTGCGGAGCGATAGACATTGAGCCTATGTTCCGCTATTTCTCGTGGAACACCCACCATGTCCGCAAGTTGCCAGGCGAAAATATCCATATTAGTGATCAAGAGCTGTTTCAGGTGACTGCGTATGGTTTCGGAGATTGCATGGCCAATGATCACCGTTTGCTCCGGAAATTTAGGGTTGAGTACCCATTTTTCCGGCTCTGTGCGAGCATCTGTTTTGACCATTTTTGGCGGTTTGGCTGTATCCGCGACATGGCAGTCTTTGTTTCCCCGGATGAAGGCAACGCCTGTTTTGGTGGGGAATCCCACCATTGCGTGCGCCGTGGAGGCGTTGGCATTAAAGCGTGCGATGCCTTCTCTTCCCAGGAGTATGTCATGATTTGATGTGGCTGGTAAGACCATGAAGTCGCAGATCTCCGTGCGCTCATGTGTGCCATCGGTCCAAGTTACGGGCAAGGAGAGCATGCCGCGGGGCATGATGGTTTCATGGATGAAACCGGAGATGGGCTCGTTGACTGGGATGAGCTTTGCTTTGTCTTCGCGATCGAGCTGTTGAAAGCATTGATCGTACATGATGTCTGTGCTGCTGCCGCCATCCAGGAACATATACCGCGTGCGGTAATGTCCGAATACGGCGGTTATCACAAGTGGAGCTGTGCAGGAGGCGCCGCCCCTGACCCTTGGCATAAGGATGTCAGCCTCTTTCCAAGAGTCGTTCAAAGGTTGCACCCGGGTACGCTTCCCCTGTTGGGTGTTGTTCCCCCGCCTCGTCATGTTGCATTGGTGACGGGGAATTAGCGTAGCTGTGTGAGTGTTGAGGTCTCGGATTTTTTTCCGCGATCCTTCGCCCTGGGTTTCCTCATTAGCGTGGCCTTTGCCAGCCCTGTGAACGTTCTTGACCAAGTGGCCTAGTTGGCCTGATTTCAACGCAGCTTCAATCTCCATCTTTAGGCTGTAGCAGTTGTCAGTGAGGTGACCGTAGTCGTTGTGAAATTCACAGAACTTGCTACAGTCCACGTTTCGCCGCTTCCCTAGAGGGTTGGGCTCTTTCAGGGTGACCTGCTCGGTTTTCAGAACTTGAGATGGTGTTTTTGTTAGCGGGGTCCAGTCGTAATTTTTCTTGGAGTGTCCGCGTTGATCCCGCGTTTGTTTGGAGCTGATGATTTGGCGGGCATCGCCGGCCGGGGAATATTTCCCCTCGTCGGTAGTGCCTGTGATGCGGTTCCAGACAGATTTGTTTTTGTGTTTAGTATTATTATTATTATTATTATGGTGTTGTGGCTGGAAACCGTGTTGCTGATTGAAAGATTTTTCGGAAGAGGCATATATTTTGGCTGAGCGGATGAGCTCATCCCAGGACTCTGGGATTCCGTCCTTGCCGGTGAGGCATTTCATGAGGTCTGGACTGCGCACATTGTGGATGAACGCAGCCCGTGTGAGCTCCTCCCCGCAGCCTATTTGCAGTGCTTCTTTGTTAAACCGGACTATGTAGTCTTCAATCGTTTCTCGGTCGTATCGTCGACACAGCAGAATGTCCGCTTTGTCTTTCTTATGCTTACGCAGGTGCGAGAAGTGGCTGCCGAACTTGTCTGTGAGGTCGTCGAAGTCCTTTACGCTTCCCGCTGGGAGGCTATCAAACCATACCCTGGCAGCACCCGTAAGGGTTTGAGCGAAAAGGTGGCACCACACTTGGACAGGCCAGTCCACGGACATACCTGCGCACTCAAAGTCGTGCACATGGTCGTCTGGGTCACGCAGGCCATCGTATCTACCGATGCTGCTTGGGAGTTTGGCCTTTCTTGGGATCTTGGCAGCCGCTATGCGGGTAACAAACTTGGATTTCTCGGCAAAAGCCTTTGGTCGGAATGGTTTGACCAGGTCGTCATCCACCTCACTGTCTCGCGACGTGTGAGCGTGTTTCTTTCCTTTGTAGCCTGAGTCGCTGCTTGACGATTCGTAGCCATCTGGCTCGTCACGTGGTCTGGCGTAGCCCCGAGCTCTGACGTTTCCGCCGAGCTCCCCGCTACGACCATCACCATGCTCGGCCGTGTCTTTTTTCTTGTACTTTGCTTTCGCCGGTGTGTCAAAGGCAAGTATCTTGCCCTTCTTCTTGGCTTGTTGTAGGAGCTTCCGCTGGTAGATTGCAGCACTTTTGGCATTTTGACGGAGGAGCCATTGGTCCGGGTCCTCCTCGGCGAGATCTTGGCTGTTGTCGTCTGACTCGACGTCACGGATCTCAACAGCTGACCTGTCAAGCCGCGAAGTTGTTTGTTTGACGACGGTGTTTGGTGTAGTTTGGTTCTCCAGCTGCTGGAGGTCGTCTTCTCCGGCTCGGTGTATGTCGGAGGTGTTGGGGTTGGGTTCAGCCATGGGTGGGTTAAAAGATGAGTGAAAAAGAGCTGTTCTAACCGTTGGATGGCGCCAATGAAGAAACAATAAGTATCCCAGAGATTAAGACTAATCACCGGGGGGTTAATACCTATGTCGCTGTCAGAGTAATCCTTTACCCAAACCGTGATGGTGACCCGTGTTAGAGTTAATATGAGTGAGTGTGTATGAAGTGTGTGAGAACGCGAGAGTTAAGTGGTTCGGTCGTTAATGACCTACGTCCACTGTAAGTACACCGAAATATTATTGATGATAAGAAGATTACAATGAGTGTAGTAGTTGTGGTTATTTCTGAATGAATCTACAAGAATTACATGTGATCTTATTTATAGAGACCACGGTGGGCTGCATGGGCGGCCCACGGACGACGCCACCAGCTTGGGCCCAGCCGAGGCCCAAGCCCATGGTTCTTCTGATAATGGCGGGAAAGGACCTGTTACTGTTGATGTCGTCATGCTATAGTGTGGTCGTTGTAGTAGCCTGACACGTGGCGGGCTTCTGGTGGTGCACAGTAACATCGTACGTGCTACAGTGCTCAGGCTATCCTGCCGGCTGACGTGACTTCTGACAGTTGGCGAGGTAATGCCTGCTGGTCACTATTCACGACAGCATGTACAGTGTAGCCGTTCACCTTTTGTACTATCTGCCACATGTCCTTCTCTAGCTGGTATGTACTCTGACATGGATCTTTATGAATCTTCCTTCTGCCGTTCCTTGTACTTCGTATGAGAGGTGCCAAGGGAAGATTCCGCGCGTGGTAGGACGCGCGTATCAGGTGTTGTATGTTGTTTATCGTATGCTTTGGCGCGCGAGACATGCTGATTGCTTGTCTTCGCGCGAATGTGTTCCCGCGCCATTATCCTGCGTGGGTTTGCTGTTGTTCGGGGATAGGGACGCCTTTCAGATTAGGCTCTCTATCCCTTCAGGTTGTTACACACCATGGGTACACTCATAATTTCTCCCACTTCCTATCAAGACACCCACAAGACCAAATACTAAGTGATTAGTTAGTTAATTCATCAAACAAAGTTTTAAGTACAAAGAATTAGACAAGAACACAAACACCACTCAACAAATAAAAACTATATAATTCATACCAAAGAAGTCTTCACCCTAGCAACACCCTAGTATCCTAGCCAATAACTAGATGTGGGGTGGAGGCCTCTATTTATAGGCAAATCAGCTTAAGCACGCCCATGCTCAATCCCTGGCATGCCCATGCTCGACAACAGGTACTGTTGTAGAGTCCTTTATGTAGGAGATGTCTGTACTTAGGGCAAGCACTCCCATACTTAGGTCCTGAGCACCCCCGTGCTTCCTAGTACTTGTAACCTTCTTGTCAGATTTGGTCGGTTTAAGCCTTTGGGAACACGTTTCAGTATGCACGGCCGTGCTATAGCATGTGGCACGCCTGTGCTCTTCTTTAAAAGCTAAATTTGGCCTCTGTTGACTTGTTGACCCGGGAAAGTTGCACGGCCGTAAGCACGGCCGTGCCACACCTGGTAGGGCTTCAAACTCTTAAATTCTTCATCTGTTAGTGTCGTTTTGTGCTGGTTTTCACTTATTTTCACCTCCTGACCTCTGATCATGCACTTATAAAAAAAAAGAGATAAATAATGATAAAACAGAGATAAAAGCACGATTTTGAGTATAAGATAGGTGATAATTATGTGTGGAAAACATGTCAATTTCTCGGCACATCATCAACCAACTGTTAACTTGTAACTAACCACTCAATTCAACCCATTCAATGTGATTAAATCATTATCAAAGCAATTAAATTGAAACCGACCAGAACACACCTGTTTAAAGATCCAAATACACATGCCCCAAACTTGTTTCCCTCGACCCTCTCTATTTCTAGCCACGTTCCTACAGACCAAAGCCCAGCAACAAAACCACAACCACCTATGTTCCGACCCATAATACAACTACCGCCTTCCGAGAACACCACTGCCACCTCCGACCACAAAACAACACTCAATCGAAAATATTGTATGCTGGAAGTTTGACAGTGATAGAAAAATATTTGTGTTAAAAGAAAGAAAGTATTCAATATTCCAAAACTGATATACAAACTCTTTCTGGATGGAATATCCGTGATTTGAGCACGTTGAAATTGATAAATCCTTAAAATGATTCTTGTGAAAGGTTTGTTGAAAATTTTATTAGAAAAGAATGTATTTCAAAGTTTAAGGTGTTTAAACCATTGGTCACTAGAAGATTGATTTAAAAAGATATTAACCCCTTAACTGGGAAGAGAAAATATATGAGGTTACACGTTAATACGACAAAAGTTGTAAGAAGAATTAAGATTCCCAAATAATCCTCTCTATGCTTGAAAATTTTAGAAGTTGGTACTATGATGTTTCTGCTGGAGAGGCTAGAATAGAAAAGGATTATCTTTTAGAAATCTGAGTGTTAAATCCAATATTTTTATGTTTAATATTGGTAACATGAGGTTTTCACAAAATAACAATATCAAATGCGTAGTAAAAAATGACTTCCATGATGAAGCTTTGCTACTCATGAGAGTTGTTAAAAGGACTTTAAAATTAAAGGATGATGCTGCGAAGGTTCATAAGAGAATTGATGCTTGATATGATAAAGAAGGCTTTAATAGCAAACAAGTAGAGGATTTTCCATAACTAAACTTTTGTTGGAACGATTTTGGTTGCTTAACTTTTGTCGACTACATTAACAATTAGTTAATGATTTTGGTTGTTTAACAAGTAGGGAATGCCTTTATGTCTACATAATCGATTGTTTTGTTCTTACAACTTTCGTAATACACAAATATAATAAGTGCTTAAGGCATGTCGGGTATATTACGCTCTCCAAAAGAACATCGGTAACCCCCCACCCCCGCGCTGTAAATTGTCGACTCCGCTGCAACACACGGGTTCACACTACAATATCTCACTCGTATAAATGAATTTTGTACCAGATACACACGTAGGGGCTCGCACGTAACACGTTATTACTTTGGTACTCCAACCAATCGACATAGATTGTCACTTTACTTTCCTCACCATTTTGACGGCGCTTCAATTTAAGCAAAAAACAACAGCGAAGTGATTAACCAAATACAACAGCTAAAAATGTGCAGCTCCGCTGCAACGTGCGGGTTCCTGCTAGTTTTTAGATATGGGGATTATTATTAGGGGTGAGTATTGGGTAGCCTAGCCTTACTTAGGCATGTTCTAATCACCCATGCTTAAAAAAGGTAGTGTTAACCAATATCCAACCATAATAATAATTAGTTAGATGTACCGCATTACCTAACCTAGGATTATGTATTTGTATCAAAACCCTGAGGTAGTACCTGATCGAAATAGCAAGTGTTGAGCAACCGTTAAACATGTGAGTTCTATGAATGTTTTCAAATATGAGCATGTTTTTTCCTAACTAGTAATTGTTATAATTGTATTCATGGCTATTGTACGCATGTATATAATCTAATCACACATACACATGATATTTGTGGTCCTTTATACGTGCAGCTACGATGGGATTTGTCGACACTATATCTGTGATGTAGTGGGCATTGACTGTATGATGTTTGAAGTCACAGGGGCCATGCGTGGGTGCTAGCGTGACGTATTTTAATGACATGGGCATGTACAAGACATGAATGGTTGAAGTACTGTGATTTCCAACTTGTGTATATTCATGAACTCACCAGCAATTTCTAACATCCTTTTTAAGCAGTGTTATGAATGATTAAAGTAATGTGATTTCCAACTTGTGTATATTCATGAACTCACCAGCAATGTCTGGCATCCTTTTTAAGCATGTGTAATAGGCAGTGATGACTAGTTCTTGTGCATGTTGTTTAACTTGGAACTACGTGACCGGTGGAATAGACTATGCTAATTCGTGTGGTTTGATGGAAAACTTATATCTCCGGATAGAAATAGTTTTGATGAAGTTTTGTACTTTTAAGTTTCTAACTTTTGTGTGTTAGGACAAAGAGGATTGGTGAAACCACTTTTGGAAACCTTAGACTAATTCACTTCTGTCAATTTTGGCTAAGTATAGAAGTACTGAAGAGAAGACAAGAAACTGCTGAAGAGAAGATATGACAAGTGCTGAAGAAGAAACTTCATCAAAAGTTCTGAAGTCCAAACCAGACAAGTTCACTTCAGAAGTACTGAAGACAAACTACTCATCAGTAGTTTGTCATTCATCAGCACTTAGCATCAGATATTTTCCACCGCCTTTTGTATCAGTAGTTTATTGTTTATTATTACTTTTAGCTGTAATTGTTTCTTTCAATGTTGCAACTTGTGCAACTTGTTTCTGATGTTTCTGTACTTGCTTTATTGGCAAGATACATGCATGTAAACGTCTATAAATAGGAGGCTTCAACCTTCTATTTTAGACATTGATTTTAATAGAAAAATCCTTCAAACACTTTCACTGTTCTATTCCATTTCTGTATTTATTGTGAATCTGCCTAAGTATCTAATTCTCATTTACTGCTTAGATTCATAATAAATACTTATCATTATTAGTTTCAATCATCAAGAGGGAGTAATAACTCCTCTTAAGTATAAAAAGTGTTGCTTTAACTTATACATTCCGCTGTGCTTGCAAATCTGATATACAAGAGCTTGCTAAACACTTAAGTGTAAAAGATAGCAAGTTCTTACTTAAACAAAGAGCATACTGATCCCAACATTGTGTCCTATAGTTTATGCTAATAAAGCAAGTGTTTCCCTTGTAAGTTAGTATCAATTATGTATGGTGCATCCATATCTGGTTGTGGTGTCACAAGCATGGGCTTAGGGCCCATCTTTTTTAAGGCCCGTTATAAGATGTTATTTTATATTTGTATTGGGTCTGTTTGTGTATTATTGGACTGTAGCCCGTTCTTAAAATAGACAAGGCGGTTAGGTTAAAAAAATGAAAGTGGAAAAGCGAGGACTAGAAATCAAATCGTGTAGTAACAATGAAAGGTCGTACATTTGAATAGTAAAATCAAGATCTTTGAAGTCCAACTATCTTATGTTGTGTTCTTGTTCTGATTCTCTATACAATCAAAATCAAGATCGAAATACAAATCTAAGGAGTTTTAATTAGCGACTTAGCTCGTTCGAAATTGTCATTCGAAATTGTTGATTTGCTACGAACCTCTCGAAGGTAAATTAATAATCTATTAACTTTTGCCACTCAGCTGTTGATTTTTGCTCCTTTACAAATTACACAAATAGATTATGACATAATGTTGATGATAACTTCATGTTTTGATAAAATTCTACATCTTTATTAATATTCGTATGTGACTAAAATTGAGATCAAAAATAAAAATTATGTTTAAAATTTTGTTATGTTTATTTTATCATAATCATAGCTGATATTTATGTTTTGATATTCATATTTTGCTTTCAACTTTACGATGTTTGTGATGTCCCGTAATCTTGGTTTTGTTTTATATAATCTATCGTTAGTTTTCATTAAATTAACTGTTGTGAATATACTTATAGTGGATTCTTTTATACAATCACAATTCACGATCCATTAACATTTACATAAATTATCCATTGCTGTTTGTAACTCTGTTTAGCATCACAACGATTTGACAGTCACTCAACACCCAATCATCAGGTTTGTCAAAATGTCATATTAAGGAAATAAGGAAATCAATATCCCATGGAAGCCAATTGGGTAAGACATTCTTTGTGTCTTTGATTTATTTTTCTCGCACCAGCAATGATGATATTATGATTTTTGACCGTGGTCTCTCTTACGCTCAAATCCGAAAAGTGATTAGGTAAGTCGTTTACTTCTATTTTTTGTACAAATTCAAATCTTGGAAACATATCAGGTTTGAAAGCAAGCTATCGAACTTTTTTTTTTTTTTTTTTAGCTAAAACGCAAATTCATTTTTTGGATTACATTACACAACTTTTATGTGATAAGTTATTGTGAATAGTCTATTTTTGTAGCACAAACTACACCGAGTACATGTATTGTAATGAAGCAAGTTGGTGTCAATCAAACAACATTGATACTGGTGTCGACATTTGTCATTTTGGTTTACGACCGACGTAAAACAGTATCACTATCATTTTGAACATATAACAACTTTACTTTTTTTTTTCATGAGACAACTTTTGTGTATATTAAATCATCCTTTACCATTACGTCTATGTTTTCATTTAAATTTTCTCAAAAACCGGTATGTCCCCACCATGAAGCACGGTTTTAACCAACTAGTTTAATACATATTGAGTATAAAGTCATTTGTTTAGGGAAATCGGTGTGGAGGTCGGGTACCCTCTCAAGGTAGGAGGTACCTGAGTGGCTACACCATTTCGGGTGATGCGAGTAGGGTTCTTAGGTGATACAAACTGATGGAGATCACGGTGTTTGTGTGTGTAGGTGAGAGGTATATAGAGAAAGTAGTGGGTATTGTGCTAAATGGTGGGACCTATGGTTTAGTACTAGTAGGAAGCCCGCGCGTTGCCGCGGGAGCGATAATATAAAATGTGATATTCTATATTTAGTTTAATCGATTCTCTCGTGTATCGCGTCCATGAGGATTTGTGTACCGTGATTGAGCCTTAAAAATATGCTCCTTAGGCCTTATAAATGGGTATTGGTCATATTAATGTTATGGAGCCGTATGGGTTAACACATTTTAATTTTTAAATAGACACCTGAAAAATAGCACTGAATTTATATTATAAAATCAAAGAAACACAAAAAAAAAATCAAGAACATATAACTATAAAAACAATAAAATAGAAATCCAACCTTAGCAGAATCAACAGATTGTCAATCGAATAGAAGAACTAGCAAGATACTAACATCTGGGTGATGGGTATGGAAGAACTTATAGTTTCAAGAATATGGAGTTATGGAACTCGAAGAGACGATTTCGAATTTCCAAATTAAAATTTTGGTTAAAGTGAATTTGTTCTTTATAACAATGTTATGTGAATGATGATTGGAATGTGAACTAATCACCATTTGTGTAGTTAATATTGTATTTATTATGATGTACCACTAAGGAAGATGAAAGGTTAGTATGAATTGAATTGGTTAAGATGGCCCTAAAATATATTAAAAGTTTGATGAATGTCCAATACAAAATTACAAACTCTTTGAAAGGCACTCAAATTTTATTTACGATGTATACAACTTCCTAATAATCGAATATGCTATATTGAACACTATATAAAGGTACAACTTGGACAAAAAACAAATTGTATGCAAGACAACCAAATCCTGACTCGGCCTGTTTCAACCAAACAAACTGTATTAAAGCAGCAGTGAAATAAAACGACGGGAAGATATTACCGATCCAATCTCGATCTCCAAGAACATTTTCAGTTTAGGTTGTGATTCTTATTGAAAACTTCCCTTAATTACCCAACATGCAGTTCCAATAACAGTTTTGAGTTCAGCTTGATAATAAAACCAATTGCAACATGATAAATATTGATCTCAAATCTATAGATAAAACACATTAACATTTATAAAAGATATTAGCAATTAAAGAAAAACAATTCCGATTGGGTTTCATACAAAACTGTTGAAGGCCGATTAGGATGATGTGTGTGGTTCTGCCTCTTTGGCCATACAAGAAGTGTTGAAATTGAATAGGCACACAAATTCTTTAGCAACCTCATTCTGCACACCATAAATATTTGATGAATATAAGTAAGTGTATGTTTCCAACAACTAAAGGTATATTATTAACAATGTAAAAGGACCAAAAATTACAAATCGACAGTAAAACAAATCGAGCAATGAAAAATACCTAAAATTGGTTAAATGGCGTTTCTTTCTGTATGCGAAAGCTGTGAACTTTGTCGTGGTTTGCATCATGAGTAACCTAGACATGTCAAGTAATGATATTAGTAAGATGAGTTTCTTGAAAAGTAAAACAAGTTAAAGTTACCGAGCCAATACAAAGTAAAAGCGTATGCCAATGTTCAATATTTTATTGGGAAAAAATAATGCAATACATACCGTTTTAGGCTGATGACCCAGGCAGAAGGCTTTCGTCTTTGTTTCCTTTTCACAAATCATAAATCGTTCCATTTCACGCTCGATATGCTTGCGCGCATCCATTAAAGCCTACTAGTAAGAGGCACTAACCTATGTCCACATGCTTGGTCGTCCCTTTTCACAGATAAATGGGAAGCATATTCTATTTCTCTATGGTTGGAGATGAGAAGAATGGGAAGCATGTAATTTTTGAGACATGAGAAGGTGAGGATATATATACACTTCATGGACACTCAAAGGTCTTAATATTAAGCATTCAATTAAGATTTATTGTGTTTTATAAGGGTGAGTTACATCTTGAGATGGATATAAAGTATGTATTAAATACATATACAATTGGCATTAAATGTTGTACAAGGGGCATAAAAGAAAGAAATTGGCCAAAAATTATAGATTTATACTAAGATTTTTGATATGCCATCTTAAAAAAAAATGTAAATTTGTGAAAGTGGATCCTTGACCCTTTCCATTGAATTATTACATTAAATAGTACAATTGACCTCCTCTATTTTGGGAGGTTGTAAATACAAATTAATTATAGGACATAAATACACATTGACCAATTTAATTACAAGAGGAATGCACTCCAATGATTATGCTCGCTAATATACCCCCGCAGTCTTAGCGGGAGGAGACCGGATGCTAAGACTATCCCTGAAATCTTCAAATAGTACCCGGGGAAGACCTTTTGTGAAAATGTCTGCAATCTGGAATCAAGACGGGACATGTAAAATGCGAACATTGCCTCTTTTAACTTGTTCCCTGACGAAATGAATGTCTAGTTCAATGTGTTTTGTGCGTTGGTGTTGCACCGGGTTGCCGGAAAGGTAAATGGCACTAACGTTATCACAGTAGACAAGTGTTGCGCGAGATAGGGGGCGGTTGAGTTCAAGTAATAGGTTGCGAAGCCAACAAATTTCCGCCACCACGTTAGCAACTCCTCTGTATTCTGCTTCAGCGCTTGATCTGGAAACTGTGCTTTGTCGCTTGGATGACCAAGAAATAAGATTGTCTCCAAAATAAATGCAGTATCCACTAGTTGAGCGTCGGGTGTCAGGGCATCCAGCCCAATCTGCATCGGTATAGGCGACAAGTGACGAGCCTGAGGAGTTGAGAGTGAGTCCTAGTGATGCCGTACCTTTGACATATCGGATTATACGTTTCAATGCATTCCAATGATCAGTGTGCAGGGAGTGCATATGCATGCAGACCTGTTGGACTGCGTATGTGATATCGGGCCTCGTGAAAGTGAGGTACTGTATAGTGATTTTTTAAGAGAACAAACGTAATCCGGATAGGTCTTGTCGCGGAATCCCATGGGTTGATACATATAAACCGTCTCGTGAAGATGACCGTGTAAGAAGGCGTTGGTGACGTCTAGTTGATGAACGTCCCAACCCTTAGATAATGCAATGGATAGAACAGTCCGGATTGTAGCTGGTTTGACCACTGGACTAAATGTTTCCCCGGAGTCCACTCCAACTTGTTGTAACGTGCCATCACAAACAAGACGCGCCTTATAGCACTCCAAAGAACCGCCAGACCTTAATTTATGTTTGAATAACCACATGCTACGAATCACATTCATGTTAGGTTGACGAGGCACCAATTCCCAAGTACCATTTCTAATAAGTGCATGATATTTTGTAGTCATGGCGGCGTGCCATTCCGGTATGTTAAGGGCATCAGTGGGGTTCTTAGGGATTGGTTTGATGGTTGAGGAAGTAGTGGAGGTGTGGAGGTTAAACTGATGTTTGGGTTTATGAATGCCGCTCATAGAGCGGGTGTGAATTGTGCGATGGGAGGGGGCTGTAGTGTTTGAGGCTTGTGGGGCGGTAGTGGTGGGTTGGGGTGGTTGGATAGGTTGGGAGGATTGGGCCGGTTGGATGTTTGGCGAGTGGGCTGTTGAGGAAGTTGTGTGTGTGGTATTTGTTGAAGTGTGGGTAGGTCCGTGGGGTAGGGTAGATGTTGGGCTATGGGCTGGGGTAGCAGTATGTGGGTCAGTGTGGGCGGGGATTGGGTTTTGGTTGGAGATGGATGGGTTTGACCGAGAGGGAGTGGAGAGGTGAGGCCAAAGATGTAGGGGTAATGGGTCCGTACCTAAGAAGTCATAGGAGGGTTTTGGTGTTTTAATGAGGGCGAATGGGAAAGTTGTTTCGTCAAAAGCGACGTGACGTGAGAGAATAACTTGTTTGGTTTTAATGTGAAGGCATTTATACCCTTGATGGGTCGAGGGATAACCAAGAAAGACACACGGATGTGATCGATGGTCAAGTTTGTGCATGGTGGGGGAAGGTGTGAGCGGGTAGCATAGGCAACCGAACACCCGAAGGTGTTCGTAAGTGGGGTTTTGTAGGTATAGGCATTCGGTGGGTGTCTTGTTTTTGATGATGGGGGAGGGTAGGATGTTGAGGAGATAAGTGGCGGTGTCAATGGCGTGGTGCCAAAAATTGGTGGGTAGGGAGGCATGGGCCAATAAGGTGCGGACCATGTTATTGATGGTGCAGATTTTTCTCTCAGCTTTGCCATTTTGTGAAGAAGTGTGTGGACACGACAGACGATAAAGGATACCGTTTGTTTTAAAAAATGTTTGGAAAGCTGAGTTAACGTATTCATCGCCGTTGTCACATTGAAAGGTTTTAATGGTTCGGTTGAATTGTGTTTTAATTTGTTTAGCAAATTCGGAAAAAATGGTAAAGGTTTGTGATTTATGGGCCATTGGGTATACCCAGAGAAAATTGGTAAAGTCATCAATAAATAAAACATAATATTTGTGGCCCCCCGAACTGATGATCGGGGATGTCCAGAGGTCACTGTGAATGATATCAAAAGGTTGAGAAGTAACATTAAGTGAAGGACTATAAGGTAAACGAGTACTTTTTCCATAAACACACGACTGGCATACATTATTATTTAATTTATTAAAGGAAATAGAACTGGAATGTTTTAAAGACTGTAAAGTAGGACGTCCTGTGTGTCCAAGACGTTGATGCCAAAGTGAGGAAGAAATAGCAGCAAATGCGGATGGTGATGTGGAGGTGGGGCCTAGTACCAGGGGGTACAAATCACCGCTGCTGTTGCATCTGAGGAGAGGGGTCTTGGTCTTGTAATCCTTCACAAGGAAACCAAATTCGTCAAACTCAATAGAAACAGAATTTTCTCTAGTAAATTTACGGACAGAAATGAGATTTTTTAAAAGTTTAGGAGAATACAGGACGTTTTTGAGAACGAAGGGTGGGAAAGGTTTGGGTAGGTATTTGGTGCCCTGTCCTAATACCGGGATGGTGTCGCCATTACCTACAACAATATTATTAGACATGCAATTAGTAGAAAATGTATGATAATCACCTGATTCATGGGATATAGTGGATGAGGCACCGGTGTCAAAATATTGAGTCGGATCCGGTTGATTGAGGGACATGGTGTATAGTGCCTGTTCTATGTCCATGGGTGAATACGCGTAATTGGCAGAAGTGGGCCGAGATCCAAGTATGCCGGCTGAAGATTGGGTATTGGGCCTGGCATGGACAGTAGGATATGGGTAGGGAGGTGTGGCCCATTGGTTGTGAGTGGCAGATTGGGCCGGATGATTTGCATTCTGTTGTTGGGCCCATTGAAACAATTGCCACATTGCTTGTGGAGTCCAAGAAGGAAAGCCCGAGGAGTGTCTTCCATGGCCAGATGAGTGTCTTCCGCGTCCTCTTCCCCGGGAGCTACAGCCACGTCCACGCAGGTATGAACGGTCATCCGACCGGGCAGCAGAAAAATCCCTGGAATCAGAGGGTGTGGACTTGGTGGAGGCGGTTAGTGCCGTTGCAGCAGTCTTCGAGGAATGAAGGGCTTATTCGGCTTTCCGACTTTCAACTTCGATGAGTTTGGACCGAGCTTTATAAAAAGACGGTAATGGTTCTGTTTGAGTGAGAATGGTACCAATTCCTTCATACTGTTCGTTGAGACCCGAAATTAATTGTAACACGAGACGGTTGTTATCAACCGGGGCGTCAACATTGGCGAGTTGATCCGCTAATGTTTTTAATTCCTGACAGTATGCCGACATTGATGAGAAGTTGTCGAGGCGAGTGTTTGTGAACTTATTCATAAGATGTATCGCACGGGCCGCTTTATTATCTTGGAAGAGATCCTCGATAGCGACCCATGCTTCGTGTGCGGTGCTAGTTTTGGTGATGATTGTGTTCAGGAGATCGGAAGAGACGGTGCTGTATAACCATTGCAGAACGATAGCGTCTAGACGCTCCCATTCATCAAGGGGTCTGTTCGGGTCAGACGATGTGGTTGTATAATCAGAAGCTGGTCGAGGCAGAAGATGGTCGTAAACAAGGCAGGTTTTGCAATGAATTTTGAATAAGGTTGACCATGTTATGTATTGGCTGGACTCGATTTCGAGAGTAATGGGGATGTGGTTTTTGATATTCGATATAGTCGTGGCGGGGTGGATTTTTGATTCGAGTGTGATTGGTGGTGTGGTAGAAGATGGATGATCAGACATGATGAAAACAGAAAAAAAGGCAGAGGAAGCTTCGGCGATTTGCAGAAAGAAGAGAAAGAAAATCATGAAAGGAGAAGGAAAGGGTTCAAAATTAATCTCTTGATACCACGTGAAAGTGGATCCTTGACCCTTTCCATTGAATTATTACATTAAATAGTACAATTGACCTCCTCTATTTTGGGAGGTTGTAAATACAAATTAATTATAGGACATAAATACACATTGACCAATTTAATTACAAGAGGAATGCACTCCAATGATTATGCTCGCTAATAAAATTTACCTTCTTAGCCATCAAGCACCCATTATATAGTAGTATATAGATATAGATAGATAGTGTTGCCACCTATTAATGTGTTTTAGGATAGTTTAAGGTAATAGTAAGTTATAAATGCGTGAGTGATCAAACTTAAGGTAGTTTAGGATTGTACTCCCCCTTCCTTGTAATGGTGCTAGTAGACTATGAACCAAGTGATGGTTTGGTACAAAATCAATAGTTAAAGAACTTAAATTATATATTAAAAGGATTGAGGACTATATATGTGCTTTAAACATACCTGGGGACATTTTGTTAACTTTTTTAGTGGAAGTGGGACAGTCGATGAGACCCTCTTTGGCTTCTTTAGGTTTCTAAAGTAGTGAAAAAGCATTTGTTGGTCTCTACCAGAAAAGATATGTAATAATTTCAAATGTACACTAAATAATGTCATATTTTTTATTAAAAGATAAAGAATTAACACACAGTGAGTTAGTTTTCAGTTGAACATACTTCTTTGTCCAAACATGTAATGTCTTCGATAAAGAGCTCGTTAGTCAAAGTAATTCTTTATAAGACGTTTATGTTTTTGTAACTTCCAAAAGCTTTTTTAACATAGCAAAATGTTATTTGGATACTTATGACTCAAGGGCGAAGGTTACTTGGGGTCAGGGGTGGCCCTGGCCTCCCTGTTTTTTGGCGCAGTAGTGAAAATTTACGATTTTCGTAGGTAAATCGCGTCCGGGTTGAGTCCGGCCCCCGCCGATTTTCCACTACCGATCGAAAAAATTTGAGTCCGGCCCCCACCGATTCCAAAACCAAGCTTCGCCCTTATGAGGCAATTGGTTTGTAAAGACTAAAGAGGAAATACTATGGGCGTGAACGTTAATACTTGAAAAGGGTATGTAGGCCATGTTTGGCTAAACTTTTCCAAAACTCCTTATAACTTTTCCATCCTTAAAAGCTCATTTTCCTCAAAAGTCACAAATTGTGACTTATGACTTTTGCCCCATTTTCTCCTTTTCAAAGGCCAAAATCTTTCAAAAGTCCTTTTTCAAACAATTACCCAAACACTTTTATCTCATTTTCTCCTTTTTCTCATAAGTCATAAGTCAAAAGGAGCTCCACAAATGGAGAGCCAAACATCACCGTAATGTGATCTTTTTATAGTTTTCTTCAACAAGTGATCGCTTGATATTTGGTTTTGATCTTTTGATATTCATCTAGGTGTTTGTCACACCTCCAGAATTCATACGATTGACTTGCACTTTGGACCCAACACCGAATGTCCTTCGAAGTTCATAAGTTTAACATACCTTATTTGTTAGATTTTGTGGACATTTGTTTTTATGTTTATCAATTTGGGTTTAAAAGAAATCTCGGCTAATAAAAAATTATGGTATTTTGATCGTTTATCTTAGGCTTCTAATGTAATAAACAATTTTTTGGGGGGTACTTTGTTTTTATTTATTTATTTTTTTTTTTGTACTCTAGCTCCTCGCTTGGTTGTTTTGCTTTTTAATAAACCAGCCTTTCAAAAAATAAATAAATAAATAAAATAAAATTGAAGCTACAATTTTAATTGAAAAAAAAAACAAGTGTATAGTTTAATCTTTTTATTACATTGTATTAGAGATGAGCAAATGGTACTGGGTACCTGTATCGTCGGGTACAAATACCAAATTTGACGTTTTCAGTACTGGTGTTTTACTTATTCTACATTTAAATATCAGTATTGTACTATACCGAACATCTTTGGTGCCATTACCTATTTTGTGTGATTTTCAGTATCGCTATTTTCGGTAACGTCACTGAGGTCATCCCTACATCCCATACAATCATACTACTGATCAAAGAAAAAAAGTCGGATTAACAAATTCCGATATTGAAAATAAGTTTTTCTTTTAGTTGACTTTCAAACTTCCAACTAGGGCTGTTCAACACGCTCGGTGCTCGCCGATCGCTCGCCGTTCGTTTGGAATTTGCTCGGAAATTGCTCGTTTGTAAACGAGCTAATCGGCTCGGTTCGGTTGTAAATGAGCCAAGTACGAGCAAAGGTCCGCTCCGCTCGGTTCGGCTCGATATAATTTTTATTAATTTATTATATATATAATTATATGTATACACATTAATTACATTTATATTTATAGTTTTATACATGCCACTCTATTGGGTTTGACTCAATATATGCATATATACAATTATATTTATAGTTATTGGCCCAGTTAACCTAATGATAACAGTTAATGATAGATCAGTCACTTTTTGATAAGTTAATTAAACCAAGTAGGGGATGCACGTTTGCTGGTTAGTCACGACTCCTCTATGATATTAAGTGGTAACTTGTTCGGTCATGCTCCGGCCACCGGCAAGTAATTCATAAAAGTCTAGAGTAGTTTCATATCTATATCGCAACACCGGGAGGCGGTTAATTCGGGGTGAGTCGACACAGTCTCGGGTCACTTTCTTTTCAGTGTTGAGAGGTGAGCTTACCGGTTCGGGAGACCCTCATAATAACATTAATAACACGGTTGTTCGTACAGCTTTGCGAAAACAGTCACCTCTAGAAAATGCAGTTGCAATTCTAAGTTAAGCACAAGTGCACACTCGAACGCACCACTATAAAATAAAGATAGCTATTTTCATACCAGGTTCCATCTGATCCCGAAGCAACACCATTGTTTTGCTATTGATTTCTCTTAAAAAGTTTTCATCCCTCTTTTTACTTTTCTTCCCGCATTTTAAAAAGTCTTTTAAGTAATTTTAGGAAGCTGAGTAGTAAAAATCGTGTCCACGGATTCGATACTCGGTACTTGCCCATTTCTATACTATACACGATAGGTGCGCTTGCCTATTGTGTTGGGTTTAGAACGTTGAGTAACTATCATTTTAAATTATAAATTTAAAACTTGTAAGTGTCTTTCTGTTTTCTAACTTGCTCGTCTTTTCACCAAAGCTTTTGGCATCTCCCCCGCGACTTTGCCCCTTTTTGAAAAGAAGTTAAGTTTTCTTAAAACACCCACACGACACCAAGTTTTTGGCGCCGTTGCCGGAGACACGACTGTTTTAGAGAAAGGTTCTCTTAAAATTACTCACGTTTTCTTTTACTTAGTGTTTTTGTTAAAAATTTCATCTTAAATGTTCTTAAATAGTGTATGAACTTGCGTCCCTCGCCAATTCTTACACCTCCTCTTGAAGAACCCGAAATATATTTTAGAGCTAGAAGAAAAGAACAAAAATTAAAAATGGCACAAGTTGATAGGACCATCTCTGATTTTGCTAGACCTTCCATCAATGCCTTGGGCCCAAGCATCGCTAGACCCAACGCTGATGCCGACCATTTTGAAATTAAGTCCCATGTCATCCACATGATACAACAAAACTGCACTTTTCATGGCCTTCCCGATGAAGATCCCCATGCTCATATCGCAAATTTCCTCGAAATTTGTGATAATTTTAAGTTGCAAAACGTCTCTTCTGACGCTATTCGACTTCGCATGTTTCCTTTTCCACTAAAGGATCGTGCCAAAGCATGGCTAAACTCACAACCCGCAGGTTCCATTACCACCTGGGCTGACCTTGCCCAAAAGTTTCTCTCAAAATATTTTCCCCCAGCCAAAACCGCAAAGCTAAGAAATGACATCACCACCTTTTGTCAAGAAGAGGGAGAGTCACTCTATGAAGCCTGGGAAAGGTTCAAAGATATGCTGAGAAAATGCCTACACCATGGTCTTGAAGTTTGGTTACAAGTTTCATCCTTCTACAATGGGCTGACGAATCAAGCAAGGCAGACACTTGAAGGGATAGGGAGCCTAATCTGAAGGGCGTCCCTATCCCCAAGAAGCAATAACCCTGCGCCAGGCCACGGCGCAGAAACACACCAGCGCAGGGCAGATAATCAGCATGCCTCGCGCGCCAGGACGGATGATAAGCAACAGACAATACCTGATACGCGCGTGTAACCACGCGCGGAATCTTCCCTTGGCACTTCTCATACGAAGTACAAGGAATGACAAAAGGAAGATTCATAAAGATCCATGTCAGAGCACGCACCAACAGGAGAAGGACATGTGGCAGATAGTACAAAAGGGTGAACGGCTACACTGTGCACGCTGTCATGAACAGTGACCAGCAGGCATTACCTAGCCCACGGTCAGACATCACGTCAGACAGCAGAGGTGGCCTGAACACTGTAGCAAGTACGATGTTACTGCACACCATCAGGAATCCGCCACTTGTCCAGCCACAACAACGACAACACTGTAGAGCGACGTCATCAACAGTAATCCGCCTTTTCCCGCCATTTCAAGGAAGACCATGGACTTGGGCCTCGGTTGGGCCCAAGCCAATAAAGTCGCCTGTGGGCCTCCCATGCAGCCCACTATTAGGTCTATAAATAGGATCAGATGCAATCCTTATGATCATTCAGAAATATAGCTACAACCACCACATACTTAACTTGTAATATCCTTCTTTAGTAATAATATTCCGGTGTGCTTGCAGTGGACGTAGGTCATTTACGACCGAACCACTTAAATCTCTTGTTCTCACACACACACCACTCATATTAACAACCTCTTGGGTCACCATTACGGTTTGGGTAAAGGATTAACCTTGTAGTTACATAAGTATTAACCACCCGGGGGTTACACGTAATCTCTGGTATACTTATTGTTTCTTCATTGGCGCCATCCAACGGTTAGAACAGCTCTTTTCACTCATCTTTTAACCCCACCCATGGCTGAACCCAACCCTAACACCTCCGGCATGCACCAAACCGGAGACGAAGACCTCCGACAGTCGGATAACCAAACCACACCCAACACTGTCGTCAAGCAGACGACGTCTCGGCTCGACGGGTCAGCCGTTGAAATCCGTGACGTCGAATCCGACGACGACAGTCAAGAGCTCTCCGAAGAAGATCCGGACCGCTGGCTCCTCCGTCAGAATGCCAAGAGTGCTACAATCTACCAACGCAAACTATTGCAGCAAGCAAAAAAGAAAGGTAAGACACTTGCTTTCGATACTCCGTCGAAAGCAAGATACAAGAAGAAAGATACGGCCAATCACGGTGAGGGTCGTAGCGGGGAGCTCGGCGGAAACGTCAGAGCTCGGGGCTACGCCAAATCACGTGAAGAGCCAGACGGTTACGAATCGTCAAGCAGCGACTCCGATCACAGAGGAAAGAAACACACTCACACGTCGCGAGACAGTGAGATAGACGATGACTTGGTCAAACCATTTCGACCAAAAGCTTTTGCTGAGAAGTCCAAGTTCGTCGCTCGCATAGCGGCTGCCAAAGTACCAAGAAAGGCCAAACTCCCAAGCAGCATCGGTAGATACGATGGCCTGCGTGACCCAGACGACCATGTGCACGACTTTGAGTGCGCAGGTGTGTCCGTGGATTGGCCTGTTCAGGTGTGGTGCCACCTTTTCGCTCAAACCCTCACGGGTGCCGCCAGGGTATGGTTTGACAGCCTCCCAGCGGGAAGCGTAAAGGATTTCGACGACCTCACAGAAAAGTTCGGCAGCCACTTCTCGCACCTACGTAAGCATAAGAAAGACAAAGCGGACATCCTGCTATGCCGACGGTATGACAGGGAGACGATTGAAGATTACATAGTCCGGTTTAACAAAGAAGCACTGCAAATCGGATGCGGAGAGGAGCTCACACGGGCCGCGTTCATTCACAATGTGCGCAGTCCAGACCTCATGAAATGCCTCACCGGCAAAGATGGCATCCCAGAGTCCTGGGATGAGCTCATACGCTCAGCCAAAATATATGCCTCCTCCGAAAAATCTTTCAACCAACAACACGGTTTCCAGCCACAACACCATAATAATAATAATAATACTAGACACAAAAACAAATCCGTCTGGAACCGCATCACAGGCACCACCGACGAAGGAAAGTATTCCCCGGCCGGTGATGCCCGCCAGATCATCAGCTCCAAACAAACGCGGGACCAACGCGGACACTCCAAGAAAAATCACGACTGGACCCCGTTAACAAAAACACCATCTCAAGTTCTGAAAACCGAGCAGGTCACCCTGAAAGAGCCCAACCCTCTAGGGAAGCGCCGAAACGTGGACCGCAGCAAGTTCTGTGAGTACCATAACGACTACGGCCACCTCACGGACAACTGTTACAGTCTAAAAATGGAGATAGAGGCAGCGCTGAAATCAGGCCAGCTCGGCCACTTGGTCAAAAATGTTCACCGAGCTGGCAGAGGGCAAGGCAACGAAGAGACCCAAGGCGAAGGGTCGCGGAAGAAGATCCGGGACCTAAACACTCATGCTGCAACTCTAATCCCCCGCCACCAATGCAACATGACATGGCGGGGCAAGAACACCCAACATGGGAAGCGCATCCGGGTACAGCCGCTAGACGACTCATGGAAAGAGGCTGACATCCTCATGCCAAGGGTCAGAGGGGGTGCCTCCTGCACAGCTCCATTAGTGATCACTGCCGTCTTCGGACATTACCGCACGCGGTATATGTTTTTAGATGGCGGCAGTAGCACGGATATCATGTATGACCAGTGTTTCCAACAACTTGATGAAGAAGACAAAGCAAAGCTTATTCCCGTCAATGAGCCAATTTCCGGTTTCATCCATGAAACCATCATGCCCCGCGGCATGCTTTCGTTGCCTGTAACATGGACCGACGGTACACACGAACGCACAGAGATATGTGACTTCATGGTCCTACCAGCCACATCAAACCATGACATACTTCTAGGGCGAGAAGGCATTGCTCGCTTCAACGCCAACGCCTCCACGGCGCACGCAATGGTGGGGTTCCCCACCAAAACAGGCGTCGCCTTCATCCGAGGAAACAAGGATTGCCACGCCACAGATACAGCCAAGCCGTTAAAGATGGTCAAAACAAACGCCCGCACAGAGCCGGAAAAATGGACGCTCAATCCCAAATTTCCGAAGCAAACGGTGATCATTGGCCATGAAATCTCCGAGTCCATACGGAACCATCTAAAGCAACTACTGATCAGTAACATGGACATTTTTGCATGGCAACCGGTAGACATGGTGGGTGTTCCACGGGAAATAGCGGAACACAGGCTTAACGTTTATCGCTCCGCAGAGCCAATCGTACAAAAGAAAAGAAGTATGGGCCCGGAGAAAACAAAGGCCATGAATGAACAAGTCACCGAGCTGCTCAATGCGGGTATCCTCCGCCCCATTAGATACCAGACGTGGGTGGCCAACCCCGTCATGGTCGCCAAAGCAAATGGGGGATGGCGCATGTGCGTAGACTACAAAGACATCAACAAGGCGTGTCCAAAGGATTGCTATCCTCTACCAGAGATTGACCTGAAGGTGGATTCCCTCGCCCCATACCGATACAAGTGTTTTCTGGACGCTTACAAGGGATACCACCAAATACAAATGGCCAAAGAGGATGAAGACAAAACAGCATTCCGCACAGACGCAGGCATCTTCTGCTACACAAAGATGCCTTTCGGCCTGAAAAATGCGGGCGCAACGTACCAGCGCCTGATGGACACAGCCTTCGTAAAAGAAATCGGCGTAAGGCTCGAAGTATACGTCGATGATTTAGTGATCAAGAGCAAGGAAGAAAGTGACATGTTACGAGATATCCAGCAGACATTCAATCAACTGCGAAAAGTCCGCATGAAGTTGAATCCAAGCAAATGCTCATTCGGGATGGAAGAGGGGAAATTTCTGGGTGTTATCGTTACGCGGGATGGGTTCCGCGCCAACCCAGAAAAAGTTCAGGCAATCGAGCGGATGCCGTCACCAGCCTCCGTCAAAGAAGTACAAACACTAATGGGCCGCTTGGTTGCCCTAAACCGCTTCCTATCCAATTACGCTTCAAAGTCATTTCCATTCGTGGACACTTTGAAAAACTGCCTGAAGAAGAGCAACTTCCGTTGGACCCCTGAAGCAGAATCAGCTTTTCAGCAAATGAAGCAATGCTTGATGAACCTTCCCACACTGACAGCCCCGATCCCCAAAGAGCCACTCACGCTCTATCTCTCGGTCACGGAGCGGGCAATAGGCGCAGTCCTGATGGTCGATCGTAAAGGCGTGCAAACGCCTATCTACTACATCAGCCGCACATTGTTAGATGCGGAAACCCGGTACACCATAATGGAAAAGCTGGTCTTAGCTTTAATTCACGCATCTCGAAGGCTGCGCAGATACTTCCAAGGCCACCCGATAAATGTACTTACAGACTATCGGATAAATGACATCTTAGCCAAACCCGAGTTGTCGGGAAGATTAGCGAAATGGGCTATCGAGCTCGGAGAGCATACAATCAACTACAAGCCCCGACCCGCAATCAAAGGCCAAGTATTAGCAGACTTCGCAACCGAGATCCCAGCTGATAAGATTCAAGAATGCCGAGAAGAAGAATCACCCGCGCCAGCACATGATCCATCACAAAAGTGGTCATTATACACTGATGGAGCTTCAAATGGAGACGGTGCTGGGGCCGGTTTGCGCCTCATCAGCCCAGACAAACATGAGTTCACATACGCCATCCGCCTCGAATTTAAAAGCACAAACAACAAGGCGGAATACGAAGCGTTGCTGGCAGGCCTCCGCATAGCGGAAAAAATGGGGGCCAGGCACGTGGAGGCACATGTGGACTCATTGCTGGTAGCACGACAGATCAACGGGACATATGACGCAAAGGATGAAACCATGGCTTTATACCTGGAACAAGCCAGGCAACTCATGCGCAGGTTCGACACATGCACAGTCGAACACATCAGGCGCAGCGAGAACAAACCAGCCGACGCACTCAGCAAAATGGCATCCACGGTTTTCGAGCACATGGCAAAAGAAGTCCGAATCGAGGTCCGAGACAAGCCGCCAGTCTCCGCGCGCCAGGTCAATGTCACCCAAACAGGCAATGCGTCATGGATGACGCCAATTAAAGCTTTTTTATCTTCGGGAATCCTGCCTAACGACAAACTAGAGGCCCGGAAGATAAAAAACAAGGCCCTGCAATACCAACTGGCGGGTGGCATCCTGTACCGTCGCTCCTTCCTAGGACCACTCCTGCGTTGTGTAGACCCAGCAGAAGCATCTGTTCTCCTCAAAGAAATACACGAAGGAACATGCGGGTTGCACGCAGGACCACGGATGGTAGTGGCAAAATTGATGAACGCAGGATATTATTGGCCTGGCATGCATGTCGACGCAGTCAGTGAGCTACGCAAATGCGACAGCTGCCAACGTCATGCTCTAAACACCCTGCGCCCCAAGAACAATTTAGTACCAGTCACAGCAGCTTGGCCTTTCCAAAAGTGGGCCATCGATCTGGTCGGACCGTTCCCAGCGGCGCCGGGTAATGTGAAATATTTGATTGTCGCTATCGACTGCTTCACTAAGTGGGTCGAAGCAAAACCTCTAGCCAAGATCGATGGCGCACATGTCAAGAAATTTATATGGGAGTTCATTATCTGTCGGTTCGGGTTACCGATGCAACTGGTCAGTGACAACGGAACACAATTCGAAGACCAGGCCCTCCAACAATGGCTGGCTCAAATGGGAGTCGCACAAATCTTTACATCCGTTGCGCACCCGCAAGGCAACGGCCAGGTAGAAAGAGCCAACCGTACTATAGTTGAAGGCATCAAGACAAGGCTCGGAACTAGAAGAACAGGGTGGGTAGACGAATTACCACACGTTCTATGGGCCTACCGCACCCTCACAAAAACGAGCAACGGCGAAACACCATTCAGCTTAACATATGGATCCGAGGCAGTAATCCCCGCAGAAATAACTTGCCCCACAGCAAGGGTATTGATGGCTGACACAACCGATAACGATAAAGAACTCCGCATAAACCTTGATCTGCTAGAAGAACGCCGCGACCTCGCGGCAATAAAAGAAGCCAGCTACAAAACCCAACTCGAACAGTATTACAACAAGCATGTCAAAGAGCAAACCTTCAAGATTGGGGACTATGTATTCCGCAACAATGAGGCTTCCAACGCCGAAAAGCCTGGGAAGCTCGCCCCAACCTGGGAAGGCCCTTACAAAATTAAATAAGTGCTAGGAAAGGGCGCCTACGCGCTAGAAAGGCTCGATGGCACCCCTATTCCGCGATCATGGAACGGCGCTCAGTTACGGCGTTGTTATTTGTAATACAAGATGGCTACACATGCCATATTATCAATGAAAACGTTTCCTATATCTGTGTTTCTACTTGTACCTTCCGCGCCAGGGTCTTCAAGACTTAGGCAAAATCGCGTCGGACCACACTAGCAAAGCACGCCTTCAAGACGCGCCATGTGCACGTCGGGTTCATACTTGGCTAGTGTCGTCTTCAAGACGGATTTACTCGCCGGACCTACAACACCGCACAGCAATGACACGCGCACCAACTCTTGTCTTCTAGAGTCATTGCAACTCGGACATCAGAGTAGCGCGCAGCGTAACGCGGTAAAAGGTCTTCAAGGCAAGGCTATCGCGCACCTGAGTCGGACTCAATGGCACAAGTCGCCTCCGCTACAATCTTCAAGGCGAGAAAGTGTTGAACACTTAGACGCCGGATTGTCTAACTGAGCGCGCGCCCTAACTCTTACTTACACACCGGGTGACGACTTGGTTAAATAAGTAAATTGGGGACGAGACAACACGATATAACAAACAAAAATTTCATTAAACAAAGGGACTTAAAAACCCTTTTATATTTACATCGAAAGTTAAAATTACAAATAAACAAGCCTAGCGCCTACTGATCGCCCGCCCCAGAGGTCTCCCCGCCAGTAGCCCTTGTCAACGCATCAGATGTCTCTATGAAGTATTTTAAGGCTGCAGGGGGATCCGCATTCTTATTGCAATCCGCAAGCACTTGGAGGATGGGAAACTCTATTTGCTCGAACTTCAGAAGTTCCGCTTCGTATTCCTCCTTCAAAGGCTTGCCATAGTGATCTGCGTCCACTATGCGCCCATCATTTTGTGCGTGCAAGAAACCATCCTCATAACCCTCGCTATAACCATAAGCTTGGGCGGCGGCGGCAATAGCAGCAATCTGGTCGCCCAGCAGAGGCTCTTGCCAAAACCTCTTAAAGACCTGAAGACAAAACGAAAGTTAGTATGAGCTCGAAAGACAAGTATCAAAAACAAAGAAAGCGCGAAGACTTACCCCATTTATTCCATCTGTCATTAACCACTTGATGGAATCCTGCATCTGGGTCTGGGCGGAGACAGCCTCCTCCAACAACAGCTTCGACGCCTCGCTTTCCTTCACAGCGTCGAGGCGAGCCTGATCACAAGAGTCCAGGTCTCGCTCCAGGTCCTCCTTTGCACTAAGGACCTGGATCCTCTCCTGCTCCAGGAAAGAGATGCGCTCGGTAGCTGCGACAAGAGCCTCGTCCTTAGACTCAAGCTCCTTGCGCATTTCTACATACTTAGCCGTCCGCTCCGTGAGGGCCCGGCTCTTTTCCTCCAACATCTTCACCGCCGTCCGCCGCTCCTCCCGCGCCACTGACAGAAGATCCTTAAGGTCAGAAATGTCAGTATTGGCCTTCTTCCAGGAATCAGACCAGCGACGCCTTTCGGAGGCCGCATCCTCCTCAAGTTTGGAGACTTTAGCCTCCGCGTCATGAGCACGGCGACGGTACTTGGCAACCTCCGCCTGGAAGGCAGCCTCCTTCTCAGCAAGGCTGGCCTTCTCTGCCTCTACCTGTTGCATGTCCCGCCACAGCGCCGAGTCGCGGCGCCGCAGCGAGTCCATCATAGATAGTTGAGTCGCCTGATTAACGCACAAGGCGGCAATAAGGTCTGGACGACTCAACGAATCCTGGTAAGTGCGCTCATAGGGAGGCACCACCTCGCTAACGAACTCCTCGGCGGCTAAGGAGTTGGAAAACACGGTGTTTTCCCTTATTGCCCAGCGAGGGCGCCAGATGGCGTCACCACCAGACCAACAGGAGCCGTCATAGACTCCTCCTGTTGATCCCCCAACCCGAGAAGACTCGCGCCGATCCCGACGCGAGCCAGCAGCAGCAGAGGCACCCTGCTGAAACAGGGCCCTCTCAAAACCGTCTTCATCATGAGCCAACTCCCGGCTCTCCACATCAAGGCGTTCCTCGGCTGCGCGCTCCTTTGCCTCAGCCACCTTCTTGGCCTTCTCCTCCAGGAAACTTTGTTCCTGGAAGCAAAGGCGTTCTGCCTCAGCCTTCTTATCCGCCTCAGCCTTTCGTGCGGCTTCATCGGCAGCAGCTTTCTTCTCCGCCTCAGCCCGACGGCGGGCTTCATCGGCTTCCGCCTGCTTGGCAGCAGCGGCCTTCTGCTCAGCCTCCAACTGTCTACGAGCAATTTCTTGCTCCTGCCACAATCGCTCCTCCTCCACACGGGCAGCCTCCGCAGAAGGAGACAAAGGAGGAGGAGTGGGAATCAACTTGGGCGACACTGCGAAAACAAGGAAAAGGTTCAAAGGGAATTCAAAGTGAAGATCAAAAAACAGCAAAAAAATCACTTATCAGCCGCCTTCTTCTTGATCAACTTTTGGAACAACGGCTGTCTGCTAGGGGCAGCACGAATCCCAACAGAAAAAACAGGGGCACTCCCCCCTGCCCCTCAGCAACGCCGGATTTCTGACTACCAGCAACAACAGTAGCACCTCCGGAGGTGGTCACTGGTTCAGTCAGAGTGGCAGCTCCACTCTCGCTCCCACCTGTGGGGGCAGTAGACACATCCTCTGTAGCAGCTGCAGCGCTGCTAGTGGCGGCGCTATCAACGCGCGCCCTTTTCCTCCTCTCCAACTGGGAAGAGTCAGCTTCTTCCTCATCTTCAGAAGGAGGCCCATCCTTGCGTCGCCGACGCCCTTTCACAGCCTCCCCTGCTGAGACGGAAGAATCCGAGTCAGAAAGCAGAACTTTCGCTCGGTACCCATGATTCCGCGGCGCGTGTTTCCAACGACCACGCCCCGCGGATGAGCACATAGGCGGGACACTCCCTACTGAGAATCCAGTAGTGTCATCCCCAAAAATGCTAGAGCCGAAAGGATCGGGGAACTCACCGGTTGTGTAATAAGGTTTGGGCGCAGTGGTCAAATCTGGGTAGTAGAACCGGTCAGCAAGCGCGTCCAAGCAAGAAGTTTGACCCTCCGCCAAAGGTCTCCACTTGATGCCCTTCTCCTGGCGGGCAGCATAAAACTCAAATTTACTCACACCTGCAATATAACAAACAATAAAGAAAAGAGCGCGGGAAATACCAATAATGATAATAATAATGACAATATACTTACCCTCCTGCGCAATATAAGGCTCTTTACCCGCCCGAATGCCATTTCGACTCATCCCCAGAAGAAAGAAAATGCCTTCTGTCAGGTTCTGAAACTCCAATTTAGTGGCATTGGCGGTGAGGGCAAGGAACCACGCCTGCTTCTTGAAGTCCTTGGGCACAGGCATGTCGGCCACCCGCTGCCCATCCCCTATCACCTTCCAGGGGAGACTAATGGGGATCACACCCCTCTTCACGAAGAAAAATTTCTCCTTCGCCCAATGCAGGGACTTAGGTGTGTGGGTGGCCATGGGCGGCACTTTGGGGCGTGGCTTGAATGAAAACCACATCTCATCTCGCGCCATAAAGTAGAAGACATTGAACCGTTCAACGGTAGGTTCAATGTCTAGGGCGCGGCAGGAAGCTTCGAAATGAACTAACCGCAGCATCCCAAAAGCGGTTAGTTGTGTAGGACCAACACCATAAGCCACCATGGTGTCAATCTGAAAGCGGGTACACGGCAGGCGGAACCCACACTTGGCAAAGTGGGCCTCATACAACGCCAACTGGCCGGTACCGGCTGAGAGAACAGTGCTGGTCGGAGTGGGAAGGGTGGGCTCCCACTCCGGCAAGATCCCATACATAACAAGAAACCGGTTGAAGGCTTCTTGACTCCAAACACAGCAAGTGTTGGACATCAACTTCCTCTCCTTGATTTTGCCATGTTCAACGGTGGTTTCCTGCACCACCTCCTCCGGCTGCTCGCCTACAACCTCCTCAGACACACTAACACTCTCAGACATGATGATGAAAAGATAAGAAATCTGGAAATCCCACCGGAAAGTTTGAAGATCAGACGGAATCTTCAAAGAAAGTAAGAAAGAAGCAGTTAACTGATCAGCAAACAACAAGAAGATGAAAGAAGACACCAAAGTAGAAGAAATATGAAGTTTCAAATGAATCTTCAAGATCAAGATCTTCGAAGATTAAACGGAAACTTCAAACGGAAGTTGACCGGAAGATTAAGAGAAAGGAAAGAAAAGTGGAAGAAATTAGAGAGCATAACCGTTCAAATGAGCCACAATAGGCCTTATATACTCATCGCATTTATGGAAAAGGGACCCACCAGGAAAGCACAAACCGTCAACTTTTCAAATTCCACGCACAAGATGACGACACGTGTCCACAACAAAAAATCAGCGGCTTGGATGATAGTGTATGACAGTTATACACTACACATGCGCCGGATGATCGACACGTGTCGACAGATCTCACAATGTCAGCAATACAAGCGCGTGAAAACTCACGCGCCTGACAGACAACACGTGCTCATCGACACGTGGCACAGTCTCAACCAAGAAGACAATACGTCAGACGCGTGCCAACCCACGCTCCTGACACAGACGAGATATTGGTAAATGCAACCATGACGTGACGTGCCTCGATCTGCACAACCAGACAGTCACTGAACACGTCAGCAACCATAAAACTTCCATCAGAAGCAACTGATCGTTGGAATTCCAGGCGCATTTACTCCAAATCATGAGAGACAAATTCAATGCTAATTATTTCGAATTTATCACAAGCACCGGACCCGCATTAAACCACTCCAATAACATTTAATGCCTCGGCGGAAACTTGACGTAAAATGTCAAAAAGACATTCCCCGCCCAACCACTGCAAGGGCAAGGCGGAGAACGTCCTACTCGGCGGAAACTTGACGTAAAATTTCAAAAAGACGTTCCCCGCCCAACCGCTGCAAGGGCAGGGCGGAGAACGTCCTACTCAGCGGAAATTTGACGTAAAACTAGCAGACGTTCCCCGCCAAAAATCTCCAGACTACGCGCAAAAGAACACTCCCAAGAGCTACAATACTAGCAGATGAGCTCTCATCCGCGGCTAACATATTTTGAGTCTAGCGCTCCACCTACTCATCAACGAGCAGGAGAAGTCCTAGACTAGGGGGACTTGAAGGGATAGGGAGCCTAATCTGAAGGGCGTCCCTATCCCCAAGAAGCAATAACCCTGCGCCAGGCCACGGCGCAGAAACACACCAGCGCAGGGCAGATAATCAGCATGCCTCGCGCGCCAGGACGGATGATAAGCAACAGACAATACCTGATACGCGCGTGTAACCACGCGCGGAATCTTCCCTTGGCACTTCTCATACGAAGTACAAGGAATGACAAAAGGAAGATTCATAAAGATCCATGTCAGAGCACACACCAACAGGAGAAGGACATGTGGCAGATAGTACAAAAGGGTGAACGGCTACACTGTGCACGCTGTCATGAACAGTGACCAGCAGGCATTACCTAGCCCACGGTCAGACATCACGTCAGACAGCAGAGGTGGCCTGAACACTGTAGCAAGTACGATGTTACTGCACACCATCAGGAATCCGCCACGTGTCCAGCCACAACAACGACAACACTGTAGAGCGACGTCATCAACAGTAATCCGCCTTTTCCCGCCATTTCAAGGAAGACCATGGACTTGGGCCTCGGTTGGGCCCAAGCCAATAAAGTCGCATGTGGGCCTCCCATGCAGCCCACTATTAGGTCTATAAATAGGATCAGATGCAATCCTTATGATCATTCAGAAATATAGCTACAACCACCACATACTTAACTTGTAATATCCTTCTTTAGTAATAATATTCCGGTGTGCTTGCAGTGGACGTAGGTCATTTACGACCGAACCACTTAAATCTCTTGTTCTCACACACACACCACTCATATTAACAACCTCTTGGGTCACCATTACGGTTTGGGTAAAGGATTAACCTTGTAGTTACATAAGTATTAACCACCCGGGGGTTACACGTAATCTCTGGTATACTTATTGTTTCTTCACCGACCATTTTGAAATTAAGTCCCATGTCATCCACATGATACAACAAAACTGCACTTTTCATGGCCTTCCCGATGAAGATCCCCATGCTCATATCGCAAATTTCCTCGAAATTTGTGATAATTTTAAGTTGCAAAACGTCTCTTCTGACGCTATTCGACTTCGCATGTTTCCTTTTCCACTAAAGGATCGTGCCAAAGCATGGCTAAACTCACAACCCGCAGGTTCCATTACCACCTGGGCTGACCTTGCCCAAAAGTTTCTCTCAAAATATTTTCCCCCAGCCAAAACCGCAAAGCTAAGAAATGACATCACCACCTTTTGTCAAGAAGAGGGAGAGTCACTCTATGAAGCCTGGGAAAGGTTCAAAGATATGCTGAGAAAATGCCTACACCATGGTCTTGAAGTTTGGTTACAAGTTTCATCCTTCTACAATGGGCTGACGAATCAAGCAAGGCAGACACTTGATGCAACCGCATGAGATATTTTTGGGAACAAGAGACCGCAATAAGCCTATGATCTCATCGAAGAAATTGCAGTCAACAGTTATCAGTGGTACAATCCTCGAAGCCGGCCATCAAAGACCGGCCTCTATCAGATCGATTCCACCACTTCATTGCAAGCTCAAATTGAGGCACTATCAACTCGCCTCAACGAGTTCAGCAAAGCAGAAGTCAATGCCATCACCGCACTAGATTTGCAGCCATAAGACGGGAGCCTTCCTCAGGCCACTGTGGAGCAAGTTGACTTCATTGGAACAAACCGCCCGCTAAACAATCCTTACAGCAACACTTATAATCCTGGCTGGCGCGATCATCCAAACTTTGGGTGGAAAAACAACAACAACACCATGCAGCCACTCGGATTTAGTCTGCAAAACAACCAGCAACGCCCACCAAACAACGGTTACCCGTCCGTGGATGAAAGACTCGCAAAGGTCGAAGCCCGATCAGTAGCAAGAATGGATGAAAAGTTCAACAACACTGACAAGAGGCTTCAAGGACTCGAGTCCACCATCTGAAATTTGGAGGTAAAGATGGGCGTAATAGCCAAATCTCTTGCAGAAAGACCGGTCGAAAGCCTTCCAAGCAACACTGAAACCAACCCAAAAGCCAATGTTAATGCCATAACTCTTCAAAGCAGCCGCATTTATCCTGAGCCAGCGGTACCTGCCAATGAAGAAATTATACCACCCAACCCACTCACAAATGAACCCACTCCAAACATAACCATTCCCAATATCATCGCACCAGAAAACTCAACTGCCAGTACACCAATGCCGGTTAATGAAGGGCCCGCAATCAACCAGAATCCTCCAGTTATTCCACCACAAGAACCACCAACGAAGACAGTAGGGAGGGAATATCGGCCTAACATACCTTATCCCGAAAAATTGATGAGACAGAAGACGGATGAGCAGTACTAGAAATTCACCGAACTCCTAAGTCAAATCCATGTCAATCTGCCTTTTATTGAAGTCATTCAGCAAATGCCCAAGTACTCCAAATTCCCGAAGAACTTCTTGAGCAACAAGAAAAATCTAGAGGCGGTGGTCAAAGGAAACGCATTAGAATGCGCGGCACTACTCCAGCAAAATCTTCCTCCAAAATTGATCGAACCAGGGAAGTTTTCTTTACTGTGCTCCATATGCAATTTGCCTACAAATTATGCCTTAGAAGAGCTGGGTGCGAGTGTGAATGCTATGCCCACTTATATCTACAAGCAACTCAATTTGGGCGACTCGCGACCGTTAGTAGTTACGATCGAGTTAGCGGATGGTACCATAAAGAAATCCGAGGGGATTGTCGAAAACTTGCTTATCAAAATAGGGAATTTTGTTTTCCCCGTCAACTTTGTCATCCTCAATATGGGCGAGAGTAATGTTCCAATTATTCTCGGCCGACCATTCTTAGCTACCGCCAGAGCCACAATATATATGAGTGAGGGGATTCTTACACTTCGGGTTGAGGGTAACAAGTTGCACTACACAGCCGGTGGAAGAGAATACGAGGCTGAAGACCCATTTGACGTGGCCCACTTCATTGATAGGCAACTAGACTATCAACTAAAGAAAGCCAAAGGTACAGCAGTGGCACCACCGGAAGAATCAGCAGTAGGGCTTGACAACACCAAGTGGATAGATGAATACTGGGACAGTCGTCAGAGGACTGGATGGAGAAAGAAAAACGGGCGAAAGAAAAATACCATCAGTGTCCAAGAGGCCGGAAAGGAAGCAGTCTGAGCATCACGCGTTCTGTCCAGCCAAAGACGTAAAACGTGTCGCTACCGTGGAGGCAGCCCGGATTAGTATCTTAGGATGAATAAGTTTAGAGGTTGGTGCATACGGTAGATGAGTCCGTCAAGAACCATCAGGTATGGTCGTTCACTCTTGATACTTTCTATCATTCAGGTATGCCCTCTCGGCAGTAGGACCAGTAGCTTGTTTTTGTTTTTATTTTTATTTTTACTTTTATTTTCATTACTAATAAACTATTGGAGTTCATGCTAAGTGGTTTCTCTCAAAGTAGACAAGGCAGCTGCGGGGATCGATCGCACGCAGACCGTTGGAAGACAAAAAGGGGAGATACTTGTTCCTTTTGACTTGCCCACTTTTCTTTGCCACACATATATTAGTATTATTAATTTAAGATTGTGTAAAAAAATTAAGTGTGAGGTGTTTAAAATTTTTGTAAAATTTAAAACACCTCAAAGCAGTTTAGCAAACTGTAACTAAAAAAGGCAATGTTTTTAAAAGAAGTTTTTGGCAAAACCCTTTGAGTTGGCCCAACGATTTTGCGGGAGATTAGGGAGGTTTTTGGTAGTCCAAAGAACAGCTTAAGGTGTTCCCGGTTCCTTAAGATAACCCTACCCTTTACATGTGAGCATTATTGAGCTTTATCGAGCACACCATTTCATATATATACTACACATGCCCGTTCATTTGTTTTGAGAGATGTTCCCCGATTGGCATGGCGCGATTAGAACTTGTGTGACTTATGCGCTACGAGACCGCATTAGAGGAGAGTGTGTGAAAGTGATCTAGGCATCTAGGACTTACCCATTCCGTTATCACTAGCCTTTCATAAATTTTCCCCAACCTTAGCCACCCACCTTCGAGCCTTAGCCTTTTCATTTCCTTACATCCATTTAGCCCCTGCCATGAAAAAATTAGGGAGGTGCTTAGGTGTTGAGGAAGCTCTTTGGCAATTTGAGACTTTGAAGCATAAGCCGCACATCAAGAATCAAGAATCGAGATCGTGAAGAGACTACAAGAGAAAGCTATCAGAAGAGCATACCAGGTGTCAGCAATCACCCAGCAAACACCATGTGAAATTTGTGTTTTATAAAAAAAAAAAAGTGGGTGAATAAAGGGAATCAAGGGAACTTCAAAAAAAAAGTTTTGCGAGATTATCTGAAGAGACCAAGTAAGTTGAGCTCAACATATCGAGTTAAACTTACAATTTTTATCCCACAAAAATTGCCTAACGTTTGGTTTGCTTGAGGACAAGCAAAAGCTCAAGTGTGAAGTGTTATGATGTGCCGAGAATCTGATATGTTTTCACATATAATTATCACCTGTTTTATACTCTAAATCGTGCTTTTATCTTTGTTTTATCAGGATTTATCTTTCTTTGTTGATAATTGCAGGTTTAGAGGTCCGGTGACGGAAAGAAGTGAAAACCCGCACAAAACGGACGAAGACTTGAAGACATTGAAGCCCTGCCAGACATGGCACGGCCGTGCAACCTTCCCAGATCAACAAGTCAACATTTCCAAGTCAAAAGAGGTCAATTTCAGAGTTTCAGGAAGTGCACGGGCATGCTCTGGGGTATGGCATGGTCGTGCTTTACTCCAGCGTGTTCTCCAAGGCAAAAACCGACCAAGACTGACAAGACGGTTAGCTATACAGGGTGGCATGGGCGTGCCAGAGAGAGGACCACGGGTGTGCTTAGTAACTACCCAACAATTTCTGCACAAAGGACCCTGCAACAGTACCCGTTGTCAAGCATCGGCGTGCCAGAACATCGTCGAGGGCGTGCTAGAGCTGAAATGCCTATAAATAGAGGCTTCCACCACACATTTTGAAGCATCCCTTCCCACTCGCAAATCAATACTTCTCCATGAAGTTTTTGCACCCTTAGAGGTTTAGAGGTGTCCCTTGGAGCCTGGGATCACTCCACAAACACCTTGAGCGAGAGAGAGTGTTGGATCAGTAAGCTGCTCTTTTAGTTGAACTTGCTAGGTGACACTTAAGTGTTTAGCAAGTTCTTGGTGAGTGATAGCACAGCGGAATGTTTATAAGTTTATAGCTACACTTTATCAACAGGAGTTATTACTCCCCCTGGAATCAAGAACTAATAAATGATAAGTGTTTATTGAGAATCTAAGTATTGAATGAGAATGAAACACTTTGACAGATTCTCAGTAAACACGAAATGGAAATAACAATAATAAGTGTTGAAGGATTTCTTGTATTAAAATCAATGTTTAAAACAGAGGGATGAATCCTTCTATTTATAGACTTTACAAATACATGAACCTTGCCAAAAAGCAAGTTCAGAAACAAGTTGCAACAAGTTGCAGTCTTGGAACTTGTACATAAAGCAAAAAGAAATACTAAAGTATTAAACTACTGATATACAAAGGCGGTGGAAAAGATCTTCTGTAAGTACTGATGAATGACAAACTACTGATGAGTAGTTTGTCTTCAGTAGTTCTTCAGTAGAAGTGTCTGGTAACTTCTGATGACTTTTCTTCTTCAGCACTTCTGAATCTCTTCTTCAGCAGTTTGATTCTTTGTCTTCAGTAGTTCTATACTTAGAGTATTTTGACAGAAGTGAATTAGACTAAGGTTTGCAAAAGTGGTTTCACCAATCCTTTTTGTCCTAACAATCTCCCCCTGGATTGATGAAGCCAAAACCTTACTAATTCCTTATTGTTCTTTTCTGTCCTTCACAATTTTCCATATTCCTTTGAACATGGAATTCTTGAGCTGGTTCAGTTGATCATCAGTAAGAGACCCTTTCTTTGGTTCCAAGTGTTGGATTGTAAGCAGGTCTTTGGTTGATAGTTTCTTCAGTTGATTCATCGACCTATATTCCCTGCTTGTTTGATCTCTTCTTGTCACAAGTACTGAGTTGTTATCAGTAAAGGACCATCTGATGACTGGTACTTTAGACTTGTCAAAGTCTGCAGTGTAGGGAACCATGGTGGTACCCTGGGTTTCTCCTGAGTGTTGAATGTTTTCAACTTCAGTGACTCTCAGGTGGGATTCACTTCCCTGCTGTTGTTCCATCACATTAGGTATCTGAAATGTTGGCAAATGATATTCAGTTACTACCTTGGTATGCAGTTTGTCTGTGATGGTCTTCTGGATTTGATATGCAAAGGTGGAAGGATCCCTGAATTGTGTGAGCAGAGGCTTCTCTTCTATGTCAAAATCAGAATGTACTACTGTACTACCTTCTAGTAGTACCATTCTGAAATCAGTCTTCACTTTCTCCTCTGACTTCTTTCTTTGGGTAGCTGGTCTTCTTTGAACACCAGAAGTTCTAACTACTGAAGTTGAAGCTTCAGCAGTTTGAAACTTCTCTGGATTAGCAGCCCTTGCAGCCTTGTATTTTCTATATGTGTCCACCAATCTTTCTTCTTTCCATTTGGACACTGAGGCTTTTGAACCATAACCATTTGCTACCAGTTCTTCTATCATCTGAGCTCTCTTGGCCTTTGTGTCTTTACTTGTTGCAATTTTATCTGCAATAAGTTGAGCTCTTCTTGTCAGCTCTTCCACAGAGAGTCTCTTCAATGTGTGGGCTTTGATTTTGCTGTTCTTCATAATGTAAGACATCAGTTGATGTCTTTTGTCTTGTTCAGCAATTTCATCTAGGCTAGCCTGCCTTTGGAGTTCAGCTTCATAAGCCTGAAGTTTTTCTTCATGGCTTAGATCTAAGTCATCCCTTTCTTCCAGATTTTTCCAGATCTGATCTTCTCTGGCCTTCTTTTGGGCTGCAACTAAACTCTTCTCAAGTAATTCTGCTGATTGAGAGATTGGAGAAGGGTTTAGCACAGTCAATGTGGTAACTGTTGTAGTAGGCCTGATAGGAGCATAGGTTGGTTGAATAGGAGCAATTGATCTGGAAGGGTCTGCAGTTTGAGTCTTGGAAGTGTTAACTTGTGATGGGTTGACAACTTCTGAAGGTTTGTCAACTACTGAAGGATTGTCTTCAGTACTTTCTGATTCTTCATCGGAACTTTGGCCATCAGAGGTTTCTTAGCTATGATACTTCTGTCCTCAGGTCCACCACTGGGTGGTAAATGAGTAGTAGCAGCCTCAAAAGTACCAAAAGTTTCTAAGTTAGGGCTTAGAGACCCTGGTTCGTCCTCATCTCTTTGGTTAGGGCTATGAGTGTCCACATCCGTGTCACTGTCTGAGGCTATGTCCCCTGTTTGATGTGGTTGATGGGGACTGACATGTGTAGATGGGACTTTCTCTTTTAGCCCAGAGAGAAGTTTGGCAATTTCAATGTCTGGTTCAGAAGTTTGGGGTGCTGGTTCAGTAGTTTGGGCAATGGGTTCAGCAGTTTCAAAAGAGGAATCTATTGGAATATTTTTCTTAAGTCTTTTTCTTTTGAAAAGGATTGTTATTGGTGCTCTTGGTGGGGTTTGAGATGGATGAGACTGAGAGGATGTTTCAGTCACATCTTTAAGAAGTGCAGATTGAACAGTAGTTTGTTCAGGCATCTCAACCTCCTGAACAGCTTTTCTTTTGGGTTTGGTGGGTTTTTGTTTTGTTATCTTGGGTTTCTTGGCCTTTGGTGGAGTAGGTTTGGAAGATGAGGGTTCCATGGGGACTGGTTCTGGCTCCCCTTGGTCATCTTCTGGCCAGGCAGCCTGTTTGTTGTGCCTTGAGTATGCTTGTGAGGTTAAGGGTTTTAAAATTTCAGTTTTACCCACAAGCACCTCATTACTCAGTTCAGATATTATGCATTGCATGATGAACCTTGGATATAACAAAAAGTTTTTCTTAGTGTTATTGTGATGTAACACCAACTCATTAAAGAAAAGTTTTGATGCCCTGAAATTTGTTTCATTCACAATAGAATGAAAGATTGGTTGAAAGGTTGAGGGCATCTGGTCATAAGACCCAGTTTTAGGACTCAAGCACATAATAATATAATGAAACAAAAGTTTATATTTTGGTTCAAAATACTTTTTAAAGATTGTAGCTTGTGAGAGAGTACCTTGATAACCACACTCAGTCATGGTTAGGTGGATGGCAGAGTTGTCAAACTTCTCAGGGGCATTCACATCATTCAACCCCAGTCTGTTTGAGAGTATGGCCTGTGTTATGGTCATTTGTCTCCCTTTAATTGTTGAGTTGAGGGAGATAACTTCATCATCCACCATCACTGTCTCAGCATTAGCCCAGAACTCATTGAGAGTTTCAGGATGTATTGGTGGGTCTATGGTGAGAGCGGTGAAATATTGGGATTTGACGACAAGATCAATGATCTCATCGTATTGGGACCAGCCTTCTTGTTTTTCTAAGTAGGCTCTGAGATTGTGTCCCTGTTTGAGAACTAAAGCCATGTGGTTTGTGTGTGTTGATGAATCAAACAGTGTTTTGTGTTGCAGGTTCAGGGGTTTGAGAGCTTTCTTGAGAGAGAAGGAGGGAATTTTTGTGTTTGAAAGGATAAGTGTTGAAAAAAGATATTTAACAGAAGTTTTTTTTAACCGCTTGGATCTTCTTTATTAGAAGTTTTAAACCGCCTAGGTTAAAAATCTTTTTATCAGAAGTTTTAAACCGACTAGGTCAAACTTCTGATGATGGGAAAAGTCAGATTTGCCCTTTTTGACTAAACTGCTGATGAAGGATTATCTTCATCAGTAGTTCCCATGTTCTCTTTAGTAGTTTTGAACAGCTGATGAGAAATACTTTATAAATACTTTTATTCATAACTTCTGAAGGTTATTTTATCAGAAGTTAATCACTTTTCAGAAATTATCCCCATACTGAGGTTTTGTTCATCAGTAGTTTCTCTCTTTTCAGAAGTTTTTCAAGTTTTTGAAAACAGATGTAAGTGAAAAACAAAAAGTGTGCAGAAAAATAAAGAGAAACACTTACAAATTTAGCATCCCTAGCATGGATACTAACTTCTGAAATGTTGATGTGTCAAGGGGTTTAGTGAAAATGTCAGCTATTTGATTAGCTGTTGCTACATGTTTCACTTCAATCTTTCCTTTTTCATAGCAATCTCTTATGAAATGATACCTGATTTCAATGTGTTTAGTCTTTGAAAACTGAACATGATTTTGAATGATGCTAATGGCAGATTTGCTGTCTACAAGCAATGGTGTCTTGGTCTCTTTGATTCCATAATCAAGAAGTTGATATTGGAGCCATTGTATCTGTGACGTACAACTTGCAGCTGCAATGTATTCAGCTTCAGCAGTTGAAGTTGCAACAGATGTCTGTTTCTTTGATTGCTAGGACACTAGACAGTTTCCCAAGAATTGACAACCACCAGATATTGATTTTCTTGACATTTTACACCCTGCATAGTCACTATATGAAAAAGCTGATAACTTGGTATTGCTTGAAGCAGGATACCAAATTCCAAGTGTGGGAGTTCCTTTCAGATATCTAAAAATTCTTTTGACTGCAATAAGGTGTGATTCCCTAGGAGCTGATTGATATCTAGCACAGACACATGTTGAAAACATAATATCTGGTCTAGAAGCAGTTAGATATAAAAGGGAACCTATCATACATCTATACATGGTTTGATCAACCTGTTTTCCTTGATCATCTGGTTCAACTTGTGTGGTTGGTGTCATGGGAGTGGAACATGATTTACAGTTTTGTAAAGAAAATTTGTTTAATAATTCTTTCACATATTTTGATTGATGTATAAAAGTTCCATTTGTTTGTTGTTTAATTTGCAGTCCTAAAAAGTACTACAGTTCTCCCATTGTACTCATTTCAAATTTTGATTGCATGAGTTTCTTAAATTCATCACACAATTTTGTGTTTGTTGAACCAAAAATGATATCATCAACATATATTTGAACAAGTAAGACATGATTTCCAACATGTTTTATGAAAAGTGTTTTATCAATGGCACCTCTTGTGAAGTTATTTTTGAGTAAAAAGGTTGAAAGTGTATCATACCAGGCTCTTGGAGCCTGTTTGAGCCCATAAAGAGCTTTGTCTAGTTTGTACACCCACTCAGGATGAGAAGGATCCTCAAACCCAGGTGGCTGACAAACATACACTTCCTCTTTTATCTTTCATACAAAAATGCACTCTTGACATCCATTTGATAAACTTTTATTTTGTTGGAAATGGCATAGGCCAGAAATAACCTGATGGCTTCAAGCCTTGCAACTGGAGCAAAGGTTTCATCATAGTCAAATCCTTCTTCTTGAGAGTAACCTTGTACTACCAGTCTTGCCTTGTTCTTTATTATCATACCAGCTTCATCTTGTTTGTTCCTAAAAACCCATCTTGTGCCAATTGGTTGCTTGTTTGGTGGTAAGGGACAGATTTCCCAAACCTGTTGCTTGTTGAATTGAAGCAATTCATCTTGCATTGCCTGCACCCAATTGTTGTCTTTGAGAGCTTCCTGGTACTTCTTTGGTTCCAACTGTGAAATAAATGCTGAGAATAGACAAAAGTTGGAAAGCTGGTTTCTTGTAAGAACACCTGATGCAATATCACCCATGATTTGATCAAGTGGATGGTCTTTGTGTTCGATCAGTTGTTGTAAACCACTGACAGGTGTTGGTGGCTCATGTTCTTCAAACAAACTACTGAGGTCTATTATGTCTGGTTCAGCAGTTTCAGTGTCTTCAGTAGTTGCAGGTGCTGAAGCAGATGTTTGAGTTTGGCCTTCAGTATTTGTTGAATCAGAAGTTTGTGAAACTTCTGATGGTTTTGAAGTTGACTTAATGACTGTTTGAGGAGACCATGGTGTTGGATCCTCATCATCAAACCTTTGATCACCATAATAAGTAGGTTTGGATGAAGTGACAGTCTTTTCAGGTTCAAAATGAAAGTTGTCAAGGTCAAAGAGTTCAGCAGGATGTGCTGGAATGAGAGTGTGTTTTGACTCATTGAACTTGACATTCAGTGTTTCTTCTACTATCCTGGTTCTTGAGTTAAAAACCTTGTAGGCTTTTCTAGTTGAGGAATAACCAAGAAAGTAACCTGAGTCAACTTTGGCAGCAAACTTTGAAATAGATTCCTTGATGTTCAAGATGAAACATTGACACCCAAAAGCCCTGAAAAAGGAGATAAGGGGCTTCATGCCATGAAGAATTTCATAGGCAGTCTTTGAATGTCTCTTGACAACAAGAACTCTATTTTGAACATAACATGATGTGTTAACTGCTTCTGCCCAGAAGTATAAAGGTAGGCCAGAATCAGCTAACATTGTTCTTGCTCCTTCTATTAAAGTTCTGTTCTTCCTTTCTACTACACCATTTTGTTCAGGAGTTTTGGCAACACTGAATTGTCTAATAATCCCTTTAGACAAACAGAAGTCATTCAGAGTTTTGTTCCTGAACTCTGTCCCATTATCACTTCTAATGGTTTTGACAGGTAGAGAGTATTGTTTCTCTACTTGTAGAATGAAGAACTTGATGATTTCAGCAGCCTCATCCTTGGAAAATAAGAAGAATACCCATGTAAATCTTGAGTAGTCATCAATGATGACTAAGCAGTACTTCTTTTTACCAAGGCTCATGATCTTTACAGGCCCAAATAAGTCCATATGGAGTAGTTGAAGACATGCAGTTGTTTTTTATTCTTCAATAGACTTATAGGAGGACTTATGTTGTTTACCCTTTAAACAGGATACACAGTGTTCTTGACACTGGTATACTTTTAAGGGTAGACCTCTGACCAAGCCCATTTTTGTGACTTTATTTATGGTTTTAAAGTTCACATGGCCAAGTCTCATGTGCCAGAGATCAGTTTCTGAAGTTGATGCCCTTGAGAAGAAACAGGCAGTGTTGTTCAGTACTTTGTCTTTTTCAATGTCCACTGCATAGACATTGCCACATCTTTTGGCAATTAACAAAGTATGATCTTCAATGATCTTCTCTATCAACTTCTGGCCTTCTGGTGATATTATCTTGCATGCTGTCTTTGTGAAAAAGGAAGAATATCCTTTATCACACATTTGTGATACACTTAGCAAGTTGTACTCAAGGTTTTCAACCAGATTGACCTTGTCAAACTGTATTTTGCCAGAGGAGACATTGCCATGTCCTAGCACATATCCCTTAGCATTGTTCCCAAAGGACACAGATCCATCTCTTTGACTGATAAAATTGTTTATCAGGTATCTGCATCCTGTCATGTGCATTGAGCCTCCACTGTCTACATACCAAATGCTATTTAAGCCTCTGGAAAATCTCTGCACAAGATAGCAAATTAGTTAGATTTAGGAACCCAAGCCAGTTTGGCTTTGGGTTTGCTCTTGAGAACATTTACAGTTTGTTCTTGACCAAGTTTAGAAATCCATGTCTTTTTGGCAATGGATTTTGCATTAAGAATAATGGTGGTATCCTTTTGAGGACCACCATCAACTTTGGTCATCAGTAGTTGTACCATGCTCATCAGATCTTTAATCTCAGCAGTTTGTGAAACTGCTGATGATTTAGGTCTAACTATTGAAAGAGAATTTTGAGAAAAAGACTTTTGTTGAGATTTTGTCTTTTTCTGAGAAAGGGTTTTTGCTGGTTGTTGTTTCTTGGGAGAAAAAGTTTTTACATAATTAGTTTTGATTTGTTCCCCCACAACCAGTTGTTGATTTTTCTTATTGAACTGAATACCCTTTCTATATCTGCAAAATTCTGTTTTGTGGTTGAACAGACCACAAATTTCACATTCTTTTGTCTTTTCTTTCAAAGACAAATCTCTGACAGTTTTGATTGGTTTCAGGTCATCAGTAGTTTTCAGGTTCTCAACTCCTGATGTAGTTGAAACTACTGATAACTTAAAGTCAGATTTAATCAATACTTCTGAAGAACTTTCTTTGTGTGACTTTAGAAAGTTTTCATGGAAAGATGTGCATTCTTCCTCTTCAGAAGTTTCACCTGAAACAATTTTTCTCCCATCTTCAGTAGTTTTGGGAGAGAAATCTGTTGGTGTTTCAGTGTGATTGTACCCTATGCCAAACCTAACATTTGAAGCACTTTGTTTGTTTAGCAATAGTTGGTACCCTTTACAAGATTCCACCCATTTTTCACATGTGACCTTGTGTCAGCAAGCTCTTGTCTGACATTCCCTAGGTCATTAATCATGATTTTAATTTGTGCTTGGGTTTCAATAGCTGAGTTAGTCAATTTAGAAACTTCTTTTGTTTTTGCAGAAAGTTTTCTTTCTAAATCACATTTTATCTGAGTGAGTTTTCTCTCAGAATCATTAGCCTTTCCTTGTAAGTGCACATTTGTCTCTCTTATGAGAGCAAAAGATTCCTTGCATGAATTTGAACATAGTTTTGTCAAAGATTCTTTTGATACCTGTGACAAAGCAGATTTTGAGGAGCATCCCTCAAATGCCATTAAGGCAAAGTTCTTTCTGCCATTGTCAGGCTCTCCCCAGTTGATGTCAAACATTTTGTTGTCTGCATCAGGATTGCACTCTGTGGTGTCAAAAGGAAGACTGCTCCAGTCAACATACCCTGAGGTAAATAGACTTTGTTGAGAGGGTTGTTGTTGCTGTGGAGGTTGTTGAGCAGCTGGAAAGGGAGGGATTGATTGTTGACTCTGCATCTGTTGAGCAGGCATCTGTACATATTGGTGTTGTGGAGCTTGTGCCTGTACAAAATGTGCAATCCCTTGTGTTCCATTATTCCTGTTATAATTGGGGTTAAAGTTGTTTCCAGACTGAGATTGGTTAAAGCCAGAGCTTCTACATTCTCTAGCAAAGTGTCCCAACTTTTGACACTTGTGACATCTAAGTTTAGATTTGTCAAAACCAATTTTTGTAGAACTGTTAAGTCCTGGAAACTTCCTTCCTGACCTTTTGTAAAATTTATTTGTTTTTAAACTTAACATGGCCAGTTGGTGCAAAATATCCATTTCTTCAAGGTCATCACTGCTGAAAATATTTAAGTCATCCATGATAAAACACATGTTATCAGCAGTTTGACCAAAGTCATTATTGTCATAACCTGGGAATGATCTTTCAGATGAGATCCCAGCAGTTATGTCAATGTGGTCAAAAGATCCAAAACTATTTGAACAAGTTGGTGAGTCTTGTCCCAATAGTGCTGTACTACGAGGTAGATAGTCATCAGCAGTTTTACCAGAGTTTTGTAACTTTTTCTTTTGATCAATTTCTCTCTCAAAAGTAAGTAATCTCCCATGAAGTTTTGTAAGAGTGAGGGAGCTAAAATCTGGTGAAGATCTTAAGACTATTGAGAATGTTTCCCATTTATCAGGTAAAGACCTTAAAAATCTATGAAGCATAGATACAGTTGTATAGGTCTGACCATTTAGTTTTAGCTCAGATATTAATGAGGAAAATCTTTCAAATTGCTGAGTTAAAGTTTCCCCATTAATGTGAGCAAAAGTTTCATACTGTTGAGCTAAGATTTCTCTGGTGTTGGCAATCACCTCTTCAGTTCCTCCAAACTGTTCTTTTAGGCAGTCCCAAAGCTCTTTGGCACTATCACAATGTAATAGGCCAGAATAGATTTCATTTGGGAGTGCCATTTCCAACATAGAAAAAGCTTTTGCATCAAGCTCAAGTTTTAGGAAATCATCATCAGTATAGTCTTTTGGTTCTTTTGGAATCTCTTCCTTAGTTTCAAGATTTATATTTACTGGTTTATGAGGACCATATATCACAGATCTCCAACAACCTATGTTGGTCTGTGACAAGGTATGTGCCATTCTCTTTTGCCATATGTTATATTCATTTCTTACAAGCATGGCAGGTTTAGTGGCAGAACCAGTATTATGAGGATCCATTTTAAAGAATATTGATTTGTCAAATATCTCTTAAAGTGATGAATGTTGATAAAAGTGAGCTTATAATCCTTTATTGAATATCAATAAGAGCCTGTATCTGATTCTCAATTTGTTAGATTGATATGTGATCAGATAAACCAGTGCTCTGATACCAATTGTTGGATCAGTAAGCTGCTCTTTTAGTTGAACTTGCTAAGTGACACTTAAGTGTTTAGCAAGTTCTTGGTGAGTGATAGCACAGCGGAATGTTTATAAGTTTATAGCTACACTTTATCAACAGGAGTTATTACTCCCCCTGGAATCAAGAACTAATAAATGATAAGTGTTTATTGAGAATCTAAGTATTGAATGAGAATGAAACACTTTGACAGATTCTCAGTAAACACGAAATGGAAATAACAATAATAAGTGTTGAAGGATTTCTTGTATTAAAATCAATGTCTAAAACAGAGGGATGAACCCTTCTATTTATAGACTTTACAAATACATGAACCTTGCCAAAAAGCAAGTTCAGAAACAAGTTGCAACAAGTTGCAGTCTTGGAACTTGTACATAAAGCAAAAAAGAAATACTAAAGTATTAAACTACTGATATACAAAGGCGGTGGAAAAGATCTTCTGTAAGTACTGATGAATGACAAACTACTGATGAGTAGTTTGTCTTCAGTAGTTCTTCAGTAGAAGTGTCTGGTAACTTCTGATGACTTTTCTTCTTCAGCACTTCTGAATCTCTTCTTCAGCAGTTTGATTCTTTGTCTTCAGCAGTTCTATACTTAGAGTATTTTGACAGAAGTGAATTAGACTAAGGTTTGCAAAAGTGGTTTCACCAATCCTTTTTGTCCTAACAGAGAGAAACACCCCAAAATCATCCAAAACCCCTAGAAATCTTTATACAACCTTCCAACATGTCTTGTACACAAACCCAACCTTGTGAGCTTGCTGTATGAACCATGCTAGGCTAGATTTCTGTTGGTGTTTTTAGGGTGAGGATGGAAACTTGGTATGAATTAATATAGTTTATCTTTTATCTTAAAGTGGTGTTTTGTGTTCTTAATAATTCTTACTATTCTAAACTTTGTTTAATGGTCTAATTAACAAATCACTTAGTCTTTGGTCTTCTGAGTGTCTTGATAGGAAGTGGGAGGACTCATGAGTGTACCCATGGTGTGTAAAAACCCATGCACTTGTGAGCTAACCTAATCCCATGAGTAGTGATTGGTCCATTTGTGGGTGGAAATACACACACTTTGAGGCTTAATCCTCTACTATCAAGATCTTATTTAGGGTTCATACGGTCTTTATACTCGGTCCTAATGATAAGTCAATACTTAATCTTGTATCTTAGTTTCATGGTCTATGTGTAGCTTTGATGCGGGTTAAGGATTGATGAACTTGTGTTGAAATAAAACGTCTTATTTTATTTCATCATTATACTGCCGCACAGGATAGACCATTGTTGGGTCTGCTGACCTGGAAAAGAACAGATAATTGGAAAGCCAAAATATACTACATATTGATCCTTAATAAAAACAGCATTTACAAGTTACTTCTCCCAAAAGACTGTTGACTCTAACATCTGTTATCTATTGTACCCTAACAACTGCTAGAACAACTGCTGCTTGCAAAGGTCTGATAGAGAACAACTGCTGATCAAAGGTCTGATGAAGAACAACTGCTGATCTAAGTACTGAAGACTAAAGGTCTGTTGGAGCCAATAGCACTTCGGCTCCAACAAATGTTACAAGACCATTAGAGGTTACCTATCAGCTGTTTACCTATCAGAGGTTTCTATGTAACAGTGTTTGTCTCATCAAATGTTTTATGTTGTTATTCTATTAGAGGTAACTGTTTTAGGTGACGTCAGCCTAGGTCATCAGTAGTTTAGATTGTCTATAAATAGAACAGTGCATGTACTATTCTATTCATCACTCAAAACATTCTCTTAGACAAACTTACACGAGTGATCAGGCTGAGGGGGAGTAATTGTAAATCGTTTGTAATCGTTAAATCATAGATTCTAAAACAATTATTCTCTTGTTTTGATTTATAGTTTATAATTCCGCTGCACTTTCCATTTATAGTTTACTTATTTCATCATTCATTTACTTAAACAATCAAAACAATAAAACTCAGATCCTAACAACCATTCACTTTTTGATAAGTTAATTAAACCAAGTAGGGGATGCACGTGTGCTGGTTAGTCACGAATCCTCTATGATATTAAGTGGTAACTTGTTCGGTCATGCTCTGGCCACCGGCAAGTTATTCATATAAGTCTAGAGTAGTTTGATGTCTATATCGCAACACCTGGAGGCGGGTAATTCGGAGTTGAGTCGACACAGTCTCGGGTCACTTTCTTTTCAGTGTTGAGAGGTGAGCTTACCGGTTCGGGAGACCCTCATAATAGCATTAAGAACACAGTTGTTCGTACAGTTTTGCGAAAACAGTCACCTCTAGAAAATGCAGTTGCAATTCTAAGTTAAGCATAAGTGCGCACTCGAACACACCACTATAAAATAAAGATAGCTATTTTCATACCAGGTTCCATCTGATCCCGAAGCAATACCATTGTTTTGCTATTGATTTCTCTTAAAAAGTTTTCATCTCTCTTTTTACTTTTCTTCCCGCATTTTAAAAAGTCTTTTAAGTAATTTAGGAAGCTGAGTAGTAAAAATCGTGTCCACAGATTCGATACTTAGTACTTGCACATTTCTATACTATACACGATAGGTGCGCTTGCCTATTGTGCTGGGTTTAGAACGTTGAACAACTATTGTTTTAAATTATAAATTTAAAACTTGTAAGTGACTTTCTATTTTCTAACTTGCTCGTCTTTTCACCAAAGCTTTTGGCATCTCCCCCGTGACTTTGCCCTTTTTTTGACAAGAAGTTAAGTTTTCTTAAAACACCCACACGACACCAACACACTCTCTAAATCCTTTCTTCAACATGATCTTGCTAAACAATCTTTGTAAGGCCCATAACATAATTAACAGATTTCCATTGATATTAACACCAAAATATCGGGTTCAAACTACATTAATTTCATAGTGGTTTCACAAAACGCCTTGACATAAGTTCCTAATTTGAAATTTGTTTGATTACAAGCTAATTATGTTAACTAATGACATTTGAACTCGGAAATAACATGAGTGTGGAAGCTTGATGTATGTATGCGTTTGATCTTGATAACGAGCCTTGATTATCCTCCTAATTCCCTTGATTGCACCTAAGGTTAACCATAAGTTAAACCTTATTAGTAAAGAATAACATGTGTTAAGATTGATAAAACATATGTTAAAATGTTCAATGTCACAAACCCATTTGGCCACCAGGACCCGCCGTAGGCTACGGTGGGTCAACCGTAGCCTATGGTTGACATGGGCTGTTGTTTTTCGAAGCTTATGACCGTAGCCTACGGCCTAGGGTCGTAGGTTACAGTCTAGTGCTATTGTTGGGACGAGTTTTGCTGCACAATTGCAGCCATATTTACCTTAGATTTTGCCTAACTCGACAAGGAATCGTAAGGTACCAATGCCGACCTTGAGATATCATCAAGAACCGAACACAACACTACCCACGATTACTCCCATTCAGATTCTTATCAACTCCTATTGTGACACATATTAACATTAACTAAATTTGACCCGTTAAGCAATAATCGTGCCACCACATGATCTAACCAAAGCTTACAAGTCTCCACAAGGTACCGCCATGATCTTTTGACTAATTTAACCTGCAAGGGAGCGGACTCTAAGTCTAGGATATGTATCTATCGTTTCAACCACATTCACTACGTAATAGATTTTAGGCCTTTGATGATCCTATCAAGCGATTTCTTGTGATCCCCCACCCTTTGCATCACATGCTTAATTTTTCCCAATCAAGTGTTGATTAGGGTGTAGGTGTATCCGTCCAAGTCATTCTACCGATGTAGCATTGTCTCGCGTTAATGGCCACATTTACCAACTTGCTCGATTACTCATTACCCAACCCAAATGACTTAAACTTCACTTTCGTTTGCAATTTTTAAGGTACTAGGGAATCGTAATATCGCTCCACCTCCCAAAGATTAATAACAACTACTACATGGTTTACACAAGGGGTTAGAGTCATGATAATGACTTACCTGGCAAGCTTCCAACCTTCGACTACGGTTGTTCTATCGAGTTGCATTTAAATACAAGTTACCCATTGTGAAGCTCCCGTGATATTGTTCAAGCATGGACAATTACATCTAAAAGCGTATAATTTTGATATTTGAATGAGATTAAGCCATCGACTGACTTACCTTTCTTTCTTTCCAATAATCTCACATCTTTACGGTTTTGGCTTCCCGAATCTTCAAGCTTAACACCTATTAATTGATCAATGCACATAGGTGTTTAATTACTCGTTTCTCGCATACTTTAACCATATAATCCCACATAAGTTTAGATTAAGCATAAATTGCAAGAACACAAGTCCTAATCACTTAGACAAGTTTCTAAGTGAATAAAATTTCTTTCAAGCATTTCATTGAGCACCTTATATGCACAATTTTACAATTAGTTTTCTAAGCCTTCTAGATTACATGGATTTTACCATATGGTTTGTTGATCATCAACACATGTATAATTTGGTTTCTAGGACATTTATGTTGCTTTCACAATAGCTATTTATGCAAGATTATGCAACCACATCATGGTGTTTATGTCTAGTCTATAAACCGATTACATCCATACGTCAAGAATTAACATAACATCACATAGCTTCAAATTAATCATATATATGGTGTTTATAAGCATATTTGAGGTTCCTAATCACAAGGACTCCAACATCATCAGATTCGTGTTTTGACAAGAACCCTAAATCACCATCTTCCACATACATGGGTTTTTGGCAAAATAAAAGAGTTCCAAGGTTACCTTATGATGACTAGAACACTAGATGATCAAGAACTTGCTCATGCACTTGTATGAACCTTTGATTTGGGGCTGAATTGATCTTGTGTGTGAAATTGAGTGTGTATGTGTGTGTTTTGGTGTGGACATCGATCTGCACTTAGTGTACGTGATCATTTCCCACCAAGTTCACAATATACCCCTCTTTTTTCAAGTTTAGCATATTGACAAGTTCAGCCCTTCCTTTGTTTAGTGCAAGTTATTTGTTAATTAGACTAATCATGTTAGATTTGAAACCTATTTTTATTGTTTCACACCAACGGGAATAACGAAACTGTTTATGGACCATTTGTCACATTTTATTTAATCAGTCAATCAAATCCCGAATATGCGTGTTTAACGACAAGCACGTTTACGAGATTTGGGGTGTTACAATCTCAATATCGAACACAATTCTACCTGTTGAAACAACGATCCAAAACAATCAATGAATATCTTAATCAAGCCAAAGATATTGTTGATTCTCTGAATGCAACTGGTGATCCTGTGACAGATCGAAGGCTTGTTATACAGGTATTACATGGATTAAATCCTGAATACGAAAATTTTGTGATGAATGTTAAGAATAATGAGGTTACACCAATTTTTGCTCAATTCAGAGCAAAATTACTTACACATAAAGCTAGGCTTCTTCAAAGACAAACATCTTCTACACCTCCTATTGTTGCTACCACCGGATAAGTACCTCATCAGCCATCACCTTTTGGAATTGCGTGTCAAATTTGTGCCAAAACAGGTCACAAAGCTTTTACTTGTTATTTTTGGTACACATCATCTGATTTGGTTGATTTGGTTGGAGTTGGAAGAGGTCGAGGCAGAAATTATGGTTCTCGTGGACGATTTAGGAATAATAGAGGACGGTTTAATAGTGCTCATACAGGATATGGTGTTAATCGATCAGTTCAAAGTGGAAATCAAGGAGGTGGATATTCTGCAAATTTAGCGTTTGGATCTAGGGTTTCATATTTGGGAATGAATGGAGATGTTGGAATTTGTTATAATCAGAGTGGTGGACAGGGTTTTTATCCTTCATTTGGTGGGTCTGGTGTTGATCATTATTTCAGTATGCTAAGTTCATTTGTTGGGCCTTAGTCTAGTGGACAACAGTCAGGCTCGTTTTACTCTGGACCTGGAGTACTTTGGCTTGGTCCATCTGCTGTTAATAATTTTGTTGCTGGACATTCGATTGGAGTTGGGTCTTCTACTATTCCTAGCAATTCTACAGGCCCATCAGTACCCGGTTTTGGGCCCGATCATTTTTCTAGTTGGGCTAAGGCCCAACAACCACCACATTATGGATTGCATGCTGAGGTTAAAGCTCAAACACCTTCACATTTTGGTTTTAATGCTGATTTTTCTAGCGTTTGTCAGGATGTTGAGTCTTGGGTTCCTGATTCTAGAGCTACTGCTTACATGGCTATGGATGAATCTACCGTCTTTGATGCGGTTCCCTTCACTGGCTCTGAGCAGGTCATTGTAGGCGATGGTACACCTCTTACTATTACACAAATCGGTTCTGCTTTACTTCGATTATCCACTTGCACTTTATTACCTCGTCATGTTTTAGTGGTTCCTGGCTTAGCCAAGAACATACTTTCGGTCACTTAGCTTGTTGTTGATCATCCTATTGCTCTTATATTTTCACTTTATGGTTTCTCTTTTCAAACGCTTGCTAGTCGGGTCCTCCACCACATCTGTGCTAGTCCTCGACAACTTTACTCATTGACGGCTACTTTTTCTGTACCGCGTGAGACATGGCATTCTAGACTAGGGCATCTCTCAGACCCTATTTTGTCTAGAATTTCTTTACCTTTGAAACATAAAGTTTCAAATAAGCCATGTAATTCTTGTAGTTTGTCTAAAGCTTCTCATTTACCATTTGATTATGTTGTTTTACATTTTATTACCCCATTGCATGCGATTCATTGTGACATTTGGGGTCCCGCACCTGTTTTGTCTAGATCTAGTTATCGATATTCCATTACATTCATAGATGACTTTAGTAGATTTACATGGATATATCCTTTGACTTGTCGATCTCAGGCCATTGATTGTTTTTGACATTTTCGACCCATGGTTAAAAAATTGTTTTCTTGCACCATCAAACATTTAGACTGCGATGGTGCTCTTGAGCTTACTCGTAGACGGATGGCTCAATATCTTTCTGAGTCGGGTATTGTTTATCAGATTTCTTGTCCCTACACTCCCCAACAAAATGGGGTGGCGGAGAGGAAAATCCGACATCTTTCTAAGGTTGCTCGTGCTTTGTTGTTTCATGCGTGTCTACCAAAGAGTTTTTGGTATGATGCTTTTGCTACAGCCGCGTTTCTCATAAACCGGCTTCCCACACCATTTCTTCATTTTTCTTCTCCTTATGAGATCCTGTTTGGTTCTCGTCCTGATTATTCTATTCTTTGTACTTTTGGGTGTTTGTGTTATCCTTTTTTGGGTGATACCCGTGAAGATAAACTCCCACCCAAATCTACTCTGTGTATCTTTGTTGGCTATGCTCCTAGCTATAGTGGCTATCTTTGTTATGATCCTCCTGTTTCTAATTCTCTTCCTATTTTCTTTATTCCTCCCAGTCCCACCTATTACGTTGCCTTTGATTCTAGTACTTCCATTCCTTCTACTTCTCCTCCTACTTCTTCATCTCCTCCTTCATTTTCTCCTCCCACATCATCTTCTCCTCCACCACCTCCTCCCATTCTGATGACCATTCGGTCACAGGATCATACTCTTCAGGCGAGACAATTTCTTGACCATGTTACATTTCTTGCTTCTACTACTCCCACCAGTGAGCCTACTAATATCATTTTAAAAATGTGATTCTTAAAAATATAGTTTTATCAATTGTATAAACGTATACTATGTTTTGATTATTTTAGTATAATTGTATTGATTTGTTAACCAATGTGCATCAAGTTATACATCCAACAAGTTCGAAGAGTGTAGAGTGCACACTTATTATGATTTAGTGTTCAGAAACTTGTCCTTTAGGTCGAAGTCTCTAAGCAATGGGGGTCCAATGGACAGAGCCCCTGAGGTCAAATTGGTAGGAGGGTTAAATTTTACGAAATTGCATGTAAATTCCAATAGCATTTTTATTTTTTATGTGATTTGAAAGTACAATTGGATAATTGCCATTGTCAGGAGGCTGTTTCTAACGCTCCATCCACTAAATTTGTATTCCAATCAATCGGTCAAACTCTCTGAATCTCAAAAATTATCTAGATCACATACTTGGTTCTCGCATAAATTCTTCTGAATTTTTTCTGATTGATACATTCGAGTGAAGTATTGAATTGTTTCAACCTAGAAGTGTTCACACGACTCTCTGATTATCCAAGCACTCGTTTGTTCAGATATTCCCCAACATACTAATCTCCTTACCCCTAAAATTTTTTTTTTTTTTTTTTTTTGAACGGCCAACAAACATTTCTAACCGGCTACCCAGGGGAGTCCCCACACTATGGATAGACCCCCACGACCAACCCAATGGAGGGCCCATACGTACCTCAGGTGGCTGGCGTAGTCAGGCCGCAGATCCCGAAACCGGGGAAAACTCAACCCCTCACCCGCCCGTAGGCACGACGGTGAATGATTGGTAAAACTCGGGCGAGATCGGGACTCGAACTCCTGACCATAGGCCAGGAGTCCACTGGCGAAGGTTTGTAGGGGCGGGGAGGGGCGGCCGACCCCCCCCCGGATTTTCGCGCAGAAGTTCCGATTATATAATATCCGTATAGAAAATTTTGAAAATATAGGGTTTCGACCCCCCGAAACTGGTTTTCGACCCCCCGAAACCAGTGACTTCCGAACCCCCGGTGACTTCCGACCCCCCGAACCTTCGGGTCAAGCTTCGCCACTGCAGGAGTCATCTATCATTTCTCATTATGTCCCTCGTAGGAATCGAACCTGAGGCCCTCAAGAGGAATCCTGATCCATTCAATAACTGAGCTACCCCTAAAATTCTAAATCCCAAAATCACAATTTGGTAAAATATTATACTGTTAAAATTCAACATTTAATGAGTTTCTTATACAGTTAGTTTTTTAGACAAACCATATAAGTGACTTGGATGTTAAAGTACGGTCGTCCGATCTCTATTAGATATGTTGATAAATCCTTGTCTTGTAGAATTAATATCATTTATGGTAAGGCAAAGCCTTTTAATACATTAATACACTAAAACTGTGAGGTCTTGAGTTCAAGTCTCAAAAGGAGCAAAAAATTAGCCTTTCAAAAAAAACAATAACAACCTTATACATGTTATTGATTTTATGACGATAATAACGGATGATTATGGGTATGTTTGGCAATGAGCTTTTAAGAGCTTCAAGCTTCAAGCTTTTAAGAAAACGCTCCTATTCAATAAAAAGACTTGTTTGTTTGAAGGAGCTGGAAGCTTTTAGGTTAGAGAAAAAACTCCATAGTGAAAAACTACTAGTACTAGCGTTTAAGAAAAAACTCGACTAGCTACAAGCTTTTAATTAGTAAATTACACAAATACCCATTCTATTTTAAAAATAAAATAAAAATCTTCCTTACAAGCTTTTAATTATGCCCATTTTAGTTATTTTATACATTTTATTAAAAGCTCCAGCTACTATACCAAACACCAAAATATATTTAAAAAGCTTTCAGCTACCAGCTAGTTTTGTCAAACATACCCTATAGCTCAATGCTATTTTTTTTTTTCATAAGGGATTAGGTTTTTTTTTTTTTTTTTTTTTTTTTTGCCAATGATCTACAGACCAATTGGTTTGTGGGGAGGTGGGAAGGTTTTCCCTTCGGGGTTCCTGCCCTGAGGTTCCAAGTTCGAGCTTGGTTGTGGGCAAGATTTTATTCTCCCTTATAGAGGTAGAGGCAAGGCTCTGCCAATGCGTACTCCCCTTAGGGGTGTTCAAATTCGGATTATTCGGATCATCCAACGGATAATCCGAAACTTCAAAAAAATAATAAAAAACATTCTCCTTTATGTCTAAAACGTGAACCTGTTAAAAAAACAAAAATCGAAGTTAGATAAACGAAATTGGAAAAATAAAAATGTAAAAGAAAGTTACCGTTTGGTGGACGGGAGCTGTGGAGGTCGGAGACGAGGTGGACGGGGGCTGTTATAGAGAAGAGAAGAGAAGAGAAGAGGGAGCGGCTGCTATGGATTGGATGAGTATGGACTTAGGGTTAGGAGGATTAGGGATTTAGGACTGTGTATTGTGTTATGTAGTGTATATAATATTATATATTTTTTTAATATTCGGATTCGGATAATCCGATTATTCGAAAATTTTTAAAATCAGGATCCGAATCCGAAATGTTGGATAATTCGGATTCGGATTATCGGATTTTTCGGATTCGGACTTTTTTGAACACCCCTAACTCCCCTCATTCAAACTCGGGTGGTTACTCCCACTAAAAAGGGTTAGAGTAGTTAGTGGGTTTCCGGTAATCTATACTTTAAAAAAAATGATTAGTTTTTGTAACAAAATTTTCTTGAGAAGTCTCTCTTTCATTATTGTTATTATAAGCATTTTAAAAAGGGGACCGCTTTCTTTTTATGACAAAACATACTAACAAATTTTAGACATTTGCTAATTTTCATGATGAGGCATTTTAATATCGGTGGGTTTATATGTCAATAAACCTTTTTTTTAGTTTCTAAACTTTATTATGACAATTATTTGAGATCTAATATTTTCTTTTGACGATAACTTCTGAAAATGAAATTTATTTATGACAAAACTTCAAGAAAAAAAAAGTTTAATATAAAAAATCTTACACTATAAATAACAAAATAAATCTTTCACACAAGTTAAATATTTGTTTATATGGCATCCTAGACTAGTTTTTAAACGGCAAACTCTATATGTTAATATGTACACACACGTGAATAACAAAAAAAAAAATAGTAATAATAATAGTAAAATATTAGTTCGGATGAATAAAAGATATATAATAATATGAAAGGACATGTTAATTAGAAACATAATAAATGTAAAGGCATGTATGTTGTAGTTTTCTCTTAACCACTTGAACAAAAGACCCCATGTAGAAGAAATACATGTCCATATGTAACATCCACAACCCCCACTTATGTCTCTTGCCCCACCCCTTGAATCTTGATATATATGTTGGTGGCTTTTGTCATTGAGGTGCTTGATTTATCTTCATGACTGCATTATCATCACACATAGTCAATGTCACACTCATGAAATATATGTAATCTTTCTTAATTTCTTTATATACGTAAACATGTTTCTTAGGGCCAATACGATTCAATTGCGTATCAGCCTTAATGTTTAAACTTGAGATATGTTATTTACACAATATCAAAAAGGAAGTTTGCACAGCCCTCTACGGCCCGTAGAGGGCTCTACGGGCCGTATAGGGGGTCAGTGTAATAAATGCTCAACCCTCTACGGCCCGTAAAGCCCTCTACGGGCCGTAGAGGTGGGTTGGTCGAGTGCATTTAAACCCTAGACGGCCCGTAGAGGGCTCTACGGCCCGTAGGCAGTACGAGGTACGAGGTCATTGAATGAAGTGTCTGACATTCAGTGTGTCAGTCTGAAAAAGCTAACCCTCTACGGGCCGTAGAGGGCTATACGGCCCGTAGAAAACCTGGTTGTTGGGAGCATTAAACCCTATACGGCCCGTATAGGCCTCTACGGGCCGTAGAGGGTCCAGATATATTCTTCTTCCTTGTCTTCTTTCTTCAGTTAACGAAAGAAAATTTAAAAACGCGGTGCACAAAAATCCGATCGATTCCAAGCTACCACGATGTCTTCGGGTCACTACGGTAATGTTTCGGATGAATGGGAGCATTCGTTTAGCCTATCTCACGTCTCGGAAAGCCTTTTCGGAGCCGTGGTGGAACGTGGTGAGGAGGAGGTTAGCTCCGTTGTTCGCTATGGTGACGGGAATGCACTACCCGATTTGAACCTGCTGCCCGATTTGAACCAGGAGTACGTAGAAGAACCGGGGTCATTTTACTTGCCTCCGCCAAGTCATCCACAGTACGAGGGAGGTGATAACGGTGGCGAGGAACCTGTCCCGGATGTTTCGTACGAAACAAATCAGGTGTGTTTATGAATTTGCACTTGTTTATAATTTAGACCCGTGTATATTTAGACTCGTATATTTAGGGTTTGTGAGATATTTAGACCCGTGTACATATTTAGACTCGTATATTTAGTCTCGTACCTAAATTTGTTTTAGGGTTTGTGAGATTTGAACTCGTATATATTAGTTGTTATTTGAACTCGTAGGGTTTGTGAGATTTGAACTCGTATATATTAGTTGTTATTTGAACTCGTAGGGTTTGTGAGATTTGAACTCGTATATATTAGTTGTTATTTGAACTCGTAGGGTTTGTGAGATTTGAACTCGTAAGGTTTGTGAGATTTGAACTCGTATATATTAGTTGCTATTTGAAGTCGTATATAAATTTTGCAGGTATTCAGGTCTCTTAAAGACCTCACAGAGTGGGTTTATCAAAGAGCAAAAAAAAAATGGTTACATTACCGTATACTCACGTACTGTTTCGGAAGGCAGGGGGCCGAATAGGAGGGTAACGACGGCATGGATACGATGTGACCGTAGTGGCGTACATCATAGTGTAGCCACGGTTCGAAAGACGGGCAGTAAAAAATGTAATTGCCCGTTTCAACTAATAGGGAGATACCACTCCGGCCACGATGGTTATATTTTGGAGGTCCAAAACCAAACACATAATCACAAACCTTTCCAACACATCGAGGGTCACGCGTATGCTAGGAGGCTGGGTCCGGCCGAGTTAAAATTGGTGGATACACTTTATTTTCAAAATGTTACGCCAGTAGACATACATTCGGCCGTTAGAAAACAAAACCCGGATAGTCCCTGCATCTTAAGAGACATACATAACACAATAACCAAGGTTAAGCATTTGTTATACGGCGGCAGGACTCAAATGCAGGCTCGTGTCCCACCGACTTTAGGGACCAGCACGCACGAGCCCGTGACGTCCTCCCAGCAGCCCGACACGTCTTCGCAGCAGCCCGGGACCGCGCCGCCGACTGACTCTACGATGTTTTATTTCTGATCATCTTATGTATTTAAACAATCTTTATTTTAAACGCTTCTGTTAACTTTTAGTTTTATTTTGTTGCGTATATAAACGATTAGTTTTATTTTGAACGTTTCTGTTAACGTTTATTTTACACGCTTATCGAGACGACGTTGGTTTATATTGGTTTATGTTATAAACAATTGTGTTCACGTTTTACATGCTTGTGTTAATGTATTACACGCTCGGGATTAATTATTACATAATTAAAATGATTTAAAAAAAAAAAACCCTATCTACGGGTCGTATAGACCTATACGGGCCGTAGAGGCTGCCTAAGACTGGTTTATGTTATATTAAAACTTTCCAACTAAGAAACCAGCGAACTGGTAGCCCAGATGGTCCCCATATGCTTAATAAGACTTTGTGTGTGTGTTTGTGTGATAATGTGCCTAAGATCGAACCTCGTCCCAAACGTTTTTGTTTTTTTTTTGTCTACGACCCGTAGAGGCCTATACGGGCCGTAGGCACCATAAAACATCAACCTTCTCCTTCTTCATTCTCAAAAATAATCAGACTACTTCTACGAGCCGTAGAGGCCTCTACGGCTCGTAGGCAATCATTACCAATGATTGTATGATTACCAATCATTGGTAATGAGTACCTACGAGCCGTAGAGGCCTCTACGGCTCGTAGAAGTCTGAAAAAATTGGCTCTACGAGCCGTAGAGCTCTCTACGACCCGTATAGGGTTGTCTGAATAGAATTACTACTTGTGCAAATATCCGGAGCCTTAAACTTTTATATATGTCCTTGTCCAAATAGTGTTTAGAACTATTTTGTATGCCCGTGTCCTATTTCTAGTTGGAGTCTTGATGTTAAGGACCCGACTTTGCTATTTTTGATTAGAGACGTAAACCAGTTGAGTTGAATACAAAGTCCTCTTGAGTTCGATTTATTTAATTTTTTTTAAAAAAAAACTTAAGTTGAGGCTTGATTTGTTTATTATTTATTTAGAGGGTGTTTGGGATTGCTTATTTAACTTCAAAAGTGTTTATTGACTTATAATTTTTTGAAAATGAGTTTCTAAAAAAGTGTTTGAATTAGCTTTTGTGGTGAGAAAAGTCAATAATTTGTTTTTTAAAAGGTGTTTGGTTTAGTTTATTAGTGTAAAATAACTAAAAGCCAAAACCAAGATTTCTAACTTCTTGAAAACAATTTTTCCACCCTTATTGAAAAGCCAAAACCAAAAGTGTTTTTGGTTTACATAAACAGCTTAATGACTTATTGGCTTTTGGAAGAAGTCAATAAGTTGTTTTGTAACTAAATCCCAAACACCCTCTTAATCATTTGATTTTATGGGTCGGGACTAGTGATATTAAGAAAATTCACCCTGGTTGCTTAGGACAGGGTGACTTTATCGAAAAAATGGGTGGATTTTGCTTTTAACAAAATGGGTTTGGAGATTTAGGAAGGAATAAGGTAGATTATGGAGAAGGGTAGTGGAGACTTGTCACAAACATAGGGGAACTTGGTCTTTCTTACCTTGTAAAAGCTACATATCGGGCTGTTGGAATACTATTGTTAACTGGGGAGATAATTAACCTTAGACGGGACGATACTAAATAGCCTTATTAAAGGTACAGTGGGGGACGGTATGAAAATTAGATTTTGGATTAATCCGTGGTTGGAGAATGAACCTCTCAAATATAGGTGGCCTAACTTGTTTCGTTTAGAAAAAGGTAAAAAGTGCTTTGTCGGCGAATGTTTTGAGATACATAATCAAGCTATTTACTGGCAATGGAGATGTATAGGAAGCCTAGATCGGAATTGGAACTAGAAGAATGGTAGGTTTGTAGCTTGATGTAGTCTTTGGTTACGGTAAACGGTGGGTTAGACAGATGGGTATGGTTAGGGGATGATACGGGTCATTTCTTGGTGGGTTTGACGATAGATTTGATGGTTAAGGATTGAGATTACAATGGTAACTTTTTAATGCAATGGTGTCATTGGGTTCCTTTGAAGTGTAATATTTTGGTTTGGAGTTATGTCCTTTGTGTGATTTAGAGTGTGAGACGGTAGACCATATACTCATAGCTTGTTGGGTGGTGACAGAGGTGTGGTATCATATTGGTTCATGGTGCAAGTTGGATCCGATCTATGCGTTTTCATTCCGTTATATGGTGGAACCTCATAAGTTAGTCAAGGTGGATAAGAAAAGGAAACAAATTTTACAAGAGATATGATTGTTTCATGTTGATGTATCTAGAAATCTAGGAACAAGAAAATATTCAAGAATTAGGATTTGAAGGTTGGAGACATCGTGGCAGATGTGAAGTCAGTGGCTTTCTTATACTATAAGTGTATATCTAGATTTGCAAAACCTTCATTGGTAGGAACGGTGTAAATATCCCTTGTATATGATGTAACTTGGTTTTTGGTTGGCATCTGTCCTCGCTTTTGGATTCTTGTTGGTTGGTTTGAATGAATGTTATCGTTTCAATATATATATATATATATATATATATATATAACATAAAGTATATTATGAAAATGGGTATTGGATTTAAATGATTTAAAGTTTGGCCCATTGGCCAATAATAATCCAAACTTTAACGTTGGACCAGAATAATCCAAACTAGACATGTGGGTGTAAAAAATAAACCTCCGTTAACTCTGAACTAACTGGGTTAGTGAAAGCTGACGTGGCAGCTGAGGTGGCATGCTGACGTGGACCAGATGCTAACGTGGCAGCTGAGGTGTCATGCTGACTTCGAAATTTTTTTTAATGACACGTCAGTTAAAAAGGTTTATATCCTGGTCCAACGTTAAAGTTCGGATTATTATTGGCCAATGGGCAAAACTTTGGATTATTTAAATCCAATACACCTTATAAAAAAGCAAAACAAATACTTTGATGATTCTCTTTAAAACAACCATTTGTTTCTTGACATTGCTGGTTTCAAAGTATTTCTTGGCAAAATGGTGTGTGTGTGTGAAAGATGACTAACAAGACGGTCTATGGAGTCTCTGAGTAATATTTTGAAGAAAGAGACAGAGCCTCCATTGTTGAAAGTCATCTTCAATCACTGTGTCGTGATTTCAGCTTCATGTAGGCATCTAATTTCTAACTTGGTTTTTATATATTGTATACATGATTAATTATAGGAGTATTGAATTTAAATAATCCAAATTTTGACCCATTTATCAATAATAATTCGAACTTTAACGTTAGACCAGGATATAAACCCTTTTTTGCTGACGTGGCATTAAAAAAAATCCAGGTCAGCATGACATCTCAGCTATCACGTCAACATCTGGTCCACGTCAGCATACCACCTCAGCTGTCATGTCAGTTTTCACTAACCCATTTAGTTCAGAGTTAACGGAGGTTCATTTTTGACACCCACACGTCCAGTTTGGATTATCCTGGTCCAACGTTAAAATTAATATATTATTGGCCAATGGACCAAACTTTGGATTATTTAAATCCAATATCTGTTATTAAAAAAAAAAAAAAAAAAAAGAAGCCAAAGTTATGTTACATATGCATATAATAATGCAACGGTTAAATATTCAATCAGACTATAATCACGCATGTATGAATCTAACAATCACTTTTTAGATGATTGTTAAGAAACCTTTAAAAAGAATGTAATGATGGCATAGAACAAGTATCCACCACCTATCATAGGTGTGATAAACATCAGTTTAACAATATTAACAGACAGAAAAAAAAGGAGTCGATAAAAACTTTTTTTTTTTTATATAAAAAAAGTATATACGTTTTAATAGTTTCATATCTTACAATAACTAAATCATTATTTCTTTTACTTAATCTTTTTAATGACGAATGTTACTTATGTTTAAACACAAGACCTCCCTTTTAAAATACATAAGATTCTACCAAGTGATATTTCTTGCTTATTTAAGAAGTCCATGACATAACACAAAATTTATATAACTACCCACTTTGTGCTTCTCACCCTAATTATTCCAAAAAAAAAAAAAAAAAAAATCCACTAAAAAAGCAAAATACCTTAATGGATTCAATAAAAACTATGCCACTTATGTGTTGATAAAAAGAAGCTCAGCGAGGTTTTGATGTTTCAACTACACAATATTGTCATATCGACATCTTTTTGTTTAGTTGTAAGCAACAAAATGCTAACGTCTAACGACAAGGAAATTGATTTTTTTTTTTTTTTTTGAAAAACTGATAAACTACAAGAAAGTAAGTTTGTAATGCAGCACTTAACTACATACAACACCTAGATAATCTTGAAAGAGAAGGTGTCTACTCTAGATCATTTAGCTCTTAATCATTTATCATTAAGAGTGTTTGTTTCAACTAAAAAAATATCTGAATGGTTCCTTTAAACTCTTAACCATTTAGCTAATAAGAGGTGTTAAACCAACTAAAAAAACATCTGAATGGTTTCTTTAAACTCTTAACCATTTAGCTAATAAAAGGTGTTAAACCATTTAAACCTTTTAATGATTCAGTACTTAATCACACAGATACTACAAAACAGCCCTGTTAATGATTTAGCACTTGGTAAGAAATGCACTTTCAGTAAATAGTGCAAACATGAAACTTATAGAACAAAAATAATCAAGCGACGTTCATCTATCTATACATATAATAAACCAAAGTCATTTTAATGACATGACACTCAAAGAGGCATTCTCTTCTTTGAGTGTGTCATGTGTCATCCCATGTGGCATTGAGATATTTTAGTAAAAAAATAATTTAAAAACAAAATTGGATTTTTCACTCTTATGTTTCCTTCCATATTTTTAAACGTTAATATCTTTAATATACGAGATTTTTTAAAGAAAAAAATTACACCAAATTAACGAGCGTTTTATTATTTTTCAACTAGTACCATAGTGCTATATAAAAAACGGAGAAATTTTTTTGTGGAGTTTTGTTTATACAGGAAAAAAACACAAAGTGTTCAGGTAAATCATTAATCATGTATAGACAAGTCACTAATTATGTTTAAATCAGTAAATATGAATTTTTTTTTTCAACCAGAGCCGAATAGGTTAATAGAGTTATACGTTGTTTTAAGTTAGGTATCAATATTAGTATGTTAGAGTTGTACATTTGTTTAATATTTTATTTAGGATAGGTGTTAATATTAGAGTTACATTAAAGTTCTACATTCTTTTAGGTTAGGTGTTAGCATTGGAGTTGTACATTGTTAATTTGTTTTAGGTTAGATATTAATATTAGAGTTATACATCAGTCTATTTCATATGTAAAATTGATGTATCATATTAAATTTCTCAACCCGGGACGCTCCCGGGGTATAATCTAGTATAAAATATTCCTAAACAAAAATTATATAACGTTAATTGTTGGATGCATGATTTGTATTTATTGCCCTTTTTACTAATTTTTTAGTTCTAAAGGGTTGTTTGGTAAGCCTCTTAATGAGGCTCTGAACTATTTAGGGCTGAATGATTCAGCATTCAACGATTTTGTTTCAGCTTCTGAATGGAATGATTAAGGCTGAACCATTAAGATTTGAGATGTTGCTGAACCATTAAACACTGAACCATGTTGAACCTTAATGAGGCTCTCATACCAATGTTGGACAACAATACTAACCATTAAGAGGTTCAACTTAATGATTCAGCACTTAACCATTCAAACCTCTTAATAATTTAATACTTATCAACGAAACAATCCCTAACTCTGGTTATAAGTTAACCTCGTCTTAAGTATTGACTTGAAACAACACTGATAAAGATTAGACTATTTCTTAAGCTTTAAAGTTTGAGGTATCTAAAATTACTAGTGTTAAGATGATAAAGGCATAAACCAAATCACTCTATTATATAAATGACACTACTAGTAGATACGAAGATACTGACCATTTGGTGGAGTGATATGGAGAAATGAAGATTAAACCCCGCTTACGGCTGTGCACATATAATGTATATATGTGTGGCCCTCGGGGGGCAAAAGTAAAGTTGTACTAATTTTAAAGTTATTTTACTAATTTCGTGAAAATAACGTTAAAAATGACGGACGGTTAATCATGCATCAGGTGGTGGCGTTGATAGCCAAAAGACAAGGGAGTACATGCACCAATCGGGTTTGTCCCGGTTGCTAAGTGTTATGTGCCTTATGTCCAAGGCTTGATACAAAACCACTGTCGAGCCGGGGGTCTCATTGGAAGGCTTTCTACATATTACCCTCCTCAGACCCTACCTTAGCTTTTGCTATTGGTGGGATTAACTGAGTATGATGATGATGATGATGATGATGATGATGAAGAAATAAAGATAAGAGCTTGAGGCCATTTGGTCTCAAGTTCGAATCCGATCCAGAGGGGTTTTACCGCAGTGGGCCTTCGGGCGACAGGTTTTTCCCCGAATTAGTATATCAAAGTATTTAGGGATATGCACCAACTTTTGTACTTCAATACATAATCAAACACTGTAAAACGGTAATTTTTACGCATATTAGTTGGTGAAAAGATAAAAACATGAATATCGAATATGTGTAACTTAAAAAACTTACCCGCATCATTTGTAATTGATTGTCGGGGATAAATAACATGTTATGCTACGGACACTCGGACAGTATGTGGGCTGTTTAACTGACAGCTTTTGAACGTTTGTTTTGAATTTTTATTAAATAACAAGATTTAAGGAACCATATGATTCGGCTCAGACATGTCTGGGCCTGTCTCATCTATCATTTACTGCATATAGCCCACACGTCGTTAACAACCTGGCCCTTGTCTCGTTCCATGTTAATATGTTATGTTCAGCATTCAGACATCCCTAACGCGTCACACATGACATGCGCGTAGAAGAAAGAAGACAAGCGAGTCTGACGTGACAAGGGGAGAAGGAGAGAGAGAGAGAGACCGACCGCCCATGAGAAGAGACAGTCATGCCTACATGGATTTAGACAAGCCGCCCATGGAGATGGTAACGATGGAGATGGTCTCGCTATTAATCTTGCATGATCTCTTGATTCTTTATTTAAAATTAACTATGAACAAAATGATACTCTATATCTTGGTTTGAAAAAGCGCGAGGCGCTCCGAGGCGTTTTGGGTCCAAAATCCGAAGCGCGGGGTTTAAAACGCGAGGCGAGAGCTTCACGTATAGTATTAAATAAATTATAAAAAAATATTTATATATGTCCATATGACATTTTCTACATGTTAATCAATCATAAGCACAAAAACATGATTATAAAACACCCTTGAACACTTAAAAAGCATATTCAAAGCATAAAAACGACGAGGCACTACTGTAGCGGGCCAAATAAAGCAATTTTTTTGGGCTGAGGCGCTACTGTAGCGCGCGCCTCAAGCGCTCGAGGCGGCACTTCATGTAGTTCAGCGCTTTTTGGCAAAAAAAAAAAAAAACGTTTTTCTTGGAGCCTCGCGCCTCAAACGCTTAAAGCGCGCCCCAGGCGCGCTTTTTTAAACCAAGCTCTATATACATCAATAAATGACAACTTCATTAACTAATGAAGAGTGAAAGATGATCAACAAATGCATTGTTTAAGCAAACTTATGATACTTAATCTGTCCTTTCAGTTATTGTCATCATCAAGGAACTCGGGGTCCTTCGGTTTTGGTGGTATCGGGCTCCTGATGATATCCTCATCATCGTATCCTTGCCCTCTTCTTACACTCGTTGCTAATATTGATAAAACCGGTTGCTTTCGTTTTGGCTTGTTTGTGGTGCTATGAGTGTTGGCCGTAAGGAGTCCGGCTTCTTTTCGCCTTTTGTACCGTTTCCAAGCTGCTTGTATGAAACAGGCAGCCCACGTTCGCCATTGGTGCGAGTGCACCCTGAATGTGTGTCTTAGTTTCTTGCTATGAAGCTTATGAAACTGTGTGGCTACAAATCGTAAGTCTTCTGAGGTGAGAGCAAAAACTTCCACCTCAGAAATGGCGGTGACTGTACGTGTAGATGATGGAATAATGACACTTGGACGTGGGTCCAGTGCCCACGTCAGCAGTTCCTCACCACAAAAGTCTCCAGGGCCGATCTCACACTGGTTGAAGAAGCCAGATCGGCCCCCGTCTGTAGTGTAGGAATCTAGCCGTCCACGCATGATAAACAACATTTCATTAGTGGGGTCGCCCTCTCGTACTAGACAAGTTCCGGGTGTTGAGATCACCGGTTTTAGTCTTTCGCATATTGCATCCACAGTGCGTTCATCCATTTGATCAAATAAAGGAACCTATACGAATTTGCATAATCACTTAATCGTATTAAGACAAAAGATGCGTAGAAAGCGTAGAGATAAAATAACTCACCCTTCTAACGAGCTCAGCGCATACATAACGCTTGATGTCTCTTCTAAGATCAAGAGGAAGGGCTCGAAGAATTTCTTCTTCATCAACTCCTCGGGTTGTTATCCATTTGTACAGATCGTGCTTGCGTACACGTTCCCTCAATTCATGTGGCAGATGTCTGTGGCGCATCCATTGCTCAGTATCCATCCGTTTCACCCGATACTCCTCCAGTCGTTTAGTTCTTGACTCCAAATATTGCTGTTTTTCAAAACACCATAAAAAGTTTATAACTCAAACCATAATGTTCTTAAACCACGAAACATTAACGAAATCCGACTTACTTGCATATTGCCAATGAGCAAAGCAAAGAGTACTAATCCAGTAATCCCAATGAGTATGCAAAAGTGTGTTTCCGCTATAAATGGACTCGCTTGAAGTTCTTGGCCTGCTGAACTGAAAAAAAAAAAAACGCGTTACTTCTATTATTCCTATAGTTTCACCTGAGGACATCCTTTGCTGGCTCGTTAACTCGTTTAAGCCAGCAAAGGATGTCCAACCATATATGTATTTAAGGTTACCTTAAGCCTCTCAGACCCCACCAAAGACAATAAGAGTACTTTTTAAAGAAATTAGCAGACGCGATACTGTATCGAACTGCATCTTCAACAAGTCCATATGGGAAGTTATCAGGGTCAGCACATGTACTCGAGACATTACTGGTTGGAAACCATGCTTTGCGTCTAGGAAGATTTACATTAACGCAATCAAAATACCGATGTTTGCATTCTGTTTCTTTGTCACATACTTCCACCCAGCATAGCCCTTGCCTCTCGATCGCTAAAAGATACCACATCGCTCCAATCACCTTCACAACAATAATCAAGAAAACCGATTAAGTCAGTAATAATATACCAGGCGGTAGTTACTATATCTGGATCATGATTTTGACAGAACATACATGAGCAGCCAACATAAAAAGCACTAGATTGTATGCAGCCCCGACCCACGCGACATTAGCCACCAGACCGGCTTGTTTCGATATACGGGACCCGAGTCTAAACGTGAGATAAAGCCTCAAGATGAACTGAAGCATGATGAAGTATAACACGCTCGTTTTAGTACTCATCATTTCCGTCTTTTCAATAATGTGGAACCATGTCATCACCTGCGGAATAGGAAGCGTGGCCAAGAAATCGAGCCAGAATTCACCCTTCAAATACCGCTCGGAAATACTAGAAGAATCTAGAATCAACTCCCCTCTTCCAAACAAACGCGAAGAGGGTGCCACGTAAGCCGTACGGAACCGAACATAAATCTTGACCGCATAAAGGATATCGACAATCGTACGGATGACAGTTAGTGTGATCTTGAGGGTGATATCCTCATCAAGACACATGTCTTCCTTGGTGACAGGCAAGTAAAAAAACAGTGGGTCAACTGCAAGTGAGATCAGAGCTGCAATTAGAAACAACTGATTCCATTGATTTATAGCTGCACCTCGCGGATCAAGAACAGTTTTGTTCGTTTTCTCATAATCCTCTGAGAATACTCGCGAAAGCTTTTTCACGAGTTTCGTGTCATCTTTCTTCGATGCTGAAGTATCAAGTTCAGCGGATTCCACGTCAGCATCAAATCTGGTAGGAAAAGAACATATAATTAGACAAAATTTATAAATCATAAGAACATAAGTAAGTTTATCAACCTGGCGTATCGTTTAGAATTGGCCATTTTGCGTGCCCGGATATGCTGAAGTTTCTTGAAACTGCTGACCTAAACGGCAAAAACTGGCGATTTTATAGGCCAAATGAAGAGAAGGGTATATTATTAAAAATGGCAGCTTCTGCAGATTCGAGTCAATAGAACTGATGTTCTTATATTTGTCTGCTATGTGCGGTGTTATAGTTCGCCTACTAAATGGTTAAAACTTGCTACAAAACAGAGCAGAAAGGTACAAAAAAAGGAACTTATAGATTTTTAGATACAAACCAAGAAATCATTTCACTATAAAGATAGCATGAAAGAGACTAATCACAATTATTCCGAAACAGCTTCGCACGCGACCAAAGGAACATGAATCCTTTCAGACATTTGAAGTTCAATCATCTCAACCCGGAAATAAAATGATTGATTAAGCAATAAAAATTTTATGCAAATAATTTGCAGGCTCAAATTCACAATAATCATAACATTCATATGACAGAAGATTCAACCGAATGCAATTTGCATACACCAAAATGATTGATTACAAATCAGTATATAGTTTAAAAGCATTCATTACAAAACTTAATGACACTTATAAAACCTGCTAATCCTTAAGTTACATAAAAAAATGCAGGTAGTCGCAGCTTCACAATAAGCATCATTTTCCTCTTTAAATTGTAACATGCTGCACCTGTGTCACAAGTATTCAAAGAACCAATCAACACCAAATCGAAAAGATTGTCTATAGCAAATGTAAGTTCATGAGTCGGATCGTACCCCGTCTTTGGATATTTTAATACGGACGCCTTTGTGGGGCTTCGGCAACGCTAACTCGGATATTTCTACCATCAAGATCCTGCACCACAAATTTATTACAATTCACGAATTATATACACATAAAACCAATATAAAAGAAATAGTTTGAAACACAAAAAGGTATTATATACTTACAACGCCGTTTAATGAGTCGATGGCACTGTTGACCTCATCAGCGGAACTGTAAGTCACAAACCCGAATCCCCTTGACCTGCCACTCTCCCTATCATAAACCACCTTAGCGTCCAAAACATTTCCTTGCTCTCTAAACAAAGTTTCAAGAGCAAGATTATCGACGCTCCAAGCTAGGTTTCCAACATAAACCCTGTTAGTGTTGTCAAAACTTCTCCCACCGCCACCACGGCCGCCTTCTCTCTGCCCACCGAAGGAAGAATCCTCCCTCCTTGGCGGTGGAGGACCTGCATTCACCCTCAATGCTCTCCCATCAAGCTCCTGCAAGTTTCCAACACTTCGAACCTCAAATGCGAAATCTAAACAATCTTGAAAGTGATAAAGCTTACAACTTTCTATATCTTAATTAAGTTTTACACAAACTTACATAGCCGTTGAATTTACTAACAGCATCCTCGACTTCCTCGACGGATGACATTGTAACAAAGCCAAAACCCCTGCTTCTTCCACTAACTTTGTCATATATAACCTGCATAAAGTAATTACTTTAGTACACATGATAATTTGTTACAGAGAAATTCAATCATGTTGATTACTATCTGCAAGAAATTATCCTCTGATACATGTTAATTCTGGAAGTAAACCCAAATTAGATCAAATTAGCACGAAACTTAAAAAATAAATACAACAAATTAGGTCAAATTAACACCAAATTGCAATAAAAATACATCACATTAAGAATTAACACCAAAATGCAATGAAAATACATCAAATTTGGTCAAACTTATACACTACTGCATCATAAAAACATTGAATTTAGTAAAATTAACACAATTGCAATAAAAACACAATAAGTTTAATAAAATCAACACAAAATTGCAATGAAATAACATCAAAATTAGTCAAACTAACACAAAACTGCATCAGAAATACATCAAATTGTGTCAAATTAACCTAAATTTGCAACAAATAATGAAAATACAGCAAATTAAGTCCAACTATCACAAAACATGCAATGTTAATACATCAAATTTGGTCAAATTAGCACAAAAGTTGCAATAAAAATACGTCAAATTAATTAACACAAAATTAGAACAAAACCTCATAAAATTCAGGTTAAAAGAAAAAAAAAACAAGAATACCAAATCATCACAAAAATTATAACAATTGCAACAAAATACATCAAATTTGGTCAAAATAACACAGAATTGCAATGAAAATACATCAAATTAGTTCAAAATAACACAGAATTGCAATGAAAATGCATCAAATTAGGTCAAAATAACACAGAATTGCAATGAAAATACATCAAATTGGGTCAAAATAACACAGAATTGCAATGAAAATACATCAAATTTGGTCAAAATAACACAGAATTGCAATGAAAATACATCAAATTGGGTCAAACTAACACAAAAAATGCAACCGAAGTACATCAAATTAACCATATTATCACAAAACTCGCAATAAAAACACATCAAATTACGTTTTTTATAACACAAAACTTACAATAAAAACACATCAACTTATACCAAATCAACACAAAAATTATAACAAAAAAAAACCCCATAAAATTCAGGTAAAAACAAAAAAAAAAAAAAAAAAAAAAAAAAAAAGACAAAGAAACATTACCTCAACCATCTCAACATTTCCAGCAGATTCAAACAAGCCAGCAAGAGCAGCACTATCAACACTAAAGGGCAAGTTCCCCACAAAAATCTTTAGGTCAGGGGAAAAGCTCTGTTCCTGCTCCTGCTCCTGCTGTTCCTCATCTCCATCACTAGACAACTCTTCATCAAGCTCCAACCCAGAAGACACAGCAACAGCAACAGTACGTGGTTCAAAGACCTTGCTGTTGTTGGTTAGGGAAGTAAAAAGCTTAGGGAAGGGTTTAAGGGAAGCAGGGGAGAAGTAAAGGGAAGTGGGTGTTAGGGTTTTAGAGAAGGATGATAGGGTTTTGGAAGAAGATAGGGTTAGGAGCTGAAGGGATGATGTTGAAGAAGCCATTGGTGTTGCTGTTAAGGATTAGGGGTTTGGAAGGGGATAGAGAGGATAAGGTTTTTGGTTTAAGGGAGTGAGGGATTGGGTTGGGCTGTCAAGTGGTGTGTTATATAGGGTTGATTGTGGGGTTTGGGTTGGGTTGACCCGACCCGTTTTATGTTTTATCTCAATTGGATATTATCTTGACACTATAGGGTTAGGGTTTATTTGAGGTTTTGTATTGCCTTCAATTGAATGTTTGTGGTTATTGGCAAAAATGAGAAAAGAAGTTTGTCCAAAGGGGAATGTAGTGCGGTGCTTTAGGTGTGGATTAGAGTTGTTATGTTTTATCGGTGTCTGTCTACGAATTATCCGTACCGGACCTCACAAATATTTTTGTTATTTGTGAGATTTACTAGGTATGGTTATCATTGTTGTTATTGTCGTCTAAGGGCCGGTTGGGTCATATAATTCAAAGGATTTAAGTTTGTGGTAACTGGTTTTATTGGAAAAAGGAATGTCTATCATGAGTTTGAAGACGTGTTTAGTTCACACAATTCAAAGGATTTAGAATATGGGTTGTATTTTATAATGTGTTTGGTTCGCATTACATATGTGACTAAGAAAGCAGACATCAAACATTTGCTCATGTATCATCAACAAACGTATCTGTTTTAGTAGTTAGCTGACAAAAATTTAAATATATACCATTGCTTGTGCTATGTATTATTCGTCAACTTCGCATACTTGAGAGGAAAGTAAAACATACGCATGCATATCGAGCGATATAGCCAACCTAATTGAACAATCTATCAAATACCTGTTAAAGTTAGATTTTTATATCAGATTCAAAACCACAAACAATTTTATCCAATACAAACATGTTGGTTAGTCACATTATTATGTATTTGAACTCTCACCTAACAAAAGCATGAATCTTAACCCTAGTTAAACCTGTTCAAATCAATAGTTATGGATTACACAATATGGATTTAAAACCCTAACCTCAAGTGAGGGGATGTTAGTAGGGTAAGCCATTGAATGGTCTAGGATGTATGTGTGTTTATAGTCCATGTGTTTTTTTAGATCGATGAAATTGTGTTTTATTTGCTTTTATTTACTTTTATGTAACAATAATAAGAAATATTATTATGGTTATCATTTGAGTAATTATCATTATTATTAGTAAAAAAGTAGTAAATTAAGTACTTTAATTCTAATATAATGATATTTTATATAATGTAAAATATGATTAATCCTTTTCACTGAAATATATCAATGAATTATTTTATATACAGTTATTTTAAAATTTAAAAATCATAATTTGTTAGTGATTATTAGATATCCAAATATTAGGGATGGCATTTCGCCATTTCAGTATTAAATACCGAAAATACCGATACCGAACCGATTCCGATACCGGTTCATTTTCAGTACTGATTCGGTATCAAAATTTGGTGAAAATCAGTATCAGTATCAGTTCAATACCGGGCTCATGCCTACCAAATATTGCAATATATGTTTTCCATAAAAAAAAAATCAGGTTAAAGATTTTTATGTTCTAAAAAAAATATCTTGGAAGCAAATGATGGGCTGTGTTAAAGCCACATCCTATTGTTTAAAATCACTAGATGGAGACAAAAAAAGGGTATTATGCAATCAATCCACAACTGTCAAAAAACAATCAAATTGCCAACAGGGCTGATAGAGATGTAGATTTCTCATACTCTTCTTCCCTTGATGTCCCTTCATGAGCACAATTTCGTGTGTAAAATGTCCAAAATACCCTTATCAAAGATGAGAAGCTGCGATTTCATAAAATTTGTTCAGTGTAGCTCAGGGTGTTGACCCAAGGGATCGCCTCGATCCAATTTGCATACGTACTAAAAGGCTTCGAGGGGAATGTTTGTTTTAAAACCGTTATTGAAATACATGAGTTCAAACTGTTTATTTCACTTGCAACAATCACAAACACCAGTGTTTACCGTTGTATCAAAATGCGATAACCAGATCTGCAATTTTAATATGTGGTCCCTAACAACTCCAAAATGAGCCAAAAGAGAGGCTGTCACAGCAGATGTATTGCTCAACTGGCGAAATAGCTACATAAGATAAACCAAGATACATCCTTCCAAAACACAACGCGAATAATCTAAATGGTTTCCTCAACTAAACTTGAAAATCCTTACAAAAGGCACCCTAGTAAAAATGGCCCATTTCGACCCATTTGGATTTTGGCGCAGGCATTTGGACAATAAAATTTAAAAACTGTTAGTAAATGACATTCATCTAAATGGTAAGAAACACAAAAACAATGCAAAACTGGTTCTCGGGTGCATAATAAAACATAAAAGTCTTCGTCTTAACGGAGACCAAATGAGAATAATATGTTCTATGAAATAGATCTAAGGCCTGAACTAAAACAGTAAATGTGATGCATATTACAGTAACTCCAGCAAATATTATTATGCGGTACAAAAAAAAAGACACTATAAATCAACTCACATTTGGTCAAGCTGCAACCGATGCTGGCTTCTTCACTTTCTTGCTACCTGTCCCTTTGATCAACCTGGATAGAATATCGGCCTGTTTTGTGTTCCCCTGTTCGTTAAGAATCTTGATCAACTCCTCACCGCTGCTTTTATCAGTAACGCCCCCTTTTTCTTTAATTTTACATAAAATCGAGTACGCATTAAGCGTCTTTCCAGCAGCTAATAAAGCATCCAAAACCTTGTCGTAACTCGAGAAGTCTACAGTATAGTCTCTCTCCAAAACAAAATCCAGCAGCTTTACAGCGGCAATCGTCTTTCCTTTTTCACATACAACTGATAACAAATGATCAAAATCAGGGTCAAAACCGATATTCATCATCAAGTCGATTCTTCCTAAAGCCTCCTCAACGTGACCCCTTAATAAAAGCGCTTCCAAGATTTTGGAAACCAAATCTTTGTGCTCTTTTAAACCCTTCTCAATCATGATTTTCATCACTCGACTTGCTGTTTGTACCCTTCCGTCTTCAAATAAACTTCCCATTACCGACCCGTAAAGAGACGCATCCGGGTTATGCCCGCTTTCAATCATGCAATCGAATGTGGTTTTAGCATCGGCTGGCTCGTTTTTCTTCAAGTAACTCTCAATTAGAGACTTGTATGAAACTTCTTCACACGGGACGTTTTTCCTCATCATGATTTTTAAAATTTCAAAACCCGAATCAGGCGAGCCTTCTTTTGAATGACCCTGTACTAAACTATTAAACCCAACCGGATCCAAAACGCCCAACTTCATCAACTGTCGAAATAAAGTTTCAGCTTTATTTGTCATACCATTGTTACATAAATATTCAATCATTGGGTTATACGCAGTTGATCCAAGCTCCAACGTACCCGTAGTGTTCAAAACGGCTTCATTTTCTATAAGTTGGTCTATTAACTTAACAGCTTCATCATAACCACCGTTTTTGCAAAGATTTTCGATTATAACACCGTAATGTCCAGCCTCAGGAGTGACGTTTAATCGCATCATGAACTTAAGCACATCTGCAGCCGCCTCAAGATTACCTGCCTTACACTGACCAGAAATCAACTGTAAAAAGACGGAATTATCCTTCGGGGCAATATGACGGTGCACCATTTCCTTCACAATAGCATGCGCATCACCCATTTTCTCAGCATCACAAAGTCCAGGTAATAAAGCCGAATACGTAAAATCATTCGGTTTCATACCAAAACCTTTCATTTCTTGAAACAACTTCAACCCGTCATCAACTCTACCAACATTAACATACCCTTTAATCATAGTAGTGTAAGTAATAACACTCGGTTCAATATTCTGTCCTTTCATTTCAACAAACAACTTCTCGCACTCCTCTATCTTTTTCACCCGATTAAACCCATTAATCATAGTATTATAAGTAACAACATCCGGCGAAACCTCCCGACTCTTCATATCTTCAAAAAACCTATTCGCCGTCGAAACTCTCGACGAAAGAAAAAAACCCCAAATCATAACATTATAAGTATGCCGACTCGGGTTAATCCCTTCACTCAACATCTTATTAAAATACCGCTTCGCCATCATATACCTCCCTCGTCGCATAATCACCTTAAACAAAACATCATAAGACTTAATAGTTCTGGGCACACCTAATTCTTCCATACTCCTAAAAATCTTAACACTTTCTTGAACGATACCGGACTTTCCGTAACTATCAATCAACACAATGAACAAATCCTCATCCCATTTAATCCCTTTTTTAGGCATATCTAACAAAATGCACCTAGCATGATTAAGCATAGAAGCTTTACCTAATATATCAATAATCTTATAATGTGTTTCTCTATCATGTTTAAACAAACCGGACCGCTCGACCCAGCGAAAGAACTGTAAGGCATGATCAGGGTGTCTAGCACCATGTAAGACATTGTAAACAAGGTTATGATCAAACACAGGGACTATGTTTCTAATAGTGTTTTGTAACCTGGTTGTCCATGCTCTGTTTGCCATTATTCTGCAGATAATATCTTCTGTTTTTTCAGGGTTTTGATGGTGCTTGCCTCTTGGGGTTCTTGGTACAGGATTGGTGGGGTTGTCGGGTTGTGGGTCATGGGTCGGGTCATGGGGTAAAATGGGTATTTGGGGTTCGTGTTGGGGTTGGTCTGATGAGGTGGAAAAGAAGAGGGGTTTGAAGGGGTGTTTGGATGTGGTGAGTCTTGAAAGATTGGAGAAGAAGTTGTGGTTAAAGATTTGGGATCTTGATGTGGTGATTAAAGACATGTTTTTTGATGGATTGGAAGGTTAACAATGGAGGTGTGTGAGGTTATAGTGATGGAAAAGAAGGTGATGAGTGTTTGGGGTCTAGGGTTTCGGTTTGGGTTTTAGAAGGATTACTGAGTCAACTCGGTAGTAACTCGGGGTGGGGAACTCGTCGGTAATCTTCAATTGGCTACGTTTGTCAATGGGTAATACTCGCGTCACCTCCTCACTAACCGTAAAAAAACGTTGCAGTTTGGCAAGAAGTAAGCGAGCTGTAACGGTTGGGTTAATTTTATTTTTGGACCATTCCGTCATGTTGATCGTGCAGCAACGGTCAAAAATTTATTTATTTTTTTAACCGTTGCTCTGTATAAATTATCATACTCACTCTCATTTTCACCCACAAAACCCACCGAGCTCCACCGTTACCAAACCTTGAAATTTTCACCCACAAAACCCACCGAGCTCAGCCATCGCCGTCATTGGACATGGTTTGTTGGATAGAGGAGGATGAGATAGCTTTGGTCACTGCATATACCGAAGTGAAAGACGCACCGGAACCGCTGCGGCCATCCTTTTGGCCTTGTGTGCTAGCTCAATTCAAAGAGCTAGTGGGTGAATCAAACCGTACGGTTGATTCACTTCACCGGAAGTGGGACAACACCTCAACAAGATATGTGAGCGACTCAATATTCACTATCGCAGAAACCTGGCGGAGGAAGGTGCACACACACCCGAAGACGTGGCCGTTGAGGTCACCCAAATTGAGTACCAATGTTGGTACAGTGGGGAATTCCCCCACGTTTCAGCGTGGCAAATATTAGAGCCGTGCTTAGATTAGTTTTTATATTTTTAGTTTAATGGTGTGTTTTAGTGTGTTTCTTTAGTTTAATTGTATTTTTGGTGTTTTTTTTTTTTTTTTTTGTCATGTAATGTTTATGTTTTACATATTGATGTGTTTTTATTAAAATGAAAAATGAGAAGGAAAAAAAAAAACAATTAGGTAAAGTACCCTAGAGTGTCTGCCAATGATTTGGTGGTTCTAAGGTACTTTGTAAGTTAACTGGCGGACCAACACATTTGTACCCTTAAGTGCCCCTTCCCCTTTAGTAAGCCAACTAGCGGTCCAATACGTTTGTTTAAATTCAACCAGAACACACAAGTTAGATGAATTAACTTTTTTACCGTCAAAATCTGTTTAGATTCATCTTAACTTGATTATTTCCGTGACGTGTTAAATATTACCCGATTCAGGGGCAAAGCTTTGTTGAAGTCCGAGAGAAACAACTAAAAAGAACCTTTTAATTGCAAGGGATATATATCCTTTGACTTTAGATGATTCAAATTAAAAAATATAACAAACTATCTAAAACAAAATGATGTTTTAGCACCTTTTTACTTCATAAATCTGTACTTCAAAACATTGTAATTTTACATCATAATATCTTTGTTACTACCAACAAATATCTGTACAGCCTTTCACAAAGCTTTCAAGAATGAACTCATATGTGTAACCAAATCTGCAACTTTACATCATGTTGCATTCCATTTTATATCAACATGTATCATCCCGTTTCGCGAGTTAATAAGATGGTACTTCTCGTTAATGCGATTATTATAAACAACATCCACAAGATTAATATCAACATGCCCCAAAGCTTCCTGCATATCATAACATTTCTTATAAAACAAACCAAGCATTTAACCATTTGTTCTTGGAAGGCATAGTTTACCTTTGAATAACCAAATCCAAGCGAATGCTTTCGCTTGCTTATTACTTCGATATGAATAGCGTCCTCAAATGGAGGTTCATCTAACATAAACTGAAATTCTTCGTTCCAACTTGGATCACGAGTTTTCTTTAGTATCTGTCATAAAAAGTCAACCAAGTCAAGAATCAAACTATTGATTGATTCCATGGTATTTACAAGTCTAAACTAGTGATGTCACAACACCTTTGTTTTGCGTTTTTCTCCTTTGAATACGACTAAAGCGAAAGGGTTGTTATGGTGTTTCCCTTCAATGTTTTTTGCACCGATTACAGTCACTGTCAGTAATCCTGCTCTGTTAACAAATGAGCTCCCAAGTTTTTTAGAAACGGTTTCTTTCCTCATATAGAGACCGATAGGCCCATTGAGACTCATGGTGTTTCGAACGAAAGGAACAAACGTTAATTCCACTGTAATACTCCCTCTTGACTTCCTGTCCCGCGGATCATTGGAATCTATATGCTTAACCAAACCCATAGTCAACTCCTTCTTCTCGTTCGGTTTTAGCACCATCAATGGGATAACTTGCATTCCTAATTTGTCAGGAAGCCCAACCTACAAGCAAAATCATGCAAAAACGACATTTAGATGCCAATAATGTTGATACGCAATGCGACTAAATATTAATCTTGAAAAGCGCTATGCTTGATTATCGAATAATAAACTTACCTTTTCCCAATCATAAACATGTAATTCAAGAACTTGAGACATGTGATCGTTTACAATAAGTTTGAATTCCTCGTTCCATACGGGGTTCAGATTTTTATGTTTTACAGAAGTTTTCTTAGAAGGCATCATCCTCCCTCCGCTAAGTTTGAGCTTAACATATGGATCAGAAGATCCGAGAAAATCCATCTTCTTAAGGTCAGTTGCGCGCACAACTTTCACATGCAGTATACCCACTGGTTTGTTTGCTGCTCCACTGTACCGAGTTCACGATTAGCAAATGCTAAATATGAAAACAAGATCCAAACACACCCCAAGTGAGGAAAACTTACGTGGAAGCATCAAGAACCGGTATTTCTAGAGACTGCGGCCATAGATAAAGACTAGCAACATATTTCTTGATTATGTTCTGCCATCAAACCAACATTTACACTTATCTAATCAATAAACTTTACTACTATTGAACTAACCATAAATATTGCAAAACTGAAGGAAAAGAGCACCTGAATGAACTGATAGAGTCCCGGGATTGCCATTAGATCACCCCCCATTACTTTCAACCCGAAATCTACATCCGGCTAAACATATAAACAACATAAGGTTCATCCAAATGTCGATATTTTAATATACTTTACATAATTCCACATATTTAAAACAACTTTTAAAACAATGCCTACCTTTTCCATCAAAGAGACAGAAACATTAGAAAAGCATGGGAATGTTGGCACAAACGGTTTCAGTGTAACTCGTACTGCTGCAGTTATTTGCATATCTATTAACTGAACTTTGATCGGTAGATATAAAACATTTAACACCAGAATTATGTTGGGATTTCCAGCCCATTTAGCCGCTAGATCAAAGACGAGAGTGTCCTCATTCAATTCGTGTACCTTTATACCTTTCAAATTAAAAACAGCAGCCTATAATTACTCTGCAAAGTTTCTGATTATATAGCTTACTGAATATATTTGTAACTATTGATATTAGAGAACATACCTTGAATTATAGGCGGAAGACTTCCAAATGTAAGGCTGTCAAAGTCTATGGACCGTATAAAATATATGCCAATGTATTCAGAAAATATAGGTTTACACATGCTTTTGATCATACCACATATTGCCTATACAAGAATGAAACGAATGTGAGTCAACGAGTTAAGTTGTTGTACATAACACACCGAAAAAAGATGCATAAAGTGTCCAAATTTTGTGTCACCTTATCAAGGTAAGGCCACATATCGCGAATTACTTCATTCAACCAGTCGACCTGTATAATCATTAGAAAAACATTTTGCTTTTATAAAACATACAAAGATGATGGGTAAGAATGCTTGAATTTGTACTCACTCGTTCGTAGTCAGGGTGCTTAATCCATAATGGAAGCTCCGGTAGTATATCAATCAATGAATCTTTATCAAACTCGCGAATCGGACTAATGACTGGACTCTTCTGCAAGTGCAAGATGTGAAACCTCTATTTGACTTTATCAATGCAGCATATTTATAAACATTGCACAATATTATTACAAGATGAGAAATGTTCAAATGTTCAATTCTAATGCAAAAGTAGTCTTCGCTTTTGATACCTTTGGGGGCCTTGCCCCCGAAGCTATCCGGTTTCTAGACCAGGTACAAAAGGTGGCACATAGTAATTGTTCGACAGCCAGAGACCAAAGTTTTATCTTTAATAGAGTAGGTTTTGCTATCCAAAAGGGGTGGCGACGCAGCTTGTTGCTCGCTTACCGGCTGTCCACTTATAATGTGTTGTGGGGTTCTTTTTAATGGATATATAGTTCATTTTGTTGATAAAAAAAATAAAAATGAAAAATAAAAAAAATAAATAAAATCATGATCTTGATCATGTTCTAACATTCTTTAATCAATGATTAAGCTATATCTCAAAACTTGATGCTCATCCATAATATATAAACACTAAAAGAATATTCTTATTGCAAAAAAATTAAACAAAAGTTTATAAAAAAAATAAAAAAAATAGTCACCTTAACATTTGTAGAGTCTGTATGTTTAAAAACAAGAAAACCCAATGAAACACCAACAGGAATTCCTATGGCAAACCCAATGATTCCCAACAAGCTACCAACAAAGCTCATGATCTTAATGGTGTTTCATCTGGTGTTTTAATGGAACTTGATCTATGTCTTTGGATCATATAAAGAGATGTTTGAATGATTGGTGTTTAAGGAAGATAAATACAATATGTTGACGAAATCACTTAACGGGAAACAAAAGTAATGAATGATGACGATGATTAGATTAGATAAGATGGGTTATGGCTTGCAAGATTAAATATAAGATGGCTTAACGTTAACGTAGTGCAAGAGTGTATCATGAAACACGATTAAACAGACAAAAATAGGCTTTTTGTGAAGAAAACAAATACAAAGGGAGAAAGTGGATGTGTTATATCATGTTATGTTATGTTACATTTTGTTCCTCTAGTGTTTACATTAATATTATTCTTACCCCCTCAAAAGTATTATATTTTGTTTTGCGGTTTGTTTGTTTGTTTTTTTCTTTTTCCGTAACGGCAAACTCACACACTCATTAAATATGGTTTTGATTTTACAGTTATGTCTATCATGGAACCAGAACCCACACCGGTTGAGATACAACAACTTACTATGCTCCTTGGTGCTACCACCAGGCTACAAGCACGTTGGTTTACGGTTGGTAAATCTTATATCCACCACTACTCGTAACTTGTTTTGGACTGAGGAGATAGGATGTAGAGAACATAAACGGTTGAGATTAAGCCTTTGTGGCTTTACAAAAAAATAAAACTAATTGTCTGAAAGTGAAAAGTGAAAAACGGTATGTGTATAGGAGTCGAAGTTGTTTGATGTTAATAAACTATAGGTACAAGACGATATAAAAATCATGTATGCGCACATTTTAGGTAATTGAGAAGACAAAAATAATGATTAAGAATGTGAGTGAAATAATTGAAAACTATAAGGATGGTTTGTATAAATATCTATAGACATTGACGTCGTGTCTTAATTAGCTTGGGAAATAAAAAAAAAAATATGCAAAAGTCGTGTTGTGAAGGAATGAGAGAAAGACTTCTTCTTCATGACTATTCAACACCACACGTTTCTTCATCGACTTTCAAACCTTCATAACTTTGAGATATTAACAACACAATCATTCATTTAGATTATAATTTAATAATACATTATAATTTAGTAGCCTTTTAATGGGGCTCTAAACCATTAGCTTTGAATAGTTTAGCATTCAGACTGTTTGTTTCAACCTAAAAAAGGCTTTGAATAGAATGGTAAGAGCTGAACCATTCAGACTTAGTGCATAGTTAAACCATTCAATACTTAATCATTCAGAACCTCTTAACTATTCAGACATCTTAATGATTCAGTACTTAGTCAACCAAACAGGTAAGATGAATGTCACTAATGATTGATTTGTTTTTAATTTTCAGAGTTTTTATCATGTATCAATTGGGTTTTGCAACAAACTTATATTAACCTTGTATCATGTATCGATTGGGTTTTGAAGTGTCTCCTTCACTAACGCTACCTTTGCTCATGTGAATGGATTTAATAATCTAAATGAATGATTGTGTTGTTACGGATACCTTTGGAGTCAGACCCGTTTTTATTGTTATTATTGCTACCTTTAGAGTTGGAAGTTGGAACCGTTGAGATGGATGTGGTTGTGAAGCAGCACTGATGTATGGTGATGTAGTGATACTTATAAAACTGAGAATAGGATGACACTTCATGACGGTCACCGGATCATTGGTGACTGTCCGGTTGTCGGGACAGGAAGGTGGGTTGTAGTGACGGATGACAGTTACCGGTCCTAGGTGACTATCCGATCATGATGATGGTTTGCAGGTCACTAGACACGAATTAAGTAGAACAGGGTCACGGGTTGGACGAGGATGGTTTGATGATGAAGATGAGGACAGATGCGATGATGATTATTGGTTATAGAGGAGAAAAGGGGAGCATCACCGATCGTCAGAGAGGAAGGGTCGCCAGACCGGTTACCTTTGGTCTGATGATTCTCGGTCTGCTGGGAGGAATGATGATGGTTATAATGACTCCATTGTAGGAATGGATATTGCATGAAAGGATGATTATGTTGATTAAGGTTGGTGTTAGATGTGGGATTGGAACATGATTGGAGTAGTTCACCTTGTTGTTGTTGTTGGAAGGATGGAGTTCTCCTTTTATAGGAGAAGAGTTCTACTGTTCAAACATTGTGCATCGTGGGATTATATATATAATATTGGTTCAGCTGTACTTTATCTACTGTTTAGTCTTTATCCGTTGGGCAATATCCCCACCCGTGCCATTTGACGCATCACGCCCCCCTCCCCCCCCCCCCACCCCCTTATAGGAGAAGAGTTCTACTGTTCAAACATTGTGTATCGTGGGATTATATACATAATATTGGTTCGGCTGTACTTTATCTACTGTTTAGTCTTTATCCGTTGGGCAATATCCCCTCCCGTGCCATATGACGCATCACGCCCCCCCCTCCTTATAGTCTTATATGATTCGAGGCCATAGCAACCTGTCACAATTTTCTTTGTAATCATGGGAAAAGTGAAAAAGGTACGACAATAATAATGTTTCTACGGTTTAAAATAGCTTTATACAAATGTTTTTAACAATAACTTTTAATAGTTTAGGTTTGGTTGTTGAGTGAACTGGTGAAGAACAAAGGATGTTGGAAGGACTTTCCAAGTAAGTGGTCAATTGTACACGTCGTATAAGGAAGTCACGTTAATGACATCATCATAACGTATGTATTTTACTGTTATCATTGTAATTCGTGTAATGAAGGTAGGTTGTCGCCGCAACGCGCGACGCCGGTAAAAAACTAGTTATGATACAAAGACTAATTGTAGAGAAGGAAAAGACCAGCACGTATATTAACTTACGGAGATTAATACGAGGGAGGGACAATAAAGGACCTTGAAATTTTGAGAAACTTATACCGTGAAATTCAAAGAAGATTGGAAACCAAAATGCTAACATTAGAGCAAATTTGGCTCTAATACCATGTCAAAATATTGAATGGTATTATTAATTTATTATAAATCAAAGCAAAATGGCCAATATTACGCAGAGAAGATGAATTGAAAGATGCAACTCGACAAGAAAAGCTTGATACTGTAACACCCCAACCGATGGCGGAATCATCGAGGTGCCACGTAGTGACGATTGTTCAAAAGCTCATGGTACTAAAATGTAAATATTATTGAATAATCAAAATTGTCTTACATGGAAATGGAAATTACATTGTCTAAATGAAATGTAAATATTGAAATAACTGAATTGAAATAAAACACTAAATGCCTCTTGCTAAAGCACTAGATCAAACTGCACCTGAAACATGTACAAAAATAGGTTTGGTCAACATATGAAATGTTGGTGAGCATTCCTAGATTTGATATATATAGTAGGTTAAAAAGTTATACAATTCAAGTGCAAGCTACAGTGCAAATATGTAAACCATGTATCAAACAAATGAGCGAAATCAACCCTGTGACTGTATAATGTACTGTATGAACTGTAGTGTACTCAACCAATAAATGGATGATAACTTAACACTGGCCACGGATTCTCCGATGAAAAAGGGGGAGAATCAATCTAGGCGGGTTGTCAATCCAAATAGCGCTATCCAATGTTAAGGTCGGCTTGTACCATGTTAATGATTTCACTAAGTACAAATGTAATCCACATGTATTGTCTAAGCATAAAGCACGTTGTAAGCAATGCACATAGTACTAGAATTGTATTGTGAAAATGTAAACTTGTATTTGAATTTGTAATAGTGTACATGTAACACCCCAAAAATGAATAAAAGCAAAAAAAGAGGATAGAAAGTACTCACTGTATACGTAATAGCTTGTAATTGAACTGGACAACGTAATATGCGTTGGAAATATTCCAAAGAATCAACCTAAAGAATTTGATAATGTGTAAGGGAAATAACTCTAGGATACATGTATTTCTAGGGCTTCGAATTAGGGATAAATGTTTGTTTGATTATCATTAAAATATTCGCCAATTGAGAGAAATTTAGTAAATAAATAACCAAAAATCTTTTTATGAAATTTTAATTTAAGATGGTCACAAGAATGTGTTTAAAGTGTAAAAATAATTTTTATAAAATTATTTTCTTTAAAATAGATTATTAAATCTATTTATTACAAATTGACAAACTTTAACTTTAATAATTAAAAATACTAAAATTAAAGAATTATTATTTTAAAAATCATATTTCTGTTCTAAATGGATAGAAATAATTTATGTAAAATTTTGGTGCAAAAATATTGTAAAATGAATTTATTATGAATTATTTATGATTAAAACTAACAAAAATTGATTAAAAATATTAAATAAATGATTTTTCTGAAATAAAAATCATATCTGAAAAGATTAATGTTATAAAAACTCAGGATAATTTTTGTGGAAATTAAGAAGATCGTTTTGATATTTTTATAGATTTTAATAAATATAAATGAATAAACTTGTATTATTAATAATATATATTAAATAAATTATTTTTGAAAAACTAAAAATTGGGCAATGAACTTTCTCATCAGATCAACATAATATAATTTTTGTAGAATTTATAAAAGGGTTTTGGTATTTTAAAATGAATTTTAAATATATAAATGGATATATATGTATAAGTAAAAAAAATGGTGCTTGTGGGACTCGAACCTGGCCCCTGGCCGGTTCATTGATTTATCACAAGTGTGGCTCACCACTGAGCCACACCCTGAGAACATTTTAATTCTGAAACGAAAAATATAAATACACTAACTGTTTTGACTTCATCTTCCCCAATTATCATTCGAGCCCTAGTTTTATCAATCACAAGAATTACACAACAATAACCCAATTAATCATGGGGTTATTGTTGTGTGATTGCCGAGGGACAAAACCCATCAAAAATAAGAGGCTTACAAACACGTTTGATGTCGGATTGATTAGTCAAACCACGAAGTCAAATGCGAACCAAGAATCAAGAACAGTGTGTTGTTTGTAGAAATTGGAGGTTGGGAAAGGATGAGTGGCGAGTTGTGATGGTCCAGCATGTTTCAATTTATAGTGAAGTTGTCTGGATTGTTCGATTGGAAAGGTTTGACCCGTCTTTAAAGTTTGACGCGTATACTGTATAATTGGCATCAATTAGATGATAATTAACGCGTAATTGATGAAGATTAGGCCGGATATCACGTGTTCTATCCATATATAATTTCAAGAGTGTTAATTTAGTTGATTGATTGGCCAAAAAGAAGAAGAAAAGAAAGAAAAGAAAAAAAATAAACTATTTTATTACTGCTGCTGCTGCTGTTCGCGTACAAGGAAAGGAGAAAAGGGGCAGCGAGATAGGGTTTAAATATAATTGAGGTTGAGTTTATTACAGAAATGTGGTGTAGCTCAGGTGGTTAACGCGTGTACGTGTGTGGGGAGTGGCTCAGGTTCGAACCTCGGCAAAGGCACACATTTTTTGGAATTAAACTGGAATATAGGAAGGAGGGATTGGGCCAAGGCTGTTGGGCTGGACATGGGCTTGGGCCAGATCTTTGGGCCGAAAAAAATTAAGGGAAAGGGGTTTGGTTATGGTTTGGTTTGGGTTGGTTTTAGAGATGATAAGAAAAAAAATGTATCTATAAAATCTGAATTTTTTTTTATTTATATTATTATTATTATTATCATTATTAAAAAAAATATATATATATATATATATATATATATAATAAAAAAGTGACGGATGTCACAGCATCCCCTACTTTTAGAAACTTCGTCCCGAAGTTATTGGAAACATAGGTTTATGGATGCTTGGGTAAAAATTAAGATGGTTGTGGCTTGGAAAAAATTCAAATGATTTGGGTAAAAGGTTTGATAGGTGTGAGTTAATGATTGGATTAGGTTCGTCTCGAATAGTAAGGAGAATAAGAATCTAGTAAATCACTAAACTCCAAGTTTTAGGAATTCTAAAATAAATGTACGAGTTGATTGACTATAAAAGACCATGTGGACTACCAAGTAACTAGAGTTCGTTCCTGGTCCGACTTCCAGTTTCACTTTCAATGCATCATTAGTGTTTGTATACAGGGTGTACCGCAGCTAACCCACCACACCTTTGATACCTCGAAAACGTACTGGACGCCTACCAAAAACTCTAATAGAATTTCACACTACCCTAACGTACCTGTAAATTCATGATTACGTTCCGGACCGGAATCATCAATTTACCTTACATTAAGGTTTTATGTCCTTCTATGATCCCACCGATTGTTGAGCAGGTTCGATAGCCTCCACCAGCCGTGGAGTAGGTTGTAGGGCCTCTCCCGACTGTTTGAAAAGGCATAGTGACCTCTACCAATCGTTGAGTATGTTCGATAGCCTCTACCAGTCGTGGAGCAGGTTGTAGGGCCTCTCCCGACTGTTGAAAAAGGCATGATGACTTCTATTAAGTGCAGCAATTATTATTCACATAGATTGCAAATTGATAGTATGTTTGTGCAAGCAAGTTTGTAAGTACCACTACCACTTATCATGAATAATTAAATGTTTACGAATATCATGAATAATTAGATGTTCAATGCGTAGTCAAATTAAGGGAAAAAAAAATCTAGTTTCATGTAATAACCAATGATGTTTTTCTTAGAAAAGCATCTGTAAGATCAAGTATCAAGTCCAAACGTTTCAAATAAATGTAAGTGTACGATAACGTAACCAATATGATAGATTACCAATTTGTGTTCGTACATAATAGTATGCAAGGAAATCTCTAGATGTTGTATGCCTATGAGTATGTCATAATTGGGTACAATAAGATCAAGAAAATGAAAACACGAGTATCATGAATAATTAAATGTCCAATGAATAGTCAAATTAAGGGAAAATCAAGTTTCATAAACAATGATGTTTTGGAAAAATCCTGTAGAATCAAGTATCAGGTTTTTAGTAGTTTGATTATCATGGGTAACTAGCTCACGTGTGAGAAGGTGAAGGATATGAATTTAGTTCTTGAGAGGATGATGAAAAATCTTGAAGCAGAATCAAGGTTGTGAGAGATGGTGAATGTGAAGATAGTTGATAAAGAGTTTATTTTATAGTATAGCAGTGTAAATTTTGGGGTTTGGATCAAAGGTTATAATCAAGTGTATAAGAAAACATGATTGTGGTATATGCCAAATATTGTAAAAATTTGAACAAGTTGGAAATGAGTGAGTGTTGATGGAGAATCTAGAGACCAAATATTATTCAAAAAAAAAAAAATAAATATTTTCAAAATTGGTTTTGTACATAAGGCAAAAGTTGTTAATTAGTACAAGCTAAGTAGGCTTTGTAATAGTTTAAAACATTATATAGAAAATCGTTTGTTACGTCAATAAATAAATCAATTGAATTTAAGTTTGAGGAAAATATGTACTTTGTAAAGTTGCTAGGTAATACAACTAGTTTTAGAAATCTTTAGTTTGTGCTAAAGTATGAGGTTATAGTTTTTAAAATAAATAACATGTGGAGAAAAGGAATAATATGATTTGGGTAGGGTGTTGAATATTTAAAAAAGTGGCTAAGAGGGTAAGGTGAAGTGTGATTGTGAAATCCATAGATGGTTATGAAAGTATGAACTTGTAAGCAATATATGAAAATCGTAAAATACAAAATATTGTATATGAACCGAGAGAGTATTATTGAAAAAGTTTGCATGAAAAGCTTGGAGTGCCCTTGTCTAGCTGTAAAGCCCAACAAGAACGTTGACTTTTCAAAGAAATTTAACCCAACGGTGATCAAAGAAGACATGCTTTAGCCTATAAGTGGACACTCACTCCAGGAATCCCCAGGTAAGCATAACAGGTCCGTAAATGGATTTATGCGCTATGCTTGCCTATGCCAGAAAACCCAGTGTACAGGCGTCCACCCTTCCAGATTGCACGTGTCCTTATCACACTCATTAAAGTTCCACAACTTCGAAGGAGTAAAATAAGAGTAGGTATTATGTTTAAGAATGTCTTCATAAAAGGTACTGTTCCCGTATGATGATGTAAACTTTACACTCTCTGTAGGACACCATCTCTATGCACCATGATGAAAGATAAGAAGAATAGAGAGAGGGAAGAAGGGAAAGATAGAAGGAGGAAAGTAGGGAGAAATGAGGGGTAGGGTAATTCAGGAAATATTATGCATGCAAGTTAAAGTTCGGTTATAGTCTAGGCCATTTTATCTAATAACCTAGTTCTCTATAACCATGGCTCTGATACCAATCTGTAACACCCCAACCGATGGCGGAATCATCGAGGTGCCACGTAGTGACGATTGTTCAAAAGCTCATGGTACTAAAATGTAAATATTATTGAATAATCAAAATTGTCTTACATGGAAATGGAAATTACATTGTCTAAATGAAATGTAAATATTGAAATAACTGAATTGAAATAAAACACTAAATGCCTCTTGCTAAAGCACTAGATCAAACTGCACCTGAAACATGTACAAAAATAGGTTTGGTCAACATATGAAATGTTGGTGAGCATTCCTAGATTTGATATATATAGTAGGTTAAAAAGTTATACAATTCAAGTGCAAGCTACAGTGCAAATATGTAAACCATGTATCAAACAAATGAGCGAAATCAACCCTGTGACTGTATAATGTACTGTATGAACTGTAGTGTACTCAACCAATAAATGGATGATAACTTAACACTGGCCACGGATTCTCCGATGAAAAAGGGGGAGAATCAATCTAGGCGGGTTGTCAATCCAAATAGCGCTATCCAATGTTAAGGTCGGCTTGTACCATGTTAATGATTTCACTAAGTACAAATGTAATCCACATGTATTGTCTAAGCATAAAGCACGTTGTAAGCAATGCACATAGTACTAGAATTGTATTGTGAAAATGTAAACTTGTATTTGAATTTGTAATAGTGTACATGTAACACCCCAAAAATGAATAAAAGCAAAAAAAGAGGATAGAAAGTACTCACTGTATACGTAATAGCTTGTAATTGAACTGGACAACGTAATATGCGTTGGAAATATTCCAAAGAATCAACCTAAAGAATTTGATAATGTGTAAGGGAAATAACTCTAGGATACATGTATTTCTAGGGCTTCGAATTAGGGATAAATGTTTGTTTGATTATCATTAAAATATTCGCCAATTGAGAGAAATTTAGTAAATAAATAACCAAAAATCTTTTTATGAAATTTTAATTTAAGATGGTCACAAGAATGTGTTTAAAGTGTAAAAATAATTTTTATAAAATTATTTTCTTTAAAATAGATTATTAAATCTATTTATTACAAATTGACAAACTTTAACTTTAATAATTAAAAATACTAAAATTAAAGAATTATTATTTTAAAAATCATATTTCTGTTCTAAATGGATAGAAATAATTTATGTAAAATTTTGGTGCAAAAATATTGTAAAATGAATTTATTATGAATTATTTATGATTAAAACTAACAAAAATTGATTAAAAATATTAAATAAATGATTTTTCTGAAATAAAAATCATATCTGAAAAGATTAATGTTATAAAAACTCAGGATAATTTTTGTGGAAATTAAGAAGATCGTTTTGATATTTTTATAGATTTTAATAAATATAAATGAATAAACTTGTATTATTAATAATATATATTAAATAAATTATTTTTGAAAAACTAAAAATTGGGCAATGAACTTTCTCATCAGATCAACATAATATAATTTTTGTAGAATTTATAAAAGGGTTTTGGTATTTTAAAATGAATTTTAAATATATAAATGGATATATATGTATAAGTAAAAAAAATGGTGCTTGTGGGACTCGAACCTGGCCCCTGGCCGGTTCATTGATTTATCACAAGTGTGGCTCACCACTGAGCCACACCCTGAGAACATTTTAATTCTGAAACGAAAAATATAAATACACTAACTGTTTTGACTTCATCTTCCCCAATTATCATTCGAGCCCTAGTTTTATCAATCACAAGAATTACACAACAATAACCCAATTAATCATGGGGTTATTGTTGTGTGATTGCCGAGGGACAAAACCCATCAAAAATAAGAGGCTTACAAACACGTTTGATGTCGGATTGATTAGTCAAACCACGAAGTCAAATGCGAACCAAGAATCAAGAACAGTGTGTTGTTTGTAGAAATTGGAGGTTGGGAAAGGATGAGTGGCGAGTTGTGATGGTCCAGCATGTTTCAATTTATAGTGAAGTTGTCTGGATTGTTCGATTGGAAAGGTTTGACCCGTCTTTAAAGTTTGACGCGTATACTGTATAATTGGCATCAATTAGATGATAATTAACGCGTAATTGATGAAGATTAGGCCGGATATCACGTGTTCTATCCATATATAATTTCAAGAGTGTTAATTTAGTTGATTGATTGGCCAAAAAGAAGAAGAAAAGAAAGAAAAGAAAAAAAATAAACTATTTTATTACTGCTGCTGCTGCTGTTCGCGTACAAGGAAAGGAGAAAAGGGGCAGCGAGATAGGGTTTAAATATAATTGAGGTTGAGTTTATTACAGAAATGTGGTGTAGCTCAGGTGGTTAACGCGTGTACGTGTGTGGGGAGTGGCTCAGGTTCGAACCTCGGCAAAGGCACACATTTTTTGGAATTAAACTGGAATATAGGAAGGAGGGATTGGGCCAAGGCTGTTGGGCTGGACATGGGCTTGGGCCAGATCTTTGGGCCGAAAAAAATTAAGGGAAAGGGGTTTGGTTATGGTTTGGTTTGGGTTGGTTTTAGAGATGATAAGAAAAAAAATGTATCTATAAAATCTGAATTTTTTTTTTATTTATATTATTATTATTATTATCATTATTAAAAAAAATATATATATATATATATATATATATATATATAATAAAAAAGTGACGGATGTCACAGATACAAAACTAGAATTGATTGGTCTCACTTGGTCCAGAAAGCAACGTACTAGCCACCTTTTATAGGAGATACAAGCCAAGCTCCAAAAAGGAAAGGAGCGTCACAACGGTTAAGACTCGCAATCCATGGTAGATGACTAATAGCTAGCAAATGGCACCAAACAACAAAACAATGATCTACAAAGTAGCTGGAGCTTTTAATAAAATGACCAAAATGAGCATAATTAAAAGCTTGTAAAGAAGGTTTTTATTTTATTTTTAAAATAGAATGAGTATTTGTGTCATTTACTAATTAAAAACTTGTAGCTAGTAGAGTTTTTTCTTAAACGTTAGTACTAGTAGCTTTTCACTATAAAGTTTTTTCTCCTAACCTAAAAGCTTCGAGCTCCTTCAATCAAACAAGGTTTTTTATTGACTATAAGCATTTTCTTAAAAGCTTGAAGCTCCTAAAAGCTCTTAAAAGTTTCTTGCGAAAGATACCCGAAACCTACAAATGCCAATTGTAGTGGAATACAATAGCATATAAAAAAGAAAGTTAATAAAGAGAAGGAAAAGACCAGCACGTATATTAACTTACGAGGGAGGGACAATAAAGGACCTTGAAATTTTGAGAAACTTGAATCCTTACCCATGAACACCGTGAAATTCAAAGAAGATTGGAAACCAAAATGCAACATTAGAGCAAATTTGGCTCTGATACCATGTAAAAAGATTGAATGGTATTATTAATTTAGTATAAATCAAAGCTAAATGGCCAATATTACACAGAGAAGATGAATTGAAAGATGCAACTCGACAAGAAAAGCTTGATACAAAACTAGAATTGATTGGTCTCACTTGGTCCAGAAAGCAACGTACTAGCCACCTTTTATAGGAGATACAAGCCAAGCTCCAAAAAGGAAAGGAGCGTCACAACGGTTAAGACTCGCAATCCATGGTAGATGACTAATAGCTAGCAAATGGCACCAAACAACAAAACAATGATCTACAAGGAACGATGACAACAGCCCACCCACCAAATGGCAGGGCTCAAAAGACTAGCAAAATCATAATTATAAGAGAAACATGATAGAGAATAAAAGATAAGGAAAAAAGGTGTTTGGTTATATATGAATTTCGAAATGCATAGTTTTTTAACATATATATGTAAGATGATGAAATCGATCATTGATATATAAAAACAGATAACATGTTATTTTGTTTAATTTCTTGTAACCACGTTCGGTACCAATTTTTTTCATAAATGGTACTTGACAACTGAAGTCCTTGTTGAAACAAATAGGAATCTTAAATGCAACAAAACATAATAATATTACAAATCAAACAATTTCACAAATTTACTCCTAACAGATTGGAAGTGGGGCCCCATTCCAGCCTTGAACACATTCCAACAACGGATCGATTATCTGACCCTTTGACATTGCAGTAAACACCTTGTCAAACTCTTCCCCTGGTGACGTCACCTTCTCTCCAGTCAAATACACTCCTCCAAGCTCCTCCCTAACGAACCGGTACAACGGGTACGATCTACACGCCTTGATCCTGTTCGGGATCGACAATGTACCGTTCTCGAATGCGGTCCTCACGCCCTCGACTTCTTTCGGCAAAATCGCCTTCAATTCGTCTTCAAATGCCGCGATCTTTTGGAAGATGGATGTGTTTACGTTCTTCTCGGTCTCACCGTTGGTTAACGCGTGGTCGATGAGGACTTGTCTTAGCTTTTGCATTAATGGGTATGTGGCGAGGCATGGGTCGTCTATGTAGGCGAAAACGTACTCGCGGTCGACTACACGAAGCAAGTCCTTTTCGCAGAATCTTGATGGGTGGAGCTCGTTGTTGAGGCCCATGGTTAGGACCTTTTTAGCCACTTGGCTTACGGTGTTCTTTACTGTTGACTTCATGTTCTCTTCCAAATGCCTCAAGTCAATAGATTGGCATAGAGCTACCAAGTATGTTGATGACATCAGTTTTAGTATCTCCACTGCTTCCGCGGTCTTTCGTGCCGAAATTAATCCCAATGAGTTTACGTCTTGGTTGTGTTGTTCCGCGCTTTGGACATGGTTTGTAACCGGATTGGCAAGAAACTGGAGCTCGGAACAGTACGAAGCCATTGCGATTTCTCCACCTTTGAACCCGTAGTCCAAACTTGGATTACGCCCGCCCGAGAGATTCGAAGGTAACCCATTGTTGTAGAAGTCGTTTACAAGCTCGGAGAATTGGGCGAACATGAGTTTTCCAATAGCCGCGATAGCCAAACGAGTGTTGTCCATTGAAACACCAATAGGGGTTCCTTGGAAGTTGCCACCGTGTAAGGCTTTGTTTCTTGACACGTCGATCAACGGGTTGTCGTTGACGGAGTTGATTTCGCGTTCGATCATTTTGGTGGCGGAGCGAATGACTTCGATTTGTGGGCCGAGCCATTGGGGCGATGTGCGGAGGGCGTATCGGTCCTGTTTGGGCTTTTGTAAGGGGTCCATTTCGTGGACCTTTTTGGCGGCTTTAACGTAATCACTACCATCTAAAATGTACTCCATGATGGCTGCGGCCTCGATTTGACCCGGGTGATGCTTTAGTTTGTGCGTCAAGTGGTCCGTAAACTCTGGCTTCCCCTGCATAACTTCCGCGAAAATAGCAGATAACACTTCCGACAACAATGCAAGCACATTAGCTTCGAAAAGGACCATCGAAGCCATCCCGGATCCAACCGCGGTGCCGTTAACTAATGCCAGCCCTTCTTTAGGCTGCAATTCGAAAAAGCCGCCTTCAACACCGGCTTTAGTGAATGCTTCTCCGGCATTAAGGATTTCACCGGTGGGACCAACGGCTTTGGAGTTGGGGCGACCGGTGAGGAGGCCGGCGATGTAGGATAAGGGAACAAGGTCACCGGAGGCAGTGATGGTACCACGAAGAGGCAAACAAGGGGTAATATTATTGTTGAGCAGTTTAGTGATGGCTTCCAAGATCTCGAATCGGATGCCGGAGTAACCCTGGAGGAGGGTGTTGATCCTCACCAACATAGCGGCCCTTGTGGCGGAATGTGGCAGTGTGTGGCTTGATTCCGTCCCGTTGCCGAATATTCCGGCATTCAAGAATCTGCAACCCAATCATATTTTCTCGTTAGATTTTAATTATTAAAAAAATAAATATCCTTAAGTAAATTCAAAATAACACTAGACCACAAGAATATATGCAATTATTATACTTTTGATACCTATTATTTACTGACGTGTGAAACAAATTCTTTAACCGTAAATTTCCCCCGACAAGATTTAACATCAATTTTGGTAAATTGTTAACCAATGATTACAAATTCATAAAATATTGTATTTAACATTTCAAAAGAAAATATATTCATAGTCTACACCTTTACATGAACAACTTCATATTATAAGTCTATTGATCTATTCAAACCTTATTTATAGATATATAAATATTATACTCGGTTTGATGATTAATTATTCAATAGACAAAAACCCATAATAATAATAATAATAATAATAATAATAATAATAATAATAATAATAATAATAATAATAATAATAATAATAATAATAATAATAATAATAATAATAATAATAATAATAAGAGTTAAGTTCACGTACAAATAGGCTTTATCGTACGAACAGTACGAACTGAAGTAAAAAACACGCGGTGGCATTTCTGTAAATATTGGAAACTTTATATAACTAGAGAAATTATATAATTACTCTAGTTATATAACTAGCATAACTACTCTAGCGTAATTATATAACTAGAGTAATTATAAAATTACTCTAAAGTAATTATATAGCGTAGTTATATAACTAGAGTAATTATATAATTACTCTAGGGTAATTACACTAGAGTAATTATAGGTGGTCATTATTTACGAAAATGCCACCGCCACTTTTTTTTTGTTCCCTTCGGTTCGGTTCGTACTGTTCGCACGATAATTTTGTTTGTATTTGATCTTTTGTAATAATAATAATAATAATAATAATAATAATAATAATAATAATAATAATAATAATAATTACCTGATGAGCTCCTTTTGGAGAGCACCACCATTCTTAGTTCTCCGATGAGACGTAGCACCAAAACCAGTAGTAACACCATAACTATCCGTCCCTTTATTCATACTCTCCATCACCCAATCACTACTCGCCTTCACCCCTTCCCTCGCCGCCTCCGACAGCTCCACCTTCACGGCGGCTCCGTCATTAGCCGCCGCGATCCCCGCCACCTGAGACACCGTCAATGTCTCTCCACCAAGCTTCACCACCGGCTTCCTGAACTCCGCCACCATCTTCTTCACCTCATCCAGGTGGCTCCCGGTCAACGCCTCCGCCGCCACTCCCCAGTTCAATGGATCCTTCATGCATAACTCATGCACGTGATTACCGTTCTCCATTATATATAGTTATAATAACTTTTATAAAAGAACGAATAATAAAAAGATAATGTGAATATTGTTAAGAGACTAGAATTAAGCAAACTCTATATACGTGAATGTAAATGAGACTGCTGATTTGTTATGGTTGGTTTAAATTGTTTATATAGAGGGTGTGGTGTGTATGAAATAATGGAAATATTGTAATAATATGAATAAGGAGAGGTGGTTGTGAATGGGTGGGTAGGTGGGAAAAGACAAGGAACAACGAAGGAAGGTGGTAGGTTGGGTTTTATATTTAATCTCAGCCGTCTGATCTCGTTAATGTTTTATCAACGGTGGAGATGTGGCTGACGTGGGCAGGCAGACCGGACTAAAACACACTAGTCGTAGTAGGTGAGTTCAATTTTATTTATTCTTTTAAATCAAGAAAAAGATGGTTGTTATACAACAAATTGTTGTTATCTCATTTGTTTCAAAACAAGGGTACCATAAGATCGGGTGTATTGTAGTGTGAAAATAGGCGTGAAACGGGGAAAACGCTTTAAAACACTAGGGCACTCCGCCTCCGCCTCTGGGCGTTTTGGTCATAACGTTGAATAATTAACGCCGTGGAATTTGTATTTGATCGAAAGAGAGTTGGATTAATCTTTGTGAGACATTTGGAGTGGGGAGGTGGAATTCCACCCCTACTACACACGATCTAAGTAGTAGGGATGAGCTCGGGACGGTATCAGTACCAACCGATACCGATACCGAAAACACCCTAAACCCAATACGAACACATACGGTACGGTATCTAATATACCGAAACCGAAAACCTCTAATTGTGGGTACCGATACCGATACCGATACCGAACACCCTCGATTCGGTATCTGTTCGGTACGAGATCAGAATCGAGACGGAATCGGTATTCGGCTCTATGTGCTCATCCCTACTAGTATAATTTTTTTTACGCACATTTTATGGAAGAGAATGGCAATTTTAGTCTCCATTTAAATACCAATTTCAATCACTTAGAAGTTAGAAAAAAGAGAATTTCATGTAGTTGTTTAATAAAATAAAACCAAATTTCTTAAAATGGAAATATACGGTATTCTTTCCTACATGCCTTGTCATAGTTTTTTAGCATAATAAAAATAAATTATCAAGAATGTCGTAGTGAAATTAAGCTCAAACAGTTGAGACAAGGAATGTTTGTAATTGTGATTGTATTACTAATAGCATTACAAGTGGGTATATATTATTATTGTATAAATTTGTTATGATTACATGACATATCATTAACTATAGAGTAATAACAATGTTGTCTAATACAAATGAATGAACTCGCATAGGGTTAATAACAATTTTTACATGAAACAAAAGAAAGAGAAATGATAATAGGTAAATAGTCTGAATTCGAAAATGAATAACTCACCCAGCCCTTTTTCAAAAGCTCATAGGCCACCTTGTTTACTATTGAGTAATTTTTTTCACTTTATTATGATAATCATTTTCTCTAGCATCAAGTAATGATATGCTGTAATTTTATCAATATAATTATGTCTTATATGCACTATGTATAATAGTACTTAAACTTTAACACTTGAGTTTAAAGATTGCATTTTAGCCATGTATACACTTGCATATATCTATTAAGCTTCGTTTATTAATGTAAGGTATATTTTGTTTTGTTAGGAAATTTATACAGTTCTTGATTCAAATATGAACTGAAGACGTCGGTATGGATTGCAAGTATGAAGACGTCAAACTATTTTAAATCACTTTCATCTTTAGACATATATGTATTTATGTGATTTTGAAACTTCTGTAATTGTGTACTTGGAAGCTTTTGTAATTTTATATGTTTGGGTTAATTTATATTGGCTTTAATTTTTTTTGTATATTTCATTTTTAGTAATATATATTGGTAATTTTATTGAGAAATTTTAATAATATTACCTAGACTACACAAAAAAAAAAAAAAAAAAAAAAAAAAAAAAAAAAAAAAAAAAAAAAAACACTTAAATATCAAAAGATGTGGTTCCATACCCACATCTTAAACAATTTGGTTGTCAAATTTGAAAGGCCAAAAGATGTGGTTTCATGCCAAAAGATGTGGTTCCTTTGTACCCGCATCAATTGACCTAAATAAAAGCTTCTGGGCAAATATGTACTAGTGGGAGAGCGAACCATATGGATTAATCATTTGTTTTATATTTATATACTTCCATAATATAATTCATTTAAAAGGTAAAGATGAAATTTAAGAATAAAAAAATTGTCTGAATTCTTCTTCGGCTAAATATGTTACTAGTTTGATATGTTCCAAGCACAACTGTTTGAACTATTCGTGAAAATAGGTTACTCCAAAAGCTGTTTTGATAGGTTACAACTCTCGTTTAAAAATGAAAATATTAAAGGTCTTCTTGGACTATAGAAGTTGTCAATAGGCAAAACCTTATCACTTCCCGTGTGATTTAAATATTCATTTATTGTATAACAACAATCATATTTACGTGCTAGTGACATGGCATCAACATTTTTACTTTTTAGTGAAAGTCCGAATTGAATTCTTCTTCTGCCAAATATTTTACTAGTATTATATGTTCCCAGTACAATAATAAGAAATTGAAAATATGAAACAATAACAGGTCTACTTAGGTTATAGAAGTTGTCAACAGGCAAAACATAATCACTTCATATGTGTGATTTAATAAATATTCATTTCTTGTATGAAACCGGTTTTTTAGTTTCTATAACTAAAGCAAGAAACTTCAATTTCCTAAAGAATCAAATAATCTTCTTCTTTTTTTTCATTTTATGCTAGAATGACCATGTCAACAAATACCAGAAAACGAATACGATGAATGATGGTAATAGGGAAGAAGCCAGATGATAGCATGTTAGTGGTGGCTAGGGCACATGATAGCATTGTAAGTTGTTAACCCTCTCAATCTATATATTGCATGCTACATGAAATTAAAGATAAAATTACACTTTGTATCCTTAATGTATCACATTATAAAACATGTCCTTTATTTTATTTTTTTTGCATTTTATGTCCAAATTTTCGTTTTTTGTTGCATATTGTGTCCTTTCTAACTAACCGAGTTTAAAATCTCAGTTAACCTCATTCCACCCAAGGGTATTATTGTCCATTCACGTCAAAATTGCTATAAAACCCCTTTTTAACACCAGATGCTTTCACAACCCTCAAACACACTATCTTCCCCCAATTCGATCCCTTGTCACAACAAACCCGACTTTAGATGAATACTTACGAACCCTGAAAATCCAGGTCGTCGGTCACCCGCGTATTTTTTTTTTTAAATTTCTGAACTAATTTGGTTTAAAACTGAATATCTTAGTTTGATGATTTGAAAAAGAAAGGGATGGCGGATTCTGTGTTAAATTTAAAGAATGTGTTGGTGGTGTCTCTAGCGATGAATATGTGTTTTAATGGCGTTTGGATTCTGTGTTAAAATAAGGTACAAAGATGATGAAGAAACCCTAGCAAGTAAATGGAGTGGTAGCTGGAAGGAGAAGATTCATTTTAATGGTGTTTGGTTTTTTATGGAGAAAAAGAGAATAATAATAATAGAAGAAGAGAGCAGCAGCAAGAGTAGTCAGATACTGGCAACGACGTCGTCTGGTGGTCTTTCTGCTCCTTTCGTTACAGATTAAAGCTTACCTTTTCGTTGCAACCAATGAACCGACAGCCTGGATTTTTAGGGGTCCATGAAGTACGAATTACAGCCTCCCTACCACACCAACATTGCACCATTGGGTCGATTAGGGCTTCAATTGGGTCGATTAGGGTTTCAAATGGGTCGATCTAAGTGCACAGGTATGATATAATAGGGAAATATGATTTTTGACGTGAATGGACAATAGTACCCCTGGGTGGAATGAGGTTAACTGGGATTTTAAACTTAGTTAGTTAGAAAGGACACAATATGCAACAAAAAACGAAATTTTGGACATAAAATGCAAAAATAAAATAAAAATAAATAACACGTTTCATAATTTCAGTGATACATTAAAGACACAAATTATAATTTTATCTATATAAAAAGAAAATCATAAACCTAGAAAAATACAGACTAGCTAGTCAAGACAAATGAATTCATAGAGAGTTATGACTATTTATTTTTTTTTTTTATCGGCTAAGTACCCTCTCCTATTTATTCACCTAGTGGGGGAGGGTCAAACCCTTGATCTTCTCTTTACTATACAACCCCACACCACTCCACATGGGTGGGTGGTAGAGAGTTATGACTATTAATTAGTCATTTTTTGCCCTCTCCTCTCAATTATTTATCCTAAAAATGCTGTTAGGTGGCTCAAATTTGACATCAAAACAAAAGTTACCAAACAATTGACAAACGTCACTAAAAAGTTAAGAACCAAGTATGTGATGGCTTCTTACATGTATTAAATGTTTCATTATATAAGACTAAATTTTGCTATATGACAAACAACAAGTTTAATTCTTTATAGAGTAAACTGCCATTTTCGTCTTTGAGGTTTGGCACTTTTTGTCAGTTTCATCCAAAAGATTTTTTTTTCTCAACTGGCTCCACTAGTTTTCAAATTCTTGCTGGTTTCGTCCAAGAGCCTAACTCCGTTAGTCAATCTCAATTAACTGAGGGGTGAAGTTGTCAATTCAAATATTATCTGTATTATAATAATAATAATAATAATAATAATAATAATAATGATAATAAATAAATAAAAAATACAAAAGTCTTCTTCTAACCCGCCGACGGCTATTCCAAAACTCTCCTCCAGTCCACCCTCACTTTCTCTCTCTAAACCCTTTCTCTCTCTAGATCCCACCTTTTTCTTCATATTATTGCTCCGATTACAGTTGCTACAGAAGCTTGTTTATCTTCAATTAGGATCGAGAAACGAACGGACAGGATCTAGAGTGAGAGAGAAACGTGTCTCCGATAGGATCTAGAGTGAGAAACGATGGCGTTATCAGGTATGAGAGGCTTGTCGGTTTTCATCTCCGACGTCCGTAATTGCCGGAATAAAGAACAGGAACGTCTTCGTGTTGATAAAGAGAGAGAGAGGTCCGCCTTCGTGTTGATAAAGAGAGAGAGAGGTCCCCCACTCCTAAACCACTACAAGCAAGTGAATTAGACCGGTGGTCTCCGGTGGTCCACGGAGGAGCCAAGGCGGAGCTCCGGCGGCACGACGGCCAAACAACACCAACACCACCCATCTTATACCCTTTACCCAACCTTATTATAGAGAAAAAGGACCAGATCTAGAGAGATAAAGAGAAGGAAAGAAAAGAGAATCGTAGAGAGAGAGAGAGAGAGAAGAGACGCAGAAGAGAGAGAGACAGACGGAGGAGGAAGACGAAGAGAGAGAGAGGTCCGCCTTCGGCGGTGGCAGGAGCCATCGGCTCCTCTTCTTCCGATGGGTTTTCTGGTAGGGTTTAAAGAGAGAGAGAGGGTCCGGGTCAGGTTTGTTATTGAAGCTGATGGTGATGGTGTGTTGAAAAAGATGATGAAGGTGATGGTGGTGTGATGATGATGGTGGGTTGAAGACTTGAAGAAGATGATGAATGTGGTGGGTTGAAGAAGAGACAGAGAGAGGTAGAGGAGAGAGAGTAAAGAGAGAGAGAGGTAGAAGTTAAGAGAGAAAGAGAGTTAAATAAAGATTTTATTTATTAAACATATAAAATATAAGGGTATTTTAGTCTTTTTACAAAAAGTTAACAAAAAAATGGATGGAGTTAACGAGTTGGACGAAACCAGCAAGAATTTGAAAACTAGTGGAGCCAGTTGAGAAAAAAAAATCTTTTGGATGAAACTGGCAAAAAGTGCCAAACCTCAGGGACGAAAATGGCAGTTTACTCTTCTTTATATCACATTTGTATATTATAAAACGACATTTTTTCTACTCACACAAAATTATTGCTTCGTTTGTAATGATCCCTATATAATGTAGTATTGTAGTTAATCAATTGCCAATTGGTGTGTGCTTCATTTCTATTTTGGCCAACTTCTGATGACTTTTGACTTTTGACAAACGTATGGATCAATTCAAGTGAAAGTCAAGGATTTACAGGATTTGATTGGTTGTTTCCGAGAAATACTTTGCTATCTTAAATAATAGGCATGTGCATGACGTGCATTCTAAAGGTTAAACCCAATTTACTTATTATTTTAGAGAATTCAATCTCCTTAAATCTATATTACTATATTAAAGAAAGTCGACAGATACATACATAATTTCATCATCATTTTAAAATGGTATCCCAAGAACCTCAAGTGTAATCCCCAAATTTTACCTCATTTCTTCAATTTATACCTTGTGTACTACTTTTGATAACAATTATACAAAATAATAATGCTAACTCTTTCCTTATCACTGATTTTGAAACCGTTAATTGATTCCACCTTTCAATGCATTGTCTCTTCCACATCCTCTAATTAATTCTCAGTTCGTTTTTATAAGAACTCACATACAGGAAAGTGTAGCCATTGCTCTGGATCTTATTCGATTCTTCTATTCCTCACCAAATTCTCCATTACAATTGCAGGTATATGCCTTTCATTCTTACTTCCCAAATAATTAAATAACGGTTTCAACTTGGAAAGGTTACTAGCATATGTTGGTCGGTGAATAGGTCATGTTATCCCTCAAAAGAACTCCTTCCGCATGCTGGTCTAGACGGTGTTGTCATTACGCGCGTTATTATCTTTAGGTAACCGACTTTCAAAGTGTAAAAGCTTTTGATTTTTTGTAATCGTATCATACTCAAAAAACCAATCTGCTGTTCTAACTTCATTGTCGTTTTAAAGTATTTGCTTTTTCTGGGTAGTTGGCCTTTGTGCTCTTCTACCAATTAATTATATGGGTGGTTAGATAGATATTTATCTTTTTGACCTCAGAAACCAGCATTTGGAATCATTCAGTATTTCAAATGTCAATGATGGACCGAAAAGGTGAGTGTTTACTATATCTTGATTCTTAAACCAATCTATTGTATTTAAGGCTTTGCTTGCACCGTAGATTCTGGACTGCTAAATGGAATCTTTGAAAATCATACAAGCTTTTGTACATTGTTGCTTTCGAAACTGTTTTGTTAACATCACATTATCACCTTTATTGGGATATATGTTTAGTTTAAAGTAAACAAATCAAAATTTCAAGGACTGTCAGATTAACATTGTTTGAAATATGGGTAATGCAAGGATTGTTTCAGGTAAAAACACAAACAAAAGTATATGTTGGCTTTTACTGTCAACACATGTGTATGCAAATGAGGTGTTTGATTGGATGCTTGACTGTTATGCTTGAGAACAAAGCGATGATGCATTGCTGAGCTTGAAGGGCTATGATGGTTTCTTGAGCCCTTTTTTGTGAATATCATTGCGAACTGTGCATGTAAGTTATTCGACGAAATGGTTTTCGTGTATAGGTCAGTTTCAAAGGCTATCTTAATTTCCTAGACTTCTATTGTCAATACATGTTGGCTTAGAAATTGTGCACCTGAGATGTTTGATGAAGTGTTTGAGGCTGTGATGATCTAATTTTGGAGTTGGAAAAGTCTTATAGAGCTTCTCCATCGCTTGGTAAGGCAAAATTAGAGATTGGCGAAGTGCGGGAGTGAATAAAGTGATCTTAATCCTCTGTTTCCTACTCTACACACTGCAATCTCTAGATTTGCAACCGTGGCAGGTAGTGTTCTTGGTCTGTGTGTGTAAAGTTGAGTGTTGATGGTGCCATATTCTTGGCGTGACAAGTGATATGCTTTACAACAGTCCACTACCTACGGTTCTGAGCCTTCTTTACAACAACCCACTACCGATCGTGACTTATCATAATTCATGTGTTCATAAACGACATAGTACCCAAGTCGCGCACATGTTACTATTCATGTGTAAACCATGTTGGACTAATACTACGAAACGTATAACTCATCCCGAGTCATATCTCGTCTCGTAAACCGAATAAATGTAATTGTCTTGTATAATTATTTTCGAAAAATATACATTGCGAAAATATCATATAGTTATTAAAATCCGTTTAATAACATTTGTTATTTATTTTCCTAAGACCTATTGTTTTAAGGGTTTCAAAACATTATTCTACATTAAATTGTTCCCGGAGTTCAAACGTTTATGAATCCGACCAACAAACATTATTTAATTATCAAGAACCTTTGAAAATCGACACATTTGATGCTCGATGAATACTTTTTATTGGTTTTGAAAATGTTGTCCAAGACTTAACATTATTGTTACAATAAATCAATTGTCGAAAACGTTTTGATTTTACATAACATACACTTGTCAAGACACCGGGAAAAAGTTATTTATAAAAATAAGTAACAACATCGATTCGATACATTTTTATTTTTATAAAAAAATTGGGCAGAGTTTTCCCTGTTTTTGTACAAACCAGACAACAACTGTTGTCTACAATTTTCCCAAAATCAATTTCCAAACACAAGACCACAATCTATTTCCGCAATTTCCATAAATGAGATTTTATACATTTTGACAACCTTTATAAATTTACATATTTATACAGCTATATAGTCCAACATCAACACAAAGTCACGCTTTATATACGATGTTAATATTCATACATCTCGTTTATTATTTATTCGGTTCGTTCGCGAGTTAAACCGTTTGTTATTTTGATTCCTTTCGTGCTTCCTATTTATAAATATATATATTTATAAACGAAATCAATAATAAATGGGAACAAATTATATCGAATTTACGCGTGTGTCTCGCTCTACGAGTTGACTAAGTTTACCGAATGTTCGACCAACTCATCTGCGCGTTTGACCGGGGTTGACCAGATCTGACCTCATTGACTATGTTTGACCTGACCCAAAACCTGACTCGGGTTTGACCAGAGCTGACTCGGGTTTGACCAGATCTGACTCGGGTTTGACCAGATCTGAAATGAACCATCTTGACCCGAGACCTAATCTGACCCGAGCACCAAAAGCAAATCCGCAACGTAACTCGAGCACAACACAAAATCTGACCCGACCTGCCACGAGCCACGCGAATAATCACCACCCAAACAGTCACCACTGAGAACCACCATCCTCGGCCACCATAACCGGTCGGGTCACCACCTGGAACCACCACGTCGTCGGACCACCACCTGACTTGGACCCTTGAACCTATCAGATCTGGAACAACCCGTCACCCCTGAACACGAACGACCACCAACAAATGACACAACCATCACCATCTTCGTCTAGCTCAACCACCGAACCCTTGAAACAACAATCACCTCAACAGGCCTGTGACTTATCCACGAACCACCTCCTCCGGACCATCACCTAACCACCTATCGGACTACCACCTGAAACCAACCAACATCCACCACCATCGTCTTCTGGTCAGCCGCCATCACAACCAACCCAAAAACCCACCTAACCACCTGTTGTTCCTGCTCGTTTTTCGGGCCTAAGACCTGCGGCGCTACCATGTAACACCCCAAAAACCCACTTCGTTTAAAGACATTAATAGGCGGGATTAATATATATGATATTGAGTTAAGAGATTATAACTTGGAGGGTGGAATATGTCAATTAGCCAAAGTCCATAATTAAAATTGTGAAATATAATAAAAACACACATCTAGTGTGTGTTTTGGTCGACATCAGGGAAGAGGAGAAGGGCTTCAACCTTAATCCAACTACCAAGCTCAATCTAGCAAGAATACAAAGGGGAAATCGATGCATTAACTAGAAATGGACCATTTAAGGTCGATTGAACCCAAAGGATGTGGATCATGTCAAGATAGGCTCAAGCATGGAAGGTTAATGGATCATGAAGAGGCAAAGAAACAAACAAGAACATGAGGACTTGAGGTAAGTGATTGACGAACTAAACTCTTAGTTTAGTAAATGCATGTTTATGTATTAATTTAGAATGGGAAACAAGAATGAAATGGTAATTTATAGTGAGACAAGTGAATTGATATTGTTAGTGAACAAGCATAGTTCACCATACGATAATGAAGGTAGTTGGGATAAATGAGTAGAGGATATTTGCCCAGACTAGAGGATAGTCCAGACCAGAGGAAGAATGAGTAGAGGATATTTGCCCAGACCAGAGGAAGAATGAGCAGAGGATATTTGCTTAGACAAGAAGATAGTCCAGACCAGAGGAAGAATGAGCATAGGATATTTTATCTGACCAGAGGATAGTCCAGACCAGAGGAAGAATGAGCAGAGGATATTTGCTCAGACCAGAGGATAGTTTAGACCAGAGGAAGAATGAACAGAGGATATTTTCTCAGACTTGCAAGGCTTGTTAGAATTCAATTTTCTTTTATTCAACTTGTTTAACCGTGTAAAGGGTTTGTTGATGTGCAACCCTAGGTGTGCGCTACTTTGGAGCCGGATGGAGGATCAAGCTATTCTGAATAACCGAACACGCTTGACCCTTTTTGTGATGAGGATGGTAATATAGATTAAGGTATGTACGTACGAAGGCATGGAAGTTAGAGGTGAGGATTTGGAAGTCAGATTCAAACTTCCAAAACCGAGCAATTTAAATGTTATTTTCGTCATCCGATGCATGCTTTCAAAACACACATTTAAATCGCGTTAACTGAATCGGTCGTGCTATCCTTCATTTAAACGACTCGTTTACTTTCGAAACTTAACAAATGACGTTATTTATAAGAACTAATTATTCCGAAAGCTCAATTACGGTTAAATCCACGCATTTTGACGTCCGGTTCCCACGTCAGTTCCTCTCTGTGTTCTCCAAAACGCTGCGTTTTTACCATTTTTCGCGCCGATTTCACATCCGATCACGTCAATAGCAAAAACGTGTCGTATTTACATAGAATAACCTTATGTTAGTCCAGTTTGACGAATTTTAACTGATGTCAGTTCGTTAACGTTATTTACGCGAAGTCTTTCTTTAAAGGCATCAAGGCTTCTACGAACTTTGAGAAGGACATCGTAGGACTCGTAACAGCTCAACTAACTATAATTAACCTTAAACCATGTTAATTACTTCGAAAACATGATTAGAATCACGTTAATCGTTGTACGGAATTTGCTGGTTGTCACACCATTGAAGGTGCATTGGCCGAAAAAGGAAGAGGAAGGGGTAGGGTGGTGGTTTCGGTGATGGTGGGCGGAAAAAGAGGGAGAGATGCGAGAGGGAGAGGAGTAGGGAGGAAGGTGCTCAAAGTGGAAAGTCAACTTCCATGGATCTTGGTGAGATTAAGGTCTTGCAATAATTTTTCTTAGTCCTAGGTGTGATGCCAAATCTAATCCAAGTGATTAATCATTCCTTCTTGTCAGAAGTGAAAGGTTTTGCATATGATTAGATTGATACATACCTAAATTAGGTGAAATTACAGGAGATCTTATATTGATTTTTGGAAAACAAGAATGATTATGTTTGGGGGATGGGGGTTGCGACGGACATTAATGAACACGAAAAAGTGTTCATGAACACAAACAAACATAAGGAAGTGTTCGTGTTCGTTTGTTAAGAAAACACTCGTGTTCGTGTTCATTTGTTAATTTTGTTCACGAACGCACACGAACATTAATGAACACAAACAAGTGTTCATGAACACAAACAAACACAAGGAAGTGTTCATGAGCGGAAACAAACACAAACGGACATATATTAACTTTTGAATAAGATCGAATTCACATACGTTAACACATTAGCTAGATCCACTCAAAATATAACATAATTGTCTAAACATACTTAGTACCTAACATAATATTAGTAAACATAATTAAGTAGTGTCTCAAAAAACTAATTTCGCATTAGAGGTGGATGGAGAAGGGCGTTGGAGGTGGAGAGCATCGACGCTAGAATGTGGGAACTTATAATGAGTTTGGATACAAAAAATGTTTATTGATCTCATATAGTCATATATTTACGTCACATGTATTATTAATTTGGGTAAAATAAATAAAAATAAAATAATATAAAAAATTATAAAAATTAAAAACCCTAATAAACTATCGAACACAAACGAATACGTTACCGAATGTTCACAAACATAAACGAACGAACGCGACCTATGTTCATGCTTGTTCGTTTAACTAAACAGTTAAATGAATGAATTTTTTGTTTATATTTGTTCATTTATTAGACAAACGATCTTTCCCTCAATCGTTTCATAAACTACTTGTTAAAAGTTTAGTTTGTTTGCGAACTTAGGTTTATTTGAGTGTACCTGTGAAGGATTGGTACATTTTAAGACTATCCGGAGTGGGGGGGGGGAGGGGGATGAAGCGCCATGTGGCACTTGTGGGACCTTTGGGGGTAGGGGTGAGCATTTCGTGGTTCGGACCCACAAGAACCTTGAACCCGACCTACGAGAACCTTGGACCCGAACCTTTTTAAATATATGGGTCGGTTTCCGGTTCTAGATTTATATGAATTATCGGTTCCGGGTCGGGTCGGTTCCAAACCCACGGTTCTAATATAAGAACCACAAGAACCGTTTGTATTTTAATTAAAAAAATATATATGTATTTTTTAGTCTTTTCAGTATTTGTTTTTACGTTTTATTCGAATCGATTTCATGTAATGTTAATACAATATTAAAAATATTATTTATAATAAAAACAATGTATTTTTCTTGAAATATTTTTCGGCTTAATGGATATACATAGATGTGATAAATTATATAATATATATATTATATCCAAATTTGAAGTAAATATTTATATATATCGCTCTGATGTGTGTGTGTGTTTATTTATTAGGTATACATAATAGATTCACATAATGTTTCTATTGATGAGAATGACAAAATTGTTACGAAAACATAAGTCGGGAAACGAAAAATGACTTAAAAAAAACTCATGGGCTATTGTTAGACTGTCCGTTGTGGAAGCGCGAGTAGCACGACGCGAACGAGGTTTCAGCGCCCATGCTCACCCCAGCCACAACAGCCCCACGCGAACAGTCCCGGCGCGAGCACAAACGATGGTGATCGCGTGGGTTAACGGGAAAAGTGACATTTGGTCGCGTCGTTGCTCGCCTCCAGCCACAACGGGGTCAAGTGACCAGATTACTTGATAGTCACGTCGGTGGCTTGCGCACGTTCGCTCGCGCGTCCACAACGGATGGCCATAGAACCATATGGAGGAATTCTTTTACAAGCATGGTAAAAGAATAGGAATATGTAAATCCTCTAATTGTGGCTATTGCATTAAAGGGTTCTAGAGGGTCAGACCCTTTTACCCGACCCATCAGAACCTTTAGAACCCGGAACCACATAGCCTTTTAAGGTTCGGTCCGTGGTTCCCAATTTCAACAATAAAAGGGTATACGGTTCTGGTGGGTCCAGGTCGGGTCGGGTCGGTTCCGGACCCTTTGCACAGCCCTATTTGGGGGGGGGGGGGGGAAGTGACATGTGGCATTTCTTTTTTCTTTTTTTTTTTATAAAAAAACTTTCATATATTAAAAACATAATAATAATAATAATAATAAATATTTTTAATTAATAAAAACCTAGAAAAATACAAAAATTAAAAACCTAGAAAATTAAAAATCATAAAAAAAAACCGAAAAAAAAAATTAGAAACTAATGAATGGGAAATTATGATAAATTTGCTCGATAGAACTCTCTTCCCATCTCTGTCCACTTGGACGGGAGAATCATTGAATGGGAAATTAAGATAAATTTGCCCACTAATGAAACCCGCATAACCCGCGTAGTCGGGACAAGGTGAAGGAATGGGTGGACGGTTTGGGATCGGGCGAACCGGTGGTGTATTCGGGTTTGGGACGTACGCGTATGGGTTGTTCGGGTCAAAGCCTCGGTTGTATGGGTTCATTTTTGGTTGAAGAATGATGAGTAGTATGAAGTGTATAAAAAATGGTTGAAGAAGTGTATAAAATTTGTGAATAAATAAGTTAAAGTGGGTGTTTTGTAGTGAAATGGGGGTAATTTATATAATTTTTTTTGACCGTTAAAAACCAACGGCTATATTTTGAATTTTTTTTTTTGACCGTTAAAATGTGCCCACGAATGAGGTCCCGCCACGTGTCCATATCCTTGTGCCCCACGTCAGTGACTTGCCCCCCGCCCCCCCCCCCCCTCCCGCCCCCCTCCACGCCCGCCGGTATGGCGGCGGTGTCCCCCCTTCCCGCCCCCACTCCGGAAAGCCTAAAGTTGACAAAGGTAATTGCCCCTCCTCCCTCACAAGTCACAACCCATCAAACCATGTAAGACTTTTCACATTGACTTGAATCACACGTTTGTCAGAAGTCAAAAATTATAAAAAGTTGACCACTTTATCATATTACGATGTGAGGACAAATTGATTAATAAACAATATAAGTAAAATATAGTGTTCATTAAAAACGTATCACTTGACTTGTGTGTCATGTGGCAAGATTTAAGTGTAAACATGTTGTTTGTCATGTTGTTAATAGCTTACTTAGGGCGGTTTAATTGACAGATTAAGTGCTGAATTATTAAAAAGTCTAAATAGTTAAGAGGTTCTGAATTATTAAGTGTTGAATCATTAATTGTTGTTTTGTTGGACCATTAAAGGTTAGTTTTTTTGTCTCACATTGGTACGAGAAGTAAAAATGAATTCATTCAATGCTTAATGGTTCAGTAACATCCCGAGTCTTAATGGTTCAGCCTTAACCATTCATTAAGACCATGCGTAATGGGAATTATAGGGGCATGAATAAGCATGATAATGCCCCAAACACCATCCCCTTAGGCATTATATGGGCATTATGAGGGTGGGGCATTTCTAGTATAATGTCCAAACAGGATAAAAAATATGGAAAGTAATAATTAAAAAGGACATTAAATGGCTTTAACCATTACACATTTGTTTGAAGAGCATTATAATAATGATGTGGTGGAAAATGCCCCCTAAAGGGCATGAACCATTACTTATGGTCTAAGATGCTGAAACAAACGCACTAAATGAGCTGAGTGCTGAATCATTCAGCACTGAATGATTCAGAGGCTCATTAAGAGCCTTATCAAATAGCCCCTTAGTAGAGGCATATGTCTCTTAAAAGGAAGGTCTAATTTTCAAACTTGATAATAATATAGTATTTTAGAATTATTTGTGTAATGGTATAGGATATATAACATTTGCAATTAAAAAAAAAAAAAGTATACTTTCATAACATTTACAAGTCATAAGAAACCATCATACATTTTCTTCATAATTTTTAAGTCACATATCAATCGTTAGGTAACTCTTGTTTTGATGTAAAAGGTGACCCAACTACCAGCTATTAAAACAATAAAGAGATTTTAAAGAGGAAAAAAGAAAATAAAACGAGTTGCTTTTTAAAATGAAAACAAAAATTAACAAGGCAATGATGTAGTAAGAATTAGAGGTTTTTCATTGAGGAATAAATTTGTCTTTTTATCGTTGTCAGAATTTGAATCTACAGTAACCCGTCAAAAAACCAGCCATGTTTAAATATATAATCGACGGATATCAAAGTGCAGTTGATTGATATGTTACTGACCATACACCATTGGATGTGGCTGAAAAATCACCGCGGATTCCTTAATGATCTATGGACACTTCACGAAGAGTCTTCTGAAGTTCTATGATCGACGCTCGTCTCGCATGATCAGTGACAGTGTGCCACGGGCTCATTTCAGTTAGTAATTATTAGCAATTGTTGTTTTTAATATAAAATGAACAATATAATATTAAAACATATACAATTTCCCGTATTTTTTTAGAGTATCGGATTTAAATAATTCTCACTATCAACCATTGGTCACTATCGGTCCCAACTAAAAAATATGCGTTAGACGTTCCCATCTTTACAGTGGCGCAACATAGTTGGGGCGGGGAGGGGCGACCGACCCCCCCGGATTTTCGCGCAGAACTTTCGATTATATAGTATTTGTATAGAAATTTTTGAAAATATAAGGTTTTGACCCCCCGAAACTAGTGACTTCCGACCCTCCGAACTTTCGGGTCAAGCTTCGCGAGTGCATCTTTCAACATATTGTCACGATTAGTTATATGGGTTTAGTCATGACTCATGAATGTCGTGGGGCTGTTTATTAGAAAATGGTCGTCCACTTACCACTAGTATGCTTAGTCTAGTCTGCCAGCCCACGTAAGCAAAATCTACACCGTTGATAATCATTCACCAAATCCGACGACTGAGATTAAATATTGAAACCATTTACCTACCACTTTCCATTGGTTTTCCTAGTCTTTTTCCACCTACCCACACACCCCCTTGTTCACACACTCACCACCAACCAACTCTTTATATGACACTATATAAACCCATCCATTTATATTACCAATCTCAATTTAAATTCACTCTTCACACACCACATCTTAAGTGTTTAAAAAAAATTGTTTTAGTTTTTGTTTGCATATTATTATTATTATTATTTTTTTACAAAAGTTAGTAAATTACCACATATAATATAATGGAGAACGGTAACCACGTGCATGAGTTATGCATGAAGGATCCATTGAACTGGGGAGTGGCGGCGGAGGCGTTGACCGGGAGCCACCTGGATGAGGTGAAGAAGATGGTGGCGGAGTTTAGGAAGCCGGTGGTGAAGCTTGGTGGAGAGACATTGACGGTGTCTCAGGTGGCGGGGATCGCGGCGGCTAATGACGGTGCCGGCGTGAAGGTGGAGCTGTCGGAGGCGGCGAGGGAAGGGGTGAAGGCGAGTAGTGATTGGGTGATGGAGAGTATGAATAAAGGGACGGATAGTTATGGTGTTACTACTGGTTTTGGTGCTACGTCTCATCGGAGAACTAAGAATGGTGGTGCTCTCCAAAAGGAGCTCATCAGGTAATTATTTTATTTATTTTTTATTTTTTTTAATAAATTATTCATCAAGACGGAGTGTTATAAAGTTATTAAGAAGCTATGAAAAGATCAAGTAATTATGATTTTTTATTTTGTTAAATAATATTTTTAACGTTGATAAAACATCTATTAAATTACTCATGAAAAGGTATTAAAAAGTTTTGAAAACAATGACTGACTAAAAATATTCAGTTGTTCAGGTACAGGCGTAGACAATGAATAAATTTTGAATAATTAAATACAGTTTTTTTTTTTTTTTTTTTTTTTTTTTTTTTTTTTTTTTATTAATTTGTAATTATTTGCTGACTTAAGTTATTGAGAGGAAAAAACAGTTTTACTAGTCTAAAAATGATCTTTTTAATTATGTACTAAAATGAACTTGAATCTAACGGAAAGCTACTATTGGATTGGATTACAGATTTTTGAACGCCGGAATATTCGGCAACGGAACGGAATCAAGCCACACACTGCCACATTCCGCCACAAGGGCCGCCATGTTGGTGAGGATCAACACCCTCCTCCAGGGTTACTCCGGCATCCGATTCGAGATCTTGGAAGCCATCACTAAACTCCTAAACAATAACATTACCCCTTGTTTGCCTCTTCGTGGTACCATCACTGCCTCCGGTGACCTTGTTCCCTTATCCTACATCGCCGGCCTCCTCACCGGTCGCCCCAACTCCAAAGCCGTTGGTCCCACCGGTGAAATCCTTAATGCCGGAGAAGCATTCACTAAAGCCGGTGTCGAAGGCGGCTTTTTCGAATTGCAGCCTAAAGAGGGGCTGGCATTAGTTAACGGCACCGCGGTTGGATCCGGGATGGCTTCGATGGTCCTTTTCGAAGCTAACGTGCTTGCGTTGTTGTCGGAAGTGTTATCGGCTATTTTCGCGGAAGTTATGCAAGGGAAGCCAGAGTTTACGGACCACTTGACACACAAACTAAAGCATCACCCGGGTCAAATCGAGGCCGCAGCCATCATGGAGTACATTTTGGATGGTAGTGATTATGTTAAAGCCGCCAAAAAAGTCCATGAAATGGACCCCTTACAAAAGCCCAAACAGGACCGATACGCCCTTCGCACGTCGCCCCAATGGCTCGGCCCACAAATCGAAGTCATTCGCTCCGCCACCAAAATGATCGAAAGGGAAATTAACTCCGTTAATGACAACCCGTTAATCGACGTGTCAAGAAACAAAGCCTTACACGGTGGCAACTTCCAAGGAACCCCTATTGGTGTTTCAATGGACAACACTCGTTTGGCTATCGCGGCTATTGGAAAACTCATGTTCGCCCAATTCTCCGAGCTTGTTAACGACTTCTACAACAATGGGTTACCTTCAAATCTTTCGGGTGGGCGTAATCCAAGTTTGGACTACGGGTTCAAAGGGGGAGAGATTGCGATGGCTTCGTACTGTTCCGAGCTCCAGTTTCTCGCCAATCCGGTTACAAACCATGTCCAAAGCGCGGAACAACACAACCAAGACGTAAACTCATTGGGATTAATTTCGGCACGAAAGACCGCGGAAGCAGTGGAGATACTAAAACTGATGTCATCAACATACTTGGTAGCTCTATGCCAATCTATTGACTTGAGGCATTTGGAAGAGAACATGAAGTCAACAGTAAAGAACACCGTAAGCCAAGTGGCTAAAAAGGTCCTAACCATGGGCCTCAACAACGAGCTCCACCCATCAAGATTCTGCGAAAAGGACTTGCTTCGCGTAGTCGACCGCGAGTACGTTTTCGCCTACATTGACGACCCATGCCTCGCCACATACCCATTAATGCAAAAGCTAAGACAAGTCCTCGTCGACCACGCGTTAACCAACGGTGAGACCGAGAAGAACGTAAACACATCCATCTTCCAAAAGATCGCGGCATTTGAAGACGAATTGAAGGCGATTTTGCCGAAAGAAGTCGAGGGCGTGAGGACCGCATTCGAGAACGGTACATTGTCGATCCCGAACAGGATCAAGGCGTGTAGATCGTACCCGTTGTACCGGTTCGTTAGGGAGGAGCTTGGAGGAGTGTATTTGACTGGGGAGAAGGTGACGTCACCAGGGGAAGAGTTTGACAAGGTGTTTACCGCAATGTCAAAGGGTCAGATAATCGATCCGTTGTTGGAATGTGTTCAAGGCTGGAATGGGGCCCCACTTCCAATTTGTTAGGTGTAAATTTTATGAATTGTTTTGTTGAATTTAAGATTCATATATGTTGTATTCTATTGTTGTTGTTGTTCATTGTTAAATGTTAATGTCTGAACTAGTACTTGAGTTGTCATTGTATGTTTCTGGTAAAATTGACCTCCCAATAAAAAGGGAAGGGATTTATTAATGAAATCACGGGCTGGCCTACTCATTTATTAATTAAGAAATCTATTATCTATTAATCTATCTATCTATAACGTGGCGTGCAATAGTACCTTCAACCTCTCTATGAAATTGCCACGTGGCATCATAATTGAAAGATTTTAGTGTTTTTGAATTATTTCTTTTTTTAATTAAAAAAAAGATAAACATAAAACCCTAAATTTATCTCTCTATCTCTCAATTCTCAATTACTTAAATTAAATTGAGTTATTTTATAAAAAAATAATTTAAAAACAAATTAAAATTTTTTATCTCTTACGTTCCTCCCATAATTTTTAAACGTTAATATCTTTTATATTCGAGATTTTTTAAATAAAAAAAATTACACCAAATTAACGAGCGTTTTATTATCTTTCCAACGAGTACCATAGTGCTATATAAAAAACAGAGAAAAAAACGACTATTTTTTGTGGGCTTATGTTCATAAAAAAAAAACACAAAGTGTTCAGGTTATTCATTAATCATGTTTTTTCTTTTAAACCAGGTTCTTATCTACGATGTTGAAATTCAGCCAAATCACCATGCTATCATTGGAATTTTACTCTTCTAAAGATGGATAGGTATACTTCATCAAGAGAAGCTAGGAGAAAGAATCGCACAACACTACAACACATGGTGTTACCTTATAGCAAGGTTACTTTTTTATTTATTTAATTACAAGAGTAATAATTATTACTATTAGTATTAGTATTATTAGAATGGTTATATTTTTCAACCCCATCATGAATTCTACATCTATATAAGTCAAAGTCAAATTGTAACATATTTTAAATTACGTGAAGATGATTATATGTTGAAGGTTATCCTTTTAATACTGTATTATGTTTAATATGGTTTATGTTTTTTATTTTTTAACTTTTTAAATAAATGTTTTTTTAACTAAGATTGATTATGTTTAAGTTATTTACTCTTTTTGTGATTTGAGTTTTCTTTTTTTATTATTTTTTATTAAATCATATTAAATTTTTCAACCCCGGGACCTTCCCGGGGTAGTCAGCTAGTTTGGTAATATTTGTAATGGGCTGAAATCATGGGCGGGGCCGTACTCTTCATAAAGTACAAAGTTGTATTTTTTTTCTTAACCTCACTGAGCGGTTGGGACTGGGTAACTACAGGCATAACTGTGAAGCCGGAACCCACCGGGTTTCTCTCTTTATCCCCTCAGAAAACCATACCGCCTACTAAATAAATCAAATAATTAAGCATATAGCTAATTGTAATCAAGTGCCAACTTATTTTCACCTGTCATCATCAAAGGTAAAATCAGCTAACAAAATCTAATACATTCGCGAAATGTACTCTTATAGGATCCGTATTATTTGCATATCTATGGCGTAAATGACCACACAATAGTTTTGTCAATGAATTCACGGGCTGGACCCTACTCATTCTATCTATATTAATTGAAAGACAGTTGAACAGTAGTTTTACAAGATTGGTTAGTGCTGGCGATTGTGAGCCATATCTAATTTGTCACCATTATTGAAAAATTTGGGCCTGCAATAATTGAAGCTTTTGGGCCCTAACTAATGGGCTGCCATTTTTGAAATACTTTAGGCTCCATATTAAGTCAACAATGGGCAATCAAACTGTTGTAATGTTAAAGCCGATCTGTAAGGTAATGGGCGGCGAGTTATTTTTTTACGCCCACGCGAGAATAATAGTCACTTAATGTTATCTTAAATGTCCACCAAACCCTCAATGCAACAGGAGCTGCCACAGCAAAGTGCGATCTTAACCGTGCACCAAAATCTCAACGCAACAGAAGCTTCCGTAGCGAAACGCGGGTAACTAAAACACTAGTTTATTAATTAAGAAATGGGGTAATACTTGTATTGGGCCGAAATTACGGGCTGGGCCGTACTCTTCGTGAAGATTTTCTATTGCTATGCTATAAAGTACAAAGTTGTATATTTTTTTTAGTTTTTTTTTTCTTAACAACAACCGTAAAGATACTACTCATTGAGCGGTTAGGACTGAGCAACTGCAGGCACAGCTGTGAGGCCGGAACTCACCGGGTTTTTCTCTATATCCCCCACGGAAAACCATACCGCCTACTGTCATATAGCTAAGTTAATAAATAATTAAGCATATAGCTAATTGTAGTTCATGTGTCAAGTGCCAACGTATTTTCACTTGTCATCGTCAAAGGTAAAATCAGCTTACAAAATCTAATACATTTGCGAAATGTACTGTTATAGGATCCGTATTATTTGCATATCTAAGGTGTAAATGACCACACAATAGTTTAGTTAGTGAATGCATGTGGTTTACATAACAAATATCACTAATTCATAACTTAATTAAATACATACAAAAAAATCATTAAAAAAAATCATTACGCATTAGGAGTTGTGTTACCGATAACAATGATTCAGACGTACTTTTATCTATATTATCTTATTAAGGAGGAGTGATGGTCAACATGGTCATTTTCACCTCCGTACAATTTAGCAAGCACCATGTACAACATATTTAAGCAAGAAATTTAAGGGTATTATGGAGATGTTAGTGACAATTAAGACACTTAGAAGGGTAGTTTAGACATTTTACCCGCCCCCCTTTACAATATCAAAAAAAATTTACAGTATTACCCTTCATTTCCCATCATGCCCTCTACTATCCTTTGCTTCATCAGACTTTCATTGCTTCACCGTATTGTTTTCGAAACTCCCAATTCAATGCTTGAATCGGTTCGCTTATCCATCATGTCCATTCAATCGAACAATGCTATATTCATTCAATTGTCCATTCAATCACCCCCAGTTATGTTATTTATTCACATGCCAATTCATCTTCTTCATCAGTTTTAGGGTTATAAATTCGATCTTCCTTTCATCTTATTCATTGCATCTTTTTCCTTCTTATTTTTTCCTTTTCCTCTAGCCTTTCCCTCAAAAGTATCCGGTCACTCAAAATTTGCCTTCATTTTCTTGGAATCTTATCAACAACATCCCAGATGAAATCGAGCAAAGGACACCAAGAAGATGATTATGATGGTTACAGTGTCAAAAAAGATAACGTGCCATGTTCAAAAGGTGGGATTTTTATTTGTATTTGATGGGTTTTTTTTTTTTTTTTTTTTTTTTTTGAAGTTGTTGGGTTTTGAGTTTGGGGTAAAGTGTTCCTTGAAATGGGAATTGGGGCTGTTGCAGATGGGAAAAATAGTGCTAAGGTTGATGCTACTAGGTCCTAGCATTCTGTGATAGAGCAGAGAAGAAGGAGCAAGACTAAAAAAAGGTGTGTGCTTGTTGTATTACAATCATTGTTTTTGTATTTAATTTCTTATTTTGTGTTGTATGTGTTGGTGTTGGTATATATATATATATCTATATCTATATATATATATATATATATATATATATATATATAGGGAAGGGATATATGAAAAACCCTTCTAAAGTATAAAACTTTGGAAACCCAATCTCAACCTTTGAATCTATTAAATCAAGGGCTGTGATCAATTGTAGTGACTTTTTAATGAGATAAAACATATTTTATTATGAAAGGGTACAACCAAGGGTATTTGTGGAAGGAATCTAAGTGACACTCTCTCTCTCTCTATCAATCAAATGTCTGTCAAGCTTTTGCTATCTCTACACTTTGTCTCTCTTTGTCTCTCTCATTCTTCTTCTCCACAACAACCAAAGCTTCTCCACAACACACACTCTCTTTCTATCCCCAAAACTGAAAACCAAAGCTTCTCCACAACAACCAAAGCTTCTCCGCCCCAAACCAACCAAGATCAGTGTACTCTCTCTTTGTCTCTCTCATTCTTCTCCACAGCAACCAAAGCTTCTCCACAACACTCTCTCTCTCTATCCCCAAAACTGAAAACCCTAAGTTCTTCAAACCAAAGGATGATCGTACAACCTCGGTGTCATCATCAAACCAGACACTAATCATCACAATACACCCTCACCGTCATCATCAAACGTTCCTTCTATGAGGTCCGCATTCAGTACATTATCATATATGTTGCAGCGACGACAGAAGCGTTTGTCATCGAAAAGGTAATAGGGTTTTATCTATGGTTTTGAAACTTTTATGGGTTCCCCTGTTTTCGGATTTAATTTTTTTAATTTATTTATATGTTTAGAAAAGGGGTTATTTTGACAATAAAGAGGGGAGATTTGAGTGTTTGATGGGATCCCCTATTTGTGTGTTTAAAGGGTTTTGTATTATAACAATAAAGAGAGAAAATTCTTTAACTTGGTTATCATGTCATTTTTTTTATTAAATTTTATTATAACAATAACAGTAGTAGATTAATAAGGTTTATGTTGTGTGGGTGCAAACAGGAGGTCGCGGCATTCAGTACAGCGGGTGGCAGGTATATTAGTGTGTATTTTGTTTTATTGTGGTTTAATGTCTATATTGTGGTTTAGTTTGCTGTTATCATATACGTTTGGTTTGTGTGGTCAGGTGGTTCGACATCTGGAACAACTAGTATAATAGTGATAAACGATGACACCACCATATACGTTTGGTTTGCTGTTATCATATACGTTTGGTTTTGCTGTTAACAGGTGTTACCGAACATTGTACTGGTTCAGAAGGTGTTGGTAAAGATACAACTGGGACAAGACAAGGTATGTAAAGCATATAGTTGGGTAATATTGGTATGGTTGACGATCTTTTTTAGTGCTCAGGGTTGACGCTTTTATTGGTGTGACCACACAGATGTTGGCGAAGATTCTAGTCAACTAGCAGACCAAACTACACTGGTTGCGCCTGAAGATTTGAAAGTTAATGAGGAATCATCTAGTAAGGATCCAGGGCGTTGCGTTATTAGCGAATCAGTTTGTTTAGCTATAAAAATGTTTGAAAACTAATAACATGTGTAAAAACATGTTGTACAGGTGCGTCTGCTCACAGGTCTGATGCACACACCCCTATGGATAAAACAGCGGGGCCAACTACACCAGTCGCCGCTACAAACGTTGAAGCTTAATGAAGAATCGAGTAAGGCTGCGGGTGTGTGATGATGTTGCAGAGAAAAATGGGGTTCCAACTGTGGACAGCAAGAAGTATTTCGAAAAAGACACTCTATACAAGATTGTAAGTTGGTTAATATTACACGTTAATATTTTGTTGCTAACCTGTGTTAGTTAAGATATAACATGTGTTATTTTATGGTTAACTAGTGTAAATCCCAATTGTTTTTTTTTTCCCAGAAAAATATGGTGGTCAAATATCTACGTGACATACAGCATCCAAGGGCTGAGTTAATAAATGGGCTAACAATACATAGGGAGAAGATTGATTGGGCAACACGCAACAACGTTGACAGGTTGCATGGTCGCTAGTAAACTCGTATTTTTTAAGGGCCTGTTAACCACATGTGATGGTAGTTAGTAGTATAGGCATGTTTGGCTCTCCATTTCCATTTCTCCTTATAACTTTTCCTCCTTCAAAAGTTACTTATTCTCATAAGTCACAATTTGTGACTTATGACTTTTCCCCCAAAATCTCCTTTTCAAAGCATAAAACCCCTCCATAAGTTACTTTTCAAAAAACCATCCAAACACTTTTTTTAACTTATGACTTATTGAATAAGTTAATAAGTTAAAAGTAGGTGTGGAAATGGAGAACCAAACATGCACTATGTATGCAATGTTTAAGTGTTTGCCGTATATTATTAAACACCTTGTTTAGTGTTTGTCGTGTATTATTAACCTCTGTTTAAGTGCCATGGTATTATTAGTTGTGTGTGTATAACTTACGTGTTGTACTCGAGCAACATGTGTTATCCGTAAAACTTTTTTATAATTTTAGAACTTACTCTACAAATTCTAAAGGCGACAAGCATATAAAAAGGATAAAAATGGGGATAAATAATTAACATTTGTTACGTACATCCAACATATCCGGTTAGACTCGGTCGCCTAGTAGGTTAAATATTGTTTAGATAGTGTTTTGGTCATCGTACAAACCCACCCGCCTATTATATGAAATATGTTGTTTATGCCCACCATAAGGCAGATGCTTTATACCGCCCAAAAATAGATCAACTAACATGTGTTAGTTTATCATATGATTAACACGTGTTAATCATATATATGGGTTATGCCTATTGCATGTAGATTCAAGTGTCTGTGCACACCAAAATCAACAACTTACATAATAACACTTAAATATTGTGTAGATGGTCTTTTGGTCATCGTACAACCCCACCTTTTAGACCGCCTAAAAATAGATCTACTAACATGTGTTAGTTGTGGACATAATTAACACGTGTTAATCATATAATTAACATTTTTAACCACATCCAGTGCATATCTGGTTAGGCCCGGTCGCCTAGTAGGTTAAATATTATTTAGACGGTGTTTTGGCCATCGTACAAACCCACCCGCCTATTATATGAAATGTTGTTTATGCACACCATAAGGCAGATGCTTTATACCGCCCAAAAATAGATCAACTAACATGTGTTAGTTTATTATGATTAACACGTGTTAATCATATATATGGGTTCTACCTAACGCATGTAGATTCAAGTGTCTGTGCACACCAAAATCAACAACTTACATAATAACACTTAAATATTGTGTAGATGGTGTTTTGGTCATCGTACAACCCCACCTTTTAGACCGCCCAAAAATAGATCTACTAACACGTGTTAGTTTTGGACATAATTAACACGTGTTAATCATATAATTAACATTTTTAACCACATCCAACATATCTGGTTAGGCCCGGTCGCCTAGTAGGTTAAATATTCTTTAGACGATGTTTTGGCCATCGTACAAACCCACCCGGCTATTATATGAAATGTTGTATATGCACACCATAAGGCAGATGGTTTATACCGCCCAAAAATAGATCAACTAACATGTGTTAGTTTATTATATGATTAACACGTGTTAATCATATATATGGGTTATGCCTATTGCATGTAGATTCAAGTGTCTGTGCACACCAAAATCAATAACTTACATAATAACACTTAAATATTGTGTAGATGGTGTTTTGGTCATCATACAACCCCACCCTTTAGACCGCCCAAAAATAGATCTACTAACACGTGTTAGTTTTGGTGTTTTGGTCATCGTACAACCCCATCCTTTAGACCGCCCAAAAATAGATCTACTGACACGTGTTAGTTTTGGACATAATTAACACGTGTTAATCATATAATTAATATTTGTAACCACATCCAACATATCTGGTTAGGCCCGGTCGCCTAGTAGGTTAAATATTGTTTAGACGATGTTTTGGCCATCGCACAAACCCACCCGCCTATTATATGAAATGTTGTTTATGCACACCATAAGTCGGATGGTTTAGACAGCCAACATATAGATCAACTAACATGTGTTAGTTTCTGACATATGTAACACGTGTTAATCATATGTCTGGGTTATGCCTATTGCATGTAGATTCAAGTGAGTGTCAACACCAAAATCAACAACTTACATAATAACATTTAGCATTCATATTCAAAAGGGACACCATGAGGGGTCACATAGTTTAAGTTATACATACCAAAGTTTTTAAACATCATAAGCACTGAATAACCGGCAAAACTGTTACGTGTACATAACACGGCCAAAAAAAAAAAACTGAAAACAACGGCTCAGTGCTACACTTGCATGGCTGATGTGAGACTACTATGCCGAACCTCCAGTCCGGCGGTTCTCTTGAAGTTGCTGCTGTGGCACCATTTAATAGTTTCGTGAATCGTGACCAACGACATACTTGTTGCAGGTGCGGCATAGTCTAGGTGCCTTGTTTGGCCTCTCTTTAAACTGTCTAGTAACTGAACTTTAGCTCAATTAGATTCCAACAATTACCATCTGAAACACAAAAATATAAGGTGTTAACATGTGTTACCCAACCATCATCTAACATACTAACATAAAAAATGGATTTAAAGAATAGTAAATCGAAAAATCTTGTGGCATCATGTGTTGCCATGATCTATGACCCTTCCAAAAACAATAATATTATCTCGTCAGGCATTTCATCAAACACATGGACATCCAAATATCCAAAACACAAAAGACATTATAATTACCTTCCATACATTCACCATTAACTTTAAATGGACATCCATATATCCAAAACACAAAAGACCTTATAAGTAGCTTCCATACAATCACCATTAACTTCTAACATACTAACAGAAGTAACACATGTTAACCCAGTCAAGCATTTCATCAAACACATGGAGTGCATATATCGAAAATACAAAAAGACATTATAAACAAAAAAAAAAAGAGAACCAGATAAAAAGAATCTAATCCACAACAAACAACAAGTAAAACACAACATTACATTCTTCACTTAAATTAACACAAAAACAATAATATTATCTAGTCAGGCATTTCATCAAACACATGGAGTGCATAAACTTTAATCAACAAATTTACCTGCACAAACACGATAATCTTTCCGAGGGGTCAAACAATAAGAATAGAGATCATCACCACAGTTTCAAAATAAAAAAATCTGTACACATAGCCGCTAAAAAATGTCTAGCAACAACCCAAAACAGAACATAGAGACAAAAACATAATAAAAAACATTACTCCAGAAAGGGTGAAAACAAAAAAAAAACACTAACCTTCGGATGATATATTAAAATATATATTAGGGTGAGAAGTTCAAAAGGGAGAAAACAAAAAAACACTAATCTTGAGTGCCCTTATATGAAAATGAAGGGAATGGGAGATAAGATCATCGTCGATTGTTGAGAAGATATATTGAAATCTTGAGTGCCCTTAGATGAAAATGAAGGAGATAAGATCATCGTCGGTTGTTGAGAAAGCATATTGAAATCCATTTTGAGGTGAGAAGGGGATGGATTTTTTGAGAGCTTAGATGAAAATGAAGGGAATGGGAGAGATTGTGTATTTGAATGGGGTTGGTGTGTGATGATGGTACTTTGTACCAGAGGAAAAGAAAGTTGGAAGTGACAAGGGGGTGAATTTACTTGAATGCCCTTAGAGATAATAATAATGAATTTTTCTTTGAGTGATGTGGCAAATCCTTAACCACATATTGAGTTTCTAAAGTTTTCTCTCCAAGAAGAGTTTTTCATGGATACTTACACTATATATATATATATATATATATATATATAGGGTCAAGATCGTGTACAAAGTGGTTTTTTTGTGAGAAGTGTGAGAAGTATTAAAAATTGATATTTAGGCATCATTTTTTGAACTTAGTTGTGATGTTTTGGATTGTTTTGCCTATAAAAACACCAAACATAACAATTAAAACCCGAAAACAATGTATTTTAGGCTTAAAACTTAAAACACCATGCTAAGAACATTAGCAGTGTGTTTTAAGCGTTAAGTAGTGTGTTTTAGCTGTTTTTTAAGTTTAATGACTATAATACATTGTATTGTGTTTTTAGATTGTTGTGTTTGGTGTTTTTCAAGTTTAAACAACCTAAAAAATCATTCCTAAATCCAAAAAATGATGTCTACATGTCAATTCTTAGTCCTTCTCACACTTCTCACGAAAAATATACTTTGTACAGGATCCTAAACCTATATATATATATATATATATATTTCAATTTATTCGCTGTTTTTGGGGTTGTATGCGTGCGGTGATCTTAATTTACATGCATTATGGTGATTATTAATGTACCTTGGTGTACTTGACCTATCACCCATTGATCATGTGGCAACTCTTGTCATTGTTGTTCATGATGGATAAAAAAAATGTTATGAGCCTGAAAGCTGCTTTTAGCATCTTCAAATTTATGCTTTTATTTCATTAGGCTTTAAATGATGATTAATGCATTTAGCCAATGACCCGGAAACTATAGAATTTATAATTTATATATATTAAAGTTTGGGTTACAGTTTTGTGTTATACATAATATATATTAAAACAAGCGAGTCAACGAGCCAACGCACCTCTATTCGACTCGTTTACAACCAAGCCGATTTTGAGCGAGCCATGGGCTGCAAACTTTTTGAATGGCCCTATATTTACCGGATTAAGATACAAAAAATTCTTGTTATGTGATTGAGTTTGTTTAGTTAAATCACATTTTTTTTCTTTGAAGTTTGCCCTTTCGTTGTACAGGACAGTAATGAAATGTCTTTTAAGGCTTGACACTTCTGTGTTCTTTGTTTTGTTCTTGGTGGTATTGTTTTAATTGCTGGGTACTACACTTTATGTTACACTTGAACCATGCCCTATGTGTGCTGGAGCAATCCTTCAAGCCCGGATTGACACAGTTGTATGGGGTGCTCCTAATAAACTGCTTGGAGCTGATGGCAACTGGATCAGGTAATTGATATTTGACTGTATATCTTTTAAAAACAAAAAACCACAATAATTGGGTTAGATACGAAATTTCAACTTTTACTTCGAATTGGAGGTGCTATTTCTAGCCCGCTTAAACAGTTCATTTTCGGTATTATTTGTTTAATTGTTTAACTAAGCATGTTTTTATTTGTCAGCATGTTCAATATTTATTTAGTAACTAAAACATACATGATAGATAAGGTTAAGCTGCCAGACCCGTAACACATATAATAAAATCCATTTACAGCCCGTCTACATGACTAGAAACATGACTCCTGTCAAATAGGGAAACTATAAGATTGAAGAAAATGAATAAATACATGAGTCGTGTTTAGGTTTATTAGTCCTGTCAAATACGAAAATGATAAGATTGATGACAATGAATCAAATGTGTCAGAATGTTATCAAAGTATTTACATGTAATGTACAAGATCTTTTTTATTCAATTGATTTTAGAAAGTAAACTATGAATGAACTAAATCCCTTTGAATTATATGTGAGTAAAAAAATGTTTGCCTCCGACCCAGCTTGTTTTGACCTGTATACCGTTTATATAGCAAATCTAGCACCGTTTATTCTTCTTCAGGAGGTTGTACTTGGGTTTAAACTATGAATTTAAATTTAACAATTATCGCAACAATCTACATCAAGAGAAGGTTTAAAATCACACAAAAGACTTTTAGACAAACGTTGGTGGTATTCTTCTTTTTAACTAAATTGAAAAAACTTTTATAAATTTATATTTATATATATCTTAAACACAAAGGTCGGTGCTATAGTAGCACGGTAGCACCAACACCATTGGTCCAATTATATATATTTTAAACACAAACACAAAGGTCGGTGCTACAGTATCACCAACACCATTGATTCACATGACAGAATCTCATTGGCCCATGTTTTAAGTCTTTTTAATTTATACATTTTGACTGCTCACCACCATCGTCTACAAAACTACGTAGCTTCACATATATGAGTGATTTACGCATGCTTTTACAAATTAAATTGATTGCAGGAGGCTTGGCCATCCACGACAAATGAGTAAACAAGACAGTTGCCATTACCCACGCGCCGATACTATGAAGAAAGTCTTCAATGCTACTATCAAAGACGCCGATGCTGTTGCCATTAAGGATGCGACTGAGAAATGATTGTGATATGAGCGAAGACCAATTTCAATTAGGTTAAGAGTTTCCCAAAGTATAAATGTGGGATTCTATATAGCTTTTGTGATTTTGAAGATAAAGAGTATATTGATTCTAAAGAGAATAGGCTTTCTTCATGCTTGCTAGAATCCAGTTGCATTCGCAGCAGATACAATAAATAAAAATATCACTATACTGGTACCGAAAGTACCGGTTCGGTACGAGCACCCACTACCATTACTCATCCCTATAAAGAAAAAAAAAGCACCCGATACCAACTGTGCTCATCCTATTAAAAAACTTGGGTGTACTATTGAATCTTCATTTTTGCATTTCTATTAATGTATTGCAAGCATTTTTTGGATCCCGCCACAACGCGCGGGTAAACCCGCTAGTGTCTTTAAAAAGACAAGATCACTCATTGGTGTGGTTAGTTTGTAAGATCAAACAGTGACTCAAAGCACTAGTGTTGCCAGTGGCGGATTAACTATACTAAGACAGTGGGCATGTGTCCAGCGTACACGTAGTCACAGCCCCTTCATAATTTGGTAACTCCGAATTAAAAAAATAAAAAGCACTTTTGGTGGAAAAGTACTAATCAAAGATTAGTTGAAGTAAAGAATAGTTAAACATAAAGAGGAATATGAAAACTTATCACCGGAATTTTTTTCCGGCTGATTAAGTAGTTGCCGCGACCAGCACTATCATATAAAAAGATAAGTATTCTTTAGTAGGTTGAATGTACCAAGATTCTGACATCTACTTTTTCTTTGAACGACGAAAATTCTATAATTATAAAATGGGGCCAGCAGCGGCTGTAAAACCAACAATACAAAACAAACAAAAATAACAAAAACAAAGCTAAAAAATTACATCTCTAAAACTGGACTCACACCAAATCTTCCTATTTAAAATCTTGAACTTTGATCTACACTTAAACAACAAAAACGTAATCGCCTAGATATCATCCACCATTTTGTATATCAGGGAACTTTTGTTGTTGAAAAGTTTCTCGTTTCTACTCTTCCAAATCTGTCAGAAAGTCATAAGAAAAATCATGTCAATAATCTTCTTCCAAACCTTAGAACCTGCACATGATTTCAAAAGATCAAGAACATCATTGCAGCTTTGAATGTTCCTAATAAACAACAGCCTCAACCAGACAAAAATACTCCACCACACAAACCTAGCTACCAAACATTTTATAAGTAAATGGTCCACCATTTCTAGTACGATCCCACAGTTTGGACACAGCAAACTAGTCGTGTTAACACCCTGTTTTATTAGTCCACTTTTCTTGGAATTTTACCTAAATAAGCTTTCCAAGTGAAAATATTAACCTTCGGCAAAGCCCAATTATTCCTGAAATGCCACTCGACATCTTTGTTTGTGAACGAGACTTTGACACTTTCCTCTCTTATCGCGGCAACTGATAACGTCTCCTTTGGTTTTGTCTTCCAGTACCAATGATCATTCCCTTCTTTAAACTCAATTTTCCCAATAACCTCAAGTAACACTTTCAAAAGTTGCTGCTCCCTTTAAGGCCATATCTCTCGATCACTTCTTTCCCATTTCAAGTGATGTGTCCTTCTTGTGGTTGGTATGACTCAATCAATAGAATGTATATCTCCTTTCCATGAAAGCTCGAAATTAATTACTCTTTCCTCATTTACATGAAGATTTGTGTCTCCCTGCTATTTAATTGCTTGTCGCTGTGCGTAGTGATGTACGAATGAATCGAGTTACTGTTGGTCTTTAATTGTGTGATCAAAGTTTATTAGAAAGATACAGGTCATTAGTGTAAATAATACGAAGTATGTTTAGAATCTAAAATGTAATTATGTTTAGTCAATGGGATGTAAAGCGTCAAACCCTAGACTTGGTAACTCCCAAATAGATGTGTGCATATATCAGATCGGATAGAACATGCGCCAACAAGGGACACACTTGTTCATGGTGTCGATAGGTGAGCGGCTCAAAAACAAGAGGAAGAGGAGACACATCAGGTGGAGTATGGGTCGCGATGGTTCATCAATGATCAATAAAAAACCGTTTTAGGGTTTAATCCCGTTTTTGTTCTTCACAATATTGTTCTTGATTTAATGGGTCGAATCATGGCTTCTTTAGATCTATAGTGGTATCAGAGCTAAGGCTCAAACAAGATCAGAATCATGAATTTCAAACCTTCAATCAAGGAACTCGATCAAAGTGGGTGATCAATCTTATTTTTGCTCGCAACAAAGCATGGGTTGTTTGTTATTCTCGCTTCCAAATAACTAGAAAGATTTTTTGTTGCGTTTTTTTTAGGGGAATCCATATTTTTTTGTGCTTCGATTGTGTGTCATAAACAAATTTTGGTTTATGGTGTTTTCGCGACCTTGGTTTGCGAAAATGGGTGAAGTGGACATGAGGGTTGGTAGCGTGGATGATAAGTAGGATAAAGGGAGATGTGGTGCAAATGTGGACATGTATGGTGGATCTGACAGAGGCATACATTGGCATTTCCGCAACCTGAGGTTGTGTAGTTTTGCCAAAAATTCTGATACTCACAATTTGAGATTGCGGAATTAACACGTGGCAATCATACATTATCTTTGTCCTTGCCCCACTTGTGTATATAATATGAGTTGGATTCATATTTCATATTTTAACCAGTGTTAACCCATAAGATTGACAATAATTAAAAAAATAAGAAGGTATTAACAAATTGCAAAAAGTAACATACTAAGAAACATAGGGGAATTATTTGAAAGCTCCCTCCAAAAAGCAGCCAAATTTGCGTATTAATTTTTCATCTCATTCGAAACAAACACTTGGTACAACAACAACAGCAGCAACAACAGCAGCACCAGCAACAACAGCAACAACAACAATAACAACAACAACAACAATCAATCAATCAATCAATCAATAATTAACAAAAGACATTGAAGATCTTGATCTTTTAATGTCCCTTCAAGACAAGGTGTTTGAAACCCCTCCTTCTTCTCCTTTACACGAGATGAAACCATGTATAGCACTTTTTTTTCAGAACACACAAGTGGGGTAAGGACAAACACTGGTATTAGTGTCACGTGTTACTTCTGCAACCTAAGATTGCGGGTATCATAATTTTTGGCAGAATTACTCAATCTGAGGTTACGGAAATGCCATGTATGCCTCTCTCAAATCCACCTCACATGTCCACGTTTGCACCACATCTCCATTTATCCTACTCATCATCCACGCCACAAACCCCAACGTCCACCTCACCCATTTCCGCAACCTACGGTTGAGGAAACACCAAAACTAAAATTTGTTTTTGACACACACCCGAAGCACAAAACATTATGGATTCCATTCCAAAAAAGAAAAAAAATCAACTAGAAATGGGGAAAAGAGGTTGCTTGCTTGGATACAAGTTCATTAACAAAAAAAGGGGGGGGGGTTGAAGGATGGATCATGTGAAATGACCCAAGACAATAAAAAAAAGGAACCCATTTAAGTCCTAGACAACAAAAGGATTTAATTGGTGTTGATGTGGGCTGGTTGTTATAGAGAAAAAGCAATATAAACAAAAAAGAGGCAAATTTAGTGACAATTACATTGTTTTAGTGAAAAAGGGAGACAGAAAACGAGTGGTGGTGGTTTGTTCGGGAGAACTAGATCAAACAAGGATCATGGTGCGTGGTAGACGAGCAACAGGTTGCCTAACGAAAAAGGTTTTGCAATGTTTATGTCATCTTTTTTGTGTGAATTGGGTTGGGGAAGATCATTTGAAATGATAAATAGGAGAACTTGATCGTCCGTTAAAGACGATAATCTTTGAAGGATGTGAAGGCATTCGAGAACACTTGCGGTATAGGTTATCTAGATCATGAAAGCCGAGTCATGTGAGGCAATTGCAAAGAAGAATGGACAAATGAGAGACCTAGTGATTCGTGATATATGATTATAACTTGTATGGTTCAAAATGGAAGAAGAATGTTTCTTGTTGTTTTATTTCATTGTCGTTCTTTATGGAAGAAGGGAAAGCGACTAAGAGATCGAGTCAAGGCTGTGTTGGTAATTCTATGGTGGGAGAAAAGGATGATTAGTAGAGGAAAAGGAATATGACGTGAGGATCGTATCATCATCACTTAGTATCAAGATCGTTGAAAGCTGGATTACTGGTTGGGTATAAATCGAGGAATAGAAAGTGGAAAGAAAAGAATCAAGCAACATAGTGGGCAAGAAGCAACGACAGCGGGTACGCCAGGATTTGCGCTATGAGAGTTTGCGAAAAGGATGAGGCCGCAAGGTTTGGTGTCAGGTATAGCGAAGGAGAAAGATGTTAGGGTGGCAATCAGGAAGAGTTGTACATGGGTTCAAATACCGTTAAAGACACCAGATTCAAAGTTTTACAGGAAGAAACATCCAAAGTTGAAGAATCAAACTTATAGCAACAATTAGGGGGTGTTGTTAGGCTTTAAATGTGTTATCAAAGTTTGTTAGAAAGATATAGGTCATTAGTGTAAACAGTATGAAGTATGTTTAGAGTCTATTATGTGTTTATGTATAGTCAAATGGATGTAAAGTGTCAAACCCTAGCCTTAGTAACTCTTAAATACACGTATGTGTATATGAGATCGATTAGAGTCTATTATGTAATTATTATGTATAGTCAAAGGGATGTAAAGCGTTAGACCCAAGATTTCATACTCAGAAGATCTTGATTGTTAAAAAAATAGTTTTAGGGTTTAATACCGTTTTTATTCTTCATATTATTGTTCTTGATTGAATGGATTGAATCATGGTCTCATGGGATTTATAGTTACACTTCATCGTGTATGTCTTCTTCAAGTTATTTATGGTTACTACACCCATTGTTTTTTTGTCTTTTTGCATTATGAAATAAAACTTTTTGGTTATCATTAGTCACAGAAAAGGCAGACTTGTGCATCAACGACCGACAATCAAGTGGCTTGCATGTACGTCCATTGATAAATGTTAGGTCATTCGGGTTTGTTCACGGGTCAGAAGGGCCAGTAAATAAATGGGTCACTGAATAGAGAACGGGCACGATATGGAATTGGTCTAAAGTTGACCGAGTATTATGAGGATGTGAACGTTGCTTGTTGCTAGAAAGAAGGAGATCATGGAACAACATGATAGACTTTACGTGGGATAGTTTCTGTTGCTACAACAAGGAAAATGATCGGGTTTAGGGTTAGACATGTCATAGGTTTGGAGGGTTCCTACGCTGCTGGATGGACCTGCACAAAGAAGCAGGCACCGTTAGCCTTAATGCAGGAGGGGACCTCCTGCGTTTGGACTCCGGCGTGAGAATAAGTAGATATTCATTTGGAATTAGGAAAATATGAAGAAGAGAGTATAAGAGTGAAAGGAATGAGTGTAAGTGAGTGTGTAGGATGACAACTCTAAGGACCTCCTAATATAGGCAGTGAATTCCCGCCCAGGAGCTCCCGTAGGGCAGCCATCCTACTATACCTGTAAGCATTGACCCTCCTTCTTTATCCTTGCAGCGAAGTCTTGCCCTTTTGGTATATATTCAGCCTTTTGCTACTTTTGAGGTCTGAATTGAGCTGTTTGATGTGATTATCTTTTGACCATAGCAAAATTTGAGATACCTTTTTGGCTTTTCCATAAAGTTACTGTTCACTTTTCAATCTTGGGCTACTGTATGGCAGCTTATTGCATCTTATGCTGCCTTGTGTAAGCTGCTCAGCTCCATTAAATCAGGCACCCCTGGTACTTTACGTTGCTTTTGTTTTTAACGAGGGATTAAACGTGGGGGTTTTAGGACCCCACGTCATTAGCCCCCCAGTCATAAGCATTTGTAAAGAAGTTCGAAGTGCTTGTGACTTATAATGCTTCGGGCTCCTAGGTGGCAACTAGAGCTTCTCAAGCTTTGAGGCCTAGGAGCTATTGACCAGGGCTTCCCTAAGGAAGCCGGATTTTTCCTTGTAACCCGTAGCTAATTTTCTATTTAATATGGAAACCTGGTGTTATCCAAGGACGACTTTTCCGGTTTTCTATAAGCCATCATTGCTTCTCGGAAGCAGCAGCCCGTCCCATCATCTGTCGCAGGCTAGGGGTGATTTGATAGGTGTATAGGTTGACGCCAGCCATAATGAGGGACAGCTGTGTGGCAGTTACCCTCTTGAAAACCACCCCTTCCTCTTAATTTGAATTCTTTTACTTATAAATGGGGGTTATCCCCTTTTAATTTCCACACTTCTCCCATTTATAGATAAAAATTCTCTCTTCCTCATATTTCTCCTTTGTCGGCGTTGCTCTCTTTTCTTCTTTATAATCGGTAAGTTGCTTTCCTTGTTTTTTTCATTTTGGGTCTAGTCATGGGTTCGAAGAGCGGTCTTTCTTCCCACTTCTCTCGTCTTTCTAAGTTTGAGGCTAAACGGTTTTGCACTGATTTGGGCATTCCCTTGTCTTTTGAACCTGTTGTTTCAAAAGGGAAGACCCCTGTGACCACCGTTCCACTGGCAAGATAGTTTTTTATACTCGTCAGTTTGATCAGGCGAATCTTTGATACGCCTTTTCTAATTTTTTTCCTTAATTTTCTTGAGTACCATCAGTTATCCCTTAGTCAGTTGTCTCCTCTGGGCGTGGCACGGATCATACATTTCGGTTTGTCTGTCGATGCGTTGGTCATGAGCCTTCTCTGGCCATGTATCGTCGCCTCTTTAGGCTAGCCAAAAATGGAAATTGGTTCACTATTGAGAAAACCCAATGTGAGCCTGCCCTAATTTCTGCCATCATAGATCAGGTGTTTACTTGGAAAGATAAGTTGTTTTTCTTGAATGATAACTTTCTTCCCTTTAAGGCTTTGTGGTGGGCCTCTGATGCTCCCTTAAATGAGAAGGAGCCTGATCCAAGTACCCTTGATCAAACTTTATTGAAAAACCTTAGGGCCTTTCCTACTCGCCTTCGTACCTTCCCCGATGAGTTTTTGGTTATTATGGGTCTTAGCACCAGGTGGGATGATGCTGATACTGGGTTTGTGATAACTATTGGTGGGGAGGGTACGTGTCATTGTAACTTGTATTTCTTTTCCATTTGTTGCGCATAGTTTGCTTATTACGTGTTTTTCTTTCTTGCAGATATAAGTACTTTGGATTTCCTTTTTCTAGATGATTTTTCTGAGGCCAAGTTTGAGGCTCGTGCCGTTGAAGAGGGAGAAAAGAATGTTGTGGTAAGGACCGAGCATGTCAGGTTCCAGGGAGAGTACAATAGTGTGGTTGTAACATTTCGCATTTATTAATTGTACGTTACGGATTAAAACGACAAGTATTATTATTATTATTTTTGGAGATATTTTGAACCCCTATACAATGATAAAATATTCATACATATATTTATATATATATATAAAAGTTATAATAATAATAATAATAACAAGTATACTAATTTTTGCAACGTTAAACCCAACCCTATTATTACTAAACCTTTAGCCCAAACCTTTCCTTTTAAACTGGAGCCCAGATACAAACGCGGCCCAACACTGGCCAGGACCAAAGGCTGAAGCCCACACCCCTCCTTTCCTTGTTGTTTTAAAAATATATATATATATATATATATATATATATATATATATATATATATATATATATATATATATATATATATGCTCATGCCGGGTCTCGAACCTGAGCAGCGACCGGCCAAGCCACACACACGTAACACCACCTGGGCTACACCACTTAGTTGGTTTAAACCCAACTTTAATTATATATAAGCCCGGCCCCCCTTCTCTTCTTTCCCTTTCCCTGATCAACAAACAGTGACAACAGCAGTTGACTAAACACACCTCCATCTTTGACCAAATTCAATTGACTTAATTAAAACGTATTCAATCTATATTGGCATGATACGTAATCTCTGGTCCATTACGCGTCGTTAACATGTGCAATCATCATCAATTGTTACTAATTATACAATTTTACGTGTGGACTATTCATGACGTGGTCAAACATGCCAAATCGAACTCCAAGACAGCAACACTATAAATTGAACCTTGTTGGACCTTCACAACTCGCCACTCAATCTCTCTCAACCTCCAATTTCGATTAACAACCCTCTGTTATTGGTTTTCTGTTCGTATTTTTGACTCGAGCCTTTGACTAATCGTGCGAGTTCAAAACGTGTTTGTAAGTATCATTTTTTGTGTGGGTTTTATCATTCGGCATCTACACAACATTAACCCTAAGGTTAATTGGGTTAATGTTGTGTAAATCGTTTGATTTCAGAAGCTAGGGCTCGTGAATAAGGAATTGGGGAAGAACATGTAATCGCGTCTAAGTATAAATATTAAACAAACTGAAACCAAACACAACCACTGGTCTGGACCAAGTGGTTGTGCCTGGTACTCTTGAACCAGTTTGTGCGGGTTCGATCCCCAGCAACAGCACCGATTTTTCTCCCTTTTTTTTTTCTATTTATTGTTTAACAAATAAACTAATATATATATATATATATAATTACTAGTATTTTAAAATTAGTTTTAAAATACTAAAACTCTTTTATTAATTCTACAAAAATTATTTTAAGTTTATCTACTGAAAAAGTTTAACTTACAATTTTTAGTTTTCAAAAATTTATTTATTAAATATATATAATAAATAAATCAAGTTTATTCTATTTTATTTATAAAAATCTATAAAAATATCAAAACGATCTTATTAATTTCCACAAAAATTATTCTGAGTTTTTATAACATTAAGCTTTTCAGAAATGATTTTTATTTCTGAAAAATCATTCATTTAATATTTTTAATCAATTTTCGTTAGTTTTAATCATAATTAAATCATAATAAATCCAATTTTTAATATTTTTGCACCAAAATTTTATACAAATTATTTCTGATCATTTAGAACAGAAATATAATTTTTAAACTGATAATTCTTTAATTTTAGTAATTTTTAATTATTAAAGTTAAAGTTTGACAATTTGTAATAAATAGATTTAATAATCTATTTTAAAGAAAATAATTTTATAAAAATTATTTTTATACTTTAAACACATTCTTGTGACCATCTTAGATTTAAAATTTATAAAAAGATTTTTGGTTACTTATTTACTAAATTTCTCTCTATTGTCGAATATTTGTAATATTAATCAAACGAGCAATTATCCCCAATTCGAAGCCCTAGAAACTTATACATTTGTAGACTTGATAGACTTAGACATATTTATTACCTCATTATAGGGTGATACTTGATACATTTGGGCAACACCATTATCCAATTTTTCAACAGATATAACATTTTACCAAGGTGAGTTTTACATAGCCCCTTTTCTATTTATCACCATTTTTGGGGTGAAACATGTTACAACAATATTTATGCAATTCAATCATCAATGTGTCTATGTGTATTTCTATGTTGCATTATGTCTTGAACATGACTAGGGTAAGCACAATTCTAGCATAAACATTCATCAGCCAAACAGTATACATTGATAGATCTATTGGACTGACAATCCCACCCGGATACGTGCCTCCTACAAAGGTTGCGTGGGTGTTTGTTACTGCAATATAAACGAGTGAACCATGAGCGTATGGGATGTACCACAATGCAACAGTCACAAGGTTGATTATGCACTCGATTTACTTCTAGTATGTTTTCGCATATGGACTAGATTGCCATGACACATGAATTGCACAACAATTTTATTCGATTATCAAAACCTATGTAATTCTCACCAACTTTTGTTGACCCAAAACATTTTCAACTTAACATGTTTCAGGTTCTACTTGCTTGGAGATTTGAATTGATGCTTGAGGATATTTGCATAGTTTTAATCAATTTGATGTACAAATTCTTAGAACAATTGTATGTAACTTACTTAAATTATTTAATGAAATTTATTATTCACCATGAGCTACTGAACAATCATCAATACGTGACATCCCGATGTTTCCGCCATCGGTTGGGGTGTTACAGTGGTGACCTCTACTATGACTGCTTCTGAACCTTCAGAAAAGAAGGCAGCAATTGTTCGTCGATCTAGTAAACGGTTGAAGACTGCTTCCTCCTCAGTTTTGGAGAAACCGTCTTCTGTTACCCTGGTCCTGGAAGATGAAGATGAAAGCTCGTCATTGATAGCTTCTGCCATGGGCTATACTCCTGCCCTGGGGAAGGGTAAACATACACTTTCTTCCCCGAAGAAGGATGATGATGCCTTTAAGAAACCCAAGGTTGTTGATGTTACTGCTGCAAGAAAAAAGGGTCAGAAGTTGTTAACTTTGAAAGGTGATGGAGGTGAGAGTTCTAAAGCCATGGTGGATGCTGTAGGTGGTACTTCTACACAGCGAGAATAAGGTAGTGAGTCTGGTCAAGATATTTTTGTTCCCAAGTGGAACATAAAGAACAGTGATACCCTAAAGAAGGCAGTCGTTTCTCAAGAGTTGATCAATCATTGTGTTCCTGAAGCGGAGAGGAAGGCACATGAAGCATGGTTAGATCGTGATGTTATGAAGAAAATGTTTTACCACTTTGGACAGCTCCTTTCTTGGTTTCCAGATGGTATGGAAAGGTGGGGTGAATTGGTGAGTCGTCGTGAACAGGTCGAGACTTTCTTTGAGGAGCATGAGGCAGTTTGAGCTCAAATAAGACAGTTTCAGCTTCCTTTGTCTAGCAGAAATCCTTCTTATCGACATAATTTTTTAGTGTTTTAAAGAAAGGCAAGGATTTCTCTGCTTACTTAGGTAGGAAACGTTTTAAGGTAGCGATTTTATCGTTTAGGCTTTGCACTTCCTTCTTTGTTGTAGGTGACTTCATCTCCAAGACAGCTTGGATTTTGCTTGGATTTGCTTTAATGCTTTGCTTCCCCACTATGTGGCCGAGAAACATTCCTTCCTGGAATCTAAAGGAACACTTCACGGGATTGAGCTTCATGTTTATTCTTCGGAGGTTGTCGAAGGTTTCTCATATGCCATCAATCATTGCCTCCTTGAACTTGCTTTTAATGACTAGATCATCCAGATAGGCTTCAATATTCTTGCCTATCTGCTGGGAGAAAGCTTGATCCATGAGTCGTTGGTAGATTGCCCCCGCATTCTTGAGGCCAAAGGGCATCTTTTTGTAACAAAAGATTCCTTTATCGGTGTGAAAGGCTGTCTTTTCTTTGTCCTCCTGCTTCATTTGTATTTGGTGATATCCCTTATAGACGTCCAAGAAACACTTGTATTGAAAGCTTGTAAAGGGAATCCACTTTCCAATCTATTTCGGGTAGGGGGTAACAGTCTTTGGGGCAGGCTTTATTGAGGTCTTTAAAATCTACGCACATCCTCCGAGTACCATATTGTTTTGCCACAATGAGTGGATTAGAAACCCAAGAATGGTATTTGACTTCTCTTAGGATTCCGGCCTTTACTAACTTTTCAACCTCCTAACACGCAGCCTGACTCCTGAATGGGGCCAAGCTCCTCTTCTTCTGGAAGACTGGCTTGTATGAGGGAGCTATATTTAGTCAATGTTCAGCCAAGTTCCTTGGGACTCCTGTCATGTCGCCCAAGCACCAAACGAACACGTCCTTTCTTTCCTGCAAAACATCAATTAGCTTACAAGTAACCTTGTATGGAAGTTCATTGTTGACTTTAATGGTTTGCAACGAGTAGGCAGGGTTTATGTTGATTTCCCAAACAGGGTCAACAGCATGCATCCTTGCTTCCCAAAGATCTTTAGCTTCTTCCACGGAGGCTTTGAGCAATGCTTCGGCTGAGGGCTTTAAGGTTGCAATCCCATTTCTAGTAAGGAGCTTTATTAGACCATGTGTCGTTGACACGACAACACCAAAAGTAGTGATGCCTACCCTTCCAATAAGGACATTATAGCTAGAAGGGTACCTGACCACTGAGAATGTTAGCTCCTCTGTTCTAAACAAGTCGCCATTCCTGAAACAGACACTGAGGGTGAGCTTCCCTAAGGGATGTACACGTTCCCCATAAAAGCCCACCAAAGACGCGTCTTGAGTTTGGATTTTATCTCCGGACTGAGTGTTTCGAAACACCTTTCATACATCACCTTGGATGAAGCACCACAATCCATGTATACCCTGTCCATCGGGAAGCCATCAAGTTCCGCCTCTACAATTACTAGGGTGACAATCAGCTCATCTAGGGCAGGAGGAAGGCAAATATATTGCTTTTTCCAAGGCTCGGTATGAGCTCTTTTCACCCGTTGAGTTCCTTCCTACCTGATCATATTGACTTCCTTATCCCCTCTCCCGTCGTCTTTCTTCCCTTTGATATCCTTGATCAAGTGAGCCAGCTCACCGAATTTAATTGCTTCTTCTATTAATTTCTTTAATTGATAACAGTCGTTGGTGTGGTGCCCTATGTCGTTATGGAAGGCACAGTGCTTGCTGGTATCTCTTTTGCTGGCAGGTTTAGACATGGGCCTGGGAGGAAGAAAGGTGTACTTGACTTCCTAAGTGGAAAGTATTTCCTGGGGTGTCTTCGTAAGGACGGTGAAGACTTGCTTTTCTTTGTCATGGTACCTCCCTAATCTAGGAGACCGTCTTCGTTCTTCGTTTCTTCTTGAATCGAACGAATTGCTGGAACGCCTTTCATTGTAAGGTTGGAAGCCGGGCCTTCTTGAGCTAGAAGAGCCATCTCTCCAGCTCCCCTATCTCATTTTCTGGAATCTTGGCGAGTGAGAGCTTCTTCTCCCCTAAGGAAGGCTTCTACCCTTTCAAAAGCTTCTTCCATAGTCCGAGGGACGTCTTCATGGAATCTTTGTAAAAGCTTTTTTGGGTCGAATGACTCCCATGAAGTCAGATACCTTAATATTCTCAGGAGCTCCACTATAGTTCAAGCCCTCCCTTTTGTATGTTTTGATGAAAGTTCGAAGGGCCTCATGTTCCCCCTGTTGGATCTAATGCAGTATGGAAGCGTCCTTAGTGCATTTTCTCAGGGGGCGGGGTGAAGTTTGATACAAAGCTTCTTCTCAGGTCGTCGAAAGAAGAGATGCTCCGGGATGGGAGGCCACATAACCATAGTTGGGTAGGCCCCACCAAGGTTTGCATAAACATGTGGCAGTATTCAGCATTGTTCCATTTTTCCACAGTAGCTGCCCCGGAGAACACATTGAGGTGATCATCGGGATCTTTGGTACCATTGTGTCGGCAAAGCATTCCAACGACTTGGGACGATATGGCTCCGAGGGGTTAGCTTCAATTCTTGGTTCTGCCACCGGAGTGGGTCTAGGAGGCTGAGAAGTCCCGAGAGTGTTCTGAACCTAACTTGGGGAGGCAAGACTCCATGGACCTGACTCATGGGAAGCGACATTCCCTGAGCCTGGCTGAGGGGAAGGGGAACTTGCCAGGGGTAGCTTCCCGGCTAACTCGGAAAATAAGGTGGTGCATAAGGTGAATTTTGAGGATGTTTGTAACTAGGATACACAGCTCCTGGAGGGAGGAAATGAGCTCCGGTGGAGCAGCTAACTCCCATCAGGGAAGAGGTCGTTGCACTTCTTGCCAAAGGTAAAGATCTTAAGGCTTCCTCATAGGAGGGTGGTGCAGAAGATGGCAAAGAAGTCTGGGCGATTTGTAATAGTTGATCTACCGTATATTCTTGGACTGTGGGAGAGAGCACGAAATGGCTGGGGCGTCCCTCTGAGGATATACCTCCCTGATCGTTTAGGTAAGGGTGAGGGGTTGTATTGAGGCGCCTGGTGACCGGTGATGTGGTTGTTCCGATCACTGGAGGTTCGGGTGAAAGGGTGACAACAGGTTCCTCATCATAGGACAACCTGACCCTTACACCTCTAGATCTTTCCTCCCGTACATAGCCGTTCAATAGGTCTTGGAGTTGCAAGAAATTTCTTCGTACTCTCTCTGGGATGATTTCCATTCGTTCAACGGGGAACAACAAATCGTCTCTAGGCGACGAGTTGACAACCCTTGAGGACTGAGGAGTCCGGATGTCGGGCAGGTCTCCTAGAGACGGTTTGACACGTGGTCCGTTCGTTCCAGGTGTCTCTCGGCTTACCCCATCACTAGAGGTGTGACTGGTTGCCGGAGTTTCGGGGGGACCCTCGTCTAGGTGGTTATCTCCGCCGGTCATCACAAAACGGAGTACCTAGGAACAAACGGGACTATAGAAATGTAACACCCCAACCGATGGCGGAAACATCGAGATGTCACGTATTGATGATTGTTCAATAGCTCACGGTACTAAATGAAAGTTAATATTAAACAATTTACATTTCATCTTACAGGTAAAGATTACAAAATTTTATTATATAAACTAGGTCCAAAGCTCCTATGTTTTCCAAGACTTGTGCAACTTCCAATAGCAAATAAACCTGAAACATGTTAAGTTGGAAATATGGGGAGGGGGGGTCAACTATAAATAGTTGGTGAGAATACATAGGTTTTGCATATAGTTGAAAACAATATGTTGTATAGTAATCGTAGTTGAAGCATAATAATGAGTAATGATAGAATATGAGTCCGACATGTAACAATGCGTCTTTTGTACAATCAAACCTTGTGTCGACTGAGACCTAACTCGCAAGTTAGTAAAAGTGTAACTGTTATCGATCATCCCTGAATTTATGCAGGGGGATGGGTTTGTCAGACCTATAGCGCTATAATCTAAACAGACGGCTTGATCAATGTTAATGATTGTACTGTGTCTTTTTGTTACAGTCAAATGATAGAATGAGTAAATGATAGTGTAATTGAATCACAAGTTTCAACAATGTAAGAATTAGTAAATGATAGTGTATAAAATGTTTAAACATGTTTCACCCCAAAATGTAAAACAGAAAAAGAGGCTATGTAAACTCACCTTAGTGCTAGAATTGAATCCCTTGATATAGAATAATTGTGGCTCTTGTGTCCAAATATCACCCTATTTATAAGGCAATAATTGAGTAATTGGGAAAACTTAATAGTCTAAGCTTTCTAGTCTACAAGTAGTTCTAGGGTTCTTAATTTGGGGATTGATAATTGATTAATCGTTAATTAGATAAATAGTTAATAAATAAAGGAAAATTTGGAAAATAATTAAATAAAAGGCTATTAGTAGATTTTTGATTAAGTATGGTCATATTATAAGATTTTAAATATGAAAATGATTTTTATAAAATTATTTTCTCAAAAATTGAATATTTAGTATATTTATTTCTAATTGTCAAAATATAGTTTTAATATCTAAAAATATTAAAATTAATGAAATTTCAAGTTAAAATTTATATTTCTGTTCTAAATGAGCAAAAGTAATTTAAGTAAAATTTTGGTATAAAAATAGTGAAAAATGAATTTATTATAATTTATTTATAATAAAAAACAAAAATTAATTAAAAATATTAAATAAACGTTTTTCCAAAATTAAATTCTTTTTCTGAAATATTTATTGGTTTATAAGTTTAGGATAATTTTTGTGGAATTTTATATAATCGTTTAGATATTTTTATAAAATTTTCAATTTATAAATGAATAAACTTATATTTTATATATATATTAAATAAATACTTTTTGAAAAATATAAAAATTGTATAATGAACTTTATCATTAGAATGACCTAAAATAATTTTTATAGAATTTATAAACCACTTTTAGTATTTAAAAATTATTTTAAAAGATTAATGGGTTAAAGATATAAATAAAAGGTTAAAAAATATTGTTTGTTGTTGGCAAGAGTCGAACTCGAGCCTCTGGCCGGTTCGCATGTTTATAATCACAAGCCTGACGAACTGGTCTAGACCTTGAGAACGTTTAGATTTGGTTTTAATTAGTTTTAAGATCTTTTTGGATTAAATCAAGAATTTGTCAAAATAAAAATTGTGGTGAGCCAGAATCGAACTCCAGTCCCCACCCGGTTCAAGGTTTTAAACAACAAGGGTTTCACCAACTGCTCTATAGGTCAGTTGGTGATTTGTTTTAGATTGTTTAAAATAAGTGTGATGACTGCGAGAGTCATCTTCCCCAAATCAATATGAACGAAGCCCTAGATTTCTAATCCGATTAAAAACGCTGCTACTGTCAAATTAATCATAGGGTAAATGTTGTATAAGAGCCGATTAAACCATAGAAAACAAGGATCAGATTCGTACCAATCACAAAGCTTCAATTCACGAGTCAAAGAAAAAAAATCAAACGCGATTATAATCTTGCACAAAAATGATTTGTTTACAGAAATTGAGGGTAGGGTAATGTGTTTCGGCACTACTAGGTTGTCACGAGTTGTCCAATTTATAATAATTCCTATGGATTAAACGATTTAGAAGGTTTGACCATTCCTTAAATACAAACGTGAATTGATCCTAAAAATGGCAGTTTTGGTTGCAATTGACGCGTATAGAATACGCTGATGATTTGTCAGTTTAATTCCATACCATAATTAGGTCCAATACACGCGTATTTGAATGAATCTCGTGGGAGGGGCTTGTGGTTTGACTTTTGGTTAGTCAAAACAGGGGTGTTAAGTGTTTAAAGAATGTGGGTAGCGAAAATTTACACAAACAGGCTGCTAGCCCAGCTGCCTTGTGTTGTGTTTGTTATGTGGTAAATCGATTTGGACACGGGTTTGAGTCCCGGCCCAAACAAAGATTTTTTTTATCACACATTTTTATAAAATCCATTATTCATTTTTACAATATATTAAACAAAAATGCAATAATAATTGCCACGAGTATTTAAAATACATTAAAACGTCGAGATTTCGAGGGATTTTAAAAACTTTGAATACGAAATGTTACAGTCTCCCCTACTTTTGGGAACTTCGTCCCGAAGTTACAGTTGGAGAGTCTGGTTGGAAAGAGGTGTGGTACTAAGGTGCCCGTGGTAAAACTTAAGAGCACTAGACTGTAAGTTCCATGAATGCACAAGTTAACCATCAAGGCTAAAAGAACTGTTAAACAACTGGGGTTTGTAATTGGATATTTACCAAAAACCTTGATAGAATTTCACACTACCTTAATGTACCTGTAAATTCATGATTACGTTCCGGACCGCAATCACCAATTTACCTTACATTAGGGTTTTGTGTCCTTCTATAACTCTAGACACACACACACACATGTAGGTAATGCAAAATAACCTTGTGATTGAATCGTATACAATGTATCCAAAAATGAGTCCAACTGTTGAGCAGGAAAAAGACTTCTACCAGTTAGTGAGTAAGAACCTCTACCGATTGTTGAGCAGGTTGTAGGGCCTCTACCAATCGTTGAGTAGGTTATTTGGTACCCTACTAACTGTTGAGCAAGTACTTCGTCCTCTACCAGTTGTTGATTAAGTGTTACAATTATTCCACACATAAATTGCAAATTGATAATATATACACGTAAGCATCAAGTGTCAAGTATAGTATGTGAGTTGTGCTTATATTATCCTAGACAAGGTCAATGGGTCTAGGTATGAATATAGCAATTAGTTCATATTCAACTATATATGTTTCCAAGTGTCATGAATAATCGTATGTCCAAATATATTAGATGACTAAATTCTTATCTAAGAGACAAAAAATATTCAATACTAAAATTTATTACTTGAACCAAATGAGTCATTACATAGAATTCAAAAGTAAATAACATTCTAAGAGTAGGGGTTTGTCATTAGGCAGTTGGAGGGTCTTGATCTCGGTTTAGGTTAGGGCATCGGTTACGAAAGTGATTTGGGTCTCCACATTCATAGCACTGACCATAGTTGTATCTGCCGGGACGATTAGGGTTAGCAGCCGGAGCAGGGTTGGTTGGTTGGTATTGGGGTTTGGGGCTTCACGACATGTGTTGACCAGATGACCATACTTACCACAATTGGTGCACAAGCGACATGGTGAAACAGTGGGATGATGACGTTTGCATGTGTTGCACAAAGGAAAGTCTCCCGTATAAGGTTTCTTGTTGGAAGCTTGTGTAGTGAGGTTTGCATCAGGATCCCTCATCTTGCGCTTTTGGTTCTCAATAGTTACTGCGGCTACAATACTTGCTTTTATGCCTTTTCAAAATAAGGTCTCATTCTTTACGTGATTGTCAGTTAAGGTGGCTGCTAGACGCTTGGCTTCTTCGAGGGTAGCAGGGTTCCTTCCCCACACTGTGTCCTGAATCTGCATGGGTAAACCGCCTATGTACTTTTCGATTGCAACAGACAGGGGGTGACCTTATGTGGTAACAGTAGGCTAAGTTCGTGGAAACGAGTGTTGTAGGCTAGGTTTTCTCCACTGTCCTGGGCAAGATCATGAAACTCATCTTCTAACTTTTTGATTTCATTACGAGGGCAGAACTCCGCTTTCATAACGTCTTTAGTTTGTTCCCAAGTTAAGGCCAGTGCGACTTCAGCTCCACGAGTCTGTTTCTCTTCGTTCCACCATGTGAGTGCTCGCTTGTGGAGGACACTCATAGCATAGCGAACTTTGAGATTGTTAGGGCACTCGCTATTAATGAAGGCATTTTCGATACCTTCGAACCACCGAAGAAGGCCAGTGGCTCCTTCGTCCCCGCTAAACTTAGGAGGATTGCAAGAGTTGAAGTGCTTGAGGGTGCAAACCGGGTGAGCATTCCCGTTCCCATTGCCATTTGATGTGTGAAAATGTGTATTAAATAAATTCGGGTCAAGTTTTAAAAATGGAAAAACCCGCTGAGCCACACACTAACGGCAAGTGCACCGGTCGCAGTGTAGCAAAGCAAGTAAGTCCGGAATATCGATCCGTGGACACAATGTGGCGACTCTCGGTACTAGACCTCTATCGACTCCTAGCCTAGCAAATTAGATTTTTGTGATTTTTATATTAATTAATTACTAAATTAAATAAATTAAAAGATAGCAGAGGATCACTAATGAGGGAAATCATAGATGGGAAAGGCAACCACCTAGGTATCGAATTCTACTAATGAAATTGGAACTGCCTCGGCTTTGGAAACTATGTTGGCAATCAGGATCTTATAATATTCACCCCTAGTATCCTAGTGGCTCCCGGATCATTTACCAAGACTGACCAAAAAGGAATCCTAAAGGCTACTAGTCTCACTGATTGGTTAGATCACCTCTCGGTCTCACTAACTATGCTAAAGTACTCGCTAGACTGGTTTAGATTTCTCACTCTCCAATCACAATACACCCTAAAGTGCAAGGAGTAACCTGTAAAGTCAATCTATGACACAGATAAGCAAATAATACTAGAGAACCTAGGAAAACCTGATCTCTCAGCGTTTCTAGCCTAAACCTCTAGCACCCAAGACAAACCTGACTACCTATCACCTCTCGGTCTCAAGAGTAGGAAGAATACTAATTACCTCTAAACTCACAATCAATGTTCCTATGGAATTTAGGCCTAAAACCATAAAGTAAACTACAAGCACAAAGCAAGTAATTCTAACAAGTATCCAAACATGAAAGACATTCACTAAGACACTCGTGGAACATTAAAAGATCATAAATTAGTAAAAAGTACGCACACACATCGTAGAATCATAAACAAGTTTCTTACTAAAACATAAATCCAACTATAAAATCCAAAACCGAAACATAAACCAAAATCAAAAAGTCGTCATGTCAAACCTAGGTGGCCACTAATGTTTTAGCCAAACATAATTAGAGAAAACAATAAAAACATAGGTTCCAGAAAAATAAAAGTTATAGTGATAATATTCATAAACACAAAGTCAATAAATATAAAAACTAAAACTTATTATAGTCAAACCCGTTGGTTTGATCTTAAACCCGTGCCTTCTTCCCTTCCCTTCTTCTCCTCTCTAAAATCTGTTGTGTGATGTGCCCTTCTTTTTTGTTCTTCGGCCGCTGTGATGATGTTCCTCCTACTAAAATTAATGTGTCACCCTATTTTAAAAATGAATTGGGCCGTGAGCCCTAACTCACAATTCACATTCTATCCTTTTTATTATTATTATTATTATTATTATTATTATTATTATTATAACTTCATGCTCTCATGTCGAGTGTTCTTGGCTCGACCAAAATTCCTCGTTTACGTTCCAACGTCCATGAACACCGGCTCTCAAGTGTTGGTGTCTCAATTAAAATTCTTTCATTTTGTGCTCATTTTCTCCAAACACCTATAAAATAATAAAATAAATAAATAAATAATAAAAAACGACACAAAACAAATAAAATCTTGACCAAATAATATACAAAATACATAGGAAAAGAGATGTGTTTTGCAACACATCACCATTCCCATTGTGATTACCATTCCCGTTTCCATTGCCGTTTCCATTCATTTGGATGACTTGAGCCACCAAGTTGGGAACCAAAGTTGCTATTTGTTGCGCCATTTGTTGGGAAATGATCGCAGCCAGTTGGACATCGATGCCATTGTTGTTGTTGTTATTGTTGTTGTTGTTGTTGTTGCTCTCACCATCATGTTCGTTGTCATTGTCAAGACGAGTGCTGCGACGAGGAGGCATGATCTATAAGAGACACAATGAAGGATTCAATGAGACATAGGATGAATCAAGGATATTGAGATAATATAAGGAATGTAATCATTTATTCATTAATTAAACGAATAAACGAAAACGTTGACTTATCAAAGCCTCTAGATTCTAATAACACAGTGAATACATGCTTTAGCCTATAAGTGAACACTCATCCCGAGAATCCCAAGTAGGCATCCGGGTCCCTCATCTGATTAGGATATATGCGCAATGCCAGTCCTAGACAGAAAACTCAGAATACAGGCCTTCACCCTTCCAGATTGCACATGTTCGTTATTAGAATATAGAGCTTCGACGAGATTATCAAAGTAGTTCAGGTTAGGAGCTGAGGATTTTGTCCTATTAATCTAAGGGTAAATCCAGTGATGGAGAGCAATCATCTTGTAGGGGTTAAATTAGGGATAAGAAGTAGGATGGAGATAGATAATAGAAACAAGTAGAGTTGCAAGTAAGAGAAGCAAATGCTGGTTAAATCCTAAGGTTATAGACTAGATTACTTTTCTAATAACCTAATTCGCTATAACCATGGCTCGGATACCAATCTGTAACACCCCAACCGATGGCGGAAACATCGAGATGTCACGTATTGAATATTGATGATTGTTCAATAGCTCATGGTACTAAATGAAAGTTAATATTAAACAATTTACATTTCATCTTACAGGTAAAGATTACAAAATTTTATTATTATAAACTAGGTCCAAAGCTCCTATGTTTTCCAAGACTTGTGCAACTTCCAATAGCAAATAAACCTGAAACATGTTAAGTTGGAAAGATGGGGGGGTCAACTATAAATAGTTGGTGAGAATACATAAGTTTTGCATATAGTTGAAAACAATATGTTGTATAGTAATCGTAGTTGAAGCATAATAATGAGTAATGATAGAATATGAGTCCGACATGTAACAATGCGTCTTTTGTACAATCAAACCTTGTGTCGACTGACACCTAACTCGCAAGTTAGTAAAAGTGTAACTGTTATTGATCATACCTGAATTTATGCGGGGGGATGGGTTTGTCAGACCTATAGCGCTATAATCTAAACAGGCGGCTTGATCAATGTTAATGATTGTACTGTGTCTTTTTGTTACAGTCAAATGATAGAATGAGTAAATGATAGTGTAATTGAATCACAAGTTTCAACAATGTAAGAATGAGTAAATGATAGTGTATAAAATGTTTAAACATGTTTCACCCCAAAATGTAAAACAGAAAAAGGGGCTATGTAAACTCACCTTAGTGCTAGAATTGAATCCCTTGATATAGAATAATTGTGGCTCTTGTGTCCAAATATCACCCTATTTATAAGGCAATAATTGAGTAATTGGGAAAACTTAATAGTCTAAGCTTTCTAGTCTACAAGTAGTTCTAGGGTTCTTAATTTGGAGATTGATAATTGATTAATCGTTAATTAAATAAATAGTTAATAAATAAAGGAAAATTTGGAAAATAATTAAATAAAAGGCTATTAGTAGATTTTTGATTAAGTATGGTCATATTATAAGATTTTAAATATGAAAATAATTTTTATAAAATTATTTTCTCAAAAATCAAATATTTAGTATATTTATTTCTAATTGTCAAAATATAGTTTTAATATCTAAAAATATTAAAATTAATGAAATTTCAAGGTAAAATTTATATTTCTGTTCTAAATGAGCAAAAATAATTTATGTAAAATTTTGGTATAAAAATAGTGAAAAATGAATTTATTATAATTTATTTATGATAAAAAAACAAAAATTAATTAAAAATATTAAATAAACGTTTTTCCAAAATTAAATTTTTTTTCTGAAATATTTATTGGTTTATAAGTTTAGGATAATTTTTGTGGAATTTTATATAATCGTTTAGATATTTTTATAAAATTTTCAATTTATAATTGAATAAACTTATATTTTATATATATATTAAATAAATAATTTTTGAAAAATATAAAAATTGTATAATGAACTTTATCATTAGAATGACCTAAAATAATTTTTATAGAATTTATAAACCACTTTTAGTATTTAAAAATTATTTTAAAAGATTAATGGGTTAAAGATATAAATAAAAGGTTAAAAAATATTGTTTGTTGTTGGCAAGAGTCGAACCCGAGCCTCTGGCCGGTTCGCATGTTTATAATCACAAGCCCGACGAACTGGTCTAGACCCTGAGCACGTTTAGATTTGGTTTTAATTAGTTTTAAGATCTTTTTGGATTAAATCAAGAATTTGTCAAAATAAAAATTGTGGTGAGCCAGAATCGAACTCCAGTCCCCACCCGGTTCAAGGTTTTAAACAACAAGGGTTTCACCAACTGCTCTATAGGCCAGTTGGTGATTTATTTCAGATTGTTTAAAATAAGTGTGATGACTGCGAGAGTCATCTTCCCCAAATCAATATGAAGGAAACCCTAGATTTCTAATCCGATTAAAAACGCTGCTACTGTCAAATTAATCATAGGGTAAATGTTGTATAAGAGCCGATTAAACCATAGAAAACAAGGATCAGATTCGTACCTATCACAAAGCTTCAATTCACGAGTCAAAGAAAAAAAATCAAACGCGATTATAATCTTGCACAAGAATGATTTGTTTACAGAAATTGAGGGTAGGGTAATGTGTTTCGGCCCTACTAGGTTGTCACGAGTTGTCCAATTTATAATAATTCCTATGGATTAAACGATTTAGAAGGTTTGACCATTCCTTAAATACAAACGCGAATTGATCCTAAAAATGGCAGTTTTGGTTGCAATTGACGCGTATGGAACACGCTGATGATCTGTCAGTTTAATTCCATATCATAATTAGGTCCAATACACGCGTATTTGAATGAATCTCGTGTGAGGGGCTTGTGGTTTGACTTTTGGTTAGTCAAAACAGGGGTGTTAAGTGTTTAAAGAATGTAGGTAGCGAAAATTTACACAAACAGGCTGCTAGCCCAGCTGTCTTGTGTTGTGTTTGTTATGTGGTGAATCGCTTTAGACACGGGTTCGAGTCCCGGCCCAAACAAAGATTTTTTTTATCACACATTTTTATAAAATCCATTATTCATTTTTACAATATATTAAACAAAAATGCAATAATAATTGCCACGAGTATTTAAAATACATTAAAACGTCGAGATTTCGAGGGATTTTAAAAACTTTGAATACGAAATGTTACAAGAAACTTCCAACAATTTTGTTCAAAGTAGCGACAGCCTAATGATGGGCGCCACTTGTTGCTACAACAAGGAAAATGACCGAGTTTAGGGTTAGAGATGTCTTAGGTTTAGAGGGTTCTTATGCTACTGGATGGACCTGCACAAAGAAGTAGACACGTTAGCCTTAACGCAGGAGGTCCTCCTGCGTTTAAACTCCGGCATGAGAATAAGTAGATATTCGTTTGGAGTTGGGAAAATATGAAGAAGAGAGTTTAAGAGTGAAAGGAATGAGTGTACGTGAGTGTGTACGATGACAACTCTAAGGACCTCCTTATATAGGCAGTGAATTCCCGCCAGGAGTTCCCGTAGGGCAGCCATCCCACTATACCTGGTAAGCATTGACCCTCCTTCTTTATCCCTGCAGAGAAGTCTTGCCCTTTTGGTATATATTCAGCCTTTTGTTACTTTTGAGGTCTGAATGGAGCTGATTGATGTGATTATTTTTTGACCATAGTAAAAGTTGAGATACCTTTTTGGATTTTCCATAAAGTTACTGTTCAATTTTCAGTCATGGGCTAGTGTACGACAGCTTATTGCATCTTATGCTGCCTTGTGTAAGCTACTCAGCACCATTAAGTCAGGCACCCCTGGTACTTTATGTTGCTTTTGTTTTTAACGAGGGATTAAACGTAGGGGTTTTAGGACCCACGTCATCAGTTTTTGTTATGGTTTACCTTTTTTCATGCAACTAGCACGTAGGTTTTTTTTTGTATTTAAAGTCTATTATTTTCTTATGTATTATACCCTTTTTATTCAATCAAATTAGAACACAGTTGGTGTCATTAGTCTTGTGTGTGTTTAATAAAGCCAAGGCCCGGACCAACGATAAATAATCTTCAATTTAGCGTTGACATCGGTTCGAATAAAGTTTTTAACAACCCGATTTCAAGATTCCAGTTATGTACACTTTTATTAATAAAACGGGAAATGACGACAAATAGTTCGAAGACAAAGAGAAGGTGTTATAAACCTTCGATGGTACAATATCATAGAATGCTGTCATAAACATGTAGTACGTAGTGTTGATCTAATGTTTTTTTTTTGACCGGCAAAACACTATATATATAAATATATAGCCCAGCAAGAGGCTGGAAAGATACAAACACCAATCGAAAGGAAAAGAAAACAGATTACAACATGTCCGAGATGTAAAAATCGGACCATTTTTCCCATTCGAGACGAGGGAGTTTCGATCTATTCGATATCCACAGGTACGAGTCCTCACCGTCTTTGCAACCGGAATGAACTCCCCGTCAAACACCATTCTGTTCCTTGCTGCCCAAATATGCCAAACAGTGTTGATCTAATGTGATTTTGTATACAAATAATTCCAGCCCATAAATGGTTTGGTATAATCTCCACTTCCATCCATAGTGGTAGAGTGGCTTTTGTTTCACCTATGTGATCAAATGTTCAATCCCTACTTTCATCATTTATGGTTTGGTATCCGGATGAAGATCGAATACGGGTGGCGCCAGTTTGAATCTGACGGGCGGCGAGGTTTTACCGAGTTCTATAACATTGTCGTGCCTTCGGGCAGGTAGGGCTCGGGTTTCTGCGCATCGGGAGAAGGCGGAGCTGCTAGGGGTCGAGTAGTCGATTCTTAAGCACGGTGCCCCGCAAGAATGGTTGCTACACAGTTGTTCGCCGATAAAAAAAAATTCCAGCCCATAAATATCCTAGTACAATCTGATCGACTTAACATGTTCGACCTATACGTTGTGACACGTCACTTCCAAGATATTCTTCACAAACTACATGTGTAAGCATAAAGACATGTCTCACTTAAGATGAGGAGTATATGAATACAGAAGAGGCCAAAATGTCATTTAATAATATGATCAGACGGTGGTATTAATGATCGACGGCGAATATTCCCGACCAGAGTTGATGCTGTGGGCGGTAAGTTCTGATGATGAGCCGCCGTTTACGCGTCACGACGGGAGACAAGTTTCAAACCATTTGTCAATTATTCACGCCCTTTTTAAGGTGGCCGTACACACGTGTGTCTTGGGAAACTATTTTAACATTTATCAAGACATTGAAAGATCGGTATAAAATGTTTTTTTTGGTAAGAATTATGAAAATCAAATGAGGGTATTTTTTTTATTTTATTTTTTCAAAAATTTTTTTCCCATACTGTTAAACATGTATTATAGTATTGAAAACTAAAATAAAAAAATTTGGTGTAGAGTAATTACGTGTAGAGTAATTACATAATTACTCTAGTGTAAACTAATGTATTTACTTTAATGACGTAATTACACTAAAATTTTTTTTTTTAATTTTTTTTGTATTATTCATCTAGAAAGAATGTTTAACCACATGAGAAAAAATTTCTAAAAAAAATAATTTTTTTTCACCCCCTTTGATTCTCACAGTTCTTACCGAAAAACACTTTGTATTTGATCTTTACTCTATCAAGATAATAAGGGATGTTTGAAATGTTTATTAGACCATGTGTAATGGGTATTATGTGACTATGAATAAGCTTGATAATGCCCTTAACACCGTCCCTCTGGGCATTATAGGAGCATGAAGAAGGAGGGGCATTTCTAGTATATTGCCCAAAGAAAACAAAAATAAGGAAAGTAGTTATTAAAAGGGCATTAAAAAAGAGGTTAACAATTACACATTTTTTAAAGCGGCATTATGATGATGATGTGGCAAAAAATGCCCCTTAGAGGGCATTAACCATTACCCATGGTCTTAGGATTGTTTTATAAGAGGGAAGGGGCGCTCCACTAAAAAAGTTTTCACTTCACTGATTTCTACCAATCCTGCACTTTCACATCACTTCACTGATTTTCTTCACTATAACACTTTTTTGGAGGCAACACTCCACTGATTCTTTGCTAATTATCAATTATTTTCATAAATAATAATAATAATAATAATAATAATAATAATAATAATAATAATCACTTTCAACAATCAACAACCTTTAGATATTTTCTTTAAAAAATTGTTTTCCTACAAGATGCATATGTAACACCTTGATAAGTACAAGGGGCTGAGTGAAAATAATTTATTTATCTTCTTCCCTCTTCTATACCTTCTTCTTTTGACCTGCAAATAACCAAAAGAAAACAACACAGATATTTCAATTTTATCTTCTTCAATCTCTTCTTAGAAACACGGTTGTACTCGATGGAATAATAACATTAAGCATTTTTTTTATTTATGCGGAGAGAATCTTACGGGTACCAGCCCGTTAACAACAACCAGATTTTGGTTCACGGGACCACTACCAGCATGGGTGGTGGCGATTTTACCGTGCTGGTAGTGGGGTACCTATGACCATTTCTGGTAGTGCCTCTTCCCCCCAAGATCATGATGTGGCACAAATATTATCCTATAATATCATGTTAACTAGACGCCGACATGGCATTGGATAAAGCTTCTGCTCAAGTCATTGACCTTGTTATGCTCACATTGAGCGATGACTTTATCTATTTTTTACTTTCTATTTTTATTTATTTATTTTTGTTTAGAAGACAAATTAAATAATTAAGACTTAAAACACTACACGTTATTAAAAATAAAATAACATCACATAAAAAACATCACAAAAATATTAAAAACCACAAATAAATATTAAAGACGTGACTATTGTTGAAAGCGGGGTCTCATAACTCTCCAAACCGTAACATTGTGCATGGAACGGTACTCTTTACGGGCATGCTCAATCGCCTCGTCTTCGTTTAAACCCGTATTGTGGTTCAATGCACTTACAAATAAACCCTCAAATATTGTGCACTTTGTCTGTAAAGCCATAAATTTTCCTGTTAAGACTTCCGTAGAACGATAATTGTCACCCGCTTGTTGACGGAATCTAGTCACAGCCGTGCTAAGAAAAGTTTTCGTAGTCTCATGTCCACCTTCCTGAAATGTGGTAATATAACTGTTAACCAACGCGACTTCTTCTTCCATGGTCCAACGTTATACTGGGATTGGGTTTTGTGGGTGCGTGATTGGGTTTTCGTTTGCCGGTGGGTGATTACTATTATAAAAAGAATGATAATATGAATATATGTAGAGTGGTTTGGTTTAAAAATGAAGTGGGTGAAGATAAAATATATAGAGAGAGAGACTTTTTTTAAAACTTTTGATCGTTGCCAAAAATTAAATGTAACCAATGGTCGTTTTTCACGCTAGCCCACGCGAGCCAGCTCACAAGCACGTTAACGCGTGGTTGTTATGGTTTTCGCGAGCCACGTGACTTGGCTGCACCATCGCGCCTGCTCGCTCACGCCCCACAACGGACAACTTAATGGTAAGCACAATTCCTTAAAATAGTTTTTTTTAAGTTGAACTTCATTCAAAATACGCGAAAACCACCTACTCTCTAACGCGGGGAGAATGAGGCCACAAACAACATTACATCAAGTAGAGTTTACTCCAACATTTCCAATCTCTAACCTTAACCTTGTGTCTATTAGAATACCATAAATAACCAACGCCCTTTATATCGGCCACAATACCCACAACCTTGCTTTTCCTTTGCTCAAAATTCCATTCGTTCCTTGCTCTCCATAGACGCCAGCAACAAATCATAACCATACCTTTAATAATCTCCTTTCGCGTAGTAGAAGGATCATCCACCTTATGCATATCCAGAATATCTTTCACACTAAAAGTAAGATAACTGGGAATGCCTAACCATCTTAAAATGCCATCCCACACTCCCATCGAAAAAGGACAAGCCACAAAGATGTGCACGCAAAGTCAGATGAGCTGAGTGAATTCAAGTTTTTATGAAATTTTTAAATAATAAGTAAATTGTCAAGATAAAAGTTAACAAAATACTTTAATCTTAGAGTTACAATAAGCGCAATCTGCCTATATGTTCCCTAAGCAAATGTAAAGTCTAGGATAAGCGCAATCTGCCTATTTAACACAAGACTTTAATTTAATTCCACAATAAGCGCATTCCGCCTATTTGTCACAAAACTACAAGTCTCCATAAGCGCATATTGCCTACTAAGACTCAACCATAACTATAAATCAGAGCAGATATACTATATAACTATCATAGCTCAATTTATAATACCAGATAACCGTCATACACAGTTTATATATATATATATATATATATATATATATATATTAACACATTTAACCCAATCAAGTATAAATCAAGGCAAGTCCCAATCTAACAAGCAAGATTCCACGTACACTTTCAAAACATGCATATTAGCCAAAATGTTTAAAACAGTAAAAAGGGCATCATGAAGTCACATGAAAGCAAGAAAAAACACCCAAAAAAAAATTTATACCGGAAGGCTACACACAAACTCAAACACCTGCCAAGTAACAATTTATATTACAAGCTAGGCCTATAAGACTTCTATGGTTCCTAACGGGTCAACCGGGTAATATTGAGTTCCTAGAAAGGTGTAATTAATCAGTTCAGACCCTAAACTTTAAAATATCATTTGTAACAAGTTCATATGCTATATTAATGGTCTAAGACCTGATCTAGTGACTCACATGGTGAACCATCACTTAAATTGCGAAAATTCCAAAAATTGCCGAACCGAAGGCCCTGTTTCGCAAAGTAGTGTGTCCTTCACCAAAATCAGCCCTATTATCAACCTAAACCATATTTTATATCATATTGTACCATTTGGAACATTTGGGATCAGATTTGGGGGGTGGTTGCACAACAACAATGCATTGCCCAAAATCGTCTCTTTTCTTACAAACCGAAAACCCCAATTTTAACATTATTGACAAACGACTTCCTCGACCATGTTAAATCACAAAACACATTAAAACAGGTCCTAATAAGGGTTTATGGGCTGAATTAAACACCAAATTGATTTATTAACACAAAGAACTCAAAATTCCCAAATCAAGAACACTAGAACCCTAGTATCACAATTCGATCAATTGACCTACCAAACCTTCACCAATGGCCCCCATTTTCGAATATGATGTTAAAAACATACCTTAGGATGGTTTGGAAGCAAAACTCCCAATTAAATCCACCAAATCGCCCAAAGAACAATCAAGTCGTCTATGAAAACTTAGTTTTAGTATCATTCAATTAATCGATCATAACATCAAAACTAATCACGAATTCACTTAGAGACTTGATATACTAACCTTGTGGGATAATTTAGAGGCAAAACCCCCAAATATTAACCTTCAATTCGGTTGAAATGAACCAAATCCGAATATGGCCCTAGTTTTGTCAAAAACATCAATCAATAACCCTTTTAACACATAATTGATTAATGATTAACATAGGGTTTGAAGGAATTACCTTGTTGGATGTAGATTAAGACTTGTTTGCTTATCAAAAGTAAAAAAAAAAAAAGGATTGTTGGATGCTCTAGCTGCTGCTATGAATAAGGAGGCAAGAGAAGGAGAGTTAGGGTTTTTCAACTTGCAATTTTTACAATAAGGTCCCTCCATTTTTCATTCCCTTGTATCTTGTTCCAAAAGCTACTCAAATGGGTTTAGGAAAATGCTAAAGGGTCCCCTTAATGAAGCCAAAATGGAAAAATACAAGTGTACAAACTCTACAAGGCGAGACACGAGCGCGGGAATCTACGGGTGTTACACTATATTAATATTTCTACGAATCAACACCAACTTGGTTGAGAGATGGTCTAACAAGAATCTCCACATAAAAATATTGCATTTAATCAGGACCCATTTACACCAATCAAGAATAGGCACATCAATTTCCCCATACGTCTTGGATAACCATTAATATTTATATACGTAAAAAATCGTTACTATGTGGATAATAGTATAATGGCGAAATGGAATTTATTAATCCCACATTTTTGCAGTTGACCGATAATAATCCCACTTAAGTTTATTCTACCCACCAATCCCACCTTTCAAGCATTTTGCTCTCAATACCCCCCCCCCCCCCCCCCCCCCGTTAACTCACACTAACACCGTTAGCTGAACTCACAATTCTAGGCGATTATTTACCAGATTTGAAAGAGAGAATCGAGACGAAGATATTAGTATGTTCAATTGCAGAAATAAGTTGTAGGTTGATGTCCTCCTCGGATGGGATGACGGGAACCGACGATTAAACCATCGAACCATGCTCATTTCTGCAATTGAACATACCAATATTATCGTCTCGATTCCCTCTTTCAAATCCCGTGAATAATTGCCTAGAATTGGGACCGCTAGTGATTATTTTCGTAGTTGAGACTGTTATTATAGTCAATAGTTGGAATTATTTAAAGCCATTACTCTAAAAAATATATAGATGAAGAATATAACTTTTGCCAAATAAATACATAACATCATTTATGTATGATAGGAAATTGTTTGACTTTGATGAAAAACCCTATTTGTTTTGGCTTTTTTATATGAGTTAAAAAGTTGTTTTTTAAAAGCCCAAAAAAAAAACTAATTTGTTAAACTGATTTTGGTTTTTTGAATATTAAATTATCAAACTATTCACATTTTACTTTTTTTTTTATTTTATATAAATAAGCTATGATAAACACTTTTCAAATAATAACTTATTGACTTTTTCAAGTATAAAAAGTTAATCTAAACATTTTTTTTAAAAATTTGATTTAAAAAAAAAATAATTAGTCAGTAACAATAAACACTTTTGGAGTTAAATAAACAATTCCCAACACCGGCTAACACTTCCATCATGCAAACAAATTATAAATTTGGATATAGTAGTAAATATGTTCCAACACCTTCGCAAACAACAACCCGCACGAACATGTGGATTTGGCTATTTTAATTTCTTGCTTATTATAGTGGCTGGAAAATGACAACTCATGGAAACATACACAAGGAAAACGATGTGAGAGAGAGAGAGTTGGGCAATGGTTGAATCATGAATGTGTTATCAACATTGAATCTCATGAAATATTATTATAACTTACTAAAAATTAATACACGGTTCAACAGATTGTCAATAAGCAATCTTCATATATTCAAAATATATCTTAGAAAACAAAATATGTAATTCGGACTGTAAGAAACTAGTTTTAAACCGATTTAAAAAAAAAACGGTTTTCTAAATATTAAAACCGTTTTTTTTTATGTTAACCGGTTTAAAAACCGATGATAACCGGGTTCACCGGTTTGGGTTTTTTGTTATAAAAACCGGTTTTAAAACCAGTTCGGTTTTAAAAAAACGGTTTTGAACCAGACAAAAAAAACCGGTTTTTTTTACATGAGCATGGTTCTAGGCTATACTTTGGATTTTATGCATTAAAAGTAAACTAGTGATGTTTTGCTACACATTGGTCTATCATTTTCATAGCTAAACCCAGTGGCGAAGGTTTGTAGGGGCGGGGAGGGGCGGCCGACCCCCCCGGATTTTCGCGCAGAAGTTCCGATTATATAGTATCCGTATAGAAAATTTTGAAAATATAGGGTTTCGACCCCCCGAAACTGGTTTTCGACCCCCCGAAACCAGTGACTTCCGACCCCCCGAACCTTCGGGTCAAGCTTCGCCACTGGCTAAACCCAACGACCCGACCCGACCTGAGCTGACCCGTTCCAAAAATTCTAACATTTGGTCGTGAGATATCTTTCTATAGAAAAAAGTGAACCTATAAGAAAAAAAATCATGAATCCTACGGTGAGCATTATATAACTTATTCTTACTATCATAAGCTAATTGTGTTGTAATTGCATCTACAACTTTAAGTATCCTAAGTGGGGACTGATAACTAAAGGCCAAAAATCTGTCATTTCTTGTAAATATGTAGCGTTTATAAAATAATGTGATCTTGGTAGCACTGTTGGTCACCTATTGGTTCATCACCGAAGTCTCATGAAGACGTCTCGGGACCTGTGAGTCGACTCTCCCAAAAGATGAGAGGTGGCTATTTTGGTAAGTTGACCAAGTCAACTGGTTATTTTGGTGATTTTCCCTAAAAATATTTGGCGTCAGAAGAATGACATACAACAATTTCTAAAACTTTTAGAAATATATCACCAATAATCTAATTTCAAGTAACCAAAAAAAAAAACGAAAGAAAAAAATTCATAATGTTTAGAACTACAAGCGTTATTGGTATGTTTAGATGTTTAATCTAGACTCTAGATTTGAAAAGAAACAAGATGAATGCTTTCTTTCATAAATATCCACACAGAGTATTGAAAAGATCCAGGAACATGCTAGTTTTCAACCCACCAATATATTAATTAAGAGCTAGTTGTTACCAAGAATACTTCTTCCTATCACTAATATATAAGTAACTAGGTTAGAGCCCCGCGTGTACACGCGGTACATGTCCATGTTAAATGAAAAAAATTCTATAAAGATTGTAGTATGCAATTTTATTTATTGAAAGTTACGTAATACAAGTCGTATGAATTTTGGTTGATTGTAAATTATCATAAAAAAGTTTAATGTTACCCAATAACAAATATATGAATCAACAAATGTTTGAATTGACGTGATTTAAAAACAAATAATGAAATGAATAAACATATATTTATTGTAACTGCATGCAAATGAAGATTAAATTCAAAGTAAATAAATGTAGTTTAACAAATCATACAACGAAACAATTATAAAAAAAAAATAAACGATTTATGCAAAATATGATCGCATACTTATTAACAAACTTCAAAATATTATTTTAGAGACAACATTTGCTATTTGTTATTAAAGTTGTCATCTTTATCCAATATTAGTATCTTCAGGCCATCTCTACTCTTGTCACTTGGCAGCGACATACAACTGCCCATGTGTAAAAATAAGATCTTTCAAATACAGACCTACCCTAAAAAGGGTTTGTCCTTGACTCTTATTTATTGTCATTGCGAAACATAAAGTAAGAGGGAATTGTCTTCTGTTAAATCTGAAAGGAATATTCTTATCAGATGGGTACAGCCTAATTCTTTGGATAAAAGTTCGCATTCCAATGTTACTCCCTGAAATTATTTTAGCTTCTATAACACGGTTTGATATGGCAAGACGATTTGGAAATGTGGCTTTGAAAAGAATTTACGTCCACTTATAGGATCCCTGAACCATTAGAATAACAAAACAGTAAAATTTGTCAAAAAAAAAAACTCTGGTGAGGAAAAGAAAGGCATTTGCCATTGTAACTGTATTATCATCAAGAATTTAACGCAAATATATCCAGAAGACCCTAAACTGTTTTGACGGTTCGACTCATAACCAATGAACTAAAAATCAAGCTAAAACCATAGTGAAAAATCAATACTAAACCCACATGAGAAACTCGTTAGGAGTAAAGATAGCAACGTGGATGGGTTGAATAATATGTCAAAGTAGAAGGTTTTTTATAGGGCAACCTTTTATCAATTTAACCTGTTTCAATGCTTCCACAATCGGAATATTGTGTCTTGAATAATTCTAAACGAATAAGTTGGACCTATTTATATAATTGAATTATAAAAATGGAAGGATTGGTAATTTACGTGAGTTGGTCAACGACGCTTAAAATTAGCACAATTATTACAATCATGATGATGGTTAGCGTTTCATGACAATTTATTAAAGGACAATTCTTTGTAAACATAATATGATAACGTTAATCTGTCAAAGATATTTAAATTAAAGGCGTAATATTCTTATTCTTAGTATCACTGAAACGATATTTAGTTAATGTAGTCAATGATGGAGGATTTCATGACAAATCAGGTTTTTTTAATGTTATGAATCACCTTTAGTTAATGTTGTTATTGATAACGTAAAATGATATTTCATTATTAATTTCATTACTAATTACTAATAAAAGTATTGTAAGACATGAAAAATAAATAAAGTCAAAGAATTGACCTCCATCAAAATAACAAAAACGTAAAAAGTTTTTACGTTTATTGGTCAACAATATTAAAATGAAAGTCATTATAATAGTAATATCATTGAAAATTATTTTGAATAAATTATAAATTTTAGGAAATTGTTAAATAGATTTAAATTATTATTATTAAAAGAATAGATTTAAATTATATTTATTAGATACATTTTGTTTACCAAAATTATTACATGAATCTTTCTGTTATCATTATTGAGTTTTTTTAATAATTTTTGAAATAATTTGAATGTTATTAATGATCAAGGGTTCAATGACAAATGATGATTTTTTATATTGATATTACGTTTATTCTTTATGTTAATAATTGTAATAATTATTACTATTAATAGTAATAAATGGATGACAAAAGTTAACTTAACAATTTAAATTATTTACTAATTTATTAAGTTAATTGAAAATTATTTTGAGTATACTATATATTTTAGTAAACTGTTAATTAAGGAAAAAAATTATTTTATTAATATACAATTGAATGATTGATTTATTTTATTAATAGTAATAAAAACGTAATTTAAATCTAATTAACAGTAATAAAGGCGTAATTTATTACTATTAATAAAGACGTAATATTATTAATATGGTTAAATTTTTTTTATTAATATACAATTAAATGATTGATTTATTTTATTAATAGTAATAAAGACGTTATTTAAATCTATTTAACAGTAAAAAAGACATAATTTAAATCTAATTAATAGTAATAAAGACGTAATTTATTAATAGTAATAAAGACGTAATATTATTAATATGATTGAAATTTATTTTATTAATATACGAATCAATGATTGATTTATTTTATTAATAGTAATAAAAACGTAATTTAAATATAATTAACAATAATAAAGACGCAATTTATTTTTTTCGTTAGTGACAAAATTTATTTTATTAATATACAATTGAATGGTTGATTGAATTTATTAATAGTAGTAAAGACGTATTCTAAATCTATTTAACAGTAATAGTGACATATATTAATAATAGTAATAAAGACGTAATATTATTAATATGATTGAAAATTATTTTGAACATAGTATATATTTTAGGAAACTGTTAATTACTGACAAAATTTATTTTATTAATATACAGTTGAATGATTAAGAAATTTATCATTTATTTACAAATGAATTTCAAGTAAATGCTAATTAATAAATTATAATTTTCGTAATAATTATATGATATATATTCATCTCTGCCAATAAAGTCCAATCAGAATTTAAATTTTTTTATTAACGTCAATAAATAACATTAAAACTCTTAATAAACTGCTACAATCTCAATAAAACTTATTAATTGCAATAAAGTCCAATCATAATTTAAAAATTCTTATTAATGTCAACAAATAACATTAAAACTCTTAATAAATAATATTAAAACTGCTACAATCTCAATAATGAATCATTCAAATCAACATCTTTAGTAATCATTATTAATTGTGATTAAAGTAATATAATTCTTTAACAAAAAGTAATATTTTTAAAATTTATATAATCATCTAATTTCGTTGTTAAAATAGGTTCAAAATTGTCGTTTCATTAAGTATCAATTGTCGTTTCATGACAATTGATTAAAGGAAAGTCGTAATATCAAAATTAAAGTCGGTCAACAATATTAAAACTAAATTCGTAATATTAGTATTATCAATAAATAAGATTAAAAGTCTTAATAAATAACATCAAAATCATAATCAATCATTAAAATTAATGACATTAAAATAATCTGCCTCTCAAACTGCCCTAACCATTATCTACAAATTATTATTGTCATATTAAAATTAAGAAACTAAAATTAGCATACGAATTTGAGACCATGATGACTTGAATAGTGTAATTGACAATTGATTAAATAAAATTCGTTATACCAAAATGAAAGTCGTTCAACAACATTAAAAGTAAATTCGTAATATAAGTATTAGTAATATCGATAAATAAGATTAAAAATATTAATAAATACCAACAAAATCATAACTAATCATTTAAATCAATGACATTAAAAACATCCGCGTTTCAAATTGCCTTACCAATTATCTACAAATTATTATTGACATTCTAAAATTATCACACTTATTGAAATGATTTTGATGATTAACGTTTAATGACAATTGATTAAAGTAAACTCATAGTATAAAAATTAAATTCGGTCAACAATATTAAACCGAAATTCGTAATTAGTAGTATCAATAAATAACATTAAAAATCCTTAATAAATAATATCAAAATCATAATCAATTATTCAAATCAATGACATTAAAATCATCCGACTCTCAAATTGACTTAACCATTATCTACAAATTATTGTTCTATTTTAAAATTATTACATGAAAGAACCTTTTAATATATTGAATAAGGAAATCATACATTAGTTATGATTTTGTTTTTTTTTTTAAAGATGAGTATGTTAAATATATGTATTATTACTCAAGGGTGATTTATATAAATTAACATACGTGTATGTAACATCTATGAAATTTCACTACACTGATAATATAAAGCGGATGGCTTTTTTTTATATATAGGAATATTGATGTCGTATACTTAATGATATATGAGTATTTAAAATATATTTGCATATGGGATATAGTTTAATATTTGAAATTTGAATTCTTAGAACTTGAGTCGGTGACTTTTCTAACTCAGCATAAATTATGGTAAGCTTAAATTTCGGGTTAAATTGATTCATAATCAATCATTCATACAAAAAAAATGAGAGTTATTATGGTAAACCGAATTTCGTATTAATTGTAATATAAATTATTAAAAAATCATAATAAATAACATTAAATTCGGTCAATTATTATTAAAGTAAATAAATAACAATCATTCAGATTGAATGACATTAAATTTGGTCAATTATTATTAATGACAATAAATAATATTAGTTATGATTTATTGTAAATCATAAAAAATCACATATATATTAGATGTTAATATACAGAGGTTTTTAGTTTAAATTAAAAAAATCAACCAATACATTAGTTATGATTTTGTTTTTTTAAATATGAGTATGTTAAATATATATGTATTATTACTCAAGGGTGATTTATATAAATTAACATACGTGTATGTAACATCTATGAAATTTAAATACACTGCTAATATGAAACGGATGGCTTTGTGTATAGATATGAATATTGATGTCGTATACTTAATGACATATGAGTATTTAAAATATATTTGCATATGGGATATAGTTTAATATTTGAAATTTGAATTCCTAGAAGTTGAGTCGGTGACTTTTCTAACTTAGCATAAATTATGGTAAGCCTAAATTTTGGGTTAAATTGATTCATAATCAATCACTCATACAAAAAAAATAAATGAGAGCTATTATAGGAAACTGAATTTCGTATTAATAGTAATATAAATTAATGAGATTAAAAAATCGTATTAAATAACATTAAATTCGGTCAAGTATTATTAAAGTAAATAAATAACAATCATTCAGATTGATTGACATTAAATTGGGTCAATTATTATTAATGACAATAAATAATATTAGTTATAATTTATTGTAAATTATAAAAAATCAACCTATACATTAGTTATGATTTATTGTAAATTATAAAAATTATAAGTCTTTTATGCACATTATAAATGTGTAGTAAATCGAAATTTTTTAATTAAGTTTTTTGAATGCTTTAAAAATATGGTCTCAGAGTAAAAGGTGCAAACGAAAATGATTCAATAATTTAGAAAAAGAATGAGGAATGTGTGGAACGATTTTTATAATGATTGAATGCTTTAAAAATATGGTCTTAGATTTGTTTATAAATTTTGCATATTTATGGCATGATTGGTAATCCATTTTAGTAATGATTGATTGATAATTTAATGTCTGAAATGGTTAATTCAAATTTTTTCCTAAGTTAAGTGTAGGCTAGAAAAACTTTTCTAATTTATTAGTTGATGAGCATTTGTTCGGTACGTTTGTGTATGGCATGTTTGGTGAATCCGGGTAAAAGAGTGACGTTGGGCATAATTGGGCCAGTTTAATTGGAATCGGTTTTGCATTTTTTAGGTTCAAATGATCCGTTAAATTTTATTAGTGGTTTTAATTTGTTTTTTTTTTTTTTGTATTTGTGTTTAAGGTTATTAAATATATTTAATTGAAATTAATAATGTTGACTAAACTTAAATTTAATTTACTATCAATTTACATATGGTGTGTATATTAGGTAATTGTCAACTTTGTTTCAATCAAATTTAAATACATAGGTAATTGTCGCTAGGTTTGTCAACTTTATGCTTACATTTATCCTGAAATATATATTTGTAAATAAGTTTAAATGATTACCGAAAATATTCATTTTTTTATACAAACTTTACAAAAATAATATAACTAACCTCTATATAATAAATAAGGCTTATTATGGTAAACTTAAATTTGTATTAATGTTAATATAAATTCGGTCAATTATTAAAACATAGTAATAAATAAGATTAAATTGGGTCAAAATATTATTAATGTAAATTGATAACAATAATTAAGATTCAAATTTCAGATTAAATGACATTAAATTCGGTCAACTTTATTAATGTAAATAAATAACAATAATTCAAAATTAATGAAATTAAAATTGGTATAATATTATTAGCTGAATATGAAATGTAGGATTGAATAATCAAAATTAACATAAGAAAATTGTCGATAGTTTAATGTTTAAAAAATATTGTTGACCGATTGTTGAATGTTAAACAACATCTTCCAAAAAATTATGGGTCGGTTTCTTGTGTCCTATACAGAATCCGAATCAACTTTATGCTTACATTTATCCTGAAATATATTTTTGTAAATAGGTTTAAATGATTACCGAAAATATTCATTTATTTTATATACAAACTTGACAAAAAAATACAACTAACCTATATGTAATAAATAAGGCTTATTATGGTAAACTTAAATTTATATTAATGTTAATATAAATTCGGTCAATTATTAAAAGATAGTAATAAATAAGATTAAATTGGGTCAAAATATTATTAATGTAAATTGATAACAATCATTAAGATTCAAATTTTAGATTAAATGACATTAAATTCGGTCAACTTTATTAATGTAAATAAATAACAATAACTCAGAATTAATGAAATTAAAATTGGTCTAATATTATCAGCCGAATATGGAATGTAGGATTGAATAATCAAAATTATCATAAGAAAATTGTCGATAGTTTAATGTTTAAAAAATATTGTTGACCGATTGTTGAATGTTAAACATCTTCAAAAAAATTAAGAGTCGGTTTCTTGTGTCATATACAGAATCCGAAGATTCAAACGAATACAATAAATAAAGAGAATCGATAGACTCTTGAAAAGGATTTAGACAATAAATAAACAAAACGGTTTTATACATACAAAGTTGGAGCTCCATATACCTAATTGGATTCTAGAATTTGTGTCTTCGGATCAAATCCTTTTGTTCAAATGTTAAAACATAGCATTAGTAAAACCGATTGAATAGTAATAAAATTAACAAACATCCGAATGAATACATGGGTATATTACAAATCTGTTTATCACAATCTGATTGAATATGTGTTTAGCACAAATCTGGTTATCACAAATCTAAATGAAAATATGCTTTTAAAAAAATATGGTTTCAAATGAATCAAAATACGCTTCAAATGATTTCAAACGAATGAAAATATGCTTTTTAAAAAAAATCCGATTGAATATTTCTATATTACAAATTTGTTTATCACAATCCTATTGAATATGTGTGGATAATCAACATTAGAAGAGTAGTATGGATGTTTACCTTTAATCGGTTGTGGATAATCAAAAAATGATGCAAGATGAAAAAGAAAGCCTCTAATATTTGTTAGGAATTTGATTCGGAGCTTTGATATGGAGTAGTATCAATAGGAATTAGAAGAGTATTATGAGAGTTTTGATATGGAGAATGAAAAAAAAATGAAAGAAAGAGGTTTTTATACTAATAAATTCGGAGCTCCATATTTGTTGTTGGATCCTAGAGGCCATCTCTTAAGCCTTGATTCAACCCAAGTGACCTCAATTATTATATAGATAGATAGATCTAGTTCTTACTAAGAATCTTTCTTCCTATCACTAATAACAAGTAATATGAGTGAGCTGTTGAAAGAACATTATGACTTATGAAGTTTGCAAGAGTACTCTATTTTTCTCTATAATACTTTAAACTTTAGGAGAATTGGATTATAATAATCTAAACTTTGTCTCGTTAGCCGGCAATAATTTGTACTTAAGAAATTCCTCGCAATAGTCCAAACTTTAATTCAAAGCATTTTCCTCCAATGAGCTATTTTTTTAACTAAGAACTAACCTAGTTAATGGACGCTGACATGGCACCGCACCAACATCCATGTCAGCATTAGCATACCACGTCAGCATCCATGTCAGCGCCCACGTTAGCATCCACTAACTTGGTTAGTTCTCAGTTAACAATAGATCATTAGAGAAAAATACTTTGAAAGTTGAGACTGTTGTGAGGATTTCTTAAGTACATATTATTGACGGCCAATGACGCAAAGTTTGGATTATTAAAATCCAATTCCCCTAAACAATTTAGTAATAATAATCATCATTTGAGGCTACGTTATTGTTTAATTTTGTGACACAATAATAATATGTATAACCTTACTAGTTTTTATCCCGGGAACGTCCCGGGTTGAAATATCTAATATGACATAATAAAATATATTATTATTATTATTTTAAACAAATCTCTGTCATAAGTTATCATATTCAAATATAAAAAAAACGAATCTCTGCGCCAGGGTATAAATCTAGTGCCATTACAAATGAATTCTGAAGTTTGTAATCGATCATTCTAAAAAGAACTAACATGAAATAAGAAAAAAAAGTTAATTATTGAAATATCGAACGCATTAGTCTAAGGGTTATGTGATGCGTTAAAAAATTCATGGGTATATGATCGGGTATATAGTTCGGGTATTTGGGTATGTTGTTTCGGGTAATCGGGTCGGGTATCACCTAATCCCAGACCCAACCCAAACCCATAATTTTTTTAAACTAATCCCAAACCCGACACAATACCTGTCGGGTTACAAAAAATAGTCATTTTTTTCTCCATTTTTTATATAGCACTATGGTACTCGTTGGAAAGATAATAAAACGCTCGTTAATTTGGTGTAATTTTTTTCTTTAAAAAATCTCGTATATAAAAGATATTAACGTTTAAAAGTTATGGGAGGAAACATGAGAGAAAAAATAATAAAGTTTTAATATTTAGATTTAGTAAATTAGGTATTTAATACATTAGGTAAAAGATTATAATAAATTAGGTTAAATCATATTTATTCTTTTTTTAATTGGTTTACACTTGCCACATCACATCCTATGTGGCATCTCTCAAAGGAGAGATTGCATAAGAGTATGACATGTAGGATTAATCTCTTTGCAATATATATATATATATATATATTAGGTTGAAGTGTGTTTAAATACAAACTTGGTTAAATTGTTTAGCGTGTGGTCATTTAAGACCAAATGCAAATGGCAAACTTTGTATTATGTTGTGTCGTTAGCGTATATATCCAACAAACACAACATGCTTCGATAGTAAATACACGCTTTATCGAAAGGAAAAGAGGTTGTGGCAGAGAACCCAAAGTAAGCATTTACTCGATGTTAAGTACAACACGATTTTGACAAGGCACGAACCTAACCAAGTCGTGAATTTTCTTTGAAGTATCACGTGATTGTTGATGGAGTTAAGTTTAAAAAAGAAACACTACGACTGGCTTTGTCTTGACATATTTTTGGGATTGTCATCGGAAAACACAAGCTTATTATATTGTCATGTTAGCAATATAAAATACATGGTATTAAGTATTAACATCATAATTAAGAGAGCCAAGAGAGCCGCAAATATGGATGCGACATGAATGAGTTATATATATAAACTAGCTGATTACCCCGGGAGGGTCCCGGGGTTGAAAAATCTAATTTTACGTGATAACCTATTGCAAATGGCTCAAGTTAACTAATCACAAAATCTCTCAATCATTGCATGTTCATAGTATTCTAATCAGTAATAACTCATATTCCCTAATCTAAAACTTAATCAGTAATCATCTAAAGAATCACTTATGTAAGCTGCAACTATTCAAAAACTTATCACATCTCTCTAATTTCTCACATTCTAATGGCTCTTATAATTCCTAACCTAATCAACTAAACAAACAATTAAGTAGGAAGTTGTAACCATTGCATCTCAAGAGATGATTGAGGCCACCATTGAACGTCACGCCAGCAACTATCAATTCTTCTCGGGAGCGTCCCGGGGTTGAAAAATATAACCATTGTAATAATACTAATACTAATAGTAATAATTATTACTCTTGTAATTAAATAAATAAAAATATAACATTGCTATAAGCTGACACCATGTGTTGCAGTGATGCACGATTCTTTCTCCTAGCTTCTCTTGATGAAGTATACCTAGTAAAATTCCAATGATAACATGGCGATTGGGCTGATTTTCAACATCGTAGATAAGAACCTGGTTTAAAAGAAAAAAACATGAGCACTTTGTGTGTTTTTTTCCTGTATGAACGAAACCCCACAAAAATAGTCGATTTTTTCTCCGTTTTTTATATAGCACTATGGTACTCATTGCAAAGATAATAAAACGCTCGTTAATTTGGTGTAATTTTTTTTCTTTAAAAAATTCCGTATATAAAAAATATAAACGTTTAAAAATTATGGGAAGAAATATGAGAGAGAAAATTTTAAATTCTTTTTTCCTAAAATAACTCAATTTAATTAAAAAGGAAATAATTCAAAAACACTAAAATATTTCAATTATGATGTCACGTGGCAGTTTCATGAAGAGCTTGAAGGCACCATTGCACGCCACGTCAGCAATGTTCAATTCTTTTATATATATTAATAGATAAAAAATCAAACTAATTAATTTCTTAGTTTGCTACAATAAACATTACAACTAGTGTGATTAAAGGCTGCACGCCTAACAATTTTGTCGTATTCAAAACGCTAAGAAGTTATTATCAACCAAATAACTACTAATTTTCATATCATAATTTAAAAACGACATCTTACACAAACATGTTAGATACAAAGATACATATTGAATAAAGACGAACGTAGACGAATTTGAGTTAAAGATTGGGTGTTACAGACGAACGTCAAAATCAGCAGACCCACGGCGGCGACGCTACGTGTTCGGTGAAGGCGTGGGAAGGAAAAATGGTGTAAAACCAAACCCAAGAAATCTCCAATAAATATATCACCCTTCACAAAAAAAAAAATCGAACTTGAGACCTCTCCAACATAAAGACAAATTGTGATTTATTATGAAATCATTTGTATTTATTACTTCTTTTTAATCGGCGAACAACTGTGTGGCAACCACCCTTGCGGGGCGCCGTGCCCAAGAATCGACTACTCGACCTCCAGCAGCCCCCGCCTTCTCCCGATGCGCGGAAACTCGAGCCCCACCCGCCCGAAGGCACGACAGTGTTATAGAACTCTGTAAAACCTCGCCGCCCGTCAGATTCGAACCGGCGCCACCCGTATTCGATCTTCACCCGGATACCAAACCATAAATGTTGGAAGTGGGAATTGAACCTTTGATCACATAGGTGAAACAAAAGCCACTCCACCACTCCACCACTATGGATGGATTGTATTTATTACTTAATAACATGTTGTGAATGAAGAAAAAATAGAAACGTACCTCGCCTTCCTCGTGTCTTGAATCTGAGACCTCAAACAATATAAATTCACCACAAACCACTCCACCACTAAGCCATCTTGTGATTTATTATAAAATCATTTATATTTATTACTTAATAACATGTTGTGAATGAAAATAAATGGAGCCACACCTTGCCTTCCTTATGTCTCAAACCTAAGACCTCAAACAATATAAATGCACCACAAACCACTCCACCACTAAGCCACCTTGTGATTTATTATGAAATCATTTATATTTATTACTAAATAAGTGTTTAAACTTGTGACCATTAGGCTATATGGTGTGGTAATCAACTCCCCCCAAATGTCACATCAGCGTCACGTCATTTTCCTCTTCCCTCCCCCAAACCAAGGAAATAGTTTCCTCCAATTCCCCCTTCCTTTTATCTTATTATTTTTCAAAAATCATCCACCAATCACCTTCCACCTTTCCACTCGGTGACCACGGTGAGATTTCAACGATCACACCGAAAATAATATTGGGGGGGGGGGGGTTGTTCCCGAGTGCACCGAGGATCACCTCATCTCCCCGACCCTTTTCCCTGTTTCCACACCGTGAGCTCTTAGACCTCAAATTACGTATCATTAGGTATCTATACCACTCCATCAGAAAGTGGGAGGTAAATGAAGTTTATTACTAAAAGTGTCTTTGCAACCCGATCACACCAAAAATAATATGGGGGGGGGGGGGGGGTTGTTCCCGAGTGCACCGAGGATCACCTCATCTCCCCGACCCTTTTCCCTGTTTTCACACCGTGAGCTCATAGACCTCAAATTACGTATCATTAGGTATCTATACCACTCCACCAGAAAGAGGGAGGTAAATGAAGTTTATTACTAAAAGTGTCTTTGCAACCCGATCAATATCACCAAAATTAATACATTTATGATTTTAACTTTTACTGTCCATCTAATATTGTTTTATGATTTGACGTATTACTTTTTTTTTTAATCTTGAAAACCATCCACTTTTTAAATGGAATAAAGTAATAATCTTATAGGTTATACTATTTTTAATCTCTCGTAAAAGAAAATAACGTATTTGTTGTTACTTGGCTTTGCGATCCTAGCTTTAAGGATTCACGTTTTTTAAGGATTCACGTTTTTTGATGGTTGATTGAAAGTAAATGCTCAAAAAAATATGTATATTGTTTTTCAAAAATATTATAGTAAATCAAAGCAATACTTTTATATAAATAAATTTAATAGCTCAATCTCAATATTTTTTAGGAGAATTACATGTATAATGTTTTAATATGTAAAGGAGACGATGGTGAATGTCTAGCATCTTGCTAGCAAATGATGTAACAACTCTATTTGATGATGAAATATATAGTTTGTTGTTAAAAAATACAGAGATCTCTATCAGTATTATATTATTTCTATTTTGTTTCTTAGTGTGTTTGTTTTCCCAAGATTTATGTTAGTACTTTTGTAATTCTGGTTTGCATACAAAACTAATAAGTTATACGTGTTGGTATGAAATTATAGTTTGATTATGAAAATCATTCTTACAAACTGCCATACCCTTAAATTCCACTTTCGGGGTTTTACCGCGAGGCTTATGACACACCAGGATCCAAGTCAACTATCAAAATAAACGACAATTATATGAGTAAAATAACGTAAACCAAACCATGCAGTTTTAAAATATCAACCAACAACACAGCGGAAGCATAATAGTTTACAATCCCCAAATGCATATAAAAGACAAATGTTCAAAAGTTTAATGTGATGCATGAACCTAGACGCCATGAGACCCCGTGCGCCTATCCAAATGTTGTTACCTTAGCTACATGAGAACACATGCTAAAAATGTCATCATACAATGCTGGTGGGTTCACAAAGTTTATAAAAACATTTCATAAGTTTCTGAAAGATCAATCTCGTTACTACTATGTTATATGGACGTTAGCTAGACGTATGTATGTTACTACTACGATTGGAAACCATTATTGACAAGATGCTGCATGAAATGCCTAATGAACTACCGTCATCCACAGTAGAGCCTGTAGTCCGAGACAATATGCACCCGTCCGGCTCCCAACCGACCCAGGTGGGGTTTGTCACGCCCAATAGATTTATCCATATTTCCCCCGTTATGTAACCCCACATATTCATGATTTCCCTGGGACTTGGATGAGTCGTATAGTAAACAAAGATAACAATAGTATAACATGATCTTTACAAATCCAAAATACGTATCATGTTTCTCCCCCATGAGAAAGTGTGTGAAAGCGGAGCTGTGAAACTCACCTTAGGTTGCCTCCTTTTTAAATAGATGATCTGACAATGAAATGATAGTCCCTAATACCGGCGACCTATCATGAAATGTGTATAAGTGTCTAGACTATCAACCAACAGGTTAACTAGTCCCCGATTGTCCAAATCATGGCCATGTATGTTTGAAAACGTGTTTAAATGCTGACCCGACAACACAAGACAGACTCGACATCCCGTTGGTGACCCATTACATCAGTTGAACAAGCACATACAGTTTACACACAAGAAATGCACATAAAAACACTTAGTTTACATCAAAGTTTCATTTCTGCAGTCGTGGGTACGAATGAAAAACATTTCATTTGGTTTGTACCCTTTTAAGGGTCGAATGAGTTTCATTTTGTTTCATTTGTACCTACGATGGTACGAATGAAAATTCCATTCAACCTGTTTGTTTGCTGAACTATTTTGATGAACAAAAACCCTTCAAAACTGATCGAAAGCTTCACGAAATGCAACAAATCACAGCAGTCGATCATATCTATTCTATCCTCATGTAACCATACCAATTACACATATAAATCCATCCATTTCACATAACAAATCACAACTTACCTAAAATAGCAAATTATGGAAATGTCACATCATTTGCATGAAAACCTTACCCAAAATGGAAAGTATCAAAATAACATCATATACAAATTAATAAGCACAGATTTACATGTATTAGTGAATCCCTAATCATATCATCATCATCATGAACATACCCTAGATCTAGCATAAAACCCCCAAAATAGGTGAAAATCCGTTAAACATCAATTAAGCATCAATACACCTATAAACCATGTTCCAAATCAGTCCTAAATCATCTACACAACATCTACACATCATTCTATAACATATAACACATAAAACAATCATCCAACCTTATTAACATTTGGGTTTTTATAAGAAACTCATTATTTATGTATAGATTTAGTTGGGAAAGATGTTAGGAAGGTTTTTATTTGTGAAAACTCATTTAGATCAGATCTTGACACTTAGGGTTTATAAAAAATGTATGAAATTGTACCAAAAAAGGTTTAGATGATGTACACACCTTGAATCTTTACTTGATTTGGTTATATAATGTGTTTTAGCTTTAGGATCTGAAAAACAAGGGCAAAAGCTCCTTCCTACAGGTTTAGGGTTGAGAGAGAGCACTTCGAGGCGAGTTAGGGTTGTGAAATGATGAAAATGAGGCAAAGTGATATATTTATACTTTGTTCCCGTTTGTACCCTCGTAGGCACGAACCAAAACACTTTCTTTTCATTCGTGCCTTTCATGGCACGAATGGGAATTTAGAGTTTTCATTCGTGCCTTTGATGACACGAATGGAAATCCAAAATTCTTGTTTGATCCTTTGATTCAAAATCTTGTCATTTTAGCATTTGTTATCACACCAAATCACATAAACATGCATTCACAAGTTGTTAATCATTCATAGGGCATCTAATACTTGATAACTCAATCCAACTATGTAATTTCACTAACAATGGGACTCAAGACTCGTGTGTGTGTGTGTATATGTTTCCCTAATGATTCCCCGAATCAATTAACCATGGACATTACATTAATGTAAACCAACTCCCGATGATTCCCCAAATCATCGAACCGACTCAACTAACCCAGTTAAGTACGTTAAATAAATGTTTTGCTAAGGTAGACTTATATGTTTGTAAAAGTATTAATCTGAGTTTGCTGGGTGCCACATCATGCCCTTGTTGAAAGAATTTCCGTCCTGGAAATTGCTCGAAGCCGAAAGGACAGAACGAAAAGGAAGAAAAATTTTCTGGTTGTCACATCACCCCCCGTTGAAAGGAATTTTGCCCCGAAATTCACTCGGCTTCAACAGTAATAGGTGATGGTTTCGGTTCTTTCTTCGGAAACAAATGAGGATACTTAGACTTCATCTGATCCTCTCGTTCCCATGTGAACTCCGGTCCACGATTTGAGTTCCAACGAACCTTAACAATGCGGATTTTACTCCGACGAAGGCTAAGAATCTTATAATCCAAGATCTCAACCAGAGCCTGAATGAAATGCAGACGATCATCAACCTTGATCTCTTCGAGAGGAACAATGGGTGTTTCCTCAGTCTGACACTTCTTAAGATTCGAGACATGGAAGACATTATGCACGTTACTGAGCTCAGCTGGCAAGTCAAGTTTGTATGCCACCGGTCCAATCCGTTCAAAAATTGTGAACGGGTTGTGATAACGAGGATTCAGTTTACCATGCTTCCCAAAATGTATAACGCCTTTCCATGGAGAGACTTTCAAGATAACCCTATCGCTAACCTGGAACTCTAACGGTTTGCGATGACGATCGGCATAGCTCTTTTGATGATCTCGAGCTGCTTCCATACGATTACGAATCTGTACAATCTTCTCGGAAGTTTCGTTCACAAGTTCCGAACCAGTGAGTTGACTCTCGCCCACCTCAACCCAACAAAGAGGAGACCGACATTTCCGTCCGTAAAGAGTCTCGAACGGAGCTGCCTTGATGCTAGAATGGTAGTAGTTGTTGTAGGAGAATGCCACCAACGGTAGATGACTCTCCAAACTCTTGTCAAAATTGATAACACATACACGAAGCATGTCTTCTAGCGTTTGAATCGTCTACTCACTTTGACCATCAGTTTGCGGATGATAAGTCGTACTCACGTCCACCATTGCAACCACCACCATGACTAGGGCTGCAAACGAACCGAACGAACACGAACAATGCCTTGTTCGTGTTCGTTTGTTAAGAAAATTATGTGTCCACGAACAGTTCATGAACACTTACCGAACGAGATTTTCTGTTCGTGTTCGTTTGGTAAGAAAACACTAATGTTCGTGTTCGTTTGTGTTTGTTTGTTAATTTTGTTCATGAAAGCACACGAACATAAACAAACATTATTGAACACAAAGAAGTGTTCACGAACACAAAGAAGTGTTCATGAACAGAACCAAACACAAACGAACATACCTTAACTTTTGAATAACATCGAATTCACATACATTAAGATAAATAAAAATAAAAGAATATAAACAAGTATAAAAATTAAAAACCTTACTAAACTATAGAACACAAACGAACATAAATGAACACGTTACCGAACGTTCATGAACATAAACGAACGAACGCGACCTCTGTTCATGTTCGTTCATTTATTAAACAAACGAACACGAACGAACTTCCCGCCGAACAATTCATGAACTGTTCGCTGAAAGTTCAGTTCGTTTGCAGCCCTAACCACGACCACCACGAACTCCTGATATCTTCTAGAATCACAAAGAACAAGACATTCAGAATCATCACTAGCATGGATCCACTACTAACTAAGATACGATTTCATCCTGATCCGACCAATTTGTATCAACCACAAATCATCTGATCAATATATCGTAAGAGTTCCCAAGTGAACAGTCACTCAGAGGTGTACTACTACGAGCAGGGCGGAGGTATGTGATTTGGGACGTAGTCCCGGGACAACAGTCTTTTTTCAGTTGTATATATACATGTATACATAGTTTTTCGAGTGACATCAATATTTTTTTATGGTGACTACATTAGACCCAACCCAATTCCAGTTAAATGAGCTCAACTCTAATTTTTAAGTAGATAAAAATATAACCTTTTACAAGCCTACTCCACTATTTAGCCCATTAGGGGGGAAGAGGCGCTTATAGAATTCACTTTTCACTTAACTGATTTCAACCAATCATGCACTGCCACATCACTTCACTGATACACTTTTTTGGAGGCAGCACTCTACTGATTCTTTCATTTATTTTTATTTAAATTCAAATCTTAATCTTTGTTTTTTTTAGTTCACACGGTTTTACCACCAAACGGTCAGATTTCTCATAAACCGTCCTACCAACACGGTCAAAAATTATTATGTGCATTAAAATCGGTTTCATCTAACCGTCAGAAATATTGAATTTCACATGCAATACGGTTGAGATTTTTTTTATATAAACCATTATACCACGGTGGTGAAAACACAGTTCAACATCAACAAAACTCACACCTTCAAAATGACTCGCTGAACCGAAAATGAAGAAATGGCTCTGGTCGTGTGCGTTAAAGACGCACAAAACGACCAATCCTTGCAACACCAACCCCGTAGGGGCTCAGGGGGCTCATAAGACCATCGAATTTATATTATGTTTTTTTTTTAATTTTTAATGACGATGTTTTTTTATTATCGTATAATATTTCTATTATGTGATCAACCTTACTTGACTCGAACCGTCAAACCGATTCACCCAAAAATATTTATGTCCGGTTCTACAAAATTAGAAGGTCTAAAATAGTGACATCATTGGAAAAAATTTCTAGATCCGCCACTGACTACGAGTACATGTGTTAGAGATTGTGTGCAGGCAAGTGTGTCCGTTGGAGTATAGAAGGGAGATGTCCGAAACCTGGACAGATCTCTAGAATACGCCGAAGCCACTCCAATGTACACCACCGCCGTGCAAGAATCTACGAGTTAGCCTCCTCGTCTTCAAATCCCGAAGAAGAAGAAGGATAGAAACAGATAATAGATAAGATAGATGATGCAACATGTAAATGACAATTATACCGACTCCCCTTCAAAGTTAGTAAGTTTCCCACTTATTATGACTCATAAATGTGTGACCATCTAGAATGTGAATAAAGTGATAATCTTATAGTTTATACTATTTTTAATTTCTCGTAAAAGAAAATAACGTATTTGTAGTTACTTGGTTTTGCGGTCCTAGCTTTAAGGATTCGTGTTTTTTTATGGTTGATTGAAAGTAAATGCTCAAAAAAATATGTATATTGTTCTTCAAAAATATAATAGTAAATCAAAGAAGTACCTTTCTATAAATAAATTCAATAGCTCAATCTCAATGTTTTATAGACGAATTACATGTATAATGTTTTAATATGTAAAGGAGACGATGGTGAATGTGTAGCATCTTGCTAGCAAATGATGTAACAACTCTATTTTATGATGAAATATATAGTTTGCTGTTAAAAAAATATAGAGATATCTATCAGTATTATATTATTTCTATTTTGTTTCTTAGTGTGTTTGTTTTCCAAGATTTATGTTAGTATTTTTGTAATTCTAGTTTTCATACAAAACTAATAAGTTACACATGTCGGTATGAAATTACTGTTTGATTATGAAAATCATTCTAAGTTTTAAGAAACATTACAAGTAGTTTTATAATCCTTCTCATTAATAAACACCATAACAAGTTACAGATGTACTTGTGTTCAGATGGGCGTAAGGAAAGCTTGCGTGCGTCGACCTCACTGAAGTGTTCCCTCTGGTGGGACTTCAGGATTCTGGGTTTGTGACAGGACAAACAATCTTACAAACTGTCACACCCTCAAATTCCACTTGCGAGGTTTTACCGCGAGGCGCGTGATACACCAGGATCCAAGTTAATGGTCACAATAAACGACAACTATATGAGTAAAATAACGTAAACCAAACCATGCAGTTTTAAAAGTATCAACCAACAACACAACGGAAGCATAATAGTTTACAATCCCCAAATATAAATTAAAGACAAATGTTCAAAAGTTTAACGTGATGCATGAACCTAGACTCCATGAGACCCCGTGCGCCTATCCAAATGTTGTTACCTTAGCGACGTGAGAAAACATGCTAAAAATGTCAACATACAATGCTAGTGAGTTCACAGAGTTTATAAAAAACGTTTCATAAGTTTCTGAAAAATCAATCTCATTACTACTATGTTATATGAACGTTAGTTAGATGTATGTATGTTACTACTACGATTGGAAACCAATACTGACAAAATGCTCCATGAAATGCCCAATGAACTACCGTCATCCACGGTAGAGCCTGTAGTCCGAGACAATATGAGGCAAACTGTTATATTTATACTTTGTTCCCGTTCGTACCCTCATAGGCACAAACCAAAACATTTTATTTTCATTCGTGCCTTTCATGGCACGAATAGGAATTCAGAGTTTTCATTCGTGCCTTCGATGGCACGAATGGAAATCTAGAATTCTTGTTCGATCCTATTCACAATCTTGTCAACATATGTTATCACACCAAATCACATAAACATGCATTCACAAGTTGTTAATCATTCATAGGGCATCTAATAGTTAATAACTCAATCCAACTATGTAATTTCACCAACAACGGGACTCAAGACTCGTGTGTGTATGTGTTTCCCCAATGATTCCCCGAATCATTAAACCATGGATATTACGTGAATGTAAACCAACTCCTGATGATTCCCCGAATCATCGAACCGACTCAACTGACCCAGTTAAATACGTTAAATAAATGTTTTGCTAAGGTAGACTTATATGTTTGTAAAAGTATTAACATGAACTTATCGGGTGTCACACAAGCAACATATAAGAAAGTTGCTAAACATGAAACCGCCTTCTATAGGAATTCAAAATTTTGATATCCCCTGCTATGGATGGTTGTCAAATGTTTTAATATAAAAGTAAATTAATAATAGTAATATTGGTGTGATTACTCTCCTAGTGTTTAGTTTATTAATTTAGAAATCGTATACCCTCGATCACTCGTTCTTCCTACCCACCACTTCACACCTACCATCCTTGTATGAATCACCTTTTACCACTTTCCCACGTTGTATGCCATTTTTATGTTTACATATGCTTCGAACACAACATGATCAATCAACAATTTATATCACATATGGACCTGGACATGGCACATGTATTTGTGACTTGGCCACAAACCCAACTTCTTTACCCGAAAAAATATTGAGACTCGTAAATTTCTGCATATTGGCGTTTTATTTTAGCCAATTATGTTTGATATATGCTAATTTAATTATAAGTAAAATTTTGGTGTAAATTCCCTCTTGATGTGATGTACTCCGTTTGTTTTTGCCCAGGGTCCTTGCTTTAAGAACCGTTCGTGGCGTTTTTTGAATGAAATTTACCTTTCAAAAAAAAAATAAAGTTTTGAAATTTGACATATCAAATACCAAAATACTTTCACACACCCAACCTAACTTGACCTCTAAGAAACCAAAACCAAAGACTTAAATCATACATATGCTATTAACCCATTAATTTAACCATGATGAACCAAATCGATACCAATATTTATACCGTTATCAGTAGTAGTTTATATGATTTTGATGGATATAAAACACATGTCGACATCCTTTTAGACATATAACAAATTTTTTACTGTTTTTTTGTTATATCAAACATACTAATATCGTAACTGAAGATCCAAAAAGTGGACGAACCTGCAATTACAGTTAAAACAGGCACGACTTGAGATGGATCTGGATGCTCCGAACCTAAGCTTAAACCTGCACAAGGTAAAAGACCGTTAGGCTCGTTACAGAGGAGGAGGGAGGGCCTCTCTGTAACCACCCTCCGGCGTGAGGATAAGTATTTTTCTAGTGAGAGAAAGTAGAGAGAGAAAGTGAGTTCGGAGTGTGTGTGTTCGTGTGTCCATTGTACTTTAGAGGGGGTATTTATACTAGTCAGCCAAGTTGTACTATACTTCGGACCCCCTTTCGTACTATCATCCGGAGTCTTTTGACTTCCGGGAGAGATTTGTACTTTCCTTCGGTCAGTCCACTTGGTCATATCATGGTGTCCTGAGCTCGTTCCTGAGTGAGCCGCGGTATAATTACTTATACCTCTTCATGTCTTCCCAAGTCCTCAAGTTACTCTGTAACTTGCTGGACTTAGTTATGACCGGGACTTAGGTGATCAAGCCGCGGTATAATTGCTTATACCTCTTCATGTCTTCCCAAGTCCTCAAGTTACTCTGTAACTTGCTGGACTTAGTTATGACCGAGACTCAGGTGATCAAGCCGCGGTATAATTGCTTATACCTCTTCATGTCTTCCCAAGTCCTCAAGTTACTTTGTAATTTGTTGGACTTAGACAATCTTTCGGCCTATTGATCATGCTATGGTGTCTGTGGGAGGTTAGTGAGGATCGTTGACACGTGTTGATGACAGCTGTTTGGGGACCTTTGTCGTTTTCTGATGACACGTGGGTGCAGTTGTGGCCATGGGATTCGAAGGGCTGACGTGATGGCGGTTCATTTCTCGGAGTGATCTGGGCCGCTCATCTTATCGTTTCATCTGGACCGTTAATTCGAACGGTTGATGTGACGACGGTTCGAATTTCGGGACAATCTGGACCGCTTGTTTTGTACAGCTGTCCATCCAACCGTCTCCTTCCTCCCCTATATAAAGCCATTCTTCACTTTTTCCTTTTACTTTTTACTGTTCTCTTCTTGTCTCCTTATCCTTGTTTACTCTCTCGGAGCTCGTATCATCCATTCCAGTTTCCCTAAGGTGCGTTGTCTTCATCCTTCATTTTTCCCGTTTTATTGTTTTGTTGAGTCTCGAAGATGGTGAAGGATGATATGAATGTGAGTTTCTCAATTCTATCCGCGGATAAACTTGCCCGGTTTATCGATACCTACTCGATCCCTCGCGAGTTAAACCCGGTCTTACCGGGGCCGAGGCAAGTGATACATCCTTTTCCTGTTGGCAAATTTGGTCTTTACACCCGAGTGTGTGACTTTGCCAACTACCGCATCCCCTTTACCAAATTTTTGATGAAGGTGCTGAGGTTTCACGGCGTGCACATCTCTCAAGTGAACCCTTTCGGTCTCAGCCGAGTAAGTCACTTTGAGCTTTCTTGCCGTGCTTTGGAGAAAGGCGCGGATCTTAATGTTTTCCGGTGCTTCTATAAGCTTAGCAAGGCCGGTAGCTGGTATACCTTTGAGAAACGGCGGTCGCTGGAGAGTTGTCATGATTATCAGACAACTAGCTTAAAGAACTGGAAGAATCAGTTCTTCTTTTTGGACGACCGATGCTTACCCCCGGATATGGTGTGGCGTGATAGTTTTGAAGCGTCCGAATGGGACTTGCCCAAGAAGTTTAAATACAACCGCAAGCTGTATTTGGACCTGGTGGAGAACAAGAGCAACATCCAGAAGTATCCGGAACATGTTCTCTGCCTCGGAGGTGTTAGCATGAACTGGAGTTTGGATGATAGGTGGCCGTTAGTGCGTTATAATGGAGTGGGTGAGTGGAGAGCTGCAGCTTCACTTTGTTTTTTATTTCATGTTTGTGCTAGCTTTTTCTAACTCCCTTATTTTTATTTATACAGAGATGTCGCTGTTGGATTGTCTAAAGCTGAGTACCTTTGACGATACAGCGTTGGAGTTTACAAATGAAGATCTGGGAAATACCGAGCCCTTGGTGGCCCAAATGGAGAGGACGCACCAGGCCATTCGGCCAGTGACAGGTGCGGGGGCTGGTGCGAGTGGCGCTGGTGGGGATGGTCAGACCACGGGGGTCGTGACCGAAACTGTTGGGGTAGCTCCATCTGCTGAGGGCGCAGCGTTGTCTTCCGGAGTCCCCCTTGACCCACTTGTTACAAGTGTTCAACAACCGGACCCGTCTGCTAGCACGGGTCGTCAATCATCCGATCCCACTCATACCTCCAAGGAGGTTTCTGGTGATAAGGAGGGCCGAGCCCTTACTGACACCTCGGTCTCCCGGGGTACAGGGAAAAGGAAAAATCTGAAGGGCACCACCGCCAGCTCGAAACCGAAGAAGAAGCTTCGGTTTGTCGAAGATACTACTGAGGTATATTCTAACCTTCTCCATAACCTTGAATATCACTTGTTTGGGGGTAAATCTCCCAGAGACTCGGCTCCAATACTAATGGTGGATGATCCTCAGGGTGGGGGACTCAGTGACGAAGAGGAATTGGATGGGTCTGCCGGGATTCGTAGCCCGTTGAAGGAGCAGGTGGTGCGTCCTGATGATGTATCTGCTGGTGAGTTTAGGCAATCTCCCCTTCTTTCTCAAACCGATGTGGGGGGTAAGGATGATACTTTCCCCCCATCATGGTGCGAGACTGAAGCTTTTTCCCTTTATCATTTTGCAGCGGTGGCAGGGGAGGGTTCTGGTGGTGGTGGGATTGCTGATGAGAAGTTCGTCCCGGAATGGGACATAAAGAACGGGGATAGGGTGGTGGACGGGCTCTGTGCCCGTATGATGCTGTTTAATCTGGACACCCCAGCTGATCGGGAGTATTATCACAACCTTGACTCACCTGCTCTTTGTGAGGCCTTACTAGTCAACCAAGCCCAGTCCAACTTCTTGGTGACCGAGGCATACCGCCGGTGGACGGATGCCGAGGTTGATCGCGAGCGCTTACGGCGGAAGGGAGCTTCTTGCAACCATGGTCCGGCCATGGAAAGCTTGAAGAAAAACCTGAGGGAGGCCCAGAACCAAGCCTCTTCTTCTCAGGCCGCCGTTGCTTCTGCTGCCGAGGCAAGGGATAAGGCCCTTAAGGAGGTTGATCTTTTAAAGAAAAGGCTTCAGGACTCCGAAGCCTCTGCCGCTGCTGATTCCAAGAAGACTGCCGATCTTCTCAAGCAGATGGAGGTCACTATGGCCAACCTTCGGACAGGTACCGATGTTTTAATAGCTGGTACGTCTTTTTTGTCGTTTGGACTTATCCTTTAGCTTTAACTTAACTTTTGTTGTTTGTTTTGTGCAGAGCGGGATGATGCCGTGAAGGCAGAGAAGGTGGCTCGGCAGGTGTATGCCGCGGCTGAGAAGAAGATGGCCGAAGACGAGGAGGCGTGGAAAGAAGAGAAGAAAGAGCTGGTTGGGAATATTGATGAACTATTCAGGCTGAAGACTTTCTTCCTGACCACCGGGGCACAGCTTATAGCGAGCCACGTCCACAAGGGGCCGATCATGAAGAAGGCCGTTAGTGACGTTAATAATGCCATGAATGCCTTGGGCTTTAATGTTGGTGTGCAAGCCGGTTATGCAGCAGCGGCGAAGGGGATTCCGTTGGACAAAATGCCCCTGATAAAGAAGGGTGCCCAAGAAGAGCTTACTGCTGCCGCACTTGCTTATGATTCCCTCGTTTTTCCGAAGGTTGTCAAGCTGGTCGACCAAGTCACAGGCCCTCCTGAATCCCTGACCGAAGTTTTTGACGAGCTGAAGCTCGATTCTTAGTTTTATTTTGTGAACAATTATCATTTATCCCGGATCCTTATGAGATCCGGAGTGTTTGTAATATTCCAGACATGTCCCACCTGATTCGAAACCACTGGTTGGTTTTGAATTAACTTTTTTAAAGTAGGTTGATTCCGGACCTTATCATAGGTCCGGACTATGTTTTTCTTTGGTTTATGACCTTGTTATTTTCTGTTTTTTAGATGAAGTCTTTGGCCCTAAGGCGGCCAATTTATTGGGTCGAAGCTCGATCTTGTCGTGCGTCCACGTGTCTAGCTACGCCCTTATTTTATCCGCGGATTTTATATATGTATTGATTAACCATGGTTTGTGGGGTTTTCTTGACCAGGACGCGGCTGTTATCCATGCCGCGTGCTGGTGTTCTAAGTTGTCCCCTTGTTATATGCTGTTTAAGATTTAGCTAGGTGCTTGCTTTAGGTTAGTTGAGATCCGAACCAAAACTTATCCACTTTGGTCCGTTTCTTTTTGCTACTCCTTTTCGACACTTTTCATACCATATGGCTTTCGTTATATCGAGCTCATTATTGAGCTGCGGCTTATATTAGCACCTTAGTATTTAGAATAAAGAGACCAGCTTTTTATTAATATTCGACCGAGGTATGTTACGTCTCGGATGATTACAGGAAATAAAGGTGGGGAATGGCACATCCCACTTTACAATAAGAAAACGAAATACTTAAAGTAAAAAGCTGGTAATGCTTACATATAGCATTTTTTCAAGTGAACACCGTTCCAGGTGCGAGGTATATCCTTTCCTTCTAAGGATTGGAGGGTGTAGGCACCTTTTGCTCCTGCGGTTTTGATGATATACGGCCCTTCCCATGACGCGGCCATCTTTCCTTTTTGCATACCGCTTGCCTCATTGCACCGAAACACATAATCTCCAGGTTTGAATCGGATTTCTTTTACCCTGGAGTTGTAAAATTTTTCTAATTTCTGCTTGTACCGAGCTTCTTTGATAGCTGCGGCTTCCCTTCGCTCATCCAGTAGGTCAAGATTCATCCGGAGCTCTTTGTCGTTATTTTCGATGCTATGAATTCGGCGAGAAGGAGACCCGATCTCAACCGGTATGACTGCTTCAGTCCCGTATGTCAGGCTGAAAGGTGTCTCTCCCGTGCTGGTTTTGGTGAATGTTCGATGAGCCCATAGGACATTAGGGAGCTCATCCACCCAGCCGCTTCTTCTTTTTCCCAGCCTTTTCTTTATCCCCTCGACCAAGCTCCTGTTTATGCGTTCTACTTGGCCATTCGCCTGCGGATGGGCCACCGAGGCGAATGATTGTTGGATATGCAGATCTTGACACCATTTTTTGAAGGGGTTGTCTGCAAACTGCTTCCCATTATCACTGATTATTGTCTGAGGTAACCCGAAGCGACACACTATCTGCTCCCAGACGAACTTCTTTACTTCCTTTCCCGAAATTTTGGAGAGTGGTCGAGCTTCGACCCACTTTGTGAAGTAGTCCACAGCTACTAGCAGGAACTTCATACCTCCGGTGGACTTCGGAAAGGGTCCAACGATGTCGATCCCCCATTGTTGAAACGGCCATGCCGCTGTTACCGGGACTAGGTTATTCTTGGCTCGAAGGCTTACTGGCGCGTGCCTCTGGCATTCGTTGCATTTCTGGAGTTCGGATACGGCGCTACTGTGCATTCCGGGCCAGAAGTATCCGGCATTCATTATCTTGGCCACCAGCATTCTAGGACCGGAGTGTATTCCGCATATCCCCCTGTGGATTTCCTGAATAATGTACGTAGCTTCGTCCAAATCTACGCATTTGAGAAGAGGTCCTAGGAACGTCCTTCGGTACAATTGGTTGTCTATCATCTGATACTGGAGAGCTTTCACCTTTAACTTCCGAGCCTTTGCCTTATCTTCCGGAACAACATCGTTTGTTAAGTACTGTACTATGGGGGTCATCCAACTGTCTATCTGTGAGTTGATTGATGAGACCTCAACTGCATGGACCGTTGGGCTTTGTAGTCCTTCCATGTGTACTTCCTGGTTTGCAATATCAGTGGTTGTGGCGGCAAGTTTACTTAATGCGTCTGCTTTCTTGTTCTTGCTTCCGGGGATATGTACCACCTGACATGCTTCAAACTGTTTCATCAGTTTTTTAGCCTGCATTATGAAGCAATGATTAGCCGATTTCATACTGAGGTTTGAGGGTTTAGGAGATTCATATTGATCTCATACCTCGGCTAAGTAAAGAATCATATTTGATTCCTTAGCCTCGTAGTCCCCGGATATCTGGTTTGCCACCAGCAAAGAATCGACATGTGCAATAACCTGGAAAAGGTATACGCACTTTAGATTTTTATGGTACTTTGCATTTAGCAGGGAGTTTTGGTGATTATTACGGTATATTTTTACCTTTTTGGCTCCGACCTTTTTGGCCAGCCGTAGCCCAGCCAGAAGTGCTTCGTATTCGGCTTCATTATTTGAACTCTTGAAATTCAGGCGTATTGCATAAAGCAGCTCTCGTCCTTCGGATTCACATAAAACCAGGCCCGCTCCCGATCCTTCCGCACCTGAAGCCCCGTCTGTATGTAGAGACCACGTGGGCTCCGATGGTGTTATAGATTCAACTATTAAGTTTTTCGGGACTTCAACCAGGAAATCTGCTACCGCCTGCCCCTTGACCGGGCCTCGTGTTTTGTAAGTGATATCAAATGCCCCAAGCTCAATAGCCCACTTGGTCATTCTGCCAGAGGATTCGGGCTTTCTCAAGATGTTTAGTATTGGGTGTTCAGACTGTACCTCAATATTGAATGCTTGAAAGTATCGACGAAGTCTTCGGGAGGTGTGGACGAGTGCCAGGGCCAACTTTTCAAGTATCGGATAGCGGACCTCATATTCTCGGAGGGCCCTACTAATGTAATACACCGGTTTCTGGATCGTGGCTCGGGTGACAATGAGGACGGAACATATTGCTCCCTCTGAAGCCGAGAGATATACCGTTAACGTTTCTCCTGGTTCGGGAGCGGTTAAGACGGGCAGGTTTACCAAGCACTTTTTTAACTCCTCGAAGGCAACGTCTGCCTCCGGGGTCCATTCGAATTTTTCTTTTCCCAAGCTCTTTTTTAAAACATTCATAAAGGGGAGCGTTCTTTCGGCAGCCTTTGAGAGGAAACGGTGTAAGGCCACGAGACGCCCATTTAGGGACTGCATTTCTTTTAGGCACTTTGGCGGCTGCATTTTTAAGACTGCTTCGACCTTCTCTGGGTTGGCTTTTATGCCATCCCGAGCCATCATTACTCCCAGAAACTTCCCTTCCTCGAGGCCAAAAGAACATTTCTTGGGATTCAACTTCATATTGATCTCCCGCAGCTTGGTAAAGGTTTCTTTAATATCTTCGATCATGGAGTCTTCAGTCATGCTTTTTATCACTACATCGTCAACATAAACTTCAAGATTCTTTCCTATCTGATCTTTGAAGGCTGAATCCATCAATCTTTGATAGGTAGCCCCAGCATTTTTAAGTCCGAACGGCATTTTAGTGTAACAGTACAGGCCGTTGTTTGTGACAAATGCTGTTTTATCTTCATCACCTTCGGCCATCTGAATCTGATGGTAGCCTTTATAGGCGTCAAGAAAGCATTTCAATCGGAACCCGGCCACGGCATCTACCTTTACATCAATCTCTGGGAGGGGGTAACAATCTTTTGGGCATGCGTTATTCAGATCTTTAAAATCGACGCACATTCTCCAGGCTCCATCCTGCTTTTTGACGAGCACAGGATTGGCTACCCAGGTTTGGTATCGTACCTCCCGAATGATACCGGCTTTCAACAGATTCTTCACATCTTCTGTAATGGCTTTTACACGATCAGGAGCCATGCTCCGCTTTTTCTGGGCTATTGGCTTTACACCAGGATAAGTGTTTAACTTGTGCTCTGCTAGGCTTCGTGGAACTCCGGTCATATCCGAGTGTTCCCATGCAAAAACATCTAGTGAATTCGAGAGCAGATTCCATAACTTCTCTCGGGCTTTAGTGGGAAGCTGCGCACCAACGGATAGTTTTTGTTCCGGAAATCTTGGATGTACCGACCATTTTTCAACAATTTCGGACCCCGCTCCTCCCTCGTTATCATCATCATTTACTGAACCTAAAGACTGCCGTACCTCGGATATACCGAGCCCTACTTCAGACTCCAAGGTGGCTATCCCTTTTTCTGTTGGGAATTTTAAAGCTCCGTGGATGGTAGATGTTACCATTCCGAATGCTTTCATTCCCGGTCTACCCAATATTATATTGTGCACTGATCTTGAACCGACCACTAAAAAGGTGAGGATAACTGTTCTTTGTAATGATCCGGAGCCGAATGTAACTGGAAGAGATAATTGTCCGATTGGTTGGACAATTTCTCCTGAAAAGCTGACGAGGGGCATGGAGACAGGAATAAGCCGTTGTTGCGAAGCTTCTGCTAATAACTGGAAACATTGAAGGTACATTATCTCGGAGGCACTTCCCCCATCCACATAGATTCGGTGAGTTTTATGGCCAGCCACGATCCCGGATACAACGATCGGGCCTTCCTTGTAATCGTCCGGTGAGATGGAGGGGAAAGTTATTGGCTGAGCCATCCAAGCCATGATATGATCGTTGTTTCTTTTAACCCCCTGCTGTTTGAGGGTTCGAATCATATGTATTCCAGCTTGATCGTTTGGATTCGGGATGCTTGCCACGCTTGCTTTCCCTTCTTTGATTTCTTTTACCAGATGCGACAGTTTGCCTGCTTTAAGGGCCTTCTCAATTTCTTGCTTTAAGGACCAACAGTCATCCGTGTCGTGCCCCCTAGCTCGATGGTAATCACAATACTTCTTGGTGTTTTTGTCAGATGTGGGTTTTTGCCTCGGGGGTTTTGGGAAGTCGACGTTTTCCGTGCTCAGTATTTCACTGGGAGATTTTAATAGCTCGGAATAGCTTGATCCCCGGTGTGAGGAGGAACTTCGACCGGTGGAACTCTTATCACTTCTAGAGTAAGGTTGGGATCTGTTTTTACCCCAGGAGTTGTTTCGATCTGAACCTGGAGTTCCCGAGCTTTTCTTCCACGAGCTGCTTCTTGAAGAAGAGCGATACTCGTTGTCATACGTTTGGCTACAAGCACTTTTCCCTCGAGCAAAAGCTCGCGCTCGTTCCATTAACACTTCCATGGTTTTTGGGAGGTCTTCATGTAGTTTTTCCACGAGCTGATTATTCCGGACTCCGTGGCAAAAGCCGGATATCCGTAGTTGATCAACAGCTCCGCTAATCTGCATACTCTCCTTGTTGAACCTGTCTATAAACTTCTCTAATGATTCGCCGTCTTTTCTACGGATGTTGTGGATCTCGGTGATGTCTTTCGAGCATCGCCGTTGCTGGGAAAAATTTTGTAAAAAAGCGCGACGGAGTTCCGTCCAGTTCGCAATCTCACCTGACGCTAACCCATCGAACCATACCCTAGCCGCCCCCGTAAGGGTTTGGGCGAACATGTGGCACCATGCAGGCATGGGCCATAGTTCGATTTCTGCGGCTCCTCCAAAATCATGGATGTGATCATCCGGATCCGATGTTCCATCATATCTTTTGATTGTTGTAGGCATTTTTAGTTTTGCCGGTAGAGGAGCACTGGCGATGCGGGGGGCGAATTTGGAGTATGCAGCCATATAGGCTGGGCGGTAAGGAGTGGTAAGATCATCTTCCGCGGTTGTGACGGCTGGTCGTTTTGCTACTGTGGTGACAGGCTGCGTGACTGCGTGGTGTCCCGATGGGAAACAGCTCCCTTGCGGGGTCCCTAGGTCGGGAGTAGTAACCACGGTGGAGTAAGTTACTTGTGCAACAGGGCCCGTACCATGGCCGGATGGTGCTTGAGCTCCGTCGGTGGAGAATAAGTTTACCTGCACACTTTTAAGTTTTGCCTCTTTCTCTTGTTGTGCTTTAAGTTGCAGCAAGAAGTCACGATTTTTCAGTAGAAAGTCTGCATCAAACTCTGGTACGGTATCTTGAGTTGTTCGAGAAATGTTGGTGAGCCCTGCAGACGGGGTTAGGACAACAGAGGACGCAACAGTGGTTGCTCCGTCGCCCTGCTCAGTGTTTGTGATATCTTCGATAACGAAATCTTCGGATAAAGCCGCCATGGGAAAAAACCGTCGAGATCTTTACCTTTTAGGGGTATAGAAAACGGTTGTACAAACGGATGGCGCCAATTGAAGATCCAAAAAGTGGACGAACCTGCAATTACAGTTAAAACAGGCACGACTTGAGATGGATCTGGATGCTCCGAACCTAAGCTTAAACCTGCACAAGGTAAAAGACCGTTAGGCTCGTTACAGAGGAGGAGGGAGGGCCTCTCTGTAACCACCCTCCGGCGTGAGGATAAGTATTTTTCTAGTGAGAGAAAGTAGAGAGAGAAAGTGAGTTCGGAGTGTGTGTGTTCGTGTGTCCATTGTACTTTAGAGGGGGTATTTATACTAGTCAGCCAAGTTGTACTATACTTCGGACCCCCTTTCGTACTATCATCCGGAGTCTTTTGACTTCCGGGAGAGATTTGTACTTTCCTTCGGTCAGTCCACTTGGTCATATCATGGTGTCCTGAGCTCGTTCCTGAGTGAGCCGCGGTATAATTACTTATACCTCTTCAGTAACAATCCGAACCAATACCAACAAAATTGAATTCCCACTACTTTCATTGTATTAGTGGCTTTTAAGATATTGACTAAGATATGTCATAAATAAATCACAGCGGGTTGGGTAGAGATTGCGTTGCATAACTAGTCTACGTTTGAACATCAAGACCACCCATAAACTAAGAACTAAGATTAAGATGAACGGGTAGGATTAAGTTTCAACTAACCCATTGTCATCTTACCAACCCCCCTTCTAAAAAATCAAATAGAAACACCCTTTTCCCCACCTACCAGATAATTATATATATAAATCCATAAATCCAAACATTCACACATATTTTCCATCTATATATACCATACCACCTAGACATCTCCTCCTCAATAAATAAAAACAACACATTTTATTATTATTCTCTCTCTCTAAAACCTTTAACCCCTCTCTCTCTCTCTATCTACTTATTATCAAATGGGCAGCATTGTTATTAATGAAAACCAAAATGGTGAAAATAATTATTTTTGTGTGAAAGGTGACCCGTTAAACTGGGGCATGGTAGCGGAATCATTAAAGGGTAGTCACCTAGATGAGGTGAAAAAGATGGTGGCGGAGTTTAGGACTCCTGTGGTCAGGATTGGTGGGGAAACATTGACAGTGTCGCAGGTTGCTGCGATCGCAGCAGCCGCAGACAGCTCCGCTGTTAAAGTGGAGCTGTCTGAGGCTGCGAGGGACGGGGTAAAGGCGAGTAGTGATTGGGTGATGGAGAGTATGAATAAAGGGACGGATAGTTATGGTGTTACTACTGGTTTTGGTGCTACGTCTCATCGTAGGACTAGAGAAGGTGGTGCCCTTCAGATGGAGCTTATTAGGTAACTTTTTTTATTTATTTAATGTTTTAGGTAAAATAGTCGTAACGGAACATCCACGTTGAAAAATGTCTCTTTGTAGGAGTTTTTGTAGAATAATAATAAGTGTTTTTACATGGCATTTTTTAAAATGTTTGGTTTACAGGATTTTACTTTTAATTAACATTAAAAAATAAATTTGACACAAAATATTCACGTCCCAACCAGGGACGGATATAGGGGTTTTAGGGGTTTTCAGGAACCCTATCAGTTTGAAAAAAATTGAAAAATTTAGTGATTTTTTTTGAAAAATTAATGAAAATCTACGAAAAGAATCCACTGAAAATCCGTCCTGGATAAGCCACTAGTCCCAAGTGAACTAGTAACTAATTGTTTCATGGGTTACAATTTCTGTTTATTTTATTTTAACCGTTTGCGTTATAATTCTAACACGTAATTCAATTATATCTTATCTCAATAAATTATTTTACTTTTTAAAAATTTTGACCAACTTCTTAATAGGTATGTTATTTAATTCATGTAATACACTGGTTTCTAACCTGGTCAGCTTAAACCGAAAAACTAAAAGAAATATATGAAAACTATATGAGTCGAGCATTTCATAATTTCTAGTCCAAAATCTTTGTATTTTAAATGTCCCATCACATTTATATACCACGAGTTACACACAAGTAAAATAACCTTTGAAAAAATAATAAGAACAAACATAAAATAAAAATTCCAACTGTTTCACAAAGTTAACAAACTTTTTTTTATGTTTAACAGATTCTTAAACGCCGGAATATTCGGCAACGGGACGGAATCAAGCCACACGCTGCCACACTCCGCCACAAGAGCCGCCATGCTGGTGAGGATCAACACCCTCCTCCAGGGTTACTCCGGCATCCGATTCGAGATCTTGGAAGCCATCACTAAACTCCTCAACAATAACATTACCCCTTGTTTGCCTCTTCGTGGTACCATCACTGCCTCTGGTGACCTTGTCCCCTTATCCTACATCGCCGGCCTCCTCACCGGTCGGTCCAATTCCAAAGCGGTTGGACCGACCGGTGAAATCCTCAACGCCGAAAAGGCGTTTTTGGAGGCCGGTATTACCACCGGCTTCTTTGAATTACAGCCTAAAGAAGGGCTGGCGTTAGTCAATGGCACCGCGGTTGGATCCGGGATGGCTTCGATGGTTCTTTTCGAAGCTAATGTGCTTGCATTGTTGTCGGAAGTGTTATCGGCTATTTTCGCGGAAGTTATGCAAGGGAAACCCGAGTTTACTGATCATTTGACGCATAAACTTAAGCACCACCCGGGTCAAATAGAGGCTGCAGCCATCATGGAGTACATTTTGGATGGTAGTGATTATGTTAAAGCCGCACAAAAGGTCCACGAAATGGACCCCTTGCAAAAGCCTAAACAGGACCGTTACGCGCTTCGCACTTCGCCTCAATGGCTCGGCCCACAAATCGAAGTCATTCGCTCCGCGACCAAAATGATCGAAAGGGAGATCAACTCCGTTAATGACAACCCGTTGATCGATGTTTCGAGGAACAAAGCGTTACACGGTGGTAACTTCCAAGGGACCCCGATTGGTGTTTCGATGGACAACACGCGTTTGGCGATTGCTGCGATTGGGAAACTCATGTTCGCGCAATTCTCCGAGCTTGTGAACGATTTCTACAACAATGGGTTACCTTCGAATCTCACGGGTGGGCGTAACCCGAGCTTGGATTACGGGTTCAAAGGTGGAGAGATCGCGATGGCGTCCTACTGTTCCGAGCTCCAGTTTCTCGCCAATCCGGTTACAAACCATGTCCAAAGCGCAGAACAGCACAACCAAGATGTTAACTCATTGGGATTAATTTCGGCACGAAAGACAGCCGAAGCGGTCGACATTTTAAAGCTCATGTCATCGACATACTTGGTCGCGTTATGCCAATCGATCGACTTGAGGCATTTGGAAGAGAACCTGAAAGCAACGGTCAAGAACACCGTAAGCCAAGTAGCGAAAAAGGTCCTAACCACAGGAGTCAATGGCGAGCTCCACCCGTCAAGATTCTGCGAAAAAGACTTGCTTCGCGTGGTCGACCGCGAGCATGTTTTCACCTACATTGACGACCCGTGTCTCGCCACATACCCATTGATGGAAAAACTCCGACACACATTGGTCGAACACGCTTTGAAAAACGGAGACGGGGAGAAAGATGCAGGAACATCAATCTTCCAAAAGATAGGTGTTTTCGAAGCCGAAATAAACGCCCTTTTACCTAAAGAGGTGGAGGAGGTTCGGACCACGTTCGAGAGTGGTACATTGTCGATCCCGAACAGGATTAAGGTGTGTAGGTCGTACCCGTTGTACCGGTTCGTGAGGGAGGAGCTTGGAGGAGTGTATTTGACCGGAGAGAAGGTGACTTCACCTGGTGAAGAGTTTGATAAGGTGTTTACAGCGATTTGCAAGGGGCAGCTTATTGATCCTTTGTTGGAGTGTGTTGAAGGGTGGGATGGTGTTCCGTTACCAATATGTTAGTCATGTTCCGTTGATACATTTATGGGTTTGTTTGTAATTGTTATGTGAAGTGTGTATTAATGGTTTAGTTCTAAGTTTAAATATGAATATGAATTTGGAAACCTACACTCGGTTGCAATGTTGTTAAAACCCGAGTCCTAGCCCTTTCGGGTTGTGTAACGAACGACTGTCTTTGTGGCGTTTGAAACCAGCGGTTGACTTTAACGATGAACACATACATCCTCTAAAATCTACTCTTAAAATTTGTCTAGATCAAGTTATTGGTCATGAACCCGAGATCTTTGGGCTGCAATGAGATGCTACTCGGCGATTATTTGTGTAAGTCAATGGTATTGATTGTATTGATCGAATAACCTTGTACAATGTCCCTCCTCTTGTAAGGATGAATAGACGAGATACAGAGAGAGAAATATGGGTAACATTAACATATGTAGACCATTGACCTCTCCTAATCAACTTAGCAAAGACCATTGACGGGGGATGGGGCACTACCCGTGAGTTTTTTCAACTTCACTGATTTCAACCAATCATACACTGCCACATCATTCCACTGAAACATTTTTTTGTTGGCAACACTTCACTTATTATTTACCCACAATCAATGAAAGAAAGATAGAGACAAAGAGAGGGAAATCACGGGTACCAGCCCGTTAACTAGAACCGGAATTTGGTTCACGGGATCACTACCAGCATGGGTGGCGGTGGTGTTACCGTGCTAGTAGTGGGGTACCCGTGACCAATTCTGGTGGCACCCCGTCCCGCTAATAATTTGACACAAAACAATACGGAGTATTTTTTTTCTGTCACGTCATTGAAATTTCATTATGTAAACCTTTTCACCAACTATATAAAAACTTTTATGTAAAAGTTTTCAACTTTTGAAGGGATGAGATGACCAAAATATCATTGGTTATAAATTTTTTTATAATAAAGAAACAAAACAAGTGAAGTAATTTATTCCAATAGATTCCAACAACTACTCTTTAAAAGGTCAAACGCATAATTTTAGTAGATAACAATAGAAGGGGTCAAGAAATGGAACTTTATCTGTCCAGGTCAAAGCCAACACCGTCCTGGACTGCTTCCTCACTCTTGTTGGGCTTGGCACAAATCAGTATCTTTCTAATACTATTATTCTTAATATTATTATTGATAACATTATCCTTTACTATATTATAACATAACGTGTTGCATTTTATTATACGATGTTAGAATAGAATGCAGGCTAATCTTGATGTAAGCAGTAATTTGGTTGGACTTCTTGCTCACCAATTAATGTTATTAAGGTTGATACTGGATAGAGATAATTATTAGTTTGAATTAATAGATTTATTTAGTTATTTTATTTATTGGTTAATTAAGCATTTGATTTGGTACTAGGTTTAGGATAGATGTTTTTCAAGTAGTTAGTTCAGACTTCAGTATGATTAGATGGGTCAGGTACTTAGGTCATGAATTAATAGATGTATTTAGTTATTTTAAATACAACGTTGGCATCGGTTCGGTGTACATTTTTATTGTTTTCGATCAATTGTTTTTTGCTTCTCTTTCAGTTGTTATAGCGAGTGCAGGCTCGTAACGAAGAACCGATATATACCTAACTTCCACTACGTAGATTGGAATCTACATTTCCATTTAAAAATTGTTAAAAATCGGGCCCCACCGTGGAGCACGGATGTAACTCACTAGTTGTACCCAAAACACAAAGTCACAGTTAGGTTTCAAATTGTGTATTAGGCTTAATTAATGCACCACTTTCATGCATTTAGCAAACTACACAATATAATCATACCTAATACGTAAAGCATGGTCAGGTTTGTATTTCATGTATAGTTTAGCTTCTTATGGTTGTCTGTGACTGTGACAACCCCTATTTTTAAATATACTTTGTATTAAAAATAACCGTGGAATTGGTCTCATACTTTCATGGTGTCATGCTTATATTCTTTACAAAACAACTATTCAATCTAAAAATATAGTAAACAAGTAAGGTGATCGCTATGTTCTAACGTGTTTGATATAAAATTAGTGTAGTGAAAAGGACTCATTATTGGGCTTAACACCAACTCCTCTTTAAAAGGTCAAACGCACTCTCCCATAGAGGTGAGCAAAAAAACCGGTTTGGGAACCGGAACCGCACGAACCGAACCGAACCGGTTCGTCCAAAAACCGGTTCCTACACGAACCGGTCCGGTTTCTATAAGAACCGGCGGTTCTAGGATCGGTTTCCCATCCCCACTAGAAAAACCGAACCGAACCGGTTTTAACTCAAACCGGTTTGGAAACCGGTTCTCAAAAACCGGTTTGGAACCGGTACGAAAAACCGGTATTTTTTAATAAAAAAACTTAATTTTATGTTTAAAAAAATTATATATAATAAAATTATACAAAAAAGCTTCCACACATACAAATATATACCCATACACCTTAAAAAAATTATAAAATCAATAAAAGTTGAACTTTATGTAAAAAAAAATAAAATTTTGTCTCGCCTTCTAAAAAAAATGTGCGCGAAAGAACCGATTTAGAACCGAAACCGAACCAAAACCGGTCTCCGAAACCGGTCGTACGAACCGACGAAACCGGCCCAAAACCGAACTGGTTTGGAACCAAAACCGGTTCGGCTAAGAACCGGTACTGTACCGAACCGGTTCGGGACCGAAACCGGTTCTGGCAAAAAAACCGATTTGAACACCTCTACTCTCCCACTTGGTTTTAAATCTATTTAAATTTAATAAAAAGTTTTTTAAAATAAATAATAAAATATATGAAACTATAGTCAAATGAAGATAACATCGTTCTTGGAAGGTAACTGAGGTAAAAAAAAAAAAAGACATATGTGTCCGTACAAGGTCAAAAACTGACATCATCCTGGACTGATTCCTCACTCTTGTTGGGCTTGGAACAAGAACAAATCAATAATCAATCCGGCAGCCCACCATCTTTTTAACATTATGTATACCATATAATATTATATTTTATAAATTAATACTTTATTAATATCATATAATATAATATGGGTGGTGATATTTAAACCCCCCAGCTTCTATTTAAACCCCCTCCAAGCGCCTCGCTTAGGCCTAAGCGAGGCGCTTGGAGGGGGTAATTTATTTTGGTAGTTTTTTGATGTTTTGAGTTGTTTTTTTTTTTTTTTTAATTTAATAATTATAAAAAGTTAAAAAAAAAATTAAAAAGCAAAGTAATAACCCTCAACATTGTCAATGACTTAAACTTGACATCATCAAAGGATATGTGTAAATTAGGTGTATGTCATCTTGATCAAAGTAGTCGTCTGATAACAACTGAAAAGTAGCCGGTGCAAGTTATGTTGTAGCTTCCAAAACACGACGTCATTGTAGCTCATATGTTATTATCTCTTCTCTTATTCTTTGTTTCTCTAGTTCTCGATGGATTATTGCTCTCATATCATGGATTAGAGAGATTTAAGCTAATTAAACTCATATCTCAAGCCGGTGCAAGTTATGTTGTAGTAGTCAAGGTAGATCGTGGAAATCAATTACAGTTATTTGGAATGTTTCTGATCATTACAGTAACGAAATCATTCTCACATGAATATCCTTTGAAATCAATGGGAAGATAGATAAACAATCCTCATCCACAATGTTCTTACCTATAGCTACCAACGATGATTGCCAGTGAGATTGATAACTGGACAGGTTAGCCAGGTGTTTGTCAAAAAGGTAGAGCACACCACTAGAGCAAAAAGTTGTGTGTATTAGCAAAAAGTTGTCAAAAAACCTGCGTAAAGGACTAAAGCCACATATCTTGCCATTAATACCAACTGAATTTTACTTGCTTGCATGAAAAGTTCATTGTACGATGTCTTTTTCAGAGGACCTCGACTCTTGAGATGTTGCAGGTGTTTGAAAAGTTTGAACTGAAATTGAACTTTTCATGCAAGCAAGTAAAATTCAGCTGTTTTACTAATTTCATAGTCTTGATACTTTTAACAATCGGATCGGCGCTAAACAATAGAAAGTAATTACAAATATTGCTAGAGGGTCACTATTCATATATAAAGAACATTAATCGCTTTCATCTTTGTTTTCTTGAGTTCAACTTTCCATGATCTACCTTTATCATCTCAGAGAGATATCTGTCAACGATGGAAGGGAACCCGAAACAATAAAAAGTAATTACAAAGAAGATGATCAAAGATGCTACAACATAACTTGCACCGGCTTGAGATATATGAGTTTAATTAGCTTGAATCTCTCTGATTCATGGTATCCGGTTGTTTTCAGGTTGTCTTAATCGTTGACCGCTATCTCTCGGATAACAACTGAAAAGTTGTCTCATTAATTCCAATTCCAATTCCACCGGTGCAATCAGAATCTGAAGAGAAGCTATCATCTCAGAGAGATATCTGTCAACGATGATGGCGCAGAGGTTAGCGGTAACTTTAAATTTTGAATGATCGTCGGTTTGCTCTCTATATACCAATCAACAGTAGCGATCATTACAGTTATTTGGAATGTTTCTGATCATTGTCAGAGGGTCACTATTCATACATAAAGAGATAAAGGTTGTACACAAGTATAATCAAACAAGGGTTGCCCGGAGTTTGATTAGCTTGAATCTCTCTATATACCAATCAACAGTAGCGATCAGAGAAAGATTTAGTTGAAAGTGAATACAATGGATCAGAGAGATTTAAGCTAATTAAACTCATATCTCAAGCCAGTACAAGTTATGAAATGACACATGCAGAATGTAATGTCATGCACAATGTGATTTGTATTAATGGCAAAGTGATTTGTAAGGGAAGAAGAAGAGAATGTTATATATGTTTACCTTCCCATGGAAACTCTGAAGACCCTTAACGGAGGTTTGCTAGAGGGTCATTGGTCTTCAGAGTTTCCAACCCCTAATACATTCATCAAAGGATATTCATGTGAGAATGATTTTGTACAAGATTCCTATGCAAGCAAGTCAAATTCAGTTGTTAGACCAACTTGAGATATGAGTTTAATTAGCTTAAATCTCTCTGATCCATGATATGAGAGCATAAGAGAAGAGATAATAACATATGAGCTTCAACATGACTTGCACCGGATGATTGCCAATGAGATTGATAACTGGACAGGTTAGCCAGGTGTTTGTCAAAAAGGTAGAGCACACCACTAGAGCAAAAAGTTGTGTGTATGAATAGTGACCCTCTGGCAAACCTGCCATTAATCGGTTTTATTTAGCGTAAAAAGTTCATTGTACATATACCTCCTTATTTAAAAACAAATCACATCATTGTAGAGGTTACTAGGTTACTCATTACCGTTGGACGTTGAAGGTAAACATGGACAGTGAGAAGTGAGATTGATAACTTCTTTATGGAAGTTGCTAAAATAGTTAAACAAAAGCTGAAATTGAACAGTTATTTGGCAACATACTTGAAATCAATGGGAAGATAAACAATCCTCATCCACAATGTTCTTACCTATGAGTTATTTGAACAGTTATTTGGCAACATGCTTGGTAACACCTTGATCTGTAATATCTGAAAATTATCATTTCTCAAAAAGTAATTAAAACACTTAAAAATGAATTAAAAATAGTTGTTGCGAGTTAGGTTTAGTCGGAGGACCACGTACAATGATTCATCAAAGTTGTACAAAGCTGGATGTTTTTACTGGAAAACCAAAACGAGCAATTAACGAAACGAAACGGAGAGTTATAATTTTCTTGGCTAGGAAACAACTTAAAAGAACCAAAAATGAATTAAAATTATTTTTTGGTGATTAACAGATAATTTTAAATAATTAAAAGAAAATCAATTTTTTTAAAAAAAGGCCAAAGCACCTCGCTTTGGTCAAAGCGAGGCGCTTTAGTGCCTCGCTTTGGTCAAAGCGAGGCGCTTTAGTGCCTCGCTTTGGTCAAAGCGAGGCGCTTTAGTGCCTCGCTTTGACCAAAACGAGGTGCTTTAGTGGTTTGATTAGACCACAGGCGCCTCGCTTTGACCAAAGCGAGGTGCTTTGGCCTTTTTTAAAAAAAATTTGATTTTCTTTTATTTATTTAAAATTATCTGTTAATCACCAAAAAATAATTTTAATTCATTTTTGGTTCTTTTAAGTTGTTTCCTAGCCAAGAAAATTATAACTCTCCGTTTCGCTTCGTTAATTGCTCGTTTTGGTTTTTCAGTAAAAACATCCAGCTTTGTACAACTTTGATGAATCATTGTACGTGGTCCTCCGACTAAACCTAACTCGCAACAATTGTTTTTAATTCATTTTTAAGTGTTTTTAATTACTTTTCGAGAAATGATAATTTTCAGATATTACAGATCAAGGTGTTACCAAGCATGTCAAGAAATGATAATTTTCAAATATTGCAGATCAAGGTGTTACCAAGCATGTCAAGAAATGATAATTTTCAAATATTGCAGATCAAGGTGTTACCAAGCATGTCAAGAAATGATAATTTTCAAATATTTGCAGATCAAGGAAAGAATGAAAATACGTGATGCACATAACCCTCCATGCAAATCATCCCAATTCTGTCAAAGAAGATCAAAAAAAAAAAAAAACTAACTCAAAAAAAAAAAAAAAATTTAAAATCCGAAGAGCCTCGCTTAGGCCTAAGCGAGGCGCTTCGAATTCAAAATCAGCTTTTTCTGCCCCCTCGTACTGACCTCCTCTGATTGAATTCAAAGCGCCTCGCTTAGGCCTAAGCGAGGCGCTTTGAGGGGGTGGAAATAGAAGGTGGGGGGTGGGAATAGACCGAGCCTATAATATATTTAATATTGTAACATTGTATTGTATTGTCATGAAAATAAAACTAGCAATTAAGTACACTACCATACCTAAAAACACAATTAATTTATTATACCTAAAACATGACCTCACAATTAGGTTTGAATTGGTGTGTTAGGCTTGAATGATGCACACTTTCATAGTTTCATGCATTTAGCAAACTACACAATACAACTATACCTTACACACACAGCATAGTTAGGTTGTTATTTGTGTACTAAATACACTAAATATGGTTTTAGTTTTTGTTGTATAATTTCTTTTCTTATGCTTAAATCATGTGGTAGAGGTTTGGGAATTCCATCATGTTAATAGTGAATTTCTACATCACATAGTTGGGGTTTGAGAATCCCAAATCGACTGGTCGACCGGTTTTAATAGGTTGGCATCAACGGTGTTTTGGTTTCGATCAATTTGTTTTTTTATTTGTTAGTGTAAATATTTGTAAAATGAACTAAATCATTTGAATCTTAAACTGGTCGACTTGTTTCAATATGGACGGCGCGATTTGTTACAGACGGTTTGTGAACACACCTAGATTGAGGAATAAAGGGAACTGAAGCTGAAATTAAGCCGTCTGTAACAAATGATACACGATGCAGAACTGAACATTTTGTTGGCTGTTAAAAGATACTTGCAAAATCATTATTCATGGAACACCTGCTTCACATATAGTGTCCATTGAAATAGGCTGAAAAAGTTGAGCAACTACCATAACCTGATGACTGCTACGGCGAGTCTTTCAGAAGAGACATTTAACTGCTACTACCCGTCACACGTCGTCATTGCAAGCTGATCAAACAAGATACAATGCGAATTAAACACTCAGTGATAGATAAACAGCGCACCATGCTTCGAAACTAAATCTTCCAATAATACGCATGCACATGTTCATTTCAAAACTTTGTAATTCGTTATTGATTGGTATCTGATGGACTCGTATGTTTTCTATTTAAACACAATTTTAAAACAGACATATCCAAGTCATTCCATCTTTGCTTCTCAATCTTCATCTAGTCTTGTCAACGCCTACAAATGAAGCATGCACCACTTTAACAAAGAGAGATGGCACACAGTATAATTTTTTTTTTTAAATCTACTCATAATTACATAGAAGACATACTGAATGATGCTCCAAAGTTGTAAAACACACGCGTGTAATAATTTAACCAAAAGACTAAGTAGTTAACTCGGCCGATATATCGGTACAAAATATCGGTCAAAATATCGGTATCGATATTATCAGTGATATTGGCCGATATTTGACCGATATATCACTGATATTCCCGATATTGGTGTTTTTCTTCTTAGTTCTTCCATTTGTCTTGCTTCTTATAGTTGTTATTACTGTTTTAAGTCAATTGTTAATTGTTAGTATTAAATATTATTGTTTTAAGTCTTAACAAGTTCCCACTTACTACAACTGTTAGTGTTTTGCAAATTGTAATAGGTTAATTTGTTAATGGTAGGAGAGTATATTGAATTGTTAGTGCTAAATTGCTATATGTATGGATTTTGCATGATATAAAATTGCTGATATCCGACCGATATCTCACCGCGATAACCTATATCTCAAATATCGGTCCTCCACCGATATCCGATATTTTACCGCATTAACTGCTTAGTGAAAAGATGAATAGAAATCACATCTAAGATTTTTTTTTTTTTTTTTTTTTTTGATATAAAGATTATAGCTCCGGTGATCTAAAGACACCATTTAGTGAACACTAACGTACCTCAAGATCAAATGAAAGAAGATCAAGGAGGGACCTACGACGGTTTGTTAGATACCTAATCAATAAAAGTAAACTCGATCAATATGGAGGAAATTAATCCAGAACCATGAAGGTTGGAAAGGTGATGAAATGCAAGCAAGAATAGTCTAATGTGGCAACTAGAAACACAAATTAGATTTCACCCTAATCCCACACAAAATGTTGCTAGTAAATACCATAAAGTGGAAGATAGTATCACCATATAAACAAGCACTTGATTTAGAATCATCGAACCGACGTAAACAAATACTGTTAAGCTATAGATGCATCAAATTATGTAATTTGCAAACCACAAACATGATAGCAACTATGTTGATTGAATACATGTGAAGTTAATTTACCTTCAGGGAGCCAACCATAACCGCGCTGAGAAAGGGTTAGCATGGAAGTCATCAACGCTGAAGCAGTGGCTGTGTGAAAAGGTTGCAATGATTCCAAACAAGCGCTCATTTCAACTGGACAACTGAACACATGCAAAAGAAACTTACAATTAAAATTCATATGTTGATAACCCCTACTAAATGATCTTTTGCCTCAAATGGGAAAAAATAGCATTCGTTTATTTTTGTTTTATTTTTATTTTTTTCGTAATTGTGTTATAACATAAACTCACTAGAAATTCCAGAAATCTTATTTAAGTTTACTATGGAGATTCTTCAAGCTACTCAAGTCAGTGTTATGCCTTTCAGAACCTTCCCATGATGGCTTATAAATCCACCATTACCTGGTTTTTTGGGTAACAGTTGTATACGATGTTTGGCGACTATTCCATGGGATCTGAATCCAACAGATTCAAATAAGGTAAAGCCCTCCCAAAACTTGCACAAGCAGAACGCGTGCTTTAAGGAACATGTTCATAAGTGAAAAACGGATAGAAAGTAAATGGGTTATGGGACAATGAAGCTAAAGGAAAGAGGGCTAATAAAGTTGTTTCGATGCATTCTTTTTAGAAGAATGTGCTTTGGACTCTTAAAACTGTGGGTCTAAATCGAGTACTAGGACTTGTTGACGATGAGGAGAAAAAAAACGTAATGGATTACATATATGAAGCTATGGACAGAGCAAAAGAAGCACTTGCATCAGATTTTAAGATGATGATGATGATGATGATGTGATGGTGTATGACATACTTGACAAAACATGGGCGTAGGACTACCAACTCATCATCCGTTACATGTAGTGGGTTACTACTTTAACCTGGAGTTTTGTTGCATAAACTCGAAGATTGAGAGAAAATGTGAGAAGAAGGATGGATTGATGGCACTGTTGTAAAAAGCGGCCTAGGCGGCCGCCTAGGCGGCGCCTAGGCGCTAGGCGGAGCCATTTAGCCTAAATTTGACCTAGGCGGCTTCCTAGGCGTTTTGGCCATTAGGCGGGCCTAGGCGGTCCTAGGCGGGCCTAGGCGGTCCTAGGCGGGCCTAGGCGGGGCCTAGGCGGTGGTTTTTTTTTTTTTTTTTATTTTTTTTATTTTTTTTTTTAAATTTCTAGTTATTTCTAGGTATTTCTTAGTATTATGTGTATATATCTAAGTATTATGTGTATATATCTTAACATATTTTAAAAAAACCCCTAAATTTGTGTATATATATATATAATACGTATAAAATACCAAAACGCTTAATTCCGCCTAATTTTCGCCTAGTCCCGACTAGTCCCGACTAGTCCCTAGGCTGGACCTCACCGCCTGCCTAGCGCCTAGCGCCTTTTACAACACTGATTGATGGTGTGCGTTAAAAAGCTTGTACCTAGCCCTTCCATACAAGATTTTATTAGGAAGGAGCTGATAAACTCGGTCAGCCAGGAAAAAAAAACTAGTGATGTTATTGCGATTAGAGCATGTGGCAAAATAGCTCCCAGTAACAAATCTAACTTTGAATCACATTATTTATGATATCGAATACGTACCAAATTTGAAACTTGTTATAAGCAGAATAGTGGAAATTACATGGGAAATATCCCACATCTGCAAGAACTAGTTGTTAAAGTGCTTAGTTTGACATGTAGTTCATCACACTGTGAAAGAAATTGGTCAACTTTCAAGTATATGAACTATGAAGTACTTCTATTCTCCTAAGAGTTAAGACGCTTAGTAACCTAAAAGCTGAGGAGTGAGGCAAAGGCGCTAGTCTCACGTATATGAGGCGCTTGATGTTTATACATTATAAAATATTTATAAACTAAATACTAAATAACTATGGTGAATTGGCATTTTCTACTTTGCTAATCTTTAAGCACCTATAATCAAGAAAATAAAATACTTATAAACTAATTCTACGATTTTATCCTCTATATATAACTATATCAGCATAACGCTGAAAGTACAACAAAATAAGCTATACATACAAATACAACTAAAAAAGCTTAAACGTTCAAGATATATCACTTTAAATATCATCATATAAAAAATATGACAAAAGTTAACTCTTAATTAGTATAACTAGCACGCTCGGCCTCATCCTCTCCCCCACTCTCTTCTCTTTTATCCTTTTTCTACAGAAAACAAAGAATTACTCATGGCTCAACTCTTACTCTTGCCCCTACTAAAGATGGGACATAAATCGTTCAAACTCTGTCTCCCTAGTGTTAACTGCGCATGCCTCACATCGCTTCAGAGTTCAGAAGGCATAAAGCACTCTCCTTGCCACCTAGCCCCAGGTCGTCTCCCAAGAAAGTAACACACTAGAGCACAAGAAGCTGCAAGACCTTGTGTTTGTCGAATACAATCACTCCTAAATCGCCATGATAACGATGAACCGATGATGTCTACGATCCTATACCTCAGGATGACATTGATGATAGTAACAAGTGGTTGATCAGAACTTGGTCTCAAAAAGCATGCCACAAGCACCACTGAATTGTGCGTGATTCTTGTTATTATCCTACTTTTTGGTATCCAACGAAAATACTACCTCTACTTAATTTATAAACTCGCATACTAGACCTAGCGCCTCACGCCTTGGCTTTTTAAAACCAAACCTGGATGTGAGTTTGGGTTTAAAGCTTCTTTAGGTATTACCGTTGTACATGTAGCTTCTTAGGTTGTGCATATAGTTAGACTTCTTAAGTTGTAGGTAAAGCTTTTCAAGGTTGTATATAGTACTTATTACGTAAGTTGTATAAAAAGATATAAAACAAATTGTTTTCTTGTGATACATATAATTAAACTGAAAGTATTTATTTTTATTTTATCTGTTTAACGATTAACAAAGTAACAAATACTATTGATAATGAATTTTTGTATGAGTACCAAGCGTTGTGCCTAGGGCCCTCGACTTCCAAGTCCCTCAGAGCGTATCAGGAATTTTTAAACCAAGGACTAGATTTCAATGCTTTCAGTGATTGAACTAATGGAAAGATTGAAGAAGAGCAAGTACTTGAGAATAAGGGCATGACAATGGTTGATGTAGCAAATGCAAGTGTGATTAAAGAGAGGGAATTCCTATCCTTCATCTTCAATGGCTCTAGAAGATAAATGAAGATTATGATTCCCGTGGAGCAGACGACTAATTTGAAGCACGTTATTTAAATAAACTTGGCGATATAAGTTTAAATTGTGTTGAGGATAAAAGTTTGGATTGTCCTTGGAATGATGAACACATTAGTACATTCCAAACGACAACCCACCTTCCTTCATGCAGTTGCAGTTGCGGTTGCGGTTGCAGTAGTGTTAGTTAATTTTTTGATTCAGTTTAACGTCATGTAATGTGCCATTGGTTTAGAGGTGCACAACCAGTTATATTCCCTAACCGGTTCAGTTAACCTAACCTAACTGCCGGTTGTTTTCTCATCTTTGCTTTAACCGATTATTACTTTAACTGGTTCGGTTATTCACTTTAACCGGTTTGGTTAACAACCAGTTATTTTCAATTGTATTTCATTTTTTCGTTTTTTTATTCAGATTAACCGAATAACCGGTATACCAGTTAAAAAACCGGTTATTTCACTTATTTCTAAAACAAAAATCCCTAACCGGTTACTAACCTACGGTTAAAAATAACCACTAACCAGTTACTTCTTGATCGGTTAATAACCGGTTACGGTTATATAACCGGTTATTTTGTGCACCACTACATTAGTTTAGTAGCGTAAGTAGTGATTGATAGCTGGGTTTTAAAAAGCGCGCCTGAGGCGCGCCTAGGCGCAAGGCGCATCAAGGCGCAGCCTAGGGCGCCTCAGGGCTTTGCGCCTATCCTTTTTCCCAAAGGCGCGCGCCTCAGGCGCTTTTTTGTCAAATTTTAGGCGCTTTTTTGCCTGAGGCGCGCGCCTCACGTATTCTGAGCATTTTTTATGCATAAAAATGTTGTACCTTGGTGTTTTTGGCTTGTACATATAGGTAAAATCACATAAAAACCTTATTTATAGCTATATTTTGGGTAAATGAAGCTAAAAACTCATGGAATATGTATGGGATATATAAAAAAAATTATATAATTAGTGTGCGCTTCGGGTACGAAAATCCCACGCTTTTTGCGCTTTGCGCTTCGCGCGATGCGCTTAGACCTCGTCGCTTTTGTGCGCCTAGCGCTTTTTAAAACCAAGATTGATAGTGGATTGGTCATTACATAACCTATATAAACAGCCTCTTTTACTTCCTACAACATTATAAACAAAACAATGAAATAGTCTCCTAATCTCTCCCAAATATCTCCTAACTAAAACCACAACTTTATTACATCTAAATAAACTTAAATAAATTTTTATTACTTCTAAATTTTGGTATCATAATTTTTATTGCTAATTATAACAATTCTTTCACTCTTTATTAGGGCCAAGTTCAAGATTTGAACTTACTGCATATTAATAACCACATTAAGAACCTGCTTTTCATCTAGGTTTTTGACACAATGGGCAATTAAAAATACAAACTTTGTGCATCTTTGTGTGTATGGTTGGTTACCTGAAGATGCGATTAGATAGGGAATTGTTTTGGGTACCGATACGAAACGGAGAACGAGCAGCTTTAGCTTGAGAGGACGCTCGAGCCGCCGCACTACGAACAGAAGATGACCGGAAAATAGATCGAGCGGCAGCCGCTACAGTCGCCATTTTTTTATGCGAGTGTGTGACGTGGATATGTTCGTTTTCTGATTCAGTTATGGTATTGGTCAAGAATTTTGAGTCATTGGGCTCAAAAAACGCTGGCATAACAGGTTATACGAACCTGTTAAAACACGAACCTGTTAAGACACGAACACGAAACTTGTAAACACGAACACGACACGAAATCTAATCGTATCATTTTTTCAAATACGAACACGAACCTGTGTATTACAGGTTAACATGATAAGACACGATAAGAAACACCTACTAAAACAAGTTAACACGACAAGACATGATAAGAAACATGATAAGGCACAACAAGACCTGTTAAGACACGTACACGATAAGACACGAACACGACACGAAAATAAACAGGTCTTAACGTGTCGACCTGTTATAGACACGAAACCTGTTAAAATCGTGTAGGTTCGTATCAGGTTATCGTGTTCGTGTCTAAATTGTCAGCCCTAAAAAGACACTATAACGGTAAAACCCACCCACAATTGTTACATTTTCAAGTACAAGATATAGACGGCTATATGACTCACGTAATATTGGTACATTAGAAAAATGACAAGGGTACTATCAATATCAGGGGCGGATCCAGTTAAAGAGGAGGGGTTGCGGACGTTGCGGCTCAACTTTGCACACGTAGTGGAAAATTTATGGAAAATTTGTTTTTTTTTTTACGAAATTTGAAAAACGTTGCTACTAAAATGAAAAAAATGAAAAACGTTACTGCTGAAAAATGTTTCTAGATCCGCCACTGATCAATATGACTTTTTTTACCATTACATCTCGTGTCACTTTTTTAGTTAGAAAAAGAAATAACTAATGTGAAAGTGATATGACGAATATAGCTTATGTTAATATTTTATCCTACCAGAACAACTTGTATCCAAGAATATGATCCGTATCCCTTTGTGGAGCTAATGTACATATATGGAACCTATATAAAAGGGTGACATACTTTGTTGTATCGAATATAAACTATTATTTTTAGACATGATTTTGATATAGTTTTTTTTTATATATGTATATGTTTTTTATGCTTGTTGCCAATTGTAGATTGGTAGAATTGTACTTGTGTCTTCTACAACTTTTAACTTTTAATAGATGAGGTTTATTTTTATAGTTTTTGTTCAATTTTATTGATGAATTTGAAAATTGAAGGTTGATGTTACTTGGTATTTAAATGTTATAGGTTAAAAGGGAGTTTGCATGATAATTTGTATTTTGCGACTGACCAATCAAATAAAAAAATTTAATAAAATGTGTCTATAGAGTCAATGTGAGGATAGCCCACTTGGTAGAGGCTTATGTCTCTTAGAGGGAATGTCATAGGTTCAAATATAAGCAAAAGTGTATTTATTGTAAATATAGTGGGGGTAACATTAGTCGTTAAAAAATGTGTCCATATATATATTTGAACTGTGAAACTGAGTGAACCCAATGAAAAACAAAACTAATATGTATATCTCCTATATATAATAAATAAAATGTTTAAGGACACATGATATTCAATGAAGGCAGACTTTCATAATATATATAAAAACGCAAAAAAAAATGTTGTACTATAATTTGATTTATTCGTTTTAAATCCATAGTTTGAGAATCAAAACTAGAACATAACTAAACACAAATAGACACGTCATTCGAATTCAATAGCCTACTAGAAATGCCACATCTAGAACTATTCCTAGCTATTTGTAGCTCTGCATCTTATTTACATATACTAGCATTCTACGGTTTCACCAACTTTTTACCCACAAAACCCTAAGTTCGTGAGCATTATACTTATAGTATAATGCATATCGATTCCTTAGTCACAAGAGCATCCACAATCACAAAGCCTTTGAAACAACGTTACGTCACAACCTGAAGAAACAAATAGCCTCCTCACCGATTAGGGATGATAAGGTTATTAGTTGCTACAGAGTTAATCCTTCACTAACAGCTACGGCTTGGAGATACCTGCAAATAAGAGTGAAAGTGTGGGTGTGGAGACGACTACTCGAAGTAGTTGTTTATGACAAAAACGGGGTGAATGGGGATACTATCTCGTATGATAGCTCTCCAGGTCAGTAGAAAGTGTCCTCTCCCATTGGGGATGTGATCCCTTTTATAGGAGAGTCCGTATGCCACCATTACCCAAGTCCTAACCGTGGTTAGGTTGTCTCCATCACCCTTAATTATGTCAATAAGGTGATATATGGAAAGCTAGATTAAAGGAAATAGTGGAATCGAGTACCGCCTTAACTGGTATGGTTACGTGATTCATGCATGGCTGTTGACCATGCATGATATTCGCCTTGACCGGTCCTTGACTGTTGACTGTGCATTTAATGAGCTTTGACCAAATCCTGCGCATGTCTCTCGTCCGCGCGCTAGTGTTGTTCCGGGTTTGGGTATGCGGAATGGTCTATTCAGTACCCAATCCCATTAAGTCCCCCCAGTCCAGTGTGTCTCCCATCTTAGATGTGAGGGATGCTGGACTAATTTCTAGTGGTTTACTTCCTGTGGTCTTTTTCCTGCGTACCGAATTTGCGTTTGTCGTGAGCATAATGCGGAGAACGGGTTTGAATTTTACGTCGTTCGTCCGCATTGGTGGGACACGTCAGTTTGCATGTGTGGACAGATGTCATTTCCCCCTTGTGTTTGAAAATTTGTGGACCATATGGCGAGTGGTGTTGACATGACCTCTGTCTACTGGGACGTGTGCAGAGACGTGTGACCGGCGGTTGTCAGGCGAGTGGGCGCGTGAGGCGCGTGTGACGTCTGTTTGTTTTCCAGTCCACACGTGTCAATCTGTCATTGGACTCACCTCCTAAAAGCTTGTCCATGACGTCAGGGACATTAATTGCAAAGCCTATATATATTAAATTTTGAATGTGGCTTCTCCCATTACAACTGTTTCAAGTTTTTTTTGAATTTCCTTCTTTTCAACGTCTCTTTCTTTCACAAAAGTATCCTTTCCTTCAGCAATGTCGCAAGATTCCCAAGATGTGCAAGAGTCGAGCAAAACCTCTGACATTGTGAAAGATCTGGGGAAGGAATCGTCCAAGAGTATAGAAGCCACCACGATTAAGTGGGATGAAGATTCATATTTAGGCTTTATTGACCGGTACGGCATATTGCCGGAGTGGGAGCCTGAACTTCCTGCTGAAGGAAAAACTGCTTTAAAGGCTCCACCTGGTAAGATCACCTTGTATGCTGCTGCTTTCACCAAGTGTTGTTTTCGGTTACCAGCCTCTAAATTTGTGGTGGATGTGTTGTTGAGATATGGAGTGCATCCAACACAATTGACCCTTTATGGTTGGTGCCGGATCTTACATTTTGAAGCCACATGTCGTTCACTGGAGATTGAACCCACGTGGGAAAGATTAAATGTATTTTATGTCCTCGAAGCGGCCCGTGGCGGAAGTGGTTGGTTTAGCTTGGGCGTTCGTCGGAAGGTGAAACAGCTCGTTTCGGAGAAAGTGAAGTCCATGTATGAATGGAAGGACAAATTCTTCTATGTCAAGCATGGAGTTATTCCTGCACCCTTTCAATGGATGGTGCTTGGTTTGAGAGAGAAGATTGCTGAGTTCCCCCCTATGGTGGGTTATAAGGATCAAGATTGGTACAAAACACTATGTGATCATGCAACTCCACTGATGATGGATGAATGTCCTGAGAGTGTTTTGAACTTGTTGGGAATTAGCCTTATTATTCCTGAGGGTCAAGACCCGAATCCTTCAAAAGGTATCTGGGTTATATTTGTATTTTGTCTCACGCGTATGCTTTGCGTTATTCCTCACATGTTTTCTTTGTGTATCCAGATGTCTCATTGTTCCAATTGTTCGCTAAGCGTGGTGCAGCGGACGTACCGTACACTCCAGTTGTTGCCGGCGTTCCGCGCTTGTCTGAGAGGATCAGTGGGAACTTTTTGCATCCCAATTTTGTAGACCCTCCCAAGCAGTATGTTCGAACAGGTATGTCGTTTCTCTTCTGTCTTTTTTGTGTTCATTTTCTGCTTTTGTATGCGAAGGAAGCGCACTTGGTACGCGTCTGCGTACTGATTCAGCGCGTTCTTCGTGTTAGGTGCGGGTATACAACTCCGCAGGAAAATTCATGACGATGTTGAGGAAGTTACTTCGGAGCGCAAGGAGTCCCTTGGTTAGTCCTCATAAATTTGTAACTTGTTTCTTACGTATATGTTAACTTGATACAGATGTGGTTACCGCGCCAGGCACAAGTACTACTACTAGGAAGCGTGCTGTGGCTAGTAAGAGAACCAAACCACCCGCCGCGCCCATCATTGTGGAAGAGGTTGATGAAGACCTGACGGAGTCTGATACGGAACTTGAGCACAAGCGCGCCAGGCGGTCTTCTCCAACCCGAGAATCAGGTGGTGTTGCTGAGGATCTATATCAGCAGAGGATTACTGAGCTGAATCAGAAGCAAGTGCAAGTTCCGCAATCCTCTATTGCGGGTCTAGATGTTACTTCACCTGGGCCCATTTCTGCGGTGCCAGTGAATGTATTCAAACCGTTGACGTGGCCGTCTACGGACAAGTTGGATATCCCTGTGAAGCCTCCGCCTGTGCGCGAGAACTTGCCAATGAAGACTCTAAGGCATTTGTCTGGTACACATGTTTTTCTTACCCTTTTACCGCGCTTGTGATAAATGTGTTGAAGTGTTGTGAGCAGCATTTTATGTAGGGCAACATCCTTTTGCAGAATCTCGGAAGAAGCACTCATCTCTGTTGAAGGAAGTGTCTACCTCTGTTCAACCAAGCGATGTGACCGAGCAAGTGATGCCGGTTATTGTTGAGACAACCGTTGGTGAGAAGTTGTGTTCTCAAACCACTCCTGTCCCGGAGGACTTAGGTGTGCAAGTGGAGAAAGAAGTGGTGCAGCAAGAAGGACCTGTTCAAGCTGAAATAGTGACTGATGTTGAGAAGGATGCTGGCAAGCTGGTGGATGAGTCTGTAACACCTAATTTGGAGACTGGTCATCTTGATCTGACGGAGCAAACACATGAGCCAAGTTTGTCTCAAGGATTTGAAGCAGCGCTTGATAGTCAGAAGGTTGATGAGCTTGTAGCTGAAAATCCGTCCAACTTCCGGCGCACAGTTGTTGACTCTACCATTGTTTACACCGACGTCTCCTCCGGTGGTGGTAGTAGTTCTGGTCATCGGCGAAGAGCATTTTCCTCTCGTCCCTCTGAATCATCAAGGCCGTATCAGCCGCGCTGGGATATCATGGACACTACTCGCTTCACGAATGCGCTTGATGCGCAGGAGTTTGTTATGATGTCCGTTCCTTCTGCGGAGCGTGACTATCAGGATAGCGTTGACCGTCGCTCTTTATTCATTGATATGGCCATGAATCTCTCTCTTGGTGTCAGCGGTCTGGGATCCCTTATCAGACGTGAAAATGAGTTCCAAAGGGATTACCAGAATTTAAAGGATTCTGAGGCTGCGCTTTTGGGGCGGGAAGAGGAGTTCCAGCGTGCTCGTCACGACGTGCGTGCTGAGATTGAGCATCACCAAAAAGTTGCTCGTGATGCCCTCCAAGAGTTGGAGAGACTAAAGAAGGAGAAGGCTGACGCGTCTCATGCTTGGTCAGTTGCTTGCAAAAGGACAAACATTGAAACTGAACAACTGCGGTCCTCCATTAAAGATTTGAAACTTGAAAATTCTAACTTGAAGAAGGAGATGGAGCAGACTCAAGCATCATTCGAAGGAAAGCAAACCGAGCTTGCTGATGTTATTAAAAAATACAACTCGCAGCATGATGATCTTATTCGCGCAACTGCCTCTTTATCTGATGCGGAGGCCAAGATAGAGAAATTGACTTTGGAGAACGCCCAGGTCCAGGAAGAGAAAGCCCTAGCGGAGTCCTCATGTACGCAGGCTAAAGTGGAGTTGGACAAAGTGCAGGTTTTGTTCCATGAAGCCACTGATCTAGCCGTGGCTGCCAACGAGAGGATTGCCTGGCTGATGGGCGATGGAGTTGCTGGGGTACGTCAAAAACTCTTGTATCTTCTGTACTTTGAAAATGTGTTTTATATGCTCATTATTATTTTGCGCAGGTATTCAAACGTGTCTGGAACGATCCTGCGCTGACGGAAGTGATTGCGCGTATATCAAGTTCATCCGTGAAGCAGGGTATTAAGGTTGGTTTCTCTGAAGGCTTCGATCACTGCTCTGAAGGCAAAGGAAAAGAATCCGGTCCTTACGAGAATGAAGCATATGATGATGAGTTGCTCAAAGCCTATGACGACTATGAGCACCTGAAGTTCGAAGTCTTCGACCTGTTAGAGGCCTGCGCGAAGACTGATGATCCTGCTGGGGAGTTGCGCAACTATTTCATCAAGTCTGATCGTCTTGGTGCGGAACTCGCTGAGAAGGCGCAGACGGAAGATAAAGGTAAGGCGGTGGCTACTGATGCGGGGGCCGAAACATCCTCCACTGCTGAAGGAAAACGCGCAGAGGGCGCTGGGAGTGACGACATCTCCCAATATTTGAACCTTTAGTTTGATTTTGTTTATGAACAATTTTGATGTATTGATATACGTTAAATTACACATATAAAAGTCCCCGTTTAACTCCCTTTTTCATACGTTTTTGACCTCATACATAGGAATTGGTACTTATTTGGGTATCTTTACGATTTCAGGTCTTAAACGATGTCCCGGAAACACAAGGAAGGAAAAGACGCAGAGTTCGGCGCGAAAACGGGCCATCAGGCCCTTCGAGCGGCCGCTCCAACTCTTCGCGCGGCCGCGCGCCCCTCCCAGATATTTCTGGGGACCTTCCAGAAGGCCTACGTCACGTCTGCAGCAATTGGTCCACTTGGTGATAAAGCGAGCGGCCGCTCCAAGGCTTCGCGCGGCCGCTCGAAACATCTGCTCTGCTATAAAATCCCCATTTCAGCTCACTGATCAACATTGGGTCTTGAGGGAAGCTTTTCTGGGCGATTTTTGGACGATCCAAGCTGCTGGAAAGCCGTTTAACAAGCTCGGAAGTCCATCCGTTCCATCCTTCATCATCCGATCCATCTCTTTAGCATTCTTATGGTTTGATCCTTGAAGCTTTTTATGATCCAAATCTGATTTTCGTATGCTATTTTGATGTTATTATAGTTATTCGTACGCCTACGGGCAAGAACAATAGTATTTAGTACGTTAAACAATCGTTTAGTATGTAATCATGTTTTGTATAAATTTGGCGTTTTTCACGTATTAGATCTTGATGATCATAGCGCAACCTTGTTTCGTTGTTGATGGATTTGTAGCTGTATTTGAATGACTTTAGCGATTGTCGAATGTGTTAGGCGGATACATGTTGAAAAACCGTCCGTTTAATCGTCCGGTAGTAGACTAGTTAACTTGTTAAATAGTTTATGCCATGAAACTGTAACCGGGTATTGGTTTGGTTAAAGTCAGTCGAATAACGGTTAAAAATGCTTACCGGCACGTAAAAGGGTTTAAAAAGCCTAATGGTGCCGTTACTAGTCTTTGACACGGTTAATGATCTTTGGTAGTTATTTTGGTAAAAATAGCGATCTTAGTAGATCTGGGGTCAAAGTTGGTAAAATGGAATAGGTTGTGAAATGATCTACTTTATGCTAGTTTAGGTGGCTGTGTTGTGTATTCGGTATCGCTTCCCTAAATTAGTGAGGTTAGAATACTCTTAACGGATGACTAACTTATCTTTAGAAGATCTGCGTGAGATCATATCAGCTGCTCGCTAATGAACGACTTGAAGCGGTTAACGTGTGTATTCGTGTTAGCTTTCTGTATAGTTGTCATGTTAGGATGCCCGAAAGGGACACTAACTGTCGGAAAATGGGAATGTTGATCACGCGCCTATATCACTTATTATATTTAGATAACATGCTAGGATTGGCAAAAATATAGTTTATATAGTTATATTTTCTATTTGGAGTCGTAGTTAAGTTATTTACATGTTTTAGAATTAATTTAGTTTTAAACAAAACTCAAACTTATCTTTTCCTACTGGTAAATCGGGGACAGAGTTTTAGTACAATTGCTCCGCGCGCGTCCATGGATCGATACTTGGTTCTTATCTGTACTTACTACATATATGACAGGGTACACTTGCCCTAGTGTGTGTGTTTTAATATGAAGGTCGAAACCATTTTTTATAAATATTAAAGCAAAACGTGTGTTAAAATCCATTGTAAAATATGTATAGTTACGCATACGTCAAGTTTTTGGCGCCGCTGCCGGGGACGCGACGAGCTTTAGGAACGAACCGAGTCAACTTTTTACCAGTGTACATGCTTGTGAATACTTGTTTATACTTCTTTGATTCGTTATTTCATTCATTAATTTGCATATATGATTATTTGAATTTTTATTAGATTTATCTGTCTGTTGATATATTGGATTAATTTTAGATTGGTTTATAGGTTGCATATAGATTCGTTCATTTATCTGCTTATAGGATTGTTTGATTTGATTTTTCGTTCATTAGGATGTTGATAGATTTAATTTATTGAATATTGGATTAATTGGTTTGTCTATGAATTTGATTTGTTCGTTATTTGATTAATTAGATTTATTTGTTCGTATTCGGACTAATTATTAATTTCATTCTTTGTATAGTTTTAGGCTTTGTCTGCTTATTTCTGTTCATTTTATTGATTCTATTTGTTTATATTTGATTATCTTGAATATATTTGCGCTCAGTTATTTTTGCATGAATTTATTGATTCTTTATTTCATTTATTTATTTTTCTGTCTTTTATCGCCTTTTTGGGTTTGTCATATATTCGCCTGTTGCAACTGTATCATTCTTACATGCAGGTTGATGTCCACAAACCCAGGGTCTTCTGGTGATCTTTCTGACGAGGAGCTAAGGCGCCTGAGGAGAAGCGAGCGGATTAGACTTCATAAATTGCGTCTTGTTTCTGATATTCTTATTGCTGCTCCTATTGTTGAGGTCCCAATTGAGGAGGCGAGGCACGATCTGGCCGACGACAACGGGTCGGACGCCCACAGCGACATTATCATGGCGGATGACGACATTCCGCTGAATGATAGTGGTCGTCCAGGAGGAGATGGACTCGCGCCGAGTATTGTCCGTCCGGCTATTTTGGCGGACCATTTCGAGATCAAATCTAGTATCGTGAATATGATACAAAACTCGGTGCAATTCGGTGGACTGGAGCACGAGGATCCAGGCCGACATATTGCTGCATTCTTAGAGGTTTTAGCCACCTTTAAGATGACGGGCATCTCCGATGATGCTATCCGTCTCCGACTCTTCCCATTCTCACTGCGGGACAAAGCCCGGACTTGGCTTCTGTCACAACCCGCAGGGTCGATCACGACTTGGGCAGAGTTGTCACAACAATTCATGCAGCAGTATTTTCCTCCTGAAAAGACACAAAAACTGAGGAATCGCATCATGACATTTCGTCAAGATGACGATGAATCATTATACACAGCCTGGGAAAGGTTTAAAGACCTACTCTTGAGTTGCCCGCACCATGAGCTTTCGAAAAGGCATTTGGTGCAAACTTTTTATCAGGGACTCGGGTATGCGTCTCAGGAACGCCTTGATGTATACGCAGGGGGAGACATCGGAACAAAGTCTCCTAGGGAAGCGTGGAGCATTATTGAGAAGGCGTCCCTAAAATCTAAATCCCGGCAGAATGATAGATCCAGGTCTTCATCTGCCAAGGCTGGTGTGCATGCCGTGGATAACTATACGGCGATTTCGGCACAGATAGCGGCTCTTGCTACGAGATTCGATAACTCTCAGCAACACGTAGCACAGTCCGATTGTTTGTGTGTGGAGTGCGGGGTATCTCACGAGCCTGGCTCGTGTGCTCAGGGGGTGATGTATACAGGCCACGAGGAAGTGGACTACATGGGTAATCAAACGAGACCCCAGAATAACCCTTACAGCAACACTTATAATCCGGGTTGGAGAAATCACCCGAACTTCGGGTGGAGATCTGGTACTTCCAATCAGAACCCTCTCGGATTCCAGCAGAGAGCCGCCGCACCACAACAGTCCTACCAGTCCCAACAGCCTTACCAGTCCAACCAACAGTCCTACCAGTCCAACCAACAGCCATACCAGGGTCGTGGTCAATCGTCCCAGCAGAGACCGAACCAATACCAGAACCAGGGCGCCGGGAGCAGCTCCCAGCAGCACGCCCCTCATGGTATGTCTAAGCTGGAGGAGATGATGTCTCAGCTCCTTACCAACACCTCTAATTCCAATCAGATCGCTGAGCAGCGCTACCAGCAGCATGAGGAGCGCTTCACAAATTATGAGGGAGAAATGAGGGGCCAAAAGGCGTCGATGCAGGCCATAGAGAACCAGGTTGGCCAGATGGCAAAGATGATGTCTGAGAGACAGCAGGGTGGTCTTCCAGGCAACACTGAGCCGAACCCAAGAGGGCATGTGAATGCCATTATGACGAGGAGTGGTAAAACCACGGGACCAGACACATCGGGCTCACCACCGATCACTGAGACGGTCCAGACTGAGTCTTCGGACGAGGTGCACGCTAGGCGAGTCCCAGCAAGTACAGCACAGCTACCGAAGCCAGTCACAGACTACACTCCTCCTGTTCCATATCCAGGTAGACTTAGGAAGCAGAAAGACGAGGCGCAATACGGGAAATTTCTCGAGCTGTTCAAGCAGCTACATATAAACATCCCGTTTGTTGAGGCCTTAGCACAGATGCCTAAGTATGCCAAATTCTTGAAGGACATCCTCACAAATAAACAAAAACTTGAGGACCTGTCCTGCGTTCTGTTGAACGAGAACTGCTCTGCAATTCTGCAGAATAGACTGCCCATGAAAATGGGCGATCCTGGTAGCTTTACCATCCCTTGTCTGATAGGTGATATGACTGTCAGTAATGCACTCGCAGACTTAGGGGCCAGCATAAACCTTATGCCTTATAAGGTTTTCGAGAAGTTGGATCTGGGTGAACCTTCACCCACCAGGATGAGTATTCGCCTCGCTGATCGTTCGATCAAGTATCCACGGGGGTTTGTGGAAAATATGCTTGTCAAGATTGACAAATTCGTTTTCCCTGTGGACTTTGTTATCCTAGACATGGATGAGGACTCTAAAGTCCCTTTGATTCTCGGACGTCCTTTCCTTAACACGGCAAGGACGATTGTTGACGTGGCTGCGGGCCAGATCACACTCCGAGTCAATGATGAGCACGTGACTTTTGACATTCAGAGGTCGATGCGCCATCCTGAGAGCCAAGACGATACACTATACTATCTTGACATAGTAGACCAGTGTGTCAGCTCTCGTATCAGAGGTGCTTGGGAGAGAGATGTTTCGGACACACATCTGTTGTGTGGGAGCCTAGATGGCATTATGCAGGAGGGCCATGTAGATGAGCAGCCGGTCTATCAGATCGGTGATGATGGTTCCCAAAGTCCGGAGCGTTTTGTGGAAATTGAGCGAGAAGAAGAGGAGAAGGCGAAGCCGTCTGTTGAGGATCCACCGTCTTTTGAGCTGAAGGAGCTCCCGCCGCATCTCGAGTATGCATTTCTGGATGAGGAGGGACGTCTACCGGTGATCATATCGTCTTTATTGACTGTGGAAGAAAAGAGCGAGTTGTTGAGGGTTTTAAAACTTCATAAACGGGCAATTGCCTGGAAGATCGTAGACATCAAGGGGATTAATCCCTCTTTCTGTACTCATAAAATCTTGATGGAGGATGTCTACAAGCCTTGTGCGCAGCACCAGAGGCGTCTGAACCCGAACATGCAAGATGTTGTTAAATCCGAGGTGATTAAACTGCTTGATGCTGGATTGATATATCCCATCTCGGATTCTGTTTGGGTTAGTCCTGTGCACGTTGTGCCCAAGAAGGGTGGCATGACGGTGGTCACAAATGATAGGAATGAACTGATTCCTACGAGGACCGTCACGGGGTGGAGAGTTTGCATTGACTATCGCAAGCTCAATGACGCCACCCGCAAGGATCACTTCCCGCTTCCATTCATCGATCAGATGTTGGAACGACTGTCGGGGAAGTTGTACTACTGTTTCCTTGATGGTTTCTCGGGATACTTTCAGATCCCTATCGATCCTGTGGACCAGGATAAGACGACCTTCACATGCCCTTTTGGCACATTCGCCTACAGGCGTATGCCATTTGGGCTGTGCAATGCGCCGGCGACCTTCCAGCGTTGCATGGTTGCCATTTTTCATGACATGATCGAGGACTCCATGGAGGTGTTCATGGATGATTTTTCCGTTTTTGGGAGTTCGTTCGATCAATGTCTTGGGAACCTGGAGCGGATGCTTCAGAGGTGTGAGGAGACCAGTCTTGTGCTAAACTGGGAAAAATGCCACTTCATGGTGAAGGAAGGAATAGTCCTGGGGCATAAGGTCTCCCAAAGTGGGTTGGAGGTTGATCCTGCCAAAGTAGATATCATCTCTAGGCTCCCTCCACCCTCCTCTGTCAGAGCGATCCGCAGCTTTTTGGGTCATGCGGGATTTTATAGGCGATTTATCAAAGACTTTTCAAAGATCGCCCGACCGATGACCCGTTTGTTGGAAAAGGATGCACCGTTTGTGTTTGGTGCAGAGTGTGTGAAGGCATTTGGCCTTCTGAAGCGTTTGCTTGTTGAGGCCCCTATATTGGTAGCACCCGACTGGGAGCTGCCATTCGAGATTATGTGCGACGCGAGTGACTTCGCGATAGGGGCGGTCTTGGGACAGCGGAAGGACAAGCACTTCCACCCGATCTACTACGCTAGCAAGACTCTTCATGATGCTCAGGAGCATTACACCACGACTGAAAAAGAGCTTCTTGCTGTAGTTTTTGCGTTCGACAAGTTTAGATCATATTTGGTGCTGTCTAAGACCATTGTCTATACGGACCATGCAGCAATCCGTTACCTATTCAGCAAACAGGACGCGAAACCGCGCCTGATTAGGTGGATCCCGTTGCTGCAGGAGTTCGATATAGAGATTCAGGACAAGAAGGGTGCCATGAATGTCGCTGCTGATCATCTGTCCAGGCTCGAGCATGATGATGCCGAGAACTCGGCGTGGGATACCATTAATGACAATTTTCCCCACGAGTTCTTGATGAGCGTTGAGTCTGTGGAAGATGTATCTCCATGGTTCGCGGATTTTGCGAACTACCTCGCGTGCGGGATCCTCATCAAAGGATTGTCGCACCAGCAAAAGAGGAAGTTCTTCGCGGACCTAAAGCATTACTTTTGGGATGACCCATTTTTGTTCCGGGTTGGGGCGGATCAGTTGATTCGCCGTTGTGTGTTTGGGGTAGAGGCGGCGCAGATCTTGCGCGATTGTCACGAGGGGCCTACCGGAGGTCACCATGGAGCGAATTACACTGCTAAGAAAGTGTTAGACTCCGGGTTTTACTGGCCCACACTCTTTCGTGACGCCCAGATACTGGTTGGTGCTTGTGATTCGTGCCAGAGGGCGACGAACATATCGGCACGCGACCAAATGCCGCAAAACCCGATTCAAGTCTGTGAGGTCTTTGACATTTGGGGCATAGACTTCATGGGACCGTTCCCCTCCTCACGGGGCAATAGATATATACTCGTGGCTGTTGATTACGTATCAAAGTGGGCCGAGGCGCAAGCCTTGCCCACAAATGATGCCCGAGTTGTAGTGAGGTTTGTTAGGAGCTTGTTCTCACGGTTTGGTGCCCCAAAGGCATTGATTAGTGACCGTGGCACGCATTTCTGCAATGCGCAGCTTGATCGCGCGTTAGCACGTTATGGTGTCCACCACAGGTTATCCACCCCGTATCATCCACAGACAAGTGGACAGGTGGAGGTCACAAACCGTGGATTGAAGCGAATCCTTGAGCGGTCAGTTAATCAAAACCGCAAGGATTGGGCGGACAAGCTTGATGACGCGCTGTGGGCCTTTAGGACGGCTTACAAGACGCCTATTGGGACGACTCCCTTTAGGCTTGTCTATGGCAAAGCGTGTCATCTCCCAGTCGAGCTGGAGCATAGGGCATTCTGGGCTCTTAAAACGGCAAATTTGGATCTGAAGACCGGCGGTGAGACCCGTTTCTTGCAGATTCACGAGCTAGAGGAGCTTAGGCAACAAGCCTATGAGAGCTCGATGTTGTACAAAGAGCGCACAAAGAGATTGCACGACAGTCGCCTCAAACACCGAGAAGATTTTCAGGTAGGCGACTTGGTCTTGCTTTATAACTCACGCCTGCGTCTCTTTCCAGGAAAGTTGAAATCCCGATGGACAGGACCGTACACTGTTAAGGAAGTATATCCTTACGGAACTGTCTCGATTGAAAATTCGGAGGGTTTGACTTTCAAAGTCAACGGTCATCGCCTTAAAGTCTACATTGACGGACCGGTTGACAAATCCGTGGAGATGATCGATCTCTACGACCCGCGCGCCTAATAAGTGTGGGGAAGTGAGTCTAGCTAGCGACTCGTTAATAAATATAGCACGGCGTGTATGGGCGCGCCAAATTGTATATATGTTCATAGTGTAGTTTAATTTGTAGTTAAGTTGTTTAATATTAACTTGTTGTTGTAGTTTGTTTTTAGTCTTTGCAGGTTTGATTCGCGCCTTGTGATTGTGTGGATAGTCGCTTCAAACCCATGGTATTATGCTAGAAAGCGTCTAAAAACAGGTATGTTGGTTGTTCGGGTCAAAACGGATAAGTGCAGTTATGATTGGGTGAAAAATGCAGAAAAAAATGCACATCAGTAGCTTCGAGCGGCCGCTCGGATATTCCGAGCGGCCCGCTCCAAACACCCAGGTATATATAAAAAAAAAAAAAAAAAAAAAAAAAATAATCCGAGCGGCCGCGCGAAGGGGCCGAGCGGCCGCGCGAGTCTCCTGAACGAAAATTCTGCAAAGGGCAAAAGGGGTATTTCACCTAAAAACTGAAAAATTAAAACCCTACATTATCTTAAGCGGCCGCTCAGTTCATATTGACCCAATTCTTCAACTTTTTGCTCTCAACAAACACCCACATACAAACCCTTCAATCCCACTTCAAATCTTCAAGAACAAGGTATGAATCTCTAGTTTTCTTGTAATTTCTCTTGTTCTAGTGTAAAATAGTTTAGTTTCTTTAATCTTTTTCTGAATTTTTAGGGTTCTTCCATAATGTTTAACAAACCCTAATGTTCTTGAATGGATTGTTTGCTTGGATAATGTAGATTAGTGGTTGATTATTGTTCAAATCTTTGAGTTTTTGGGTTTTCTTCATAAGGTTTAAATAAGGTCCGAATTTTTTTTAGGATTTGAATGATTTTGTAGCCTCTTGTTTGGTATAGTTTAGTATGTTTGTAAATTAATTTCATTATAGGATTGTATGCTAGTATATATGTTAATGTAGTTAGGATTGTTGTTGAATTTTGGGGACCTTTCATAAGTGTTCAATCAATCCCCAAATTCATCATGTTTAGGTTATATAATTGTATTGTTTTCTTAATTTTTGGGGATTCTTCATAATGTTTAACAAATCCCCAAATTTTAAGGATTCTAGTTATTAGATTGTAGTTTAAAGTTGGGATATTCATGAGTTTTGGGGCGTTCTTCATAACTAAACAAACGCGCCCTAAATTCGATGATTATGCCATAAATGTTTGGGCTTTAAACACCTTGCGCTAAATGACTCAAAGTAAAGGTAATTTGCAAAGTGAAGGCGCGTAGGTGTTAAAATCCCAACATCACTTTACAACTTCATAATTGCGCAAGTTCGGACATTCAAGCGCCAAAGTTAATAATTTTTCAAAAATCAAGTGCTTGAATGGCCGCTTGTGGAGTGCATTTGGCTAAAACACTGGAAACCGGGCAAACGCCAATGCACAGGATCGAAAAAACAGGGCTGCAGAGCGAAAAATGGCGCGCAGACCCCTTCGAGCGGCCGCTCCAAGAGGCCGCGCGGCCGCTCGAAATGTCTGATGTGATTTTCTACTTTTTTGTTTCGCGTGTTTTGGGTCCGGGTCTTATTCCTTCGATTATAACTGACATATTTTAGCATTTTAATGCAGATGGTGCACCGTTTCCTTCAGTTTAATCCCGCGGACCCGCGAGAACGCGGGTGCATAGAGACCTTTACAGAACTGTGGGGGCGCAGGCGTTCTATCGCCCCGCCTAGAAGGATTTGCTTTGATACATTAGCTGAGCTCAACCAAGAAGAAAGATTCCGGGAAATGATGGACGGGCATATGGAGAACCTACTCCTAATAGAGGAACCAGTTTATGAGGAACTCACCCTCGAGTTCTTCTCCACATTGCACTACCAGAGGCCGCGAAAATATGATCAGCCGGACTTCCAAAGTAGCGGTAGGCGCTTTGGATTACAGTTCCGTCTGTGCGGGGAGTGGCGCGACATCTCAGTCGCTGAGCTTGGTGTCCACTTAGGAATCTACACGGACGAGGAAGTTGAGGATGAGAGCTTCAACGAACTAATGTACAAATTCCCAAATGACAACGTTCTGAGAGACTCTTTTTGGGCACAATTAACGGGGGAGCAACAGTATAACCCCCAAGGTGCCAAAGCAAGCCAGCTCATTGACCCACTGCTGCGGGTTTTTCAAAAGGTCCTATGCGGGACCGCTGCTGCCAAAAAGGACGATTCAACCGGCTGCCCCACACCTGATTTGTTATTTCTATATGCTCTAGTAAGTGGTGTTCAAGTTAACCTTGCTGCACTTGTTGCTTCTTTTCTTGCAACAGCATCAGGTATGAGACCCGGGAGCGGGATATACGGGGGGGAGTACGTGACAAAAATCGCAAAGGGGATGGGTATTTTGAGGAATGTGCGAAGGGGACTGACCAAGGTTCCCGGCGACTCGTGGGTGAACATGGAGGTCCTCAGACACATGAGGATTGTCCACGAGTACGCAAGCGGGGTAATAAGGCTAAAAGGTAAAAATAATACGATCTGGGACCCGCTACCAGCAGTGCACATGCCACCTCCCGACCAGCAGCAGCCAGAGCAGCCAGAGCAGCCAGAGCAGCCACAGCAGCCACAGCGGCCACATGAGCACATGCCACCCCAGGAGCCTCTACTGCCTCACCAGCAGCAGTACTACTATCAGCATCCTCAGAGCTTCTATGATGAGTTTGGCGCGTTCCGAACAGAAACGCGCGACACTCTATACCAGCACGGCGAGTCCCTACAGCATCAAGGGGCGACCCTAGACTACCTTGTCTCTGAATTTCATGCTTGTTTCCCAAACCATTTTGGGAATCCCCCACAGAGGGGATACCCGGGGGACAAGCGGAGGCGAGGTGGTGATGCAGCGGGATCATCAGGGACTCGCCATGATGACGAGGATTGAGAAATTGCTGGTAAGATGGTACTATTTTGTTTATGTTATTCATGTTGGTACTGTATATGGGCGCATGCACCCATGGATTTATTTTGTTTTTTGTACTTGAACTATTTACTTTTCCGCATTTTAATTTTCATTAATGTTTGGTTTGATTGAATAAGTGTGACAATGAATGGGTGTATTTGATGAGTTTGTTTTGTCAAGAATGTTCATGTTGCAGGGAACTGGCGAGCACCGTTATCGGGGCTCATGCCGTCCAAAAACCCGGGCGTTTCTACGATACCAGAGGAGTATTATTCTCCTTTTTCCCACTATAGATAGCTAATTAATAAACGCTTTCTATTGTCACATTGGGGACAATGTGAAGTTCAAGTGTGGGGAGGGATTATAATCTTGTTTGTCCTCTTGTATATATATATATATATATATATATATATATATATATATATATATGTTAAAAAAAAAAAAAAAAAAAACCCTTTAAAAGTACATATATGTATATATTCTCGTATAAACATCAAGCCTAACTAAATTTTGATAAAGACAACTCGAGGCGCGACAAACAGATGAGATACGAGCGTGTTATATTCGTACACTTACACCCATTTCCCTCCGGTTACGTGAGCGTTTGAGCCTTAGAGTATATTATATTTCTTTGACATGCTTGCGAGTGAGCCGGATGTTTTGTGCAGTTTAGAACTTGTCACTAGTATACTTGTTTAGACCAGATACGTGTGAGATTGTACGAACATGATTGAGGCAATTAGGATACCCTTTTGATTTAGCCTTTTCTTTTCGTTCTATCTGTTTCCCGCACCAATATATTATCCACTAGTTAACCATGTTGAACCTAATCCCGTGTTTTTCTTATTTACCACACCATTTCACCACTAAACCAAATAACCTTTTTCTTTTAAACCTTTTGTGTTAAAACTCGGTTTAGGTTATTGTTCTACTAGTTTATATGTTGTAAATAGTTCGTGTTCGGGTTTTTATGTTTAGAACCCGTTTGTCGATTATATTATCCGTTTCAGTTAATTATATATATCATAGATATATATATGTAAAAAAAAAAATAAAAAAAAAATAAAAATAAAAAAATAAAAAAATAAAAAAAAATCCAGAAAAATAGAACACCCTAAAATAGGGTGAATTAGCAGTATTCGAGCAGTTTTTAGAGCTTTAAAGTTAAGAATTATAAGTTAGCTCGATTTAAAATAAAAAATCGCCTATATTCGCGTTTGTTTTGTACAGTTGTGTTGATTGATATTATCTAGACATAAACCGCCGAGTTTTAGCCGATTTGTCACTTTAAATATCCATTCCGCACCCTTACCTTTGCCTAACATTACAACCCGTAAAAGACCTCTTGATTTGTGCTTTTTCACACGTTAGTTGGTGAAGACTAGATCTTTTGACAAGCTTATGATATTGCACGATTCGTTGTCTTGGCAATGGAGCGATTTACACATACACATTACACGTATGTATCATAAATAAAACCGAGTGTGTGTGAACATTGTGAGTCGTGTACGGGTTAGCATGCTTGTAAGATCGGAAGTGAGTCGTTGCTTTTTAGTTATCTTATCACCTGTTTATAAATCTTTGTTGGCTTGTCTATTATCGTCTGTACAGGCTATATTTTGCCTTTGTTGCCACTTGGCGAGTTTTTCGGTTATTTTCTGTTTAAGTGTTTGCTTGAGGACAAGCAAAGTTCAAGTGTGGGGAGGTTTGATATACGTTAAATTACACATATAAAAGTCCCCGTTTAACTCCCTTTTTCATACGTTTTTGACCTCATACATAGGAATTGGTACTTATTTGGGTATCTTTACGATTTCAGGTCTTAAACGATGTCCCGGAAACACAAGGAAGGAAAAGACGCAGAGTTCGGCGCGAAAACGGGCCATCAGGCCCTTCGAGCGGCCGCTCCAACTCTTCGCGCGGCCGCGCGCCCCTCCCAGATATTTCTGGGGACCTTCCAGAAGGCCTACGTCACGTCTGCAGCAATTGGTCCACTTGGTGATAAAGCGAGCGGCCGCTGCTTCGCGCGGCCGCTCGAAACATCTGCTCTGCTATAAAATCCCCATTTCAGCTCACTGATCAACATTGGGTCTTGAGGGAAGCTTTTCTGGGCGATTTTTGGACGATCCAAGCTGCTGGAAAGCCGTTTAACAAGCTCGGAAGTCCATCCGTTCCATCCTTCATCATCCGATCCATCTCTTTAGCATTCTTATGGTTTGATCCTTGAAGCTTTTTATGATCCAAATCTGATTTTCGTATGCTATTTTGATGTTATTATAGTTATTCGTACGCCTACGGGCAAGAACAATAGTATTTAGTACGTTAAACAATCGTTTAGTATGTAATCATGTTTTGTATAAATTTGGCGTTTTTCACGTATTAGATCTTGATGATCATAGCGCAACCTTGTTTCGTTGTTGATGGATTTGTAGCTGTATTTGAATGACTTTAGCGATTGTCGAATGTGTTAGGCGGATACATGTTGAAAAACCGTCCGTTTAATCGTCCGGTAGTAGACTAGTTAACTTGTTAAATAGTTTATGCCATGAAACTGTAACCGGGTATTGGTTTGGTTAAAGTCAGTCGAATAACGGTTAAAAATGCTTACCGGCACGTAAAAGGGTTTAAAAAGCCTAATGGTGCCGTTACTAGTCTTTGACACGGTTAATGATCTTTGGTAGTTATTTTGGTAAAAATAGCGATCTTAGTAGATCTGGGGTCAAAGTTGGTAAAATGGAATAGGTTGTGAAATGATCTACTTTATGCTAGTTTAGGTGGCTGTGTTGTGTATTCGGTATCGCTTCCCTAAATTAGTGAGGTTAGAATACTCTTAACGGATGACTAACTTATCTTTAGAAGATCTGCGTGAGATCATATCAGCTGCTCGCTAATGAACGACTTGAAGCGGTTAACGTGTGTATTCGTGTTAGCTTTCTGTATAGTTGTCATGTTAGGATGCCCGAAAGGGACACTAACTGTCGGAAAATGGGAATGTTGATCACGCGCCTATATCACTTATTATATTTAGATAACATGCTAGGATTGGCAAAAATATAGTTTATATAGTTATATTTTCTATTTGGAGTCGTAGTTAAGTTATTTACATGTTTTAGAATTAATTTAGTTTTAAACAAAACTCAAACTTATCTTTTCCTACTGGTAAATCGGGGACAGAGTTTTAGTACAATTGCTCCGCGCGCGTCCATGGATCGATACTTGGTTCTTATCTGTACTTACTACATATATGACAGGGTACACTTGCCCTAGTGTGTGTGTTTTAATATGAAGGTCGAAACCATTTTTTATAAATATTAAAGCAAAACGTGTGTTAAAATCCATTGTAAAATATGTATAGTTACGCATACGTCATGTATCGTGGTTTGCATGTCCTTGTTTGAACTCTTTGATTTTCATATATGTTAAACAGTGCAACTCCCTATGACTTTATGTTCCACGTGTGCATGGTGATCATTAGGTGATGTCATCTGATGTGCCTCTGACGCAGGTGACTGTCAGTCTGCCCTTGAAGTGACTGTTAGGACGGCGGTGACAGGCCGCCTGTCAGTCTTCCCTAGGTACTCGAGTGGATTACCATTAATGGTAATTAATGATGGTAATCTCTCTCCTCTATATATAGTAAGCATGGTCATCAGAATAGTTTATACCTTTATAAAATTTTCACCACTTTCTCTGAAAAAATGGCGTCCATAATTTCTAGCAGCATTCTGAATGTCAAAGAGATTTTGGCAGTGCAGGGTATTACCCTCTTGTCTTGTTATCCTGATCATCATTGTGCTTCCACTGAAGCCCTTGATCGTTTAGCAGAACACTGTTCATTTTTGTTGTCTCAGGAGGACATGCGTCCAGATCATCTGGATGATCAAGGTACTGTTGATGGAAAACCCTTGAAGATGAAGAAGTTATCTGAACTAGGAGATGTGAAGAAGAAGAAGAAGAAGAAGTCTTCCAAGAAGGTTACATGTTAGGATGTAGGAGTCTTCAAGTGAAGCTGTGTTTATCCTTCTTCTCTTTTTTTTTTTTTTTGAGTGATTGTTTGATCACTGTGTCATGGGGTTTTAGTATTTAGGGCCCCTCTTGTTTTGGTGATAATCGTCTATGATTTTGGGATGTAATCTGTATATGCTAGCCACCAGTTTGTATAAAAATGCTTTATTGCAATGTGAATTAACTTTGGAAATCAATTCCTTATTACATGATCATTGTAGTTTGTTACATGTAACATATACGTAACTGGGCTGCATTCCAGGTGCGTGGAATTGGTGAACCGTCTAGTCGTTCCAAAGCATATGCCCCTTTTCCCAGTACTTCTTGAACCTTGTAAGGCCCCTCCCAAGTTGGGGCCAGCTTTCCTGGTTTTTCTGCATTTGAGGCTTCATTACTGCGGAAAACGAAATCACCCACGCGGAAAGTTTGTTCTTTGACCCGCGCATTATAATATTTCTCCAACTGTCTCTTGTATGCGGCTTCCCGTACCTGAGCTGAGTCTCTTCGTTCGTCCAAGAAATCTAGATTCATACGCAGCTCCTTGTCATTGTCGATTGACTCCGCAAGCAAGACTCTTGGGGAAGGATTTGTAACTTCTGTTGGGATGACCGCTTCAGTTCCGTAAGTTAGGCTGAATGGTGTTTCCCCATTACTTGTTTTGGGGAGTGTGCGGTGGGCCCAAAGGACATGTGGTAATTCATCAACCCAACCGCTGCGCTTTGTTCCCAAGCGTGTTTTGATCCCCTCTACAATGCTTCTGTTTGCCCTTTCAACCTGTCCGTTTCCTTGGGGGTGCGCCACAGAAGTGAAGATTTGCTTGATTTTCATGGAATGAAGCCATTCTTGTAAGTGCTGGTCCGTGAATTGCGTTCCGTTGTCACTCACAATCTCCATGGGTAGTCCAAATCTGCAAATTATGAACTCCCATATGAATTTCTTGATATTGCGCCCATCGATCGTGGCCAACGTCTTTGCTTCTACCCACTTGGTGAAATAGTCAATAGCGACCAATAGGTATTTTACGTTGCCAGGCGCAGTGGGAAAAGGTCCCACTAAATCTATGGCCCATTTTTGAAATGGCCATGCTGCAGTGACCGGTACCAAATTATTCTTTGGCCTGAGTGTTCCTGGCGCATGTCTTTGACATGCGTCACATTTCCGCAGCTCTTTGACTGCGTCAAGGTGCATTCTAGGCCAAAAGTACCCAGCGTTCATAAGTTTCGCAACGACCATGCGAGGTCCTGCATGTAGTCCGCATGTACCTTCATGAATGTCTCGAATCAGGTATGTTGCTTCTGCGGAATCAACGCATCTGAGTAATGGCCCAAGGTAGGACCGCCGATACAGGATGCCATTGTTTACCTCGTAATGCAAAGACTTGTGTTGCAGTTTCCTTGCTTCCGCCTTGTCTTCTGGGAGAACTCCCTTGGTTATGAAAGCCATTATCGGAGTAATCCAGGATTCCTTACCTGTTTGGATTACATTCACCTGTTTTGACGGAACGGATGGTTTGGCCAGTTTCTCAACTCGGATGTCTTTTGCCATGTGGTCGAACGCGGTTGACGCCATTTTGCTCAATGCGTCGGCTGGTTTGTTTTGACTTCTGCGGACATGGATGACCTTGCAGTAATGGAAGTCTTTCATTAATTCCTTGGTATGCTGTAAGTACAGGACCATGGTTGGTTCTCTTGCTTCATACGTGCCATCGATGTGGTTGGCGACTAACATTGAATCCACGTGTGCTTCAATGTGTTGTGCGCCCATCTTTTTCGCAATCCGCAATCCGGCGAGCAGAGCTTCGTACTCTGCTTCATTGTTTGTTGTTTGGAACTCGAGCCGTATTGCGTATGTGTATTCTTTTCCCTCAGGTGTTATTAGGCGGAGGCCTGCGCCCGCGCCTTCATCATTACAGGCTCCGTCGGTATACAACTTCCATACCTTGGTTCCATCGGGTGTGATAGAACTGGACGCTGCCTCCTTGGTGCATTCCTCAATTTTATCTGCTGGGACCTCTGTTAGGAAGTCTGCGAGGACCTGTCCTTTGAAGGAGGGTCGTGTTTTGTACGAAATTGAGTGCTCCCCCAGCTCTATTGCCCATTTTGCCAAACGTCCGGAGAGTTCTGGTTTCCGCAAGATGTCGTTGATCCGGAAGTCTGTGAGGACATTGATTGGATGTCCTTGAAAATACCTCCGCAGTCTCCTCGATGCGTGGACTAATGCCAAGACCAATTTTTCCATTGTCGAGTAACGTGTTTCAGCATCTAGAAGCATGCGGCTAACATAGTAGATTAGGGTTTGGACCCCTTTCCGATCAACCATGAGAACTGCCCCGATAGCCTTGTCTGTTACGGACAAATACAAGGTGAGTGGTTCCTTTGGTAATGGAGCTGTGAGTGTCGGCAGGTTGCCCAGGCACGTCTTCATTTCTTGGAATGCATTTTCTGCTTCTTTCGTCCAGTTGAAATTGGACTTTTTTAAACAATTCTTCAGCGTGTCTACGAAAGGAAAAGACTTGGACGCATAGTTTGACAGGAACCTGTTTAAAGCTACAAGCCGTCCCATTAACGTCTGCACTTCCTTGGTTGAGGATGGTGAAGGCATCCGTTCGATTGCTTGAACCTTCTCTGGATTTGGACGAAATCCATCTTTTGTTACCAACACGCCGAGGAACTTTCCTTCCTCCATTCCGAAGGAACATTTCCCCGGATTAAGCTTCATCCGCACACTTCGTAGCTGATCAAATGTTTTCTGTATGTCTAGTAACATTTGATCCTCCACCCTGCTCTTTATTACCAGGTCGTCGACATATACCTCTAGGTTTACACCGATTTGTTTGACAAAAGCGGTGTCCATTAATCTTTGGTATGTTGCCCCTGCATTTTTTAGCCCAAACGGCATTTTGGTGTAGCAGAAGGTACCCATGTCTGTGCGGAAAGCAGTTTTATCCTCGTCTTCCTTGGCCATTTGTATTTGATGGTAGCCCTTGTAAGCATCGAGGAAGCATTTGAATCTGTATGGCGCCAGGGAATCGACTTTTAGGTCAATTTCAGGCAGTGGGTAACAGTCTTTTGGGCATGCCTTGTTTAAATCTTTGTAGTCGACGCACATGCGCCATGTGCCATTAGACTTCCCTACCATAACCGGGTTTGCTACCCACGTTTGGTATTTGCTTTTGCGCAGTATGCCGGCCTTCAAGAGTTCTTCTACTTGCTCGTTCATCGCCTTTGTTTTTTCTGGCCCCATGCTTCGTTTCTTCTGAACAATAGGCTCTGCATTCTTGTAAACATTGAGCCTGTGCTCCGCGACGTGTCGCGGGACGCCGACCATGTCTGATGGTTTGAACACGAAAATGTCCATGTTTTTTGTCAGCAGCTGTTTCAAATGAGTGCGGATGGGGTCAGAAATTGCATGGCCGATGACAACTGTTTGTTCCGGGAATAGAGGGTTAATAACCCATTTTTCCGGTTCGGTCCGAACAGTTGGTTTTGCTTGCTTTGAAGGCCTGGATGTTTCTGTTGCATGACACGTTTTATTTCCCCTGATGAACGCGACTCCTGTTCGCGTTGGGAAACCCATCATTTGGTGAGGTGTAGAAGCATTGCAGTTGAACTTTGCCAACCCCTCTCGACCTAGGAGGATGTCGTGTGAGGAATTGACTGGAAGTACGGTGAAGTCGCACGTTTCGGTGCGTGAATGTTTCCCGTCAGAGAGTGTTACCGGGAAAGTCAGCGTGCCCAGTGGGTAAATGGATTCATGAATGAAACCGGATATTGGTTCCGTTGTTGGAACTATCCTCTTTTTGTCCTCATCATCCAGCTGGTCAAAACACTGCTGGTACATGATATCGGTGCTACTGCCATTATCTAGAAACATGTATCGTGTTCGATAATGACCAACAACACCTGTTATGATTAATGGAGCTGTAGAGCATGCTCCGCCTTTTACCCTTGGCATAATCACCTGTTCTTCCTTCCAGGAATCGTTTTTTGCTTCGATGAAGGTACGCTTATGGCTTGCGCTCCTATGGATCATGTTGCATGTGTTGCGGGAGCCGCTGTAGACGTGATGTGCGTTGAGATTGCGTATCTTCTTTTGGGAGGGTTCTCCTGCTTCTGTGTTGTCCCTCTGCTTTCTTCTCATGTTTTTAACAAGATGTGTCAATTGACCAGACTTGATTGCGTTTTCGATTTCCATTTTTAAGCTATAACAATTATCCGTCATGTGACCGTGGTCTTCGTGGTATTCACAGTACTTTGACCTGTCCACGTTTTTCCTGTCACTGCGAAGCTCTTGCGGTTTTGGAAATTGAATCTGTTCTGTTTTCAGCACCTCAGATGGTGTTTTGGACAGTGGTGTCCAATCATAGTTCTTCTTTGAATGTCCCTTGTTATCACGGGATCCTCTGGAGCTCAGCATGTTTCTTGCGTCTTGTGAGGAAGAATATTTTCCCTCCTCAGCTGCGCCTGAGATTCTTGACCACACGGACTGCTTACCTTTTCCTCTATTATTTGATGGTCCATGATGACCATTGCCTTGCTGTGTGTTTTTGTTGCGCTGGAAAGAGCGCTCTGAAGACGCGTAGACTTTGGCAGCTTCAATTACTTCATCCCAAGCTTCTGATACGCCGTCTTTGCCGGTTAAGCATCTCATTAGGTCATCATTTTTTACCCCGTGTATAAAGGCTGCGCGGGTAAGTTCTTCTCCGCATCCCAGTTGGAGTGCCTCCTTGTTGTATCTGACTATATAGTCTTCCAAAGACTCATTATCGTTGCGTGAACACAAAAGGATATGGGCTTTGTCCTTTTTGTGCTTGCGCAAATGAGAGAAATGGTTTTTGAACTTCCTTATTAAGTCATCGAAGTCAACGAGACTCCCAACTGGCAAACTTTCGTACCAAATTCTAGCTGCCCCGGTTAAAGTTTGTACGAACAAGTGGCACCAGGCTTGCATTGGCCATAATTTGGAGCTGCCAGCACAATCGAATGCGTGCAGGTGATCATCAGGATCACGCAGGCCATCAAATCTTCCAATGGTACTTGGTAATTTACATTCTTGTGGCATCGGTGCCTCTGCGATTCTTGCGCAGAACTTCGAACGTTCTGCAAAGGTTTTTGGTCTGTATGGCTTGTACAGATCCTCATCTTTGGGAGCCAGGCTGCTGGCAGCAGTTTTGGAATGTTGTCTCTTACTCGTGTCATGATACACTTCGTCCTCGGATTCGTAGCCGTCTGGTTCACCGTTCAGGTTGACGGGGTCCTGGCCGTGAGTATTTCTACCACGGCCTCCACCACGTACCGCCTGACGGTGTCCCTTTGCGTGACGGCCACTATTGTTCTTCTGTGGGGATTCTGAATCATCCCCGCTTAGGTCGAAACTCAACGCCTTTTGAGTCTTGAGTTTTGCTTGCTTCATTACCATCTTCTGGTATTCAGCAATCGTTTTTGAGTTTTGTTGGGCCAACCATTCGTCCGGATCAACCGAAGAAAGGTTGTCCTGTGCCTTTTTTCCTCCACTTGTTCCTCCCTTTGTTGGGTGGAATTGGAATGTGGAGGCTTGTTGCCTCTGGGCCACATTCTTGGTGATTGTGTTTGGCGTTACGTCTTGAATTTCTTCGTTGACTGTGGCCTCGGCATCAATGTTGTTGTTTCCATCCTTTGAGAAAGCCATTGTGCTAGTTTGAAAGATTGGTGTAACCGTATGGGATGGCGCCAATGAAGAAACAAATAGCCTCCTCACCGATTAGGGATGATAAGGTTATTAGTTGCTACAGAGTTAATCCTTCACTAACAGCTACGGCTTGGAGATACCTGCAAATAAGAGTGAAAGTGTGGGTGTGGAGACGACTACTCGAAGTAGTTGTTTATGACAAAAACGGGGTGAATGGGGATACTATCTCGTATGATAGCTCTCCAGGTCAGTAGAAAGTGTCCTCTCCCATTGGGGATGTGATCCCTTTTATAGGAGAGTCCGTATGCCACCATTACCCAAGTCCTAACCGTGGTTAGGTTGTCTCCATCACCCTTAATTATGTCAATAAGGTGATATATGGAAAGCTAGATTAAAGGAAATAGTGGAATCGAGTACCGCCTTAACTGGTATGGTTACGTGATTCATGCATGGCTGTTGACCATGCATGATATTCGCCTTGACCGGTCCTTGACTGTTGACTGTGCATTTAATGAGCTTTGACCAAATCCTGCGCATGTCTCTCGTCCGCGCGCTAGTGTTGTTCCGGGTTTGGGTATGCGGAATGGTCTATTCAGTACCCAATCCCATCACAACCACAAAACTGACCCCCCCTCCTAAGATGGACGTTTTCAACCAAAATGTATCTTCTCTTTCATCCATATTAACCCCGTCTCCCCTCCTCTTCTCACATTAGCTTAAAACGTCACACTACAGTGATCTAACAATCAATTAAATAAAATAAAATGAAACCATTTTTTTAAGAAATACAATAACAATATCAATAAATACTCACCAAACTAGAAAATCATGCTATTAAATGTTCTCCTCCCAAAATTTATCAACAAAATATAAAACCACCATTGGAGAACATAAAAAAAATAAATAAATAAAAATTGTCTCCATAACACTTCTTATAAGTTATAATAATAATCAATTAATCATCTTATGTTACAACTTAAAACTAATAACCCAAGGTTGTTCTTATAATCATGGTCCACTCATCTTGACAAAAATAACCATCCATCTCTATATACCCATACCCGTATTACTAATCTCACAAAATCAAGATTCATAAATAAAACCCTGACCACCATGCCCAACCACCCACCACCAGTTGACCTCCGTTCCGCCACCCAAATCCTCAACCAAACCACCACCATCTTCTCCACGCGCCGCCGCCACCTCCCAACCCTCCTAACCCTTTCCCTCCTCTTCCTCTGTCTCCGTACCAACCTCGAAAACCTTACTACTTACCTCACTGCCCACATAGACACCGACCCATCTATCCAATCCCTCTTATCCTCACCTCCTACCCTTCCTATCCCCACCACCACCCACCACCGTCACCACCACCACCGCCGCCGCCGACCCTTTTTGCAGCTCACCCGTGTTGGCACTCTAGACGATGATTTCTTCTCTGGGGATGAAGATCTTGATCAAAGATTCTTTGGGAATGTTATTGTTAATAATAATAATCATACCCAGATCATTCTTGATTCCTTTCATCCAAATTTGGGCTTTTCTCGTTTTGTTTCAGATAATGGGATCAGGGTTTCTGAGACTATTCGTTCGAGTGCCAAGATGTCTTTTAGATTGGTAAAGAATGTTACTGTTGTTAATAATACTAATAATAGTAATGATAATAGTAGTGTTAATAATGTTACTGTTGAGGGTAAGAGTGGTTTGCAGTTGTTGTTTGATGGGGTTGGTTTAGAACATGATGAGATGAATACATTGTTGTGGTTGATTGGTGTTTTGTCTGGTTGTTATGGGGTTATGATTGTTGCATATGTGTTTACTCATGTTTGGGTTCATGGGGTTGTGTTTGTGGTGGTGGTGAATGAGTTTTTGGGGAGGGATTGTTTGTTATGGGAAGCGTTTGAAAAAGGTGCGATCTTGGGTGCGAGACGGTTGTCGGGGTTTGTTATAATGAGATGGGTGGTTAGGGATGCGTGGACGCAGTTGTTGGGAGTTTTGTTTTTTGGGGAGACTGAGGATCAGTATTCGTTGTTTAAGATTTTCGTTAGGTTGAAGTTTATGCCGTTTTCGATGGTGTCGCCTTGGGTTAAAGGTTTTGAAAAGGAGATTTATTTCTTTTTGTTGTCGTGGTTCTTGTTGGATATGGTTATGTCGTTTGTTTTCACTTTGGATGCTTGGGTGGCTATGGTGGATTCAAGATTAACCGGGAAACAAGTTTTTAAAGAAGGGTGTCGTTTGTTGTCGATAATGATTAGTCCCGCTATTAACCTCAAGTGTTTTGAAGGTATCGTTTGCGGGTCGTTTGGAAGACACGTACTTACACATTTTTTTGGCCAGTTGTTGGCCTCCATGATCCAATCTTTCATGGAGGTTTACTTTTTGGTGGCATGGATGATACATTACCTCGCTGTCAAATCCATGGATGCTAGATCTAACGGAACACCTTTTGGTCGAAGCGAGCTTGAAACCATGCTTAAAGATGATAGATGATCATTGAATATATTTTTGCAGCATTCGCTCCGATTACACAAATGTGAGTGTTTAAGGAAACAGTAATATTTTGGTTTATTTCTTCTTAAAAGTGAATTAGAATTACCTTTGTTAGATGATATATGAACCTGATGCGCTGTATACTGTGTACATTCTTTTTTCCAGATGGAATGGTTGTTTTTCTTCGCAAGTTTATTGTTAACAACACGCCTCAAAACTGTAATAGACATTTAGTTCAGCGTAGTTCAGCGTTCTATGATTATATCTGAGGTTGGTAGATCAAGCGACTCCCTCTGTATATGGTTCTTGTTAACAACATGCCTCAAACTATAATACACATGTACTTTAGTATTTGCATAATTTAGTTATGATCCTTTAAGACGATACTTAGAAAACGAGGTCAAAATTTGATCAGTGACGCACTGACGCCACATCTTGTGTAAAAAATCCCTTAGAATATGAGGTTCATTTATCTTGTAATATAGCTGCATACTTTACTTTAATTTTCCATTTTTATTAACATCGAACAGCCTTGAGGAAAATGACCTCATGACGGTGGATATAGGGTCGGGAATCAGTAGTGAAGTTTTGATCCAGAAACGCGTAAAGCAAAGGGCTTTTTTAGTAATTTCACATTTAAGACTAACCGGCTTTGGTTTTCACCTACATAGATTACCAAATGATCATTTACGCTATCTCCATTCATGGATGATGATGATGTCTGGTTCATCATCTACATGCGTGGTGCGAAATATGTATTTGGAATCCCCTAAAAAACGAGTTTTTTCTACCGATCCTGCATTAAATCTGTGTACTCTATACACTATTTTTATAAATATTAAAAAAAATATATATTTTTAAAGTTTAAATGCAAAAACTAAATCTTTTGTCACAGTTAACTACACTGAGGAAAGCGTTCTCGTTGCAGGGGATATGGAGTCTGGAACCAGCAGTGAAGTCATACTCTTCTCGAGCTTTATCCAGCAACGCCTTGAACAAGCGGTTTTGTAGTAAATTCACATTGATAACAAACCTGCTTTGGTTTTCACCTACATAGACTACCAAATGACCCTTTGGGACATCCCTTGGAATGTCGTCGTCGTTATCATCATCATTTTCATACATGGATGATGATGATGTCCATCTGCTTGCCCATGGGCACCATTTTTCACATCTTAACCATGCTGCAACTCCATTTGTATGTTTCCTTTTTTTAAGCCATGCTTTCACAATCTTCACTTGTACCATCTTCTATGAGTATGTATCTATATATATATAGATAGATATGCAGCAGTGTCTCTGTGTGTGTGTGTGTGTGTGTGAGAGAGAGAGAGAGAGAGAGAGAGAGAGAGAGAGAGAGAGAGAGAGAGAGAGAGAGAGAGAGAGAGTTTATTAGTTGCAGGTGACTAGAAGAAGAGATCTATATATAGTGTCTACTTTGAACTTTACTTGGAGGGTCTTTTTGGATTTTATATTTTATAAAGTTCTAAAATGTCTATACGATAGTGTACGGACATGTAGGTTGCGTGACTGTTAGAAACTTGTACAAAACAATATTCATGTTATGCAGCAATGCGCATGCGCATTTGACAATATTCTAAGATGACACGTTAAGAAAAACATGTCTTGTCTACTTTCTTCGTATCTTTGTTTAGAGATATTTGTCGTTTTCTCTTTATAAATAGACACATGTCCTGATATTCATCACACACGCCACATGCACCACAAGGGGTCTTAGCATCTTCGCGAGTCAATGACCACATAATTGATTGCGACTTCTATATCGAGTATAGTTGGAGATATTATGTGACATAAAGATTGTGGTTAGGGGAGTTTGATAATGATTGAGCACTCTGGTTCCACTATTGATCTCACCGGCCAACGTGAATCATATCTATTGTGTGAGTGGAAAGTATCTTTTCACTAAGATCTTTATAGAATTATGATATCCTTTGACCTTTTCTACAAGATTTTGATACAATTTATGTATGTTTTAGAGCATTGTACATTAGAGTTGGAGATATTATTGAGTTAACTTATTGAGATTAAGTTAGAAAGTACTAATAGATGCCATTTGTAGATGGTGATCGAGATACCGTACAAGGAAAATGATTGAACTCCACCAAGTGATACATTCCCTCCAGCAAAGCAAAGCATATCAATTCTTACCCCCAATATGCATTAGTGATTTAGTAGTGGGGATTGCTACATTTCGGCATTATTAATTTAAAAGAAATACAAGTTATATCCGATTATAAATTAATGTCTAATATGCGGTTCCATATAATCATATAAGATGAGTATCAGTTGTTAGTAATTACTCATTAGACTAAGGGGCTGTTTGGATGATTAAGTGCTGAATCATTAAGATAGTCTGAATGGTTAAGAGGCTCTGAATGGTTAAGAGCTGAATCATTCAGCATCCCTTATTAGCTTAATGGTTCAATACTTAATCATTCTATTTAGATGCTGAAACAAACAGTCTGAATGCTGAATGATTCAGACCTGAATGGTTAAGAGGCTGATTAAGAGGTTACCAAACAGCCCCTAAGAGTATACCTGTCGGTATTAGGTGAAAACATATATGTAGTTAAAAGTTACTTGTTGGGATGCTTATTACATCAAACTCGGTTTAAACTCACCTAAAACAAACTCAAAGTATCAAATACGCAACTACACTTATAAGTTTTAACAATTCTATAATTTTTAATAATTTCAAATTTCAAACAACCTCTACTTGCTATCTGTAATTATACAATACGTTATTGTATTCAGTTTTGATAAAGGTATTAACCTAATAGCAAACTCGTCTACATATTCAGCCTGAATGTATTAAAGTATTTACTAAAAGAGAAAACCAAGAAAATAACGCAAATTATACACTACGCAAGTAAACATGTTAAATTGCATTTTTGGTCTATAACCTTGATCACTATATATTTGCGTATTAGTATAAGGTTTTTATATATCAAGTTAATGCCATGTTGTATGACCTTAGTTCACACATATACACACATACATGTTATATGCAATTTAATTTCGTGTATCACCTTTTACATTTGACAAAGTGGATACGTGAAAGTTCATGTATACTTACTTTGGACTTGTGTGTACATTGTACAGTGATAATACACCAGTAAAACCAAGATTTTACTACATGAAAGTAGATTTTAGTGGATATTATATATCTATTTAAAAATCAATCATTGGTCTTCCCACACGTGTAAAGGAGGCCTCGTGTTTTTTTTTTTTTTCCACCGTCTTTCTATAAAGACAAACAAATGACAGACGTCGGTAAGACGCAACGTCCTTATTGTCTTCGTTAACCGTTAAAAAAATGGATCCACTTCAACCTTCAAAGTTTATAATTTAAAAAAGCTAATAGTCTAGAGCGGAGGTCATGTGAAGGTTGAGAGTTCAATTTCGATCAGGACCATATTTACCACATGTGGGGTTCCACCTAAGGAGATCCCCAATCCAATAGGTAATCATTACACCTCAGGGTATTAGTCGGAGCTCCACCAGCTACACCAGTTGCCGTAAAAAAAAAAAAAAAAAAAAAAGCCAAATAGTAGAGTATACAGGGGTCCCACTCAACGGTAAAATATTGGGGATTCTGCAGGTGTTGATCACCATCAATTCCTACATTCTTTCCCTCAAATTCTCCCGCAATTTCTAAATCCGAAAACCATGCTTATCCATTCCAATCAATCCCAACAATAATAACAATAATAATAATAATCTAAATTACGTAGCACCCATTTCACATTCACATTCACATTCTTGTACAACAAAGTTACATACTTTATCAAGATTCCTGTAAAATGGTCATGATATTATTATTGCACATTCTTTAAAAAAAAAAAAAGATGAATGGAGACATTAGGATTACTAACCCTTTTTGGGTTGGATACTTTATTAATATTATTATTCTCATAACGTTTGTCCCACACAATGTTTGGTGTCAACAGACGGAAAAGGCTGATTCTTCTTCACGTCAATCAACGCCTCTAACGTCACCAATGCTTTCCACCCTTTTCCTTGGAAAGTTTAATAAAACCATTGACCAATACAGGCCAGAAATTGAGAAGGAGATAGGATTCTGCTCTGAAGATATGTAAGTATTTATTTATTATTATTTTTTTATGGCTTTTGTTTTTTTACATATATTTGTATTGTGGTGTTTTAGAAAGAGGGATTTTCATGGAGCTTTTAACTTTCAAGGCAGAGATAGATTCTTCCAGAAGTGCCAAGACGAGTTGCATGGTTGTTTATTCATCCATTCTATTCTATTCTTATTATTATTAATTCTAAAAATCTTTATATCAAATTTCTTGTTATATACATACATACAATGCAATGTGTGTGTATGTGTGTGTGTGTGTTTTTTTTTTGCGATCCGTGACATATTATGTGATTCGTTTTTAAACGAAAACGTTCGTTTCAGAACGAATCCAATAATATGTCAAGGACCGCAAAAAAAACATACTGCAGTTGGACACGAGATTCTAAGAATCTCTAGGCGATAGTTGGTGGTGGGGTACCACCCAAGGATTGATCGGATTGGAATCTTATATGTAATTTGTGTGTGTGTGTGTGTAAATTTAAAAATTTATAACATTAGTATTTTTGACCGAAATTTAATTGTTATTGACCGGCTTTTACCCCCGTTTGACTGATTTTGACCCTTGACCGATTAGGTCAAAATCGATGTAGGGACCCTTTGGACTTCCGATTAGCGCCTAGGCCGATTTTTGCAACATAGGTTGTACATAGTCAAAAGTAGTGAAATGAACTCACTTTAATAGATATGGATGCAATCATAACCAATTTTAAGTAGAGATCCATGAGAAATGCATAAGTAGTTGTATTGGTTTAAAAAGTCGTCTTATGTATAAGTGTCAGTTTGGTCCTCACAGTTCTCAACTTAAAATTAGTTTTGTTGAACGCACCCTATATATACTTATCATATCTAACTGTTACTTAATCTCAGACCTCCCAGTTCGATTGTGTACTGTATCGGAACTCAAAACATACTTCACAAGTTTTTTAAAACATGGTGGCGAAAGGACAAGTATTTCTCAATCTCATTTCTTAGAACCAAACCGAAACTGTAATCTGACGTCATGGACGACTGGATGTGAGGCAGGATGGGCCAGTGCAGCCAATCCCGGCCAGAAATATGATTACAATGAAACAGATCCTAAAAAAATGCCTTTCAGAACATCAAACAGTAAGCCGTGTTGCGAGGGTTTCTTCTGCCCTGAAGGTCTCACATGCATGATTCGTAAGTTAGATTCACCAAACCATTAAAGTTGTCAACTTTATGGCATTTGTTACAATCTTTTTTTTTTTTTTTTTTTTTTTCATTTTATGTTGATTTGTAGCATGCCCGTTGGGCGCACACTGCCCTGTTGCAAAGCTCAATCCAAACAATGGGATTTGTTGGCCGTAAGTGATTAATTTTACATTATATATGTTACATTATATATTCTATTATCAATTACCAATTATTACCTTTTTACAGATACCATTACCAATTACCTCCAGGCAGGACGAATCATACGTGTGGCGCAGCTGATATGTGGGTCCCTGTACATTTGGGTACAGAGATGTTTTGTGATCCAGGATTTTATTGTCCAACAACAATCAAGAAAATCGAATGCCCTCGAGGGTATTTATAACATTTCCATGGCCTAGCCGTGCATAGATGTTTTGTTAGTTTATCATTCCGTTACACGTTCATTCATGCTTTTTTTTTTTTTGTTTTTTTTTTTTTTGTTTCCTTGCAGATTTTATTGCAGGATGGGTTCTAGAGTTAGATACCGTAAGTTTTTTTTATTCAAATAAATATTGGGAAAATACACATATATCTGTTTGTTCTTCCCGTTATGCAGATTTAGGGACTGTTTGATTGATTAAGTGCTGAATCATTAAAATGTCTGAATGGTTAAGAGGCTCTGATTGATTAAGTGCGCTATGCACCCAGTCTGAATGGTTCAGCTCTTAACCATTCCATTCAGAGCCTTTTTTTAGGTTGAAACAAACAGTCTGAATGCTGAACCATTAAGATCTGAATGGTTCAGAGCCTCATTAAGAGGCTACCAAACAGGCCCTTAGTGTTTTGAGTTGAATAAAATGCAGGATGCTTTGCTGGCACGCAGTGTGAGAAGGGAACAGAAATTCCAAGCATGCAGGTTTTTGGAGTTCTGCTCATTGTAAGCGGTTGATCGTTTATTAAGAGAGTGTTTGAACTTATGTTTTGGTGTTATTTGTATAACATGTAATGTTATGCAATTGTGCTTTGTAGGCTTTGCTGACAGCTGTACTGATTGTAGTATATAATTGCTCAGACCAAGTAATCTCTACACGGTACGAAAGACAAGCAAAATCCCGAGAAGCAGCAGCGCAATATGCACGAGATGCTGTACAAGCAAGACAAAAGTCAAGAGCTTCAAAAGACGCTTGGAAACCATCAGGATTACATGGGCTGCAAGAAACATTGTCACGGACATTCACACGAACCAAAACCAAAAATGCAAGTGCAGCACACGTGAATAAGAAAGACACGCATTCGATTGATGAGAATTTGGAAGATAAAAGCTCAAATCTGGAAAGCGGAGATAAAAGTGCAAATGCAAAACAAGCGCGTAAAGTTTCAAAAGAATTACATACGAGAAGTCAGATATTCAAATATGCATATGGTCAAATTGAGAGAGAGAAAGCAATGGACGGGATGGACATGTTGTATGATGGTGAGGGTATTTCCTTAAGGAAAAGGCCTAGGATTGAAGTTGCGTTTAAGGAATTAACGTTAACTTTGAAAGGAAAACGAAAGAATATCATGAGGTGTGTCAGTGGTAAGATCTTGCCGGGTAGAATATCGGCTGTAATGGGCCCTTCAGGCGCCGGAAAGACAACTTTCTTATCTGCTTTGACTGGAAAGATAACTGGATGTAACATGTCCGGGATGATTTTAATAAATGGGAAAAACGAATCTATCCACTCGTATAAAAGAATCGTCGGCTTTGTACCACAAGATGACATCGTTCATGGAGATTTGACTGTAGAAGAAAACCTCCGGTTCAGTGCTCGTTGCAGGTATATGCCTGCATTTTATGCGATAAATTATGCCTGTTATTTTATTATATACCGACTCTTTGTTTTGTATCAGACTATCCGCTGATATACCAAAAGCGGATAAAGTTTTAATAACCGAAAGAGTAATCGAGTCATTGGGACTGCAAGGAGTGAGAGATTCTACAGTCGGGACAGTTGAAAAACGTGGAATTTCCGGGGGTCAAAAGAAACGGGTCAATGTCGGGCTCGAAATGGTCATGGAACCGTCACTATTGATCTTAGACGAGCCAACATCCGGGTTAGACAGTGCATCGTCTAGTTTACTTCTTAGAGCTCTTCGCCGTGAAGCCCTAGAAGGGGTTAACATAAGCATGGTTGTACACCAGCCAAGGTATTATACAACAACATTTACATTGCGGTTTTAGTTTTTATGGACGGAACCATGACGGTTTTCCTGTTTCAGTTACTCGCTGTACAAGATGTTCGATGATTTGATACTTCTAGCAAAAGGCGGTCTCACCGTGTACCATGGACCCGTTGACAAAGTTGAGGAATACTTTGGGGGCATGGGAATCACGATACCCGAACATGTAAATACTCCTGATCACTTAATTGATATTCTCGAAGGTATTACAAAGCCTGGCGGGGACGTGACAGCTAAGCAGCTTCCCGTTAAATGGATGCTTCACAATGGGTACCGCGTACCACCTGATATGTTGCATTTATGTGATCAAAATGGCTCATCATCATCATCATCATCTCCACAAGTTGAAATTGTTGAGCATGCTGATGGTCAGCGGGAAGTTGAAACGTATAATTACTTTACTACCCCAGACTTATCGGGTCGAGTAACTCCTGGTGTTATTAGGCAGTACAGATATTTCATTGGAAGGTAATACATAATTATTAGTAACACCGTCTTATTTTTATTTTTCATAGAATATAACGCAAATTACAAAGTCTGATGTATGTTTGCAGGGTCGCTAAGCAGCGACTGAGAGATGCTAGAGTACAAGCAGCAGATTATATAATACTTTTGCTTGCTGGAGCATGTTTAGGAACCATGGCTGAAGTGAGTGACGTGTCGTTTGGATATTCGGGTTACCAGTATACCGTTATTGCTGTCTGTAAGTTGATAAAAAAATATAAAAAATTGCATTTAAATTATAAATTTTACCAAAAAAAAAAAAACTGTAAATCTGTTCTTCTTTTATGATTTCAGCTCTGTTATCCATGATTGGAGCGTTGAGAACGTTTTCTCAGGATAAACTACAGTACAGGAGGGAGAGCGCGAGTGGCATGAACAGTTTATCGTATTTTCTGGCCAAAGATACAATGGACCTTTTAAATGTAGTATTGAAGCCTTTAGTTTATCTTTGCCTGTACTACTTTTTCAGCTACCCAAGATCAAGCTTCGAGTCGAATTATCTGGTTTTGTTATGCCTCGTTTATTGCGTTACTGGCATATCTTATATACTCGCCATCTCACTTGAGTTCAGCCAAGCCCAATTGGTATACTATTCTTTCAAAATAACTAGTACTTCATCATATACATATACATATACATATACATATACATATACATATACATATACATATACATATACATATACATATACATATACATATACATATACATATACATATACATATACATATACATATACATATACATATACAAGGGCACATTCATTACAAAGCCAGTTTCAAATAGACGTCGTGAAGCACATAAACGCTTACAGCTTTTGCTTTAATATACATAATCATATACTAACTTGTTTTTTAAAAATTTTTTTCAGTGGTCTGTACTTCTTCCTGTGGTTTTGACCCTCATTGCAAATCAGGAGAAAACTTCTGCAATTTCATTAGTATCGAAATTTGTTTTCCCCAGATGGGCACTGGAAGCCTTCGTTGTCGCAAATGCAAAAGAGTACGTCGTGAGCCCAAATACTATCATTGAGGGTATGGCACTGCCATGACCTGTTTGTGTTTTTTTTTTTTTTTTTTTTTTTGCAGGTACACGGGTGTCTGGCTGATGACACGGTGTGCTGCATTAAAGAAATTTGACTTTGATATTAAAAATATGAAGAAATGTCTTTGTTATCTTATGGCAACCGGACTGGGCTGTCGTATTATAGCTTTCATATGTTTAATGTCGCGGTCAAGCTAGTGAGCTTAACGGGTTGACTTTTGTTGGTCAATCCGCGGTCCTTGGCGAGTCAAGAAGCAAGAGATTATCAACAACTTTAGTGGACACACCTCTTGGTTGGAAGGACTAAGGTTTGAGTTAAAGTTGTTAGATACCCCAATCAAAAGAAAGCCTTGTAGTGTTAGCCGTTTTTTGTATAAATATTTTATGGTTATACTTGTAGATTATTTTGAATCCTATAATCCCCAAGGAATTGTACAAAGAAAGTTGTTCTACATTCTCCAACAGATATCTTGCACCTTAAATATATGCTTTAACCAATCACAAAAATAATTACTTTTGTCTTATACCTTTGGTCATGTATGCTTAATTTGTGTTGCAATATGCTTAATTTGTGTGTCACATGTATGCATGCGTGGTATTGTCTATATTTGTAGCTTTTGGGGTGAAATATAATACGTGCCTAATTTGATTTGTGCTTGCGTAATTTTGAAACTGGTCATTTGTACGTTATCTCTCACCTGGGATAAAGTTGAGTCTTAGCCCCTGAAAAACTTCAATGCCTAAGAAAAAAACACATACATGAGTAATAGAACATGCTATAATTTGTAATTTCACTTGCCAATCTTGATGGGAAAAAGTTTACGTGAATCTTAGTCAAGTATGTTAACGTAAGGGCGGCTCAATCATTTTGAGGGCCTAAAGTGAATAAAAAACCGAGGGTCCTTTTCAAAAAAATTGGGTTTTTATTCTTTATTTCTGTTTGACTATACACGAAAGTCTGTAGTAGTGAACCAATTTATAAACTTCTTACAAAATAAAGTTGGTAACAAACTTATAAACTATTTTGAGTTTTTACATAAAAATAGGTCTAAGTTTGGGTTAAATAAAAAAAAATCATGATAAAATATTATGGTAATTTTTACATTTAATAACTTTTATCTATACTTACATTATAATGCATGAGGGAAGGGTAGTTTAAGATATCAAAAAGTTAAGAACTTAATTTTCATTAATAACCCTAAAATGAGGGTAAAATAGTCATTCATACATTATTTACATTTTAATACTCTATCTTAGTTACACTTTAATTCCTTAAACTTTACTTAACTTTTGCTTATTTAAATTATAGTTAAACTTCTTTTCCTTATTATAAGCAAAACCATCCCCATGATTTTTAAATAGTCATATTTTTTAGATACGTTTATACTTTTATAAAAAAATAAAAAAATACATCATAATAATGAGCATTATATTATCTTTAATTCGAGTATAAACTTATAGTATTGCTATTTTTTTTATTCTAAAATTTTTTATGTGCTACGTGATTAATGGTATCTAGGAGTGAGCAATAACTAAACCGTTCACCGAAGCCAAACAAAAAAACAGACAAAACTGAACCAAAATCTATTGAAAACTGAAAACATCTGATTTAACTTAAAATTGGTTATCGTCTTCTTTTTGTACCCTTAGTTAACCGAAATTAGTTAAGAAATTTGTCATGTTATTGTTCGTTTATGTTCATTCGTTAAAACCTAAACGAACAGTTCACGAACGAACATAAACGGACGTTCACGAACATAATAAATGTGAACGATTTTGTATTATTGAAAAAAAACTCAATTACTAATTAGTTATATATTTATACAAGTAGCTAAAGCCAAATTTGTGTTTATATTTATGTAAATATAATTACGTATGTAATTAATAAACTTAAACGGATATAAATAAACGAGCATAAACGGACATTCACAAACATAAATGAACAAACACAACATTTGTTCATGTTCGTTCATTTAACCAAACGAATAAAAAAATTTTGTTCGTGTTTGTTCTTTTATTAATAAACGACATAAATGAACTTCCCGCCGAATAAGTTCACGAACAACTCATGAACATTCGGTTTGTTTACAGGCTTATTTTTACCTCTATTTCATGTTTTTATACCTCCATTTCATGTACTTCTAGGCAAAAAAATTAGCCAAAGTTTGTTTTTGTTATTCACCAAAATTAACTAAACCAGACTAAAACTGATAATCTAACAATACTAACTGAACCAAGTAACCAAATGTTTAATAAGATTGATTAACTGATGACTTTTGATTTTAGTTTTGGTTGAGGCTAATAATCGAACTTAACCGAACCATACACACCCTTAGAAGTGTTTGTGTTCCCTGCTACATCGCGCGGGCATTCTGCTAGTTCATATAGATGAGGAGCACTTTTTAAAATAATGAGAAAAACAAAACTAATTCGATTGGTATTTGAACCTGGGTTTTTTGAATGTTCACCCCTTGCATTAACCACTAAACTTTTTTTTTGAAAGGAGAATTTCATTAACAAAAACTCGAAGAGCCCTCAAAGCGAGGACCTACGAGAAAACCAATACATCAATCAAACGGACATTTACACCATTTAGACCAATCAACATCTTTGAATCTAGACCTATGCCGTAACCAAAAAAATGCCTTCGATTTCACGCTTTCTACAATCTCCACGGGCCGTCGTTTTTTATTATTGAAAATACGATCGTTTAGCTCATTCCATAAGATCCATAGCGTGGTATAAATAATCCCTCTGCATATAAGGTTCTGAACTTTCGGCATATTGTGGAAATCCGGAATGTACAGCAAGTCATCAACATCAAAGATAGGACTATGGCTTAAACGGCACCAAGTCTCAACTCGGAACCAAACCTCCTGCGCGAAACAACGACCAGTAAAGAGGTGTATGGCTGTTTCCGGAACCTCCTGACAGAACGTGCAGCCTTGGTCTTGAATTATAACCCCGCGTTTGATAAGTTCAGCGATAGTTGGTAGCCTATTGTGGACAAGTCGCCACACCATGATCTTGCACTTTAGAGGCACCCAATTCTTCCATTTGACGATGGGATGGTTACCTGCGAAAGAAGTATCAGCAGCTAATAGTTGTTTAGCCGATGAAACGGAAAACCGGCCGTTCTTATCACCATTCCACTTCCATTGATCTCTGCCTCCCCTCCAAGTTAAGTTAAACAAGTCGCTAATCAGCTGAAATAGTTCCACATTCTCATCATACGAAGAAGGAACGGCACGCCAATCCCACTGTAATGTTGATGTGTTGTTTAACCACTGGATCCGAGACGATACGGAAGCCCACTTGTCCCTTTCCAGTCTAAATAAGTTGGGATATAACTCACGCAGCGGGACGTCTTTTAACCACTTGTCACCCCAGAAGCTTATATTATTTCCATCACCTAGAATCCCAACAATATAGGAGTTAAAACTCCTACCATTATGAAGCTTTTTCTCGCCCGTCTTGACTATGTTTCTCCAACACCTGTTTGTCGTCACTGAACATGGAAGCATAGCCCAAGGTCTATTCGCACCGTGGCAATACGAAATAATCTTCTTCCATAAACTCCTATCTTCATTTTTAAATCTCCAAGTCCATTTCAATAAAAGTGCTTCATTCACCTCTTGCAATTTGGACACGCCGAGACCACCCTTATTTTTAGGAGTAGTAACCAAATCCCAAGCCACCCACGAAATCTTTTTTCCAACCATAGACCCCGACCATAGGAAACGCCTCATGATGGCTTCAATAGACTCAATAACGGCTTTCAGGGCTTTATAAAGAGAAAAATAGTATATAGGTAAACTTTCGAGTACCGACTTTATAAGAACTAAACGACCGCCTATGGAAAGATGTTTGGCTTTCCACGAAACAAGGCGATTACGAACCACTTCTACCACCGGATCCCAATTCCTGATACGAGACATCCTGGCCCCCACTTGGATGCCAAGATATGTGAAGGGGATATCTCCTCTCTTACAACCCAAAAGATCCATCATGTCATCCACCTCAACGTCATCGGTTTCAATGCCGAAAATATTTGACTTGTGTAAGTTAATACGTAAGCCTGAGCAAATATAAAAAATGCGAAGAATTCTAGAGATACTTGTGATGTTTTCTCTAGACCACTCCCCCAATATTAAGGCATCGTCTGCATTAAACAAATGAGTCAACTCTGTCTCCCCCTCTGATAAGCGCACGCCCTTGAAAATACCCATGGCATTAGCTTTGTTCAATAACCACGAAAGCGCTTCCATAACAATAAGGAAAAGAAATGGAGACAAGGGATCACCTTGACGAAGCCCCTTTCCACACCCAAAATCAAAAGTTGGCGAGCCATTAACCAAAACTGCGGCCCTAGAAGAGTAGCAAATCCCTTTGACCCATTCACACCATAACGGGTGAAAGCCCATTTGGTTCAAGATAGAAATCAAAAAACACCAATTGACGTTATCATAGGCCTTTTCGAAATCAATCTTTAACAAAAACGTCTTTATTTTTTTTTCTTTAACCAATCAATAACTTCATTGACAATAAGCGGGCCGGCAAGAATGAAACGCCCGGCTAAGAACGCCGATTGTGCATCCGAAATAATCTGGCCCATAACCCTTCTGAGACGATTAGCAAGAATTTTAGAAATAACTTTGCTAACCATCCCAATCAATGTTATAGGTCTATAGTCTCTAAGGCCCAACGGGGTCTTAACTTTCGGAATTAAAGTGATAAAAGAGTTAGCACATCCGGGACTGATGAAACCTGTATCATGAAAATCCACCATAATGTTATAAAAATCATCTTCAAAATAATTCCAAAATCTTTTGACAAACCGAAAATTAAACCCATCCGGACCGGGAGCCTTATCAGACCCGCAGTCAAACACCGCAACTTTTATTTCTTCTTTAGAGAACCCATCGACCAAAACATTTCGGTCACCTTCACTGATCGTCTTTAGGCCTGTACAAGTCAGCGGAGGCCTATTAGGAATGTGCTCTTTGAAATGTTCCCGAAAAAACTTTAACACCTCTCTCTTGACCACAGTCGGTTTAGTAAACCACTCGCCATTAATTAAAATGCCCGGAATAGAGTTTCGCGCTTTTCTACCATTAACAACATTATGAAAGAAAGAAGAATTCTCATCTCCCGCTGAGGCCCATTTAACCCGAGATTTTTGTCTCAAGTCTCGGGCCTTATGTAACTCAATTTCTTCTAACGCTTTTTTACACTCTGACCAAATCCAAATATCTTCTTCATCCAAATCTTTGATCTCCATTAGAATCTCATATTCCTCTTTTTCTCTTCTCAAACGAGCCTCGTCTTCCAGTTCTTTAGTTTTATACACCCGGAACCATTCTTTCAGCGAAGATCTAAGCTGTTTCAGCTTATTTAAAAGATTAATTTCTGCAGCCCCTGCGTTTCTCCACCCCTCGCAAACTGATTTAACAACATCAGAACACCCCGGTCTATCAAGCCACGAGTCGAACATCCTGAAAGGTTTAGGGCCAAAGTTGTTGTCTTCAAACGATAGAACCAAAGGCGAGTGATCTGAGTATTCTCTTTTTAAAGCTCGTACACAAGCGTTCGGCCACCTGTTAAAAACATTATCACACACAAGAAATCTGTCAATGCGGCTCCACGTGCAAGCTCCTCTTCTATTGGACATAAACGTAAACTTGAAACCCTTTAAGTTATACTCTCGAAGTCCTGCTTCATCAATGAAATCATTAAAGTCGTTAGAAGTAACCGGGTCAAAAGAGGAGTTCTTTCTTTCGTCTCGATTTCGAACGGCATTAAAATCACCACAAATAACCCACCAACCATCATACGAGCGGATCAAGTTACAAAGTTTTTCCCAAAGACTTCTTTTATCAATACTCGTTTGTGGAGCATATACATTTATGAGATTCAGCCGAGTAGCACCTGCGCAAATAGTTCCTGCAATGTGAAGATAATTTCTGTCTTTGTTTACAAAATCTTTTGCAAACACCTTAGGGTCCCAGGCAGATAACAAGCCACCTGAATTACCAACCGAACTCACAAATTCGAAATCAAATCCCGATCCTCCCCAATAACTTGCGACTAATGACGAATCAATATTTCCAGCCAACGTCTCTTGAAAACCAATAAAAGAAATACCAAAATCATACTTCAACTTCTTAATCCACCCAGGTTTACTACTAACCCCAACCCCCCGTATATTTAACGAAAGGCAATTCATTTAACACCTCCTTGTACCCCTTCAGAGATAATCGACTCAAGAACCAAATTTTGTGACTTACTCAGATCTGCTCCCAATCTAGCACCCAAATTAATGGTCGCTCCCACCTCATCTGGCTCTGAATTATGATGGAAGTTCTCTCCAGTATCACGTTGGATATCCTCGCAGTTATTTTCACAGTTATCTCTTGAGGGAGGGTTGGAATTAAGGTCAAAATTATTCGAAACAACAGCAGGTGCTCCTTCTTCGGTAACCAATTCTGATTCTTGATCCAGCCCATCATATTCGTTCAACCCAAGAAGAGGATCAAGCCCAAATAAGTCTTCTTTGCACTTGGGCTTCTTGCCCACTTTATTTTTCTCTAAACTACTAGAATAGGAAGGAGTGGGCCTATTCTCTGAGTCCAAACCAGTTTTTTTTTTCTTTTATGAATTAAAGAAGTGGGTCCCACAGAATGTTCTAAATCACCTTCAAAACCATTTTCAAAATTAAAAAGGGCTCCAGGAATAAAATCTTCCTCTGAGTCATTAACCACCTTTGATTGCTCCACAATTATTGGGTCATTAAATGCACCATTAACACCATTAATATCATCCAAAAATACCTCCCTAACCGAAACATCCTCCGGCGTATGACTTCCCGGAGTTACCACCTTTTCCGGTTCACCTGCTAATGGACTGCCATCTCTCGCATGATCCGCCGGAACTGACTCCTCCGATTCATCAGCCTGATCAGACGTGGAGACCTGGTAGAACTCAGGTACCCAAACCCCGGATTCTTCAGAAACCCAAATAGAGAATTTCCTATCTCTCCATGTTAATTTGACTTCTTCACAGATCCTTTTTCCATCACCAACAAGAAGGCCCACATAATCGTATGAGAGGTCACCATCGGAATCCGACCTAACCGCCTTGTGCACAATCTTTCCGAAGGCACTTCCTATGGATTCAATGACTTCGCTATTAATCAAATGTAATGGGATTCCAACCATCTTAATCCAAGCAAGTCTCTCAAAACCAAAAGTTTGCCCTTCCCACAAATCCAGCGACGAAAATCTTCCAATCACCTCCCTAGCTTCATTCAGAAACGAAGTCGCAAGACTATCGTTTTCAAAAGAAACAAGAACAGACAAACCTCCAAGATACTGAATCTTGCCGACACCCGGACATATATCGTTAAGAATCAAGTAGATGCTTTTTAGGGCCTCCAAGTCAATCATTCTAGCCACAACCGCCTTCCCATGCAAACTGCTGAAAGCACGTACATGATTACCAATGGGAACTGTCCTCACCCGTTCTTTTCCTGATAGCATATCAGAATAAGACCGTGTCCCATCAGCGAACGTATCAAACGAAGGCTTCTTCTTCGCAGCTTCCTTTGGTATATTGTTGTTGGTGTTGGCACGCTCCTGCCGGATCTCACCTTCTTCAAGTGTGAATCTAGCAACATTCGCCTTGAGCCAGCAATCCCCGATACGAGTATTACAGATCAAACGAACCAATTCCGTAGTGTCTTTTACGTCAAGAAAGGAAACAAAACCGAATCTGTTCCCCAATTTATCCCTTTTCCGAGCAATATAGAGATCGTAAATATCCCCATAAGATCGGATAAAATCCGAGAGATCGTTACCGCTACATTTCTCCGGCAAATTCGTGATAAATACCTTAGTTAACCTGTGTAGAATGTTTGTCGGAATACCTTTCCGGCCGTTCATGCCGGTCAGATGTAGAGAGAGTTTTTTTACATTTGATTAGTACCTGCATTAACCACTAAACTAACCACTACTTACTACTTTCTGCCAGAAACAATCAAAGTTATTATAATATATAACAATAAAATATACGTTTCTGAAAGGGCCCCGAAAATTTGAGGCCCAAAGCCCTAGCTTGGGTTTCTAATGTAGTTGGGCCGGCCCTATTAACGTTGTATGCTTGAAATTATTTTGATACAATGGGGTGACAACTAGTTTTGGTATGTTGGGATATCATTATTGCTGAACTCAATGCCTACGTTGCTTTTGCGGGTAAAAGAATAATCGAACAAACATTAAATAAATAGTTTTTTTTTTTTTTTTGAACGGCAAATTTCTACTTCTTATGTGACTTGAACCTATGACTTTCCCCTTAGGTGTTCCTAAAAGCTTTGCTTCTACCATTGGGCCACCAACCCAATGGCAAATAAATAGTTATTTTTCATAATTTTTTACTTGAATAAGGCTATGGGGTGTGGTCACCCTTCCTCCTTCCTTCCCCCTTGTCCACGTCAGCGTCATGTCATTTCCCCCTTCCCCTCCCCCTTCTAGGGGAAATGGTTCCCCCTTTCCCCTTCCCTTTTTTATTGTTTTTCTTTTTTATTTATTTGTACATTTTATATTTCATTAATTTTTTTTTTCATTAAAATTAAAAACCAAATTACATGTAAAATAAAAAACACTAAAAAAATTAAAAAAAAAACGAAACTAAAAATATTAAAAAAAAAACGAAACTAAAAAAATTAAAAAAATACAAACTACTCGTTATCAACGTCATCGACACGGAAATTGTTCCAAATATGGTCGATTAAATCCGAGCAAAGGTTGGCGTGCATAGTACTATCCTCTAATGCCCACCTGTTCGATTGTTGTTGTGTCGTGTCAACCGGCTCGAGATTCTCTTCAATGTCATTTGGGTCATACTCACATATCACACGGCCTTCATCTTCGATTATCATATTATGTAGTATCGTACAAGCGTACATAATATATCTCAAGCTTTGTGGATGCCATGCACGTGCGGGTCGCCCAATTACATGCCATTTTGACTTTAAGACACCGAATAACCGTTCGACGTCTTTTCTCGCCGACTCTTGGCACTTTGCAAACTTTTTCCTTTTGTCATCTGTGGGAATTTGTATGGTTTTCACAAGAGATGTATAACTTGGGTATATACCGTCAGCCAGATAATACCCGTGCTTATATTCTACCCCGTTGAGAACGAACGAATCATCCGGACCGGTACATTAATGATGGAGTCGAAAACCATGGATCTTGCTAGAACATTTAAATCGTTACATGAACCAGCAACTCCGAAGAATGCATGCCAAATCCAAAGGTCTTGTGAGCAAACAGATTCTAGAATAATTGACGGCTCTCCAATGTCACCCCGCGTAAACTGCCCTTTCCATGCAGTGGGGCAATTACGCCATGGCCAATGCGTGCAATCGATGCTTCCAAGCATGCCAGGAAAGCCATGTTTCTCTGCATGGTGTGCGTAAAGCTTTTGGATTTCGTTTTTCGTTGGCCTACGCAAGTAAACTTTGCTATATAACTTGACGACATTTTCGGTAAACCGATACAAGCATTCCCGACTCATTCTAGCAGACATCCTTAAGTACTCATCCCATGAGTCACTAGCAGTCCCGTACGCCAACTGACGAAGTGCGGAAGTGCACTTTTGTAGCGTCGTAAAACCTCGTCTTCCTCTAGCATCATAGCGTAGTGTGAAAAACTCATCATAAGTAGCCATGTCGTTGGCAATTCGTTGGAATAATCGCCGACTCATTCGAAAGCGACGCCTAAATAGTTCGTCCGTGTATACGCAGTCGTCAGCGAAGTAGTCAGCAACCAAACGATCATGTGCACCTTAAATTAAAAAAAAAGTATAAGAAAATATAATACCATAACATAAATAAATATTAAAAATATAACACATGAAATATAAAACATTAAGTAAATTAAAAGTTATAAAAAATAAAATATACCTTCACGATCTCTGTTTAAAGCGGCCCGCCTTGTTCTTGGTTCCGAAGTTGTTTCGTCGTCACTATCTACAAACTCCAACAATATTTTTGCCGTATACACCATCGCGCCGGCGAAAAAATTAACAACGTTTGCCTCGTCTGAAGACGTATTCATGATTGTAAAAAAATTTATTGTGTGGTTTATAAAATTTGAGAATATGTATAAAGATGGAGTAGTTTTGTTTGAGTTGGTGTTAAAAATGAAGGTTAAATATATATATATATAAATAAAAAGGGTTTTTTTTTTTTTTTTTTTTCTAACGTTCAAAAATTTTTTGGGATTTGGGACGGTACCATCGGTGGAAAAGTCCCGTTTTTGCCGAGCACACATCGAGGGGGGGGGGGGGGGGGCGGTGTTCCCCGTCGGCAAGGGTGTCCACCTCACCCACCGATCCCCTCTACCGATGCCACATTCCTTGGTCTAAGAGATGGGACCAAGCTTCACTAAATACACACTTATACAGTTACATCTAGTCCTGTAGTAAAGTGTCCTGTAGTAAAGTGTTGCTCCCGAGTGATGTGGGTTCTACTCATGTAGTAGAGGCATCGATATCAAAATTAAAAGTACATTTAATGAGTTTGTGAATTTGCCATTTAAAAAAAGTAACACCTACATATTTGAAACCCAAATCTTTACTTTCTAGAAACAAACAAAAACAATTATTAAATCCCACATCAAAAATCATAGTCGGTCGTTTCTAAGACTATGCGGTGTGATGGCGTGAAAAAAGACGGTGGAGGCCTTCCACGTCAGCCCATCACCTCGTAGCCAGCGTGAAACAGGACGTGAGGTAAAACATGGAAAATATCCACCGGTGTGGGGCAAATAAGTAAAGGACGTGTAGGGCTGTACACGAGTCGAGTCGAGCCGAGCCAGGCCCAGCTCGAGCTCGAGCTCGAACTTAAACCGAGCCAACTCGGCTCGGCTCGTTTTTCTGGTCGAGCTGAAAAGTCGAGCTCGAGCTCGGCTCGTAAATGTTCGAGCCGAGCTCGAGCTGGCTCGAGCCAGCTCGTTATATTTTTTTACAAATATTTATTAAATAAAAAACAATAAAATTACACATAATCATGTATTTTTTTTTTCTTTTTATAAGGTGCTGTTTGTTTTTTGCTCAGAAGCACTTCTGACCTCTTTTGTCTGCACCAAGCAGACGCGCGCAGACATTTGAGGTCTGCAGATTGTTTGTTTTTTAGAAGACTTTTCACTCAAAAAGGTCTTCCTGACCTCTTCTTGGTGCAGACTTGTTCCAAAGTCTTCTAAGGTCTTCAAAAGTCTTCTCAACTTCTCTTCTCCTCACCCACCACCACCACCACCCACCACCAACCACCACCACCACAGTCCACCACCACCACCACATTCCACCACCACCTACCACCTTCCATCACCATCACCCACCACCACCACCACCACCGCCACCACCCACCACCCACCACCACCACAATGGTCCACCACCACCACGGTCCACCACCACCACCACCACCGTCTACCACCACCACCCACCACCATCCACAACCACCGTCCACCACCACCCACCACCACCGTCCACCTTCCACCACCACCACCACGGTCAACCACCACCACCGCCACCCACCAGAACCACCATGGTCCACCACCACTACCCTCCACCACCCACCACCACCACCATGGTCCACCACCACCCCGGTCCACCACCACCGTTCACCACCACCATGGTCCACCACCACCACCACCAATCCACCATCCACCACCACCACCACCGTCCACCATGACCACCCACCACCATCCACCATCCACCACCACCGTCCACCACCACCACCCACCACCACCGTCCACCACTGTCTACCACCAGACTGCTGTAAAAAATCAGTTTATTTAAATTCCAGTTTATTTCAGCAGCCTGCAGACATTAACAAACAAATAGTCTTCTTCTTGAAGACTGCAGACTTTTGGTCCACCTCTTCTCCTGCAGATGTCTGCAGATGTGGTCCGCAGACTGCAGACCTTTTCCTGCAGAAAAACAAACAACACCTAAGTTATGGTTTATTTATTATGAAAAGATGGGGTAGATAGGTAGTATGAGCGGGATTTTCAAATTTTGAATTTTAGAATTAGGTTTGGAGCCAAAATATATTAGTTACATCTATATATTAATTACACATACACAAGCCTGAGTCGAGCCATATGTCGAGCCATCGAGTCGAGCCACGAGTCGAGCCACGAGCTGAACACCCCTGGCTCGAGCTCGGCTCGATTACAAAACGAGCCTCTTCGAGCCGAGCTTTTTTCGAGCGAGTTTCGAGCGAGCCTCGAGCCGCGAGCTTTTTGTACACCCCTAAGGACGTGAGGCAAAACAGGAAATATCCACCGGCGTGGGGCAAATAAGTAAATGACGTGGACGGCTCTGATTCGGTAACGACACGGTGATATTTTTAATTACCGTTGGTCCCCCAGCGGTTGTTTTTTAAATACACCAAACTCATTGAATTTTTACAATATATATACCAAACATATTATTCTATTTACCCCCACACCATTACCCCACATAAATCGTTCACCTAAACAAGAAAATGGCCAACCTGCGGACTGAAGAAGAAGCACTAGCCCTAACATGGGGTGGTTTAACGTACATGACAACATATGAGTCTCTAATACGCGTCGTTCAACCCCGTTTTAGGGTAAAGTCTTGGCGGAATTTCAAGTTCTTGTAGGCGGTCAAACATACAGCGATGTTGATCAACTACATCACAAGTGGTTGGAGATCGAATCCAAGTGTGAAATATTTGAATACATGTTCAAGGAAAATGTGGAAGAAGCCCCAACCGACTTTGAAGAAATTGTTATCGAGGTGACTCAAGTCAACTACGTTTTTAAGTTCAACGAGGAGTTTGAGTATGCTCCGTCGTGACAAATATTACGCCCTAATTATATCTAATTTAAATGTTTTAGGATATGTATTTTAAAATATGTTTTTTGTTATGTAATGTTTATGTTTCAATATAATGGTGGTTTATTTAATTTAGCAGCTTATTAATCATTAAAAAAAAGTAAATATTAACGGTGACTTGAAATTGTCACAGGCATGTTGTTAACGCCATCACCACCACCCCGCCCTTTTTGTTTCATGACCCCCTACAAGAGCATAACCACGATAGTCTAAGGTATCAAGTGCCTCAGCTGAACAACACAAAATAAACCAATTGTTCATTTCTATCCCGCTTCCCGTCTATTCAATTCACTTGTCCATTCTACTACCCCGTATCATATGTCATGTATTTTATATATATATATATATATATATATATATATATATATATATTTAAAGACAAATTTCCTTTTTTAATCGTGTGGTCATTGGAACTTGAACCCAAGACCTCCTAAAACCTAGATGTTTAAAGGTTTTGCCTTTGCAAATAGACGTTGTGTTAATCTATATCTATATTTATACTATACTAGTTTATACCCCGGGAGCGTCCCGGGTTGAGAAATCTAAGTAAAGTGAATAAAATTAGAAGTATCTAAACTATAAAAATGGCATCGGCCAATATGTGATTAATGAATATTATTATTATTATTATTATTATTATTATTATTTTAAACAAATCTCTGCCATAAGTTATCATATTCTAATATAAAAAAAAAAGAGTTATTGGGTCGGGTGTCACCTAATCCCAGACCCGGCCCAAACCCACAATTTTTTTTAAACTAATTCCAAACCTGACACAATACCTGTCGGGTTACAAAAAATAGTCGTTTTTTTCTCCGTTTTTTATATAGCACTATGATACTCGTTGGAAAGATAATAAAACGCTCGTTAATTTGGCGTAGTTTTTTTCTTTAAAAAATCCCGTATATAAAAGATATTAACATTTAAAAGTTATAAGAGGAAACATAAGAGATACGAGAGAAAAATCCAATTTTGTTTTTAATTTTTTTTTCCTAAAATATCTCAATGCCACATGGGATGACACATTCTAATATGACATATTTGTAAAACAACCTGAAACATGTACAAAATATTTTGGTCAATACAGAAAAGTTGTATTGGTGAGCATACCCTGTTTGAATACATATAGTAGAAAAAAGAGTTTCGCAATTCACGTGTTATACTGTCTACAATTTAGTGTTCAAGTTATGTACAAATGCTACCCAAAATCAAACCTTTCGTTCAATGAATCAAGAGTCACATATATATAGTATTCGCTCACAGTAGGCGATGAATAATCGTTCACACATAACAATAATTAAGTACTATTTATTGCTATGCTAGGCCGCCCAGCGGTTAATGATTAAGGTCATAAGTACACACTATCAACGAATCAACAAGTAAAACACATACAAGAATTGCGATTTTGAATATAGAATAAACCATGATTAAGTGAATGAAGTAATAAGCGTACATGAGTCACCCCAAAAGTGTAAAACAGTAAAAAGGGGAAGATATACTCACAGTTAGCGAAAGCGATCAAAATCCACTTAAGCGGTCGTGAGCTAAGTAATGGGAATTCCGAAGAATCCAACCTATAATGTATGAGAGTACTAATAAGGAAATGTCTAAAAGTCTAAGGTATCTAGGGTCTAAGGCATTAGGGTTTGCTAAGTCGATCTGGGGAATTAGAGTTTTAATGATAAGTTGTGTTAATGTAAAAGTTGTATATCACAAATAATATATGAAAGGTTGTAAATGTGGTTTAAATAATATAATTATTACCTATTGAATATTTAGATAAAAAAATATGTTTGAATAATTAAGGCACAATAATTTAGTTAGTTACTTTAACTAAATTAAAATAAACACAATAATCCTAAATAATTAAATAAATAATTTTGAGTTACACAATGATCCAACAAAAGATAATAAAGACATTAAACCATATGAGTATTTCTATTTTATGAGAAAAATATTTATAAAATAGATGTTTAAATTGTATAAATAAATAAATGTTTTATTATGTCTAATTAAACGTAAATAAGACTAATAATACCATACATGATCCAAAAATACTAGTTTTATAGAAAATGAATGATTTCTGATGTAAACAAATTAGAATAATTTTCTCATAATTTATATAAACTTATTTATATTTAAAACTGATTTAACGAGATTAAATTATGTTTAAATGATTAAAAATAGGAAAATCAATAAAATTAAATGTTTTCTGAACCAATAATTTTTATATAAGTTCATGATGATGAGAAATAATTACCCAAAAAGTTTGAGATTAAAATCATTAAAAATGAATTTTTTATCAATTAAATACGATTAAAACAAATAAATTCAATAAAAATATAAAAATAATACATTTTCCAGAAAATAAAAGTATGATAATTTTCTTTATGGTGACAAGATGCTATGCCTAAATTTTCATAATTTTTGGGTAAAAATTTAATTAGTTATGAATATTTCAAGATTTAATGCAATTTATATATATAAACAAAATAATAATATGGGATAAAATCTGCTTGCCTAAAAAAAAAAACCCAACCCATCCCTTATGGGATTCGAACTCGGGTGGACCATCAGCCCACACACACACATACCACTAGGCCACCAAGTGTTTTAGTTGATTTTATTAAAAACAGATTTGATTTATATAATAATACTCAAGTCATCTTCTTCTCCAATTCCATCTTAAGAACCCTAACCCTAGCACCAAATTTCAATACTTCAACATAGATCTGTTTAACATCTAAAACCATGGGGCTAATGATTCCAGACCACTAAGAAACAAAATGGCACAAACGAATTGGACTTACAACGTATATATGCTCGCAAAAAGGGTCTGCAAAAATCGGCCATAAGTGTCTTGATTTCAAGCTTCTAAACACGTTTTTTTTGTAATGTTTTCGTGGGTTTACGAAGATAACCAGTGCAGAAACGAATTATGTCAAATATTTAAAGGATTTCGACTTGAAACGTAAGGTTTTGATGGGTTCATTATGGCCGACGGTTAGAATGACAAACTCCCAATTAAACTTGATTAAAACACTTGTAACTGCCCGAAATGGTTAGAAATACATGAAGAAACGGTATGAAATAATTAAGAACGATCGAAACGCATTGAAAGGAGTGTTTTAAGGCTGCCGGAAATAGTTCGCCGGCCGGAAAATATGGGGCCGGAAAAAAAAACGACGGGGCAGGAGGGATGCCTGTGTTTGAAATCTTTTTTTTTAACTTTCCAATATTGACCCTTTTAGTCCCTCTCTATATAACTAGGTTAATTTTGTATATTATTTTGGTTAACTTTTCCTTTTAAAACTTAACCAAACTAACAAATTTTAACTTTATGATTATTAAAAGTTTTTAACTTTATTTATCAAATAACTCAATAAGTTCATGTTTTTTTTAAAAAAAAAAACTTTAGACGTTTAAATTTACGATTTAAAAGTAACTCATGTTTTAATAAATTCGACAACGTTGAAAAGTATAGGGACCTAATTTGACAATTGATTAAAGATGGAGGTGACAGATGTCACAATATTAATCTTACATATAAAATAGAATGATGCGCTTTACAGTTATATGCAGGAAAGCTTCAGGTAGCACATAACCTAAAACAATTAAAAATGTATATCCAATGTTAACGCCTAACCTTAAACAATGTATAACTCTAATATTAATATCTAACCTAAAACAATGTATAACTCCAATGCTAACGCATGTTGAAAATAATATTCATATTTACCCAAACATAATTAGTGACTTGCCTATACATGATTAATGATTTACCTGAACACTTTGTGTTTTTTTTCCTGTATGAACATAATCCTACAAAAAAAATAGTCGTTTTTTCTCCGTTTTTTATATAACACTATGGTACTCGTTGGAAAGATAATAAAATGCTCGTTAATTTGGCGTAATTTTTTTTTTTAAAAATCTCGTATACGAAAGATATTAACGTTTAAAAATTATGGGAGGAAACATAAGAGATAAGAGAGAAAAATCCAATTTTGTTTTTAAATTCTTTTTTTCCTAAAATATCTCCATGCCACATGGGATGACACATGGCACACTCAAAGAAGAGAATGCCTCTTTGAATGCCATGTCATTAAAATGGCTTTGGTTTATTATATGTATAGATTATAATGCATAAGAGAGGGGTATTTTAAGATACCCAAAAGTTAAGAACTAATTTTTCATTAATAACCCTAAAATGAAGGTAAAATAGTCATTCATACAATATTTACACTTTAATACCCTATCTTATTTACACTTTAATTCCCAAATTTTTAATTAGTAATTACATTTTCCTCCCTCCCCTACAAAATTCTATTTCTTTTATTTAATTCTATTATAACTTTAAAACTATTATAGTTTAAAAACATTCGAAAATACCATGACGACCGGCTCATTTTCGTCGACGTTTTGATATTTGTGGTAGTCAATACCGATGTGTGTATTAAAATGTACGGGAAAGAATGCATTATGTACAAGTGATCATTGCATTTTATCTATACTATACTCCCTCCGTCCCATTTTAAATGTCCATTTTTTCTACTTTTTGTTGTCCCAAATTAAATGTCTATTTCTAAGCAATTTCCAGTTTTGCCTATAAAAAACAAAAGACAATCAAATATTTAAAATAATAACTTGAGAATATTATTGTCATTTTACAACATACAAACAAATTGATTTCATGATTCAAGTAGTTTACACTTGAGCTTTTAATTTTCAACTTTTATGATTATTAAGACTTATTTCTTCAAATGGTTCTTGAACATTTTATAATTTAAATGTTAAACCTTTTTAGTTACTACACATGTATAACGCTTATGACGTATATTCATCGCAATGCAAAGTGTGGATGTGACATCTCAGGAAAAATCTCATATCGGCCGTGGCCAGGAGAGATCCTTGGTTCATAAGTAATGTCTTTCCTCTTAAATCACCAACGCGTTTTGGGGCTTAATGTTAGTGGATGAGAGGAAAACTCCACAGTTAAGCGTGCTTAGGTGGGAGCAGTATCAGGATGGGTGACCTCCTGGAAAGTCTCCACTTGGGCAACCAAAAACAAATCCGGACCTCCCGCCGCATCGTGCGGGTTTCCCACTGGTGTTATATAATAGTGTAATAATTGATCTGAGTTGTAGGCGTCTACGCGGCATAAGATGAAGAAGACTTTTGTCTGTGCATGGTAAAATCATCAAAAAAATGTGATTTTTATTGTAATTCAACTGCCATTTTCCTTTATTGTAAAGGGTCGATCTTTCTTGGGATCGTGGGGCATCTTGGTTAATTACCTCTACTCTTTTCCCTCTTTCATGTAACCATCCGATCTTTCTTCACATATTATTCTCTTCTGCAAAGTTATTAATTGTTATTAGTCTGTGTTGAAATGAGTATGCTTTGTCTTTATTCTGGTATATGATTGGGTAATGGGTCAGATGATGCCAGTTTTATGGTTCACTTAGTTGATATTATTGGCAGTTGACTTGATGGGATTTCTGTTTGACTTATATTATTAGATTTGTAAAAGTTTATTATTGTTTATAGATTTACAACTGAGGCCAAGTTTAAAGATTATGTGATGCAAAAGCTCTTCAATTAATGGAAAACTTTGAGTGGTTGGTTAGTAAAAATTAAAAGTTATATAAATTTCTAAGGGGGGACGGCGCACAACCAGAAATGGTCACGGGTACCCCACTACCACCACGGCAACACCGGTGCTGGTAGTGTATCCGTGGACCATTTGCTGGTTGTATCTTATGGACCGTGACCAGGGTTTTGTGTGTGGATCCGTGGACCGTTTGTTTGTAGCGCTGCCTCCAAAACCGTGTTTCAGTGAATTGAATTAGTGAAGTGATGTGGCAGTACAAGATTGGTTGAAATTAATGGAGTGAAAAATTATTGGTGGTAGTGCCCCGTCCCCCCTAAACTTTGAGAAAATCCATTTTTAAGTCTTTTTGATGACACAAATGTTATTCTTAAATGCAGATTTTGATTCTTGAATCTTGAAGTGATTCATCTGTTTCTCATGCCAGTGAAGGGTTGAATAATGGTTTTCTGTTTACAATTTTGGTCTGTTGGTGGTAATGTACAAGACACCTACTCTGGTGATGATAATTTTGTCACCGCCCCTTCACGGCTTGATTCCGGACAACAGGGGTCTGCATCCACTTCTCGAGATGTGGATTATGTGAGCTCTGGTGTCCAGAATCCAAACGGGATATCCGCCACTCTTAGGGAGTTCAAACTTGAAGAGCTTATTGAAGCTACTAAGAACTTTGACGAATCTACAAAGATTGGGAAAGGTGGATTTGGGAGTGTACATTTGGGGACAATTAAGAGGTTAGAACGGCCGTATGATGATATTCAGGTGGCTGTGAAGCGCGGTAAAGATGATCCAAAGGCAAGTCTTCTTAAACTTTCCATAAAAGGGAAGTCAAATGCCACTAAATTATAACCAATTTTAACCATTAAAGTTTCAGTTTCATGTATCTTTTTTTAGAAAGAATTGATCTGCAAGGTTACATATATGAATATATGATCATGTTGTGTGCCAATTATGTAGAACTGAAAGACGTGGCGATCATCAGTTCAAACGATTGACACTTCATTTCTGCATATGTAAACAGTAATAACGTTTTTAAACGACTTTTTGTATAGAAACATGGCGTTGAAGCAAAGTTGAAACCGAGTGGTTAAAGTTTTTTATAAAAAGGTTTAAGTGCTCTAGATTGAACAATTATGAAACTTGGATACTAGTTATTGACATTTATCCTAAAGTGTAAGGTTTAAGCCCCTTATGGCTGTGCGCATATAATGTATATATGTGTGGCTCTCGGGGGGCAAAAGTAAAGTTGCACTAATTTTAACGTTATTTTACTAATTTCGTGAGAATAACGTTAAAGAATGACGGACGGTTAATCATGCATTATGTGGTGGCATTGATAGCTAAAAAACAAGGGGGTACATGCACCGATTAGGTTTCTCCCGATTGCTAAGTGTTATGTGCCTTATGTCCAAGGCTTGATACCAAACCACATCGAGCCGGGGGTCTCACTGGAAGCAGTGTCTCTATTCCCATGGGTTAGAGGTAAGGCTGTCTACATCTTACCCTCCTCAGACCCTACCTTAGCTTTTGCTATTGGTGGGATTAACTGAGTATGATGATGATGATCCTAAAGTGTAAGGTTGAGGACGAAAGGGCCCTTTCGGTAAAAACTTATGGAACCTTTCCGTTGTTGACACTTGACACTTGACATACGTTGTGATGCACCAATTTTTAAACTTTAATGCAGTGTAAAAATGGTGCATCATGAAATGTGTCGTAAGTTTTTACCTTAAATTCCGTTTTCTGCATAAACCGTACTCTTTCCTAAATGGAAGCATTGGAATATAACAGGCTAATGTTTTGGTTGACAGGTACAGAGGCAATGGCAGACAGAAGTGGATTTTCTTGGGAATATTGAGCATCAAAACATTGTGAAGCTAATTGGCTGTTGTTCTGAAGAACACGGAAATGAACGTCACTGGCTTTTGGTGTATGAATATATGCGTAATGGAAGCTTAGATCATCATTTATCGAACAAGACAAATACACCTCTCCCTTGGAATACGAGGCTAAAGATAGCCAAAGATGCTGCTATTGGTTTGAAATACCTACATGAGGGAACGGCACCAGGCGGCCAGGTGTTTAGATACAGCAGTCATAACGTTTTTTCAAGTGTTTTCTTTGTTTAATGTCTTCTTAATTAACAGTATCTAAATTTAATGTTGCAGTTCATCTTTAGGGATTTTAAACCCTCCAATGTTCTTCTGGACAAGGACTGGAATGCAAAGCTTTCCGATTGTGGATTTGTCAGGGAAGGTCCTCACGATGGACGGTCTCATGTTTCAACATTGGTATTTCTTTTTTCTTTTTTGTCTATTTGGTAATACCGTAATACATGAGTGCATGGTCTAAAAAAACGCTTGAGGCGTGCGCCTCAAGGCGCGCCTCGAGGCGAGGCGCTAAAAAACGAGTCTGAGGCGCGCCTCACGGGGTCTAGTCTGTACATACGCCTCTAAGGGCTGAGGCGTCAAGAAAATGTGCGCCTCAGGTGGTTTAGAGTGTTTTTTATGTGTTTTTTTTCTATGTTTTAGACGTTTTATGATAGAATTTTGACCGGAATCTATGAGCGTTTTATGGATCTTTGAAATCATGTCAAGCGTAAGGGATCAAGTATCAATTATATTTATGGATTTCTTTTGGGCAAATTGCGTAACTAAACCTTCTCATTTTTTGTTTTGTCTTAAAGTTCTTCTAATACTGCAAAGCATATATTCAGGCAGTAGGAACAAAGGGATATGCAGCTCCTGAATATGTTCAGACCGGGCGTCTAACATTCAAGAGCGACGTATACAGTTATGGCATCTTTCTTGTGCAACTGATGACGGGCCGACCCCCACCTGCCCAAAAAAACTCGGAAATAAAACCTGAATGCATGAGATGGGTATGCTGCAGCGCAGGCGCAGGTGCAGGAAAGTCAAAGCTAATAGTTGACCCGAGGCTTGAAAACAATTATTCTAAAAGATCAATGGATAAGATATCTTTTGTTGCTGACAGATGCTTGGTCAAGGATCACAAGTCAAGGCCAACAATGAGTGAGGTACTGGATATGGTGAATGAGGCTATAGCATTGCAAAATCAGCACTCTCTGTAGATCTTTTATTCTTTGAAATTAAAACATTTATTTTTGAAAAGCTGCAGTTTTTCGATTGGACTCTCGATACTTTCCTTTGCACAATCTTGCTAAGGTCGTGTCGATTATTTTTTGACTTGTCAAAACCGGGATTGTTGTGTGTATCTATAGGATTTGTTGTGTATTTATAAAAAAAAATGTGTTGTTTTTTGTAAGTTGTAAAAGATGTGTAGTTTTGAGCCATGTTTTCAGAACCAGTCTGGGTGTCGAACCGGTCCAACCGGATGTAAGAACCGGATAATGTCGTAAATATTATCAAAAACTAGTCCAACCCCTTTAAAAAACCGGCTTGACCGGCCGGTTCCCCTATCCTGTACCTTGACCCAACACTGGTTTTGAGTTTGAAGGCTTACTTTGAAGCTAATGCAGGATGAAGGATCTTAATTTAATGATCTTCATATGGTGTTGCTACTCCATGTGTTTGTGTTTTTGTTTTCCGGTTTGAGTATAATATAAATGGCGGAGCTTGAATTTTTAGATGGAAATAAAAAAAAAAAAAAAAGATAAGAAAAGTCAAAAAAATGATCATTTTTTTTACAATAGGAGATCCATGGTGGAACTTAAATTTTTAGATAGTGGGGGCGAAAGTTACGAGACCTAATTTTTTTTTCCGAATCGGTTAGGGACGGACTGAATAAATGCAAAATTTTTAGATGAAAACGTTTACATTTACACTACTGAGCCAAAATCGGTGAGAGTCGGGCACCTTCGGCCCTACTTAAGTTTTGCCCATGTAGAAGACATTTATTGGAAAATAAAATAGAAAGTAAAATTTTATTATTATTATTAAGTTAAAATCTGATTAATATATAAAAAAACTATAATGTTCATGTGATCAAACCAACAAACTTTCATTTCCGGACAAAGAAAAATTACATTAAGATAACGGGCAGTTGGGCAACAAGCTGCACCGCCACCCCTTTCTGAATAGTAAATCTTAATCTACTAAAAATGTAACCATGGCCACCTAAAGCCGAGACACTAGTGTGATATTCTTGTGTTTAAAAAAAGTAACATCTTATTTTTATTTTCATTTTCATTTTCCAATTTTATTGTGATATATTTATTTATTTATATAATTATTAAAATAACCTGAAAAGTGTGAAAAGCAAGTTGAGTCATTTCCAGGAAAACACGAAGAAGGAGATAGGATGGTGCCCGCCAAGAATACTTATAGCCAACAATCCTTGTGTTAGCCGATTGGGTCAAATGAAAATCAGTCATTATCTAGCGTTATTAATTAAAAAAAAATTATATATTTAATATTTTTTTAAATATTATATTGTTAAATAGTGCACAAATAAACAAATCTAAACTGTTTTTTATTAAGTGTTTTACCTTTGTTAAGAAATGGAAGTAAAAATAAATCTATACTATATATAATGCATGAGTGAAGGATAGTTTAATATACCAAAATGTTAAGAACTTTTTTTTCTTTAATGCATAAGGTACAACCTTAAAATGAGGGTAAATTAGACTTTTAACCACTAATTACACTTTAATCTCATAATCTTAATTACATTTTAATCCCCTTAACTTTACTTAACTTTTGCTTACTTAAAAACTAATTATACTTTTCACCCTTATTTTAAGCAAACTACCCCTACGATTTTTTGAACGACCATATTTTTTTCATACGTTAATTTTTTTCTTAAAAAAATACAGCATAAAAACGAGCATTTTATTCTCTTTAATTTGAGTATAATATTGTTATTTTTGTATTTAAAATTTTTTATGTGCGACATGATTATCAATATCTATGGGTGAGCAATAGCTGAACTGTGAACCGAAGCTGAACAAAAAAACATACGAAACTAAACCAAAATCAATAGAAAATTAAATTAACCAAAACCTGAATTAACTTAAAATCGTTTATTGTTTTTTTTCTTTGTGCCCTTAGTTAACTGAAATCAGCCAAACTGAAACCGAATCATTCATATATTCATAGCAAGATGCCCGAGCGATGCAACATCGAATACAAAAACTTCTAATGATGTATGGTTGGGTTCGGTTCAGTTCGCTTATTAGCTTCAATCGAAACAGAAACAAAAGTTATAGGTTAATCTATAGTATATATAATGCATGAGTGAAGGGTGGTTTAAGATACCCAAAAGTTAAGAACTTTTTTTTCTTTAATGCATAAGGTACAACCCTAAAATGAGGGTAAATTAGACTTTTAACCACTAATTACACTTTAATCCCATAATCTTAATTACATTTTAATCCCCTCAACTTTACTTAACTTTTGCTTACTTAAAAACTAATTAAATTTCTTCCCCTTATTTTAAGCAATCTACCCCTATGATTTTTTGAACGCCCATATTTTTTTTCATACGTTAATTTTTTTCTTAAAAAAATACAGCATAAAAGCGAGCATTTTATTCTCTTTAATTTGTGTATAATATTGTTATTTTTGTATTTAAAATTTTTTATGTGCGACATGATTATCAATATCTATGGGTGAGCAATAGCTGAACTGTGAACCGAAGCTGAACAAAAAAACATACGAAACTAACCCAAAATCAATAGAAAATTAAATTAACCAAAACCTGAATTAACTTAAAATCGTTTATCGTTTTTTTTCTTTGTGCCCTTAGTTAACTGAAATCAGCCAAACTGAAACCGAATCATTCATATATTCATAGCAAGATGTCCGAGCGATGCAACATCGAATACAAAAACTTCTAATGATGTATGGTTGGGTTCGGTTCAGTTCGCTTATTAGCTTCAATCGAAACAGAAACAAAAGTTATAGGTTAATCTATCTTATTAACCAACAAGTTAGTTGGTTCGGTTTATTTGTTTAGATTATCATTTTCAGTTTGGTTTAGTTTACTTAATTTGGTTACTAACCAAAAACCAACTTTGGCTAAAATTATTGCTTATAAGTACATAAAATGAAGGCATAGACGCTAAAAACATCTGAATATACAAATTATATAGTTTTCGTTTGGTAATTTTGTTCAACTAAGGGTAAAAGGCGACATTAAGTTAATTCGGTTTTTGATTGATTTCGGTTAAGGGTTTAGTTATTGTTCACTCCTAGTTATTGTTAATCACATAACACAAATTTTTAATTAAAGGAATTGCAATGCTTACTCAAATTATAAACAATAAAATGCCCATTTTTATGATGTAGTTTTTTTAAGTATTAACGTATGAAAAAATTATAGTCGTTTACAGTTTGTGGGTGTAGTTACTTGTTGGCTTAAACTAAAGGGAAAAGGTGAAATTGTTATTTAAATAAACAAAAGTTGAGTAAACGTGAGTTAATTAAAGTGTAATTAAGATGAGAGTTGTATATTATGCATTACATTCTAAAAAAGTCCTAACGTTTAAGTAATCCTAAAATGCCCTTATCAAATATATTATATACATTATAGATATCTAGGGGTGAGCAATAATTGAACATTTAGCCAAAACCAAACCAAAAAACAGAAGAAGCTAAACCGAAATCAATTGAAAACTGAATTAACAAAAACCGAATTAACTTAACATCGGTTATCGTTTTTTGTACACTTAGTTCACCGAAATCAACCAAACGGAAGCCGAACCATTCATATATTTGTATATTTTTAGCTTTTATACCTCTATTTCATGTACTTCTAGACAAAAGTTTTTAGCCAAAGTCCGGTTTATGTTATTAACCAAAATTAACTAATCCGGACTAAAAGCCGAAAATCTAATGACTTCGGTTTCAGTTTCGGTTGAGGCTAATAACCGAACTTAACCAAACCGAACCATACACACCCTTAGAAGTGTCTGTGTTCCCCGCTGCATCGCGCGGACACCCTGCTAGTTAATAAAATATAGTAATAATTTTAAGGGAAAAAAAGAGTGCTAATCTTTTGGCTACCCATAGTTGGCTTTGGCTGACTGGACTCCACCTCTCCTTCCTTTCGATTTCGATTTTACTCAAAACGCTTTTCATTTTTTTTCATGCTTACGACAAAATATATACGCATTATAATTATGTTTGTTTTGGTAAAAAAACATCAAATAGTCATTAATGATATATTTATAACCATTTACAAAAAATATTTACCTCTAAAGTATATGTTACATAAAAATATAAATATAGATACTATTAATCTTATGATTCGTAATATGTTCAAATAATCGAAATTGAGAAAATACCATTAATGAGTGATGATGTCACTATATATGCGTTTAGATGAATAATAAATCAGTAACACTCGTTGTCTACTTTATATGTTCAATAAAAAAATGGGTATTGAGTGTTTACTATTAGTATGAGGGGTGACAGGGTGTGGTTCCCCCTTCTTCTCCATCGTTCACCTTACTGCCACGTTATTCTCTCCATTCTCTTCCCTCAAATAAGGATGTTGTTCTCCTTCCCTGCAATAACATCGGAGAGGGAGGGCCCCAACCACCTCACCACTCTCACCACCCCTCAGCCTTAAAGGGGGGGGGGGGGGGGGGTCACCCCAAAATACTCTGGAACCATCAAAACACTGGCGACACTTTAGGTAAAGTACTTTATAACTTTCTTTTAATTTAAATAATTTAAACCATCAAATCTAATAATTTAAATTTCATTAAAATTAAAAGGTTACATAACTGAAACTAAAAAAACGAAATGTCATTAAAAATACGATAATTTTGAACAACCATATTTTTTTTTTGGTTGACTGATGGCTTGTGTTGGGTAGAGTATAGGTTTTAATTTTGAGAGTGCCGATTTATAGTGTAGGATAAATGGGTAGATTTGATAAATATATAGGTTTTAAATTAATTAATTTAAAGAAAACTTTTTTAATATATATGACGGTTGAACAATTTTTTACGGAGTAAAAAACACATGGAATTGATCAATTATCTTTCGGTTACTTCCCGTCGAGGTGATCAAATATCGACCGTTGACAAGAAGCTGGTGGCGGTGTTGTTGTTATATGATAATGGTAACCGAATACCCCTTGTCGTGAAGTGCCCCACCTAAAAACCACTAGCATAGCCATTGAAATAGTGGTTTTCTGAGGACATGGTCGAGGATAGGAGTTCGTGAAGAAGTGCAGGATTAAGGTTAAAGACTTTTAGGGGGTGTTTTTTTTTTTTTGTACCACTATATTGTTTGTTGTCTTAAGTATTGTGCATATTATCACTTATATAAGGTGTTCTAATGTGAGGTTTGTTTGTTCGCTTACTAAGTATATTTTCTAGTACAACATGTTTCTCTGCAATCTTTTACCTAAGTGTGTGCATATATGTATATTCCATGAATCATATATGTGGAAAGTGGAAACGTTGTTCGAGCCGGGGTCTCCCAGAAACAACCTCTCTATCTTTTAGGATAGAGTTAAAATGTGCTTATATCGCATCGTCACCATACCCAACTAATAGTTTTGGCTATAGATGGAGTTATACTAAGTATGAATGAATGAATGATTGATTTCAAACAAAAGTGAATATGATTATAATTGAATTCACATATTTTTTATGTGCGTAGGAATATTGTTGCTTGACATCATTAACACATTAGAATATTAATATAATAATCCTGAAATTAAATCACATTTAGAACCTTTTGTTATAAATCAAAGAAAGATAATAAAAAGGTTACTATCATTTAGAATAAATAAAATAATTAATAAATAAATATTAAAAGAAACTACTGAGAAGGACATTTTTATCTTACATATTAAAAACCTTAAGAAAGAAACAATCTTTGTGCCATACTGCCTTTGACTTTTCTTCATTTAGTTAGCCATTAGATTTCTTTTCCAGCTACCCATTGCATACTCTTCTTCTTCTCCTTCTATCCCTCTCTCAGATCTTCTGTATTCATACCCATCTTTTATCTGATTCAGGTGAGCTGTTTGTTCAATATATATTACCAGATTACATTATTTTGTGATTTAATAAATTTGGGTTCTTCCATTTTTGTGTAAAGTTTGTAAATTTTGAGTCTTTGATCATACCCATGTTAGTTTCTTGAATTTGTATCTGATTAAAGGTTAGTTCTTTGTTTAATTTTTAGATTTTTGCTTCTGCTGCATAGTTTTGTTGACTGGTAATCTGTTTTTGTATAGAACTTGACTTCTTTTTTTTTTTTTTCTTTTTTTTTTTTTTTTTTTTTTTGTGAATATAGGTATTCTTAATTCTGGATTATTATATGCTATATTGTACACAATCAATTCCGCTAATTGTTTGTGAAAAATATAACATTTTGTGATCTTGAATCTTGCAATTTTCATGTGATGGTGATATATGTATATGTATGTGTATGTGTATATGTATGTATATATGTATGTATGAACTATGAATCTGTGTTTATGTGTGTCTTGTCCACAACTCCAAACTTGAATTTATTTATGTATGTATGTATGCATAAAAAAAGGGTATGCGGAGGAGACCCTCTGACCGCTGGTATCCTTTTGGATACCGATCATCCCACCCCACATGGGTTATGATCCTGGCAAAATACCTCAAAGTGATGCTCACTAGGATCGAACATGTCTCCCCCTGTGCACAACACTTATCACTGGTAGTGGGTACCACTGGGATATAAGCCCATTGGTGTATGTATGTATGCATAAGGTGACGGGTCAAAATGGGTTCGGGTTTGAACAAGTTCAAGTCAATACAGGTTTTGAGCAAAATGAGTTTGGGTCAAAACGGGCGTTTAAAAAAGAATATCTTTGGTGTAAACTTGAATAATGCTGACTATAATCCAATTTCTTACAGCTGTGACATTAAATCTTGAGAGGCTATGAAGTGTTTTGCATTCTCTTACTGTGAAGAAAAGGAAGAAACAACAAAAACTCCAACAAAATCGTTTTCGATTACTTCTTTATTTACAGGAAGATCATGGACAGGATTGACTTCTCAAACCGTGTCTGATGTTAGCACAGCGTCGACAGGCAGGAATAAAGTTCCAAGTTTTTCACAAAGGCAAAGTAACCTTAAAGCCTTCAGTTTTGCTGAACTCAAAACCGCTACCAATGGTTTTAGTCGGTCTGCAAAGCTTGGTGAGGGTGGGTTCGGGTGTGTCTACTTTGGCTCCATCAAGTCCCCTCAAGATCCCGCTACAAAGGTTCATGTGGCAGTTAAGCAGCTTGGCAAACGCGGTTTACAGGCAAGCATTTATTAATCCTAATAATCATATTGTGTAACGCATAACATATATAACTAATTATTTATGTTTGAATTATGTAATGTCTGGTCTAATAGGGGCACAAAGAGTGGGTGACAGAGGTGAATGTTCTCGGGGTGGTGGATCACCCGAACCTTGTAAAGCTCATCGGTTATTGTGCTGAAGATGACGAAAGAGGGATCCAACGGCTTTTGGTTTATGAATTTATGCCCAACAGAAGTGTGGAAGATCACTTAGCGGCTAGAGCTGATAAACCTCTTTCGTGGACCATGAGACTTAAAGTTGCGCAAGATGCAGCTCGTGGCTTGACATACCTACACGAGGAAATGGACTTTCAGGTTAGAGCCTCATCTAGACATATATTTTTTTTCAAACCATTTCATTACAAATGAATACATGATCATGATTATTAGGTACCCTATAATTACTTTCAAAAGGCGCGCTTGGTTGATAGTTAAATCATGTTTAATGTTTTTGTAGATTATCTTTAGAGACTTCAAATCTTCCAACATCCTTCTCGATGATCAATGGAACGCCAAGCTTTCAGATTTTGGATTGGCTAGGTTAGGTCCTCAAGAAGGACTAACCCATGTCTCCACAGCTGTATGTTCAATCAAATGATTTCTTTTTAGAATTATACATATATATAGGGTAGGGTTTCCGGACATAACACAGTTTTTGTTGCGAGAAAAGGAAAAAACAAAATAAATTATTCGTTTTTTCAATCTTTATATATTTTTTAAACATAATAAAATGGTTGAAATGCAATGTGTACTCATCTTTCATGAAATTCACAAAAAAAAAAAAAAAAAAAAAAAAAAAAAAAAAAAAAACACATGCGCAAGTCATGCGTAGGTTATATTACCTAGCCTACACGTGTATGTAAAACTTATTTAAAAAAAAAAAAAGTATGAACCTAAAGTTAAACAATTTAGTTATGTTTTTTTATACTCGTAATAATTTAGTGTTCTGCAACGAACCTCATCCTACACGCATATATAGGTACTAATACGCTACATTGAAATATTATGTGATCAGGTTGTAGGAACCATGGGCTACGCAGCTCCAGAGTACATCCAAACCGGGCGACTCAGATCCCAGAGTGATGTGTGGAGCTATGGGGTTTTTCTGTATGAGCTAATCACAGGTAGGCGTCCAATGGATCGTAACCTACCAAAGGGCGAGCAAAAGCTTCTAGAATGGGTGAAACCATATCTCGACTCAAGAAGGTTTCGCCTAATAGTTGATCCTAGGCTAGAAGGCAAATACTCAATGAAGTCAGCACAAAAGTTGTCCATTATAGCAAACAAGTGTTTGTCTAAGAACCCGAAAGCAAGGCCAAAGATGAGTGAGGTCTTGGAAATGGTTAACGAGCTCATTGGGACGTCATCAGAAGGACCCAGTCCTAGACCGCCTCCAAAGAGTCCGGTCCACGTGGTTCCTACTGTGGAGCCCATCGAGCCGGAGAATGTTTTTGTGGAGCCCACTAAAGGGAAAATAACATCATCTGAGGACAAGCAAAGTAAAACTAATAGAAGAAGGTTCATTGATATCAAATTTGGAGGGCTTACAAAAATTTGGCCTTCAAAGCTCTTGAAAACTTGAAGAGTGTGTTAGAATATAATGTTGGTAAATGTCATTATTACCCCTGGTGTTGTATGAGTAGGAGTGTAGTCACGGTTAGAGGGAAAGGGTAAATTTGTAATTTTATGAATATAGGTGTGAGTAAGAATGGTAAGAAATTTCTTAATTGGTATAAAATGTTTTGTGTAATTTTTATGCAATGCCAATAAGCTTTGGAATGTTTGTCGAAGATTATAAATAAGGTTTTGATTATTTTTCAAAGAATATAAATGATTAAATGCATACATTCTATAGTAAATGTTTTCTTTGAATTGCTTTACTTGTAACGATTTATACAAGTTATTAAAAATATTAGGCCAACTCATCGATTTTAAAAAGAAAATAAAGCTAAATAGCCAAAACCCATTTAAAAGGAAAATAACCAAATTATAAAAAAATTTTGGTCATGTTACTAATTTGGTTATATTCCGATAGAAAGTCAAATTTACAGCAGGATAGCAGATAGACGGGCACATAGAATATAGTATAAGAGTTAGCTATTCATATTATTTAGTTTGTAATGATGTTTTTGTAAATAATGAAACTGTGATGACCTCTATGTTTGTAGAGGCAACCAAGACACATATAATGATATAAAATAATAAAGACTATAGAAGATAAACAATATAAATTCTCCAACAAAAATATTGCTTTCAGTGAACGCGTTATTTAAAATTTTGCACACGGTGTGGGTTTCTTTCTATTTCAAAAAAATATATATAAAAACCACCATATTAAGAAAATGACTTAAATGTGTCCTACAAATGTATATAAAACGACGGACGGTTAATCATGCATCATGTGTGGTGACGTGGATAGCCAAAAGACAAAGGGGTACATGCACCGATCGGGTTTGTCCCGATTGCTATGTGTTCTGTGTCTTATGTCCAAGGCTTGATACCAAACCACATCGAGCCGGGGGTCTCACTGGAAGCAGCCTCTCTATTCTTAAGGGTAGAGGTAAGGCTGTCTACATCTTACCCTTCTCATACCTAACCTTAGCTTTGCTATAGATGGGATTAACTAAGTGTGATGATGATGATGATGATGAAATATATATAAAAAACTCATCCATTCTACAAATGGGCATTATGGGCTGTTTTCACATGTTATAATGACGAACCAAGAAATTTGACATGAAACTCAAATATCGTGTTAGAGATGGCTTGACAAGAATACAATTTGTTTAACCCAAAATTTCACTTTGTTTTATTTCAGTATACTAAGTTATAAATTTATTACAAAATTTTCAAATTTATTAAAAGTAAAAAAATTTAAACTATAATCATTATACTCGTTTCTATTTTATATATTAAATTTTGCAATACCATATCTAAGAAACAAAATGGGTCTCTTAAATATACCAACATCTGAACCTGTTAAATTGACCTAAATTTAACCCGGCCACCCAGACACCCAATTATACATGTTTGTGAACTCTATCCCACTTAGTTTAGACATGCCCGTGAACTCTACCTACGAATTTTCTTGATTTATGTAAATTATGTAAATAGTCAAAACCAAAGACACTAAAAATAACATTTTGATTAGACTCTGCGTTGTAGGCATTAATTCAAGTCCACGTCAGCAAAAATGGGTGCCAAACACCACCACTAAGGCGTCAATGTGGGGGCGTCAAAGGGACTCTCAGCCAAGCCTTTGGCGGACGTGAGAGAGAAGAGAGAGGGGGGATGGGGTGGAGGATTTCAGCCAATCATAAACAATTTTGTTAATTTTTTTTAAAGGAGAATCTATATAGATGAAGCCATTGCATTCACGGAAACAATTTTGTTAATTTAATTTATAGTTAAACTACAACGTGGTTATTAAAAGATGAGTTAATTGAAGCTTCAATACTTACGTGGGAGTGATGTAAATTGTAAAGTATTTTTTAGTTAATACACGATGCATGGATTTTTAGTTATGAGTTTAATAACTTCCGTGTATGAATGGATGAAGTATATGCACGTGACATTGCTACAATAATGTTGCACCACCTATCTCCATTATTATTATTATTATTTTATGTACAAAATAAGAAAAAAAAAATGCACCTTTAAGTCTACGCGTTATTTTAGTTTTTGGACACGGCAAGGGTTCCTATCCATTTATTTATTATGTGTATAAACCACTATGTTAAGTAATGTCTTAAATGGGTCCTATAAATAAATTCCCAAACTCTTTGCTAAATTTCATACCTACTACCCATCAAAAAATAAATTCATAAACTCTTTGCTCAATTTCACATAACCTACGACAACCACAATATACCCACAAAAGGATGCCTAGACAAGGACACCACCACCCCCCACCACCCCCACCACATCACCACCACCATCATCCACCACCACCACCGCCGCCTCATGTTCATCACCACCATCCACCGCCACCTCCTCCCCACAAACATCATCCACACCATCACCACCACTCTTGTACTATAATGTAGTTTCATGTTAATAGGTATATTGTAAACCTTGTCATCTCGTTTTCGTGTGTAATGTGTTGTGATTATTAAATATATGTAACGAATAAATTTTTCTTAGAGTTATGCATGTACTATTTCATTTTATGTATCCCTTGAGTTTGAGGTTTTATTTTATTTAGTATAAAGGGACGAGTTCTCACGTAATATTGTTTCACATCTTGATGTATGAATGCAATTATGTATGAATTAATGGATGTCATGTTGTTTGACTTTGATATAATTATTTAGTGTATGTATTTCGTTTGGTTGTTCACACTTACAAAACGTGTAACGAAAGATTGGGAATGATATCTCCAATTAAAATCAAACATTACAAAAATGATAACTTATGACATATGGATGATAAGTTAAGACTACTTACTAAAATAAACGGGTGGGAGGTTGGGTCTGATTGGCAAAGCCATTGAAATTAAAGTATTACTCCCCTTGAGATCAAGTGTTCTAGCCTCGTCAAAGACGGATTAATGTAACGAATTTGCTATTAAAAAAAAACCTTACTAAAATAAACATGTCTAGTAACATTATATATTATTAAATTATATTCATAATAATAATTATCATGTAAATATAAATTTTTGATACACACAAGTAAATATAGGCTAGCAAACGTTCTTAGGGGGCGGAGCGCAACCCGTAAAGGCCACGGGTACCCCACTATCACCAACGCAACATTGCCACCAGTGGCACAGGTAGTGCATTCTCGGTACCTTTCATGAGTTGTAGCCAACGGTACTTTCACTGGAATGTGGGATTTCAGGTTTTTTATTATTATTTAAGGTTGAGCTATAGTTTAGAGGGATTTTGGGGGTAAGAAGATGGGATATTTTGGGTTTTCTTTTATTATTTATTTTAGGGTTTAGAGGTGGTGGGTGGAAGAAGATGGAAGATGAAGTTTTTTTTTTTTTTTAATTCTTTCCGCCTCGATACAAAGCCTTCATTTAAAATTGAAAATTTTTAAATCGAGCAAATCGAAGTCAATTTCAAGTTGGTTGGGTCGAATTAATAAATGGACAGGGTCACAACGCTTCAGTTCCTTTCATTTTTATTATGGGGAAAGAAAAAGCAACGAGGTTCTGTTCTTAATTTGAATAATTAACCGATCTAATTAGACGTTAAAAAAAATTAATGCTCAATACGGAAGGCTTTCTCCCATAAATGTATTCTTAGTGTACACAAGTGTACGTGTAATGGGCGTTTTTGTTTCTCGTTATGAGGCGTTTTGGCCTCCATAGCGCCAGGCACCCCCCCTGGCGCTTTGGGTTTGAGCTTCATGGAGATAACGAGAGTGAGATGCATTGTAAATTGGAATGTGACCGTTGGAGCAATTGGGAATATGCCGTTGGATCTCTTCAAACAATCATATAAAAAAAACTCTTATATATATATATATATATATATATATATATATATATATATATACTAGTGGGCTGCCCGCGCGTTGCGGCGGAAACCACAACACCCCCAATTAGTGATTTTAAGGGTGTGTACAAGTTGTTGTTCGGTTCACTTCCATATCGAGCCATAACCAAAACTTTCGATTAAAATATTTCAAAAACTGATTGATTTCAGTTCTTTATTTGTTCCAGTTTGGTTAATCGATTTTGAACATCGGTCCAACTGGTTTTCGATAGATAACAGAAAAATTTTCTTGAGCTAGAAATGTGGACTTGAGTCGAAGTACTCAAGAAGAAGAACCCAATATTATTAATTAATTTATTCGTCTGTTATTGTCCACTCCTTTTATATGAAAATTTCTTAATATTTTTGTTCGAAATTCATTATAAACATAAGCTTTCTTCTCCGATCATAGAATCCGATGACCGTATAGTTTAGATTAGATTAGCCATAAGTAGTAATTTCAGAATTCAAATCGTTATCTCATAATTAAAAACGCGGATTTCTCGATTTCTATGTAGGATTATTAGATTTATAAAACTTTAACTTTTATAAAGATTATAACAAAACATGTACCATTAACATGTGTGTTTAAAATAATTGTAGAATTGAGTGTTATGTGGTCTCATAAACATCACATGACTCTTGATTACCTTTTGATTAAATATGGTGCATAAAAGACAATTTTACCCTAAAAAAATAGTTATTATATGCATTGTGTGTTGTATCATAAGAAATTAAACTTGCACCTCTTAAAATTTAAGAAGTCCCTAGGAAATGCTTTATAATATAGTATAGATATAGATATATATATATATCACAAATTATTTAACTTATACACAAACAAATCACAATTTAACTTCTACACAAACAAAAACCTAACTTCTACACAAATAAATCACCACAATGTCGTATCCTCCCTCCGAAGACTCGTTTACCGATCTTTATCAAAGGTTTTTCAAGACGACGGGGCGGAAGAGGAAAACTGTTACGACTGCGGATACGCTAGTGGTGAAAAAAGACAATATTTTAAGAGACTTCATGAGTCCGCAAGAAAGGACATCGAGAGGTGTTTTGGGGTTCTTCAACAATGATGGCATTTTGTTAGAAATCGTTGTCGTATATGGGAAAAAGAAAGAATTAGAATGGTGATGTATGCTTGTATCATAATGCATAATGTAACATTTCGCATTTAAACTTGTACGTTACATCACCATAATTAATAAAACGTCAAGTTTCGATATTCTTGTGTGTAATAATTATTTTGTCGCATTTTAGAAACCCTAATACTATATATATATTATATATATATGATTATGTGTTGATTATTATAAAAAAAAAGGTGCTTGGGCCGGGAATCGAACCCGCGCCCAAGACCGGCCCAAACCACACCAACGCACTAACCAGCTGGGCTGGCCTTCACATCTGAATGAATCCAGGCGCGTTTTATATATATACTTGATTTAAACCTTCACAGTTGACTAGAAAAGTCAACTGTGGACGCGAGTTGCCTAAATCAATCAAATTAACTCGTGATTTGTATAATTTTGGTATCTTTACACGATTACCGGCCTTGTCTGACTAAGCAATACGATTATTGTCAATCAATTGTCCATCAATTAACCACATTACGCGTTTGACATTGATTAGTGGTCAAACCTTACCATTTCTTCGATCCTGTGATCCACACTATAAATTGATCCTCTGCGAGTCTTCACAACTCGCCAATAATCCTTTCTCAACCTCCAATTCTCCACAATAAACACTCTGTTCTTGATCACGATCACATTTTTTGACTTTTTGATTGACCATTCAATCGTGTTCGAAACAACATTGTAAGTTCAATTATTTTTGTGGGTTTTGTTCATCGGCGTTCACTCATCAATACCCCCATGATTAATTGGGCTATTGATGAGTGAATCAATCTATTGCAGAAACTAGGGTTCGTGATATTGATTTGGGGATAAACTCGTTTCAGCATAATGTATTTAGTTTAAATAAAACATAATTAATCACAACCACTGGCCTAGGCCAAGTGGTTGTGACTGATGCTTATAACCCCAGCCACCCGAGTTCGAGTCCCGGCTGTGGCGCTCCTTTTCCTTCCTTTTTCATTTTTTTTTTGCAACAAACCAATTAAATATATATTATATACATTTAATCTTGTAAATTCATTTTTAATTATTAAAACCTTTTTATAAATTCTAAAAAAAATATTTTTAACAAATCTGATGTAAAAGTTTCACCTACAATTTTTAGTTTTCTGAAATTTATTTATTTAATATTTATAATAATTAAATCAATTTTATGCTATTATATTTATAAAAATCCATTAAAATATCAAAACAATTTTATAAATTTCCACAAAATTATCCTGAGTTTGTACAATGATAAACTTTACTGAAATGATTTTTAATTCTGAAAAATCATTTATTTTATATTTTTAATCAATTTTTGTTAGTTTTAATCATAATTAAATCATTATAAATTCAATTTTTATTATTTTTGCACCAAAATGTTATACAATTTATTTCTGAATATTTAGAACAGAAATATAATTTTTAAAATAATAATGCTTTAATTTTAGTATTTTTAAATATTAAAGTCAAATTATGGCAATTTGTAATAAATAGATTTAATAATCTATTTTAAAGAAAATAATTTTATAAAAATTATTTTTATACTTCAAACACATTATTTTGAACATCCTAAATTCAAACTTTATAAAAAGACTTTCATTTATTTAATTACCAAATTTCCCTTTATTTATTTAAACATTTTATTATAAATTCAACAATTGGATATCCCCAAATCGAAACCCTAGAATATACTAGATAGACTTAGACTTATTTGTTGCCTTATACATAGGGTGATACTTGGCAATCTATTGGGCTACACTTATACTATTCCTCAATACCTAATACTATACCAATGTGAGTTTACGTAACCATGTTTATGCGATGCTTTATACTTGCAACATTTTCTTTAAGCAATTCAACATGTATGTTTAGTTGTAAACTTTATTGCCTCATGAATTAGCCTATAACAGTTTCAACGAGTTTCAACGAGTTTCAACATTACATAATCATTAGCTATGGCTAAGCCGGCGATATTCAATAATAGATCTATTGGATTGACAACCCCACCCGGATACGCGTACCTCCTACATAGGTAGCGTGGGTGATTGTTATCGTTCCAACATATTACTAAGGTGAACCGTAGATGACGGGATGGACCTAAACTAGTCGGAGGTTTGATTATGTCGATTCAACATATTATGCTATTCATGTAGACTTAAATTTACGATTGACATATGAATTGCTAGACTTTTATACTTAAACTATTTGCTTAACATGGATTATGTATTCTCACCAACTTCTAGTTGACCCCCCCATTTTTACAACTCAGCAGGAAATAATGATGCATGAAGACTAGAGTGTTTTATGAAGACAATAAGGAGTCTATGCTTGCTTAATTCTTTTGTGATGTATTAGATTTCCACATTTAAAACTCTTATGTATTTCTATTTTTGGATATTTGCAATTTAAATTTATTTCAATTAAAATTTGGATTACCATGTGCTACTGTATACTCATTCTTACGTGACACCTCGATGTTTCCGCCATCGGTTGGGGTGTTACACATTGGTATCAGAGCCTTGGTTATAGGGAATTAGGTTTTTAGAAAATAATCTAGACTATAACCTTAGGGACTTAAACAGTACTTGCTTCTCTTACTTGTAACCCTAATTGCTTCCCTAATCCTATCCTTATCCTATACCTTATATAACCCTAAGCCTACATGTGACTACTCTTATTCGTCTGCTGCAATCCTGATCCACCATTAGATTAATAGGACAAAATCTTCAGGTTTAACCTGAACCCCCTTGAGATCTCGTCGAAGTTCTAGATTTTAATAACGAACACGTGCAATCTGGAAGGGTGAACGCCTGTATTCTGAGTCTTCTGTCTAGGCTGGCATTGCGCATATATCCCAATCAGACGAGGGACCCGGATGCCTACCTGGGAATTCTCGGGATGAGTGTTCACTTATAGGCTAAAGCATGTCTTCATATGTTATTAGAATTTAGAATCTTTGATAAGTCAACGTTTTCGTTTATTCGTTTTAATTAATGACTAAATGATTACATTCCTTATATAATCTCATTCATTTCATTGTGTCTATTGCAGATCATGCCTCCACGTCGCAGCACTCGCAGCAGCAATGGTGAGAACCACGAAAAAGGTGGTGACAACCATAACCATAACCAAGGTCCTAACCTCAACAACAATGGTGTCGATGCCCAACTGGCTGCGATCATTTCTCAACAAATGGCGCAGCAAATCGCAACTCTGGTTCCCAATTTGCTAGCACAGGTCATCCAAATGAACGGCAACGGGAACGGTCACGGCAACGGGAACGGTAACGGCAACGGGAACGGGAACGGCAATGGTAATGGAAATGGACCCCCAGCCTGCACCCTTAAGCACTTCAATTCTTGTAACCCTCCAAAGTTTAGTGGTGAAGAAGGAGCTACAGGACTCCTCCAATGGTTTGAGGGTATTGAGAATACCTTCATCAAAAGTGAATGCCCCGACAACTTCAAGGTTCGTTACGCCATGAGTGTTCTCCATAAACGAGCACTCACTTGGTGGAATGAGGAGAAGCGCACTCGTGGGGCCGAAGTTGCTCTTGCTATGACATGGGACCAAGTCAAGGAAGTCATGAAAGAAGAGTTTTGTCCTCGCAACGAGGTTAAGAAGCTTGAGGATGAGTTCCACATCCTAGCTCAAGATAGTGGGGAAAGCCTTGCCTACAACACCCGCTTTCACGAGCTTAGCTTATTGCTGCCTCACAAAGTCACTCCCCTGCCGGTAGCCATCGAGAAGTACATTGGTGGTCTGCCCATGCAAATCCAGGACACCGTTTGGGGAAGAAATCCTACAACTTTGGAAGAGGCCAAACGTCTAGCGGCCACTCTTACTGATAATCACGTGAAGAACGGTACTCTCTTCCGCAAGGGCACTAAGAAGACGGTTGCCAAAGACACTCCACAGCCCACAATTGAAGTCAAGCCTAAGACCTCAAGCAACAAAAAGCGCAAAGCTAGAAACTACATGGTTGCTGCTACTCCACCTGCTGCCCAAAACCCAGCCAAGAAGCCATATGGTGGGACTCACCCTCTTTGCAACACTTGTCAATACCATCATCTTCCTAGTAGACCGTGCCGCCAGTGTAATAACTGTAAGCGGTATGGACACTACACCAACGCCTGTCAAGCCCCTGCTGCCCAAAACAACCAAAACAACCAAAACAACCCAGCCAGAAACAACCCAGCTCCCAACCAACAAAACAACAGGCCTGCTCGTGGTCAATGCTGTGACACCCGGCAAATTCTGGTTAACAACGTTGTCTAGATGAAAGTCTACCTTAGCGAGTCACGCGTATATTGTACTTAACTGGGTTAGTTAAGTCGTGTTATGGTTCGGGAACTGTTAGTTCAGTATAGAGGATCATCGGATGTGAGTCTAGAGGTTCATTAGATGTCAGTCCTTAACCAAGTGTACAAGTGGTGACGATTCGTAGAATCGTTAGAGCATAGGGAACATACAAGTCTCGAGTCCCGGGAATTGGTGAACGAGTGTGAATATGTTTGTTTGCAAGTGTTATGTGTTTACAATCATTATGTGACTTGTCGGTATGTGAAAATGTGTTAACATATGTTAAAACGGGGTTTAACGCGCAAAATACACGGAACCAACCCCTATAGGCGATTAGGGTTGGCTAATCGCCTATAAGGGAGGCGATTGGGCCTCATTGGAGGCGAGTAGCATCGCATGCTACAGGGGGCGATTAGCCCCTAAATGCATGAATGTCATGCGATTAGCAATGCTAATCGCGTATAGCTGCTGCACAATCGCGTGTTACGTGCTGGACGACTAAAAACGACTATAAATACAATGCTTGACCTCCTAAACTTCATAATATCAACCCTAGTCGTCCCATAACCCGCCCCAACACACACACAACCTCTGGAACGTGATTTTGGATCAAAACACAAGGTTTCAAGCTTATTTCATCAATCTATCACAATCTAAGGTGTGATTTTCATCCATGCAATCTTTACTAACGTTTTTAATAAATCCCTAACGGTCCAGACCTGTTTTAAAACGAATAAGCTTTCTGAAAATCGTTAATAAGTATGGTTAATTGGATTTTAAATAGCATGCATGATGTATGTGGGTTTTCAATTAAAAGCTAGGGTTTTTGTGATTCAAGATGGATGATTAACATGTTATTAGGTTAGTTTCAGATTAATAATGATGGCATGATGATGAGATCTGAGTTATTGTTAATTAGGGTTACGGTTTTGCATGCTAATGTGATGTTTCATGTTATGTGTATTGTCTTTAAGATACATGATTGCATTCAGGGCTGATAGATCGAGGTTAAACGAAGGATTTTGATGGAAATATGTTTGATATAGTTGTTTGGATGATATTTGATGTTTACACACGTTCTGGGATTGATTTGGAGTGTTAAACGCGCGAAAAACCGGAACAGCCATGTTGCAGGCGAGTAGCAACCCTAATTGCCTATACTATAGGCGATTAGGAGGCTAATCGCCTATAGTATAGGCGAGTAGGGGCTAATTGCTAGTGAATAGCATGTCTTATGAGCTAATTGCTAACAGATGCATGTCTTATGAGCTAATTGCTAGTAGATGCATGTCTTATGAGCTAATTGCTAACAGATGCATGTCTTATGAGCTAATTGCTAGTAGATGCATGTCTTATGACCTAATTGCTAGTAAATGTATGTCTTATGACCTAATTGCTAGTAAGTGCATGTCTTATGACCTAATTGCCTATAGTATAGGCAATTAGCATTCCTAAATGCCTGTTGACTTTCATAATCGCCTGTACTGCTGCTGTAAGTATATTTTGTCATATCGAGACCCGATTTGACACCTAGGAACATGCTAGGAACCTCGTAACATATCTAGTGACTTGGTAACATGTGTTCGGACTTATTTACGTGATACTTGAACTACGTGCTGTAACTTGTTGGACGTTAACGTATGTTAAGTGTGATTGCATGATTGTATGTTTGAGAGTGTAAGCATAACACGGGGAGTCTCGGGTCACCAATGGGATGTCGAGTCTTGTACTTTGGGTTAATTTAACAGTCACGGTGTTTTCAAACGAACTTGGTTATGGTCTGGACATCTAGGGGCTAACTAACCTGCGGGTTATTAGTCTAAGTACTTGTAACTGTCATATGTTAGGTCGCCGCTTTACGGGACTAGCATAGCTTGCTGAGTTTATTCGTATTACGAAGTAACGCAACCTAAGGTGAGTTTACGGCCCCTCTTTTAACTGGTTTCACTTTTCGGGGGAGAAAACATGTGTTAAAACTTATGTTTGGTAACTACTGTCATACTATGGGTTTCTATGGTTTACTATACGATCTTTGGAAGTCCCGGGGGGAACCATGAATGTGCGGGTTAGCACAACGGGGAAATGTGAATAGCGCTATTGGGAGTGACCAACCCCGCTCGTCGGCTTGGAGGGCCGGGCGAGTGCATATTGTCTCAAACAGGAACAACAGGTTTACTATTCGGGCACGACATCTGGTTTGCGAGTTAGTAATGGTTTTCCAATCGTAGTAGTAACAAAACATACGCCTAGCTAGCGTACTTGGGTTTTCGATTTGTTATAGTATGGACAGGTTGAACTTGGTAATGTGATTACAAAACCTGTAAACTCACCAGCATTTTTGTGCTGACGTAAACTTTTACATGTTTTCTCAGGTCGCTAAGGTAGCACAATGGAACTAGGGCGCACGCGTCTGCACGGCGTCTAGTTAGGATTGCATGGTTTTCAAACATTGAACATTTTGGTTTACGTTTGGATTATGTTTAATAATAAGCTTCCGCTGTAACTGGAAATTTAAACTATGTTTTTGAAATTGCATATGTTAATTTAGACTTGTTTATTGTGATCGTTGGTTTGGATCCTGGTTTGTCATGCGCCTCGCGGTAAAACTCCGCAAGTGGATTTTGAGGGTGTGACAGATTGGTATCAGAGCCAATGGTTATAGTGAACTAGGACTGCATGTAGAGTCTAGACTATAGCCGAGTCGCACACACTAGACGATCACTTAGTACTAAACATTATGGTGGTTTACGTATGGGCTTGTCGGGGTGTCTCTGAATCATCTGAGCTTCCTATGTTACATCATCCGTTCTATCTTATGTCGGGTTACTTGCTTTCTAGGCAGTGTGGTATATTGGGGTAAATCGTGTACCTTTGAGATTTGTCCAAGGCTCGGACATCTCCCTTTCATACTCCAATAGAAACACTTGCCATAAACTACCGTAGTATTACGGTGTATAGCTAAGAGTCTATGTTCGGTGATTTGAACTTTGAACTAGGAGAACACTTGGAGGACCATGTAGAGCGGTTTATCATTTTGGGTGCACACAAAATCATAAACCGAAATGCATGAAAGCCCTAGTGAGCTCTGGGTTTGAATGGATAGTCCCGAGTTGGATCTAGCTTTGATCTTGTAAATGCTAGTGGTTACCATTAGCTGCGAAACTAAATTTTCTCGTTTCTTCTGTCAGATCATGTCTGGAGTACGAGGAGGACGTGGAGGTGGTCGCAATGGTGGACGTGGTGGTGGTCGCGGTGGTGCTGGTGGTCGTGGAGGTGTTAACCTATCACAGGAAGATCTGAACAACTTGCTACAAGCTGCCTTCCAGTTAGGGCACAATGGTGGTGGTAAGTTGATTTATCCACTTTCTTTGCCTCATTGGTGAACCTTGTTTACATCCTTCGTGGTTTCTCATACGTTTTATTTTAGGTGGTCCTGTTAACCCACCCCCACCCATGTGTACCTACAAGATGTTTCGGGACTGTAAGCCCCAGGAATTTTCTGGCACTGAGGGTGCGGTGAGTTTGCTCAGGTGGCTGGAAAAGGTGGAGTCAGTGTTTCTGATGTGTAACTGTCTCCCAGAAGATCGAGTCAAGTATGCTGTTGCTTTATTCCAGGATGTTGCTTTGACCTGGTGGAATAACATCACCCAGAATATGGGAATTGGGGAGGCATATGCTATGCCTTGGGAAAATTTTGTGCAACTGTTGAAGCGAGAGTACTGTCCAAGGGAAGAGGTGCAGAAGCTAGAGCACGAGGTGTGGAACCTCAAGATGACTGGGTCTGAGATCAAAAAGTATACGGTGAGGCGTAATGAGTTGGCAGTGCTGTGTCCCGATCTGCATGTGCCAGAATACAGGAGGATTGAACATTATATCTCGGGGCTAGTACCAGAGATCGCAGGGTTGGTGGCTGCGGGAAATCATCCTACATACTCAGAGGTGGTCCGGTCAGCTCACAGGATGACAAACTTGAAGGTGAATGAGGGTATCTTGCCTGCTAAGGGTTCGACTGTCAAGGCCCCGGAGAATAACAAGCGTAAGTGGGAAAATGAGGGGAAAGGATCTGTGCCAGCACAACAGGGTAAGAGATTTGATAGCGGGGGTTCTTCTTCTTCTGGTAACAAACAGGGTGGTTATGCGGGGAAACTGCCTAAATGCAACAAGTGTGGGCGTCATCATCAGGGGGACTGCGATCGTAATCGTTGCCATCGCTGTCAGCGATTTGGGCATTTTGCTAAAGATTGTCGGGCGACACTTCCATCGCGCCTACAATCTCAATGCTAACCAGGCTCGTGACAACAACGAAGTGGTGAACGGTACGTTCCTCATTAATAACCACTATGCATCCATATTATTTGATTCGGGAGCTGATAAGTCATTTGTGTCACTGAAGTTTGAACCTTTACTTAACTCACCCCATACTAATCTAGAGGAACCCTTAGTGGTAGAGGTAGCTAACGGGAAGTCTATTTCGATCGACTCTATTATTCGTAACTGCTTGTTGAACCTCGACGATCATACCTTCTCTATCGATCTCATCCCCATGCATATTGGAAGTTTTGATGTTATAGTAGGCATGGACTGGTTGTCAACTCATCGTGCTGAAATTCTGTGCTTCGAGAAAGTCATACGCATTCCTCTCGAATCTGGTGAGATTTTGAAGATCTATGGTGAGAAACCCTGTGGCGAACTTAAGCTCATGTCTTGTACTACTGCCCAAAAGTACTTACGAAAGGGGTATACAGCCTTCTTAGCTAACGTGATAGAGAAGAAGGACAAAGGCAAAAGTATCCAAGACATTCCTATTATTCGAGACTATCCTGAAGTCTTCCCAGAGGATTTACCTGGTTTGCCTCCTTCTCGACAAGTGGAATTTAGAATTGACCTTGTCCCTGGTGCTAATCCTGTCGCCAAAGCTCCTTATCGTCTTGCACCCTCTGAGATGCAAGAACTCGCCAGTCAATTACAGGAACTTTCTGATAAAGGGTTCATTCGCCCTAGTTCTTCTCCATGGGGAGCCCCTGTCTTGTTCGTTAAAAAGAAGGATGGGTCTCTTAGAATGTGTATTGACTATCGTGAACTCAACAAACTCACCATCAAGAATCGTTATCCACTGCCTAGGATTGACGATCTCTTCGATCAACTTCAAGGAGCAACCCATTTCTCGAAGATTGATCTCCGTTCTGGTTATCATCAGCTTAGAGTCCACGATGAAGATATCCCCAAGACAGCTTTTCGCACACGCTATGGTCACTATGAATTCATGGTTATGCCTTTTGGATTGACCAACGCTCCCGCAGTATTTATGGATTTGATGAATCGGGTTTGTAGACCCTACCTCGACAAATTCGTGATCGTTTTCATCGATGATATTTTGATTTACTCTAAATCAAAATCCGATCACGAGCAACATCTTCACTCCATCTTGGGTCTCCTAAAGAAAGAACAACTGTATGCCAAGTTCTCAAAATGTGAATTTTGGCTTAAGGAAGTTCAATTTTTGGGACATGTCATTGATATGAACGGGATTCATGTTGATCCCGCAAAGATCGAAGCTGTGAAAAATTGGAGTGTTCCTCAAACTCCAACCGAAGTCCGTTCTTTCCTTGGTTTGGCTGGTTATTATCGTCGATTCATCGCCAATTTCTCCAAGATCGCTGTTCCTCTCACTACCCTAACTCACAAGGGTAAACCCTATGAGTGGGGACCAAAGCAAGAGGAAGCATTTGAAACTCTTAAGCTGAAACTCTGTGAAGCTCCTATCTTGTCTCTACCTGATGGTAATGATGATTTCGTGGTCTACTGTGATGCATCGAACCAAGGTCTTGGTTGTGTTCTCATGCAACGAGGAAAGGTTATTGCTTATGCGTCTCGACAACTCAAGACTCACGGAAAGAATTATACCACCCATGATCTTGAATTGGGCGATGTTGTCTTTGCTCTCAAGATTTGGAGACATTATCTTTATGGGACCAAATGTGTGGTGTTCACGGACCACAAAAGTCTCCAACACGTCTTCGACCAAAAGAATCTTAACATGAGGCAACGACGTTGGGTTGAATTACTTAACGACTACGATTGCGAAATTCGCTACCATCCTGGCAAGGCGAATGTCGTGGCTGACGCACTTAGTCGTAAAGAGCGTATCAAACTTCAATGTGCGAGAGTTCGTACTGATCTTCAAGATCGCATTCTCCAGGCTCAACACACCTCAGTTACCCAAGGTAACATGTACGATGAAATGTCTTGTGGTGCTGAAACTCAACTTGAAACCAAACCTAATGGCCTTCTCTATTTTCTTAATCGACTGTGGATTCCCGACCGTGATGATCTTCGTACTTTCCTCATGAACGAGGCTCATAAGTCTCGTTATTCTATTCATCCTGGAGCTGACAAGATGTACCAAGATCTCCGTTATTCTTATTGGTGGCCTGGTATGAAGAAAGACATTGCTCTTTTCGTTGCAAAATGCCTCACTTGTTCCAAGGTCAAGGCTGAACATCAACGACCATCTGGTATGCTTGAACAACCAGAGATTCCTGTATGGAAATGGGAGAGCACAGCTATGGATTTCATCGCCAAACTCCCTCGTACACCCAAAGGTTTTGACAGTATTTGGGTTATTGTCGATCGTTTGACCAAGTCAGCCCACTTCTTACCTATTCGTGAGAAGTATTCTGTAGAAAGGTTGGCAAAGATGTATGTAAGCGAAATCGTATGTCGTCATGGTATACCTTTGGACATTATCTCTGATCGCGATGGTCGTTTCACCTCTCACTTTTGGGATTCTCTACAAGATGCTTTGGGTACCAAGTTGAACCTGAGTACTGCTTATCACCCTCAAACAGATGGTCAGACTGAACGGACCATCCAGACACTTGAGGATATGCTCAGGGCATGTATCATCGATTTTGGTGGCGCATGGGATTCTCATCTTCCTTTGGTTGAGTTTTCATACAACAACAGTTATCACGCCAGCATTAACATGGCTCCTTTCGAGGCACTCTATGGTCGTAAATGTCGTTCACCTGTCTGTTGGACTGAGGTTGGTGAAGCTCGTATCACTGGACCCGAACTAATCCAGGAAACCACAGACAAAATTCAACTCATTCAGGATAATCTTCTCAAGGCTAGAAGTCGTCAGAAGAGTTATGCTGATAAACGTCGTAAACCCTTGGAATTTCAAGTTGGGGACCTTGTACTACTTAAGGTATCCCCTTGGAAAGGAGTAATTCGTTTCGGTAGAAAGGGAAAACTAGCTCCTCGATACGTAGGCCCCTTCAAAATTCTTGACAGAGTTGGAAAAGTGGCTTACAAACTTGATCTTCCACCTGAGCTAAGCAATGTTCACCCGACTTTCCATGTTTCGAATCTCAAGAAATGCTTAGCGGATGAGAACCTTCATGTTCCTCTTGAGGATGTGCAAATTGATGAAAGCATGCACATTATCGAGAAACCCGTCGAGATTGTTGATACTGGAGTCAAGAAACTCAAGCGCAGTCGCATTCCAATCGTTAAGGTTCGTTGGGAATCTAAACGAGGCCCAGAGTTCACTTGGGAACGTAAAGACCAGATGAAGTCGAAGTATCCACATCTTTTTCCACCAGACTCTCCAACTCCAACTTCGGGACGAAGTTCCTAAAAGTAGGGGAGACTGTAACATTTCGCATTTAAACTTGTACGTTACATCACCATAATTAATAAAACGTCAAGTTTCGATATTCTTGTGTGTAATAATTATTTTGTCGCATTTTAGAAACCCTAATACTATATATATATTATATATATATGATTATGTGTTGATTATTATCAAAAACAAAAAAAAAGGTGCTTGGGTCGGGAATCGAACCCGCGCCCAAGACCGGCCCAAACCACACCAACGCACTAACCAGCTGGGCTGGCCTTCACATCTGAATGAATCTAGGCGCGTTTTATATATATACTTGATTTAAACCTTCACAGTTGACTAGAAAAGTCAACTGTGGACGCGAGTTGCCTAAATCAATCAAATTAACTCGTGATTTGTATAATTTTGGTATCTTTACACGATTACCGGCCTTGTCTGACTAAGCAATACGATTATTGTCAATCAATTGTCCATCAATTAACCACATTACGCGTTTGACATTGATTAGTGGTCAAACCTTACCATTTCTTCGATCCTGTGATCCACACTATAAATTGATCCTCTGCGAGTCTTCACAACTCGCCAATAATCCTTTCTCAACCTCCAATTCTCCACAATAAACACTCTGTTCTTGATCACGATCACATTTTTTGACTTTTTGATTGACCATTCAATCGTGTTCGAAACAACATTGTAAGTTCAATTATTTCTGTGGGTTTTGTTCATCGGCGTTCACTCATCAATAGCCCCATGATTAATTGGGATATTGATGAGTGAATCAATCTATTGCAGAAACTAGGGTTCGTGATATTGATTTGGGGATAAACTCGTTTCAGCATAATGTATTTAGTTTAAATAAAACATAATTAATCACAACCACTGGCCTAGGCCAAGTGGTTGTGACTGATGCTTATAACCCCAGCCACCCGGGTTCGAGTCCCGGCTGTGGCGCTCCTTTTCCTTCCTTTTTCATTTTTTTTTTTGCAACAAACCAATTAAATATATATTATATACATTTAATCTTGTAAATTCATTTTTAATTATTAAAACCTTTTTATAAAATCTAAAAAAATTATTTTTAACAAATCTGATGTAAAAGTTTCACCTACAATTTTTAGTTTTCTGAAATTTATTTATTTAATATTTATAATAATTAAATCAATTTTATGCTATTATATTTATAAAAATCCATTAAAATATCAAAACAATTTTATAAATTTCCACAAAAATTATCCTGAGTTTGTACAATGATAAACTTTACTGAAATGATTTTTAATTCTGAAAAATCATTTATTTTATATTTTTAATCAATTTTTGTTAGTTTTAATCATAATTAAATCATAATAAATTCAATTTTTATTATTTTTGCACCAAAATTTTATACAATTTATTTCTGAATATTTAGAACAGAAATATAATTTTTAAAATAATAATTCTTTAATTTTAGTATTTTTAAATATTAAAGTCAAATTATGGCAATTTGTAATAAATAGATTTAATAATCTATTTTAAAGAAAATAATTTTATAAAAATTATTTTTATACTTCAAACACATTATTGTGAACATCCTAAATTCAAACTTTATAAAAAGACTTTCATTTATTTAATTACCAAATTTCCCTTTATTTATTTAAACATTTTATTATAAATTCAACAATTGGATATCCCCAAATCGAAACCCTAGAATATACTAGATAGACTTAGACTTATTTGTTGCCTTATACATAGGGTGATACTTGGCAATCTATTGGGCAACACTTATACTATTCCTCAATACCTAATACTATACCAAGGTGAGTTTACGTAACCATGTTTATGCGATGCTTTATACTTGCAACATTTTCTTTAAGCAATTCAACATGTATGTTTAGTTGTAAACTTTATTGCCTCATGAATTAGCCTACAACAGTTTCAACGAGTTTCAACGAGTTTCAACATTACATAATCATTAGCTATGGCCAAGCCGGCGATATTCAATAATAGATCTATTGGATTGACAACCCCACCCGGATACGCGTACCTCCTACATAGGTAGCGTGGGTGATTGTTATCGTTCCAACATATTACTAAGGTGAACCGTAGATGACGGGATGGACCTAAACTAGTCGGAGGTTTGATTATGTCGATTCAACATATTATGCTATTCATGTAGACTTAAATTTACGATTGACATATGAATTGCTAGACTTTTATACTTAAACTATTTGCTTAACATGGATTATGTATTCTCACCAACTTCTAGTTGACCCCCCCATTTTTACAACTCAACAGGAAATAATGATGCATGAAGACAAGAGTGTTTTATGAAGACAATAAGGAGTCTATGCTTGCTTAATTCTTTTGTGATGTATTAGATTTCCACATTTAAAACTCTTATGTATTTCTATTTTTGGATATTTGCAATTTAAATTTATTTCAATTAAAATTTGGATTACCATGTGCTACTGTATACTCATTCTTACGTGACACCTCGATGTTTCCGCCATCGGTTGGGGTGTTACACATAATATGATACTTGAAGACGAAGGAAAAGCAATATGCCAAAATATTTTCCAGAAGATGTCGTTGAAGGGACGCAAGCGACAATAGAACAGAGAATAGAAATCAGTACCATGTTGTGTTCAAAGGATATACATAACGCGTTGAAGGCAGATTTGGTCGATGAAGCATGAGTGATTCACCCGATCAAAACAACGACGAAGAAGAAGAAGAAGAAGAAGAAGAAGAAGAAAAAGAAGAAGACGACGACGACGGCGAGTAATATTTCTAATTTTTTTAGTATTTGTAATTTTTATTTTAGTATTTGGAACTTTTTTTAGGTTTTCTATTTTTTTAGTAGTTGTAATTTTTATTTAAATAAAAAACAATAATTAAGCAATGATTACTCAATTATTTATAAAGCTCATGAAGTCCTTTCTCACTACACACCTATTTTCTCATAAAGCCTCAAAAAACCATTTATAATACTTTATAATATTTTATTGCTCATAAATCCATATGAAACCATCGTTAGATGCTCTTAGTTTTTAATTTTTTAATGACCACAGTTTTAATTTTTAAACAACTATATCTTTGTTTTTGTATTTTTAAGCTTTCATTCCTTACAATAATCGACACGTATCGTTTAGTTATCGTCACTATATGTTTCTTTCAATTATTAAAGACAATCCACCACGTTAAGGAAAAGACTTTGTCCCGATCCTCACCCCACTCTCTAACCCATAAATTCCCAAAGTGTTGGCTCAATTTTAGTACCTACTACCATTCACATTACCATCCATCAAAATAAACCACAAAAGAAACAAAGATGCACGGTCATGGTCATGGACATCACCACCACCCGCCACCACATCACCACCATCCTCCTCCACATCATCACCACCACCCGCCTCCACATCACCACCACCCTCCTCCACATCATCATCACCCTCCTCCACCACCTGTTGTTGTTCATCATTATCACTCTCCGCCACCACCCTACCGCCATGAAGTCTATGAAGATCGCCTATGTTGTATTATTTTGTAGCTCTATTTCTATGTAACATCTTTATTCATGTGTAATCATCATTATATATGTAATAGTTTTTTTACTATTATTTGGAATTAATTTAGAGTCTTTGAAAATATGGAAATAATTATAAAAAGAGTAAACTGCCATTTTCGTCCTTGAGGTTTGGCACTTTTTGCCAGTTTCATCCAAAAGATTTTTTTTTCTCAACTGACTCCACTAGTTTTCAAATTCTTGCTGGTTTCGTCCAAGTGCCTAACTCCGTTAGTCAATCTCAGTTAATTGAGGGGCAATTTTGTCATTTTATTGTTGCCAAACACCTTTTATTCCTGCTATTAAACTTGTCACCAAACACCCCTCTAGCTAGTTCCTACACCCGCATCCAAACATCCCCTAATCTGTCCCTCCTTTATACCCAACACAAGAATAATAATCCCAAACCTCTCTCTCTCTCTCTTTCTCTCTCTCGCAGCACTCTCTCTCTACTCTCTCTCTCTCTACCCTCACTCGTCTCTCTCTCTTCTCCCTGTGGTAGGAGCCGGCCGACCACCTCCCATGGTGGCGGCGGCGTATTGTGACTGGAACGGGCAGAGATAGGCGATAAGTGATGTTGTTTGGGGCTGGTTGGTGGTGATTCGAGTGGGTTTAGTCCGGTTCAGGTGATGAGGTCCGAGCATGGATGAGCCGATAATGGTGGTTGTTGGAAGTGAATTTGGGGTTTTGATCGTCAACCGAAACCAAACGAAGCTTATCAGATATTTCAATGAGATCAGAGTCATGGGTAACACTTCGATTGTCTTCAACACCAAAAATCTTGAACAAAAATGTCAAATGAATAGGTGAGATTTGATTGAGGAATATTATTGTTATAATAATTATGATTATTATTATTATTATTATCATTAGTATTTATAAAAAGTAGTAATTGGGTGATAAAGATTGAACCTTTTGGTGATCTGGAGGAACTGCAGTGAGGGAAAACAACTGGAATTTAAAGACTTCAAAACCATCTTCGGTGTCGTAATCGACATCGAAGTTGGAATCTTGATGATGGACGATGAACTTTCTTGCCACCATAATTTGCAGTAAAGATGCTTGGAACAAATGTTTACACTTCTCAAAAGACTTTTTATTATTATTATTATTATTATTATTATTATTATTATTATTATTATTATAATACAGATAATATTTGAATTGACAACTTTACCCCTCAGTTAACTGAGATTGACTAACGGAGTTAGGCACTTGGACGAAACCAGCAAGAATTTGAAAACTAGTGGAGCCAGTTGAGAAAAAAAAATCTTTTGGATGAAACTGGCAAAAAGTGCCAAACCTCAAGGATGAAAATGGCAGTTTACTCTTATAAAAATCACATGAAATAATTTAAGAAAAAGATATTTAATTATGGCGATAAGTAAAAATATATTTGTGGATATGGATGCCGTGGTAGAGCGCGACACAAGTACACAACCATGTGAGGGCTTTAATTCTCAACACGACTTACGTTTCAAAAATAAATATTTAAAATTACGAAATTACCCTTAACGTTAAGTGTTATTTCTTCCAAAAAAAAGTGACTGAATTAATTCCACTTATGGCCTAATGGTTAGGGGTGTTAAAAAAAAATCCGAATCTGAATTCGAATCTGAAAAATTCGATAATCCGAATTTCGGATATCCGAAATTTTGGATAATCTGAATTTCGGACATCCGAAATTTCGGATCCAGATTCGGATCCCAATATTGACTATCCGAAATTCTGATTATCCGAATTTGAACACCCCTACTAATGGTAGAAGGTGTAGGTTTTCTGGTGTAGACCCAAGATCGATCCTACGTTTGTCACTTTTGGGGTACTATGACAATGAAAAATTTAAGTTAGGTCTTGTAAGGTTGTCAGTTCGAATCTCAAGTCACTTGTGTGTTACGTCAAATAGTTTGCTCTTGTAACAACACAACAATTATCAAGTGATAGCCGAGTGTATGGTTTTCTGGAGGAACATCAAAGAAACTGTGTAGCCAGCATGAGTTCGATTAAGACAACTTAGTTTAGGTAAAATAGAACAACCGAGGTCTATAGTTTAAAAAGTGCCATGACTAAAAAAAAAAAAAAAAAAATACCGTTAAAAAAAAGGAAAAAAAGAAAGTGACTAAAATGTCCACACCCTTCACCACCATAAATTCCCAACACCCTTTGCTTAAAATACCATACCTACCACTTCCACAAAATATCTCTCATCAAACAAAACAAACAAGGTTGAGATGACAGGCCACCACCACAACCACCAGCCGCCGCCACCTCCTCACCATCACCACCCTCCACCGCCACCTCATCATCACCACCCTCCACCACCTCCGGTTGTTCATCACCACCACCCTCCTCCACCACCTGCGGTTGTTCATCACTACCCTCCTCCACCACCACCACCCCACCGCTACGAAGACCGTCAGTGTTGTACTATTTTGTAGGTTTATTTCTATGTGTTCTAATTTATTAATATTAATATTAATGATGTAACCATGTATGAATAGCTAGCTTTGATTCATATCATTATGTATGAATGAATATGAACGGTTGTTTTAACTTTTAAGCTATGCAGATTCGTTGGGTCCTTTTATTATTCTAAAAAAATTCTATAGTGAATAGTTGAATTATTATTGTTGTTAATTGTTATTGTTATGAGTTAGTTCTATTTCCTTTTAAGTTCAACTTTTGTGTCGTCGGGCAAAGTCTACCTAAACTCCGTTGGTTTTCTTAACAATAATTAGACCCGGTGGCGAAGCTAGACCCGAAGGTTCTGGGGTTGGAAGTCACCGTCACTAGTTTCGGGGGTCGAAACCCTGTATTTTTAAAATTTTTTATACGAATACTATATAATCGGAACTTCTGCGCGAAAATTCGGGGGGTCGGCCGCCCCCTCCCGCCCCAACTAAGATGCGCCCCTGTTTAGACCGCACGCAGTGGTACGCCAAAATTCACGCCCCTCCCCACCTTTGATTGGCTAAACCAAATCCCAAGACAATAACGCCCAAAGGCAACGTTTGTGAATATAGTTTTAAACTAAAATTACATAAAACGTTGAAAAAAAAGTATAAAATTGTAACTAGCATTAGTACTTACATAAATCCCAAAATGCAAAAGTAATTCATGAATCTCTATATTTCTTTGTGTATGACGATTGTTGTTTTATTTGCCACGCTATTATTTTTATTTTTTATCTAATACTAACAGTTAAATTGTATCTCTAAACTTGTGAATAAATAATAATAAAGTTATTGAAATTAACATCATGATCATCACGTTCTAATATATGATGCAAAGTTGTTTTAATATGTGGATTTCGGAAATTTTTATGATTAGCTTTGGAATGATCTATGGTTACATTGTTTAATTTGGCATCGTAAAAAGCAAAAACTTTCGTATAATTCACGTGTTGTCTAATTTGAGTTTTGATAGCCTGATGATTTGAATTGTTATTGAAGAGGTATAAAGAAATTATACCGGACCTTGTTATTTCGGTCCTAGAGTTCATAACCCTCCGGGAACGAGGCACTCTAGATCCCTTTAATTATGTCATGAGGCTCTAAGGTTTGGTGGGTGGCAATACCCATCTAAACAAGTACAATTGGTATGACTTATCCTACTAAATGTACAATTTGTCTGATTAGTATAAATAATCCCATTTCAAATACAGGTAACACATACAAACTCCTATTAAAAGTACAATTTACCTTCATAATAAACCTACTTATCTATGAGTATCTTGACCAATGAGATCTCTTCCCTTGCTCACAAGAAAATTCAAGAAACCTATGGGCCCTAAAACATCTTAGCTGATAGACAACTTATGAATATAAAAACAACTAGTGAGGTGCCTACGCGTTACAGCGGAGATCACAACACTTCAATTGGTGATTTTAAGGGTGTTACAAGTTGTTGTTCGGTTCACTTCGGTTTTGAGCCATAACTATAATCAAAACATTCGATTAAAATATTTCAAAAACCGATTGGTTTCAATTATTCATTTGTTCCCATTTGGTTAATCAGTTATGAACATCGATCCAATTGGTTTTCAATAAATAACCAAAAATATTACTTGAGCGGGAAATGTGGACTTGAGTTGAAGTACTCAATAAGAAGAACCCATTAATATTAATTAATTATTATTTTTTTGTTATTTTCTACTCCTTTATATGAATATTTCTTAATATCTTTGTTCAAAATTCATTATAAACATAATCTTTTTTCTCCGATCATAGAATCCGGCGACAGTATAGTTTAGAATTCAAATCGTTACCTCGTGATTAAAAACATAACTTTCGTTATTGACCGATTTCTCAATTTCTATATAGTATAATCAAATTTATAAAAACTTTAACTTTTATAAAGTACCTAATTGTATGTAAAAAAGATTATAACAAAACATGTAGTATTATAAATTATTTTTTATATGTGTTCTACTAAATGTGTTTAAAATAATTGTAAAATTAATTGTCATGAGGTCTCATAAACATCTCATGACTCTTGATTACCTTTTGATTAAATATGGTGTTTAAAAGACAATTTTACTCTCAAAATGTAGTTATTATATGCATTGTGTGTTTTATCATAAGCAATTAAACTTTGTACCTCTTAAAATTTAAGAAGTCATTTTCAAATGCTTTATAATATAGTATAGAAGTATAGATATAGATAAAGAACACGAATATATAAGGTGGTTCACTTGATCTATGTGATCGATCTACATCCACGTTTGAACTAGAAGGATTTTTGTAACTATAGATTTATAACATTTTATAAATATATTGAGAGATGCGTATATATAGATTAGGGTAATTAGTCATTAGTGCTCTCTAGATTCCATAGTCCATACTAGCCCCTAGTTTATTGCAAACTGATTGCCAAAATCGGTCCATCATCATAAAAACCATCATTGATCTCTTGATATAAATATTAATAAAGAATAAAATAAAATAAAGATTTAGTATTTCCGGGGTGTGATAAAGCTTAGGAACCATTAGTTTCTGGGCTCGATTCTCACAAGACGGTTTCTCATATTTATTGGGTTTCCTCTTAAATAAGTGTATTGACATTATTGCCTAGTAAGAATGGATATGATCAGACAGTTCCGTTAATAGCACGATGATATCCAAGTAATTCGTCAGCAATCCAAATTTGCCGTAAAAAAAGTATTTTAAAAGTCAAACCACTCCATTACACGTACCCACCACCACTCTCTGCCCATAAGTTCCCAAAAAGCTAGAGCATAAATACATACCAACCACTTTCACAAAGTCACAAACTATCCACTGAAACAAATAGAGAAAGAAAGAAGAGGTAAAGATGCAAAGACCAGGCCACGGACACGCGCCACCACCTCCCCACCACGAACCACCACCTCCCCACCACGCACCACCACCTCCCCACCATCCACCACCACCACCTCCCCACCATCCACCACCGCCACCTCCACACCATGATGATCGCCAGGGCTGTTGTACTATTCTCTAGCTTCATTTCCTATATTCATGTGTACCCATAATCATATGTAACAAATAAACTCTGAGTGTTATTAATATTAATATTATTATATATGTCTTATCTTATCATTTGTGTGATTCGAGTAGCATAAAGCACTACACCCGGCCCATCTCTTTTTTGTTTGTTTGTTTGTTTCGTTTGACTTGATGAGTTTTTACCTGGAACTGATGAGTTAGTAGTTATTATTAATTTTAATTTAGCAGATCTTAATTTAACCTAGCTTGTTGAATCAATCAGTTGTGTACATCAATTGTTGGTGGTGAATCATCGTTTTCTTAATCTCTAGAACAGCTAACAATAAACACTTTTACTACACTAATTAGTTTTGTTTCTAGAGGGTGTTTGGGATTGAGTACGGGTGGTCTAGGAGATAAGACGCGGTTACGGTCTGACGGAATCCAACTTTTGGGCCTGCTCTAGTGGAGTGGCCTAGGGATGAGCTCGGGACGGTATCGGTACCGAACCGATACCGATCCCGACAATACCGATACCGAAAAGTCCAAAAAACCAATACCGATACCGATACCGAACACATACGGTACGGTATCGGTTCGGTATCGGTACGGTATCGGTTCGGTATCGGTACGGTACCGGTATGGTATGGTATCAGTATTTTGCCTTAAAATACCGATACCATACCGATCCCGTACCGATACCGATAATACCGAAACCGAAAATCCATAAATATGGGTACCGATACCGATCCCGAAACCCCTCGGCCGGTATCGGTTCGATACGGTATCGGGATCGGGACGGGACGGGATCGGTATTCGGCCTTATATGCTCATCCCTAGAGTGGCCCAGTCAAGTCCTTCAGTTTTGGTTCATATGTTCTGTCCACATAAATAAAGGAATTAAATTTTCCAAAGTGTATTACGTGAAATTTTGATTGCTTGTGAAATATTATCGATCGCTTGTTGAACCCTGTGAAGTGTGTGAAGGATTGGGTGAGGTAGATTGGGTTCGGTGTTGTGTTATAAATGGAATGTTGAAATAAGTCTCAAATTCCCTCTTATAATTCTGATTCCCTTCTCTTTTCTTTTTGCTAACACTTAATCGTTTGAACCACATCATTAGTATCATGCTTGGTAATTTTGATCCGCCACCCAAAATCGGGTTGATATGGGTGTCTATTTCTCATTGAATGGGTCAGAGTGGGTTGATTCAGACAATCCTTTCTAATGAAACAAGTCAAAATGGGTTGACATTATTTTCCAAATAGGCCAACATGGTTTGGTGTTTATAAATGGTGTATATCTTTTTACGCACATCAATGGATAAGGTGTTGTTTGTTTTTGAAGAGGTAAAATATCTATGCGGACCATATATGTAGACATGTGCAGAAGAACAGGTGGACCAAACGTCTGCAACCCGCAAGAAGAAGACTCTTTGTTTGTCAACGTTTGCAACATAACCCAAAACCATAATCCACAATAATCGAGACCCTCCACCGTGAGCCAACACCCCCTGTTGTCACCCGAAACCACAACCCAACACAACCATAACCATAAGCCACCATGACTTGTACAGGTACCCCATTTGGATTTCTTTTAACTTTTTTTGTGTGTAAAAGACAAATATAGTGGTCTGAGGATATGGTGGATACACCACACGATGGGCTTTATACCCCCCCTAATAATTCATATCAATCGGTTTTGTTTAGATTATTAATTTGATGACTATTAATGCCTAATTGAGGGGGGGGGGGGGGGGAGGGGGAGCGGAGGGGCGGCGGTGACGATAGAGAGGGAGGAGGCGGTGACAAGGGAAGGGAGGGGAGGAGAGAATGAGTTTGAGAAGAAGAAGAAGAATGATTATGAAGATGAAGAATAATAATGATGAAGAAGAAAAGAGGAGATAAAGAAAAAGGAGAAGAGGTTGGAAGACATTTATGTTTGAACCAAGAAGACGTTAGAAAGACTCGTTTTAGTGAAAGGTCTCTAAAAAAATAAACAGATTGCAAGAGCTCAACGCCTGCGCGGACAGAAGAGGCGAGGAAACACTTATGGTAAAAAACAAACACCACCTAAGTTAACATAAAAGATAAGAACTTCTAGTCAAATCCAATGTCACAACCTAGTACGAGGGTCACCTAGTGCCGCATGTGTGTAACCGTACGCGTCGAGCGTTGGGTAAACACGTATTGAAAATGTGTTATGCACGCAGGACATGTGTTTTCCGGCCTTGGTATACGTATCAAGCAGTTAAACACACGTAACTGTAACCGACGTCTATTACGCGTCGAGCGTTGGGTTAAGAACGTATTAGAGATGTGTAATGCATGTTACGCGAAGCAGGACATGTGTTTTCGGCCCCAGTACACGTAACATGCATTTAGACATGCGTAACCAATGTCGCGTGCATAAACGGCGTGTGAATGCTCATAACACCGGAATGCGCGTAACCGGCATTAAACACGAGTAAACAACGACATGCGCAAAAATGTCGATTTAACTCGCGTAACTGCCGCCTATTACTTGTGCAAAGCGAGTTTCATGTAGAGTAATGTGTTAAGTGCTTTTCGAGGGCAGGTTGCACGTGTGTTACATGGTGTAAATAACACATATTTTCCGGTGTAGGTACATGTAATTAGAGTATAAACAGGCAAAAGACGCTACACACAATTGACGTCTGAATGGGCGTAACAGGTGTTGGTTGCTTGTCGGGCCGAGTAACGTGGCGCCAAACACGCGTTTCACGACCCTGGTATGTGTAAATGGCTTGACACTCATAACCGGTATTTGAATATACGTAAATTGATGCATGATTGCATGTAATCAACGTCGAAAACCAGAAATTTAGAGCTTAAACCAAGTCATTTTGACCTGAGTTCATACGGACCCGAACCAAAATAACCAGGGGTACCCCCCCTCCCAATTCGAAAACCAAACTTCGCCCTTGAAAATAGCCATTTATTGAATCAACCCGTTCTTCTGCAACCCAAACCGACCCGTTTGCCCAGCCTAGTTTTGTAGTGTAATTATCTAGTTGGATGAAAGCTGTTGACTTAAAGTGGAAATTAGGCTTAACATAATAATTGGTTTTCTAACTCATTTCAACTTAAACCCATTATGACCCTTCTTAATGTTTCTATTCTACTGTAGCTCATCCTAACACAACAAAACCTCAATCCAACCCATTTATTTTGTCACCTCACCTAGAGATAAATAAGGAGTCGTGGTGCACTTGACAAAGCCTTGCGACTAAATTCGCACCACGTGTCTGTGTACAGCACAATCTACCAAAACTTAACATTGGACTTTCAGTTAACGTTCGACGTGTGGATTTTTTTTTTTAATTTTTTTAATTTTTATCCAAAAATAGTAAAAGATAAACCGCCATATAGGCGGCTATAAGTTCTGAAAAACACCTTTGCTCAATATCCATACTTCTAAACATATATTTAAAAAATTGCGGTAAATTAAAGAAACTTTTAGAGAGAATAGAGATCGATCGAGATGCATAGACCAAGGTACCCCTACCCCCCACCACCACCTGTTGTCCATCACCATCCACCACCACCTCTTGTTCATGATCACCATCATCCACCACCACCACCTCCTTTGGTTCATGATCACCTTTATCCACCACCTCCTTTTGTTCATGATAACCATTATCCACCACCACCTCCTCACGTTCACTACCATCAGCCACCGCCACCTCCTCCAATTGTTCATCATCATCCACCACTACCACCACCACCTCCTATTCATCACAACAATTCGCCACCGGTTCATTACCACCACCCTCCTCCCCCATCACCACCCCATCAACCACTATATCCACACCGTTACTTTTAAATGACCAGAGGTCCAGAACGAGCTAGTGCTTCCATGTACCTTTGTTTTTTTCTCTTTTTTTTTTATGGTCTATAGTGATGATGTAGTAGTGATCATGTGTAACCAATGGCTGCCCATGCTTAAATAAGAATTTGGTTATGATCAAATTAATTAAGATGTATATGTACAACGTAATTTAGTTTATTTACATAAAAGTATTAATTATCTGCGTAATTTAGTTTATTCAAAGCAGATTATGCGTTGTGGAGCGCTGCTTATAAATTATTGCGTTCTGGTAGTCTAAAAAATTTATTATCTGCGTTTTCAAAACGCAATCTCAAACACTAATACTGATTATCTGCGTTTTCAAAATGCAATAATCTAAAAATCAGATTCAAAACGCAATTTCAAACACCCTCTTAATATTTATTAAGATACACTATAAGATGGAGCCTACATTAATCGAAATAAATCATTGAGGGCAAGTATCTATTCGAATCAGTTATAGACAATGTTCTTGATCACAAATAATTTTTTTCCTTAATTACATTGTATGCATTATAATTATCAAAACAATGATGAGCCAAATCATATAATAAATTAGGCAAATCAAACTTTCATATCATTCACATATATATTTTTAGGGGCATGTTATTTACGCAACAAAAAAAAAATAGGTTTGTACAATCCTATACGAGCCATAAAGAGTGTCAGGACAATTAATGTCTTTTGAAAAAGCAAACTTCTATGCTCCGTAAAGGCCATTACGACCCATAAGTGGGTTTTGTCAGGTTGCATTAAACCCTATATGGGTCGTAAAGGGCTTTACGACCCATAATTATATACGAGGTACGAGGTAATCAATGAACAGACTGACTTGCAAGATGTCAGTCTAAAAAACAACCTATTTACGGGCTGTAAAGGTCTCTACGGTCCGTAGATATGTGGTTGCTCGGTACATTAAAACCCTATACGGTCCGTAAAGACCTTTACGGGCCGTAGAGGTCCAAGTATATTCTTCTTCCTTGGCGCCATTTCCCAAATGAGGAAAACAAAAACAAAACCCTTAAACTCTCTCCCGCCAAAAATTCGATCAATACCAAGCTATCACGATGTCTTCGAGGAACCACAATGATGTTTCGGGTGAATGGGCGTGCTCGTTTGACGTATCTTATATCTTAGAAAGCGTTTTCGGACCCGCGGTTGATGTATCTTATGTCTTATGAGACATACATAACACAATAACCAAGGTTAAACATTTGTTATACGGCGGCAAAACTCAAATACAAGTATTATTCTTATTATTATTATTATTATTATTGTTATTATTATTATTATTATTATTATTATTATTATTATTATTATTATTGCTATGCAGATACTCGAAAGCACATTGGTTGAAAAAAAAATTATTTGCTTCACCCGACATAATCCCTCGACAAATGCGATTGAGGATATTTTGTTTGTTCATCTCACCTCACACATATTGTGGTGTGCGTTACCGCATGTGCTGATGATTGATGCGACATACAACACGAACGAGCATAAACTTACTTTTGTTTAAGTTGTGGGTGTTTATGGTATATTTTTGCACAAAAACAGTCGACTAAGGCACAAGATGTTATAATAGGTTTCAATTTATGGTATAGAGGCTCGGTTTGCAACTGGATTTTTAAACATTTAAAGACTTGGTCATTTGGATGACGATCTGGAACCATTAACATTTAATATTGGAATGTATGGTGCGATTTAGAGTTGCAAACACGTCGGTTGGTCTAGATTCTAGTTTGGGTGTGATTTGGAGGTGTAAGATCTGTTTTTGTTAACGCGGGTCATGTTTGGCTTGGTTTTTGACCCTTTTGCAATCTGTTTTGAATCGGTTAGATTCGATATAAGTTTTTAACAAGTTTCAGTCAGGTTTCAGGTTTGTCGGGTTATGTTTGACGTGAATTCGCTTAACTTTGGTTATATGAGTTTTTATAAAAACAAAATATGTTTTTAATGAATCATTTTACTTCAAAATTATGGTTTTGATCGGAATTTGATGTAGTTTAAAAGCCCCACGATTTTGTTTCATGTCGTGCCTTAGTTTCGTTGATTGATTTTGGGTTAAGGCTTAGGGAAACTATAAGGGCTAAAAGTGTAAATTTATAAAATAAAGTTAACCAAGTTTTTTTAACAAAGTTATGCTAAAGGACAGAGGGTGAGAAATAAATGTAAAGGACAAAATATGAAAATTTTGTAATAATTAAAGGACAATCTGCGTAATTATCTCTATATTATATTATATTATATTATCTTATTTAATATTATTATTATTATTATTATTATTATTATTATTATTATTATTATTATTATGTTTATGTTTATGTTTATTTGCTTCAGCACTTTAGCTTTGTGACGATGACTTAGGTGAAAGCTGCATCGAAGACGGGTAAACCATTCGTCTACTATCTGATCCGTCAGGACGGTGAGCCGTTTGTACCGTAACCGTTGGTACAATAGGGCCTTAGAGGTGGGGCAGTTGAGGTTGAGATGCCTCATGTTGTCGAGGCAGAGGGCGGCGACGCTTAGCGGGAGGTCGAGATGGTTGATCCGGAGTTTAATGCCATGCAGATTCCGCCGTGCGTTTATCACGCCATCAGGTTGCCTGCTGAGATTAGGATGAATCTACATGCGGTTGCGACAGAGGCGGCCGAGTCGCACCAATGGCATCAGCAGATGGATCAGTGGTGTGAGCAGACGGACGAGGTGTTTTGCTGGTTGGTTGTTGGCCAGTAGGAGATTTATCGCCGCCTGGAGATGCAGTCTCGTGTCGCACTGGTTATACGACCTAGCACGCAGCAGGACGGGACGTCCTCGCAACAGTCGCCCGATGATTCTCAGTTGTAGTTTTATATTTATATTTTTATGTAAACGTTTGTGACTACGCTTGTTTATATTTTATTATCAATTGTTTATTTATATTTGTATGTTTGTTTATATTATATTATCAGTTGTTTATTTATATAAATGCTTTTGTTGATGCTTACACGCTTATTGAGACAACAACGATAAAAAAAAATATTTTTATACAAATAACCAAAATTTCATAATCAAAATTAACACATTTAACATAACAATATATTTAGTATAAAAAACCTTTTATAAGAAAAACACATTTATCGAGACGAATATAAAACAATAAGTTTTCTAATTATATATAGAAAACAACATTATAAAGATGAATAAAAAAACGTAGCATATATTTTTTTAAAAAAAACAACATTTTATCCAACACATCCCACATTCCCATCCAACACATCCATATCACCCAAAATGGATGTCAAAATAATAAGAGAACATATAGGGGTCGTAAAGGCTTTTACGGCCTGTATATGTCCAATTAATGATTTGTTGTTAGTCTGTCTCATCGTACCTTGTACATCATACATATTTACGGTCCGTATAGAGTTGTGCAAATGAAAACCAATATTGTGTGAATAACCTGAGCTTAGTTTTAATGATTCCAAGGTACATAAATCATACATTTAGGCAAATCAAATTTTCGTTACATTCACATTAAATATAGTATATTTTTAAAGATTCCAAGGTAAACATTAAAACTCTATTTTAAGGTTATAAACAGGAGACTGAAACGAGAGAGCTTCAATTTCATAGAACCAATGGCTTCCACATTTGTGTATGTCCTCACGATGATTATCTTCACTCTCTTCATTACAGGTATTAAACACCAAATCTGTTAAGGGTTTTGGTTAATTATCCTAATATGCTCTTGTTGCAATTAACATTTGTTGTTATTTGTAGGAGGGCACACACAATGTTCACTAAAAGACATAACCGTTGGCACAGAAAGAACTTCTCGAGAAATACAAGGTAAACAAGAATGGAAGGTTGCGTTTATAAACGGTTGCGAGTGTCTTCAACATATCCTTATAGTCACGTGTGATGGGTTCCAAACGGTCGAGCCAATAGATCCAAAGGTCTTTAGACCTATTGGGAATAATCAATGCATCGTTAATGATGGTATACCTATTGCACCTTTTCAGAGGGTCGAGTTTCTTTATGCTTGGGATCCTCCTTTCATTTTTGTACCTCATGTTTCTCAAATTCATTGTTAACGGTCGGCTGTTCCACCGACCGTTAGGAATTAATATATATACTAATATGTCACTTTGGACTTTTTTTTATTTATTTATTTATGATGATAAAGTAAGTGATTCTAGTTTTTTTTTAAACATAAGAAAAGTAAATTAGCTCTTGAGTACATAGCGTAGTAGTAAGGCGTCTCCTCGCCATCTAATAGGTGAAATGTTCAAATCCTACAATATGCATAATTGGTTAGCAGGAGTGGATTAGGATTTGGCGTTCTTAAATAGAAACTATGGTACCAACATGTTTAAGTAGTGACTTTTTTGCTTTGCAAATGTTACTTACAAAATATTTTGTTAACTCTGGTAAAATGAGCAACCACAGAACACAAACGCAACACAAACCTGCGACTCCTTTTACTAACTTGAAAGATAAAACTTACAAATAAACTTATAATATAATACTGTCATACCTTATATAACCTAACATCTTGACTTACAAAAAACCATTATCATAGTCGTACTTTCACCTTTTTTTTTGAAAGGCTAACGTCCCTCATCTAGACTAATAATCTTTAATTATATACCGTCACTCAAGTTTGGATATGAGACCTCCCATTTAAGAGACATATGAGTCATATGACTCTTCTAAATGGACATTTCACATTCGGGATCGTACTACAACTCAAATTCAAATATAAACCTTACTTAATTAACAAGTTATACTAAATTACTACTCCGAGTACCTAGACTTATAATCTCCTCAAAAACACCCCTTTAATTTTGTCGTTACCTCCCTATCGACCCATCTAGTTCAACCGGCTTCACTCATGTTGGTACTATTTATATTTTCACACACTTGCCGAAACGCTAAAAAAAAAAAAAAAAAAAAAAGTTCAGACTTTAGACATAAGACATCAGAGGATGATTTATGCAATAAAGCAAAAGAAGAAGGGTACATCAGTGAAGTTATATAAACAAAAAAAAAACCATTATCCTCTCAGGAAGATAAACCCCTTCTGTATGAATTCAGAGCCAGAGAAAACCTCTCTATTCTTCCCTGAAAGCTTCTATCTTTGATTGTTTTTCTTCACTAATTTCATCCATAGGTACCATACATTAATGCTTGTTAATGGAGGCAGCTGCAAGCAAGTTGCTTTCCTCATCTTTATCTTTGCCCCAAAGAACCCAACTTAAGCAATCCCCTCATCCTCCTTCAGGTAACAACTTCTTATTATGTTCTTCAAGTATTATGATGTTCTTTATGATTGTGGGTTTTGTGTTTAAATTATGCATTGTGAATACTTGTTATGTTTTGGGTTGGTTCTTGATTGTCTATTGTTTTGGCCATGATGAAGTGTGTTTAAGTGTTTTGCCCACTAAGTGTTTGATGTTTTGCCTGTTTGAATTTTGAAATTGCTGTTATTATTATTATTATTTTTTATATTTTTTGCACACAGTGGTTTGATTTCCTTTTTAAATATGGTACTAGTGCTGCAGATCAGATGGTTCAATATTTCAACTTATAGCATAAATTTTATGCATACTGTATGCCTGTATATGCTTCTCAGTCGTAAATCGAAAAAGGTAGGAATCATTTCTTTTTCCTAATACAAAATAGTTGTGAAAATCCTTTAATTACTCCAATTCACTGTTAGTCTGTTACTAACTTACTATAACCTTTGCATATATCTGAATTATAATCATTACTAAATATCTGAAATTATAACTAACGACATGGTCGGTACGACATAACTTCAATTCAGTAGTTTATACCCTATTAACATCAACTGTGTTTTTTTTTTTTTTTTTTTTTTTTTTTTTTTTTTTTGTGTGTGTGTGTGTGTGTGTTCTTTTAGTTGATCGTAGACAAGTTACTAGAACTAGTCAACTAGAATGACTAATTAAACACTGATTGAACTCATGGTACGATGTCAAGACTAAGTAAGGTTTCCTTTGAGAATTGGTTTATGGGTTATTCTTGTAAATAACTTTATGTGGTTTGAGGTGGTTTGTTTTATATTATATTGTCTTTTTTTCTTGTTCATATTAAGGTCATTCTTACTGATGACAGCACTCGATTGCAGCTCTAAAGTTATATGAGCCAACGGCTCCTGCACATTCTTCTATTGCGACTTCTTTAGCTCAACATTTCCCTACTTCTGTGCTAATTCAAGAACAACGTCCTGAAAGCAAGCCGTTATTGCAGACAATAAAAGATGACAAAACATCGCAGGTGAGACTTGACGTTTTTTTTTTGTTGAAAAGAAGGCAATGTCTTGTATTAGTTATTTTTTAATCATTGTATGGACTAACGTTAATTGTTGATGTATTTTACTGTTCATAGGCAATAATAGATAGGCAGTTGGGAGCGTGTGAAGTGGATGCTATAAGTTCTGATAAATACCTTAAGGAATTCCATTCCAAATTGCTACAGTTGCCTGGTTTATGGTATGTGTAATGATAATCAAACTATGTTATCATCTGTCTCATGTGTCAACCGTAACCATTTAGTTCTAAACGGGTCAGTTCGGCTATTTTCTGCTTTTCACAGGTTACCTTCCTCTGAGAAAAGAGAAAGCCAACTTTCCTCTTCGGTTATGCAGCCTGTTCCAAATGGGACAAAAACAAATATAAATATCGAAATCGAGAAAGCAATTGCCCTTGCAAAACAGGCTCTATCAGCTTCAAAAGAAGCAGTTTCACTAGTGGATAATGATGAATCGTTAAAGGTTGACTTTGATAACTCCACTTCGAGGTCGGGCTTTAGGCTTTTTCTTCTATGTGCATTATAATTATCTGGAAAGACGTATTTTTAAGAGTTTAATGTATGGTGTGTTTCAGCTTCGGATCTACAAGTTCAGCTGACCTACAAACCAAAAAGGTCAAATTTGTAAAGTCAACACGCCTTCTAGAAAGGCAGTCTAAGAGAAGAAAAGGGTCAAAGTCGAACGTTATCGTTCGTGAGAGCACCTCTTCTACAAAACCAGATCTACCAGAGAAAAAAACATCATATAAAGATGCTAATTTACATGATCCTCTTAGAATGTTCTTGGCACGTCCAATAACAAGAGAACTTTTGAATTCGAAAGAAGAACTTGAACTCATTGCCCATATAAAGGTATGTTAGTCGACTGGATCCTTATTATAATATGAACATATTGACTTCAATCACAAACAGAATAAACCAAACCTCAAATTGTATTTCAGTGTGGGATGAACTTAGAGGAAGTCAGGTGTCGGTTTCAAAATCAATTTGGTCGTGAACCGACATTGGTCGAATGGGCTGAAGCTGCTAGTCTTAATTGCCAAGATTTGAAACGTCAACTTCACCTTGGTAGTAGTAGCCGGGAGAAATTAATATGTGCCAATTTACGTATGGTTGTTTATATAGCAAAACAGTATAGGGGACGTGGCCTTGACCTTCAGGACCTTTTACAGGTCAACTTAATCCTTTATTTTTTAAACTTTATGTAACTAGCGTGTATTGTTCATTCGTTGACTAGTCAAAATAAAATTTTTACAGGAGGGGAGTATGGGTCTCATGCGGAGTGTACAAAAGTTTAAGCCTCAAGCTGGTTGTCGATTTGCTACATATGCTTATTGGTGGATAAGACAGTCAATTAGAAGAGCGATATTTCAAAACTCCAAACTTATTCGTTTGCCGGTATGTGCTTCTTTTTGTCTATTTCATTCCATGCAAAAGAGACGACACATTTTTAATTATTTTTATTACTTGCAGGAGGGTGTATATACTATGATGTACAAGGTTAGTGAAGCAAAGAGATTGATCATACGCGAAGGAAATCATGAGCCGACACAAAAACAAATTGCAGATCAAGCTGGAATGACTGTTGAGAAGCTGCAGAAATTGAAATCTATACAAAAGATAACACTGTCTTTGCAAAAGCCCATTTGGGCGAACGATAGTACTACATATGAGGTAACTACCATAATTCAAGTTTGATACCCGATCAGCTCATGCCATGTGGCCACAACATCTCCGGTAATTACATTTTATATTATCTTTACCGTTAACAAAAAGAGTACATGTAAAAAGTTCAACAAAATAGTAAAAATAAAATTGAACTGGAAAATTGAAAAAGGTTTGACCTGATGGGTCAAACTGCCCAAATCAACCCATGTCTTGTTGGCAAAATCGTCCGTTTTGACCCGTTACCTAACCCGACCGTTTTAACACTGTGACATATGAATGGTTGAAATTAAGTGGTCACATGACAGCAACCGATTGGATGGATACAGCAAGACATGCATACATATGGACATGTATATAAATTGAGTATTTTTTTTTTTATATAAACAGGAAATCACTCCGGACACTACAATGGATAGCCCGGATGATTGTGCGTCGAAGCAACTAATGAGAAACCATATCAACAACCTTCTTGGAGTTTTGAATCAGAAAGAACGGAAAGTAATTAGACTACGCTATGGAATTGGATGTGAGGTCAGGAAATCATTAGCCGATATAGGAATCATGATGGGGGTGTCGAAAGAACGTATTAGACAAGTTGAAAGCCGGGCTTTGTTTAAACTGAAGCAGTATTCTGAAAGCCAAGGACTTGATGCATATAAAGATTTGCTGATATGATCTTTTGTACCCTGCAGATAGTTAAACTATATATGTTTTTGATCCATTACCAACAGAGGAATCTAATGTCTTTCGTCCCAAGGTTCTCGTACTTGAATGTAAGTTGTTCAGCGGCGAATTGGACTTCAAGGTACAAATCTTCCTGCTTAGGATACGAGTAATCGCACTAGAAACTGAACCTTTTTGAATGTACGTTACCGAACTTTTAATACTTTTGTGTAACAAGAAGTTGGTCTTGGGTGAATCAAACACTTCCTCTCCATGAATATAATGTTTGATTAGTATGTTTTTTTTTTGAATGGCAAAAAACATTTTATTCCAATAACCCATTATTTACATATTGATTCTATTAGCAAGGTGCTATATAGAGTGGGTTATACTGAAACCTACCCAACCCGGATTACATTAAGTCCCCTTACGCGATACTTTTACAAAACTGAATTACAATTCAAAAGTACACCATTTGTTCCAGTCTTTTGTGATTCCGCTTGCTCTATTAGTAACCCAAAGAAATGATTGCGCCTTGATGTCGCCTAAGAGTTCTTCGAAGTGCACTCTTTTTCCTTGAAAAACTTTCTTATTCCTTCCGTTCCAGATTACCCAACAGGTGGTGAGTAAGATTGCATGTATGATTTCCTTCTTTGATCTTCTAAGATTGTTAATGTTGCTCACATCCAATAGTTCTCTGAAGTTGAAAGCAAATAAAGGAGGGATGTTACACCATTCGCAAACCTTTTGCCATAAATTTGCAACCACGAAGCAGTGAATGAAGAGATGGTCCGCGTTTTCTGTGTACTCGCCACATAAGCTGCACATAGGTGAGGTGTTGATTATCTTTCGCTTGATTAAGCCATCCAAGGTTGCTATCCGATCTTGTTCCGCTCTCCAAGCAAGGATGTTAACTTTCTTTGGCACCAATTTCGACCATTTGAAAGGGTAAAAAGGTACAGCTGATGATGATAGCAGACCACGGCACGAAGCAGCAGAGAAGAGGCCAGAAGAATCTCCCATCCAGGTCCATTTGTCAGCGGCAGCAGAGAGCGAAGCAGATGACAGCAGCAGATTGCATTCCACCAGTTCCCGACGTTCAATTTCCAGCAACGGCTCACGCCTCCAAACCCAACCCATTACCCGAGTGTTCCCCTGCAAAACTAAACGAGCTGCAACTGTGCAGCCCTTGTGAGATTCTAAAGCGAACAGATTAGGAAATTTATACCTGAGCGGTGTTCCTCCGAGCCAGCAGTCGAGCCAGAACTGAATGTGCAACCCGTTACCAAGTACCCCTTTGAAAAGATTTTCAACCTGGATATTGAAGTTTTCAAAATCACTTCCTACTTTGATAATAGAATTCCAAACCCCCGATATGACTGATTTAATTGGGAGATAAGCCCAAGATCTTTCATTGTGATGGATCGATTCAATAACCTGTTTCCAAAGACTTGCACCTTCGGCTTTAAAACGCCGCCACCATTTCAATAGGAGGCTCATGTTCATATGATGAAGGGAACCCAAACCTATTCCACCTTTCTCTTTGGGCCCGATTACTCGCTCCCACGCTACCCAAGAAGTTTTGTTTTTCTCATCCGTACCGCCCCAAAAGAATCTTCTCCTGAGTTTTTCCAACTGTTCAAGAACATTTTTTGGAGCCCAAAATAACGAAAAGTGATAGATCGGAAGACTATCTAGAACAGATTTTAACAAGACCACACACCCTCCGATTGAAAGCGTTTTGGCTTTCCATTTGGATAGTCGCGAGTTGCAAATATCAATAACATTCCTCCAATGCCTTGCTTGATTCATATTTGCCCCAATCGGTACCCCTAGATATTTGAAAGGAAAGCTGCCTTTATTAACATTAATGGTTTGTGCGACACCCTCAATGATTGTTTCGTCTACCCCGATGCCGAAGAGGTTGGATTTTTGAAGGTTAATTTTCAGCCCGGAGATGAGATGGAAACATCTAAATAGGCGTATAACATTACGGATGTAGGTGGGCTCCCATTCACCAATCGCCACCACATCATCCGCATACATGAGATGCGAAATAGTCGGACCCGAGTTTGGGAGAGAAATGCCTTTGATTAGTATGTTATTTTGTATAATTTACAATCTTGGTATTTTATTATATAAAGATCACTAGTTTTCATCCCGGGAGCGTCCCAGGTTGAAATATCTAATATAAAATAATAAAATATATTATTATTATTATTATTATTTTAAACAAATCTCTGCCATAAGTTATCATATTCAAATATAAAAAAAAAACGAATCTCTGCGCCAGGGTATAAATCTAGTGCTATTACAAATGAATTCGGAAGTTTGTAATCGATCATTCTAAAAATAACTAACATGAAATAAGAAAAAAAAAGTTAATTATTGAAATATCGAACGCATTAGTCTAAGGGTAATGTGATGTGTTAAAAAATTCATGGGTATATGATCGGGTATGTAGTTCGGGTATTTGGGTATGTTGTTTCGGGTAATCGGGTCGGGTATCACCTAATCCCAGACCCGACCCAAACCCACAATTTTTTTTAAACTAATCCCAAACCCGACACAATACCTGTCGGGTTACAAAAAAATAGTCATTTTTTTCTCCGATTTTTATATAGCACTATGGTACTCGTTGGAAAGATAATAAAACGCTCGTTAATTTGGTGTAATTTTTTTCTTTAAAAAATCTCGTATATAAAAGATATTAACGTTTAAAAGTTATGGGAGGAAACACGAGAGATAAAATAATAAAGGTTTAATATTTAGATTTAGTAGATTAGGTATTTAATAGATTATGTTAAAGATTATAATAGATTAGGTTAAATCATATCTATTTCTTTTTTTTAATTGGTTTAGAGTTGAGACATCACATCTTATGTGACATCTCTCAAAGGAAAGAGGTTTAGAGTTGCCACATCACATCCTATGTGGCATCTCTCAAAGGAGAGATTACATAAGAGTATGACATGTCGGATTAATCCCTTAGCAATATATATATATAGATGGATAGTTCATTTTATTATGAATGGATCCTTGATAATCTATTAAAGATTATAATAGATTAGGTTAAATCATATCTATTTCTTTTTTTTAATTGGTTTAGAGTTGGGACATCACATCCTATGTGGCATCTCTCAAAGGAAAGAGGTTTAGAGTTGCCACATCACATCCTATGTGGCATCTCTCAAAGGAGAGATTACATAAGAGTATGACATGTAGGATTAATCCCTTAGCAATATATATATATATATAGATGGATAGTTCATTTTATTATGAATGGATCCTTGATCCTTTCCTCTTGAGGATTTCCATTATATAGAAACTATAATCCCATATTTTTGGGATGATTACAAGAGAATAGGAAACATTGTTAATTACAATTAAATACAAAATTCTATCTATAAATATATCGGCTATTACACCCTCGCAGTCGAAGCCGGAGGTGAACGGTGGCTTAGACTAGAACGAAAATCTTCAAATAAAACGCGAGGTAATCCCTTGGTGAAGATGTCAGCTATCTGGTAGCGAGATGGAGCATGTAGAACTCGAACTTCTCCCTTTTGCACCTTCTCACGAACAAAATGAATATGTAGCTCGATGTGTTTTGTACGTTGATGTTGAACTGGGTTACCAGAAAGATAAATGGCACTTACATTATCACAGTAAACCAAAGTGGCGGATGAGAGAGGACGGTTAAGTTCAAGAGGGAGATTGTGTAACCAACAGAGCTCTGCCACTACGTTTGCAACCCCTCTGTATTCTACTTTTGCACTGGAGCGAGAGATCCTAGCTTGTCGTTTGGAAGACCAGGAGATAAGGTTGTCACCATAATACACACAGAAACCACTAGTAGAGCGACGAGTGTCTGGGCAACCTGCCCAGTCCGCATCCGTGTAGGCAATTAACCATGGCTCTCGAGAAGGGCCAAGAGATAGACCGAAATCATTAGTTCCCTGTACCAGTTTAATCGGTATAAAGTTTTTTATGTTGGAGACGGTAATTGCGGGATGTATTTTATCTGCCATAGGGTCGGTTTGTGAGGGAGGAGGTAGAATATGATGAGGTAAGGTAGGAGGGTGAGCAGAGGATTTGAAGTAACAGAGGGAATGGTGGAAGGTTACTGCCGAGGGAAGGAAATAAGGGGATCAAAGCAGAGAGGAGACCGACTGCCAAGGAGAGGCTGCCGGATTTTAGAAGAAGGGAAGGAGGCCTCGTACTCTTGATACCATATTATGAATGGATTCTTGATCCTTCCCTCTTGGGGATTTCCATTTATAGAAACTATAATCCCATATTTTTGGGATGATTACAAGAGAATAGGAATCATTGTTAATTACAATTAAATACAAAATTCTATCTATAAATATATCGGCTATTACATTTGTTAGATGTGTCATTCAATAGCTTGGTTTGTAGGCCTATAAACGAACCGAACGAACACGAACACAAGCGTGTTCATGTTTGTTCATTTAGCTTTAATCGAACACGAACACGAACACATAATCGAACATAATTTTGTGTTCGTGTTCGTTCGTTAAGAAATTTTTCGTGTTCATGTTCGTGTTTGTTTATGTTCGTTCATTTAAAACCTAAACGAACCGTTCATGAACATAATCGAACACAAATGATCAATATAAACGAACACAAATGAATATAAACGAACACAAACCAAATGACGGGGATGAGAAACACAGTGGCGTTGTGGTCTGTGGAGACGGGGATGAGGGAGACAGCGGCGCCGTGGAGGCTAGAGAGTGGAGACAGGGTGGTGGAAGCTGGAGACGGAGCTGTGGACGGCTGGAGACGGGGCTGTGAAGGCTGGAGGTGAGGTTGTGGAGGTGGTCAACCGGAAGTAGAAGAAGGTGGGGCTGTGAAGTGTGGATAAGAAAGGAGGTGAGACTGTGAAATGTGAATGGTGTCAGATAAGATGTTCCATAGAAATTAATTTTGGTTTATCACACAAAAGTAGTTAAAAGCACTTTGCAAGATGTTCCATAGAAATTAGTTAGGGAGTTTGGTCGGAAAGTGATTGATGTAATTGCGTGATACTGTAGAAGATATAATGATGGCAACTTTATGTCGCTTAAGACCGATACATAAATTTTTCAATCAATGAAACCTATTCATGTGTATATATGCCATTCTTGAACAAATAATTTGGTATCTAGTTTTTAAAGTACGTTTGATGACGTAGGTAGCCCAAGGCAAAAAGTTTGATAACCATCACAAATATACGTTTGAAGCGTTGAAACCTACATAGGTTCAAACGACGAATAAGCACAGATCAAAAGATGACCTGTCTTGTCACCTTTTCCTCGGCCAGCTCAAAGCAACTGTCGTGTAGACATTGCACAGCTCGGACCGCAGGTCCAAAGCCATTACCAACCTAATGTGGCATGTCCTATTGTTGCAACATGGTCCAAGATAATATGCCTTCCTGAATTAGAAGACAACTCCTCTATATAATCAGGATCAAATCCACACATCTGATCCATCCCTGATTATTCCTCTTACACTCAATCTTCTATTCCTTTAGTCAACACACACACGTGAGGAGTCTATCTCCATCACATGCACACATCTCTCAAGTCTTGACAATTATGGTATTAAGTAATACTCAGACCAGAATTTCAACACTAACAAAAATCATATTATCTTGAACCTCCGTCTACGTTTTGCAACGTAGGAGGACACCACGACCTGCGTTTGGCAGCGGAACCCTTGAACCCTTTAACCCCTTTTTTGTGACTCAGGACTAACGTTAGGCTATTATTTGTTGTAGCAACAAGTTGGCGCCCACTGTGGGGCTGCGCCATTGTTTTCTTAAAATATCAGTTGTGTAGCTCCGCCTTCCTAGCATGTCTGACCCTGAGTCTTAAGAAGAGGTGAACCAGATCTCACCAAGCACAGATCAAGCATCTCCCAACAGATCTGTGTCGTTTTCCACTCCTGAAAGTACCCCTGCTGGTACCCCAACTCCACCGACTCACCCTGAGTTCACTGTCTTCAAAACTCCACCCCCTACACGTTCAGGGGTGATGTCTCCTCTCCCTAGTGACATACAAGGTCCTAAACGTATAGATCTGACCCCAGAAGGAATCGCTAGTAACTTCCTACAGCTCAGGTCTCTTTTAAACCAACATGTCATGAGGGAAAGAGAGAAAGGGGTCCGCATCCGGCTAGACTACAACGAGGAGGAAGTGTCACTTTCTCCTGGACTGCCCCTTCCTCTCACTAGCCGACATAGCCAGCAAACTGCTTTTCCGAAGTTATGAAGCAGGTCCAAGCAGCAGGCTTCCTGTCCATCAAACGACCAGGCCTAGTCCTACCGCTTTTCCTCTGTTCACTACCCAATCCACCACCGCTGGTGCACCCATCGGGTATGAACTCACCCTGAACCAACTCCTACAATCACCCATTGCCAGTGTCCCACCATCGGCTGCCACCTCATGGGCTCAGGCCATGGCTACTCTGCCTATGGCCCGTAGTGCCTCCTTGAGTGTACCCATGGCAGCAAGCAACGTTGCGGCGACTGAGAGCCTTCAAGGATTTAACCTCATGCCCTACATGATGTCTCAAATGATGGCCCACTTCCCCTGGCAATAGCTCATCAGTCAAGCTATTGCTGCTCAACAAGGGAACACTAACGGAAGTAGCGATAGGGTGGAACACACCACCCACCAACCATACAAACCTAATAGCCTATCCCGTTTCTCTCGGGAAATAGCAGATTATGAGTTCCCAAACAAGTTGAAGATGCCTGCTCACATCAGAACCTACGATGGCACTGATGACCCCGAAGACCATCTATAGATCTTCTCTGGAGCTGCTCGCATCGAAACGTCTTTCATAGAAGGAGAAACGTCTTTCATGGCCCGCTACCTTAGCTCACCTACTTTGCAGATCGGTTAAAAATATGGCGCGACAATGCGAGCCAGGAAAACAACTAGTTTTAGTTGAAAAACTATCTTTAGAAGAATAAAAAAAATGATTTTCTTAACGACCAAGAAAGAAAAAAAATTGATTTAAAGTTTAAACCAATAAAATCAAACCAACTCTATAAAAATAAAATCAAAATCGTCAAATTTATCAAAACTGCACGTCAGCCGAATCAAAACGTGAAGTGTGAACACTCACTCATAAATATCTAATCAACGATGTCAAACTATAAAATTACAATGAACAAATATTATGACCATCTAACAGTTGTCACATCTAGAAGGATTAACATATCCCAAGGCCCCACACAACACAACATCCACCAGATTTCTCTTGATCCACAAAATACAATAATCTGATTGGTTAATTCTAACCCTTAATATGTAAGCAACAAAACCAAATTTAGCCACCTTAATTAATAATAATATTAAAAAAAATATTCGATTTAAATAATCTTAACTATTAACTATTGGCTACAAGCACTACTAACTAGCAAAATAAGTGCGGGTGGTCTCACATTTTAATATATTGGCTAACAACAGACTATGACTAAAAATAAAATGTTCAATTTAGAAAATCAGTTACTATTATTCTGTTAGTCATAGTTCGTTAGTGACCGATATATTAAAAGTTGAGATCACCACCACACGTAGTGGGATTATTTAAATACACTTCTCCTTTAAAAAATATCTTATGACCAAACGATGTCGTATCCAATGTTGCAAAATCACCAACAAAACCAAACCAAAATATCTTCCAAACTGCACTTCCTCTCGGAAGCTTCATACTACCGTTAAAGAATCAAACACGAGTCCCAACAATATTAACAGTACAAAAACCTCCACCGCCTCATTCAAGATTTTTATCAAACACCTTGTCTGCAACTCCACACATTACCTATATATATATATATATGGCCCCGTCTCTTATTCCTTCAATCCTCCTAACCGACCATTCACTACCCAATTCACACACATGGATCCTCTCTTCAAACACCCACCTTCATCCTCTTCCTCATCATACAGTATGTTATTATTATTATTGTTATTAATATTATTGATCTGTAATAACTTTTTGATTAATATTTTGGTAACAGGTGATGCTGTAGAGACTAAAACTGAAGATGGGTATGTTCCAAAACCTCTTGATTGTTTACAGGGGACACCCATTCCACCGTTCTTGTCGAAAACTTATGATTTGGTGGATGATCCAAGGCTGGACCGGGTCATTTCGTGGAGCCAAAGTGGTGCCAGTTTCATCGTCTGGGATACCGTTGAGTTTTCGAGGAAAATCCTGCCCAAAAACTTTAAGCATAACAATTTGTCCAGCTTTGTTCGACAACTTAACACTTATGTGCGTATAATTCAACCTGCTTTAAGTTAGTTAGTTAGTTAGTTTGTATGTATAATCTGTTATTTTTTTTATAATTTTCTGTGTGTATGTTTCTTTATTTTTTAATGTTTTTGTTTTGCTTGTTTTATACATCTGTGTAGATTAGTTTTTTCACTGTAAATTTGTCTTTGATTCATTAATCACTTGTATATTTCACAATGTAATTTATATTAGCTATGGATAATGGAAAGGGTGTTTGTTTGTAATTATGATTCGAGTCGGGTACTTGGATACTATGCTGCTCTCTTGGCATACAGTTTTTTGTGGGCAATTCAAATGTTATCGAATTATTCGGATATTATATGTTTTTTTCAGGCAAAATGCAGAAAATGGTAACAAACTTTACCGGATTTCTTGTTTGAGGTAATCAACTTATTTTTATGCTCGATTTCAGGTCACCCGTGTAGTAAAGTATGTTACTTTTTTCTTGGATTTTGTTCTTTGTTACTCTCGTGTTTTTGTCGATTATTGCTTAAACGTATGTGTTACAAGGTTTATGCGATGTGACTTTGTTTGATCTTGAAGTGAATGCATATGATTCATGTATTTGATCTTTCTGTCAATGATTCGAATGATATATATATTGTTTAGGTATTGTTTAATGTTGTTTGTGGGTAATTGGGTTCAGGGATTTCGCAAGATTGATACAGACAGGTGGGAATTCGCGTGTGAAAGTTTCCAGAGAGGGAAAAGACATCTCTTGAAAAACATTCGCAGACGCAGGTCGCTGCAAGCTCAGCAGCTTACCGAAGAAAGTAGCAGTCTTTCAGTTGAAGCTGAGGTGGAAAGATTACAAAAAGAAAGGATGGAAATGATGCAGGAAGTTATCGATCTACAAGATCAGCAACGCGGGACTCATCAGTATATGGAAACAGTTAACCAAAAACTCCAAGCAGCTGAAGATAGACAGAAGCAGATGGTTTCATCTTTGGCTAAAGTTTTGCAAAGTCCGAAGTTTAAAAAAGAGCAACGCCGTATTTCAGCTCCACAACCGGTTCGCAAGTTTATTAAACATCAACCTGATGATCATTGCTTTGGAGTGAATCCAAATCCTGTTGATAACACAGTAACGGATATTGGTATTCAATCAGAAACTGTACCATCGCGTCTACATGATGTTGATTCGCAGGAACTGGCTCAGGTTAACGATCCATTTTCAAAAGAAGTACTTGATTTCAATTTGGATTATGGTGCCACAACTATTGTTAAGCAGGAAGATATTTGGAGCTCAGATTTCGAGACGGTTTCTGCAATGCCTAATAATATGTGGAATGATGCCGGTAACTATGAATATCCTGAGTTCGGTCTGCCAGGTGGCGAGGTGTCTGATTTCTGGAATTTAGCCGATTCTAGTGGTGAAAGTTGGATGAGTGGTGAACCTAGCAAGTCTCAGAAAACCAACCAATATGGGTTTTGAATCCGAAATTGGTTTGGTTGATAGGGATTTTTATAGACTCATAAAACTATAGTCCAATAATTCAGCTGATTAGTTTGTTTCTTTCTTATTTTATCTAGTTTTGAATATAATTACTGTTTACTTTGAATGATCTTTTGCTGCTCGATCGTTGAGCAGCTTTTCTAACAAGTAGATGTTCAATTTTATTAGATTTGAGGCCTATAGAAGACTGTCAGTGTCTTCAGTAGTTGTATCAATTGCTGAAAGTAGGTGGTTGTCTTGTTTTTTTCTCTTTTCGTCGCATGTTTTTTCATATATTGAAACAGGGATATGCGTATCGTTTATTGGTGACGTTATTTAGTGTTTATAATACTATAAGCTCACTCTTTCATTGTTTTTCTTTCTGCAGGTCAGTTGGATGCAATCTAGGACCCCTCGGTTCGTTGAATTCGGTAACACAGGCCAAGTAAGTATGTGAAATTATTGTTTTTCTTCATATCATGTTCATACATATTCGTCCGTTTATCATGTTATTCGTGAACTTCTCTTTGCCCGTGTTCACAATTGTCTTCGGCTTAGAGTAAATTTGATCTAAAATGAAAAGATAACTTTGAACAAGTTAACTTTGAATAAGATGTCTAGATTTTGTTATTGTTCAATGCTTTTTGTGTGAAACATTAAGGTAGTGTTTGGTACGAAGAGATAAGAGGCAGAATGAAATGAAGAACTGTGAGGTAATGAGAAAAAATGAAGTTTGGTCGGTCAATGGAATGAATCCTTTTCACATATTACATAAGGATTCGCATTCCCTCTAAACACCCCAAATTCATTACATCTGTCCTTCGTTCTTTTTCATTCTGTTACCTCTTTCACCTTTCATCACCACCCACAATAAAACCGAGTTACTTTACGCTATCATGTACAAAAACTTAATTACCTTATGTTGAGAAATGAGTGATATCACACCTAATTGAAGAATGCTATTAGTATAGCATGTCTTGTTTGATCAGGGAGTAAGCCAAATGCGGTAATGTTGATTATGAGTATTATATGCAAATCAAATTGAAACACGATAAAGTTTAAGTTCCTTAAGACAGAGAAAAACGCAATCACATTTGGTGTTGGTTTTGGTCAAGAGGTAATTACTAAATGTTGTGCTTGATTTTATATTGCGTATACAGAATCATGTATTACGTATCAAATTAAACCCGGTCATGCAGTGGCGAAGGTTTGTAGGGGCGGGGAGGGGCGGCCAACCCCCCCGGATTTTCGCGTAGAAGTTCCGATTATATAGTATCCGTATAGAAAATTTTGAAAATATAGGGTTTCGACCCCCCGAAACTGGTTTTCGACCCCCCAAAACCAGTGACTTCCGAACCCCCGGTGACTTCCGACTCCCCGAACCTTCGGGTCAAGCTTCGCCACTGCGGTCATGAATTATGTCTTGCTACACCATTTGTCTTATACAGTTATACAAGCTAGAGGTTCACAATAATGTTGCCTTTCATATGAGTTCAATGGCATAACCAATGTACAATGAAATAAGATACTGATCAACATTTGGTGTTGAGTGACTGACTATCTTCAACCGTTTGAGATGAATAAATGATTGAAATTCGAGAATAATTGATTCGACAACGTGCTTGACACATTTACTCAATGTGCCATGAGGATGTTTGCACGCCTTTAGGCTTTCTACCTTTTCTTTATTGCTAAGGAAGTAATATCCAAGTTAGGCTCCCACTTATATACCTTGTGAGGTTTTACCTTCTTCCTACGTGTGACAAGTTCCTACCCAATTTCTCATAACTTCTCCATTTCAAACACACCACCAGTGGCGAAGCTTGGTTTCGAAATCGGTGGGGGTCGGACTCAATTTTTTTCGATCGGTAGTGGCAAATCGGTGGGGGCCGAACTCAACCCGGACTCAATTTACCTATGAAAATCGCAAATTTATACCACTGCGCCAGAAAACAGGGGTGGCCATGGCCACCCCTGGCCCTTATTATCCTTCGTCCCTGCACACCACCTTAAGCTTCGCTCTCTCATTTATCTCATCAAGGAGTTTATTATTAAGTTTATATTTAAATCGTTGTACATTCGTAACCAGCCAACAAATATTCACACAATGATGGAAAATATAACCATTTGCATATAACTCAAAACTAACTTAGAAGAAGAAGAAAAAAAAAAACTTAGAAGAATTTCGTTGCCGGACCTAAACATTGAACATGTGTTGTGCAGTCTTATAAGTCTGTATCCTTTCCCATGTTTAGCCTTGAGATTAAATTTAAAAAAAAAAAAAATGAAGTTGATGTAAATATATTGAATGGTAACTCCTTTGCATGTACCATATACATGCTTAACATTAAGTTGAAGTTGAACACAAAATAGAGTTTACTCGAGCCAAAGATCCAGCTGCGATACTAACCTCAAGATTCAAGATCAAGATCTAATTACTTAAGCTACGACTAAACAACAATTAACGGTCACTCTAATATCAACTGATTTATAAAAGGAATAATAGAAATAAATAATCCCAACTATTGACTATTGGCCAATAATAGTCCCAACTACGAAAATCACCAATATTGGTCCCAACTTTCGACATATTGGAAACCAACGGACCCAAACTAACGGAGGCTAACTCCGTTAGTGTGATGCTGACGTGGCATGCCACGTAGGATGCCACGTATGATCATTTTGCCACGTGGCATGCCACGTAGGATGCCACATAAGATTATTTTGCCACGTGGCATGCCACGTAAGATCATCTTGCCACCTAAGCATGCCACGTCAGCATCACACTAACGGAGTTAGCCTCCGTTAGTTTGGGTCCGTTGGTTTCCAATATGTCGAAAGTTGGGACCAATATTGGTGATTTTCGTAGTTGGAACTGTTATTGGCCAATAGTCAATAGTTGGGATTATTTATTTCCATTTTTCCTTTATAAAACATGTTTACTTCATGAGTATGCTCAAACTAAATAGCGGGTCCAAATGGGCCAAAATCACCCACGATTGTTGTTTGTCACTACATCATGCTCGTGCTTGTTGGCAACACTTTAACCAGCACCCCCGTCGATGCAACCACATCCACCATTGTTGATGCCTATGTAGCTACCACTTCCACTGTCGCCCGCCACCATTGTCATTATTGTTGCCTCCACCGTTGCTACCACTGACACCATCAACATCAACCATCATCACCACTGACACACACCTTTGCTACCGCCAACACCACCTAGTTGTCGCTACCTCCATCCACTTTCACCACCCAACCGCCACCGTCGACACCTCCAGCATCACCATCACCTATTGACTCGTCAGGTCAACACCACAACCGGCATTGCGGTTGTTGCCGCCATCATCCTTAGGGCCCAGCCGCCATAAAGTAAATATAGGCGTATAACAAAGTGAGATCCCATTTTTGACAATTGATTGATTTCTAAAACTAGGGCATACAATTCTCACCTGTTTATGACACGATAAACCTATTTAAAAAAAAGTAAACCATGTAACATTTATATTTTCTTTTTGAAAATAATTAAAATTATGAGGCTAAATTCCATCACTTCTCTTTCTTGGTACATAAAATATACAACAGTTATATACATAAGGTATACAATAGTTAAACGAATTGTATTCATGTTTGGTGCTTGTGTTTTTCCCGTCGTTAGTAATATGCTAAACCCATTAATACACGATTTACCAGCCCTATCTAAAACAACAACATTTCAACATGAATCAATTTTGACTTTTTAACCCGATTACTCGAACCAAGTTAATACTTATTAAAACAGCAATCTAGGACCCGGGACCCGCACCCCATATCCTTAAAAAACCACGTTGAGCCAAACTCATTTCTATCCCTTGTCCAAGCTGACACAAACCCGACCGTTTTGCCAAACTTACCAAAATCTAAAAATTTGCCACATTTGGACGAAAAAGGTAAAAAACAAAATCTCAAGGGGTTAAAAGTGCGTTACACACTCATAAAACAGGAAGGCGGGAAAATTGAGCAAAGTCCCCCCAATCACAATAATAATAATAATATCCACGCATCTTCATCAATCATCACGATCGATTACAAATACAAGCGCACACCAAGTCTTTGTTAAAACGCTCATCACATGAGGAGTGTTTATGTATCGTTAATTGTTAATTGTTAATACATCGTTATCAATACCATCACTACTTCGTCCAGATTAACCGTCGCGTATTGGTTTCAACAAGGTACGTTACATACAGTCTTCATTAACATGTTATAATAATCACGTCTGTAAATGTGTAATCCTGCTATTAATTAATATTTATTAAGCTTATGTAGAAGTTTATGTTATCATATATCTGCTTGCTGTATATGACAGCTCATAAAATGCACTGTACTATGAACAATGGACATTCTATTACAAAACTTTGAGGTACATATTAGAATACTTACTCTACTGTATATATACTCATGTGTTGTATGTTTTTAGTTTTAATGGTTAAACTTTGTTTCTTTTGTGTTCAAGTTTTTGCTAGTTTGTATTCGAGTCAGGATGGAGATTTGATGGTTGTAGGGGTGACAATCATGAGTTGTTATTTAACAAGGCTCAGTATCCTACAGAGTGTAACAAAAATGAGAAGAAGAGAATGATACAAAAAATACAATAGATCAGGAATATGACACAATGAGCCACAAAACACAATGCCGAAAAATATAACACAGTGCTGAAAAATATGAAGACACAATGAACGACAAAAATGACACAATGATGAAAATAATAAAAAGACACAATGCTACGTAAAAGACACAATGATATAACGTAAATTGTAAAAACTATAAGCTAAAAATTAAAAAGAGCGAAAACCTAAAAACTAAGATCGTAGGGTTCGATAAGACGGTTTTAATGCCGCTTGAATGAGTTCAATCGGAGTCCGTTTGATACCCTTCCTACGGCTTCCTATTTTTCTTTCATAGTGTATTTTATCCTAACCCTATTTAAGAAATCAGTTGATTTGTGTAAAAGTGTTTGCATATCAGTTCATTTGGGTCAGCACAATTATATAACGGGTCAAAACAGGTCGCTTTTATAAACTAGCTAACTTAAAACTTAAAATAAGTTTTAAATTGGTTAGCACCACCTGTTGTCACCACTTACTCTGTTAGTGATTAAAATTAGTTTCTTAGGATGTGCAAAGGAAAGCACACATGTTAGCCAATCTCATATTTGATACCGGAGAAGAACCGATTAAAATCTCTTTTGATCTAGAAGAAAACTAACAGAATAAATAGCTAGTTATCTTCGGGTTATACAAGTTAACTGCCGTCCATGAACAGCCTACATCTGTGTCTGCTACTGCTAATTTTCTATTGCTTTAACTTCTCTTTCTCATTGGTCTTTGGCTTTGCTTTGTTTAACCTGCTAGCAGGAAAGTGTAGCCTGGCCATAAGCGGGCGCGGTGCTCGTGTCTTCTGGTCAAATCCTCTCACACAAACAAACCCTGAAAATCATACAAACCCAACTTTGAGAATATTGACAATGGCGCTCAAGTACATTCTCAAATCAAGGGTTGTTGAAACCAAATAAATTTGAACAAAGATTGAATAAAGTATCAGTCAATTCTTATTTTATGCAATTTATTTTGATCCGTCACCCAATCCAACCGGCATGTTTTGCCAGAATTAATATTCGCATACCTTTCCAGAAGCAGTATTGAATATCCTCTGTTGCCATGCCTGACAAATAAACGTTGATATGTAGCGAGTGAGTTTGTTATAGAATAAAAAACATTAATTAAAGAGTAATGTGAAATATTGCCTTGGTATTATGTACGTAACGTTTTTTTTTTTTTTACTTTCTACCTTTAAATATTGTTGGTATAGAAGTTCCAAAATACACTGTTCTTCTTGGTAAATTCCATAACCAAGATCTGGGTACATCAATTGGGTTAAGGCTTGAGTCGTGGTCTGCAAACACCTGCACCTCAATGGAAGTGTTTTTGTTTAAGATAGGACAGTAATATTCTGGCCAACTTTATAAAGAAAAAAGATCTAAAGAAACTGCTTCTTGATATTCAGAAAGAATTCAGGTTAGCTGAGTCAGCATCATGATATACCTCATTGACTTGGAAGTATGTACCGTTGAGTGGAAAACTCCCTCTCATTGCAGTTCGGCACGGTATCTGTTCATCATATGCATTTAAGATTGAGATTGAGATAACATAAATATATTATTAGGTCATGTAACATCCCGAAAATCAGATATAATATATGTCATATTATTATACTGGATAAGTGGATTAGGCATGATTTACTAGAGTTGCACCTTACTGGATAAGTGGATTAGGCATGATTTACTAGAGTTGTACCTTTCTGAGGACATGGTCCATGCTAGGACTTCGTGGAGGCGTATGATCAAGGTTAAGGACTTCTAGGTGTAAGATCAAGGTTAAGGACTGCTAGGGGCATAGTTTTCCTAAACTTTAGGGAGACTTTACATGTGATTGTCATCCTGAATCTACTACTATATGTTGTTGTATACTTGTATGATGTTATACATGTATATATTTATACCGTGTTACTCTCTCACCACTTCTTTGGTTATTGGTTCTGTTTGTTGGTTTGTGGTTTGTTTTAGAGCCAGGGATCTTTCTGGAAGTAGCTTCTTTACCCCCAAGGATAGAGGTAAGGTTTGCCTATATCCCACCCTCCCAGATCTTATACGTAGCTTTGTTATTTGTGGGATTTATCGAGTATGGTTGTTGTAGATTATCATACTAGAATTCAATAAAAACGTTTATATAAGAAAATATTATAACAATGTATTATTAAAGTTTATAAGTTAGGTGCAAAATATAAACTTACAGAAATAATAAAGAACACGATTATGTGATGTTTATGATGCCATTTGAATGGGAACCCAGCTTTGGAAATCTGTAAGACACGGGCTATGTGCAATTGTTTTTCTGCATAGTCGTGTCACATTTTGTGAAAATCGAGAATATGAATTTATGTATTGAAAATCGAGATTATTATACTGGATAAGTGGATTAGGCATGATTGACTAAAGTTGCACATTTCTGAGGACATGGTCCATGCTAGGACTTCGTGGAGGCGTATGATTAAGGTTAAGGACTTCTAGGTGTAAGATCAAGGTTAAGGACTGCTAGGGGCATAGTTTTCCTAAACTTTAGGGAGACTTTACAGGTGATTGTCATCCTGAATCTACTACTATATGTTGTTGTATACTTGTATGATGTTATACATGTATATATTTATACTGTGTTACTCTCTCACCACTTCTTTGGTTATTGGTAGCTTTTTATTTCTATATTTTTTTAGTTCTGTTTGTTGGTTTATAGTTTGTTTTAGAGCCGTGGATCTTTTTGGAAGCATCTTCTTTATCCCCAAGGGTAGAGGTAAGGTTTGCATATATCCCACCCTCCCAGATCTTATACGTAGCTTTGTTATTTGTGGGATTTATTGAGTATGGTTGTTGTAGATTATCATACTCGTCTACTGGAATACAAGCAAAATGTTTATATAAGAAAATATTATAATAATGTATCATTAAAGTTTATAAGTTGTTAGGTGAAAAATATAACCATACAGAAATGATAAAGAACACGATTATGTGATGTTTATCATGCCATTTGAATGGGAACTCAGCTTTGGTAATCTGTAAGACACGGGCTATGTGCAATTGTTTTTCTGCATAGTCGTGTCACATTTTGTGAAAATCGAGAATATGAATTTATGTATTGAAAGACATGGCTATGTGTAGTTTATTAGAGAGTTGTGTGATATATTGTCAATGAAGAAATTTGGTGTTTGAGCTACACCAACATGTGAACTTTTCTAAATAAAGGTGTGGTAATGAGTAAAAAAAACATCCCAAATGAAATCTTGTGTAAAGGGTGTATAGACACCAAAATGTTTGGTTGAACTTGCTAAAGTAATGTTATAACAAGTGTTTAGAAGGATTAATTTAAGTTTGATTGAAAAATTTAAGAATGGAGAAATTGAGGTAAAGGGTTAATTTTGTCTAATGTTGACTTGACCAAAAAGAGGGTCAACGTTAATTATAGGTCCAATTAGCCTAAGATGCATCATGCATATTGAAGTGTAGTTGGAAGGCTTTTGATCTAAACGGGGATGAAAGCCTAAGGGATTGATTATTTGCCATCAATATGATGCTATGTAGATTAATAGGATGGGAGTGGATCTATAAGTACACTGTATAATTTAAACATGTATGGATGCTTATGTTTGAGAAAATGGTCATGAAAACGGCCACACATAAAAATGTGTTTTGACTGAACTTTTTATTAATGATGATAAAAAGTTTAGATAAGTGGATTTTTAGTGGTCAAATTTCATTTACATTTAATTTGGAAAAATAACTGTGTTTTGATCTTGTGTTGTAAATGTGCAAAGTAACTTTCCATCTGCTAAGGGTCAATATTTTCAATAGAGTAGGCTTTGCAATCCAAAAAGGGGTAGCGACGCAGCTTGTGGCCTGTTTACCTGCAGGTCACTTGTAATTGGAGTTTGTTGAGTGATTAAAATATCAGTCACAATAGTTTTTGTCGCTATTTATGCAACTGCATTTCCTTTGTTTCTCTGTTTAATCAACAAATACTATAGCTAAAGACATGTATGTATATAGTATTTGCAAAATCTGAGTCATAGTCATGTAATGAATTACTTAATTAAGTACCTCTTATATTTAACCTGCATTGGATTGTGATAAAGAGGTTATGTCTACTTGTTTTAGTTCTGCTTTGTATGGAAGTATGGAACAATGTCGTACACCTCATTTTTGTCAAGTAAATACTTCTATTTTATTAAACTATGCTATTGATATATTTGGAATCAAGCTTTTTAATATACATTTGTTTTGAAGACTTCCGCGTATTTAGGCCGATGTTTTGAAAGTCAACAAGTTTGACTTACTTTAGTAAGCTGACCTTCAATAAATATGAAATTGAAATAATTGTCATATTGGATGTAATTTTTTTTAATATTAGTCCGGAATTTTGGGTTGGGTGTACATATCGGGTACATGATTACTCACCAGGAGGGTCCCACGAACGGTTTGCGAATTTGCCTCACGAGTGCTGTTGCAGAAGAAGCATGTTTGTTCGTTGCACAATGTTCCAGATTCTTGGGAGCAACATTGCCCTTCTGGTGGCTGAATCGAATTTGCAGTTTCACCTAGTATAAAGGAACAGCAAAAGACAATTAACTTAATTAGCAATCACAAAACCAATTATATAATTATGTCATCTTCAATTCTCTACTTCTAACTTCCTACTTACCAGGTGTCCAAATCGCTAAAAGGTATGGGCAAGGATCATCATGTTCCCGTGTGTCCAGCTGAAATTTAGTACACATTTATTAAAAAACTGAAATTCAATAAAGATGCAATTTATATTTTGTTTTTTAAGGTGTTCTTACCCCTTCCAAGAGAGGATGTGAATCTGGAAGCTCATAGCTACAAAGTTAAGGTGAAAAGCCATTAGGAGTCTCATTTTTTTAAACTTGATTTCTTAATCATTGATACCAGTAATGACTAATGAATAAAACAAAAGCGTGAACAAACTGACATAGAATAGCAATTAGCAATCACTTACACTTGGTGCTCTGTTCTTAGCTGACTGACATTCTTAAGTTTAGGTGTAGGAATTGCGGCAACTTCCGATGTTAACGCGACTAGTGCCTTTGACATGTCACCTTCTCCAAGTTCCATGTGACTTTCCATGTAAGTTTGCAAGTTCTGAGTAAACTGTTCAATGTTGAGCTTAATCATTGGAATTTCTTCAGTGTCTCCACTAAAGTCCTCTATATCAAATACTTCTTCTTGTATTTGTTCAGGTTCTGGTGATGCTGGCACCTCAACTATAGGCTCTGGTGTTGCTGGTACCTCAACTATAGGCCCTGGTGTAGCCGGTTCATCAATAACAGGGTTGCAGTTTTGGACTTCTAGCAGCGGTCTGGGTTGCTCACTAGCTGAAGGTAGATCTATCATCCCAATTGGATTTTGACCAGTTCTATTTCCTGTTAAACCTGCTATACTCTCCTCTGGTGCTGGTAGTGCCAGCCTTGCACTGCCGTGAAATTGGCATTAGTGAACAGATTATGCGTTATAATCATGAATGAGTTGGGTCGCACACACACTGTCCTTTTCATCCCGCTTTTTAGATCTTTTTAATAATTAATTAAATGTGTTATTTAAACAGTATTGTTATAATAATAATCTAAATCTTCGAACAAAATGATTTCGTTAGCTGTATTTCTTAAAATACTGTGGGTGAATTCAACCAGTTTGAGCCGTTCAACCTGTTCCCAATATTTTTATTTGACCCGTTTGAGGTAAAGCACAACCCAAATCGACGTATTAATAAGTACAAAAGTAAATGGACTTGTCAAGTTCTTCTGAAAGAAGTGGTGAATTTGTGGTCAACTAAATTTCTGAATTTGGGCCCTACACAATTAAGTCAAGGTTACATCCTTATGGCTATAGAGGTAGAGGTTAGGTTTCTCTTTTGTGATTATGTCAAGAAAATAGTTCCTAACTCGTGTCTGTATGGGATTGGGACCTCTATGGTTGTTCTGTAATTGCAATGTAAAGGCTATAAAATCATGAAAAATCTGCTGCATCTTAAATGGATAAAAGTACGTTGGTCATATCATTGGTTATCCTAATCTGAGAATTGGAAATGATTAAGGAATATGTTGCTCAAACCTTGCAAATGCACTTGCAAAATGTCTGCACTCTCCTCTCAATGGACACGCATTGCAATTTGGTTTGGTCTTTGTACAAAAAACCTGCAAAAGTTACAAACGTAAGTTAGAATTAATTAGGGAGATGCTTTATATATATACTCCTTAGCTATATAGTCCTACCTTTCCAAATGTTATCATCTGGTAATGTAGTTCATACCTGTTAATAATGAAAATTAATAAAAAAAATAGTAACAAGTGTTATAGTGTTCATTTGTTGTATCAATGCGTGAAAGTTGTTGGCATACAAAGTTCTCTGGTCAAGCTTGCATAGTCTTGGCCATAAATACTTTTGAATGGTATCTTGAATTGGATACCTGCATACACATTAAAGTGTTGGAGTTTTTCTTTTTTTGAGTCAGAAACTTTGCATAAGCTTTAGTACTTACAGTTCTAAAAGATGCAACTGAAGGGACTCGGGAAGTGGCTGTAGGGGTACCCATCCAAGTCTTATAGCTATGCGCCCCACATTTGTGTCAACCTAGTTGAAAGCATTAATGTTAAAAATATATATATCATAAGTAACTTATTAGAATGATTGACTATCTCTCAAGAATAATGCTTACTGGAAAAGCAAGATGATGAAGCGTTAGAAGTCGGATACACTCCACACTTTTCAAACCCAACCCTTTAAAGCTTAGTAGATACTCCCTAAACAAAAATAAAATGGTTAGCGTTATCTGTAACAGCAAACAGGGTGTGCATTTTAGCATGTTTAATTTCAACATTGGACTGATTGTGTCCAACTCTAATGGCCTTACTTGGCTTTGTCAGGTGGAACGTCTCTTAACCATTCAAGATCCATGCTTCCATGGTCTCTTACTAGCCGGTCAAGCATGTCCTGTATCATGTAAGCAACATTAAAATCTGCTTCTTGAAAATCTCAAAACAGCTATGAACTACAGATGATTGCGAAGGTTACATTTTCAAATAATAGTACAACATAAATGAGTAAAACTCTTTAAGAGGTTGTAAGCATTTGAAACACTTTGGGTCAATTTTGACCCTTTTGACTTTTCATTTTTAACCAAGTTACCTAATTGGACCTGTTATAACTAAAATCTAACCTAGATCATCTATTGAAATTGCTACCAGCCATATATTATAACATAAAATTGTTCATTATGGGACGATATCCTTGTACCTTAATTCTCGCAGCTAGCCTATTGTTCATACCCCTTTCCTTGATGGCATCAGCAACATCATTTACATCTGCTCTCTTTATTGCTTCGTAGTCCATAGAATCCTCCGTGTTTGCTGTTCTCTCTCTCTTTTGTTCGGATTCAGCTTGCATTCTTAGTTTATCCCAATCAACGTTAATCTGTGCCTTTCCAGTTTTTTCTTTTTTAACTTTAGAACCACCCTCATCGTTACCATTAATTTTTTGTTTACTTCCATTTTTATTCAAATGAAAATCAACTACCTTCTGCACCGTTTCTCCTGAGGCTTCAACGATGTTGAAATTTTCATTGGCTTTGGAATTCTCTGTTGAGATATTTGTTATTTTAGTTGCTTGTTGCACCATGCAGTTACTGTTTGCGGATTCTTGGGAACTTATCGTGTTGACCATCTGAACCGTTGTTTGACTCGCAGATTCTGCTGATATTCCACTTTCTTCACTTGCACACTTTTCACTATTCTTTTGAGTAACTTCACTTTCATAAACCCTTGTAGATCCATGCGTGTGCAATAACTTTTCAAAAGAAGTGTATTCCCCAATAGTAACTTTACCTTTGTCTTTTCGTTCTTCAGATTTATGCATAGAGCATGTTTCTGCAGAATTTTGTGAAGAGACTATTTCATCAACTTCTATATGATTTATTACTGATTCCTTGTATATTGCTGACTCTTTTTCAGATAACTCTGCAACTTCACATTCTGAATTGTCATTCAAGTCGACACTAATGGCACAACTTTTAGAAAATTCACTGCTACCAACAACTTCTTTTTCTTCACACGAATCAGCCTCCTGCAGCATCATTGAACCATGGTCTCCTGATTCATCTACCTGGCATGGTTCTTTAACCAACATGATTGATTCCTCTTCATGATGTGATCCACTGCTGGCGTTTAGCTTGGCGGGATACCGTGCAGCAAGAGACATGAATGCTGAACTGCAATGGTGAGTAAACACATTAGTTTCCTAGCTGCGAATGAAATTAATGACGGTTATTTCTTTGAATCTTACCTGGATAGATGATCTGACACATTCTGAGTTAGGAAAACCCCAACCACTGAATCCAAAACGGATCCTTTCCACTGAGAGAATCGCCTGTCCCCTGCAAAACTTATGTTTTCAGCTCTAACACAGAAAATGCTATAGTTAATATTAAACTAAGTCGATGATTAGTTTAAATGAAGAAGTTTTGTAGTCCTTACCTTGTACAAGATGCATTCTTGCTATAAATGAATCTACTCGCCCACGAAATACTCTTCGTTCTTCTTCCCACCATTTTGCCTTATCCTCATCTGTCCCGTCTATTCCTTCACTATTTATATTTTCCAGTAAAAGCATCCAGACTCTATTTGTCTCGTCATCAAGGTCAACTTTAGGACGTTGCTTTCTTTTCTTCATAGGAGTAAACAAACCTTCATAAGGAACAAGACTTCTGTCCTGTTGATATACAACAAGAGCATTTTTCTCATGGTATCCTGACATGTAAGGTACAATCGCATCACTGTAGATGTGCAGCCGCTCAAATAGGCTAATTAGTGCATTTATATCATATATGCTTTCAAATCTTAAACTTGGATACCCTGCATAAAAAATACATTATCTTAGTATTTTTTATAAACTAATTCAATACATTCACTAGTCACTGTGAATAAAATACCTAATTGGTAGTGATACAAAGAAGGCACCATTATTTTGTTCCTTTTGGAATTCTGACCACATGTCTGCATGTATCTGTCTTTTGACATATCAGACGCTTTACTCTTTTTCTTATTGCATACGCTCGTGCTGCAGTTTGGGTCATTTGGACTCGGCCAATGACTCGGTCCTTCATCATGGGTTTCTTGTAAGAAATCTATCTTACATTTTGCTTTTGTGTACTTCCTCTTTAATCTCCCCTGTGGCAGCTCAGTTTTGCTAGGAGTGATCAGGCTCGGGGACTCGGTTTCATGCACTTTTTGGCAATTTTCCACTTCACTAGTCATTGTGCATGTTTTATCAACCATTACTTCCGCCTGTTTCTCAGATTCATCAAAATCGATCTTTCTCTTACACGTTTTCTTAGTTTCTTGATCTGGGCTCGGGTGCATAATCCCACCTGTTTCCTCCGCAGCGGGCGTTGCTGGTGACTTTTCGACCCCCTTTCTCCTGACATATTTCCTCTTCCCGGTTGAGGATCCATCGGGCTTTGGTGTTGCATGCTTTGGAGTCGCGGGCTTTCTTGCTCTTTTGGGTGTACCTTCTGTAACCACTTTCGGTCTGTGCTTTCTTCTTTTCTGTTTCGGTTGTGGTGTTTCATTCAAATTGGTTTGTTCAGCCAATCCCTTCTCAGAGCCTTGATCAGCCTCAACAAGTGTAATACCATCTTGATCTGCTGCAAGATTCACTCTTTCATCTCCGCTTCGCTTTACCATATCAGATGCCCTTTTGGTCAGATCTGGTGTCAATGGCGTAAACCCCAGGGACAGACCCGTGCTTATTAGCGGTTCTGCCACTGTTTGTGGTGGTAAAGAATTGAGATCACACGAATTCATCCACCCACCACCACCACCATAATCAGAACTTTTTCTAATCGTGGCATCCGCAAGTGCAAGCAGATCTCTACAAGAAATACTACTCCATATGTCCACGTCATCCATCGAAAACCTGCTACACATTCCACCAGTGATCCCATATCCTTGACTCGTTGACCCAAAACCACCATCCCAACAACTAAAGCTATTCACCACAGATGTTTGTTCCAAAACAGCTTCTCCGAATGGATTTTCGAGCCAGTTTTCGCAGATCACGCTTGGATCAGCTCGGCCCATCTTATCCGGCGTCACAGGAGCATGATGATCAACCGCATTTGGGGAAAAATTATGAGAAGATGAACTTTCTCCCCTTTCATCCATATTCAAAAATTTATCACAAATTCTCAATTTATATCGACAAATCGGAGTCGAGATTCAACAAAAATCAGCTTTTACTATGTAATTCTGCTTTCACCATTGACCAAATCTGCAAACATAATTCTGCACATAAATAATAATAATAATTTATTATAACAGCTACAAAAAACAAAAGTAATATGTTAATCTACAGATCTTACGATATTTGAGGAAGTTGTTGTAACAGAAAATGAAATAGCAAATTATCATGCAAACCCTAAAAAAAATATATAAAAATAATCGCCGGTTGAACCATCTACTGTGACAAAAGTGACTAACCTTAACCTTAATTGGAGATCTGATTCATTCGGTGGTCGGAGAGAGAGAGGAAGCAGGGTGTATGTGGATTGAAGAGAGAGAGAGAGAGAGAGAGAGAGAGAGAGAGAAAGTAAGTATAAGTTTGTTTTATTAATTATTATTACTTTTTGCACAAGTCTTTTATGTTCGGTTTCAAACGCATTGGGTTCGCGGGAAGCAAGTCGTACTGTTTTTTATTTGATTTTGATTGGTTGAGTCTGTTTATACTTTATATAGAATAAACAAAACTCAAAGCTGTTTGAAAAACAGAAAACATTGAAGTGTGTTTGAGATCCTGTAGGACCCACCTATTTTGGATTCTTCTTGTCCTCGTTGCGTATCACTTGATACGCTATTGTATTGTATTATATTATATTATATTTTTAACTGAATTTATTTCGTTATTAAAATTATATTTATAGTTGTACTTTACGCTTTCGGTTTGATTTTTCTTAGTTACAAATTAATCTTGTTGTAAAAAAAAGAACGTTATCTTTAACAATGTTGCTTTTGGATTTTTCTTTGAATTCTTGTTTTGTTTGCGTATCAGTTTTATACACTATTGTATTATATTATATTGTATTATATTTTTAGCTGAATTTATTTTATCACTAAAATTATATTTTATAGTTGTACTTTACACTTTCGGCTCGAATAATCTCGTTGTAAAAAAAATAACGCTATCTTTAACAATGTTGCTTTAGGATTTATCTCTATGAAATAAGAAAGTTAAACGTGTTAACTTTTGTCAAACTTTTTAAAAGTTAACATGAGTAAGGTTACTTTTCATATATTTGCAAAATACATAGCAAGATTAAGGGGGTGTTTTGGATTGATTATTCAAAACAGATTATGCGTTTTAGAAAAGCAGAGGTGGAGCTACTTATAGATTATTGCGTTTTGATAGCCTAAAAAACTGATTATCTGCCTTTTCAGAACACAATCCCAAACATTAAAAACTGATTATCTGCGTTTTCAAAACGTAATAATCTAAAAATCAGATTTAAAACGCAATCCCAAACACCCTCTAAAAGATGACAAATTATGTATACCAAGTTTAATAAAAAAGATACATAACAAAATAAGTTATATACAATCCGTAACAAATTGGCCACTTCAAATGGTCCGGTCATAATCACTACAACCTTGTGAGGTTTTCTCACCAAAAATATTAACGACACTTTAGCAAATTAATAAATAAGCAAGCTTATTGGTATGCTTAAGCCGTATCTATTTAGAGGCTGTTTGGTAGCCTCTTAATGAGGCTCTTAACCATTCAGCGCTGAATGATTCAGCATTCAGCGCGTTTGTTTCAGCTTCTGAATGGAATGGTTAAGTCTGAATCATTAAGATTTGGGATGTTGCTGAACCATTAAGCACTGAACTATTAAGCATTGAACTAGGCTGAACCTTAATGAGGCTCCCCTACCAACGTGGGACAAGAAAACTAACCATTAAGAGGTCCAACTTAATGATTCAGCGCTTAATCATTCAGACATCTTAACCATTCAGACCTCTTAATGATTCAGCACTTAATCAACCAAACAGATCGTCTGTTGATGTTTATGGAGTATTATTTATAAATATATGAAGTCAACTATCTATCTGTTTCTTTAAGCATTGTGAAACATCATGAGTAGTACTATACTAATAATCATGAAGTATCTTTAATTATCATAGAACATTTTGGATATCATTAGTTGCCATAGGAAACATTTGTGGGCCATCTCTTGATGCATTGTGATCATATCTTACTTTAACATTCTGTTAAAACCACTATTAATCCTCAAATTCATAATAAATATTTTGCAATGTCGTGACTCGTGAGCAACATATACAATAGTGAAAAGGCAGTTAACTTTTAAAAACTTTAATTTAATAGAAATATATATTGAAAAGAAAATGATCTTAAGTTAAAATGCATAAAATGATGATTATTTTAATAATTTTATTTAGTTTCTGTTTTACAATGTTAGATATTAAAAAGACGAGTGGATGTTATAAATGTAAAAATGAAAGCCGTAGGGTGATATTTGATATTTTTTAAGACATGCATATAAAGTTAGAAAGAAATGCGCTTTTTTTATGTTTACAATTACAAGTTTTCCTTTCTATTTCATGTGTGGAATCTTTGTTTGATAATCAATTTGTAAAATTATTTTATTTACTTACTTTTTGGAATGACACATGTTACTCTATTTTACGCCAGTAATTCTAAATACTTTTTTTTTTACCCAGGTTTGAATTAGGATCTTCACTCTAAACATGCGTGTTGTCCGAGGATGATAATCAAGGTGAAACGAGTGGCTCGGGACTTAAATTGAAGTGAAATGCGGATAAAAAGAGTTGCATACGAGCATGGATGGAGATTGGGTGTTGTTCGGTTGAAGATTATAAGTAGAGATGGAAGTTATAAGAAAAGGAGAGAGTACGTCGTAGGTTACGGCTTGATAGCCGTTGAGATATGTTGCAAGAAGGAAGTGGATCAGAAACATCATACCACAACCATCATCAACCAATCGTACCCTACGATTGTCTTTAACAAAAGGAGATCAGAAAGTGTCAGCCGTAAGTTACGGCTGGGTAGGCGTAGCTTACGGCGCGATGCGATGACTTTGGGAAGTCGGTTTTTGTGGACCATTTAAGTAGGTTTTGCAACCCTAATCAATTATCAGCCGACTTTGGACGATTTTGGGACATAATTTGAGAGCTTTGGGGGAGAAACAACATCGCGACAGCATTCTATAATCACCCATTCGATCCGGACAACATGTTTTTGACTCATCATCAAATCATTGAAGCGTTTTCCACCAACATGAGCGGCTAAAACGTGATTCTCTCCGGTTGAATGGTTAGTTACAATTGCTAGGGTTTCTGCGGTTTATCAAACATTGAATTGAAATTTGTATTCGTTTGATTTATAACTTTCAATTGTGGTTGTTTATGAACGATTTGCTTTTAAATGTTAACGATTGAATTGCTTGTCTTTGATTTCATCAATCATATCGGTTTCATTATCGGTGGTCATTAAGTAATTTACAAGTTTAGTTCTTTCAATGAGAAATGAACTGGACATAGAATTAATGTATTCAACAACCCTAATTGAAAATGATATATGAGGATCAAGGCACATAAAACTCATAGGGTTGGGTTATTCTACAAAGGGACAAAAAAATGAGAAGGGTGAGAAGGATTTGTAGCCTTTGGATCAGATTTTATACATCATCAATGGCTCTAAATGAGGCGGTGGCAATTTTGTAATATTAGAAGGCGCCAAGGGTAAAGACGGAAATTGGAAAACATATCAGTTCTCTTCACCAGTTCATTTCATCAGTTCATCGATTCAAACAAAAACCCTCATTATCACTATACCACCTACCATCTACAAAAAAATCTATGGCGTCTTCAATAATGGAAGCTCTGTCTTCAACGATTGAACCTATTTCTTCAATGATTCAACTTCCTTCTCCATTGATTCAACCTCTTTCTTCACTAATTCCATCGTCAAAGAAGATTTCCGGAAAAAAAGGCACAACCGTGGTTTCCACCGGAGAACAGCAACCAACGATGGAAAAAAGTAACAAAAAAGTTAAACGATCACAGAATACGCAAGAGGAAACTTCAATTTTTGGTACATTACTTTAAATTTAGGTTTTGTTCAACATTGTGTCTAATGTATCATCATTGTGTTAAATAAAATTAGTCGTTTAAGAGTAGTAAAATGAACATTAGTTAAGCCTATTACTGCGATAACACAAGAGTGAAAACGTATTGTGTATTTTTTCTCGTTTTAGGTTAGTAACTTTGAGTATGACACAATAGCTTAAGGTTTTATAGATCTGTAGGAGTTTGGAGACTTGTTTTGGTGTTAGAATTGCTGACTGGAAGATATGATTGAACGTGATTTTGTTTTAGGCCGATTGAATTGTTTTGAACAGGTAGTTATAGTTGATTACTTGATTATGATTATGATTATAGGTTTGTTTACTTGTCTGTTTGTGTAATTAATCTGCATTACGATCGGTTTAAGGTTTTCTAGATCTGTAGGTGTTTAGAACTAGAAGTTTGAGTTACTGATCGAAAGATAGGATCACACATTGTTTTATATTTGCCGATTGAATCGTTTTGAAACAATAGTTATAGTTGATTATGATTATACGATTGTTTGCTGTTTATTCATCAAATTAATATGCAAATGAGGCATTATGATCGTTTTAATTTTTTCTAGATCTGTAGGAGTTTGGAAACTTGTTTAGCCTTTTGAATTACTGACCGAAAGATATGATCGCACATAGTTATTTGTATATGCTGACTGAATCGTTATGGTCAGGTATGTAGAGTTGATTAGTGCTAATTAGAATATGTTGAATTGTTGTCTTGTTGCATATGTGTAAGTGACGCTATATGTCTGTATTCCTTAATGTGTTTATGCTTGATTTAGAATGTGACACAGCAGCTTGAAAGAAGCTAAAGTGATTGTGTATTATTTCTTGTTTTAAACTAAGTTGCCTTTTGTTTGTTTGTAGAACATTGTGTCATTTTTTAAAACAATACATTGAATGTTTATAAACAGTTAAGATAACACAAATAATGGAAATGTATTGTGTCATTTTTTAAAACTGTAAATTAGTTAGGTATATGCCTAGGACAACACAATAGAGAAACATTTTTGTAATAATTTATTGTGTATTTTACTAACATGATTGTGTCATAGTTGGTAATGGTATATAACACAAAAGACAAACAGTTTTGTAATATTTTATTGTGTATTTTACTAACATGATTGTGTCATAGTTGGTAATAGTATATAGCACAATGTAGCATTATACATTTGAATTCATTGGGTAATAATAATTGTGTAGTTGACAATGTTGATTTGAGGAAGGCTACTAAAGAGTTTGGTAAAGCAAATGTGTCAAAGAAAGAGACCAATCAACAAAAACAGAAGAAAAGCAAAGAACATGAAGACATAATACCAAATGAAAAGAGAATGAAAATAGCATCAGTGGCAGTGACTAGAAAACCAAAAGAAAAGGCTGAACTGAAATATTTTCCTTTTACACATCAAAAAATGAACCTGAGGTGTTCACCAGGAAATCTAACTACTTTTATTGAAAGCTTAAATGAAGATCAGAAAAAAGCAGTTATTGAAATGGGATTCGGAGAAACATTGTGTATAAATATACACACGATACCAACTGCTTTTGGTTTTTGGCTGCTTGAAAACTATGATCCGACAACAAACACAATGAATGATGGAACTCATAATTTCAGAATAACAATTTCTTTGATCAATGAAGTTTTTGGAATACCAAACGGTGGATTGAAAGTGGAAACAAAGTTTAGACCCAATTCAAATGATCCGGTTATAAATGAGTGGCGAAGTCAGTTTGGTGATAATGTACCTAAGAAGATTTTTATCAAAGATTTCAGTGAATATGTGTTAAAGTTAACAGACTCGGGGAGGATGTTCAAGTTGAACTTTCTAGTAATGTTTTTCACAGTAATGGGGGAGGCAATGATGAGTAACACAGTCAACCAAAGATTTCTTAGATCAGTAACAACAAAAACTGATGTAAGAAGCCTAAATTGGTGTGACTACATGTTAGGTTGTCTCGTAAGAACACGACTTACATGGTCTGGTGGTGTAAATGAATTATACACTGGCAATATGCTGGCTCTTGCGGTAAGATAAATATTACACAATTACAATTACACAATTGAACTTACATATTTTGTTAATTATTGTTTCTTTTATGTTGAACAGATTTTATATATATACAAGAGACAACAAATTTGTTCAAAGGGAAAATGGCGTAAAAAGGCTAACATGCTTGAGAAGATTGACTACACAACACTAGCAGAGTTTGAAGAAAATTTTTTGATTAACAAGGGAACAAATACAAAGGAAGAAACATATAAGGTGGTTAAAGAGGTCAAAGAATCTAAAAGATCACTGAAAGTTGTAATAAAGAAACAGAAAGACACTGATGTCTTACCTCAACAAGAAGAAGCTCATAATCAAGGTAAATACTATATTTTGTCATATTATACTGTTTCAAAGTATTCATTGTGTCATATGCTATTGTGTCATAATTTAATGGATGTTATAGCGTTGTGTCATGTTACATTGTTTCATACTAACAACATTGTGTAATATTCTGTTTTGTGAGAAGGTGATGTTATAAAGAAACAGAAAGACACTGATGTCTTACCTCAACAAGAAGAAGCTCATAATCAAGGTAAATACTATATTTTGTCATATTATATTGTTTGAAAATATATTTTGTCATATGCTATTGTGTCATAATTTATTGGATGTTACAACGTTGTGTCATGTTACATTGTTTCATACTAACAACATTGTGTAATATTCTGTTTTGTGAGAAGGTGATGTTGTACTTGAAATTGAATCGGCTAAAGATGACACAATGGAGACAGAAGAGGTATGAAAATTAAACATTTATTATACATGTGCATTGAATGGAACATATCAGATGATAATTAAAGTTTATTTTCGTTTAACAGATTAGGGCCCAGATGTTAAAAAAAAGAGCTGATGATATTTGATGAACATGGAAAAAAAATTGAGAGGTTATTACAAAAGGCAATCAATGATTTCCCAGACGGTAAACTGGTTAGACAGAAAGAGAGAGAATGGGCATTGTTGGTCAAGAAATATCAAAAAATCGGACAAACTGAAGACTTGGTAAAAGAAGGATCAAAAAATGAGAAGGAAAGCACAATGGAAAGGCCAAAACAGAATGAAAATGTTCCAACTCATCAAGTTGAAGTTCATAACCAAGGTACATATGATATTCCATTTTAACATAAGCTATTGTGTCATATCTTATTGTATATTATGTCTCATAATCTAAGGTATTTGTTTCTTAATGATAGGTATTCAAGATAAGGTGGGAGAAGATATTGTTGATGAAAAAACAATGGAAGTGCTAAAAGAGAATGATAGTGTTATTCCAACTCATCAAGATGAAGCTCATAACCAAGGTACATATAATATTCTACCGTGTCATATCATATTATATATTATGTCTCACATTTTAAAAACATTGTGCCGTAGTGAAAGGTATTCAAGATAACTTGGATATTCAAGTCTGTGAAGTAAGCGAATCTGAAATAGTTGAGTTGATTCGCTTGGAACAAGAAGCCACCTCAACAAAGAAAACAGAAACGCAAAAAGAAACCATCGTTAATTTGTTTGAAGCACCAAGCTTTGAATTAGGTTTATCTCAACCAACACCAGAAGAAGAAGTGGTGGAAGGACACAATGAGGAAGCTGGAAATGGAAATAATGAAGTGGAAGACCATAATGTGAAGGAAAGCACAATGGAAGGGATAAGACACAATGAAAAGTTGGATGTTGATACTGTCATAAAGGAATTGCCAAATTTACAACAAGAAGATGGCTACACCACACCAGATAAGAACATTGTGCACTTTGTGGAACCAATTTCAAGTGTAAAGCCACAACAATTTGAGGAAAACAAAAATAAAAGACCTCAAAGAAATAAGAATTTGGCAGACGCCTTATGTTCTCCTTACGTTCTAAGGGAGGTTGCAATGGCTGAAAAAAGGACCGTAGCTGAGAATAATGTTTCAACATATTTGTTTACAGGGAATGAAAACATTCGGTACATGGCATTCTAAACTTTTATTACACAATATTTAAACTATTACTTTAATAAGTGCTACAGTGTCACAATTTTTTTTGTAGGGATGCTTTATTTCTTATTTCAGATGTTATCCTTGTGTCAAGAGTTAAATTGGAAAGCTTGATACCAGGAGTTGAAATTCATGAAGATGTTATCAATGCATGGTCTCATATTTTAAACAAAGGAGAGAAGAAAAAGTCAAGAGAGTCTGACTACCGGCTGTTTTGCACTGCTCCTATGATTGTAAGTTAACAACAAAAACACAATAAAGATTTTCTTTGTAACATAATATCATTGTGTCATACACATAATATGACACAACAAATTATGACACAATGGATACATATTATTATATTGTGTTATGTTGCATAACATAAACTTACTAATTCACTCTGTATAGGAAAAGGACACCTACGATAAAGATGAGCAGGCCAGGGTTGATGAGTTCATAAAAAATATGACTGACGTTTTAAGAAAAGAAAATTTGAAAACTATCAAAGACTTTGACCTTGTCTTTGTACCAATCATTCAGTCAAAACACTATTATCTCATGTGTTTCAACATCAAAGAAACAAAGACAATCCTAATTGACAACATTGCATCAGGGAATTTTGAAGATATGTACAATGGCTGGCCAGAAAAAACAGTAAGTGTATGAAAATTTTATAATTAATAAATCACAATTCATAGTTTGAGAAATAACACAATTGCTTTTTTTTTTTTTTTTTGGCAAGAAACATGCTTTTGAAGGATACCTTGATGATATGTCACATCCAAAGGCAAAAAGCATGAAAGGCACATCCATAAACATACTAGAAATGCCATGGAGAACGTCAAGTAATGATATTGATAGTGGAATATTTCTAATGAGGCACATGGAGACTTATATGGGAGAGGAAGCAAAGAATTGTGCATGTGGATTTGCAGATGAGAATTCCAACAAGCAGGAAGCACAAATCACAGATTTACGCCGAAAGTACACCACAAAGATTCTTTTGCATGACATAAATGAAAACAAGGCTTTTGTTATCGAAATGGTGAAGAAATATTTGAAAGAGCCAGCTGCAGAAAAACGGAAGCTACAAAAAATGCAAAAGAGAGAATCATGAAAAGGTTGAATGAATAAGCAAAATTAATAAAGGTTTAGTTGGTTTGATGAATCAGAATGAAAATTTAGAATCTCTTTTGGTGTTTTGTTAAACTTGATGCTTGTACGTTTTAGAATCTCTTTTGGTGTTTTGTTAAACTTGATGCTTGTATGTTTGAAGACAATATGAACTTGATGCATTTAGTACATATGAAGTTTGATTTGAAGAAGTGTGTATTGTTAACATGGACACATACAATGTATGATTCATATAACATAATGAAAAGTTAGATGAAAATTGGATATGGTAACGTAATGTATGAAAATTATAGGTTGCATGACAAATTATAAGAACATGTACTTAGGATAACGTGAGGTCAATTTATACTTCACGGTGTAACAAAAATGAGAAGGGTGAGAATGATATAAAAAACACAATAGATCACAAAATATGACACAATGTTATAGAAAAAAGACACAATGAATCGAAAAAATGACACAATCAATACGTAAATTCTAAAACTAAAAGCTTAAAATCCAAAAAAGCGAAACCTAAAAACTAAGATCGTAGGGTTCAATGAGGCGGTTCCAATGCCTCTGAATGGTTTCAATTAGAGTTTGTTTGATAAACTTCCTACGACTTTGTATATTTCTTTTATTGTGTATATATAACATAGCAAGAAGAAATACTACACATTGTGATTATATATAACACAATGTAACAAATATAACACAATGGCTAAATTGGCATGGTATATATAACACGGTGGATAGAATATTATACATTCTAATGACATTATTTTGTAATAGAATATGTATTTTATTTGATAACAGAATATATGGTAAAAATCAATTGTTCTTAAAAAAATCTTTCCGTCTAGACTCAATTACTCATTATGACACAATGGCAAGAAGCATAGAAAGTTTAAAGTACATTTCTAAAATAGAGACCCTCTAATCTTGCAAAGAAGTAAATCCTGAACTTGTTGATGCTTCTTTCTGTTTAATACTTTGTATGTATGACTCGCACGTGCGTTTATTGTGACCAACAACTTTGCAAAAACTGCAACCCCTTTGCTTCTTCCCTGCTTGACCAATTGCTATCTCACGAGCTGACTTCAAACGTTTATGACTACCACAACCTTTTGTTCTTGATCTAATAGGATTTCGGATTGTAACACCACATGCTCCGCTCCCTCCAGTTAGTTCTGCAAATCTCTCTCTTCTGCTAGTAGGCGGGTCGACAACTTGAACCTCATCAACCTTAGACATGTAACCTTTGACATAATCTCTATAAAGACACAACTGGTCTTTGTCCCTAATCAAGCGATTGATAGCATATTCATTTGCAACCCTAATCTCACGAAGAACATCTTCAACATTGTCACCATTATCAGACCTAACAGATCGAAGTGAGCTATTTAGAACAACTTCACTGCTCCAACGCCTAACTACATACTTCTTTGGGAACTCTTTTATCTTACAAAGTCTAAGAACACAAAAAATATGTCGACGTAGCAATCCAAACTGTTCAAACCTTCTGCAGTTGCATGATATAGTTTGATCTTCATTTCGAAACATAACCTACACAAAAACACAAACTCAAAAGAAAAGAAAGAATAAAGAACTAAGGATAAACAAAAGACACAATGCAGATAAAGTAAGTCAAGACAACAACGAAGAAAGAAACAGTAACATAAACAACATCAGAGGCATAAGACACAATGCAGATACATAAACATAAGACACAATGTATATACTAGAAAAATAAGACACAATGCAAATATAGAAACACAAAGACAGAATACAAAATCACAGGAACATAAGACACAATACAGAATTACAGGAACATAAGACACAATGCGTACCTCAAAAATTAAAGGGTATGGCTGCAACAAATCCTCAATGTCATACTTCATAAAATCATCAACTGGTTGTTTGTGCACAGAAGCACAATTGTGAATGGAATCATCTATCTCCAACTGCTGATCTAGAAAAATTGTTCGAGTATACAATTGTGCAGCTTGATTTTCAAGTACGAAATTACTCCAAATCTCAGGATCAGCGTATCTAGTATCATGGTCATTTTTTCTACGAAGATACCTTTGGCCCTCGATTGCTGTCTCAAAGTGACTAAAAAACTCAACTAAGGTTGACTTTGGATTACAAAATTGATTGAAAAAATGGTTCTCGCTTTCTGATCTTGACGTGGTGCGCATAAGTCCAGACAAATTTTCTTCGAGATAATACGCGGGTATCCAATCTTGTCTAATATTATATATATCAGATAACCAAACATAATCACTTAAGCCATAATCAGAAAGAATTGAATGCCATTTCTCCTCAAACTCAACACGCGTAATTGAATCTGACCACACAATTTGAGCCAAATCTATTTTGAAATTTGTGGTATTACATAAAACTGGACCAACCTACAAAAAATTGAAAAATGAAAAAATTAAACTAATGGAGCATAGTAATGACATAAATAACACAATACACACCAAATATTTGTATAACCTACATCACACATAACTATAATGAAAAAATACATCAGCTTAAAAAAGACACAATAGTAAATAAACATAATAAAGACACAATATAGAATGATACCTTCTCAGTCAATTTCTCCCATATGTGCCACATACATAATCTATGACGGCTATTGGGTAAAACATCTTTGATAGCCCTCTTCATGGCTGCATCTTGGTCAGTAACAATTACCTTAGGTGCAAAACCAAACACTTTGACATAGGATGTCAATAACCATCTATACGACTCAGTAGTTTCATTTCCAAGAAGTGCAGCACCAAGTGTAACATTTCTATTATGGTTATCTATACCAGTGAAAGGAACAAACACCATATCATACCTAAAAACAAAAGTTTAAAAGTTAAAACAAATATCATACATAATACAATTAGTAAGAAAACACAATGAAGTTTTTAAGCTTACTTATTTGATCGATATGTGGCATCAAATCCTACAACATCTCCAAACACCGAGTAATTCATTTTGGAATCCTCATCAGCCCAAAAAAGACCACCTAAAGTTCCATCTTTATTAATAGTATATTCAAATGAAAAATTGGGACAATACTCCTTTTTTCTTAGCAAGGCGTCTAATGACCATGTCCGCATCATGGTCACCAATGAATTCATTTAGGTCCCTCTTCCAATTCTTAAAATCAGTCTTCGTTGCACCTAGGTCCTCATAACCACCATACAAACTTTTCAGAATATTAAATGCCCTTACAGGCCCGAGATTCATGCTAGTCAACGCTTGAATAACACTTTCTTTTACATAATCAACCTTTCTTGCAGATGTCATAAACTGAATATCTTCTTGATGCACAAAACTGTGGTTATGTTCTTCTTGAAAAACATATATCTCATACTTGTAATCATCATTTAAACGCAGCTTAATATGCACATCGCATCCGATTCTCTTAGATGGTTTCCTACGCTTTACTTTACCATCATCTAAAGTATTGAACACACGTCCTTTTTTAAAACCTTGTTTAGAACAGACAAAATACTTCAACTTAACGACACCATTATTCTTGTATGAGGTGTTCTTCCTAACTGAGAAACCACTCGAAAGAGCATACTTAAGATAAAAAGCATAGGCATGGTCAACAAAACCAAACACCATACCAAGAACAGGTTTAATTGACTGGTCCACAACAGGTGTGTAATATTTTTTTTTCCAGAATTTGGTGATACACGTTGAACACCAACTTCCTTGTAAATTCTAACATTTGCGTTGTAACAACCGGCAAAAATAAGGTAATTCCGTACAATTAATTAATATATGATTAACGTAATTAAATGCAATTATGTGTGATTTAATTATCAAGGCCTTAGGGAATAGCAATTTCCAAATAGTGCATAGGAATGCATACGTTTAATGGTAAAGCATGATTGGATCATGTGCGAATAAGCTATCCGGTACGGATGTTGGCAATTACCCGGTAATAATTAAATAAACGAAACGAATCCCGGACACCCAGGATATAAAATAAAGGGTATTTTCATAAGATATAATGAGTTTTGGAACTCCAAAACCATAAATGAAAACGTCTTGTACAAATCTCCCGGTAACGAATAAAGTGCGCGTATCGCACCCGATACGCGTATAACTCATAATTTCACCCGGTAAAGGCCTAAATAACCAATCAACGCTTAAAATAGACTATATTTAAGGGTTATTAAAGGTATATTCAATGTCCGGATAACGCGTGATTAAAACCCGAAAAATACCCGAACGACGCCCGAACGACGGGGGATTAAACTTAACAAACAATGGGTATTTATTTGAAGTTGTGGACCCCACATAGACCCACTTGGGGCCGGCCTAATGGCCTTATTACAACCACATCTTGTAAATATTAATCATAACCTAGAAAGCTAAAAAGATTAAGCATGCATGAAAGGCCAAAAGTGTGTAAGTGAAACACTAGTACAAAAGTGGCTCAAGTCTTGTCCCCTCCTTACAAATTTTCGGCCATAGGCCACTACAATCCAAGACAAGACTCAACCAAGGATACACTAAGCATGCACACATGCTTGTATAAGATCTAATGCAAGATCATGATGAGATTACAACCCTTTGGAAAGATTAGCAAGCAATCTCCTAACCATACATACATACATACGGCATTTTACACACACCCACACTTATCATCTTTTCAATCTCTCCCAAGTACACTCATAATCTTCCATAAGATCTCTTAAATCTTTAGCATCATTACATGAGTTGGTTATATAATAACACATGTTAGAAGATTGAATCACCAAGCAAAACAAAACTCTTTCTTCTCCCCCTCTTGGCCGTAAGTTTGCATACACCCACACACATTGTTCTTTCAAGTTTTTACATCTCCAAAATACTTAAAATCATCCATCATCCAAACCCCTTTTGTGTGTTTCAAGAGCTTGGAGCTAAACCACTAGGAAGAACACACTAAACCCCTCTCAAATCCAAGGTTTTTGTCTTCCCTAGCCTTGTGCTAGTAGTAAGCTTCTTAATCTTGTTTTTGATTGTTATTTTTCATGTATGTGTTCCTAGTAGCAAGTTGTACATGAAGGGTTTAAAAATGGTTTTGAACATAATCTTTAATAAGTTTTCATGTGTAAAATGGAAGGTTAAAGATATGAAAATAAACCATGGATTTGTTGATGATGATGTATTAGTCTTGAAAATATATGAAGTTTACATATAAGACTAAGTAGGAAGATGTTTTGGTTAAGATTTTGAGATGAACTTGAATATGCTAAAACTAACTTTAATTCATCTTATTATGATCATTTAAGTTATAATATGTGGTAAAACATGTTAGAAGTTCATAAATGAATAAGATGGAAAATTAAAGTTAACTCACTTAGATGAATGAAATTTTGATAAAATGGACAAATACATAAAACACACATATAATTAGTCTTTCATATGGAATATAAGACTAACATAAGTGTTTTGATACAAAAATAACTTACCAATAAAAAGTTGAATCTTCAAAGTTAACTATTTTGAGTGAAAAATGCTAACTTTGAAAGTTAGAGTAGAAAAATGCAACTTTTGTAAGTTAAGGGACTAAAGTTGTAACTTTGAAAGTTAAGGGACTAAAATGGACATTTTAGAAACTATTAGTCCAAAAATACAAGTATGGAAAGTTTGGTGTCAAAAATGTAATTATTAAAGTCTAAGGATGATTTTTGTAAATACTAGTAGAAATACTTGGGTATTTTGTATAAAAGTGTATTTTTGAAAGTTATAAAAATATAAAGGGTTTTAACATAAGGATTTTTATAAAATAGAGATTTTATAAAAATATTAAACAAACTTGGGAAACTTATACAAAAATGAATACTTTTATATAAATGGGAATATAAAAGTGTTGGAAACATTTTTGTAGTTAAGTTAACAAGTTGGGTTAAAAATACATAAGTATTTTAACCATCCAAGTAACATGTGAAAATAGGAAGAAATATGGAAAATATTTCTATAAAATACATGTTGGGAAAAACTTGGAAAAATTAACTAATCGAGTTAAGATATCGAACTAAAACGCGTTAACGAACCATAACCGGACAAAATATGAGAAAAATGCCATTGCGGCAAGATAAGAAAAATATATATTTTAAGAGGTAAAATATATATATATATACTTTGGGTGAAAATAAATAAACACTTTCCTAAGTGTTGGAGGATTAATTCGTGGGAGAAACACATGACACAAACGAATAAGACGTTAAAACAAACGTATATACTTAACAAGAAAAATTACACATTTATATATATTTGTACGCTCGTCTCGGCAAAATTCTAGTATATCTACTTAATGGGAAAGTAGATATGCGGGAAGGGATGCCGCGACGAGAAGACAAGGATATATACATGTGTAGGTCGTACCAACGAAATCCTAGTATATTTATTTGAATGGGAAAATAAATATACGGTGTGGTGAGTTGAATCGGACGTTAAGAATATACGATCGAACGACAAAATCTTAGCATATTTGTTTAAATGGGAAAACAAATGTGTGGCAAAGTGAGTCGGGTCGAGGATTGAAATATATATTATATCGGGCGATGCGATCTTAAGTATAATTATTTAAATGGGAAAATAATTATATGTTAAGTGAAGTCGAGTCGATGATAATAAGATACAAGTTATGGAAATATTAACAAGAGTAATATATAACTTGTAACACAAAGGGTAATGTAACGCCAACGAAACCTAGGATACACGCATAATTAAACGGGATTTGGAACAACTTGTGGTCGGGAGTTGGGTGTACAACTTGCCAAGGCACATGCACTATAGGAATAGTGACTTATACGTTTAGGACGTTTGTAGGTGCAAGACCACCCCTTGCTATTCACCTTATTGAGCCAGACGCAGTTACAGGTGAGTTTCACGGCCCCATTTTAAACTATTTTTACGTTTTCCGGGGGAAAGATATGTTAGGGATAGTGTTTGACGGATTTAATACTTGAGGTGTGACCGCCACTCGGGGTTGAGTCCTCGCCTCTATAATCATTTGTTCAGGGAATTGAAACCGGAGGAATATTCGAATAGTACTATTGGTGCCTGACAAGGCCCACCCCTAATCGATAGCGTCGATTATGCATTAGGTTATGCCTGGGGTGCAAATATTCTGAACTTAAGTCGTGGGAAACCGAGTAACGACTTGGAGCGGGGCACAATATTTATATGTCTTGGTTTGATTATAGTCTCAAGTAGATTTATAGGAATTTGCAACTCCTATATATTGTCATAACATGGTATTCCCAAGTATTCAAGTTTTAGAAACTGAAAACCTGTGAACTCACCAATATATTTATATTGACGAAACTTTTTAAAACATATCTTTCAGGTAACTAGAAGATGAAAGATCAGGCAAGCAGGGTCGGGGAATCTCCAATGCGACGTCAGGCTTTTGTGGGGTTTCACCTTTATTTCCCAAGGCATTTGGGATATATTTGAGAAACCTCTAAGTTTATTTCAAAAACAATTATCTTTTGTGTAATGTTTGAAACTGATTCGACGTCATAATAAATGACCCATTTTCTTAAACTACTTGTGTTTAGCCATAACCTTGACTTTATGCTTTTGAACCGTCGCGCCACGTGTTTCCGCCTTTGTCGTGGTGTGACAGAACGTGGTATCAGAGCCAAGGTTATAGCGAACTAGAGTATTTTCTTTAAAAACTAGACTATAACCGGATTTGGTTCTAAAGATAAAGTTTTCAAAAGAAAATGTACATGGTTTTAAATAAAAGTAATTTTCAAGAAGCATTGGGCATGAGGAGATTCCGACCAAGCCAGCCATGAGTATTGTTATACTGTAACGTAGAAATTAGAAGTTAGGAAGGTTACTATAGAGTACGCCATAACTGTCTAATTTAAATAAATCATATATACATGTACGGTTCTTTTGCCAGGATGTCCGACGCGGGAAGTATAGCGCCTAGTGTTGATAGCAGTATCCAGATTATACCTGCACCTCCGCCGGAGCCAGTCGAGCTAGTTGTACTCGATGCGGAAGAAGACGACGTAGAGATGGACATCGCAGGAGGGTCAGACGACGATTCGGACGAGACAGATCCTAGCGAGGATCCTGACTGGGCACCGGCCGTGATCGACGCGCCACTGCCCGTCGTACCGGCCGCACCTTTGGCCGTACGCCCCATTCGAGCCATCAGGGATTTCCCTGACGGCTGTGCCGGTCCTTCGCGACCAGTTCCCGCCCAGTCAGACGCGGCAGAGTCTCCTTTCCGCCGACAGGCTCACGCCGAGCACGAGCCGGCACCGGTACCCCACATTCACGTACCTGCAGGTATGAGACTCCTGCCCATTCCCCGTGGAAGGAACGGATGGATATCCGACGACTCCGATGACGAGTCTGTGGGTTCAGTAGGGCACATGTTGGTGCCAGAGATTCAGGCTGACCAGGAGGAGCCAGTGGCTCCAATGCTAGAGGACGCCCCAGCCGACCCCATAGCCCCACCAGCACCCGAGCCCATACCCCAGGAGGAGCCAGCACCAGCAGCACTTATACATGAGGGTAGTCCCGCCCGTAGCTCTGAGCTACATAGGGCAGGCATGGAGGCCTTCGCCACTGCGAGCCCTCCCACACCCCCTGTAGTGGTGTCCACTCCAGAGTGGGCCACTGTCTCTGAGCCGTTGGTAGCCCCACTAGCTGAGCCTATGCCACCACCCACCATTGCCATGACTACACCCATCCCCACCATACCCAGCATGACACCTGCACCATACCCTCTAGGTGCAGGGGACCCTTATCTGATGCCACACCACTTTTCCATCAGGCCACCCAGTTTCTTACTGCCCCACATACCAGTACCATTCCCCTTCGGGCCCTTCCCATCCACACACCCTGATGTACCCGGACCATCCCACCTTCCCAGGATGACACCTCCCTCTGGACCAGCCCAGACCTCGACCATCACCTTAGAGCAGGATTTTCAGACTCTAGTCAACACGGTGCAGCGCACCGTGAATCAGGTTGAACAGCAGACGAGGTTGATGTGGGCTAGGATGATTGACACTCGTGATGCCTTGGCGCATTACGCAGAGGAGCTCTTGCGCATGGATGCGCAGAGCGGGATTACTGGGGATGCACACTGGGCACATCGACAGTTTTTGTATGAGCGCATCTCAGAGATCAGCATGACGATTAGCATGTATGCGCCGCAGTACCAGTACCCACCGCCACCGCCACAGTAGTATGTATCAGGGGATGCACAGAAGACGCACCAGCTTATGTACATATTAGCAGCATTATGGTAGTACAGCACGGGTTATGACACTCGTCTGCATTTTGCCTAGCCGTACGGGTATTACGGCGTATGATATGATGTTTTATTATTTCAAAAGCAATGTATTGTATGAGAAATGTATTCTCCATTTTGGTATTATGAACAAGCATTGTACTGATATTATTGAAATTAATGAAAAATCTTATTATTATGGTGAAATATGTTGTTGTCTATGATTATTATTGCTTACTCCATGTGTTGTGGTTTGTATATTTGTGTGGTGATGTTGTGTTGATTTCTATTTATATTTATGTATGACGTGTTGGTATGTTGTGTGATGACATGGTGTTAATTATTGTGTTCATGCTTTGGTTTGTTATTTATGCTTTGTATTGTATAAATGTTTGCCAAATTAACCTTTGATAATTATTATTGAAGAAAATGGCACCTGCCACCCGAAGCAATAGTGGAGCAGACGGACTGCCCACAACACCGGCCGAGCTTGAAACTATGATATCTGAACGCATAGCTCGTGCCATCGCTGAACACGAAGCCGCACGCTCGGAACACTCCCATGACAGGACAGGGAGTGAGCGACGAGAGACCTCCCCCAGTGGTAAGAGGTTTAAAAATAAATGAAAAAGCGATGGGAGAATATTTCACAAACTCCTATCCCATAATAACATACTATGTTACTATTACAGGGACAGCCTCGGGAGAGCGCGGCTGCACTTTCAAGGCTTTCTTGGACTGTAAGCCACTAAACTTCAGCGGCACTGAGGGTTCCATAGGCCTGGTCAAATGGTTCGAAAAGACCGAGGCAGTTATCCGCATCAGCGGGTGTACCCCTCGACAGTCTGTCATGTACGCCACCAATCTGTTCCTGGATCAAGCACTAACTTGGTGGAACGGCCAAGTACAATCTTTAGGGGATGATGTCGCATACTCTCTATCATGGGCGGCACTGAAGGAACTGATGACTGCCGAATACCGCCCGGCAAGTGAAGTTCAGAAGTTGGAAACAGAATTCTGGAACCTCACCATGGTAGGAGCAGACGTCACTGGGTATACGTCAAGATTTCATGATCTCGCACGACTGGTACCTCGCCTGGTTACACCGGAGAAGAACAAAGTGGAACGTTACCTATTCGGGCTAGCACCACAGATTCGCAGCATGGTCACCTCTTCCAAACCCACGACCATGCGCGAGGCAATTGATCTGGCACTAAGTCTGACTGAGGATGCTATCCGCATGGGTACCCTAATCCGCCAGGTTTCTGGGTTAAAAATTTCTGAAGCAAGTAGTGTTGAGGCCAAGAAACAGGGATCAAGTTCAGCAGTTGTAACTAATGATCAGGGTAACGGGCAAAGGTTTGGGAAAAGGAAGAGAGATGAGGGAAGAAGGGACTGAGCGTCGGGTAGCTCGAACAAGAAAGGAAAGGGTTATGCCGCCACAGGACGTGGTAACAATAACAATAACAAACAGGGAAACCAGGGAAGAAACAATGGATTAACTTGCGGGAAGTGCCACCGCACCGGGCACAAGACCGAAGAGTGCCGATCTGGAGCACCAAAGAATGGAGGGGCCAGACCCTGTTTTGCATGCGGGTCATTGGACCATTGGAAGAAAGATTGCCCCAAAGTCAACAATCAGGCCCGTGGCCGGGCATTTGTAATTGGAGCCGGTGACGCACGGCAAGACCCCAATGTGGTCACTGGTACGTTTCCTCTAAATGGTCATTATGCCTCTGTATTATTTGATACCGGTGCTGACTTTAGCTTCGTATCCATTGAGTTTAAAAGACTACTTGGTTTAAAAACTAGCAAACTAGATACACCCTACTCTATAGAACTGACTAATGGTAAAACTATTGAAACGAGAGAGGTAGCAAGAGATTGTAAGTTAGAACTCTGTGGGCACGAGTTTGGGATTGATCTATTACCGGTCGTATTGGGAAGTTTTGACATCGTTGTCGGCATGGATTGGTTGTCCGCACACCGTGCCATTGTGGTTTGCAACGATAAAGTTATTCAAGTTCCCCTCGCAAGCGGTGAAACTCTCTCAATTCAAGGTGAAAGACACGGGACGCCACTAAGGATTATTTCGAGCATGAAGGCTCGTAAGTGTCTGAGAAAAGGGCTTGTCGCGTTCTTGGCACACGTAGTGGACAAGAAGGCCGACGAGCGAAAGTTGGAAGACATTCCAGTCGCCAGAGATTTTCCGGATGTATTTCCAGAAGATTTGCCGGGGTTGCCACCACCTCGACAAGTCGAGTTCCGCATCGACCTCGTTCCCGGAGCAGCTCCTGTGGCACGATCGCCATACCGCCTAGCTCCATCAGAGATGCAGGAACTGTCCAGTCAGCTACAAGAATTATTGGACAAAGGTTTTATAAGACCGAGTTTCTCACCTTGGGGAGCTCCCGTCTTATTTGTGAAGAAGAAGGATGGCACATTTCGCATGTGCATCGACTATCGAGAGCTGAACAAGCTAACCATCAAGAATCGCTATCCTCTCCCCAGGATCGACGATTTATTTGATCAGCTCCAAGGTTCCAGCTATTACTCCAAGATCGATTTGAGGTCAGGCTATCACCAGTTGCGTATACAAGAAGAAGATGTACCAAAAACGGCCTTCAGAACCCGGTATGGACACTACGAATTTTTGGTAATGCCGTTCGGCTTGACCAACGCACCAGCGGTTTTCATGGACCTAATGAACCGCGTGTGTAAGCCATACCTGGACAAATTCGTCATTGTCTTCATTGACGATATTTTGATCTATTCACGCACGAAAGAAGACCACGAGAATCACCTTCGGTTAATTCTTGAAGTATTACGCAAGGAGAAGCTCTATGCTAAATTCTCGAAATGTGACTTTTGGATTCGGGAAGTTCACTTTTTAGGTCACGTGGTAAACGAGAAGGGCATACACGTTGATCCAGCCAAGATCGAGGCGATTAAAAATTGGGAAGCACCTCGAACTCCTACCGAAGTACGACAATTTCTAGGCCTCGCGGGTTATTACAGAAGGTTCATCGAGAACTTTTCCAAGATAGCGCAAGCTCTAACCATGTTAACCCAAAAGGACAAGAAATTTGAGTGGACGGAAAAGCAAGAGGCAGCATTCCAATTGTTAAAAGATAAGTTATGTGGCGCTCCGATAATGTCACTCCCGGACGGTACGGAAGATTTTGTGGTTTACTGTGATGCCTCGCATCAAGGGTTGGGTTGTGTATTGATGCAGCGAGAAAAAGTAATAGCTTATGCTTCCAGGCAACTGAAAATCCATGAGAAAAACTACACTACACACGATTTGGAATTAGGTGCAGTGGTGTTCGCTCTCAAGATATGGAGGCACTATTTGTACGGAACCAAGTGCACGATTTTCACTGACCACAAGAGTTTACAACACATCTTTGATCAGAAGGATTTGAATATGCGACAACGGCGATGGGTTGAATTATTAAACGATTACGATTGTGAGATAAAGTACCATCCCGGTAAGGCGAACGTCGTAGCCGACGCCTTGAGTCGCAAGGAACGGGTTAAACCATTGCGTGTTCGAGCTTTGGGTTTGACTATCCACACGAATCTGACTGAACGAATTCGTGAAGCTCAAGTTAACGCCCTCAAACCCGAGAATGTCAAAGGTGAAAGGTTACGAAAGATGGTTGATTCACTGGAACCAAAAGCGGACCAGACATTGTATTTCATGAATAGAATTTGGGTTCCAGTATATGGTGGATTGCGTGAGCTAGTATTGGCCGAAGCTCACAGTTCTAGATATTCGGTTCACCCGGGTGCAGACAAGATGTTCCACGATTTGAAGGAACTTTATTGGTGGCCGAATTTCAAGAGGGATATAGCAGCCTATGTTGCGCGATGTTTGACTTGCGCAAAGGTCAAGGCTGAGCACCAGAGACCTTCCGGTTTGCTCCAGCAACCGGAAATACCGGAATGGAAATGGGAACGAATCACCATGGACTTCATTACCAAGTTACCTAAGACAACAAGCGGCCATGACATGATCTGGGTAATCGTAGATCGATTGACGAAATCTGCACACTTCCTCCCGATTCGCGAAACGGACAGGTTGGAGAAACTGACCCGTTTGTACATTAAGGAGGTGGTATCTAAACACGGTGTACCTGTTTCTATCATCTCCGATCGAGATAGTCGTTTCACGTCCAGATTTTGGGAAAGTTTGAACGAAGCCCTCGGTACTCGCCTCGACATGAGCACCGCATATCACCCCCAAACGGATGGTCAAAGTGAACGAACCATCCAGACCTTGGAAGATATGCTACGGGCATGCGCGATTGATTTCGGAGGTAATTGGGATACGCACTTGCCATTGGTAGAATTTTCTTATAACAACAGTTATCATACGAGCATTCAAGCCGCACCGTTTGAAGCTTTATATGGACGCAAGTGCCGATCGCCATTATGTTGGGCGGAAGTTGGGGAAAAGCAACTCACCGGGCCCGAAATTGTTCAAGAGACTACGGATAAGGTCTTTTTGATAAAAGAACGCCTCAAAGCGGCCCGGGACCGCCAGAAAAGCTACGCTGATATGAGGCGAAAGCCTTTAGAGTTTCAAGTCGGAGACAGGGTCCTATTGAAAGTGTCACCTTGGAAAGGTGTCGCGCGCTTTGGGAAGCGCGGGAAGCTGAACCCACGATATATTGGACCATTCAAAGTCTTGTCCAGGGTAGGCACAGTGGCATACAAGCTCGAGTTGCCTCAGGAGCTTAGTGGAATACACGACACGTTTCATGTGTCGAACTTGAAAAAGTGCCTATCCGACGAAACTCTCATTATTCCTGCTGACGAAATCCAGATTGACGACAAGTTACATTTTGTGGAAGAACCAATCGAGGTAACTGATTGGAAGGTCCAAAAATTAAGGCGCAGCAAGATCAGATTGGTCAAAGTGCGCTGGAATGCCAAGCGTGGACCGGAGTTCACGTGGGAAAGGCTGGACCGGATGAAGCAAAAATACCCCGCCCTATTCGAGAAGACACCTGTACCGGAGAACTCGAAGTGAATTCCGGGACGGAATTCTCTTAACGGGGGGAGAATGTAACAACCGGCAAAAATAAGGTAATTCCGTACAATTAATTAATATATGATTAACGTAATTAAATGCAATTATGTGTGATTTAATTATCAAGGCCTTAGGGAATAGCAATTTCCAAATAGTGCATAGGAATGCATACGTTTAATGGTAAAGCATGATTGGATCATGTGCGAATAAGCTATCCGGTACGGATGTTGGCAATTACCCGGTAATAATTAAATAAACGAAACGAATCCCGGACACCCAGGATATAAAATAAAGGGTATTTTCATAAGATATAATGAGTTTTGGAACTCCAAAACCATAAATGAAAACGTCTTGTACAAATCTCCCGGTAACGAATAAAGTGCGCGTATCGCACCCGATACGCGTATAACTCATAATTTCACCCGGTAAAGGCCTAAATAACCAATCAACGCTTAAAATAGACTATATTTAAGGGTTATTAAAGGTATATTCAATGTCCGGATAACGCGTGATTAAAACCCGAAAAATACCCGAACGACGCCCGAACGACGGGGGATTAAACTTAACAAACAATGGGTATTTATTTGAAGTTGTGGACCCCACATAGACCCACTTGGGGCCGGCCTAATGGCCTTATTACAACCACATCTTGTAAATATTAATCATAACCTAGAAAGCTAAAAAGATTAAGCATGCATGAAAGGCCAAAAGTGTGTAAGTGAAACACTAGTACAAAAGTGGCTCAAGTCTTGTCCCCTCCTTACAAATTTTCGGCCATAGGCCACTACAATCCAAGACAAGACTCAACCAAGGATACACTAAGCATGCACACATGCTTGTATAAGATCTAATGCAAGATCATGATGAGATTACAACCCTTTGGAAAGATTAGCAAGCAATCTCCTAACCATACATACATACATACGGCATTTTACACACACCCACACTTATCATCTTTTCAATCTCTCCCAAGTACACTCATAATCTTCCATAAGATCTCTTAAATCTTTAGCATCATTACATGAGTTGGTTATATAATAACACATGTTAGAAGATTGAATCACCAAGCAAAACAAAACTCTTTCTTCTCCCCCTCTTGGCCGTAAGTTTGCATACACCCACACACATTGTTCTTTCAAGTTTTTACATCTCCAAAATACTTAAAATCATCCATCATCCAAACCCCTTTTGTGTGTTTCAAGAGCTTGGAGCTAAACCACTAGGAAGAACACACTAAACCCCTCTCAAATCCAAGGTTTTTGTCTTCCCTAGCCTTGTGCTAGTAGTAAGCTTCTTAATCTTGTTTTTGATTGTTATTTTTCATGTATGTGTTCCTAGTAGCAAGTTGTACATGAAGGGTTTAAAAATGGTTTTGAACATAATCTTTAATAAGTTTTCATGTGTAAAATGGAAGGTTAAAGATATGAAAATAAACCATGGATTTGTTGATGATGATGTATTAGTCTTGAAAATATATGAAGTTTACATATAAGACTAAGTAGGAAGATGTTTTGGTTAAGATTTTGAGATGAACTTGAATATGCTAAAACTAACTTTAATTCATCTTATTATGATCATTTAAGTTATAATATGTGGTAAAACATGTTAGAAGTTCATAAATGAATAAGATGGAAAATTAAAGTTAACTCACTTAGATGAATGAAATTTTGATAAAATGGACAAATACATAAAACACACATATAATTAGTCTTTCATATGGAATATAAGACTAACATAAGTGTTTTGATACAAAAATAACTTACCAATAAAAAGTTGAATCTTCAAAGTTAACTATTTTGAGTGAAAAATGCTAACTTTGAAAGTTAGAGTAGAAAAATGCAACTTTTGTAAGTTAAGGGACTAAAGTTGTAACTTTGAAAGTTAAGGGACTAAAATGGACATTTTAGAAACTATTAGTCCAAAAATACAAGTATGGAAAGTTTGGTGTCAAAAATGTAATTATTAAAGTCTAAGGATGATTTTTGTAAATACTAGTAGAAATACTTGGGTATTTTGTATAAAAGTGTATTTTTGAAAGTTATAAAAATATAAAGGGTTTTAACATAAGGATTTTTATAAAATAGAGATTTTATAAAAATATTAAACAAACTTGGGAAACTTATACAAAAATGAATACTTTTATATAAATGGGAATATAAAAGTGTTGGAAACATTTTTGTAGTTAAGTTAACAAGTTGGGTTAAAAATACATAAGTATTTTAACCATCCAAGTAACATGTGAAAATAGGAAGAAATATGGAAAATATTTCTATAAAATACATGTTGGGAAAAACTTGGAAAAATTAACTAATCGAGTTAAGATATCGAACTAAAACGCGTTAACGAACCATAACCGGACAAAATATGAGAAAAATGCCATTGCGGCAAGATAAGAAAAATATATATTTTAAGAGGTAAAATATATATATATACTTTGGGTGAAAATAAATAAACACTTTCCTAAGTGTTGGAGGATTAATTCGTGGGAGAAACACATGACACAAACGAATAAGACGTTAAAACAAACGTATATACTTAACAAGAAAAATTACACATTTATATATATTTGTACGCTCGTCTCGGCAAAATTCTAGTATATCTACTTAATGGGAAAGTAGATATGCGGGAAGGGAAGCCGCGACGAGAAGACAAGGATATATACATGTGTAGGTCGTACCAACGAAATCCTAGTATATTTATTTGAATGGGAAAATAAATATACGGTGTGGTGAGTTGAATCGGACGTTAAGAATATACGATCGAACGACAAAATCTTAGCATATTTGTTTAAATGGGAAAACAAATGTGTGGCAAAGTGAGTCGGGTCGAGGATTGAAATATATATTATATCGGGCGATGCGATCTTAAGTATAATTATTTAAATGGGAAAATAATTATATGTTAAGTGAAGTCGAGTCGATGATAATAAGATACAAGTTATGGAAATATTAACAAGAGTAATATATAACTTGTAACACAAAGGGTAATGTAACGCCAACGAAACCTAGGATACACGCATAATTAAATGGGATTTGGAACAACTTGTGGTCGGGAGTTGGGTGTACAACTTGCCAAGGCACATGCACTATAGGAATAGTGACTTATACGTTTAGGACGTTTGTAGGTGCAAGACCACCCCTTGCTATTCACCTTATTGAGCCAGACGCAGTTACAGGTGAGTTTCACGGCCCCATTTTAAACTATTTTTACGTTTTCCGGGGGAAAGATATGTTAGGGATAGTGTTTGACGGATTTAATACTTGAGGTGTGACCGCCACTCGGGGTTGAGTCCTCGCCTCTATAATCATTTGTTCAGGGAATTGAAACCGGAGGAATATTCGAATAGTACTATTGGTGCCTGACAAGGCCCACCCCTAATCGATAGCGTCGATTATGCATTAGGTTATGCCTGGGGTGCAAATATTCTGAACTTAAGTCGTGGGAAACCGAGTAACGACTTGGAGCGGGGCACAATATTTATATGTCTTGGTTTGATTATAGTCTCAAGTAGATTTATAGGAATTTGCAACTCCTATATATTGTCATAACATGGTATTCCCAAGTATTCAAGTTTTAGAAACTGAAAACCTGTGAACTCACCAATATATTTATATTGACGAAACTTTTTAAAACATATCTTTCAGGTAACTAGAAGATGAAAGATCAGGCAAGCAGGGTCGGGGAATCTCCAATGCGACGTCAGGCTTTTGTGGGGTTTCACCTTTATTTCCCAAGGCATTTGGGATATATTTGAGAAACCTCTAAGTTTATTTCAAAAACAATTATCTTTTGTGTAATGTTTGAAACTGATTCGACGTCATAATAAATGACCCATTTTCTTAAACTACTTGTGTTTAGCCATAACCTTGACTTTATGCTTTTGAACCGTCGCGCCACGTGTTTCCGCCTTTGTCGTGGTGTGACATGCGTGAATTAAAAACAACGTCACATAAAGATATACACTAAATTACACATTACAAGACAACATGACACATAATATGACACAATATATTGTTGTAAAACACTAAAACGTGTATCGTCAGTTAGACACAATGCAATTCAACATAAAATACGAAATCTCTAGTTGATTCAAAGAATTAAATCAAATACAATATAAAATACGAAATCTCTAATTGATTGAAAGAATTTAATCAAATACAACATGACACACAATATGACACAATATATTGTTGTAAAACACTAAAACGTGTATCGTCAGTTAGGCACAATGGAATTCAATATAAAATACGAAATCTCTAATTGATTCAAAGAATTCAATCAAATACAATAAAAACCTATTCAGTAGAATACGAATTATGTAATTACTTCAAAACATTGAATCGATTCAATAGAAAAAGAATCAATCGCAAAACAAATACGAATCAGGAAAAAAAAACGAAAACAAAAAAACGTACCAGATGCATCATCATCATTCATCGTTATCAGTCAATTCAATAGAAAAACGTATATGATCTTCTGATAGCCTCGATTAGGATCTTCTGCTAGCTTCGATTAGAATCTTCTGATAGCTTCGATTAGTGTATATGATCGTGAAAGTTTTCTGTTCTAAAGAAAACAAGGGATTGGAAAAAATATGGGAGTGTTCCAAAAATACCCTTCAACTCTAAATTAAAGTCAGATTAAAAAAAATCCAGGTGTCAAAATCCTATTCCTTCTCACCCTTCCTATTTTTTTTGCACTATGTATTTGATCCTAACCCTATAAACTCATAATCAATGTAAGATGCAGTCAAGAAACCTAAAGGATTTAGAAATTTCCAACAAAAGTAAAACCATAAGAACCAGAAATTAGTGAACAGTTCTAAGAGTACATTCTAGAGTCACAAAAAGTAACACGAGCCCATAAGCCCAAATCAAGGGTAACACGACTGCAAATCTCTAGCTAGAACAAACCAAAAATAGGCATTAAGAGACACATACATTACCTGTTCGTTAGATAGACGATTGCAATCCCAGTCTATCGATTTATACAACTTCCTGGATACACATAGTAAAAGTCATTCTCAAAATAATTAACGTGAGAAAGCATCCGCTGTTTGCATTTGTCCATCCCCACTACTACAAATGTGTAGTAAGAATTCTTCAAAAAAATTCTTAGACCGTCTGAGATCGCATCACTCTTTTCAATCCGATGAACCAAACATCTTTTGTTGACAACAAGAGTTACAGCAGCCACTGACATTTCAGTTCCCATGTGCAGACGAATGTTGATATTCAGACCAACCAGAAGCCGATGAAGTCGGACACAGTTATACTCCTCCGTTTCCTTTATCCATTCTTCTACCTTATCCGCAGAGTGAGTTACATACGTGACAATAGACTTGCCATCAATATCAATTAGATATTCCTCAGACTGGAGTTCTATTTTAGCACTAACTGTTGATCATGGCTTGAGATAAACAATATTATTTAACTTTCGTATGATAAATCTATTAAAGTTTATGGGTATAAACGTAAATCGTTTAAAATAAAAGAATCATTAGAGTTTAGAGGTCATATGATAACTCTAATACTCTATTGAAATTCAGCGCTAACGCAAATTTATTAGAGAAAAAAAAGAATAAGGAAACTAATTAAAAGAAAAGGAACAATAATATTGTGGGCAATTAAATTTGGACCAATAATAAATTAATACTGTTCACAGCAATTGAAATTGTTGTTATATAGAATTGTAATTATTAATATTTAAATATATAATTAATAAATTAATTAAAAATTATATATATAGTGGGCTCGTTTAGAATCACGATCCGGCTCGAGCTCATTAAGCGAAGCTCGGCATTGATCTAGTTTACTAAACGAGCTTGCTTTTAGGCTAAGGTTAAAGCTCGAGCTCATTTAAGCTCGGCTCAAAACGCGCCGAGCTTGTGGAGCTCGGCTCATTTGCACCCTTGCAAGGTTTTAATAGCATCATCATCTTTTCCTTCAACAGTCGTCGTCGGAACATTAAAGGGTCAACGTGATCTCAACCTTGAAACCTTTCCGGCGACTAATATGATCGGCCATGGTTGAGTTGATCTTTGGAAATTGGGCAATTGTGATGGAGTGGTGGTGGTCGGAGAGAGGAAGGGAGGGAGGGAGGGAGGGAGAGAGAGAGAGAGAGTAGGGTGAAGTGATACTAAAGCAGGGGTTAGTGTGTGTATATATAGCTTTAATATAGGGATATTTTAGTCTTTTACCAAAACTTTAATGGTGAGTTGAAATACTTTATCCTTCACTCTTATAACATAGGAGAGAAAAATTCACATATGTTTGTTCACTTTCAATATTTGTAGGTTCATTAAGATTGTTTTAAGCAATTATCTTTTCTTATTTTGTGATTGTTACATATTTAAGAATGACCATTTTATTTTTCAACAAAGGCATCCGGGTTGAACTTTTTTTCTTCATCTTCGGACAAACCGATTCATACTTTCTCTTGATTTTTTGAACGGTAAGGAACGACGTGTCAACCACCGTGACACCGGGTGTTGTGGCCAAGGTCAACTATTCTACCGCCGCCAGCCTTTTGGCTCTCCGAGATGCGCAAAAACTCGACCTCCACCTGCTCGAAGGCACGACATCGGAATAATCGGTAAAACCTCGCCTCCCATACAAGTCGAACCGGCGCCACTCGTATTCGTTCTTCTTCTTCACCTGGATGCCGCAGAGAATAATGAGGAGAGAGAGAATTAAACTTGGGTTACAAGGAACACCAAATTTTGCCTCATACTTTCTAACGTGAAAAAATAAACATTCATCAAGTAATGAATTAATAACCAGAAATCAGTTTCAAATAAACACAAATTAAACCTCAACTGATAAGTGCAAGTCTCAAATAAAACACAAATCAAGTCTCAAATGAGCAAAAATCAGGTCTCAAATTACTCTAACACAACCAACTAACCAAACATTAACGCTTATAAACATATTTCTAAAGCATAACTTTGTTTTGTTTTATTCGACAACAAATCCAAACAAATCCAAGAGGTACTTCCGTTAAAAAAAAAAAAAAAAAGAAAGAAAGAAAACCAAGAGGTACTTAAAGAACAGCCAACAACATTTCCTTGATGTTTGAGGCGGATAATGAGCTGACTTTGCTTTCTTTTGTTATTGAAATTGGCGCAATAGAAGATTATATATACGGTTGCATTATCTATATCTATATCTATACTATATTATAAAGCATTTGACAAGGATTTCTTAAATTTTAAGAGGTACAAGTTAATTTGCTTATGATACAACATACAATGCACATAATAACTACATTTTAAGGGCAATTTAGTCTTTAAAGCATCATATTTAATAATCTAAATGAAATCAAGAGTCATGTTTATGATATGTCATGACATTTATTTCTACAAAACATGTAAAAAAGAATTTTTATAATGCTACATGTTTTATTATAATATTTTATATACAATTAGTTACTTTATAAAAGTTAGTTAATCTATTATTATTCATAACAATGTTACTAAATTTTTAGGTATTTGAGTCGTTTAGGAAATATCTACTGCATGAATAACTTGGCATATTGAGAGCAAAATCGAGCTTACCCTACTAAACAACATAAAGTTTATCTTGTGTTAGAAGAAAGTGAAAGGAGAAGTTCCTTTATTGGTGCTATTTTTATATACGTTTCAATGTAAGCTTCGTTTAAAACAAAATTGTGTGTGATAATGTACAAGTCATCTAAGCAGAGGCGGACAAGTCTTTAAAGTGTTTTTTTAGTTTTTTATTTCTCTTTTTATGTGAATTTGTTACGGTTTCGACTTAGTAGCTTTTTCTATGATGATTTTTAACTTTTTATTTTTTTTAATATGGCAAGTTAACTCGCCGCCATGCATGTGCGTGATTTAACGTTTTTTCATCTATTTTTTGTTCAGTTTAACTGTCCCGCCGCAACGCGCGGGTTTCTCACTAGTTTGAAAAATGTGTTAAAAACTGCAGAGGCACATGAAACACGTGTACATAATGCATTGATTATTTAAATAAATAGTCGAATGGGTGGGGCTTAGTTCCAAATGGTAAAGCCATTAAAGTTAAGGTGTTGCTCCCATTGTGGTTAACAGTTTGAGATTCTTGTAAATAATTTTGTTCTTCAAAAGAAAAAAGCAAATAGTCAGATAGGTGCTTATGTAACAGCCTTCGCTATCACACCTAAAGCAATATGTACAAATATAATATGCAGTTATCGCATTTCCTAATGAATTTTTATTTTATAATTAGTGTCTTATTTTTTTTAAATGAACGGCAAAGTTTGCGGTTCCAAGGCCCCATCCTACAACAAGTGGAAAAGTGGTACTGATAACTGAATTTATGGAAAAGTGGCAACAAATATAGTACCAATTTTCTGAAAAAGTGGATACCAAATTTATACTGATTCGGTACAAATGTTCATCCATACTTGTGTCAAGCAAAGCACAACCATTGTTGTCCTGTTTTCATGGTTCATGTGATTAACCCTAAATGCATCAACACACTATTGTTTTAACAACTTATAATATTTTTTTGATTTTTAAAAATAATGTAGGCAAAAAAAAGTTTTATGTGTGAGAAATAAAATTCTTTATAAGGTGACATGGAAAATAAATATGAAGTCTATTGGCCTTTTAAATGAACATAACAAACATATAACAAATGAGAAATAGAATTTGTAATTTTGTTGCATCAAACACTTAGGGACGGACAGTCTTTCTTCCTGCAAGAACATTTTTTACCAGATAAAAATGGCTTCTGCCGACCTTAATTCTAAGATTTCCAAAACAAAAAAAATGTCGATTTAGTAAACATACGGCAGAATCCTCCATGGGACGGCCTGGTAATATTTCGCCCACACATCTTTGTATTTCTCTGCACATTGCGCTTCGTCTCTTCTCTCTCGCCAAACAACAGAATCAGAAGATATATTGGATAAAATCATAAAAATATGGTACTAGAGACTAGAGATCTGCAATAGGTAGTTGACTTTTAATGTCAAACATGACCACTTTTGAAATGTATCATTTAGTGTTAAATGGGCTTGAAAATTAATTCATTTACATTACTCAGTTGAAGGATTTAGGTAAATATCACACATTATATCCAAAAGTTCTTGAAATGATTGAGATATGAAATCAAAATGTAATCTTTGACACTTTGATCAATGACCATCGCCAACTAGTTCTTTAAACAGTTGCAGTAAACTTAATTGCTATTCCCCTTCATACATGAGTCATTTTATTTATCTCTATTTAACTTAACCAAATAACAATACTAATCCATATGCTCGGTTTAGTTTGTCCCACTATAATAGTAGTAACTACAAAGTGTTTTTTCGGGCGTTTTATATTGTGTTAGTGTCAACTCGTACAATGTAATGTATATTTTGGGTGTTGAATGAAACTAATTTGCCGTTTAAAAACAAAGAAAGTTTGTCCCACTAAACCGTTCCATGTGTTGAGGAATTATGTCGAACAATAAATACATTCACTCTAACCTATTGCAGTGTGTTTACTCAAATACCAGAACCCAAGAATCCGCATACAGTTTCATAGTAGACATGCATATTTAATATTGTTTATTTAATATCATAACCTAAATGAACCAATAATATCATTCGACCTGTGGACACCAACGCGGCGACCTGCGGACAAATTCTTGAACCAACGCAACGACCTGCGAACACCAATGGAGCTCGAAAAACCCGGGTCCGCATGACACTGGTTTTTGCTACCCATTTTATTTTTCTGTAACCAAAAGAAAGCTTCCAGAAGATGGTTTTCAGCCTGGTCATTAGCTGCGTTTAATGGCTAATCAAAGTGATTAATTTGAAATTAATCACAAATTTTAAAAGCCATCAGTTTCCGTCTTGGTTTTTGAAGCCTATTAAGGAGGCCTGTTGTAGTATTGCAAAAACACACACAAACAGAAATATTCTTTTGCAGAAGCAGTCATGTTCCGGTTAATTTTCAGGCAAGTGGGATAGTCCGGCAGTGCACCATCACCACTGTTAGCAACCGATATACCCTGGGAACAGATGACGAATCTGTTTAAGGGAATTGTGTTAAACACAAGCTCGGTTTTGTTTGTTAATCTGTTTTGCATTTTTAATTAAAAAAAATCATTGAGTAATAATTACTGTTGGTTTATAGCCTACAAGAGATCTATTGCTTAGAACTCTTGCTATTCATTGACTGAAAAACATTTGCTTTGACCCATTATTCAATGTCAACAACAAAAAGAGACAATGAGAAATGAACTAGAAATAGAATTCATTCATTCAACAACCCGAATTGTAAACAAACATGTTATTGAAAATGATAAATGAGGATCAAGGCACATAAAATTCATACTCAATGTAAGATGCATTCAAGAAACATATAGGATTTAGAAAGTTCCAACAAGAAACATATAGGATTTAGAAAGTTCCAACAAAAGTAAAACCATAAGAACCATAAATTAGTGAACACTTCTGAGAGTACGTTCTAGAGTCACAAAAATTAACACGAGTCCACAAACCCAAATCAAGGGTAACACGGCCGTAACTCTCTAGCTAGAACAAACGAAAAATAGGCATTGAGAGACACATACATTACCTGTTCGTTAGATAGACGAATGCAATCCCAGTCAATCGATTCTACAACTTCCAAGATACGCGTAGTAAAAGTTCTTCTCAAAAGAACTAATGTGAGTTCACCCAATCCAAAAAGTCGAAGGTCGAATTCCTTAGCGGGTTGGGGCAGCTCGTATGTAGCCTTTGCATGGAGATCCATTGTTTTCATGACTTCCAGTGAATACTGAGAAAGCAACCACTGTTTGCATTTGTCCATCCCCACTTCATAAACGTGTACTGAGAATTGTTCAAAAAATTTCTCAGACCATCTGGGTTCGCATCACTCTTTTCAATCCGGTAAACCAAACATCTTTTGTTGACAACAAGAGTTACCGCAGCCACTGACATTTCAGTTCCCATGTGCAGACGAATGTTGATATTTAGACCAACCAAAAGCCGATGAAGTCGGATACAGTTATATATACTCCTCTGTTTCCTTTATCCATTCTTCTACCTTATCTGCAGAGTGATTTACATACGTCACAATAGACTCGCCATCAACGTCAATAAGATATTCCTCAGAGTGAGTTACTAACTCTTGATCCTGGCGTGAGATCCCTGGGATCCATGTTAAGAACCTTCTACAATAATCTAACTTATATTTCACCTGACAACCTTTTATCCAAGGTTAAAGATGGTGTCATGCCCATTTAAATGACAACCTAGATAACTCTGTGGTCCGGTTCGGCTCAGTTAATTTTGGTTAGTATCCAAAACCAAACATGGGCTAAAATTTTAGCTTAAAATACATGAAATTGAGGTGTTAATAAATGAAATGGTTGTATAAAGACTTGAAATGTATGTATAAATGCATGAAATAAATGTAAAAATACATGAAATGAAGATATAAAACTAAAAATATATGAAAAATATGAATTATTCATTTCGGTTATTAGCCTTAACTGAAATCGTAACGGGAGTCATAGATTAATCAACTTTATTAACCAATTTGTTTTTTTGTTAATCAGTTCGGTTTATTCGGTTAGTTTGTCGGTTATCGATTCGGTTAGTAACCAAAAACTTAGGCTAGAATTTTAGCTTAATATCATTTAAATTGAGGAATAAAAAATTGAGATGAAAGTAGAAATACATGAAATGAATGTATAAATGTAACAACAGGACTGTGAAAGTAGGTGGAGGTGGCAGTAACAACAAGGTGGTGTCGGTGCTAGTAGAGGTGTGTGATGATAGCTGACAATGTTGTGGTGTTGATGCTAGATTACTAGTGGTGTCGACGGTAGCAATTATGGGGAGCATCGATGATTACTTTGGGGTTAGGCAATAATGGAGGTTTCGACGACGTTCGCATCATAGTGGATGTTGTCAACTTTTGTGGTCAACACAGAAAATCACTTTATTAATCAAAGAAAACATAAAGTGCACAAAACTCTGACAAGATACATAATACAGAATAAACCTCACTACAAAACTCTCAAACCCTCCGTTGATTATCAACAAGATAACTAGACACAAAATACCCGAAGAGAAACACTGGTTATTAGATCAAGATGATCTAATAACGAAACCCTAATATTGTGTGTGAGCGAGAGAGAATACAGGAAAGCAAAACAAATGAAAATAAAAGTGAGCCAAAAAGTTAGACAGGTAGAGAAAAGAGGGCTATTTATATGAGCCCTAAAAGGTTCCAAAGAGAAAAAAATCTTATGGAAGGTGAACCGTTGGATGGAAACACATACGGATCACCAATGGCTAGGATTAAATATCACAAGCCTAATGAACTGGAACCCAAGCTAGGCCTACTGAGCCCAATAGAAAACACACAAATATCAGCAACTGGACTGGGCTCCCACAGTCAACACAGCAACAACCCACAATCAGCATCAGTCCACACTTTGTAACACAAATCCAAGTCATGTGCACCTACAAAGGACATATGCAACATGTTTAAACAATTGAAAATGAAGAAATAAAATTGAGATGAAATTATATGAAACATATTATAATTGCAAGTGAATTTCAAGTCGCTTCATGTTTAACAAAAGGATTTGTCCCGGTTAACGCGTGGCTTCTTGGAGATTTACTGGTGTACCATGTTGTATTTCTTTTAAATATACAACCAATCATATCTATCAACTCAGCCAAATACTACATTTCTAAGTCTCAATAAAGCAATAAAGCCACCACAACACCCTTTTAGAGTCCCTTCAATCAAGCCCACATGACGTCACATGGAATAATTTTTTTAGTCTTAAAAGTGCATTCTTTCAAACCCACAAACACATGGTTCAAGAATGAGACATACAACCAATGTTTTAAAAACCGCTTTTTCTAATTATACCGGATTTGGCTGAAAAATGGTTCAACCGGTTGAACCGCGTTCTACCGGGCGGTTCAACCAGGTTAATTAGTTAGCTATATAATTTCATAAATTACAACATTAACACAAAAAATAATTTAAAACTACATAATTGAATACTAAAATACTATCAAAAAGTTGACCAATAATTAAAAAATATTAAAAAAGATAATCTAAAGCTTTTAATTTTTTAAAAGTTATTCCTCAATAAAAAAAATAATCTAAAAATAACCCAAAACTAACATATGCCGGTACCCAGAGGCGAAGCTTGGTTCTCGAATCGGGAGGGGCCGAACTCAATTTTTTTGATCGGTAGTGGCAAATCGGCGGGGGCCGGACTCAACCCGGGCTCAATTTACCTACGAAAATCGCAAATTTCCACTACTGCGCCAAAAAACAGGAGGGGGGGGGCAGGGCCACCCCTGGCCCTTCAAATCCTTCGTCCTTGCTGGTACCGGTATAACGGTTCAAACCGGTATACCGGATTTTGCCGGCGGTATAAAATCGATACCGTTTCCCATATTTACCGGAGTGTTTCGTACCGGATTTCCATCCGAAAATGATAATACTGGTATAACCGGCCGGTATTTACCGGTTTTTAAAACATTGCATACAACTGTTTTCTTGCTGCCGTAAGAATGTCTTGTACCTTAAATGTGATCACACTTTAGGGATGTGCTTAGGTTAAGCTAAATGTAACATAAAAATTACCTTATACTTCAAAATCCAATATATATTCTAACTATACCATGCTAGGAAGGTTCGAGTTCTATAAGAATTAATTACATGGATGGTCATATGCATGGTCAAATTGGTCTCAATGTTTTACCAAAACGTAATAGTCGGCCAATAACTTCGTAATGTGGCCGATAGTTATGGCTTTTCTTGTTATCGTCTTACTCTCATTTTACCAAGTCATCATCAAAGAATCATTCAACATCACAACAAATAATAGAACAACAACCAAACATTGTATACATCCGTGTATTATGCATTGTGAAACACGTTATGTTCGAGTACACTGATGGCGTCTAACGGTCTATAACCGTTTAATTTTCATTGTAATGTAGCATGCAACATACGCGTGTTGAGGATTGGACTGTGTAAGAAATGAACGAAAACGGGGCTATGAAGTATTTTGAGATGCAATATGTTATGCATATGAAAATCTAGAGATAGAGAACTAAGTCATTCATTTATTAAATTGAATGATACGAACCTATAGCCTACAAACATTGGTTTACCACAAAATAGTTGCGTTTGTAAGTTGTAACAAAACATATCTATGATAAGTCCCTGAGGCATCAACGTATAACTACGTTTGTAATCGTAATGTCGATAGCTGAAGGATCATTCTTGTCCATTGTGGGAGATCTGGATTTCGGCCAGGAGGTAACAATCGGTGATAAGCTTAAGCTATTCAAATCATCCGATTTTGATCCAGAGAATTACGTATCCACCAAATGTCGCACAACCAGCGAAAAGGTACCTTTCCATGCTAAAATATGATGATCAAGAATCGAATGCATACATTTTAAAAATTCGTACGACGAATTTGTAAAAATCTCCTATATGTGTCGTAAAATGTTTGCAGCGGAATAACAATCAGATGGTTGTTTTAGGATATAAGGATTAAGGATCGAAACGTGATCCTAATTAGAAATCAAAGCCAAACGTTATTTAACGCTAATATCGTCACCTAATATCTCCTATTGTCGAAATATATACAAAGCATATACATAATAATAATAATAATAATAATAATAATAATAATAATAATAATAATAATAATAATAATAATAATAATAATAATAATAATAATAATAATAATAATAATAATATCGGTTTAGTGTAATCATGCTAACATAAATTGCATGGTGCAACTGGCTGCAGGAATTAAGAAGCCTTGTGACTTGTCTCCTGGATTTAAAAAAGGCCTCTGCAGAAGAAATGAGGAAAAGTGTTTATGCTAACTATCCCTCCTTTATTCGGTAACATTTATTTATTTATTTAGGGCGTTGCTAAGCGTACTCCCTCCCCTACTGAACATACCCCCCCCCCCCCCAATGTGGGATGTTATTTATTTTTTAATGGCCGGGGGAGGGGGGGGGGGGGGGTTACATTTAGCAACACATTGTTGCTTTCTATAGATTGTTAGTTGGCTAATATGTTTTTTCACACATGTATGTATCAGCACATCAAGAGAGATTTCTGATCTTGAGGGGCAACTAGTCTCATTAAGGAATCTTTTGTCTAATCGCGCTACTATCATTCATAATCTAGCCGAGGGTGTTGGTGTGGAATCCATGTCGTCCGCACCTGGTTCAAGGAAAAACCCGAGCTTTGACTTTCAAGATAAAGAACCTTCGGAGATGGAAGTTTGGTTATCGCAATACATAGACAACCTTAATATTTTGTTGGCCGAAAGAAGGGTTGATGAGGCTTTGGTTGCCCTTGACGAAGGAGAGCGTGTAGCCAAATCCACGGACTCAATGACGCCATCCATGCTCACTACTTTGCAGGCTGCTATCATTGCACAGAGACAAAAGTTGGCTGATCAAATTGCTGAGTCAGCCTGCCAGCCTTCTTCCAGTGGCGCTGAACTTCGATCGTCTGTGGAAATAATCAAACGACTTGGTGACGGTCCACGAGCACATACATTGCTCCTTAACTCACACCACCATAAGTTACAATCTAAAATCCAAGGTATTCAAACATCCGGCTCAACATATGGAGTGGCTTACACCGCTGCACTCTCACAGCTCGTCTTTTCAATCATAGCTCAAGCATCGATCGATTCATTAGCCATATTTGGTGACCAACCATTGTATACATCTGAACTTGTGACATGGTCTGTCAAGCAGGCCAACGCATGTGCGCATCTCATGAAAAGACACGTTATTGCTTCTCCTTCCGCTTCAGGGGGACTACGAACAGTAGCTGAGTGTGTTCAGATTTCCATGGGTCATTGTTATCTGTTAGAAGCTCGTGGATTGGCGCTTGGGCCTGTCCTACTGAGACATTTTAGACCTTGTGTGGAGCAAGCACTCAACGCTAACTTGAAAAGGATCGAGCAAAGCACTGCTGCATTAGCGGCTGCAGACGACTGGTCACTCGATTTCCCCCTAATGGGCTCCCACACCACAACCGTATCCCAACCAAAGCTCTCGAGTAGTGCCCATAGATTTAATTTGATGGTTCAGGAAATGTGCGAGGATATTGGGCTCTTGCGATCCATGCAGTTTTCAAAGCAAGCGATGGAAGGCGTTGTACAAGTTTTTAACTCGTATGTTAACATGCTAATAAATGCATTGCCGGGATCATCAGAGACTGAGAACTTAGAAGGCAGAATTGTGAGGATTGCAGAGGATGAAACCCAACAGATAGCACTGCTAGCTAATGCTATATTATTAGCGGACGAACTACTCCCACGAGCAGCCATCAAACTACTACCTTTACAACAATGCATTCCTTCTGAAACCCCTAGAAAGGCTTCAGACCGACAATTACGCACCCCAGAACAAAGAGAACTCAAGAAACGGATTCAAAGATTCGTTGATCAACTGAGAGATAGCTTTTGTAGAAAACACACCCTTGATCTCATCTTTACAGAAGATGGAACCGCCCGTCTTAATGCAGACATGTACTTGAGTATGGAAGAGAATTCAGAATGGTTCCCATCTCCAATATATCAGGTAAGACACAAATTCCTTCATTAAAGATAAAATCGGCATCTAATATATATATAAGTTCCTATCAGGAACTCTTTTTTAGGTTACATACAATCGCGAGCTTAGCATCAGACATGTTTGTGGGAAGAGAAAGGTTCACTACCCTTCTTTTAATTAGACTCACAGAAACAGTAATTTTATGGCTTTCTGATGAACAAACTTTTTGGGAAGCGATTGAACACGGGCCAAAGCCTTTAGGCCCATTCGGACTTCGACAGGTATTCTTCTTACTTTCAACTACTTATGCAATAAATAGGCTGGCAAATCGTGTCTTAGCAGGTTTAACAGGTCTCCGACGACGCGAACAACACAAGTTCTAAACATGAACACGACTCGTTTAACTACTTTATATCCCATGTTTATAACACAGTTATACGTTTTATGTATCAAAAAAGAGAAATGTTGGATCTTTGCCTCTTAATTCTAATTATTTAAAAAATAGTAAAAAACGACATAGTGTATTTTTCTGTTAACAGGTCTAATCGTGTCTTATACAGGTTACCTATTGCCAGCTTATAAATCTATAGAGTTGTTTTTATTAATAACTCTATGTTATGCAGTTTTATCTAGATATGCAGTTTGTTATAGTGTTTGCCTCCCAAGGGCGTTACTTGTCACGAAACCTACATCAAGCTATTAAGAATATCATCTCAAGAGCTATGGAATCGGTCGCTGCTTCAACAAATACAGACCCTTATAGGTTTTTGTTTCCTTTTGAAGTAATTTATTTATTTATTTTTGTTTAGGATGTGTTTCTAAAGATTTGTTTTGATGAAGCAGCATATTGCCTGAAGATAAATGGTTTGCTGATATTGGTCAAACTACAATCAAGATGTTGACTGGAGAGGCTGCCAGTGAACATGTAGAAGTTACAAGCCCAACAACGTCCGTTTTACTTGTATCTCAAGGGAGTAACTAACCTCACCCATTTTAAACAAAATCAATCGGTCCGCCGCAACAGTGTTGGACTGTTTATTTCTTTAACTGTAATATATATGTGTGGTCAATCATACATTACTACTTAATGACTAATGACAATCATACTATGGGTTTTATTGTTCATTAACAAAATATTCTAGACCTTTTGTTAGCTATGTTATTTGAACCTCGTGTTCAAGTTTCGCTAGCAAAGTTTTGTTTAAATTTGTTCTGATTTGTGGACATTTTTGCTTTGAGAATGAATGGTTGCTCGGGGTCAACAAACTGCTAATAATACAAAAGCCCATAACCATACTAATGAATGAAATGAACTATACAACCACAAACCATACTAATAACCCACTACTTTAAGTTGACTTTCACTTTAATAACCCTCATCTAGCTCTTTCTTAATTTGGAGCTCCCTATTGGTTCTACTCATCCATTTACACCTCCTCCTATCTATTTAGCCATGCCTCCATGTTTCACTAAATTTTTTTTTGGCAATTGTTGTTAAGAATTACTAAAGTTGTTGGCTGCCACCATCATCCTTCTTGGCACTTCATCTTCACCAACTAGCTCTACATTTGACTAACTAAAGGAATAGCATTGGTCACATATAAGAAAGCTCAGCATAGTGCTAGCTATTAATCAATGTTCTTAATTCTCCCGGATGAATGACCATACATACCCTTGCCAAATCCCATCACCGCCAATTACCCAAAAACCAAGTAATTAATTATTGTTGGTTCAAGGCCCCAAATTATACACTCAATGAATACTAATAACTAATGCTTAGAACTCTTGTTGTTCATTGACTGAAAAACATTTGGCCTTTTATAGCCTAGAAGAGATCAACATGCAAACATAACACTATGATAAACTAAGAAACTAAGCTACTAAATATGAGGCAACACACTAACGAACTAGTAAACACTAAAAGCCCACATTTCTTTGCACGTTCTTTTCCTCCAAACTCGGTTAACACAAGACTTAAGTCTTCACTCTTGACACGTTATATTTCTGACCCGCACTTGACCCAAATAATCAATCAAGATTAATCCAACAATTCAAGTCATATGGTCTTATTGAACCAAGCACTTATCCATCTAATTTTGTAATCATAACTGCATCAGACCCCTTACCTCTCCACCCCAACTTGAAATCCCAATATGTTTGACTCAAAGAAGACCTAAAACATGTAAAGAAAATAGGCTGTCAAACTTGGGTTTCTATACTATTTGCAATTAGGCTGTCACAAACACAAGTAGCTATAAGCTAGTTTCTTTTTTCTAATTCAACACCTATCATCACCCTCATCCTTGGGTGCTCCCAAACCTCTACCCTAAAGATCTGTCTTTATCTTATATTCGTATCCATTCAAAACCTCCCCAAATTAAAAATGATATTAAACATCAAAATTTTGCTTTGACTCATTATTCAATGTCAACAACAAAAAGAGACAACGAGAAAGGAACTAGACATAGAATTCATGTATTCAACAACCCTGATTGAAAACAAGCATGTTATTGAAAATGATATATGAGGATCAAGGCACATAAAACTCATACTCAATGTAAGATGCATTCAAGAAACCAAAAGGATTTAGAAATTTACAACAAAAGTAAAACCATAAGAACTATAAATTAGTGAACAGTTCTGAGAGTACGTTCCAGAGTCACAAAAATTAACACGAGTCCATAAACCCAAATCATGGGTAACACGGCTGCAACTCTTTAGCCAGAACAAACGAAAAATAGGCATTAAGAGACACATACATTACGAGTTCGTTAGATAGACGATTGCAATCCCAGTCAATCGATTCTACAATTTCCAGGATACGCGTAGTAAAAGTCCTTCTAAAAACAATTAACGTGAGTTCACCCAATCCAAAAAGACGAAGGTCGAATCCCTTAGCGGTTTGGGGCAGCCCGTATGCAGCCTTTGCACGGAGATCCATTGTTTTCATGACTTCCAGTGAATACTGAGAAAGCAGCCACTGTTTGCATTTTTCCATCTCCACTCCCACAAACGTTTACTGAGAATTCTTCAAAAAAATTCCCAGACCGTCTGAGATCGCATCACTTTTTTCAATCCAATAAACCAAACATCTTTTGTTGACAACAAGAGTTACAGCAGCCACTGACATTTCAGTTCCCATGTGCAGACGAATGTTGATATTCAGACCAACCTGAAGCCGATGAAGTCGCACACGGTTTTACTCCTCGGTTTCCTTTACCCATTCTTTTACCATATCCACAGAGTGAGTTACATACGTGACAATAGACTCGTCATCAATGTCAATTAGATATTCCTCAGAGTGGAGTTTGATTTTAGCACTAACTCTTGATCCTGGCGTGAGATCCATGGTATCCATGTTAAGAACCTTTCTAGAATGATCTAACTTTTTCCCCAAGTTATATTTCACATGACAACCTTTTGTCTAGGGTTAAAGATGGCGTCAGGACTCAGGACCATTTAAATGACAACCCAGATAACTCTATGGGCCAGGTTGCTTTCGATAAAATAGATTGGACCAGCGAAATGTCAGACCCACTGTCGGATCGCACTAACCTTTTCTCTAGGGTTCAAGACCTACCTGTTTGTAGTTGAAGTCATCGGTTAATCAACTTTACTAACCAATTGCTTTTTTGTTAATCAGTTCGGTGTATTTGGTTACTTTGTGGGTTATTGGTCCGGTTCGGCTCAGTTAATTTTGGTTAGAATCCAAAACCAAACATGGGAAAAAAATTTAGCTTAACATACATGAAATTGAGGTGTTAATAAATGAAATGGTTGTATAGAGATATGAAATGAATGTATGATGCATGAAATAAATGTAAAATTACATGAAATGAAGATGTAAAACTAAAAATATATGAAAAATATGAATTTCATTTCGGTTATTAGTCTTAACCAAAATCGTAACTGGAGTCATCGATTAATCAACTTTATTAACCAATTTGTTTTTTGTTAATCATTTCGGTTTATTCGGTTAGTTTGTCGGTTATCGATTCGGTTAGTAACCAAAAACTTAGGCTAGAATTTTAGCTTAATTTCATTGAAATTGAGGAGTAAAAGAGATGAAAGTATAAATACATGAAATAAATATATAAATGTGTCAACAAGGTGGTGAAAGTAGGTGGAGGTGGCAACAACAACAACAAGACAATCAAACACAAAATACACGAAGAGAAACATTGGTTATTAGATCAAGATGATCTAATAACGAATCCCTAATATTGTGTGTGAATTAGAGAGAATAAAGGAGAGCAAAACAAATGAAAATAAAAGTGAGCCAAAAAGCTAGAGAGGTAGAGAGAAGAGGGCTATTTATATGAGCCCTAGAAGGTTCCAAAGAGAAAACACAATCTCATGGAAGGTGAGTCGTTGGATGGCAACACACATGGATCACAATTCATCAAGATTAAATATCACAAGCCTAATGGACTGGAACCCAAGTTGGGCCTACTGAGCTCAACAACAAACACACGAATATAAGCAACCAAACTGGGCTCCCACAGTCAATACAACAACAACCCACAATCAGCATCAGTCCACACTTTGTAACAGAAGTTCAAGTCATGTGCACCTACAAAGACTTATGCAACATGTTTAAACAATTGAAAATAAAGAAATAAAATTGAGATGAAATTATATGAAACGTATTATAATTTCAACCCCCCCCATACACACACACAATTTTATTTCCTGAATGGGTTAAACATTCTCATTTGATCATAAAACTGAGAATGTCTGTTAGAGTGCACGCCTTTTATAAACAGATAAAAGAAATAACAACTTTTAATCTAATTTATCTCTATCCGTTTAACTCCTATCTATTTTCTCTCCAAGCCTTTCTACCAACTAAAGTTATATACTTAAAGCCGCCTGGCTTGTTTGTCGTGCACATGGAAAAACGCAAGAAATTAACAAGGAAAGTTTATACTTATAGTTAATTTATTATGATTGGTTAGTTAATGTTGTGATCACAACAATCTAGGTTTTGGATTATGTTAAAAAAATTTAAACTGGTGTTTATTATTTTCTTAGTGAATAATGGTTGGTATTCTTGATTGTACACATTGAGAGTGGACAAATTTTATAAGAATTGGAAAAGATTGCTCCTTCATTCCATTCAATTGAGTATAAATAATACAGAGGACAATGAATATCTATGCTAAAATCACGGAGTGATTGACTAGAGTTTGTTACACAATTATCACATTCTAAATATATATAAAACATTCTAATTATACATATAATTACATCCCCGAAGTTGAAACGTCGGGAGGACTGATGTTGAGACTGGAGCGAAAATCGTTAAATAGAACTCGAGGGAGACATTTGGTGAATATATCCGCAATCCGATGTCTCGATGGTACATGAAGAACTCGAATGTGACCCTGTTGAACTTGTTCACGAAAAAAATGGATGTCGAGCTCGATGTGTTTCGTACGCTGATGTTGCACAGGGTTGCCAGAGAGATAGATGTTACTTACATTATCACAGTAAACTAGCATGGCACGAGAGAGAGGATGCTGGAGCTCGAGTAATAGATTACGTGTAACACCCCAACCGATGGCGGAAACATCGGGGTGTCACGTAGTGACAATTGTTCAAAAGCACATGGACTAAAATGTAAATATAATTATAACACCATTCTATTATTTAAACCAAAATGCAAATTGTCTTAGAGTAATACAGAACATAATAAACAAAGTTCAATTTTATTAAAGCACTAGGTCCAACACCTAAGCGTGAATAACAAAACTTGATCAAACTGCACCTGAAACATGTACAAAATATTTTGTCAACACATATAATGTATTGGTGAGCATATCTATTTAGTTTAAGTAGTAATTCGCAATTTATGTGCTATGATATTGTAATATGTAAAAGGGTCGAAATCAAGCCTCACATCGTTCAACAAGCGTTCATACATCGTTCAATAAAAACCATAACAATGACCAAGGACTTAACTCGTTCACGTAAGTCAATCAAGGGATAACTCGCAGTACTACTAATTGTTAGGTGCGGCCCAAATGTTAATGACTTTGACAAGTCGTTCATACAATTCACACAAGACATATCAAAGAGCACATTGCTTTGTAAAAACATACGTAAGTTTAATAATAATGGTACATGAATCACCCCAAAAGAGTAAGTAGTAAAAAGGGGAAAGATATACTCACAGTGTGCGTAGGGATTTGATCCTACCGAACGATGAGTGTTTAAATAATAAAGATCCCAACGATTTAACCTAAAAGAATAATAATTTATAAGAGAGCAAATCTTAAAATCTAAGGTATCGAGGATTGGGTAATTAGGGTTTATAAAATTTGGGGATTTTAGGGTTTTTGAATTGACCCTAATTTGTTTTAATTAAATAAATACGAATAAAAGTGGAAAAAAATAATAATAACCAGATAAATATAAAAATTTTAAGTCAAGTTTATTCTGATATGTATAAAATATATTCCAGAATTTTTAAACTCAAAATATTGATATTCTAGTAATTTATATTGATTTATTATTATTAATAATGAAATAATTAGGAAATAAATACAAATAAAATGCAAAAACATTATTTTCATTTTTGAACAGTGTTTTAGATATGTTATAAGTGAAAAATAATTTTATAAATTATTTTCCATCTTATTTTTAATTAAAACATAATTTAATTGAATTAAATCAATTAAATCTACATAAATTGTAAAAACGGGTAAAAATTATATTTTTACAACAAATAAAATTTGTATAAGGTTTTATGTGGTTAGGAATAACTTCACAAAAATTTTGGTGTTAAAATGATTAAAAATGATTTTTTATGAATTAATTATGATTTAATCAAAATAAATACATTAAAAATAATAAATTATATTGTTCGAAAAAAATAAAATTACAAACGTAAAATTTAGAGTTTTGTGAAGCTAGAATAATTTTTATAAAATTTTTGGACCATATTTACTATTTTTAATAATTAATTGCATGTATTTAAGATATATATATATATATATATATATAGGGGATGGATTAAATAAAAACCCACTCAAATTGAAGAAACTCAGGAAACTCTGACTTCCCGAGCTTTTTATTATCTAAAAAAATGTGACATCCGTCACTTTTCGTTTTATATAATAATAATAATATTAATAATAAAAAAAAAAAAAAAAATTCAGCTTAGATATATACATATATATATTTTTTTTCTTACCATCCATAAACCATAACTAACCCATAACCAAACCAAACCATTAGCCCAAACCCCTTTCCCCTTGTGGATCCAGAAGCCCAACACACTGGCCCAAGAAGCAGGCCCACTCCTCTCACCTTCATGCTGTTAAAAAGAAACAAAAAAAGGTTGCCTCCCCCAGGACTCGAACCCGGACCACCTCGTTCACACCTCCACGCGTCTAAACCAGCTGAGCCACAAGCTCATTATTAATTCAACTCCAACCTAATTATATTTAACCCTTATTTTGCGCGTCCCTTTCCTTCTTCCTGAAACGCGCGCAGCAGCAGCAGTAGGAATAGTTTTTTTTTTTTTTTCTTTCAATCAATCAACAAAAATTAGCTCTTTCTTTGGAAACTTTGGACCACTGATTGACTCAACAACAATTAACGCGTATCATAACACGCTATCACAGTCAAGGTTTCCATTCTTATTATCATTCACGCGTCATCATATTAAACATGGTCAAACATTACTAAATCCTTAATCCGACTCTTATACTATAAATTGAACGTGCCTAGACTATCCCTAATCGCCGAACATCATATTCTCACCTCCAATTTCTGTTAACCAATCGTTTTTAATCAACAATCAAGCAGAGTTGACTTCTTCGTTGACCAAGCGTAATATACGAATTAGTATTTGTAAGTCGTGTTTTTCTTGTGGGTTTTGTTCATCGATCATCTACAAACAATAACCCTATGATTAATCGGGTTATTGTTTGCTAGATTTGATTATTGCATAAGTTAGGGCTTGATATATATTGAATTGGGGAAGAACACTAGTTGGTTTACGTTATTTATATTTCAAAAACAAGAAATAAACACAAACTGATCTTACAGATCAGATGGTTGTGTCTTGAACCCATCACACAAGCCACGCGGGTTCAACCCGTGGCAACAACACCTCTTTTCTTTTTATTTTGTTCTTTTTTTAAAATCTATATATATATTACTTATAATTCATAAAATCATTTTAAAATACTAAAACACTTTTATAAATCCTACAAAAATTATATTATGTTGGTCTGATGAGAAAGTTCATTACCCAATTTTTAGTTTTTCAAAAATAATTTATTTAATATATATTATTAATAATACAAGTTTATTCATTTATATTTATTAAATTCTATAAAAATATCTAAACGATTTTATTAAATCTCACAAAAATTATCCTAAACTTGTATATTCTTAAACATTCCAGAAAATATTTTTATTTCAGAAAAATCGTTTATTTTATATTTTTAATTAATTTTTGTTAGATTTAATCATAAATAATTCATAATAAATTCATTTTACAATATTTTTGTACCAAAATTTTACATAAATTATTTCTATTCATTTGGAACAGAAATACAATTTTTAATTCAAGAATTCTTTGATTTTAATATTTTTAGATATTAAAGTCGTATTTTGACAATTTAAAATAATTAGATTAAATATTCTATTATCAATAAAATAATTTTATAAAAATTATTTTCATACTTAAAACCTTATGTTGTGATTATATTCAACTTAAAATTTTACAAAAAAGACTTTTGTTTATTTATTCATTAAATTTCTTATATTTAATAAACAATTTGTTTATTAATCAAATAAACGTTTATCCCCAATTCGAAGCTCTAGAAATACATATATCCTAGAGTTATTTCCCTTACGCATTATCGAATACTTTAGGTTGATCATTTGGGAGTAATCTCAATTCATATTCTGTTGTCCAAGTTCAATTTCAAGTTATTACGTGAACTGTGAGTATTTCCTATCCCCTTTTTACTTTTATACATTTTTGGGGTGATTCATGTACACTATTACAAATTTCAAATACAAGTTTACATTTTCACAATACAATTCTAGTACTATGTGCATTGCTTACCACGTGCTTTATGCTTAGACAATACATGTGGATTACATTTGTACTTAGTGAAATCATTAACATGGTACAAGCCGACCTTAACATTGGATAGCGCTATTTGGATTGACAACTCGCCTAGATTGATTCTCCCCCTTTTTCATCGGAGAATCCGTGGCCATTGTTAAGCTTTTTATCCATTTGTTGGATAAGTACACTACAGTTCATACAGTACATTATACAGTCACAGGGTTGATTTCGCTCATTTGTATGATACATAGTTTACATAATTGCACCGTAGCTTGCACTTGAATTGTATAACTTTTTAACCTACTATATATATCAAATCTAGGAATGCTCACCAACATTTCATATGTTGACCAAACCTATTTTGTACATGTTTCAGGTGCAGTTTGATCTAGTGCTTTAGCAAGAGACATTTAGTGTTTATTTCAATTCAGTTATTTCAATATTTACATTTCATTTAGACAATGTAATTTCCATTTTCATGTAAGACAATTTTGATTATTCAATAATATTTACATTTTAGTACCATGAGCTTTTGAACAATCGTCACTACGTGGCACCTCGATGATTCCGCCATCGGTTGGGGTGTTACAGATTGGTATCAGAGCCATGGTTATAGGGAACTAGGTTATTAGATAAAAAGGCCTAGACTATAACCGAATTTCAACTTTCATGCATTATATTTCCTGAATTACCCTACCCCTCATTTCTCCCTACTTTCCTCCTCCTATCTTTCCTTTCTTCCCTCTCTCTATTCTTCTTATCTTTCATCATGGTGCATAGAGATGGTGTCCTACAAAGAGTGGAAAGCTTACATCATCATGGAATGGGAACAATACCTTTTATGAAGACACTCTTAGATATAATATCTATTCTTATTGTTACTCCTTCGAAGTTGTTGAACTTGAATGGGTGTGATAAGGACACGTGCAATCTGGAAGGGTGGACGCCTGTACACTGGGTTTTCTGGCATAGGCAAGCATAGCGCATAAATCCATTTACGGACCTGTTATGCTTACCTGGGGATTCCTGGAGTGAGTGTCCACTTATAGGCTAAAGCACGTCTTCTTTGATCACCATTGGGTTCAATCCCTTTGAAAAGTCAACGTTCTTGTTGGGCTTTACAGCTAGACAAGGGCACTCCAAGCATTTTATGCAAGCTTTTTCAATAATACTCTCTCGGTTCATATACAATATTTTGTATTTCACGATTTTCATATATTGCTTACAAGTTCATACTTTCATAACCATCTATGGATTTCACAATCACACTTCACCTTACCCTCTTAGCCACTTTTTAAATATTCAACACCCTATCCAAATCATATTATTTCATTTCTCCACATGTTATAACCTCATACTTTAGCACAAACTAAAGATTTCTAAAACTTGTTGTATTACCTAGTAACTTTACAAAGTACATATTTTCCTCGAACTTAAATTCAATTGATTATTTATTGACGTAACAAACGATTTTCTATATAAAGTTTTAAACTATTACAAAACCTACTTAGCTTGTACTATTTAACAACTTTTGCCTTATGTACAAAACCAAATTTTGAAAATATTTATTTGGAATAATATCTAATCTTTAGATTTTCCATCAACACTCACCCATTTTCAACTTGTTCAAATTTTTACAATATTTTGCATATACCACAATCATGTTTCCTTATACACTTGATTATAACCTTTGATCCAAACCCCAAAATTTACACTGCTATATAATCTCCTTACTATAAAATAAACTCTTTATCAACTACCTTCACATTCACCATCTCTCACAACCTTGATTCTGCTTCAAAAAAAATTTCATCATCCTCTCAAGAACTAAATTCATGTCCTTCACCTTCTCACACATGAGCTAGTTACCCATGCTAATCAAACTACTAAAAACCTGATACTTGATTCTACAGGATTTTTCCAAAACATCATTGTTTATGAAACTTGATTTTCCCTTAATTTGACTATTCACTGTACATTTAATTATTCATGATACTCGTGTTTTCATTTTCTTGATCTTATTATCATTTTGTACCCAATTATGACATACTCATAGGCATATAACATCTAGAGATTTCCTTGCATGCTATTATGTACGAACACAAACTGGTAATCTATCATATTGGTTACGTTATCGTACACTTACATTTATTTGAAACGTTTAGACTTGATACTTGATTTTACAGAGCTTTTCTAAGAAAACATCATTGCTTATGAAACTTGATTTTTCCTTTAACTTGACTATTCATTGAACATCTAATTATTCATGATACTCGTACAACATTTAATTATTCATGATAACACTTACACTTAATGGTTGTAGTACTTACAAACTTGCTTGCATAAACTTGCTATCAATTTGCAATCTATGTGAATAATAATTGTTGCACTTAATAGAGGTCATCATGCCTTTTTCAACAGTCGGGAGAGGCCCTACAACCTGCTCCACGACTGGTGGAGGCTATCGAACATACTCAACGATTGGTAGAGGTCACTATGCCTTTTCAAACAGTCGGGAGAGGCCCTACAACCTACTCCACGGCTGGTGGAGGCTATCGAACCTGCTCAACAATCGGTGGGATCATAGAAGGACATAAAACCCTAATGTAAGGTAAATTGATGATTCCGGTCCGGAACGTAATCATGAATTTACAGGTGCGTTAGGGTAGTGTGAAATTCTATTAGAGTTTTTGGTAGGCATCCAGTACGTTTTCAAGGTATCAAAGGTGTGGTGGGTTAGCTGCGGTACACCCTGTATACAAACACTAATGATGCATTGAAAGTGAGACTGGAAGTCGGACCAGGAACAAACTCTGTTTACTTGGTAGTTCATTTATAGTCAATCAACTCGTACATTTATTTTAGGATTCCTGAACTTGCAATTTAAGTGTCTTACTACATTCTTATTTTTCTTATTATTCGAGACAAACCTGATCCAATTCCTTAACCAACACCTATCAAACCTACCATCCAAATCATTTGAAACAGTTTACTTTGTTACCTATAAATTCACGTCGTACCTTAACTCTGATTTTTTTAAAACCACAGTTATCTTAACTTTTACCCTAAGCATCCATAACCCTATGTTACTATTAACTTCGGGACGAAGTTTCTAAAAGTAGGGGATGCTGTGACATCCGTCACTTTTCGTTTTATATAATAATAATAATATTAATAAAAAAAAAAAAAAAAAATTCAGCTTAGATATATACATATATATTTTTTTTTCTTACCATCCATAAACCATAACTAACCCATAACCAAACCAAACCATTAGCCCAAACCCCTTTCCCCTTGTGGATCCAGAAGCCCAACACACTGGCCCAAGAAGCAGGCCCACTCCTCTCACCTTCATGCTGTTAAAAAGAAACAAAAAAAGGTTGCCTCCCCCAGGACTCGAACCCGGACCACCTCGTTCACACCTCCACGCGTCTAAACCAGCTGAGCCACAAGCTCATTATTAATTCAACTCCAACCTAATTATATTTAACCCTTATTTTGCGCGTCCCTTTCCTTCTTCCTGAAACGCGCGCAGCAGCAGCAGTAGGAATAGTTTTTTTTTTTTTTTTCTTTCAATCAATCAACAAAAATTAGCTCTTTCTTTGGAAACTTTGGACCACTGATTGACTCAACAACAATTAACGCGTATCATAACACGCTATCACAGTCAAGGTTTCCATTCTTATTATCATTCACGCGTCATCATATTAAACATGGTCAAACATTACTAAATCCTTAATCCGACTCTTATACTATAAATTGAACGTGCCTAGACTATCCCTAATCGCCGAACATCATATTCTCACCTCCAATTTCTGTTAACCAATCGTTTTTAATCAACAATCAAGCAGAGTTGACTTCTTCGTTGACCAAGCGTAATATACGAATTAGTATTTGTAAGTCGTGTTTTTCTTGTGGGTTTTGTTCATCGATCATCTACAAACAATAACCCTATGATTAATCGGGTTATTGTTTGCTAGATTTGATTATTGCATAAGTTAGGGCTTGATATATATTGAATTGGGGAAGAACACTAGTTGGTTTACGTTATTTATATTTCAAAAACAAGAAATAAACACAAACTGATCTTACAGATCAGATGGTTGTGTCTTGAACCCATCACACAAGCCACGCGGGTTCAACCCGTGGCAACAACACCTCTTTTCTTTTTATTTTGTTCTTTTTTTAAAATCTATATATATATTACTTATAATTCATAAAATCATTTTAAAATACTAAAACACTTTTATAAATCCTACAAAAATTATATTATGTTGGTCTGATGAGAAAGTTCATTACCCAATTTTTAGTTTTTCAAAAATAATTTATTTAATATATATTATTAATAATACAAGTTTATTCATTTATATTTATTAAATTCTATAAAAATATCTAAACGATTTTATTAAATCTCACAAAAATTATCCTAAACTTGTATATTCTTAAACATTCCAGAAAATATTTTTATTTCAGAAAAATCGTTTATTTTATATTTTTAATTAATTTTTGTTAGATTTAATCATAAATAATTCATAATAAATTCATTTTACAATATTTTTGTACCAAAATTTTACATAAATTATTTCTATTCATTTGGAACAGAAATACAATTTTTAATTCAAGAATTCTTTGATTTTAATATTTTTAGATATTAAAGTCGTATTTTGACAATTTAAAATAATTAGATTAAATATTCTATTATCAATAAAATAATTTTATAAAAATTATTTTCATACTTAAAACCTTATGTTGTGATTATATTCAACTTAAAATTTTACAAAAAAGACTTTTGTTTATTTATTCATTAAATTTCTTATATTTAATAAACAATTTGTTTATTAATCAAATAAACGTTTATCCCCAATTCGAAGCTCTAGAAATACATATATCCTAGAGTTATTTCCCTTACGCATTATCGAATACTTTAGGTTGATCATTTGGGAGTAATCTCAATTCATATTCTGTTGTCCAAGTTCAATTTCAAGTTATTACGTGAACTGTGAGTATTTCCTATCCCCTTTTTACTTTTATACATTTTTGGGGTGATTCATGTACACTATTACAAATTTCAAATACAAGTTTACATTTTCACAATACAATTCTAGTACTATGTGCATTGCTTACCACGTGCTTTATGCTTAGACAATACATGTGGATTACATTTGTACTTAGTGAAATCATTAACATGGTACAAGCCGACCTTAACATTGGATAGCGCTATTTGGATTGACAACCCGCCTAGATTGATTCTCCCCCTTTTTCATCGGAGAATCCGTGGCCATTGTTAAGCTTTTTATCCATTTGTTGGATAAGTACACTACAGTTCATACAGTACATTATACAGTCACAGGGTTGATTTCGCTCATTTGTATGATACATAGTTTACATAATTGCACCGTAGCTTGCACTTGAATTGTATAACTTTTTAACCTACTATATATATCAAATCTAGGAATGCTCACCAACATTTCATATGTTGACCAAACCTATTTTGTACATGTTTCAGGTGCAGTTTGATCTAGTGCTTTAGCAAGAGACATTTAGTGTTTATTTCAATTCAGTTATTTCAATATTTACATTTCATTTAGACAATGTAATTTCCATTTTCATGTAAGACAATTTTGATTATTCAATAATATTTACATTTTAGTACCATGAGCTTTTGAACAATCGTCACTACGTGGCACCTCGATGATTCCGCCATCGGTTGGGGTGTTACAAAAAATTAGGGTATGTAATATACATGTTTTTAAGAGTTTTGAGCTAAAAAAACAAAAAGGCGCCGAGTGGATATTTTTTTAAAAAAATAAATAAGTTTTTTGTGTTACATATGTTACATGTCTGTAAAGTGTGTAACATACGTTACACAAAAAAAACTTATTTATTTTTTTAAAAAATATCCACTCGGCTCTTTTTTAATTTTTTTGGCTCAAAACTCTCAAAAACATGTATATTGCATACCCTAATTTTTTCAGATGATAAAAATCTTGGGAAGTTAGAGTTTCCCGAGTTTCTTCAAAATTTTGGGTTTTTTTGTGGATGCTTAGCCTATATATATATATATATATATATATATATATATATATATATAAGAAAAAGAAAAAGCTGAAAAAAAGAGCACAAAACCAGCCATTCTGAGATTCGAACTCCAGACCAGTTCTGTGCATTATCACGCTCAGACCAACTGGTCTGGGTATCTGTTTGTTGCTTTTTATAGTTTCGATCTGTTTTATACTAAAACCTGCAGAACCAAAATCCCCATTTAAAGCTTTAGAACCCTAATCCACAATCAACTCAATTGAACCTTAATTCGTTACAGTTAACAAACGAATGTTTAGGGCTTTTAATCCTTGTTAAAAACCAAAACCAAATCAAAAGCATATAAAATAAAAGGTTATAGTGTACCGAATGATGGTGAACCGTAAGCACCAAGTCGTGAACCAAAGTGCTTCGATTCAGAGCTTTTTATCGATTGAGAGGGAAAGGTTGCAGAGGGTTATTGTTATTCGCTAGGGTATGAATGTGTGTGCGAGTTTAATTGAAATATTATGGCCTATAAATACAAGCTCAAGAAACGACTTTTAGGAAGGTTATAAATGGCTTTTAATCGGTCAATTGACAGCTCAAATGCGTATCAATCAAGGAATTCGTAAGTATGGAAGTTAGATATGATTCATATCTTGAAACCTTGTGATTGAATTTGAATAATAGGCGCGTTAGAAACAGATTTGAAAGTTGGTGTGCAAAGAGGATCATTATAAGTTTAATCTGTGTAAACTAACATCAACAAAACCAAGATGGTGGAGTGGTGTTGGTTATGTGTGTTAAGGCTTGACTTGCTGTCAGGTTCGAACCTGGTCAACAATAACTATTTTTTAAAGTTTTAAACGCGTCCTCAAGTTCCATAATCCTTGAATATCGAACCAATACAACGTATAAAAGGTGATATTTTTTTTATAAACGCTAGAAATATAACAAACTGCATAAGTAGGTATATATAATTGCGCGATGTAAATAATTAAATGAAAAGGAATAGTGAGCTTTTATTATTGATAAAATATCCAAGATTACAAGTACTGGAAATATCAAACAAGCAAACATGAAGGACTGAAGTTGTACAAAGGTTGAAGTAAAAGGTGACAGATGTGTCACACCCTCAAAATCCACTTGCGGAGTTTTACCGCGAGGCGCATGACAAACCAGGATCCAAACCAACGATTACAATAAACAAGTCTAAATGAATATAAATGCAAATTTCAAAACATAGTTTAAAAATCCCGTTTACAGCGGAAGCTTATTCAAAACAGTATCTCAACAATGAAATAATAGTTCAACGTTCAAAAGACCATGCAACCCTAGTTAGACGTCGTGCAGACGCGTGCGCCCTAGTCCAGTCGTGCTACCTTAGCGACCTGAGAAAACATGTAAAAGTTTACGTCAGCACAAAAATGCTGGTGAGTTTACAGGTTTTGTATCCAAGTACCAAGTCCACCTGTCCATACTATAATAAATCGAAAACCAATATACGCTAGCTAGGCGTACGTTTTGTTACTACCACGATTGGAAAACCATTACTAACGCGAATACCAAAAGTATGCCCGATGTAGTTCCTGTTGTTCCTGTTGTTCCTGTTTGAGACAATATGCACCCGCCGACCCTCCAAGTCGACGAGCGGGGTTGGTCACTCCCAATAGCGCTATTCACATTTCCCCGTTGTGCAAACCCGCACATTCATGGTTCCCCCCGGGACTTCCAAAGATCGTGTAGTACACAATAGAAACCCATAGTATGACAGTAGTTACCAAATAATCGTTTTAACACATGTTTTCTCCCCCGAAAGTATAAAACCAGTTTAAAAGAGGGGCCGTAAACTCACCTTAAACATGTAAAAGTTTACGTCAGCACAAAAATGCTGGTGAGTTTACAGGTTTTGTATCCAAGTACCAAGTCCACCTGTCCATACTATAATAAATCGAAAACCAGTATACGCTAGCTAGGCGTATGTAAAAGTTTACGTCAGCACAAAAATGCTGGTGAGTTTACAGGTTTTGTATCCAAGTACCAAGTCCACCTGTCCATACTATAATAAATCGAAAACCAGTATACGCTAGCTAGGCGTACGTTTTGTTACTACCACGATTGGAAAACCATTACTAACGCGAATACCAAAAGTATGCCCGATGTAGTTCCTGTTGTTCCTGTTGTTCCTGTTTGAGACAATATGCACCCGCCGACCCTCCAAGTCGACGAGCGGGGTTGGTCACTCCCAATAGCGCTATTCACATTTCCCCGTTGTGCAAACCCGCACATTCATGGTTCCCCCCGGGACTTCCAAAGATCGTGTAGTACACAATAGAAACCCATAGTATGACAGTAGTTACCAAATAATCGTTTTAACACATGTTTTCTCCCCCGAAAGTATAAAACCAGTTTAAAAGAGGGGCCGTAAACTCACCTTAAGTTGCGTTACTCCTTAACCCGAGTAAACCCAGCTGCTATGCTAGTCCCGTAAGCGGCGACCTAACATATGACAGTTACAAGTACTTAGACTAATAACCCGCAGGTTAATTAGTCCCTAGATGTCCAGACCATAACCAAGTTTGTTTGAAAACACCGTGACTGTTTAACTGACCCAAAGTACAAGACCCGACATCCCATTGGTGACCCGAGACTCCCCGTGTTATGTTTACGCTCTTAAACAGTCAATCATGCAATCACACTTAACGTACGTTAACGCACAACAAGTTATAGCACATAGTTCACGTATCACCGAATTACATCCAACATATGTTACCAAGTTACCATATATGTTACGAGGTTCCTAGCATGTTACTACATGTCAAATCGGGTCTCGGAATGCTAATTTACACTTACAATAGTAGTACACGCGATTAGGAAACGTAAACTAGCAATTAGGACTGATTGCATATAAGTTCATGTGATTAGGGCTGATTGCATGTAAGTTCACGTGATCAGGGCTGATTGCATGTAAGTTCACGTGATCAGGGCTGATTGCATGTAAGTTCACGTGATCAGGGCTGATCGCATGAAAACTCATGCGATTTGGGCTGATCGCATGAAAACTCATGCGATCAGGCCCTGATTGCATGTAAAACTGGCGATTAGCAATGCTAATCGCCTGTAACCTTGCTGTTCCAGTTTTTCGCGCGTTTAACGCTCCAAATCAGATCCAGAACGTGTGTAACTACCCAATATCATCCCAAACACTATCCTAAACATGTTTCAACCAAAATCCTTCGTTTAACCTCGTATAATCAGTCCTGCATGCAACCAAGTAATCCAAACACCATACACATAGCACGCAATCATCATACTAACATGCATAACAATAACCCTAATAATCAATTACTCAGATTTCTATCATCATACTATCAATATTAATTCTGATCTAACCAAATAACATATCAATCAATCATCATGAATCATAAAAATCCTAGCTTTCTAATCATACACACCCACAACGCATGTATATTAGTTATAATCCGATTAACAATCCTTATTAATGATTTTCAGAAAGCTTTTTCGTTTAAGAACAGGTCTGGACCATTAGGGATTGATTAAAAACGTTTATAAAGATTTGTGGATGAAAACCAAACCTTGGGATTATGAAAGAATGATGATTGAAGCTTGAAACCTTGTCTTTTGATCAAAAATCGCCTTCCAGAGGTTGTTTATGTGTTGGGGCGGGTTATGGGACGACTAGGGTTTGTATAATGAAGTTTATGAGGTCAAGTATGGTATTTATAGTCGTTTTTAGTCGTCCAGCACGTAACATGCGATTATGCAGCTTTACACGCGATCAGGAAGCCTAATCGCGTATAAGTTCATGCGATCGGGGCCTAATCGCATGAACAGTCATGCGATCAGTCCCCAGTCGCACCACATGACCCCCAGTCGCACCACATATAGGCGATTGGGCTATCCTGATCGCCTATATGGGCCTGTTTCGTGTGTTTTGCGCGTTAAACCCCGTTTTAACATATGTTAACACATATTAATGTACCGACAAGTCACATAATGATTGTAAACACATAACACAAGTAAATACACATATTTACACTCGTTCACCAATTCCCGGGACTCGAGACTCGTATGTTCCGTATGCCCTGACGATCCTACCGATCGTCACCGTTTGTACACTTGGTTAAGGACCGACATCTAATGAACCTCTAGACCAACATCCAATGATCCTCTAGACTAAACCAATAGTTCCCGAACTATAACCCGACTTAACTAACCCAGTTAAGTACAATATACGCGTGACTCGCTAAGGTAGACTTTCATCTAGACAACGTTGTTAACCAGAATTTGCCGGGTGTCACATCATCCCCACGTTAAAAGAATTTTCGTCCCGAAAATTGCACAAGTACCAAAAGAACAAAAGAAATAACGAAAGAAACAAACAAAAGATAGAAACCAAAAGAGAGATTTACCCGAGTTGTCACATCATCCCCACGTTAAAAGGAATCTCGCCCCGAGATTCATTCAGCTGCCGAAGAGACATGTCTCGACTCGAACGCTTCCTTAGGAAAAAGATGAGGATACTTAGACTTCATCTGATCCTCCCGTTCCCACGTATATTCCGGTCCCCGGTTCGAGTTCCACCGAACCTTAACGATACGAATCTTGCTGTGACGTAGGCTACGAATCTTGTAATCAAGGATCTCCACAGGTTCTTCCACAATCCGAAGACGATCATCAACCTTGATCTCTTCTAGTGGAACGATGAGAGACTCGTCAGCCAGACACTTCTTCAAGTTTGACACGTGAAAGACGTTATGTACGTTACCGAGCTCCGTCGGTAAATCCAGACGATATGCCACCGGTCCAATCCGTTCCAGGATCGTAAATGGTCCGACATACCGTGGGTTGAGTTTGCCACGCTTCCCAAAGCGTATGACGCCCTTCCACGGTGAGACTTTTAGAAGTACCTTGTCATTGACTTGGAATTCCAATGGTTTGCGACGCTGATCGGCATAACTCTTTTGCCGGTCCCGTGCCGCTGCCAACCGGTTACGAATCTGTACGATCTTTTCCGAAGTTTCGTACACTAGTTCAGGCCCCGTGAGTTGACTCTCACCCACTTCAGCCCAACAAAGAGGAGAACGGCATTTCCGTCCGTACAGTGCTTCGAACGGAGCAGCCTTGATGCTCGTGTGATAACTGTTATTGTACGAGAATTCTACTAACGGTAGATGAGCTTCCCAACCCTTGCCAAAATCGATTACACACGCCCGCAGCATGTCTTCTAAAGTTTGAATCGTACGCTCACTCTGACCGTCAGTCTGTGGATGATAAGCCGTGCTCATGTCTAGTTGGGTACCCAAAGCCTTGTGCAAAGACTTCCAGAAGTGAGAAGTAAAATGGGAGTCACGATCCGAGATAATAGAAACTGGTACCCCCGTGCTTAGAAACAACTTCTTTCAAGTAAAGACGAGCCAAACGATCCATGGTGTCGGTCTCCTTAATGGCAAGAAAATGAGCTGATTTCGTCAACCGATCGACAATCACCCATATCTTGTCATTCCCGCTTGGTGATTTAGGAAGTTGTGTGACAAAATCCATAGTAATCCGTTCCCATTTCCATTCCGGAATTTCAGGTTGTTGCAAGAGACCCGACGGTTTCTGGTATTCCACCTTGACCTTAGCACAGGTCAAGCATTTGCTCACGTATGAGGCTATGTCCGACCTCATGTTTGGCCACCAGTAAAGCACCTTCAGATCTTGGTACATCTTATCCGAACCAGGATGAATAGAATATCGGGACTTATGAGCTTCATCAAGAACAAGCTCCCGTAGTCCCCCGAATAAAGGAACCCATATGCGTTCTGCGAAATAGTGCAGGCCATCAGGCCTTCGCTCTAGGTGCTTGTCGGCACCGTGCATCGTTTCAGATTTAAGGTTTTCCTCCTTCAAAGCTTCCAACTGGGCAGAACGGAGTTGATCAGGTAACGACGAATGGATGGTGAGCTGCAACGCCCGAACGCGACGAGGTTTAGTAGATTCCTTCCTGCTCAAGGCGTCTGCTACAACATTCGCCTTGCCAGGATGATACTTAATAGCACAATCATAGTCGTTCAGAAGTTCAATCCAACGGCGCTGCCGTATGTTCAAATGTTGTTGGTCGAAAATGTGTTGGAGACTCTTGTGATCGGTGTAGATGGTGCATTTGGTACCGTACAAGTAATGTCTCCAAATTTTCAACGCGAATACCACGGCACCCAACTCCAAGTCATGGGTGGTGTAGTTCTTCTCGTGCACCTTGAGTTGACGAGAAGCATACGCGATCACTTTCTCGCGTTGCATGAACACGCATCCGAGACCATGAATAGAAGCATCACAGTAGACAACGAAATCATCAGGACCCTCAGGTAAGGACAAAATAGGAGCAGAACACAGTTTAGACTTCAGTTCTTCAAACGCTGACTCTTGTGGTTCACCCCAGTCGAACTTCCTATCCTTCTGAGTGAGAGTGGTGAGGGGTTGAGCAATCTTCGAGAACCCCTGAATGAAACGACGATAGTAGCCCGCAAGGCCTAGGAATTGCCGCACCTCAGTTGGCGTCTTTGGTGCTCCCCAGTCCTTGATTGCTTCGATCTTAGCTGGATCGACATGAATTCCTAGTTCATTAACCACATGTCCTAGGAATTGAACTTCGCGTAACCAAAAGTCACACTTTGAGAACTTAGCGTAAAGTTGTTCCCGTCGCAAGAGTTCCAAAACTAACCGCAGATGTTCCCCGTGTTCGGTCTCGTTCTTGGAGTAGATCAGAATGTCATCAATAAATACAATGACGAATTTGTCTAAATATGGTTTACAGACGCGGTTCATCAAGTCCATGAAAACCGCCGGTGCGTTCGTGAGACCGAAAGGCATGACCAAGAATTCGAAATGGCCATAACGTGTTCGAAAAGCAGTCTTTGCAACGTCAGCCTCCCTGACGCGCAGCTGGTGATAACCGGACCTCAAATCGATCTTGGAATAATAACTAGAACCCTGAAGCTGGTCGAATAGATCATCAATACGTGGAAGAGGATAACGGTTCTTGACGGTCAATTTGTTCAGTTCTCTATAGTCTACACACAATCGGAAACTCCCATCCTTCTTCTTAACAAATAAGATCGGGGCTCCCCAAGGGGAGGAACTTGGTCGGATGAAGCCCTTGTCCAAGAGTTCCTGTAACTGACTAGACAACTCCTGCATCTCGGGGGGTGCAAGACGGTAGGGGGCCCGAGCAATAGGAGCAGCCCCTGGTACAAGATCAATACCGAATTCGACTTGACGATGAGGAGGAAGACCAGATAAATCATCAGGAAAAACATCAGGAAACTCGCGTACCACCGGAATGTCGTCGATCTTCTTCTCATCAACAGAGGAAACAGATAAAAGCGCCAAAACGGCTGGATAACCCTTTCGAAGACACTTAAGGGCTTTCATGCTAGAGATGATGTTTAGCGGAACACCACCCTTGATACCGTACACAGAAAGGAATTCTCCATCAGGGAGAGGAATCCGAATAACCTTATCGTAACAGACAATCTCCGCGCGATACAAAGACAACCAATCCATTCCTACCACAACGTCAAAACTACCCAATGGTACCGGCATAAGGTCGATGGGGAACGATAAACCCGACAACTCTAATTGACACTCCCGAAGAACACTAGTAGCTTCAATCGTTTTACCGTCAGCCAACTCAATAATATACTTGGTCTCTAATGGTACGGGTACTACATCTAGCAGTCGACTAACATCCATGGATACAAAACTCTTGTCGGCACCAGAATCAAATAACACGCTAACAGAACGATTATTGAGAAGAAACGTACCGGTGACTGTGTCAGGGTCCTGTCTAGCCTCAGCAGCTCCAATGACGAAGGCACGTGCATTTCTGCCGCCGCCCCCGTTGTTCCCATTACTGTTGTTCCCACCCTGCTTCAGTTTTGGGCAATCCTTCTTGTAATGCCCAGTGTCACCACAGTTGTAGCATCCTTGTTTCCCTGTAGTCCCCTGAGTAGTCGGAGCTGAGCTGTTAGTCGGAGCCTGAGTCGATGGAAGTGTAGCCCGACAATCCTTAGCATAATGCCCTGTTCGCTGGCAGCGGTGACAACGGTTACTGTCGCAGTTCCCTTGGTGATGGCGTCCACACTTGTTGCATTTGGGCAGTTTTCCCGCATAACCACCCTGCTTGTTACCCGAAGAAGATGAACCCCCATTATCAAACCTTTTACCCTGCTGTGCAGACCCAGATCCTTTCCCGTCATTTTCCCACTTGCGCTTGTTGTTCTCTGGAGCCTTAACAGTCGAACCTTTCGCAGGCAAAATCCCCTCATTCACCTTTAAGTTGGTCATCCTATGGGCCGATCGAACTACCTCTGCATACGTAGGATGATTTCCAGCAGCCACTAACCCTGCAATTTCCGGCACTAACCCTGAGACATAGTGTTCAATCTTACGATATTCTGGCACGTGCAAATCGGGACACAGCACTGCCAACTCATTCCGCCTCACAGTATACTTCTCAATTTCCGACCCAGTCATCTTGAGGTTCCATACCTCATGCTCCAGCTTCTGTACCTCTTCCCTCGGACAATACTCACGCTTCAGCAACTGCACAAAGTTCTCCCATGGCATAGCATATGCCTCCCCAATACCCATATTCTGGGTGATGCCATTCCACCAAGTCAATGCCACGTCCTGAAATAACACAGCAGAATACTTTACCCGATCTTCTGGGAGACAGTTACACATCAGAAATACCGACTCCACTTTCTCCAACCACCTAAGCAAGCTCACCGCACCCTCAGTGCCAGAGAATTCCTGGGGCTTATAGTCCCGGAACATCTTGTAGGTGCACATGGGTGGGGGTGGGTCAACAGGACCACCTGAAATGAAACGTATGAGAAACCACGAATAACGTAAACAAGGTTCACCAATGAGGCAAAGAAAATGGATAAATCAACTTACCACCACCGTTGTGCCCTAACTGAAAGGCAGCCTGGAGCAAGTTGTTCAGATCAGCCTGCGATAGGTTAATACCTCCACCACGACCACCAGCACCACCGCGACCACCACCACGTCCACCATTGCGACCACCTCCACGTCCTCCTCGTACTCCAGACATGATTCTGGCAGAAAAGAACGAGAAAATTTAGTTTCGCAGTTAAAGATAACCACTAATGTTCACAAGATTAACGCTAGATCCAATCCAGGACTATCCCTCCAAACCCAGAGTTCACCAGGACTTCCATGCATTTCGGTTTATGATTTTGTGTGCACCCAAAATGATAAACCGCTCTACATGGTCCTCCAAGTGTCCTCCTAGTTCAAAGTTCAAATCACCAGACATAGACTCTTAGCTACACACCGTAATGCTACGGTAGTTCATGACAAGTGTTTCTATTGAAGTGTGAAAGGGAGATGTCCGAGCCTTGGACAAATCTCAAGAGCACACGAGTTACTCCAATAGACTACACGGCCTAGAAAACAAATAACCCGACCTAAGATAGAACGGATGATGCAACGTAGAAAGACCAATGATTTAGAGACACCCCGACAAGACCATACGTAAACCACTATAACGTTTAGTACCATGTGATCGTCTAGTGTGTGCGACTCGGCTATAGACTAGACTCTACATGCAGTCCTAGTTCACTATAACCATTGGCTCTGATACCAATCTGTCACACCCTCAAAATCCACTTGCGGAGTTTTACCGCGAGGCGCATGACAAACCAGGATCCAAACCAACGATCACAATAAACAAGTCTAAATGAATATAAATGCAATTTCAAAACATAGTTTAAAAATCCCGTTTACAGCGGAAGCTTATTCAAAACAGTATATCAACAATGAAATAATAGTTCAACGTTCAAAAGACCATGCAACCCTAGTTAGACGCCGTGCAGACGCGTGCGCCCTAGTCCAGTCGTGCTACCTTAGCGACCTGAGAAAACATGTAAAAGTTTACGTCAGCACAAAAATGCTGGTGAGTTTACAGGTTTTGTATCCAAGTACCAAGTCCACCTGTCCATACTATAATAAATCGAAAACCAGTATACGCTAGCTAGGCGTACGTTTTGTTACTACCACGATTGGAAAACCATTACTAACGCGAATACCAAAAGTATGCCCGATGTAGTTCCTGTTGTTCCTGTTGTTCCTGTTTGAGACAATATGCACCCGCCGACCCTCCAAGTCGACGAGCGGGGTTGGTCACTCCCAATAGCGCTATTCACATTTCCCCGTTGTGCAAACCCGCACATTCATGGTTCCCCCCGGGACTTCCAAAGATCGTGTAGTACACAATAGAAACCCATAGTATGACAGTAGTTACCAAATAATCGTTTTAACACATGTTTTCTCCCCCGAAAGTATAAAACCAGTTTAAAAGAGGGGCCGTAAACTCACCTTAAGTTGCGTTACTCCTTAACCCGAGTAAACCCAGCTGCTATGCTAGTCCCGTAAGCGGCGACCTAACATATGACAGTTACAAGTACTTAGACTAATAACCCGCAGGTTAATTAGTCCCTAGATGTCCAGACCATAACCAAGTTTGTTTGAAAACACCGTGACTGTTTAACTGACCCAAAGTACAAGACCCGACATCCCATTGGTGACCCGAGACTCCCCGTGTTATGTTTACGCTCTTAAACAGTCAATCATGCAATCACACTTAACGTACGTTAACGCACAACAAGTTATAGCACATAGTTCACGTATCACCGAATTACATCCAACATATGTTACCAAGTTACCATATATGTTACGAGGTTCCTAGCATGTTACTACATGTCAAATCGGGTCTCGGAATGCTAATTTACACTTACAATAGTAGTACACGCGATTAGGAAACGTAAACTAGCAATTAGGACTGATTGCATATAAGTTCATGTGATTAGGGCTGATTGCATGTAAGTTCACGTGATCAGGGCTGATTGCATGTAAGTTCACGTGATCAGGGCTGATTGCATGTAAGTTCACGTGATCAGGGCTGATCGCATGAAAACTCATGCGATTTGGGCTGATCGCATGAAAACTCATGCGATCAGGCCCTGATTGCATGTAAAACTGGCGATTAGCAATGCTAATCGCCTGTAACCTTGCTGTTCCAGTTTTTCGCGCGTTTAACGCTCCAAATCAGATCCAGAACGTGTGTAACTACCCAATATCATCCCAAACACTATCCTAAACATGTTTCAACCAAAATCCTTCGTTTAACCTCGTATAATCAGTCCTGCATGCAACCAAGTAATCCAAACACCATACACATAGCACGCAATCATCATACTAACATGCATAACAATAACCCTAATAATCAATTACTCAGATTTCTATCATCATACTATCAATATCAATTCTGATCTAACCAAATAACATATCAATCAATCATCATGAATCATAAAAATCCTAGCTTTCTAATCATACACACCCACAACGCATGTATATTAGTTATAATCCGATTAACAATCCTTATTAATGATTTTCAGAAAGCTTTTTCGTTTAAGAACAGGTCTGGACCATTAGGGATTGATTAAAAACGTTTATAAAGATTTGTGGATGAAAACCAAACCTTGGGATTATGAAAGAATGATGATTCAAGCTTGAAACCTTGTCTTTTGATCAAAAATCGCCTTCCAGAGGTTGTTTATGTGTTGGGGCGGGTTATGGGACGACTAGGGTTTGTATAATGAAGTTTATGAGGTCAAGTATGGTATTTATAGTCGTTTTTAGTCGTCCAGCACGTAACATGCGATTATGCAGCTTTACACGCGATCAGGAAGCCTAATCGCGTATAAGTTCATGCGATCGGGGCCTAATCGCATGAACAGTCATGCGATCAGTCCCCAGTCGCACCACATGACCCCCAGTCGCACCACATATAGGCGATTGGGCTATCCTGATCGCCTATATGGGCCTGTTTCGTGTGTTTTGCGCGTTAAACCCCGTTTTAATATATGTTAACACATATTAATGTACCGACAAGTCACATAATGATTGTAAACACATAACACAAGTAAATACACATATTTACACTCGTTCACCAATTCCCGGGACTCGAGACTCGTATGTTCCGTATGCCCTGACGATCCTACCGATCGTCACCGTTTGTACACTTGGTTAAGGACCGACATCTAATGAACCTCTAGACCAACATCCAATGATCCTCTAGACTAAACCAATAGTTCCCGAACTATAACCCGACTTAACTAACCCAGTTAAGTACAATATACGCGTGACTCGCTAAGGTAGACTTTCATCTAGACAACGTTGTTAACCAGAATTTGCCGGGTGTCACATCATCCCCACGTTAAAAGAATTTTCGTCCCGAAAATTGCACAAGTACCAAAAGAACAAAAGAAATAACGAAAGAAACAAACAAAAGATAGAAACCAAAAGAGAGATTTACCCGAGTTGTCACAGATGTCACAGTATCCCCTACTTTTGAGAATTTCGTCCCGAAATTGCTTTAAGTGGACTTCTCTGGAAATAGGTGAGGATACTTTGACTTCATTTGGTCTTCATGTTCCCAAGTAAACTCTGGACCTCGTTTTGACTCCCAACGAACCTTGACAGAATGCGAATGCGCTTGAGGGTCTTGACTTCATAATCCATGATTTCCACCGGTTTTATAGCTTCACAGTTACAAGGACTTTAGGTCTCTCATTTTCTCTTTTTATTGGCATTACTATAGTGGGATTTCAAAGAAATGGGCTTCATTTTTTAAGCTTCTTATAATGAAATGCATCGCCTCGTCAATTTGGACGTCCTCGAGTGGAACATGTAGATTTTCATCAGCTAAGCATTTCTTCAGGTTTGATACGTGGAAAGTAGGATGAACGTTGTTGAGTTCGACTGGCAGGTCTAACTTGTAAGCCAATTTTCCAACTTTTTCCAAAATTTTAAATGGGCCTGCATATCTTGGAGCAAGCTTTCCCTTTTTTCCGAACCGAAACACACCTTTCCAAGGTGAAACCATGAGAAGGACCATGTCACCAACTTGAAATTCCAAGGGCTTACGCCGTTGATCAGCGTAGCTCTTTTGCCTACTCTGAGCTGCCTGCAAGCATCCACGAATAAAAGCAATTTTGTCCGTTGTCTCTTGGACCAGTTCGGGACCGGTAATCTGAGTGTCACCGACCTCGCTCCAGCACACCGGAGAACGGCATTTGCGACCATAAAGGGCCTCAAACGGTGCCATACGGATGCTAGCGTGATAACTATTGTTATACGAAAACTCAACCAGAGGTAAGTGTGAATCCCAATTACCACCAAAGTCTATGACACAGGCTCGAAGCATATCTTCTAGCGTTTGAATAGTACGCTCCGTCTGACCATCTGTTTGAGGATGGTATGTTGTGCTAAGATTTAGTTTGGTTCCCAATGCATCATGAAGAGTTTGCCAAAAACGAGATGTGAACTTGCTATCACGATCAGAAATGATACTTAAAGGAGTCCCGTGACGACTAACGATCTCGGCAATGTATAGATTAGCCAATTTTTCAACCGAGTACGTCTCACATATGGGCAAGAAGTGTGCGGATTTGGTTAAACGATCCACAATGACCCAAATACTATCATGACCTCGAGTAGTGCGAGGTAATTTAGTAATAAAGTCCATAGAAATGTTCTCCCATTTCCACACAGGAATTTTTGGTTGTACAAGCAAACTAGATGGATGTTGATGCTCGGCCTTGACCTTAGCACAAGTAAGGCACTTAGCCACGTAGTGAGCTATGTCCTTCTTCATACCAGGCCACCAATACATAGGACGCAGATCCTGATACATCTTATCAACACCAGGGTGAATGGAGTAACGAGACTTATGATCCTCGTCCATGATAAAAGTTCGAAGGTTATCACGATCAGGAATCCAAAGACGATTTGAGAGGTAAAGTAAACCATGTTTCGTTTCCAACAGATTTTCGGCACCACAAGACATCTCATCATACATGTTGCCTTCGGTGACCGAAACATGTTGGGCTTCATAGATTCGAAGTTTGAGGTCATGGGTTTGAATGCAATTAAGTTGGGTGAATTCTTTACGATTGAGAGCATCAGCAACAACGTTTGCTTTTCCAGGATGATAATGGATCTCACAATCGTAATCATTCAGTGAAGACCACACATTTTGTACCATATAGGTAGTGTCTCCAAATCTTCAATGCGAAAACGACTGCACCGAGCTCAAGATCATGGGTGGTATAGTTTTTCTTGGATGTTTTGAGTTGTCGCGATGTATAAGCGATGACCTTGCCTCGTTGCATTAAAACGCAACCAAGGCCAAGGTTTGAGGCATCACAATATACCACGAAATCTTCAACACCGTCTGGAAGAGAAAGAACAGGGGCGTTGCAGAGCTTTTGCTTCAAAGTTTGGAAGGCTTCATCCTGAGTGGGTCCCCACAAGAAAAGTTTATCCTTACGAGTCAAAGAAGTGAGTGGAACCGCGATCTTCGAAAAATTGGAAATGAAACGACGGTAATAACCAGCAAGACCGAGGAACGAACGAACTTCGGTGGGAGATTTGGGTGCGATCCGACTTTTTATGGCTTCGATCTTAGCGGGGTCTACGTGTATTCCTTTGTCGTTTATTACGTGACCAAGGAATTGAACTTCCTTAAGCCAAAATTCGCATTTAGAGAACTTGGCATACAGTTGTTCATCACGAAGCAGGCTCAAGATTTGGCGAAGATGCTGCTCATGGGCGGTTTTGGTTTTGGAATATATGAGAATATCATCGATGAAAACAATTACGAATTTGTCCAAGAATGGTTTACATACTCGGTTCATAAGATCCATAAAAACGGCGGGTGCATTGGTTAGACCGAAAGGCATAACCATGAACTCATAGTGTCCGTAGCGAGTACGAAAAGCAGTTTTGGGAATATCATCCTCATGAACTCGAAGTTGATGATATCCCGAACGAAGGTCGATTTTTGAAAAGCAGACTGCACCTTGAAGTTGATCAAAAAGATCATCAATGCGAGGCAAAGGGTATCGGTTCTTTATCGTAAGCTTATTGAGCTCGCGATAGTCGATGCACATACGAAAAGTTCCATCTTTCTTTTTAACGAACAAAACTGGAGCTCCCCAAGGCGAGGAACTTGGACAAATGAAACCCTTGTCAGTCAATTCTTGAAGTTGACTGGCAAGTTCTTGCATTTCCGAAGGTGCAAGACGATATGGAGCTTTGGCGACATGGTTTGCACCGGGGACAAGATCGATTCGGAAATCAACAGAACGAACAGGAGGTAAACCAGGTAAATCATCTTGAAAAACTTCTGGGAAATCACATACGACTGGAACATCTTGAATACTCTTGCCCTTGTCCTTCTTTTCCACAACGTGAGCCAAGAAGGATACATACTTCTTACGAAGGTATTTGTGAGCTTAAGTGCAAGACATGAGTTTCAAACCCTTCGATGACTTTTCTCCATAAACACATAAAAATCACCCGACAGAAGTGGAATTCGAATGAACTTTTCAAAGCAAGCAACTTCGACGTGGTGTTTAGAAAGCCAGTCCATGCCTACTATGACATCGAAACTCCCCAATTTCATGGGTACAAGGTCAATGGAGAAATCATAGTCATTTAAATTTAACGTGCAATTGCGGATAACGGATTTTATGAGAATGGGATTGCCATCAGCAACCTCCACAGTGAAAGGATGAGTAAGATGAGAACGAGCACGAGCAAGCAAAGGTTCAAACTCTAATGAGACAAAACTCTTATCCGCACCGGTATCAAACAAAATCGAAGCGTATAACTCATTAATAAGAAATGTACCACTAACCACGTCGTTGTCATCCTGAGCTTGATTAGCATTGATGTTGAAAGCACGACCACGAGCTGGAGCTGCTTGAATGGCTGGAACTGCTGGGGCTGTCGTAGCTGGTTGGTGAGATTGAATAAAAGCAGCAAGGTGAGGACAGTTATATTGCGTATGGTTAGGATCACCACAAGCGTAACAAGCTCTAGTTTGACCGGTTTTCTGGTTTGGGGTATTATTGGTTCTACGGCAGTGTGAGGCAGTATGACCTACTCGACCGCATGTATCAAACTTCCAGCAGGGTAAATTGGTGGGATGGTGACGGTTACATGTAGTACATTTAGGGTCTGAACCAGAATAGGTTCCTTGAGTCTTTTGGGTTTGAGGTGCAGCAGGTGGGTTAGCAACAGGAACTTGGTTAACGGGTGCAACTATAGCATAGTTTTGGTTCCTACCTTTCCATTTCTTGTTAGATCCCGTGGCGGTGGCAGAGGTTACTTTAGCATGTCCAGTAGTAACAGAGGTTGTAGAGGTTTCAGCGGGTCGCTTAGTACCTTTACGAGTTAGGGTACCATCTTTGACATGCTTATCAGTAAGAGATGCGGCGAGACGGATAGCATCTTCAACAGTAGCGGGTTTACTCCCCATCACTGTGTCATGAATCTGAGGTGGCAATCCCTCGATATACTTTTCAATTGCTAAAGACACCGGGGTTACCATACGAGGAATCAACAGACTTAACTCATGGTAACGGTTGTTGTAAGGAACATTATTTCCACTATCCTGCTTGAGATGGTAAAACTCATCTTCCAACTTTTTCATCTCACTTCGAGGGCAGAATTCAGTGGTCATAATGGTCTTAAAATCCTCCCATGACATTGCTAAAGCAGCTTCTGTCCCACGGTTGTGCTTTTCACCATTCTACCAGGTAAGTGCTCTCTTTTGAAGAACACTAGAGGCATGGCGAACACGTAAGTTGTCAGAACAGTCACTGTTTATGAAGGTATACTTCATACTCTCAAACCATTCAAGTAAACCGGTAGCTCCTTCCATGCCATTGTACTTAGTGGGGTGGCAAGAATTAAAGTGCTTGAAGGTGCACTTGTTCCCTTTGGTTCCATCATTGCTGTCATTATCCCCGTTCGAGTTTCCACTCGAGTTACCATTAAGATTTGGGATGACTGCATTAATGATGGTAGGGACGAGTGTGGCCAACTTGTCAGTGAGCATGGATGCGATACGGCAATCAGATTTTTCCTTAGCATGACACTTAGCGGCTTTCTTGCGAAGTTCATGATCAGACATCTACAAGGATAAGACAAGAATTTTGAGATTTGATTTCAAAGTTTTGGAGGGGTCATAGCTTAAAACAAGACAAGTAACACATATTATGAGATGTAAAGAAAATGCATAATGATGTTATTTCATAACTATTAATTGAAATGAAAACCCAATGAAATAATAATGAATATCAAATAGAACTCATGATGGAAATTTCAAACAACAAAAATCAATGTCAAGAGCGAAATGAGGTATTGGGATTGTTTCTTAGGAAACTAGCGACTAACCAAAGTGATTAAAATATTATTTGTGACTTGTGGGGGCGTACTTTAGCCTATAAGTGAATGCTCATCCCAAGAGTTCCCAGGTCAGCATACGGGTCCCTCGTCTGATTGGGATTTATGCGAAATGCCAGGCTTAGACAGAAAACTCAGGATTCAGGCGCTCACCCTTCCAGATTGCACGTGCCCCATCACAAATAAATTTCAAAACTTTAGCGAGACTTGAGATGTAGAAATAAATCCTTGAGGTGTGGATTTCACTCCTAACTCAAAGGTGTATTTCAAAAAGTAAAAATATGGCAGAGTGAAACTAGTCACTAAAATAAGGATATCACTTCTAGCTTAGTGGTTAAGTTTCTTTTAGAGGAACAAATTCCTGGAGATTTGGACGTCTCCTATCTCGAAAGGAAAATATTCCAAGAATAAATAAAAACATAAAACTGAGTGAAACTATTCACCAAGGTATGGATATCACTCCTAACTTGGTGTTTAGTTCTGTTTGAGAATATGATCTTCTTCAAAAAAGATGGAAAATAAGAGAGAAGAGTAACTAGAGAAATTATAAGAATAAGAGAAAACTATAGAGAATATGAGAGTAAGAGAAAACACATAAAGGGTAGCTTAGTTATAGACTAGGTCAAAAGCATTTACTAATAACCTAATTCCCTATAACCATGGCTCTGATACCAATCTGTAACACCCCAACCGATGGCGGAAACATCGGGGTGTCACGTAGTGACGATTGTTCAAAAACACATGGACTAAAATGTAAATATAATTATAACACCATTCTATTATTCAAACCAAAATGCAAATTGTCTTAGAGTAATACAGAACATAATAAACAAAGTTCAATTTTATTAAAGCACTAGGTCCAAAACCTAAGCGTGAATAACAACACTTGATCAAACTACACCTGAAACATGTACAAAATATTTTGTCAACACATATAATGTATTGGTGAGCATATCTATTTAGTTAAGTAGTAATTCGCAATTTATGTGCTATGATATTGTAATATGTAAAAGGGTTGAAATCAAGCCTCACATCGTTCAACAAGCGTGCATACATCGTTCAACAAAAACCATAACAATGACCAAGGACTTAACTCGTTCACGTAAGTCAATCAAGGGATAACTCGCAGTACTACTCATTGTTAGGTGCGGCCCAAAGGTTGATGACTTTGACAAGTCGTTCATACAATTCACACAAGACATATCAAAGAGCACATTGCTTTGTAAAAACATACGTAAGTTTAATAATAATCGTACATGAATCACCCCAAAAGAGTAAGTAGTAAAAAGGGGAAAGATATACTCACAGTGTGCGTAGGGATTTGATCCTACCGAATGATGAGTGTTTAAATAATAAAGATCCCAACGATTTAACCTAAAAGAATAATAATTTATAAGAGAGTGAATCTTAAAATCTAAGGTATCGAGGATTGGGTACTTAGGGTTTATAAAATTTAGGAATTTTAGGGTTTTTGAATTGACCCTAATTTGTTTTAATTAAATAAATACGAAAAAAGTGGAAAAAATAATAATAACAAAATAAATATAAAAATTTTAAGTCAAGTTTATTATGATATGTATAAAATATATTCTAGAATTTTTAAACTCAAAATATTGATATTCTAGTAATTTATATTGATTTATTATTATTAATAATGAAATAATTAGGAAATAAATACAAATAAAATGCAAAAACATTATTTTCATTTTTGAAAAGTGTTTTAGATATGTTATAAGTGAAAAATAACTTTATAAATTATTTTCCATCTTATTTTTAATTAAAACAGAATTTAATTGAATTAAATCAATTAAATCTACATAAATTGTAAAAACGGGTAAAAATTATATTTTTACAACAAATAAAATTTTTATAAGGTTTTATATGGTTAGGAATAACTTCACAAAAATTTTGGTGTTAAAATGATTAAAAATGATTTTTTATGAATTAATTATGATTTAATCAAGATAAATACATTAAAAATAATAAATTATATTTTTTGAAAAAAATAAAATTACAAACGTAAAATTTAGAGTTTTGTGAAGCTAGAATAATTTTTACAAAATTTTTGGACCAGATTTGCTATTTTTAACAATTAATTGCATGTATTTAAGATATATATATAAAGGAAATAAGAAAAAGAAAAAGCTGAATAAAAAGAGCACAAAACCAGCCATTCTGAGATTCGAACTCCAGACCAGTTCTGTGCATTATCACGCTCAAACCAACTGGTCTGGGTATCTGTTTGTTGCTTTTTATAGTTTCAATCTGTTTTATACTAAAACATGCAGAACCAAAATCCCCATTTAAAACTTTAGAACCCTAATCCACAATCAACTCAATTGAACCTTAATTCGTTGCAGTTAACAAACGAATGTTTAGGGCTTTTAATCCTTGTTAAAAACCGAATCAAAAGCATATAAAATAAAAGGTTATAGTGTACCGAATGATGGTGAATCGTAAGCACCAAGTCGTGAACCAAAGTGCTTCGATTCAGAGCTTTTTATCGATTGAGAGGGAAAGGTTGCAGAGGGTTATTGTTATTCGCTAGGGTATGAATGTGTGTGCGAGTTTAATTGAAGTATTATGGCCTATAAATACAAGTTCAAGAAACGACTTTTAGGAAGGTTATAAATGGCTTTTAATCGGTCAATTGACAGCTCAAACGCGTATCAATCAAGGAATTCGTAAGTATGGAAGTTAGATATGATTCATATCTTGAAACCTTGTGATTGAATTTGAAATTTGGTGTGCAAAGTGGATCATTATAAGTTTAATCTGTGTAAACTAACATCAACAAAACCAAGATGGTGGAGTGGTGTTGGTTATGTGTGTTAAGGCTTGACTTGTTGTGCACCCAGGTTCGAACCTGGTCAACAACAACTATTTTTTTAAAGTTTTAAACGCGTCCTCAAGTTCCATAATCCTTGAATATCGAACTAATACAACGTATAAAAGGTGATTTTTTTATAAACGCTAGAAATATAACAAACTGCATAAGTAGGTATATATAATTGTGCGTTGTAAATAATTAAATGAAAAGGAATAGTGAGCTTTTATTATTGATAAAATATCCAATATTACAAGTACTGGAAATATCAAACAAGCAAACATGAAGGACTGAAGTTGTACAAAGGTGGAAGTAAAAGGTGACAGATGTCACATTACGCAACCAGCAAATATCCGCCACGACATTGGCAACGCCCCGATATTCTGCTTCAGCACTCGACCTGGAGATAGTAGATTGGCGCTTGGAAGACCATGAGATAGTAGATAACGAGTAAAGGTGAGATACTGTAAGGCACCAGCCAAGCTGCGATTAGTAGCGGGATCCTCATGAGGAGGACCAGCGTCAGCAGAAAGTTTGGACTGAGTGTCAACTGGAGTAGCAACTGGTTTACACGAGTCCATAGTAGCTCGATGAATGATGTCCTTGACATAAGTCTGCTGAGAGAGAAACATCTTGTTAGCATTCCTAGTGACCTGTATCCCCAAGAAATAAGAGAGAGGACCCAAATCCTTCATAGCAAATTCACCCGATAGTGTGTCGAGTAAGCGAGTTCGGAGAGCTTCGGTGGATGTGGTGAGAATGATGTCATCCACGTAAATAAGGAGATATGCGGTTTCGGACCCGTGATGATAAGTAAATAAGGAGTTGTCCGATTTGCTTTGCTGAAAACCTTGGGTGGTGACAAAATCTGTGAATCGCTAGTACCAGGCACGAGGGGCCTGTTTTAAACCATATAGAGACTTTTGTAGGCGGCAAACATGATCAGGAAAATCTCTGTGTCGAAAACCCACGGGTTGATTCATGTATACCGTCTCTTCCAAGTTGCCATGTAGGAAAGCATTAGTGACATCTAACTGGTGAATTGGCCAAGCCCTGGAGAGAGCTAAAGATAAAATAAGGCGAATGGTAGAGGGTTTTACCACCGGGCTGAATGTCTCACCACAATCGATACCTGTTTGTTGCTTACGACCATCACACACTAAACGGGCCTTATAGCGTTCCAAGCTGCCGTCGGACCTGAATTTATGTTTAAACAACCACATGCATTGTATAATATTCATGTCAGGAATCCAAGGTACAAGTTCCTAGGTCTTGTTTTTAATAAGTGCACTAAATTCATTGGTCATGGCAGTGTGCCATTCAGGAGTGGTCAAGGCAACCTGAGGATTTTTGGGGAGAGGAACAATGGTAGAGGTGTGGAGGTTGAATAGTTGTTTAGGTTTATGGATGCCACTCATGGAGCGAGTGTGCATGGTACGAGGAGGGGGAGGGGACAGTGGAGGAGACTGAGTAGTGGTGGAAGTATTCGGTGGTGGTGGAAAAGTGGATGTGGCGTGAGATGTTTGGGCCGAGGGGTCTTGGGATGTTTGGGCCGTGGGGTGAGGTTGAATTGGGGCGGTATGTTGGGCCTGGGCATGAGAAGAGGTAGATGGGTGGAGTGGGGCCGGGCTGTAGGGGCTGCTGGATGAGCCGTGTGGGTTGGATTGATGGAATGTGGGGTGTGAGGATTGTGGATCAGTGAGTGAAGAATGTGAGGGAGTCATTGGTGGGGTACCGTAAAGGATTGGGCCGGGAGGTAATGGGCCTGTGACGGGTGGTTGAACAGTGGGGGTAGGGGGTTTGTGTTTGGGTTATGTGAGTTTTGTAAATAGGTCCAAACAAGAGGGTTGATGGTGGGATTTAGGAAGTCATAAGAAGGGGGTAGTGGGAGATTGAATGGCATATGGGAAAATTGACTCTTTAAAGTGGACATGGCGAGAAATGATAAGTTGAAGAGAGGTGAGGTCAAGGCATTTGTACCCACGATGATTATTGGGGTAACCAAGAAAAACACATGGGTGAGAACGAAAGTTGAGTTTGTGGTTTTTGGTTGATGGGGTAATAGGATAGCAAAGGCACCCAAAAACACGAAGGTGATCGTACTCTGGGGTGCAATTGTAAAGAAGGGATGTTAGGGATTTAAACTTGTGAAGTTTACTGGGTAGTATGCTAAGAAGGTAGGTGGCGGTTTCAAGTGCGTGGTGCCACATGTTGGGAGGTAGGGAGGCTTGGGCAAGCAAGGTACGGATCATATTATTAATGGTGCGGATCTTGCGCTCCGCTTTACCATTTTGGGAGGAGGTGTAGGGACATAAAAACGAAATTGCATGCCATTATGATTGCAAAAAGTTTTAAAGTTCCGTTTTACATATTCGGTGCCATTGTCACATTGAAATTGTTTGATTTTACGTTCAAATTGTGTTTGGATTAAGTTGTGGAAGGTGGTGAAGGTGTGAAATACATGAGATTTATTAGATAACGGGAAGGTCCACCAAAAATTCGTAAAATCATCCAAAAATAAGATATAATATTTATGGCCACCTGTACTAAGTATGGGAGATGTCCATAAATCACTGTGAACAATGTCAAAAGCAAAACTAGTTGAATTAACAGAATCATAAAATGGCAACCTAACACTCTTGCCAAAAATGCAAGATTGACAAAGTGTTTTATCAAGTTTTCCATAATCAATAAAAGATTTCCGTTTCAAAGACTGAAGCAAATTATTTCCAGGGTGACCCAATCGTTGATGCCAGCGATCTTGAGAAACAACAACAAAAGTGGATGGTTGAGAGGTCTTGAGTGGTAAAGGTTCAGTAAGAGAATAAAGATCGCCGGTACTATTGCATCGTAGGATAGGAGCCCGTATTTTGAGATCCTTCACAAGAAAGCCAAAAGGGTCAAATTCCACAGAAACTAAGTTGTCAGTGGTAAGGCGGCGAACTTAAATAAGATTTTTTATTATTTCTTCAACTATTCTGTGATCACCACCACTCTAAATTTCTTTAAAACATCCCCTACCATTTCTTTTTATCACCTCTCCCACATCTCCAAAACTCACATCTACCAACATCTTCAAAACGTTGATCTCATCCCCTCAACAAGCTCTATCTACCTCACATTATTACACTTTGTTGCTCCTTCAAAGTTCAAGCGTAACTTATTCTCCTTCTGCATGGTTTTGCAAAACCTAAAATCTTTTTTGTGCCACAACCTTTATGTTCCGGACAAATCGGACTTCGAAAAAAAAAGAGGTAGCGGCTCACGGTTTTGTAAGACCGTAGAGATGCTATCATATTGTTCCGTTAATCCCGTCAAAACATTGAGAACGAGCATCCGGTTATCAACTTGGGAACCTACGCTTTCCAGTTTATCGGCAAGATGCTTGGGATGATCACAGTAGTCGCCCATCGAAGAAAAATTGTCAAGAGACAGATTCGTGAATTTCTGACCCAGAAAAATAGCATGCATATTCTGGTTATCATTGAATTCAATTTCGACAGCCATCCAGGCGTCGTAAGCAGTTTGATTCGGCTGGATTATGATGCGAAGAAGGGGTTGCAAAACGGTGGCATAAATCCACTGCTTCACGAGGGCATCAATACGATTCAAAAGCTGACTAGCAGCAACAGCCGCTGCTTCAGCCAAGGCTGCAGCGCGGGATCAGCAGGTAAGGGAGATGGTGCGGCTGCTGGCCGGGGGAGCAGGTGGTCAGAGACCTCATATGCCTGGCAGTGCACCTGGAAGAGGGTCTTCCAGGTATTGAAGTGCGGTGAATCTTTTTCGAGGAGAAGGCGGATATGGGTCTTGATGTTGGATACGGTGAGGGCGAGATGTAGTTGTTTGGAATCCATGAAGGAAGGTGAGGAGAAAAGGAACGAAGGAGAAAAAGGGACGGTGAAAAACCGGCAGCAACATGCGGTGGAAGGTGGTGGTTAAGGGGTAAGGGATCGGTACAAACGTGATACCATATAAGAATTAGAAAAGATTGCTCCTTCATTCCATTCAATTGAGTATAAATAATACAAAGGACAATGAATATCTATGCTAAAATCACGGAGTGATTGACTAGAGTTTGTTACACAATTATCACATTCTAAATATATATAAAACATTCTAATTATACATATGATTAAATTTCCCTAATACATGGTGTGGTGATCGTCCACACTCGGTAATAATGCTAGAATTAGCAGTGTCACATGATCTATGGTTTTGAACCTTTTGGTACGCGTTCATTGGTATTACTGGTTCCAAATAATGATATTAATGTTATTGATCAGTCATTGATATTCAATAACATAATAAACAGAATAGTAGCGGACTCTTCTTTTGAAGTTAGAGGAGTACAATACAAGCATCAGTATTTTCTCGTTGATGAAATATATCCTAAATATTCTGTATTTGACAAATCATTCACATGTTCACAATATGGGAGAAAATCAAAGCAACACAAGAGGCAGCAAGGAAGGATAACAAACATTTTGGTGCTGTTTGTTTTTTGTTCAGAAGTACTTCTGACTTCTTTTGTCTGCGTCACGCAGACGCGCGCAGACGTTTAGGGTCTGCAGATTGTTTGTTTTTTGGAAGACCTTTCACTCAAAAAGGTCTTCCTGACCTCTTCTTGGTGCAGACTTGTTCCAAAGTCTTCTAAGGTCTTCTCCACTTCTCTTCTCCTCACCACCACCACCACCACCACCAACCACAGTCCATCACCACCACCGTCCACCACCGCCCGCCACCACCTACCACCGTCCACCACCGTCCACCATCACCACCACCGTCCACGACCACGACCATCCACCACCACCGTCCACCACCACCCACCACCACCATCCACCACCACCATGGTCCACCACCACCACCACCACCGTCCACTACCACCACAGTCCACCACCACCTACCACCACCACTGTCCACCATCACCACCACCACCACCCACCACCACCGTCCACCACCACCACCACCACCCACCACCACCGTCATCCACCACTGCCACAGTCCATCACCACCCACCACCGTCCACCACCACCCACCACCGTCCACCACCACTACCGTCTACCATCAGACTGCTGTAAAAAAACCAGTTTATTTAAATTTCAGTTTATTTCAGCAGCCTGCAGACATTAACAAACAAACAGTCTTCTTTTTGCAGACTGCAGACCTTTGGTCCACCTCTTCTCCTGCAGATGTCTGCAGATGTGGTCCGCAGACTGCAGACATTTTCCTGCAGAAAAAACAAACATCACCTTTGTGTCCTGTAGCAATGTTAGCACATAGTGAAAATCGGTGACGAACATGGCATATGTGTTTAGCAGATGAAGATCGGGCCATTTGTACGTATGATGAAAGCAATATTTAACCTGTCTTTTAGCCAAGAAGAAAGTATTGTCGAACAAAAAGGGCTAATATTTCGAGAATTACGTTATGGATGCTTGGGCAAAATAGGCCCACGTAGAAAACTTTGGACCAATGTGTGCACTTATTATGTTGCGGTTACTTTGGGCAATATGATTAAACTTTAAAGAGTATTTGTGGGCTGAGGAATTATAGAGGGTGTTTGGGATTGAGTGTGGAAATGTAAAATTGCTTTTGGTTAAAAAAAAATGCTTATTAGCTTATGATTTTTTGAAAAAGAGTTTTTAAAAAAAGTGTTTGGTTTAGCTTTTGTGATGAGGAAAGTAAAAAAAAGTCAATAAATTGTTTTTGTTTTTTTTAATATTTCGCTTAACTTATTGTGAAGATTGGTTGTATGGGTGGTAGATTTGTACTTTATTTTTAAAAGTCAAAAGCTAGGATTTCTGACTTTTTAAAAACAACTTTTCCACCCTTAGACTATATGGTGTGCCCCCCATTCCCCCAACTCCCCCAACTGCCACATCAGCGCCATGTCATTTCCCCCATTTTCTCCCCCAAACTTTGGAAATGGTTTCCCCCAACTCCCCCATTCCCCCTTCCTTTTTTTATTCTTTTTCCTTTTTTTTAATTATATATTTTATATTTCATAATTATTTTTTTATTAAAATAAAATTAAAAAAAAACCGTAAATAATAAAAAAAACGTAAAAAAAAACGTAACTAATAAAAAAAACCGAAATTTCATAAAATTAAAAAACATACAAACTAAAGTCACAAAATAATAAAAATTACAAACTAAAGTTCATTAAAAAAAACTAGAAAAAACTACTCGTCATTGTCGTCGACACGAAAATTATTCCAAATGTGATCAACGAGATCCGAAACAAGGTTTCCATTCATAGTGGCATCGTGTAACGCCCACGTGTTTGATTCTTGTTGTCCCTCGTCAACTGGCTCGAGCACTTCTTCAATCTCATTCGGATCGTAAACGCATATCGCACGACCTTCGTCTTCAATTATCATGTTATGAAGTATCAAACACGCGTACATAATGTATCTCAATCTTTGTGGATGGAATGCACGTGCTGGTCGTTCTATTATATGCCACTTCGCCTTGATCACACCATATAATCGTTCGACGTCTTTCCTTGCTGCTTCTTGACACTTCGCAAACTTTTTCCTTTTGTCATCTGAAGAATTCAATATTGTCTTCACAACAGACGCCCAGCTTGGGTATATGCCGTCACATAAATAATACCCATGCTTATATTTTACGCCATTGAGCCAAAAAGAATCATCAGGGCCGGTGCCTCTAATCATGGGGTCAAAAATATGAGATCTTGCAAGAACATTTAAGTCGTTACACGAACCTGCAACGCCAAAAAAAACATGCCAAATCCAAAGATCTTGTGAGCAAGCGGTTTCAAGAATAAGTGATGGTTCTCCTACGTCACCCCGAGTAAATTGACCTTTCCATGCGGTGGGGCAATTACGCCATGGCCAATGCGTACAATCAAGACTTCCTAGCATGCCAGGAAAGCCGTGTTTCTCTGCATGGTGCGCGTAGAGCTTTTCGATGTCGCTTTTTCTTGGCGTACGCATATAAACCTTGCTATATAACTTCACAACATCTTCGCAAAACTGGTACAAACATTCCCGACTCATTCTATCATACATCCTTAAATACTCATCCCATGAATCACTCGCAGTGCCGTATGCTAATTGACGAATTGCAGACGTGCATTTCTGTAGGGTCGTAAAACCCCGTTTCCCTCTACCATCGTATCGTAGTGTAAAAAATTCATCATAATTAGCTAAATCATCGGCAATTCGTTCGAACAATCTTCTACTCATTCGGAAACGACGTTTAAACTGTTCGTCCGTGTAAACACAGTTTTCGTCAAAATAATCGGCCACCAAACGTTCGTGTGCACCTTTAAAAAAAATAAAACATATTAACAAAAAATATAAAACATATCAACAAAAAAAATAAAACATTTTAACAAAAAAAAATAAACAATTTTAACAAAAAAAATAAAACATTTTAACAAAAAAAATAAAAACATACCCTCACGATCTCTATCAAGCGCCGCGCTCCGTGTCAATGGTACCGAAGACGCTTCACTATCGCTTTCGTCTTCCAACTCGGCTATAAGTTTTGCCGTTTCCATCATTGCGCCAACGTAAAAGTTTATCACATTTTGTTCCTCCTCCTCCGACGAACTCATGGTAACAAATTGAATTTTTATAAATTTTGTGGAGATGGAAAAGTTGTGGGTATGGTTGTGTTGATGGAAGGTTTTATTTTTTTGTTAAAATGTGTTTAGATGGTAGGTTTATTATATATAGGTAAAAGGTTTAATTTTTTTTTTTTTTTAATTTTTCAAACGGCTATATGGTGAAGGCCCACACCCAACGTTCAAATTTTTTCAGCCAATCATGAGGCTCGGTTCAAACGGGCAAATGACCCCGTTTTCCCCGAAAAATTTACGGGGGGGGGGGGGGGGGGGGCTGTGTTCCCGATCGGGGGACTTGCCAAATCACCTCCCCGATTGAACTCCCCGATGGCACACCATATAGTCTTATTGAAAAGCCAAAACCAAAAGTACTTTTAAATTACACAAATAGCATTTATTGGGTTCTTGGAAAAGTCAATAAGTTGATAAGTTGTTTTCAAACGCAATCCCAAACATCCTCATAGAGATGCAACATTTACCGATAAAAATGGGTAGAGAATAAATAATAGTTTAACGGGTCAACATAGATTTTGATTTATGATTGATTTTTGTTGTTTTACCTGAAGTTATGTTTTTCCATTTTTTTAATAAAAGCCCATTTCTGATTATAACATTTTTTTTTTTTTTGTCAAAACTCATTCTGAACCGAACCAAACTAGGACCATGTGTAGTGGTAGGTTAATTTCAAGCCTATCCTTAGGCATTCTGTGACATGTGTCATGTGGGTCTCACATGGGGCTTAAAAAGACTTGAAATTAACAAGGGGTGTAGTGGTTGAAGCCCCTTTCAATCTTTACTCAATTATTATTATTATTATTAGTTTTGAAGGGTTGGGTTATTCTACAAAGGCTACAAAAAATGAGAAGGGTGAGAAGGATACAAAAAACACAATAGATCATCAAATATGACACAATGAGTCACAAAATATAACACAATGCCAAAAATATAACACGATGCTAAAGAAAAAAGACACAATGAATTGAAAAAATGACACAACGATGAAAATAAGAAAAAGACACAATGGTACATAAAAGACACAATGATATAACGCGTATTCTAAAAACTACAAGCTAAAACCCCAAAAAAACGAAGACCTAAAAACTAACGACGTAGGGTTCGATAAGACGATTCCAATGCCGCTTGAATGAGTTCAATCGGAGTCCGTTTGATACCCTTCCTACGACTTCCTATTTTTCTTTCACTGTGTATTTGATCCTAACCCTAGTTTTGAAATTTAAAACAAATAATGTGATTGGTGGATGAAAGTTGAAGATATTTGATTGGTTGGTGATATGTTGTTTGAAACGTAAAATCTTTCACACTTGAAGCATTCAAGCCCCTTTAACGTCCAAGGGAGCGGTGTAGTGGCGCCAAATGAGACTCCAAATCCTCTTTTCACGCCTATTTAACCTACCATTAACATGGTCTAACCTATTTTTTAAACAATCATCCTTAAATTGTCACCCGCCATCCTAACCCACACTCTTTACATGACTCAACTATCCAACAACGACAAAGACTAGATATTAATTTTTATTGTATTTTATATTTGATTTGAAGCGATGTATTTTTGTTGTTTTATAAGTATGAAATGTTATGGAAAATTTTATTAATACTAAGCTTCTGATTTTAATTTGTTTGTATTTAGTAAGCAATTATTTAGCACTAACAAATATTATTCAAACTAAAAGTTTAGTTTTGAAAAAATGTTGAACGATGAAAGATGGACATAAGGTAGTTTTAAAGATAGCAGAGTGTATTGATGTAGCGATGAGGTGCACAAAAAATGACAAAAGATGCAAGATGTGTATAACATACGCAATTTGAAAGTCGTATTTTGTTAATCTTTTTATACAGGCTTCACAAGCTTTCTAATCCTAGTCTCAATTTCTAAGTTGTACATCTGTTCTTCATAGGACTTGAAATGTTAATATCGGGGGACACTACAAGAAACTTGACTTTTAGCGGCGACACCAGTAGCGACGACCTGCCTTGGTGTCGCTGCTAATACCCTAATCCCCACCAACCACAATGTAACTCAATCCCAAGCATCCATTGTCCAGGAGATCAACGATCCTCGTTTTATCGTACTTAAACTCTTTAGCGGCGATGGTATTAGCGGCGATCGTCGCCACTAAAGCACGAAAAATAAGGCTGTTTCTTGTAGTGGCAAACCTTTTCTCAGCATCTTGATGTCACATATTACAAACCTTTTGATAAAGTTTTGTTTGAACTCTTTATTATATATTTGTAATAAAGATACAGATCTAGTTTCATTTTTACAAACGTAAATATATTGAAATAACAAAAAGAAAATGAAAACAAAATATTACTGAAAATAATAATGATCAATCAATAAAGTTGTATATCTATGTTAATTCAGCTAAGGGTATGTTTGGTAAAGGGTGATACTATTTACACAACCAACAAAAAACCCTAAACAACCTTAGGACGGGTCGTCGAGGCCTAGATGGGCCGTTAAGAAAAATTAGGGTTTCAGGACGGGGCGTCCAGGCCTTGATGGGCCGTTTGTTTACAGAAAAGACAAAACCGACGGGCCGTCGAGGCCCAGACGGCCCGTTAAAGTACGAGGTACGAGGTGATCAGTCTGAACTCCTGCAAAAGCAGGCAGTTCAGACTGAAAAGTCTGAAAAAGGTGCTTAAGGACGGGCCGTCCAGGCCCCGACGGCCCGTTGAAATGTGTTAGGTTAGGGCATTTAATCCCTAAACGGCCCATCTAGGCCTCGACGGCCCGTTGAGATTTCCTGATTTAACCATTACACGATTAGCTTCTTCCCCATTTGAACCAAACCTTAAAACATCACCACCACCAAAACCCTCGACCCATTTCGACTTCCCGGTCTCACGATGACATATTTACAAAGCTTTTCAACCGTTGACCTGTCTGAGAACGAGTCTTACGTCTCTGAAAGCGTAGGGTATGAACCCGAGGTTCAAGTTGGTGAAGAGGAGGTTAAATCCGGGGTTCGTGGTAATGACGGGAACATGCTGCCCGATCTCAACGAGGAATATGTAGAGGAACAGGAGTCATTTTTCGTGCCACCAAGCTACCCGCAGTACACGTACGGGAGTTACCATTCGCGCGGGAATCGTGCTAATGATGACAACCAGGAAGATGCTAACATAAAAGTTGAACCTAACCCGGATGTTTCGTATGAAACCGAGCAGGTGCGTTTATTTATTTACACTAGTATATCTTTACAGTAGTATTGATCGATGTCGTTGGGTCGGTCAAAAATAATGAAAATGGTAGTATATGGAAGTTGAGTCGTCTCCACAGGGAATTGGTGGAAAGAGTAGTTTTGTAAATTTAACTATTAAACTAAAACCTAATTACTTTGCTTTTGCTTTGAATTAAGAAAACGGATTTAAGAAGTTGTAACAATAATGAGAAAGAAGTAACCCCCTCCAGGTTTCCGGTTCAATGATTCACCCAACCCTTGTTTAGATGATTGGATACCACATAGACATAGTTTTGTTGAACGGTTTAAGTTAAGTGATAATCAAACACAAGTTTTTAATAATAACTCATACAATTTAATTACCAACCCACGAATAACAACTACCCTCCCGTTAATCAAACTGCTCACGATGCAAGAAAACCGAATGCGAATGACTAAAAGATAAGCAATTGCACAAACGTGACTTGTTTAAATAACTCAAACCACAAATATCTTTCAAATGATTAAAAGACAATCCATAAACCTAAGTAAACAAGAGTTAAAGTTTCACAAATAAACCTTACACCCGGAGGTGGTTACAAAGATGTTTAGCCGCTCATCTCCATTGCAAGATCTTCAATTGATGTGTTGTTGGAGATTGAATGCATGATTTTATGATTAAGATGATGATTAGGAATGATTAATTGAGGGAAAAACACCTTGGGAATGATTAAAAACGGCTAGGGTTAAGTGTTTTTACGTTTGGGAGCATAATTATCTATTTATGGGGTTTAAACCATTAAATTCGCAACTTATGCTGGCAGGGGCGCAAGGTCAGACAAGACCAGCGCACCTTGCGCTGGGGAGCACCAAATTCCCCAAACTTTCTGTGATGCGCTGGGATCATAGCACCTGCGCTCAAAGGCATTTCACCTTGCGCTCCAACTCGAAATTCCTTCTTTTCTTCACACTTTCACTTGGGATTGCATCCATAAACTTCCAACCTCTTGTCTAGCTTCCAAAACCTTCATATTAAGCTCCAATTAACTTCATTAAGCCTCAAGTACCTGCAAATCCCAATCATTCTCAAAGTAACTATGTTTTATGATATAAACCACTTAAAAACACCTAGTTACACATACTAAAACATGGTTAAACATCCACCCATCAAGTATATATTTTCAGGTATTTAGACTAGTATGAATTTAGACTAGTATATCTTTACAGTAGTATATATTTTCAGGTATTTAGAGTAGTATGAATTTAGACTAGACTGTTGTATAAATTTTCAGGTATTCGGGTCTGTTGAAGAGATGAAACAATGGGCTTACGATAGAGCCCTTGCTAGCGGTTACGTCCTAGTGACAGGACGTTCTGTTTCAAAAGGCAGTGGAAATAATGCAAGAAAAATTAGGATAGACCTGAGATGCGACCGTGCTGGCGAATACCATACTACAGCCACAGTAAGGTCTACGGGTAGCAAAAAGATTAACTGTCCATTTATGTTAATAGGGAGGCTACGCAAAGAGGGTTGGAAGTTGGAGGTTAAACACGCGAATCATAACCACGACCCTTTTATACATGTTTAGTTCGGCAACATAAACGACATTCGTTCATATTCATATACACAATTATATAAAAAAGATCATATTATACAAATAAAAAAAAACATTTATAAAAAACCAAACATTTATAAAAAACCAAACATCTATAAAAACCAAACATTCAAACCCATTTTAAACATCCACACTACACTTATAAAAAAAACCAAATAATCATCACCTAATCATTGCCAATGATTACCAATGATTGGATTGGATTTAAACCATTAGACGGGCCGTCTGGGCCTGGACGACCCGTCCTGTTGCCTTTCTACGGGCCGTCTGGGCCTGGACGACCCGTCCTTTTGCCTTTTTGGCCCTCCACGGGCTGTCCAGGCCTCGACGACCAGTGGAGGGGTTGTGCAAATAAAAACCCTAGTTGTCTAAATAACCGGACCCTTGGTAAACTAGCTGGTGGCTCATAGCTGTAAGCTGGTAGCTGTATCTTTTTAAATATATTTTGCTGTTTGGTAAAGTAGCTGAAACTTTTAATAAAATGTATAAAATAACCAAAATGGGCATTGACTAAAAACTTTTATGCATGTTTTTTTTATTATAGAATGAGTATTTGTGTCATTTACTCATTAAAAGCTTTTAGCTAGTATGAGTTTTTTTTCTTAAACGCTAGTACTAGTAGCTTTTCAATGTAATTGAAAATAACAAAACAATTTAAAACGTTAGATATTAGAATACATCAACAGCAAACAAACACAGAAATAAAGCTAATATGCTATAACACATACATAGTAAAATGTTTAGAAGAAACTTTATTATATTTTTTTTGACATCAATCACTTAACATCTAATTCCAAGTATTTTCGAGATGCCAATCGGAATTAGGAAAGGGCGAGTTATGTCTAGATACATAAAATCCTTCAGATCTCACTAACCAGAAACAATGTTGTGTACCCTTTATGAATTTATAATGGTAACATATGTTTTCAATATGTTTATTATACAAATCCAAAGTTGTATTCTTTTGACCCCAAGTGAACTTGCCGGTGTAAGCACGACCAGATTGACAAAAGTACCAACCATAAGCATTCCCAAAAGAAAGGTCAATATTTTGCTCCATATCATCTCCCTGGAGAAAAAAATTGACATCACCAGGGAGGTCATTGGTAATGATCATATGCCATTTAGAAGCAAAGAAACAATTTTCTGCAGCAATTGTTGTATAAACATATGAAATGTTTGGGATGAAAAGGAGAGCAACAATGAGATAGAGTATAGACATTGTCTAGTTTATGTTTTTTTTTTTGAACGGCAAACAACATTTTATTCCATACCAATATTTACATATCGTCTAATAGCAAGGTGCTAATTAGAGGACAAGTACATCACCCAAATACCATGTTACATGATTACTAAAATTCAAAACGTTTCCATTTCTCCCAATCGATACCTTCTAGTTTCGCTCTGTTTTTCACCCAAATGTAGGATACCGATTTAATCTCTGCCATTATATGTTCCAATGATGCGTTCCTTCCATTAAAGATTTTGTCGTTCCGCTTTTTCCATAACACCCAGCATGCCGTGAGAATCACCGCGTGAATCGCTTTTTTCTTGACACAACCCAATCCTGTTACATTGTGAGTCTCTAATAAATCCTTCAATGTGAAAGCAAATATGGGTTGAAGCTTGCACCACCCGCTAATCTTGTTCCACACATTCGCAGCATAATAACACTCAATGAATAGATGTTGCGCAGATTCCAACTGATCACCACATAACCTGCATGAGGTTTCTTGTATGCCTATGTTACGTCGCCTTAAACCTTCAAGTGTTGGTAGTCGCTCTTGTTCCGCTCTCCATGCCATCAAGTTTACCTTTTTAGGGACCCATTTCGACCATTTAAACGGATAAAAAGGAGTCGCGTGTGCTGCCAGACGCAGTCTGCAAGAGGCTGTAGAGAAGCGGCCTTCTTTATCCAGCAGCCATGTCCAAGAATCTTTCGCTACATTCAAAGAAACACCATTTAGCAGCTGCGTAAGGGCCTGCAGCTCCGCCTGTTCACCGTTCAACAGCAGATTTCTCGTCCAACTCCAGGTCCCAACCCAAACCGTCCCAACCCGCTGCAACCTTTCTGAAACTGTGCAGTTTTTGCTTCTTTCAATGGCAAATAGGTTTGGGAATGTGACCATAAGTGGTTCGTTCCCAATCCATTTGTCAATCCAGAAGCGTATGCTCGTGCCATCGCCCAACCCCCCTTTGATAAACCCGCTGATGTCAAAATTTAAGTCCGTCAATTCCTTGTTTATTTTGTGTATGGCATTCCACACTCCGGTCATCGATGACTTGATCGGAATATACGACCAAGACCTCGCGGACTGATGGATAGCCAAGATTGTTCTTCTCCACAGTGTCTCCGGTTCTGTTTTGAAACGCCACCACCATTTCGTTAGTAGACTCAGATTCATGTGCTCCAAAGAACCCAGCCCAACCCCTCCTTTACCCGCCGGTCCGATTACTCTTTCCCAACTAATCCATGCCATTTTTTGCTTGTCATCGTTGCCGCCCCAGAAAAAGCGCCTCCTTAATTTTTCAAGCTGCATAATAATACTTTTAGGTGCCTTAAACAGTGAGAAATAGTAAATCGGGAGGCTATCAAGCACCGCTTTTAATAGCACTACCCGACCACCCATCGAAAGTGTCTTTGCCTTCCACTTTTGAGAGCCTCGCTGAAAACATATCTATAATTCCTTTCCAATGCCGAACTTGATTCATGTTAGCGCCAATAAAAACTCCCAAATACTTACAAGGGAGCGTCCCATGCTTGACACCCATGGATACAGCCATGGTGTCCAGGATATTATTGGTAATTCCCACCCCATAAAGGTTTGACTTGTTACAGTTAACTTTGAGACCTGAAATGAGATGAAAACACCGAAACAACCTTTTGACATTTCTTATCGAATGATCGTCCCACATCCCCATAACAAGCACATCGTCAGCGTACATTAGGTGGTTGACAAGCGGCCCATCATTTGGAAGTTGCACCCCCTTAATCAATCCTAAAGACTCGGCTCGTTTCATCATACACGTTAATGCCTCCATGGCAATAATAAAAATGAATGGTGAAAGCGGATCACCTTGCCTTACCCCCCTAAAACATTGGAACTCCCATGTCGGTGAGCCGTTTAAGATTACCGAAGCCCTTGCCGATTCTAACACCCCTCTCATCCACATTCTCCATTTATCCGGGAAACCCATTTGTCTAAACACCTCCTCTATGAAGTTCCAACTAATAGTATCATACGCTTTTTCAAGATCCACTTTAAATAAGAAAATTTGTTTTTTATTTTTTTTTGCCCATGAAATGATTTCGTTCGCAATTAATGGGCCATCTAAGATGCTCCGATCCGCAAGAAATCCAAATTGATTTTCAGAAATAACCTTTCTGGCCACACTCTTAATTCGGTTTGCAAGTACCTTTGAAATGACTTTGGATATGCATCCGATAAGACTTATCGGACGATATTCATTAAGAGCAATGGGATCCACGCATTTCGGGATGAGCACAATAAATGATGAAGTACAACTCCTACTAATCGACCCATACCTGTGAAAATCATCCAGCACTTTGCAAAAGTCGTCCTTCAATACATCCCAGCACCTTTTTAGAAAAGCAAAGTTGAACCCGTCTGGACCCGGTGCCTTGTCGGAGCCACAATCCCACACCGCTTCTTTGATTTCCGAAGGTGTGAATGGAACAATAAGGTCCCGCGCTTCTGAATCAGAGATCGTCTTGATGTCATTTAAGATAAAGTTCGGCCTATGTTGCAATGGCTCTCGAAACTTCTCTGCGAAAAACTTTCTTGCTTCCCATTTCATTTTATCCGGGTTGTTGCACCAATCGTCATCAACCACGAACCCATTCACCCGTTTACTGATGTTGTTAAAATTTATCACCCCGTGAAAGAAGCTCGAGTTTTCATCCCCTTCGACTGCCCATTTTGCCCTTGTTCGTTGGATTAGATCGCTTGTTTCGGCTTCTAGCAACGTCTCTCTTTCTGTTTTAAATTCAGCCCATATCTCTTTTTCGCTGTCCTCTAGGCTCCTTTCTTCTACGGCTGCGTCAAAAGCATCAAGTTTTTGCTCAAGATACTTTTTTCGTTCTCTTCTTTTTTCGTATTCAGCGTATGACCATTTGCGAAGTTCTTCTTTAATTGCCCGTAGTTTACTAGCAAGAATTTCATCACTTCTACCCCTGTGTTGACCTCCTTCAATCGCTTTAAGGACCACATCATCAAAACCTGGTATAGAAAGCCACGAATTAAAGAATCTGAACGGTATGGAACCAAAGTTTTGAGACACCGTAGATAATGTAATCGGACTATGGTCAGAATATCGTCTAGGCAAAGCAATCACACTAGCATCCGGCCACTTATCCCAGAATTGTTGATTTACTAAAATCCGGTCAATTTTGCTCAATTTCTCCCCATTCCCTGCCACTCTAGTAAACTTCCGTCCCCCCATCGGGAATTCAAGCAGCCCGTTATCCTCAATAAATGTGTTGAACGCCTCTGCACAGACCGGATTAAACCTGACGTTTCTTCTTTCTTCCGGTATTCTAACCGCATTAAAGTCCCCTAGTAAAATCCACAACCCCGGTTTCCCATCCAAGTATTCTGATAAATCTTCCCACAGCTCCTTCTTTGCTAAAATCCCTTGTGGAGCATAGACATTGACTATATGGACAGAACTACTAACCTGTGGAATGGTACCAGAAACAGCGAGAAAATGGCGATGCTTGAATTTGTCGACGCACTTGAAAAAGCCCGGATCCCACATACTCAACAGCCCGCCCGAGGTACCTTCTGCGTTAACCCAATCAAATTCCACCGGTCTTCTGCCCCAAATTTTATTTACTTTTATTTTTGAACCATCCGACTTCATGGTTTCTTGTATCGCCACAAATTTCGCCTTTTGAGTTCTTATTACATCACCTACGGCTGTCATTTTTGCCTCCTCCCCCACCCCTCTGATATTATATGTCAACCAAATCATTGGTCCACAATTGAAATCACCTCCTCCCTGATTGTTTCTTCCATCGTTTTTTCGAACCCTGCCATATCAATGCCGATTGCTACCCCAAACTCTACTGTGTGAGCCGTTTCATTTTCTACCAGGTCATTAGACGAAGTCAAACTTTCCTCCCCTTCAGCTTGGCGGGCGTCTGCGTCTCCTTCCCCACCTGGTACCCCCATCCATATCCTTGTCACCGATATTGTCATTCCCATTTTCTTCGTTATCTTGGTTATTTAGGTGAACCGTTGGAGAAAAACTGGATGGAAAAATAATCTCCGACTGATTGGCCCCCATGTTCTTCCTTCTCTTTAGTCGCTTCCCCCTAGAAGCTCTGCTTTCACTTGAGCCCTTTGAACGAATAGATTCCTCAGTAAAGGACAAATTGGGTTTTGGCTTTGGTGGTGGAGAGTTTAAGTCTAAGAGATTTTCATTAAGCCCAACATCCCTCCTATATCTCTTCCTAGACTTAGTGATTGGTGGCCCAGTGTCAATCTCAGGCCCAATAAGGGTTGCTACCAAACTATCAGACACACTTCCACTATTAATATTGGAATAGTGAGTAATATTATCATTATTGTTGTGAAAGTGGTCCCCACCTGCTGGATTCTCATGCAAGCTATTCTCCATAATATTATTATTATTATTATTATTATTATTATTATTATTATTATTATTAATATTATCACCAATATTATTATCATTAGTAATACTAGTATTATTATTAATGATAACATTAACATCATTACTGTTGTCACTAATGTTATTAATATCATTATTATTAATAGAGATGATGTCCCCACCATTTAGATTTTCTAAAACTTTGCCAACAGCCCCATTATTGAACTCATGCATGTTCCCAATTCCAACCTCATCATTAATGTCTCCCCCTTCTCCATGCAATGTCTCTTCCTCTACTCCTTGACCTTTCGCATCCTCTTCTGCCGGAGTTGGATTTTTCACCGTGTTGATCGCCGGAATTCTAGTGTTTGTTTCTCCGGTAAATTCTCTTTCTTCAATGTCGTCATCAACATCATTCATAACCTTATCATTACACTGAGCTTTCTCCACCGAATTATCATGAGAAGGGACATTATTCTACGCATTTCTTGTGTTCATATTCCTCGTGTCCATTCTCATGAGAACGAAATCAGGGCACCATACTTCTTCCGTCTCCTCCACCCATACTCTTATACGTTGTTGTTTCCACCGAAGTTCCACTTCCTTAGAGATACGCCTCCCATCGTTAACGAGCACGGCAACATTCTCAAAGGAGAAGTTAGCATCCCACTCACTTGCCTGGGATCCCTGAACCACCGTCCCAAAAGTCCTTGCAATCCGATCAATGACTTCCTTGTCCCATAAGTGAATCGGCACACCCCTCACTTTTAACCATGCAATTCTCTCGAATGAAAGTGGCTGGTCATCCCACCACTGTAACTTATGAAACCAGTTTTTCCATTCGCCTTCCCTACTCACCAAGAACTCTTCAGCCAATGACTTAGTCATAAACGTAATTAGTACCTTCATCCCGGAAACATACTTCACTGTCACGTCTCTCAACTTTAGTGCAGCCAGGAAGTCTTCCATTCTACAAAGGCGAATGACATCTATCACTTCCCCTAACAGTGAACATCTGCCTAGCACGAACTTAATCTGATACGTTTTACTAGGAATTGAGAAGATGTTTAGCTTAGAGTTTTCTTGAATAGGAGGAAACTGGTTCACATCGCCCCACATTGGTCCCTTCCCCTTCTCTCTATCTGCTTGAACATGACTCCTCGATTCATAGTGTTGATTAGAATCATTGTCTCTTCGGTAGTCATGACGTCCATACTCTTCTGCCTTACCATAGTCATTTTGTTTATTCTTATCTTCCTTCATGAACTTTGCTACGTTAGCTTGGACGTTCCATTCACCTACACGAACATTACTTAAAGCCTTTGCCATTTCCTCAGCATTTTTGACCCCTTCAAATCTGACGAATGCGAAATATTTGCCTGCTTTGTCTCTTCTTCGTGGTAGATAGGCATCGGTCATTATTCCACACATTTTAAAATCCCTCCATAGCATGCCAAGTGAGCAATTACTAGGGAGGTTAGATATGTAGAATGTCGTAGTCGTCTCACCATGATGTGTTCTCCGCTGTTCCTTTGACGTCTCCTCATCCTGATATGTTCTCCGGTGTTGATTCTTTTTGCGCCGTCGTTGCACCTCCCACTCCATCTTGACCTTTTTTGAAGTTACTCGAGCTGTTAGATACTCTTTGTCTTTTTTTTGAACATAAACTTTCATTAAAAACTAGCAAGTTCTAAACACAGAACCGCCACCAAAAACTATACGTACATATACAATGGGTATTTCACCCAATCATTCCAAACAATATCACTATGTTTCGATCTATATTTTAACCATAAAAACGCCTTGCTCTTCACTTCCGAAACAACATCCGTAACCTTCACCGCTTTATCTTGAAAAATCTTAGCGTTTCTAGAATTCCAAATCACCCATGTAGTGATCATTACAATGCCACGAATGATCTTCTTTCTCCATTTCCCGGCGTGAACGTTATTATAGAGCATCAACACATCCTCATAGTCGTATGCGAAGAACGGAGTAATCCTACACCAACTACAAATGTTATTCCAAACCTCATAAGTGAATTGACAATCCACCATCAAGTGCATTATATCTTCACTCGCTGCACCACAAAACGGGCAGCCCACATCCTGCAGCATAATACCCCTGTGCACCAAGGCCGATCGCGTAGGAAGACAATTTTTGGCTACCCTCCACACCAGCAAACAAACCTTGATTGGAACCCAACCCACCCAGCTAAAAGCCCGCAGCATCACATCAGCGCCTCTTTGCCCATCCGAAATAAGCCGGTTTCTGAATTCTTTAACTGAGAATTTATCAATCTTTTTTCCGTCCCATTCCCATTTATCCGGACTGTTTGTAAACCTTTGTTCCCCAAGAAGCCGAACTAAATCTTGGTACTCCGATATCGCTTCCACAGTTGTCAAATTCCTCATATATTCTTCTTTGAAAACTAAAGAAGAGTTCACATCTGTTACTCGATGACTGACCAAACACAACTTATTACCGTCCAAACGAAACAGGTTCGGCCACCGATCCTTTAGTAATGAATCACCCGCCCAATAATCCAGCCAAAAACGAATTTTATCTCCTGAACCCAAGACACCCCTGATCAGCTGATTTATCTCTTTATCCTCCACCGTAGTTGCCTCCAGAATATTGACTATCACCTTCCAGCAGCCAGACATCGATCTATTGATAGGCAGGAAGCTCCAATACCCTCTTCCACCATGTATACCTTCAATTATCTTCCTCCACACTGAATGATCCTCAACTTTGAATCTCCAAGCCCACTTCGCCATAAGTGATAAATTCACATCTGCTAACTTTAAAACACCCCATCCACCTAATTTTTTTGGAGTCGTAATCACATCCCAAGACACCCAATGCATCTTTCTCTCTTCATTCAAACCGGACCATAGAAAATGCCGCATTATTTTTTCTAACGATTGGATGACCTTAACCGGAGCTTTGTAAATTGAAAAGTAGTAAATCGGAAGGCTTGACAAAACTGATTTCACGAGAGTTAGCCGTCCACCCAAAGACAAAGAATTCGCCTTCCATGAAGCCAATCTATTTTTAACCGTATCTACCACCGGATCCCAATGACAAACCCGATTCATATTAGCCCCAACCCGTATCCCCAAATAATCAAATGGCAATGATCCCATCCTACACCCCATAAGTTCCGCCATACATTCCACCTCACTATCTTCTACGCCAACCCCATATAAGTACGACTTATGTATATTTATTTTTAGGCCAGAACATAAATGGAACACCCGAAGGACTCTAGAAATACTTTCTAAGTTCTCTTCCGACCATTCTCCAATAAGTAATGCATCATCCGCATAAAATAAATGAGACAGCAATGTGGCCCCCTGCCAACCCGAATACCTTTTATTTCCCCCACCTCCACCGCACGAATAATCATGCAATGCAAAACCTCCATAACCACCAAGAACAAAAAAGGCGACAATGGGTCTCCTTGTCGAACTCCTTTTTGACATTGGAATTCAAACGTTGGAGACCCATTCACCAAAATAGCCGACCGGGCCGAAGCAAGAATGCCGTGAATCCACAAGCACCATCTATCCGGAAAACCCATTTGTTTAAGAGTCTCAATCAAAAAACCCCAATTCACATTATCATATGTTTTTTCAAAATCCAACTTCATTAAAAGAGCTTTTTTATTTTTCTTTTTAAGCCACCCGATCGTTTCATTAATCACCAGCGGCCCATCTAAAATATATCTACCACTTAGAAATGCGGATTGGGTATCAGATATAACCGAATCTAACACCTTTCGCATTCTAAGGGCTAGCACCTTAGAAATCACTTTACTAACAATACCAATAAGATTTATCGGTCGATAGTCTTTCAAACCCACCGGCGTCTTAGATTTTGGTATCAACGTAATAAACGAGGAACTACAACCCCTACTAATCACACCATACTCATGAAATCTGTTCAGCATGTTCACAAAATCGTCTTCCAAGTAGTTCCAAAAGTGTTTGACAAACCTGAAATTAAACCCATCCGGGCCAGGAGCACGGTCCGACCCACAGTCCATAACCGCCTCTTTAATCTCCTCTTTCGTGAAAATAGCAATCAAATCTTCACCCCTATTACTCTCCAATCTTTTAATATTACGGCACCGAATCTGCGGCCTCTCCTTCACACTTTCCATGAAATGCCGTCTAAAATGTTTCAATACTTGATGCTTCACCAAAGTCGGTTTACTCACCCATTCCCCATCAATTAATAAACCCGGAATATTATTTGCCGCTTTTCTCCCATTCACCACCCTATGAAAAAAAGCTGAATTTTCGTCTCCACCTATAGCCCATCTAACTCTCGATTTTTGTTTCAAGTCTTTATTTGAGTACAAGTTGAGCGAACCAATTTCTTTTTTACATTCTTCCAACACCCAAACCTCTTCTTCCTCTAAATCTCTATCCTCCATGATTTTTTCTAACCGCTCCACCTCTTCTTTTAACATAATCATATCGTGACTTTCTTTCTTCAGAATATCTTTCCACCACGCTTTGAGAATACTTCGCAGGTGTTTCAGTTTCGCTATAAGCATCTCATCAGGTAACCCTTCAGCCTCAAATTCAGAAAGAGTCCTAACAACCACTTCTTCACAATCCTTTCGATGTAGCCAAGAATTAAACCATCGAAATGGCTTCGGACCAAAGTTAGTATCCTCCACCGACAACACAATAGGGCAATGATCCGATAGCTCCCTACCCAACGCTCTCACATAAGCCGTGGGCCATTTATTGAAAAAACCTTGACACACCAAAAATCTGTCAATCTTGCTCATTTTTTGATCTCTACCTTTGCCAGACAAAAAAGTATACTTAAAACCTCTCATATGATACTCATGAAGCCCCAAGTCATGAATAAAATTATTAAAATCATTCGCCTCCCCCTGTTTAAATACCGAGTTTCGCCGTTCTTCTGGGGAGCGAACCACATTGAAATCACCAAACAAAATAACCATACCACTACAATCCCTTATAATCCCAGCCACCTCATCCCATAAACATCTTTTAGCCCCTGAACGCTGTGGCGCATAAATATTAATAATGTTCACAATCGTCCCATCTTCCACCAACGTGCCCGTTGTGATCAAATAATTTCTGTTTTGAATTGACGCCAACTTCTGAAAAACATTCGGATTCCAAACATTAACCAAACCCCCCGATAACCCCACCGCATCCACTGCATCAAACTCCACCCCCCCATCACCCCAAAAAGACACAATTTCTCGCATCCCCAACCCGGACACCTTAGACTCTTGTAAACCCAAAAAATTAACACCAAACCTTTTCCGCAATTTTCTACACCAAGCCGCCTTTCCCATCTTCCTCATTCCCCTAATATTAATTGACAAAAAATTCATTTAAGACCAACCTGTACGCCTTCACCTTGCAACGATGCATTTATCAATGGCCTGTGATTTTCCAGATCCGCTCCCAACAAATGTCCCACTCTAATTGTAGCTTGTATTTCCTTCTCTTTATCGCCATCTTTAGTCATTACTGTATCTTTCTTATCTTCACATATAGCCGTATCACGTGAAGGTTCCTGTTCAGGAGTACACAGAAAACCCTCCACTGAATGCAGGCCTAAAGTATCCTCTTTACCCAAAAAGTTATCCAACATATCTTCGTTAACGTAAGAGTCTTCTTGGCCCATTTGGTTTTCAACATCCATAGCATCAGCCGAGCCCACTGGGCCCTCTTTAACTCCTTTTGTTTTTTTAAGAATCTTGGATTTCTCAACGCTACTAGAATACTCCCCCATTTTATGACATATATCCACATTACCCCCCTTGTTTTTTCTTCCTTTTATTAATTTTTGAAAAATTATCCTCCCCACCACATTGGTCAACCAATTCATTAGTCAACCTATCGAAATCAAACTGACATCCTGGAACAAAATTATCACAACAATCATTACCTGTTTCTTTTAAGGAAACCACATTTAATGGCTCCTTTTTTTCCGCCCCCACATTCATTGCAGCCGGAATCGGATCCGATCCGACCACCGGAAATTGCTCTTCCTCTTCTTCCTGTTCCCTATCTTCTTTGTCTAGTTTATGTTTATGAAAATTAAATACATATTTGTTTGATTTATATCATAATGAAGACATTTAATGCAATTAACTTTGATTAAATTTATGAGCTAAATGAGAGATATGATGATTTTTTTTTTTTTTTGAAAAATTAAACTTCATTAAAAAACGCCACAAGGGACCTCAAAATAAGGACCCAAGGGACAAAACAAACAAATTACATAGTGTTCAAAGGAGCATTACACCACGCAATCCAATCTAAATCTTTAAATCTCGATCTATTTCGAACCTAAAAAAACGAAGTCAACTTGATATGCTCCACAACCTCGATGGCTCTTCGACTTTTGTTATTGAAAATGCGATTGTTCCTTTCATTTAATTCGTTGTATAGTTCAAGTAATTATTTTTTATTTTTATATTTTTAACAGCCAAACAGAATGATATTATATAACACCAACGAAAAAAGCATATGCACAACTGTCCAATTAGCCTGCGGTTATCTAGATAGAATCCTGCAAACACCTAACACACTTAAGCCTTCTATTACATTGATATTATTTAAATTGTTTTAAGAAATGTGCCTTACTTAACATAAAAAAGATAACCCTTTTTGTGGTTGAGAACCAAAAATATGACTTTTTTAAAATTCACTAGTCTAAAAATGTATTTTTTTTTTTTTTGGAAAAATATGCATAAAATCATAGATAAATCACATGGACCATCTATAAAATTAAGTCTTTAGAACATAATAAATTTTAGACTGAATTACAAGTTTTGTCCTTTAGGTTTATACCTGTTTACAAAGAATGCCCTTTACGTTTAAAATTGATTGGTTATGTACTTTACGTTTAAAAAATATACACGTTTTGTCCTTTGTCACTAACTCGATTAATTTTTCTCGTTAAGTGATGTCAGGTGCAAGTCACATGAGAGTAGTGTTGTAATTTTACCCGCTTTCTCTTTCTCACCTCTCCCACTCACCACCGCCACCACCACATCAATATAAAAATACACTTACTACAACCACCCAAATTCAAATCATCCACAATCACTAAACTATGATTTAACAAATCAATAAACAGTTGATAACACACAGACTAATCCATCTTTAGAAGATTTGGAGCGATGTGAATTCGCCTCGATAATACAAAGCCCGGGTAAGAAACCAAATACACAAATTATATACAGAAAAATATATTTCATATTAGGTGGTTTTTAGGAATAACCTTCACCTTGCTCCACCGTCAACCAACCATATGACACCGCCCACCTTGAATAACCAACCACCACTACTCGTCGACCACCCTTGCAACCAACACTACCTCCGACCCCACTCGGAAGTCATTCAGTCACCACCTCTTCCCAGAGGCGAAGGTTTTATAGGGTCAGGGGTGGCCCTGGCCCCCCCCCCCCCCCCCCCCCCCCCCCTGTTTTTTGGCGCAGCAGTGGAAATTTGCGATTTTCGTAGGTAAATTGAGTTCAGGTTGAGTCCGGCCCCCGCCGATTTGCCATTACCGATCGAAAAAAATTGAGTCCGGCCTCCCCCAATTCGTGAACCAAGCTTCGCCCCTGCCTCTTCCCACCATTTAAAGCTCCTGAGTCCTGACCTAAAACCCATCGTCATCCGAGTCCAAATCAACACCACCGAAGAATAAAGGGTAGGAGTTAGATTTCAAGCTGTTGTTTATGGTGGATGTTTCTCAAATCATGTTTCCCCTTCTTCACAGTGGCCATAACTATATTACCACACAAGCGGAAGGTAAACAATTAAGCCTACCCTTGATTCCCTTCGTATATACAATCTCGTTTTCCAAAATCATAATCTTCCGATACTTCTAGATCTAACTCATCTTATTCAATTACGGATCCTTAGATTCAAAATAAAAATTAAACACAGGGAAAGGGACTGGCAGTGGTGCTCGATTCAACAAACTAGGGTTAAATGGTTGCAGTTGCAGGTGGTGTTTGCAGCGGTTGCAGTTGGGTGTTGTGGTGGTGGTGGCAGGTGGTGGTGTGGTTATATACATATATTTTTGTTTTTTGTTTTTTTACTTATTTCTTGTATAAATTTATTATAAAAAGAATGAAATGACTAAATTGCCCTCATGTGCCTTGCACGTGACCTAACTTAACCAAAAAAATTAACAGGGTTAGAGTCAAAAGACGTAACGTGCATGATTTTAAAACATAAAGTACATAAATCATCAATATTTTTAAACGTAAAGGACATCTTTTGAAATCTGATATAAACGTAAAGGACAAAACTTGTAATTCAGTCTAAATTTTAATGACAAGAATAGTAGTTTTAGTTAAATTATATGGATACGATTAAATTTACTTTATTAAACAGTGTAATCATCAATCATAGATGATATTAGGATTTAGGATGGAATACGGATACTTGTAACTTTACCTAGTTTTCATGTATACAATTTTTGAAGGTTTATACAAATTTTATTTTTTGTTCTAACTTTTAAAACAATGGTCCTTAATAACTATCACCACCTTTCAAACAAAACTCATAAAATCCTCCGTCCAATATACACAACCTGCCAAACCAACATCCATATTTACACAATAACACCTTAACACATTATCACCATACATCCTTTCAAAAACCACACACTCACCCACCCTACATACAATGGCAACCACAACCCCTTCATTCACCTTCTCCAACCTCTCCTCAACCACCAAACTCCACCGCTTCTCCGCCACCTCCTCCTACTCCAACACCCTCCGCCCCATAACCGCCTTTCGCCTGCGCCCCACAAACAAATCCTTAACAATAACAGCCACAATCTCTGTTGGGGACAAGCTGCCCGAAGCCACATTGTCCTACTTCGACTCGGACAATGAATTACAAACCACCACCATATCAGACCTAACCAAATCCAAGAAAACAATATTGTTTGCTGTCCCAGGCGCTTTCACGCCTACTTGCTCCCAAAAACACCTCCCCGGGTTTGTTGAGAAAGCCGGGGAGCTGAAAGGGAAAGGCGTGAATACAATAGCGTGTGTTTCGGTTAATGATGCGTTTGTAATGAAGGCCTGGAAGGCTGAGTTGAAAGTTGGGGATGAGGTGGTGTTATTGAGTGATGGGAATGGGGATTTCACTAAGGCGATCGGGTGCGAAATGGATTTGAGTGATAATCCTGTTGGGTTAGGGGTGAGGTCCAGGAGATATGCTATGCTTGTGGAAGATGGGGTTGTCAAGGTTTTGAATCTTGAAGAAGGTGGTGCTTTTACGTCCAGTAGTGCTGAGGATATGCTTGCTGTGCTTTGAAGTGTTTTTAAGACTAGTGCATTGTTGAATTGTGTTTAGTGTATCGAAAGTTATATGTGAAATATGGTCCATTCGAGTTTGGATGAGTTTCTTGATGAATGTCCAGTTGTATCCTTTCAATTTTATTTATGAAATAAAAACTGGTGTTAACTTTTTTTTTTTTTTGAGCCACAACTTCTTTTTTTTTCTCTATGTGATTAAAAACTTTGCCTTGTCACTGGTCCACCAACTCCGGTGATAAAAAATTGATGTTGAGGCCATTTGATATAAGTTGAAAAGTTTAAATTTTGTAAGGTTTATATATACAAATTTGGATTTTTTTCAGAAGTAGTGCTATAGTGGCAATTTTTTGTGTATTTGGAGTGTGTCAGCCATGAACTTTCACAAATGGTGAAACCGCAATACCATCTTGCGGATTTGCCTATGTGGAGGGGAGAGGAGAGAGGCTTTTGCTTAGTAGGAGAGAGGGGGGAGAAAAAGCAATACCATGTTGCGGATTCACCAAGCCGGTCATGGAGGTTCAAAATAGTGGAAGGGGGTGTTTTGTAACTTTGGAGGGAAGTAGCAACACCATGTTGCGGATTCAGTACAAAGCCCTTGAAAGTTTGCATATTATCAAATACTTGAAGGGGGTGTTTTGTAAATTGAAAGAAGGTCGTGTGTTAATTGATCACATGCATTACACCCCAACCACACATATGTTTGCAGGGGGCATGATCAAAGACATTAAAGAGGACTTGCATGACCATGTTGCGGTTTCTATGTATTATGTATGTTATATAATATTGAGACATATTACGACGATGTTCTCATCTCATTTACATTTTGGCAAAAAAAATCCTACTATACCACAAAAAAAATCCTACTATAACCACCATTTCACCCTGTAGATGTACAAAAAAAAATATGATGTTTTCATTTTCTCATTTCATGTTGTTACATCCACATTCCATCATTGGTGGTGACAGGAGAAGTTTCGTTTGGAACATTGGATCGATGTTACATCCACCTGGAGTTATAACAGTATTGGGCGGGGATGAGCCATGCTTAAAGGCATTGATGCCCGTTTCATCCCCCGCCTTGCATCGCTTTTCTGGGGTCCAAAAAAGCGGTGTCTTTAGATCGGTGTTACATCCACATGAAACTACTTAGATCGGTGTTACATCCACACGTGGTGTAACACCCCAACCGATGGCGGAAACATCGGGATGTCACGTATTGATGATTGTTCAGTAGCTCATGGTGAATAATAAATTCCATTAAATGATTTAAATGAATTACATACAATTGTTCTAGATTTTGTACATCAAATTGAATAAAGCTATACACATATCTTCAAGCATCAATTCAAATCTTCAAGCAAATAGAACCTGAAACATGTTAAGTTGAAAATGTTTTGGGTCAACAAAAGTTGGTGAGAATTACATAGGTTTTGATAATAGAATAAAATTGTTGTGCAATTCATGTGTCATGGCAATCTAGTCCATATGCGAAAACATACTAGAACTAAATCGAGTGCATAATCAACCTTGTTGACTGTTGTAATTGTGGTACATCCCATACGCTCATGGTTCACTCGTTTATATTGCAGTAACAAACACCCACGTAACCTTTGTAGGAGGCACGTATCCGGGTGGGATTGTCAATCCAATAGATCTATCAATGTATACCGTTTGGCTGATGAATGTTTATGCTAGAATTGTGCTTACCCTAGTCATGTTCAAGACATAATGCAACATAGAAAAACACATAGACACATTGATGATTGAATTGCATAAATGATGTTGTAACATGTTTCACCCCAAAAATGGTGATAAATAGAAAAGGGGCTATGTAATACTCACCTTAGCAAAATGTTATATCTGTTGAAAAATTGGATAATGGTGTTGCCCAAATGTATCAAGTATCACCCTATAATGAGGTAATAAATAAGTCTATCTAGTCTACAAATGTATACGTTCTAGGGCTTCGAATTTGGGGATAAATGCTCGTTTGATTAATACTAAAATTGTTTGATAATTGAGAGAATTTTTGTAAATAAATAAAAAAAAAATCTTTTTATGAAATTTAAGTTTTACATGGTCACAATAACGTGTTTAAAGTATAAAAATAATTTTATAAAATTATTTTCTTTAAAATAGATTATTAAATCTATTTATTACAAATTGCCAAACTTAAACTTTAATATTTAAAAATACTAAAATTAAAGAATTATTATTTTAAAAATCATATATCTGTTCTAAATATTTAGAAATAATTTGTATAAAATTTTGGTGCAAAAATAATAAAAATTGAATTTATTATGATTTAATTATGATTAAAACTAACAAAAATTGATTAAAAATATAAAATAAATGATTTTTCTGAATTAAAAATCATTTCAGTAAAGTTTAACATTGTATAAACATAGGATAATTTTTGTAGAAATTTATAAAATTGTTTTGATATTTCAATGGATTTTTATAAATATAATAGCATAAAATTGATTTAATTATTATAAATATTAAATAAATGAATTTCAGAAAACTAAAGATTGTAGATAAATCTTTTACATCAGATTTGATAAATATAAGTTTTTTAGAATTTATAAAAAGGTTTTAATATTTAAAAATGAATTTACAAGATTTAAAGATAATATATAAGTAAGTATAAATGGTTTGTTTAAAAAAAATGAAAAAGAAGTGGAAAAAGGGACGCGCAAGCCGGGGCTCGAACCCGGGTGCCCTTGGTCACAAGCAGCGATCACAACCACTTGGCCTAGGCCTGTGGTTGTGATTTAGCTCTGTTTAAATAAAATAAATATGCTATATCAATTCAGTTTATCCCCAATTCAAGATTACGAGCCCTAGCTTTTCCAATCGAACAATCCACACATCTTTAACCCGATTAATGTTAGGGCTTTCGTTGTGTGGATGCCGATCAACAAAACCCTCAAACAAAATTGCACTTACAGATACGTTTGCTAATAGATTGCCCGGTCAAAACTCGAAGTCAAACCACGATCGATTGACAAGCTCAGATGATGATTCAGAGAAATTGGAGGTTAAGGAAGATGTATGAGCGAGTTGTAATGGTTCGAGGATGGTCAATTTATAGTGCTAAGCACTGGATTGATGATATGGTAAGGATTGACCGTGCATTAACGTGGGACGCGTTCTTGATAATTTTGGTATTGATTAATTGGTAATTCACGTGTATTGGATGATGAATAGGCCGGAAATCACGTATCCAAGTCAAACCATGGTAAATTTTGCGTTAATATTGTCAATTAACAGGTCAAAAAAGGAAAAAAAAGAAAAAAATAAAAACTATATATCTGTTGCTGTCACACCCTCAAAATCCACTTGCGGAGTTTTACCGCGAGGCGCATGACAAACCAGGATTCAAACCAACGATCACAATAAACAAGTCTAAATTAACATATGCAATTTCAAAAACATAGTTTAAATCTCCAGTTACAGCGGAAGCTTATTATTAAACATAATCCAAAAGTAAACCAAATTGTTCAATGTTTGAAAACCATGCAATCCTAACTAGACGCCGTGCAGACGCGTGCGCCCTAGTTCCATTGTGCTACCTTAGCGACCTGAGAAAACATGTAAAAGTTTACGTCAGCACAAAAATGCTGGTGAGTTTACAGGTTTTGTAATCACAGTACCAAGTTCAACCTGTCCATACTATAACAATTCGAAAACCAAAGTACGCTAGCTAGGCGTATGTTTTGTTACTACTACGATTGGAAAACCATTACTAACTCGCAAACCAGATGTTGTGCCCGATGTAGTAAACCTGTTGTTCCTGTTTGAGACAATATGCACCCGCCGACCCTCCAAGTCGACGAGCGGGGTTGGTCACTCCCAATAGCGCTATTCACATTTCCACGTTGTGCAAACCCGCACATTCATGGTTCCCCCGGGACTTCCAAAGATCGTATAGTAAACCATAGAAACCCATAGTATGACAGTAGTTACCAAACATAAGTTTTAACACATGTTTTCTCCCCCGAAAAGCGAAACCAGTTAAAAGAGGGGCCGTAAACTCACCTTAAGTTGCGTTACTTCGTAATACGAATAAACTCAGCAGCTATGCTAGTCCCGTAAAGCGGCGACCTAACATATGACAGTTACAAGTACTTAGACTAATAACCCGCAGGTTAGTTAGTCCCTAGATGTCCAGACCATAACCAAGTTCGTTTGAAAACATCTTGACTGTTTAACTGACCCAATGTACAAGACTCGACATCCCATTGGTGACCCGAGACTCCCCGTGTTATGTTTACGCTCTCAAACATACAATCATGCAATCACACTTAACATACGTTAACGACCAACAAGTTATAGCACGTAGTTCAAGTACCACATAATTAAGTTCGAACATATGTTACCAAGTTATTAGATATGTTACGGGGTTCCTAGCATGTTCCTAGATGTCAAATCGGGTCTCGGAATGCTAATTTACACTTACAGCAGCAGTACACGCGATTAGGAAAAGTCAACTAGCATTTAGGTTGGTCAACAGGCATTTAGGAAGGCTAATCGCCTATAATATAGGCGATTAGGGTCATAAGACATGTAATTCTTGAGTTTATAGGCGATTGGGGCTATAAGACATGTATTTCAGGACTTAACTAGCATTTAGGATCACAATTGCATGTAATAGAGGCATTTAGCCCCCAATTGCATGGTATATAGGCGATTAGGGCATCTTTATAGGCGATTGGCCTCCTAATCGCCTATAACATAGGCGATTAGGGTTGCTAATCGCCAGTAACCCAGCTGTTCCAGTTTTTTCGCGCGTTTAACACTCCAAATCAGATCCAGAACGCGTGTAATCATCCAATATCAATCCAACAACTATAACAAACATGTTTAAACCAAAATCCTTCGTTTAGCCTCGTATTATCAGCCCTGCATGCAACCATGTAATCCAAACACAATACACATAGCATGAAACATCACATTAACATGCATAACTATAACCCTAATGAACAATTACTCAGATCCTATCATCATGCCATCATTATTAATCTGAAACTAACCTAATAACATGTAATCATCCATCTTGAATCATAAAAACCCTAGCTTTTGATTGAAAACCCACATACATCATGCATGCTACTTAGAATCCAATTAACAATGATTATTAACGATTTTCAGAAGACTCATACGTTTTAAAACAGGTCTGGACCGTTAGGGATTTAATGAAAATGTTTATAAAGATTTCATGGATGAAAATCACACCTTAGATTGTGTTAGATTGATGAAATAAGCTTGAAACCTTGTGTTTTGATCCAAAATCGCGTTCCAGAGGTTGTGTGTGTGTTGGGGCGGGTTATGGGACGACTAGGGTTGATATTATGAAGTTTAGGAGGTCAAGCATTGTATTTATAGTCGTTTTTAGTCGTCCAGCACGTAACACGCGATTGTGCAGCAGCTATACGCGATTAGCATTGCTAATCGCATGACTGTACATCCCTAGGGCATGCATTTAGCATGCTACTCGCCCCTGATGTTGCCCAATCGCATACCCTATAGGCGATTGGGCTCCCCTAATCGCCTATAGGGGTTGGTTCCATGTATTTTGCGCGTTAAACCCCGTTTTAACATATGTTAACACATTTTTACATACCGACAAGTCACATAATGATTTTAAACACATAACACTTGCAAACAAACATATTCACACTCGTTCACCAATTCCCGGGACTCGAGACTTGTATGTTCCATATGACCTGACGATTCTACGAATCGTCACCATTTGTACACCTGGTTAAGGACTGACATCTAATGAACCTCTAGACCAACATCCAATGATCTTCTATACTAAACCGGTAGTTCCCGAACCATAATACGACTTAACTAACACAGTTAAGTATAATATACGCGTGACTCGCTAAGGTAGACTTTCATCTAGACAACGTTGTTAACCAGAATTTGCCGGGTGTCACAGTTGCTGCTGCTCGTTGAACACAGGGAAGAAAGAAAGAGAGATGAGAGTGTGGTTAAATATAATTAAAGTTGAATTAAATTCAACAAGAGTGTGTGGCCTAGGTGGTGTGAACGTGTGTGTGTGAATGGAGCTGATCCGGGTTCGATCCTCGGCGTGGACAATATTTTTTTTTAACTGAAATGGGAAGGAGGGGTTTGGGCTGGGTGGTTTGGGCCGAGTCTGGTGGGCTCAAGAGGGTGTTGGGTTGGGTAGTTTTGTTTGTTGGGTTATATTTTAGGTTTAGGGGGGTTTAGTTATAATATTTGTATCATGTTTATTATTATTATTATTATTATTATTATTATTATACTTATATATATACATATATATATATATAAGTTGTGTGGTCGGGAAAATAAGACTTTGGCACGTTATGAAAAAAATATAATATACGTGTTGAAATTTGAAAATTTCTTGATGTTACAGTCTCCCCTACTTTTAGAAACTTCGTCCCGAAGTTAAAGAAAATACCAGGTTTGCAATTGGTCAACTACTGAAAACCTTGATAAAATTTCACACTACCTTAACGTACCTGTAAATTCATGATTACGTTCCGGACCGTAATTACCAATTTACCTTACATTAGGGTCTTGCGTCCTTTTATGACTCTACCGATTGTTGAGCAAATCTGATAGTCTCCACCAGTCGTTGAGCAGGTGGTAGGGCCTCTCCCGACTGTTGGAAAGACATGATGACCTCTACTAATCGTTGAGTAGATTGTTTGGTAGTCAACTAATTGTTGTACAAGTAAGCAAGTATGATTATAGATATAACAATTAGTTCACATTCAAACAAGTATGCACACAGATATTATGATAATACTTGAATTTATTTCTTGAATCCAAAAAGTGTTAATACATAGAATTAAAGAGGAAATAGGCATCATTCAAATGGTGAGGTTTGCTTGTTAGGTAGCTGGAGGGTCTCAAGCGGGGTTATTTGGAGCATCAAGAGCGTTTGTAGCAGGGATACGACAAGCATCTGCAAGATGCCCATACCTTTGACAATTGGTGCACTGTCGGCAGGGTACTTGAGTTGGATGGTGATACTGGCAGGTGTCACACTTAGGTAGCTTCCCGTTGTATTGTTTCTTGTTAGGTGGGACAGTGGTGTCTATTGCAAAATTCCTGACCTTACACTTCCCGTTGGTTGAAGCCTCAGTTTTGATATCAACGGCAGGTTGGGGAGTATCCTTTTTCTTTTCCCCTTTACGGGTCAGGGTTCCTGCCTTCACATGGTTATCTGTTAGGGTGGCGGCCAAACGCTTTGCTTCCTCCAAAGTAGCAGGGTTCCTTCCCCACACTGTGTCTTGAATCTGCATCGGTAAACCACCAATGTATTTTTCGATCGCAATGGGCAAAGGGGTGACTTTGTGGGGTAGCAGTAAGCTAAGTTCGTGAAAACGAGTGTTGTAGGCAAGGTTTTCCCCACTGTCTTGAGCAAGGTCATGAAATTCATCTTCCAACTTCTTAATTTCATTACGAGGACATAACTCTGCCTTCATAATGTCTTTAGCTTGATCCCAAGTTAAGGCTAGTGCAGCTTCAGCTCCGCGAGTGCGTTTTTCTTCATTCCACCAAGTGAGTGCTCGTTTATGAAGAACACTCATGGCATAACGGACTTTAAAATTGTCGGGGCACTCACTGTTGATGAAGGTATTCTCAATACCCTCAAACCATTGTAGGAGTCCTGTAGCTCCTTCTTCTCCACTGAACTTTGGGGGATTACAGGAATTAAAGTGTTTAAGGGTACAGGCTGGAAGTCCATTCCCGTTGTGATTTCCATTTCCATTCCCGTTGCCGTTCAACTGAATGACTTGAGCTAGTAAGTTGGGAACCAGAGTTGCGATTTGCTGCGCCATTTGTTGAGAAATGATTGCAGCCAGCTGAGCATCGACACCATTGTTGTTGTTGTTGTGGTTAGTATCGTGGTTGTGGTTGTGATTACTACTTCCTTCATCATGATTTTCACCACTGTTAAGACGAGCACTGCGACGTGGAGGCATGATCTGTAAGAGACACAGTGAAATGAATGAGATTATATAAGGAGTGTAATCATTTATTCATTAATTAAAACGAATAAACAAAAACGTTGACTTATCAAAGATTCTCGATTCTAATAACATATGAAGACATGCTTTAGCCTATAAGTGAACACTCATCCCGAGAATTCCCAGGTAGGCATCCGGGTCCCTCGTCTGATTGGGATATATGCGCAATGCCAGCCTAGACAGAAAACTCAGAATACAGGCGTCCACCCTTCCAGATTGCACGTGTTCGTTATTAAAATCTAGAACTTCGACGAGATCTCAAGGGGGTTCAGGTTAAACCTGAGGATTTTGCCTTATTAGTCTAAGAGTGGATCCAGTGATGGAGAGCAACCTTCTTGTAGGGATGAAAGTAGAGATATGAAGTAGGAGATAGAGAATAGCAAGTAAAAGAAGCAAGTACTGGTTAAATCCTATGGTTATAGACTAGATTATTTTTCTAATAACCTAATTCCCTATAACCATGGCTCTGATACCAATCTGTAACACCCCAACCGATGGCGGAAACATCGGGATGTCACGTATTGATGATTATTCAGTAGCTCATGGTGAATAATAAATTCCATTAAATGATTTAAATGAATTACATACAATTGTTCTAGATTTTGTACATCAAATTGAATAAAGCTATACACATATCTTCAAGCATCAATTCAAATCTTCAAGCAAATAGAACCTGAAACATGTTAAGTTGAAAATGTTTTGGGTCAACAAAAGTTGGTGAGAATTACATAGGTTTTGATAATAGAATAAAATTGTTGTGCAATTCATGTGTCATGGAAATCTAGTCCATATGCGAAAACATACTAGAAGTAAATCGAGTGCATAATCAACCTTGTTGACTGTTGTAATTGTGGTACATCCCATACGCTCATGGTTCACTCGTTTATATTGCAGTAACAAACACCCACGTAACCTTTGTAGGAGGCACGTATCCGGGTGGGATTGTCAATCCAATAGATCTATCAATGTATACCGTTTGGCTGATGAATGTTTATGCTAGAATTGTGCTTACCCTAGTCATGTTCAAGACATAATGCAACATAGAAAAACACATAGACACATTGATGATTGAATTGCATAAATGATGTTGTAACATGTTTCACCCCAAAAATGGTGATAAATAGAAAAGGGGCTATGTAATACTCACCTTAGCAAAATGTTATATCTGTTGAAAAATTGGATAATGGTGTTGCCCAAATGTATCAAGTATCACCCTATAATGAGGTAATAAATAAGTCTATCTAGTCTACAAATGTATACGTTATAGGGCTTCGAATTTGGGGATAAATGCTCGTTTGATTAATACTAAAATTGTTTGATAATTGAGAGAATTTTTGTAAATAAATAAACAAAAATTCTTTTTATGAAATTTAAGTTTTACATGGTCACAATAACGTGTTTAAAGTATAAAAACAATTTTATAAAATTATTTTCTTTAAAATAGATTATTAAATCTATTTATTACAAATTGCCAAACTTAAACTTTAATATTTAAAAATACTAAAATTAAAGAATTATTATTTTAAAAATCATATATCTGTTCTAAATATTCAGAAATAATTTGTATAAAATTTTGGTGCAAAAATAATAAAAATTGAATTTATTATGATTTAATTATGATTAAAACTAACAAAAATTGATTAAAAATATAAAATAAATGATTTTTCTGAATTAAAAATCATTTCAGTAAAGTTTAACATTGTATAAACATAGGATAATTTTTGTAGAAATTTATAAAATTGTTTTGATATTTCAATGGATTTTTATAAATATAATAGCATAAAATTGATTTAATTATTATAAATATTAAATAAATGAATTTCAGAAAACTAAAGATTGTAGATAAATCTTTTACATCAGATTTGATAAATATAATTTTTTTAGAATTTATAAAAAGGTTTTAATATTTAAAAATGAATTTACAAGATTTAAAGATAATATATAAGTAAGTATAAATGGTTTGTTTAAAAAAAAATGAAAATGAAGTGGAAAAAGGGACGCCCAAGCCGGGGCTCGAACCCGGGTGCCCTTGGTCACAAGCAGCGATCACAACCACTTGGCCTAGGCCTGTGGTTGTGATTTAGCTCTGTTTAAATAAAATAAATATGCTATATCAATTCAGTTTATCCCCAATTCAAGATTACGAGCCCTAGCTTTTCCAATCGAACAATCCACACATCTTTAACCCGATTAATGTTAGGGCTTTCGTTGTGTGGATGCCGATCAACAAAACCCTCAAACAAAATTGCACTTACAGATACGTTTGCTAATAGATTGCCCGGTCAAAACTCGAAGTCAAACCACGATCGATTGACAAGCTCAGATGATGATTCAGAGAAATTGGAGGTTAAGGAAGATGTATGAGCGAGTTGTAATGGTTCGAGGATGGTCAATTTATAGTGCTAAGCACTGGATTGATGATATGGTAAGGATTGACCGTGCATTAACGTGGGACGCGTTCTTGATAATTTTGTTATTGATTAATTGGTAATTAACGTGTATTGGATGATGAATAGGCCGGAAATCACGTATCCAAGTCAAACCATGGTAAATTTTGCGTTAATAGTGTCAATTAACAGGTCAAAAAAGGAAAAAAAAGAAAAAAATAAAAACTATATATCTGTTGCTGCTGCTCGTTGAACACAGGGAAGAAAGAAAGAGAGATGAGAGTGTGGTTAAATATAATTAAAGTTGAATTAAATTCAACAAGAGTGTGTGGCCTAGGTGGTGTGAACGTGTGTGTGTGAATGGAGCTGATCCGGGTTCGATCCTCGGCGTGGACAATATTTTTTTTTAAATGAAATGGGAAGGAGGGGTTTGGGCTGGGTGGTTTGGGCCGAGTCTGGTGGGCTCAAGAGGGTGTTGGGTTGGGTAGTTTTGTTTGTTGGGTTATAGTTTAGGTTTAGGGGGGTTTAGTTATAATATTTGTATCATGTTTATTATTATTATTATTATTATTATTATTATTATACTTATATATATATACATATATATATATAAGTTGTGTGGTCGGGAAAATAAGACTTTGGCACGTTATGAAAAAAATATAATATACGTGTTGAAATTTGAAAATTTCTCGATGTTACACGTGGTATAACACGTGTAGAATGCAACATTGTCACTGTAGTTTATAATATTTTGCCGTTGGTTGTCGTTGCTAGTCTCAATCTCCAGTCTACCAAACCCGGACATTCCAACGGACTCTTTAGGGGGGTCGACTTTCCAGACAAAGCCTGTAGGCCAAGGCCATCCGGTGTTGACGAATCACATCATGTGATTAGCGACATCGGCGACATCGGATGATGCGATTCTTCAACATGCTACTTTGGAAATGAATCCTGGGTTGACCATTGGGTACCTGTTTGAAGGAGCACGGTTGGAATCCCAACTTGATCCCGAGCCCCCTGTTTGACTTCTATAAAGCAATGGAGATGGAAGGCGCGAAACAGAAACTTAATGAACTCTGCAACAAGTTTTTGTTTTGCACCTTCCATCACGGTTGTATACTAATTTTGGCAGCAAATTTAATCGGCTCTGCGGCTTCTACACCTATAGCGGAATGCACCCCGGTGTTGAAGAATCAAGGTCCGTTATTAGCGACGTCTGGGAGAATATTGGAATTGGTGGTCTCGGAAATAGATTGTTTTGTAACTCGGTAGATTGTATATTTAACGTTTTAGTGCATAAATAAATTTATGTGTGTTTCAGTCAATTCCAATTTATTATTATTAAATAACTTTGTTAAAAACAACATATTATAATTTAAGAAATTTACTAAACAATATTCTAAAAAAGACGCCATATTAACTAAAAAAATACGATATATTCTGCTTCGGAAATAGATTGTTTAAAAAACGCCATATTAACTAAAAAAATATCCTATATTCTGCTTCGGAAATAGATTGTTTAAAAAACGACATATTAACTAAAAAAACTAAATATTTAAAAAAATTAACAATATTAAACAATATTCTATATAGATTGTTTAAATATAATTTTTTTATGACTTTATTAAAAAAAAGTGTGTTGAATTTTTTTTATTTTTTAAGTACGGTATGGACATTTACTATCATTATCAAAACCGCAAGATGATGTTGCAGTTTTACTTTAAGTACGGTATGGACGTTTACTATCATTATCAAAACCGCAAGATGGTGTTGCAGTTTTACCTTTCTTAATATTGTCAATTTCACCTATAAATACATATATGTAAAGTTTCATTATCATTCACTCCAAAAGAAACGTTCGATAGTATGGAGAAGGACGAAGAGGTCGGGTCATATTTCTGTTCTCAACCAGTTGCTAAGAAATCAAAGTGGACGGATGATCTTTGGAGGCGTATGAAGAGGCCGCCGTCATCCACGAAGGCTGGGTCGTCTACGGAGATTCCGACTGAAAAGCCACCGGAAAAGGAGCCCGAAAAAGATAGTGCTATAGTTTCCAACAAAGATTCAAAGAACTGGTCCCCAGATGTTTTAGATTTTTACCTCAACGGGGACTCTCCATACTGCTACAGTCGTTTCATTACAAAAAAACTCGACAGATCTTTTTGGGGTGCCCTACTAGGGAATGAATCTGGCGGTCATCTATCCTCTACGGTACACTTAACACGACATATTAATTTTTATAAGTTTTCACATGTTTACATAGTTAATTTATAGTGTTTTTTTTCTACCTTTGCAGCATGTTGAAGCATGGACTGTAAGATTAATGCGTGTACGGCAGGCGATGCTCTTAAAAAACCCCAACAAAGAATTACGATGGTCGGTGTTACCTCCTGATTTTTATGATTACATGCAAGATGATAAATCCATTACCCCCCTTTATTATGCCGGACAAAAGGACCCATATCCTCCATTCTGGGAGGTTGACTGCATCTACCTTCCTTTGTGGATTCGCCAAACAGACTGGCTACTTGTCCGTATTGATATGCAGAGCATGGTGATTACTCAATACTGGACCGATAAAAGATGGAGAAATGGAAAACATCGAGATGTTAGGAACTATATGGAGCTGTTACAGATATTTTTCAAATGGTTTCTAGAACGTATTCACTTTAGGAGACACACGAGGTACATAACGGAACGTGAGATGTCCCTCGGTTTGGTTGAGACGGATGTCCCCCAAGATGAGGGTACCATCGCTAACGCTGGGGTTCTTGTTTGTATGATGATGGAGAAACTAGTTAAAAACAAACCGTTGAAGATACACCATGAAAACACCGTAGAAGAGGCTTGTGTGAACTACCGACACCACATGGCTGATGAGCTGTATAAGTGCCGTTGTGATAAGTTCTGGTGAGTTGCGTCAGCTGTTTTGTAATATTTCCTTTTTCATGTAATAAACTTTTTCATGTAATAAAGGCGTCATCGTTTATTTATTTCATGATACTTTGAACTAGCATCACGAGAGTAATACAAGTTGATAAGAAATAACAAGAAACAGTACTACAAACATTAACTTACGAAAACCAACACACGACAATGAACATCACTAGCCACGGGAGGTACAACTTTTTTTGTTGTGCCCTGTTTGCTTACAAATACTGCATCTGCGGGGAGCACGAGGTTCGTCCTCATGCCTTTCATCCATCTCGTTATGGATCCTCTTCTGTTTCAACCTCCCACGTTTTATGGTAAAATGTGACGGGTTACCACGGAGTCTCCAGTTGGCCTGTGCCCACAAAGCTGTATGACCTAGGGTATAAAAGTGGGCGTTGTACTGAAGACGATATACAGAAGTATGATATCGTGGATCAACAATTTGATGAAGGTCCTTACGTTTCATGTGGCAAACCGCAATAGCATGCGAACAAGGCTGACGTTCGATTTGCCACTTTGCACAGGAGCAAGTTCTGTTACGGTATTCAACCGTGTAATCGTTCCCCCCGTCTTCCATTGCCCGAACGCGAGACCTGACGTGGTACCGTCCCTGTGAACCATCATACAAACGTACAGTATGTTCTCGTGATTTAGCATCACGTTCGCATATCACAGCCCAGATGCGGGGGGGGGGGGGGGGGGCAACATTGTTTGGCAACACTTTCCAATTCTGTAGTGAATGTTAAACTAATCAACATCCGTTTCCAGCATGTGGTGTATGGCTGCCATAATAGGCATCATCCTTGCCTTTGACAACACATGGTTGAAGCACTCAGACATGTTGGTTGTGAGGTGACCCCATCGACGATTTTCTTTATCGTGCACTAACGTCCACTTAGAGAGATCAATGTCTCTCAAGTATCTCCATGCCTTTTTGTTAATGCTCTTCATTTGTTTGATGGCATACAGATACTTGTAACGCTGTGATGTGCTACCGATAGTCCAACAAAGCTTTTTCAGAGTTGCACTTTTGAATTTTGCGCCAAGATTGCTTCGTACATGACGAAGACAATACCGATGGTAAGCGTTCGGCTCCCTCCATCCTGGCAATTCCTCCATCGCCCTAAATATTCCGACATGTCTGTCCGAGATAACACAAAGGGGGTTGCTGGCGTTGTGTCTTGAAATATGCAGCCTAAACTGCTCCAGGAACCAACCCCAGCTCTCAATTGTCTCGTCATCTACAATTGCATACGCCACCGGAAGTATGTAGTTGTTTGCATTCTTGGCGACCGTAATCAACATCTTACCCTTGTAAGTCCCCTTTAGATGTGTCCCGTCGACGGAGATTACCGGTGCCGAATATTGGAACGCCTCAATTACGGGTGCAAAGGCCCAGAAAACATATTTGAACACCTTACATTCCGGGGGGGCTCCTGGGATGATGATACCACTCGATAACGGTACCTGGATTTGTAGCCTGTAACCGAGCCACATACGCTGGCAACTGCTCAAAATTGCTCTCCCAGGTGCCGTACACATTCTCAATTGCTTTTCTTCGGGCTTTCCATGCCTTAGAGTATGAGATATCGACATTCAGCGTCTGCTTCATGTAAGTGATGACCTGTTTCACCGGAAACGTTAAGTCAGCCTTCACCTGTGCAAAGATATGCGTGGCAACATCTCTTGACCTTAGTGCCCTGTTGTTTTTGCGTTCAACCGTTGAGTAGCATGTGTGTTTTGTTGACCACTTTGACAACCGCCAGAAGGCCCCCTCCCGGGCACGTGATGCCGTAGCAGCCCACATGCAAGTTGAGTTTTTATTTTTACATCTTACTCTAAACGTGTATGGCCTGCTTTCGACGACACACAACTCTCTATTACATTGCACGTTCCAATACCGGATCGCTTTAATCACTTTTTCTTTACTTTCAAAGTAGATGCCCACACGGATATCATCTATGTTTCCACTCCACATCTCCATGTTATCTTCATCGTCGTAATCGGGAAGCCGATATGCTTCTAACCCTTCATCTTCGTCGTCAATAGGTACGTCCGTAGGGAAAGCAGGATTAAGCCCTTCATGGAATTGAGGATCTGTTGGGATAAGTGACTGTCCAGCTTCATCTTCTTCGTCCCCGCTTTTTTCCGAGTCAACGTCCGTGGGTTCATGCTCGCTTTCTCTGCTCTCTTCAGACGTATATCCTTCTCACCAGTATGAGACCATATTAGGATACCGTATCAATGAAATTAGTTTAATATTAAGAAGAAAAAAAATACCTTGAGAAGCATCTGACGGTTCGTAGTTATAATTTACAGGCACGTTGTCATCGATGTCGTTATTGTTGTCATCCTCTTCGTTTTTGTCATCGTTATAACACCACACATATTATAAATACGTATGAAGAAAAATATGGATATTAATAAAAATCAATTGACTATATAGGTCTCGTACCTTCATTGTCATCGTTAGCATGATGTTGTTCGTTGTCATCAAGAGATAGATCAACAACATACTCTTCGTTACAGTGAAAATCATTATAATGGTAATCAGCAGTAGCTCCTTGATGTGAGGTTCCTGTGTTGTTGAACGATGACCCGAGACCGAGATTGGTTGACTGCATATACTGAGATGGCGGAGTTTGCAAAGTGTCGTCTTCTAGAGGCACCGAGGAAAAGCGTCTTAGCAGATCCATAGCACTAGTTTCCTGAAAAGAAACTATAGGCATGGGCTTCACATGTACGATTGAGACGTACATATGTGTATTCTCGGCTAGATAGAACATCGTGTTCATACCATCGTCCCCGACGATGTACGCCCCCTCTGAGCAACCCTGAAAAGTGTAGTACAATACTAAACTCAAAGTATAACACTCCCTGTTAATATGAGCGTTACTAAAAACTGCGTCTACAAACTCAGTATATGACATTTTGTGGGTCATAATAAAAGTGGTTGAAATGGTGTTGTCGTCGGCGGTAACACTACCGTTTACGTAGGTAACGTCACCACCCCAGTAGAGTTTTACAATGAAAGGGTGAAAGTTTGCCATGATTTGTTTGGTAACAGAGGATTGTGATGGTCCGTAGTTCATATTGCATACATATATATATTAGATAAAACCGGAAGATGGTCTTGCGGTTTTATTCACCCCAAAAGGTCGTGCAATAATAAAATACTATTTTCGATAAACAGCAGGATGGTCTTGCGGTTTTATTCACCCCAAAAGGTCGTGCAATAATAAAATACTATTTTCGATAAACAACAGGATGGTCTTGCGGTTTTATTCACCCCAAAAGGTCGTGCAATAATAAAATACTATTTTCGATAAACAGCAGGATGGTCTTGTGGTTTTATTCACCCCAAAAGGTCGTGCAATAATAAAATACTATTTTCGATAAACAGCAGGATGGTCTTGCGGTTTTATTCACCCCAAAAGGTCGTGCAATAATAAAATACTATTTTCGATAAACAGGAAGATGGTCTTGCGGTTTTTTCTAAAATACTTTTTACCATAAAGCGCAACTTGAAGTTGCGGTTTTTTGCCCATAAATACTCATTACATACTAAGTTGCAGATATCACCAAACGAAACCACAATATGGTTTATTGCAATTGTGGTTCTCCCACAGTAGTCCGTGTATCATCAACTTCAAGAAACCCAGGTCGTCGATTCTACTGCTGTAACAGGAAACCCCGTGGCTGTGGATTTGTATGTTGGGCAGACCCACCTGTAGTAGAGACCCTACCTAGCAACACCCCCACTTCGGGTATGATTAATGAAATCACCGATCAGTTTCATCGTTCTGTAAACATCACTGACCAACAACGAAGAAACCCCGTCTTGCAACACTCCCATTTGCAACAACCCTACCCAAATATCACCCCAACTCATTATGGCAAACAACAGTCATACACAAATCCTAATGGATCTCGACCAATCAAACCCAGAATTTGAGGACATAGTCCCTGACACACCACCGCATAAGATTTCAAACCAACCCCGATGGTATCGTCCAACCAGAGAGTCGAAGAAATGGTCTCCCAATGTCATAGAATTCTACCAGAATGATGACGCCCCTGTCTGTTGTAGTGTTTTTCTTGGCCGGATTCCGCTCGGAAAGGATTTTTGGGGAACCCTATTGGGATATGACGGTGATGGTCACCTTTGGCCACTTGTAAGCATTCTTTTTTAAGGTTTTTAAATATTAATATATATTCCTCTCTATTTTTATTTATGTGTATACATTTTTTTATTAAAAATTGCAGCACGTGGGAGGCTGGGTTACGTTGTTCATGAGGTACAGATGGGTATTGATCAATAAATCTAAGAAACCTGAACAATTGTATCCGTGGACAATACTACCCCCACAATTCCTCGACTTATTGTCTGAAACTCCCAACTATCGTGCGTTGCCATTTTCCATCAGAATTAAAGACAACTACCCTCCCTTATGGGATATTGATATGGTACTATTCTTTAGTGTAACTTACCATATATATTTATTATTTTGGGAAATAATATACGCTAATCTACCTTATGCAGTTGTATATCCCATTATGTGCTGAACAAAGACAGTGGTTTCTTGTTCAAGTTGATATGCGGACACTTCGTACGACGCTGTACTTTGCTAGCTCTTGCGCTTTGTCTACTTTCGGTGAACCGACGCCAATCCAAGTGTTGATTTACCCAACATTTGTGAAGTTTGAGACTTTGTTCAAGCAATTTCTGGATGAAATTTCATACTGGGAAAATTCCGGAAGAAATTATGTGGAAAAAATAATAGTGTCCGATACAAAAGTCTGGCCGCCTGAAGATCACGGCTCAGTTGGTGGTAATTCTGGAGTCCTTATATGTATGTTAATGAAGAATCTAATTAATGAGGAATATATCAACTTTGAAGGAGATCTTGCGCATTCTTGTTCAGCATACCGTCGGTACATCGCTGATGAATTTTACTGTGGACGTTGGACACCAAATAATATGTAACAAATATTGTTGTTAACGTTTGTGAGCATGTGTGTTTCTTATTATAAATCTCATGTGTGTTGTGTGACATTTATCTACCAAAGATGTGTGTTTCATGTATGCTGCATGAAAACTAACATTAACCATTAAAACATAAACGCTAAAACATGAAAATTTAGCATCCATAAACGAATTTAAAAACTATGCATCATTATTACAATAACCAGGACCACCACAACTAGGCTGATTACAGTATCTAGAATCGGTACCACATCGAGTACGCTGGCGATTTCTGGGTGGATTGCGACGTTCATCAAATTGAAAGGGTACAGGCGTCCAAGAATTATTATAACCCGTTGGTTGTTCACTTTGATTTTGTGCCCAGTAAGTGAACGAGGATTGCTGGGTGTTAATCGGGTTATCTGGTGTCCAAAATGTAGACGCCTGGGTGTTACTTAGGGGTAGGGGGTATTATACATACTAGACTCTTGAGGAGTAGGTATGAACCCCCTAGAGTGTTGTGGATTGAACCCCCACCATACTGGCGTTGTGGATCAAACCCCCCTAACTGTTGTGGATGAACGGGGTTTTGTGAGGAACTAGCCCCTTCAAAATTATCTCTCCCACTATCATCATCATTCAGCAAACTTGTGAAATCAAAATCCGACCAGTCCGTAGACTGGTCATCATTCCTGGGAGGGTCTTGAGTTGCTGAAGAAGGCCCTGCCTGGTCCACCCGACCACGTCTACGGTTTTTACGCCCTGACACCCTATTAGGTCGGCTTCTGTCAGCCTGGAAACCGACCGGGTGATCGTGTAGACGCGAAGGATGATTCAAACGATCTCCTTCGCGAATTGAAGTCAACACTGCGGTGGCAGTGTTTTGTATCGTTGCGAATTGTTCAGGAGCATTTGGCATAAACCGAGCCGCTTGACTATACATCTCTGCATAGCCTTCCATCTGCATTAATATTAAAATAAAGAACATTAAAATAATATTTTTGCATTATATACTATTGTGTAAATTTATTCAAGTGATATACAAACCATTAGTTGGGTGATTGACCCATCATCTCGGAACCCGGTTTGTGGTACCGGGTCATTCGCCGGGTTAGTCACAAATCCAACCGTGTGTTCCAGATACCAACTCATGTAATCTGGAAACACGGAAGGAAACCCTGCCAATATCCGTTGCCCCACCACTCTATTAAATCTGCGATTATCCCAGGAGGATACATAGGTTTCATGTTTGCTTCTCCAGTCTGTATCCGTATGCCCGGAACGCTTCAATTTACGCAGGGCAAGGTGCTCTTCATGGCTAAGGGGGGGGGGGGGTTTGAGGTTTCCATTGGCAGACCTCGTACTGTCTAAGGACCCGAGATGGTGAGTGGTATTCCACCACATGCATCCACAAGATATAACAGTCACAACACCAGGAATCCTGCCCTTCTAGACAATAATCCGCCAAGGAACCCATTTCTTCTTCATATGGACGCCAGACAAACTGGTGCAAAAAAATAATTAATTATTAACGCATTGTACGGAATTCAGCAGTAATTTAGTGTAACTTAACTCTTACCGAATCCTCGTGAAGATTGGATAGTTGAGAACGGATTATGCGTAACGGGTGTCTGGTCGTCTCCTTAAACCGGTGTGGTACACGCCACCTTTTAAAAATAATTATCAAACACAATAGTTAGCAAAAATAACATGTTTTAATATAATCAATAATATGCACGCATAAAATACTACTTACTTGGCACCAAATGGGAGTCTACCGGCGCCTTCTTGTTGTTCTTCCGGAACAATTCTGGGAGCTAATACCCGGATTCTGGTATACGCCCACAACTGTAACAAATACACACACCCACACATTGCTTCGCCGTCCATTACTGCTGCTTTGCACAGGTTGCGATACAACCATGCCAACACAGCACTACCCCAACTAAAGGTCCCACATTCATTGAGGTCCTCTAGGTATGGTAAAAAGGACAGCTTCACCGTCCCGTTGCTTGAGTCATTAAACAAAGAACATGACAACAAGAGTAATATCACACAACGGGCGCGTTGTATGATCTCGACGTCAGTCGGGTCATCGGGAAACGGACCCGAAATTCTTTCTATAACATCCCGTACAGGCATCTTGTTTCCAATGAATTTGTTGGCTGTTATACCCAACAAATTGTAGACAAGTAGTGCCCGTTCCTCATTATTCGCCACGTCAAGTACTTCTCCTATCACGGCTTGACCATTAATAGGAAGACCCATTATGCATGCAACGTCCTCTAACGTTACTGTCACCTCACCGAATCGTAGGTGAAACGTGTTGGCCTCGGGACGCCATCTTTCAACGAGGGCAGTTATCAACCCTCGGTCAATCTTCCGGTAACCACACTCAATAACTCCAAGAAAACTTGCCGTCCGCAGCATAACTTTAATACGTTCATCCAATGGATTGTTGTTAATTGTCCCCCAAAAGGATTGGTCGCCGCGTCTAACATCAAGATCTACATCAGCTTCCCCATTTCCTTCAAACAACATCGCCGAACGATGTCGTGATTGATCCCATAGAAGTTCATTGCTGCGAGGACCAGGGTTTACAAATGCCATAGTGCAAATTATGAGAGTGCAAGATATGTGTATACAGATTGAGAGTGAAAGATATGTGGTCTTTTGCTTGGATTTTGAGAGTGCAAAATACTCGTTCAACATACATAAAATTTATAAGACTACTGCATGAGGTTGCATGTACTTGCATGCATTTATGTCTTTTATTTAACTTGTCTAGTCTTACTGAAAAGCATGCCCCCTACTGATTTATGTGGTTGGGGTGTAATGCATGTGAACCAACCTGCTTCTTTCTTTGAATTCAGATACACACACGACATAAAGAGACAAAAGAGAAGTTACAATACTAGCCCTTCATCTATTAGTTAAAAAAAAAACCAAAAAAGCATGACCATCTTGCGGTTTTAGTTATATAGAATTTACAAGACTGGCCCTTCAACTATTTGATCATATGCAAACTTTCAAGAGCTTTGTCAGATAATTACTGAATCCGCAACATGATGTTGCGGCTACTACTTTGAATCCGCAACATGGTGTTGCTACTTCCCTCCAAAGTTACAAAACACCCCCTTCCACTATTTTGAACCTCCATGACCGGCTTGGTGAATCCGCAACATGGTATTGCTTTTTCTCCCCCCTCTCTTCTACTAAGCAAAAACCTCTCTCCTCTCCCCTCCACATAGGCAAATCCGCAAGATGGTATCTCGGTTTCACCATTTGCGAAAGTTCATGGCTGACACACTCCAAATACACAAAAAATTACCACTATAGCACTACTTCTGCAAAAAAAAATCTACAAATTTGTGGTAACTACTTGATTTTTATAATTGTACAAGTAACAAATAATCTATTTTTTTTTTAAAGGAACAAATAATCTATTGCATAACGGTAAGTGTCAAGTATAATTCTATCAATAAAATTAAATGAAAGATGGTTTGAAGTAAAGAATAATAATAATTTGAAAGTTTGATTTCGAATCTTATTTTTATATATCTGATATTATAATAAACACATTAGCAAAACAATTTATATACATTAATTAAAGTATTGTAAAAGAGACACAAAACTAGTGTGGAAATTATGTAAACTATTTGTCTTATAATTAAACAATTTAAGCTTTTTACAATTTTACCTAATTATTATTATTCGTATATTTAAAAGTTTATAGTTAAAAAGCAAATGCGATATACAAGTCAATTGTATACACAATGTAGTTCACATGTACAAGTGGTGGGGGTTGGGTCCAATTAGCAATGCCATTAGAGTTAAGGTGTTGCTCTCTTTGAGGTCAAGAGTTCGAACCCCGTCAAAGACGGATTGGTGTAAAAATTTGTTGTTCAAAAAAAAAAAAGTTCACATGTACAAGTCATTAATGCACTTCACGTAATTCTTTTAAAAAATCTAACTGACCTGACCTATGCTAGCTCGACCTAGCCCGCCTACAAGGGCGAACCCTTGACCTTTGGGTCCATTTACCGCATAGGGTCCACGGGTTGTGGATGGTCTTAGAATAAATAAACAACAAAGAAATAATACAACTATATGAGCATGGCAAAAATGTTTAGCAGAAACTTTATTTGGTACCACTTAATATTCAATTCCAGCCTCTTTCGAGATGCCAATCAGAACTAGGAAATGGCGAGTTATGTTTAGATACATAAAATCCTTCCGACCTTACTAACCAATAACAATGTTGCGTTCCTAATATAAACTTATAATGGAAACAAAAATTCTTGATATGGTTATCATACAAATCCATAGTTATATTCTTTGAACCCCATGTGACCTCACCAGTATACACACGTCCAAGTTGACAGAAATACCAACCATAGGCTTTTCCAAAAGAGAGGACAACATTTTGGTGGATATCGTCGCCGTGGACATAAAGGTTGATATCATCAGGGAGATCATTGGTAACGATCATGTGCCATTTAAGAGACAAAAAACAATTTTCTGAAGAATTTGTTGTATGACCATATGAAATGGTCGGGATGAAGAAGAGAGCAACAATGAAAAAGAGGCTTGACATTGTCTAGTTAACTTTTAAGACGGTAACAACCCATGTTGATTTATATCCAATCGAAGACATTTAATATACAGTTATGTTTCTGAATGATATTATGATATGATACGTTTTTGGAACTTAATTAAATGGTATTATTATATCTTTCACGGGTAGCACAGTTGGTAAATGGACCACGGATCTCTCTTGGAGGTCTCAGGTTCGATTCCCACGAAGGACATAATAAGAAATGATGGATGACTCATGGCTTATGGTCATGAGTTCGAGTCCTGATCTCGCCAGGTTTTACCGGTTTACTACTGTCGTGCCTTCGGGCGGGTATGTAGGTCGGGTTTTCCCTGGAAGCGGGCTGTCAGGCGGGCTAGGGGCTTCGTGCGTCCGGGGTGGGCCGGGCTATGCCCCTGTCTTTGCCACTGGAGGGCCGCGTACGAAGTACCCGGCGTTGTTTAGTTGGCCGTTAAAAAAAATGGTATTATGTTCTTGAGTAATGTTATTATACTCCGATTTGATATTCAATTTCCTTTGATGTTATGCTATCTTTTTTCTAATCACTTCTTGACCTTGATTTTTATTTTATTTAAATGATACTTTCACGTGTGAGGGAATTGCTGCTTTTCAAGGTCATACGTCCTATTTTATAAATTACACTTAAGGATATGCTTGGTGTTGAAATATATAGGTTCTTTAGTTCAATTAAAATACAAATGTGTTCTTTAGTTCAATTATTATTTGTTTTATCACAACATGATTTGAGTTACCAAAAATTAACATAACTTATTAACAAACTAATAAACCATAACCACAATAAGGTAATCGATAAAGTTGACAAATTCATAATTAACAAACCATAAGTACACTAGTGGGTAACCCGCACGTTACGACGGAGTCGACAATACGCGGTAGAAACATGACATGCATCAGACACAAGTATTTTGCATGTATTGTAACTGGGTCTCTTTTCACCTTTCGAGTAGATAGCATGTCCTTCTTCACTCGCAATATTGCTAATGCAAAAAGAAGATCATCAAAGTGTACTTCAAATGTATTGTTAAAGGAGTTAGATTATATGATTATAAACAAACACATAATATTGCCATGAATAATATTTCTTTTGAAGTATTAAAAATATATATTTGGGTAAAAATATATATATGTTATTGTTAAAATAACATGATATCAAGAACATAAAACTCTTTATTATTGATGATCAACAAAAAACTGATACAAAGAATAATTTGAAAATATTCAATACAAACTCTCACAACTCAAACAACTCTCTGATCAACGATCACAACACTCATCTAACAAAGGAATCACAAACTACAGGCTTAGAACAAGTAGTTCAAAGCTAAACCCTAGATGAATATGAGAGAAGAGTAAAACAAGGAGAGAGATGAACGAAAGAATAATCTGAGAGTCTTGGAGAGAGAGAAAACACAACAGCTTATATAGCTGTACTCTCGAACGTAAATACCAAGACAATCCAACGGATGAAACTGCTCCAGAGATAATAGATCAACGTCTGAGATTGAGTGTGCTACTTTCACATGGATTGCCAACGTGGCTGTAACACCCCAACCGATGGCGGAATCATCGAGGTGTCACGTAGTGACGATTGTTCAAAAGCACATGGTACTAAAATGTAAATATTATTGAATAATCCAAAATTGTCTTACATGGAAATGGAAAATACATTGTCTAAATGAAATGTAAATATTGAATTAACTGAATTAAAATAAAGCACTAAATGTTCCTCAAGAAGGTGAATCGGATTAAATGGGTATAGAACACAAAGCTTTAAAAATTCAATAGCTTGAGAGTCTTGGGAAGATTTCATCCATGGCTAAACCTGGTGGCACATGATTGTGACCATATTTGATTTAAAGTTTACTCAAAGACTTTTGTTCATTTATTTACCAAATTTCTCTTATTTATTAAACGCTTAATTTATTAATTTAAACAAATATTTATTCCCCAATTTGAAACCCTAGAAAATACTTATAGACTAGATAGACTTAGACTTATTTGTTAACTTATACATAGGGTGAAACTTGGCAACGTGGATTACACTTATTCAATTACACAAGACTTATCACCTTGCTAAGGTGAGTATTACTTATCCCCTTTTTCGCTTTTACAATTTTTGGGGTGATTCATGCACAACTATTCAAAACTTACATATTCATTTACACATACATTCTTATTCATTTACAATTCATATACGTGTCTTGATTATCTTTGTGCTTATGCTTGAACATGAACGTAGCTTACATACAAAATCATACATACAGACATAACTTTGTGTTATGGTGCTCTTTACATACAGACATAACTTTGCGTTATGGTGCTCTTTACATACAGACATAACTTATGTTATGGTGCTCTTTACATACAGACATAACTTTGTGTTATGGTGCTCTTAACATATAGACATAACTTATGTTATGGTGCTCTTTACATACAGACATAACTTGGTGTTGAGGTGCTCATTATCAATTTCATTGTACAACTTTACATGTGATCTTTGTCTTGTTTGGTTACTTGCGTGTTTACATAATGCCTTGGTAATACTAGACACATGAATTGTACTACTTTTCAAACTTATACTATATGTACAAAACTAAGTAGTACTCACCAACATCATATGTTGACAAAATTATTTTCGTGCATGTTTCAGGATAAGCTGCTTGACGCTTCACATAGGACTTTGGACTTAGATTAGATCAATCAATTATCTTTATTTTTGTTGTCTTGTATTTAATTTCACATGTTGTAAAACAATATTCAATAATCAGATATTTACATTTTAGTACCATGAGCTATTGAACAATCGTCATTACGTGGCACCTCGATGATTCCGCCATCGGTTGGGGTGTTACAGTGGCAAACCATATAAGACTGGATCAAAAGCCTAATGGGCTATATAGACAAACTGGACTGGCCCAAGAGACATATAGGACTAAATATAACAAGGCTCACCATGTGGACTGGGCTCATCATGTGGACTAGACTTTTACACTATCACTAGCCTGATACAAGAAGACTTTGAGTCTTTGAGTCTGCCTTATGCTCGAACACTTGAATCTATACTTGACATTCCTCAGCAGCTCGACCATGATCAAACAGCAACACAGCAATATCTTCAGTGTCCAAACCAAGAATCAACATCAACCTGAAACACAAAAGGACTTATGCAACATATTAGAGTAAACAGTATAGGTTATGAAAGGATATTAAATTGACAAATGGACATATATTTTAACACCCCCCATCAATTTAATATCCAAATGGGTCAAACATATTAATTTTCCCACATAAATCTTCAAACTGACTTCCTCCAATGCCTTTAGTCATTACATCAGCAATTTGCTGATCACCAGACACCTTTGAAGTCTTCAAAAAACCTTTTGAAACAAGATCTCTTAAAAAGAATATATCCAACTCAAAATGTTTGGTTTTGTCAAAAAACACAGGATTGGTTGCTATAGATAAAGCAGCACTACTATCACAATAAAGCATAACAGGTAAAAAACTTTAATATGTAGCTCAGATAATAAGTTTCTTAGCCACAAAACTTCACAAGCAGTAGAGCACATGGCTCTATACTCTGCCTCAGCAGAAGACCTGGAAATAGTTGACTGTTTTTTGTTTTTCCAAGAGATCAAAGAATCTCCTAAAAATATGCAAAAACCTTTAACAGATTTCCTAGTCTCTACACATTTGGCCCAGTCTGAGTCAGAATAGGCCACAAGATCAAAACAAGAGCTCTTTCTAAACCAAAGACCTTTACCAGGGGCTTTTTTTAAATATCTCAGAAGTCTAAATGCAATTTTCAAGTGGCCTTCACTAGGATTATGCATATACTGACTCAAGTAATGTACAGCATATGAAATGTCAGGTCTGGTATGAGACAAGTATATCAACTTGCCTACCAATTGTTGATAACCAGTGAAATTTTTTAACCCATTTGAATGATCCTTACAAAATGCAGTTAAGACATGGTTTGGTTCTAATGGACTATTGACTGGCTTGCATCCTATCATGCCATACTCAGTCAGAAGATCCATACAGTATTTTCTCTAAGATAAGCAAACAGACTCACCATGAGAAATAACTTCCAAACCAAGGAAATATTTTAGCTCACCTAGATCTTTGATTAAATTTTTTTCCCTTAAACATGTTTTCACCTTATTAATCTCATCAATATTACTACCAGTTAAAACTATGTCATCAACATAGACAAGTAATATAACAATAAAGGACACAGTGTACTTAACAAAGAGAGAATAATCACATTTGCTTTGAGCAAATCCAAGATCAGTTAAGACACCAACAAGCTTCTCATTCCACATTCGAGGAGCTTGTTTCAGCCCATAAAGGGACTTATTAAGCTTACACACTTTAGACTCATTTTCAGAAAAATAACCTTCAGGCAAAGACATATACACATCTTCATTTAGGTCACCATATAAGAAGGCATTATTAATGTTCAGTTGAAACATTTTCCAGTTCATTTGAACTGCAATGGACATTACAGTTTTGACAGTGACAAATTTCACAACAGGTGAAAAAGTTTCATCAAAATATATACCTTCCTTTTGACTATAGCCCTTGGCCACTAGCCTAGCCTTAAACCTCTCTATCTCACCATTGGATTTATATTTTATTTTATAAATCCACTTACAACCAACAAGACTCCTACCTTTAGGCAAATCTACAAGAGTCCATGTGTTATTTCTATTTAGAGCCTCTATTTCCTCATTCATAGCACTTGTCCAGTTAGGATCAAGTACAACCTCTTTATAATTTCTAGGTTCAAGACTTTTATTTAACACACTAGCAAAGACTCTATTATCTACACTTAGATTTTCATAATTGACAACTCTTTCAACCCCATATTTGACCTTTCCTTCTATAAGGAAATCATCAAACCTTCTAGGGACAGTTGAACCCATGTTACTTCTTCTATCAGTTTGACTTATAGAGTCATTACCCTTAGAAGTACCAGTGTTGTCATTGTCAGATTTCACACCCTCAGCCCTGTCATCACTACTGTTACCTTGATTCATTTGTGAACCCAGATGTTCAGCTGATGAATCAGAAGCAGCAGTGGACTACTGAGACCCATGTGTCTCTGGCTCACACTTACCTAAATCCCCTCCTTCATCATTGGGTATTTCAGGATAATTGGATGTTTCTGATTCAAAAAAGTTAAAAAAATTTGATGAGTTCAAATCTGTTAAGTTGCTATCATTAAATTTTTCAAATACACTTTTATCTTTGAAAGGAAATATGGTCTCATAAAACTTTATATCTCTTGAAAAAAAAAACATAGTTTTAGACTCCAAACTGTACACCTTATAACCTTTCTTTTCATTTGAATACCCAATGAAAACACATTTTTCAGATTTTTCACTTAACTTATTTGACTCATTTAATATTGTTGTAAAACACAAACATCCAACACATGAAGAGGGGGTCCTATTGATCAAATAAGAGGCAGTTAGCACACATTCAGGCCAAAGCCTAACACGTAAATTGCTTTGAAACAAGAGAGACCTAGTGACATTTAGAAGATGCCTATGTTTCCTCTCAGCAATACCATTCTGCTGAGGGGTATAGGCACAAGAAGTCTGATGAAGAATCCCTAAGGATTTACAGTAACTTGTCATTTGGGAATTGACAAATCCAGACCCATTATCACTCCTAATACACTTAACTTGTTTATCAAATTGAGTTTTAATAATGTTAACAAACTCTTGAACATTTTCAAAAACTTCAGTTTAATTCTTCATCAAACAAACCCAAACAGCCTTAGAAAAGTCATCCACAATGGTTAGAAAGTACTTGAACCCATCCCTGCTTGGAACCCTATATGGGCCCCAAACATCAAGATGGATAAGTTCTCCCAACCTGGTTGACTTATGGTCACTTAAGGAAAAGGGTTCCCTATGTTGTTTGGCCTTGTGACACACATCACAAGGAACATTAGGGTCCCTATCAACCTTAACACCTAGATCAGACTCAAGCCTTTTTAAGGCCAAGTCAGAAGGGTGACCAAGCCTAGCATGCCATAAATCAAAATGTTTAGAGTTATTAACAACCTTATTACTCACAACAGAACTACCACAGAAGTATAATCCTTCAAGTTGACTACCAGTCACCAGGGTTTTCTTTGTTGATAAATCCTGGACATAGCAGTTTTGTTCATCAAAACCAACAACACAGGTGATTGTCCTTAACAAGTTTGTGCACAGAAATCAGATTTACAGAGTATTCAGGTACAACTAACACATCATGTAAAACAACATTGTTTCCAAGATCTAATGTACCAATTTTAGTTACAAGAGCATTGGTACCATTTGGATGTTTTACTTGAATGTTTAGATCAGATACATCCACATAATCTGTTAAGTCAAGTTCACTACAGACTATGTGTTGATTTGCCCCTGAGTCAATTATCCAACCCAACTTGATTTTCCTCCCATTAACATTAAAACAGAAACCAGGTTTAATATGCACATTAGCACAAAAAGGAGAAAAAACATTTCTAGAAAACAGATTACCTGTCACATTATTACTCTGGGGTGGATCAACATTCTTATCAGAAATCAGACTCAACAATTTGGACAACTGCTCACTAGTCAAAGATGTAATTTGAACATCAGATTTATCAGAGCTAGACACATTGTTAGACACATGTCTTTTTCCTTTCATGCCTTTAGCTTTTGCCCAAGGAGGATACCCAATTAACTCAAAGCACTTATCTATTGAGTGTCCATTCTTATTACAATGTGAACATTTTAGGGTTTGAGTATTAGAGTTAGCCTTTTTATCAGTAGATTGATTAAGTTTAGCAAAGAAACCAACTGTTGTCTGTCCCTTTTTAGTTAATCCACTTGAGTTCCTATGGGATTCCTCTCTGGACACAACAGCAAAGGCTTCTTTAACAGAAGGCAAAACATCTTTGATTAAAAGACTAGTCCTAACACTTTAATACACACTATCCAAATCCATAAGAAACTGCATAAATTTAATCATATTGTTAAAATTATTAAAATCTCTTGATGCTTCACAAGTACAGGCAGGTAACTGTAAAATCTGATCGAACTGTTTCCACATAACATTTAGTTTATGATAGTATTCAGAAACAGTCATACCACTTTGACTAAATGAGTTTATTTTTTGATATAAGTCAAAGACAACAGATCCATCAATTTTATCATAGGTTTCTTTCAATTCATTCCAAACATCACTAGCTAACCTAGAGAACACATGACCCATATATAATTCTTCACTAATAGAGTTCAGAATCCATGTCAACACAATTGAATTGCACCTATCCCATTGTCTAGCAAGTATTTCATCAGTTTGAGATTTCACACATGTGTTATCAATGAAACCCCACTTATTCTTGACTTGTAAAGCAAGTGTTAAAGCATTTGACCAAACTGTATAATTTTCTGAACCTTTAAGTTTTATAGAAATAATGGTCAAGTTACTTGAATCAGATGGATGTAAATATAAAGGGTCACTTGCATCTAGTTTGCTTATTAGGGTTTCATTGACAATCACTTCACCACCACCAGGGTTGCCCCCACCAGCAGGATTCACAACATCACCCATGTTAATCAAGCACAGAAATCAAGAAAGCAAGTAATCACAGATAAACACACCCAAGTAATGCAAAATAGGCCAAGAACACAAAAAATAACAAGACACCGGCGAAGCTGAGTCAGTGATCCAGATCAGTGGATTCTCAAAGGGATTCCACCGCAAGTCTTAACTCAGGAGCCACCTAGACCTAACGACAGACACAATCAACCACAATATGAGCCAATTCCGGTCCACCTAACCCGGACAGTGCTCCTAGATACAAAACAGAATAAAAGAACACAAGGATGGAACGATCTCACCAAGATAACCCAAGTTAGGGGTCGCCACAAAATCGTAACGTTTAACCTTCACTTAGGGTTAAACGTCAGAGAGCAAGAAGAATAATAGCCCACAGATCCTAGTCTCCAAGGACACCAGATCTTCAACAATAAGATAGCAGCGGAATACCAATAACCAGATCGGAAGAGGTGATCGATGAAATCACCAGCACACCCCAAACACAACCTATAGCTCTGATACCATGTTAAAATAACATGATATCAAGAACATAAAACTCTTTATTATTGATAATCAACAAAAAACTGATACAAAGAATAATTTGAAAATATTCAATACAAACTCTCACAACTCAAACAACTCTCTGATCAACGATCACAACACTCATCTAACAAAGGAATCACAAACTACAAGCTTAGAACAAGTAGTTCAAAGCTAAACCCTAGATGAATATGAGAGAAGAGTAAAACAAGGAGAGAGATGAACGAAAGAATAATCTGAGAGTCTTGGAGAGAGAGAAAACACAACAGCTTATATAGCTGTACTCTCAAACGTAAATACCAAGACAATCCAACGGATGAAACTGCTCCAGAGATAATAGATCAACGTCTGAGATTGAGTGTGCTACTTTCACATGGATTGCCAACGTGGCAAACCATATAAGACTGGATCAAAAGCCTAATGGGCTATATAGACGAACTGGACTGGCCCAAGAGACATAAAGGACTAAATATAACAAGGCTCACCATGTGGACTGGGCTCATCATGTGGACTAGACTTTTACACTATCACTAGCCCAATACAAGAAGACTTTGAGTCTGCCTTATGCTCGAACACTTGAATCTATACTTGACATTCCTTAGCAGCTCGACCATGATCAAACACCAACACAGCAACATCTTCAGTGTCCAAACCAAGAATCAACATCAACCTGAAACACAAAAGGACTTATGCAACATATTAGAGTAAACAGTATAGGTTATGAAAGGATATTAAATTGACAAATGGACATATATTTTAACAGTTATGAGGAATTTGAGCAAGTTATTCCCTTTTGAACTCATTTGGGTATAACCGTAAAATATTACTTGTAAATGTAACCTCTAAATATAACAGTGTCAATTAATCAAATTAAAAATATGTAATATTCAAAACTCAAAACTCAAAGCATGTAGGTAGGTCTCACTGTTTTAGCCCTACACTATCATAAGGATAAAAAAATTATGTTGCTTTCTGTTTAACTACCTAAAAATTGAGAGACCTTATGGATGATGAGAGAATCAAAAGCATCAACATCGCTTACATTTTGTTTGCTTTATTTGCCATCATTTGGACTCATGTTTCAAGTGCTAGAACAAACAACTCATACTAACATATTTAAATCATAGGGTCAGGAGTAAAAGCAAGTTTGTTGTAGTGAAAGAAGATGTGAACTCAATGGGACCTTGTATAGTAACCTACAAATTCCTTGTGCTTCTCATTAATTTACATATAATTGGTCCTAAGACATGTCCATACAATAATTATTAACTAAGCATTTTTCAAGTGGGTTGGGAGTATAAACAAGGGCGTATGACAAAGGTAGATACAAAAATAATAAAGGATAACTTGATTGTAAATTTTTGATAATTTAATGAAATAAAGTTACCCTATAGAAAGATGTAATAATTCAATGTAGATACGTACAAAAATAATGAAGGATAAGTTGATTGTGAATTTTGATAATTTAATGAAATAAAGTTACCTCATTGGCATTTAGGGAAGAAAAGTGGTAAAATTTATGAAATTGTAAAGAAACTCTTGGCATACCATCTTAATTTTGGACATATTTGTCAATGCCTCCTCTTTTATACTACAGTATAGATAACTATTAACAAATAAGCAAAAGTTAGTACCTATTTACCTTTATAAATCAAAGAGTTGAAGAAGCCATAGGTCAAATATGGAGAGGAAAGAGGTGAACAAAAAACCCGGTTTTAGAACCGGAACTAGTGGAACCGGCCTGAATTGGTTCCGGTTTCAGCCCGGCCAATAGTGAAACTGGTTCCGGTTCCTCTTAGAAACCATAGGTTCCAACACCGGTCCCTCCATTTAGCCTAAAAAACGGGCCCGAACCGATTCCAGAACAGGACCGATCCCAAGAATCGGTTCCAACCTTAGAATGGGCCAAATTTGAATTTTTGAACGTTTGGTTGGGTTATAACCGTTATATAGCCGTTTTTTTCAACCAAAATCACCATTTTACCATCCTTGTTTAGTATAAATAGGTTTTGGATGTTTTGGTTGATCACAACACTTCAAAAAAAAAAAAAAAAAAAAAAACCGAAAAAAATATCATTTGCTGAACGAGGTTGTTTTCAGGCTTGAGGCATCGTCGATGGGGGTTCCGTAAACAAAACTAAACTCAATTTAAATTTACTTTCACTTCCGTGTAATGTTTCTTGTTTTGAAATCCTAAAAAAAAAAAAAAAGTCGTACTTTTATGTTTATTTTTTCTCATCGGCTTATATATTTTTTTAGTTGTGCGCGCAAGAACCGATTCTGATACCGACACCAAAACCGAACCGAGGTAAAAGAAAACCGGTCTTTGGAACCCCACGGAACATGTGTCACCTGCCAGAATTGTTTACATCGTTAATAATATAAATATAATTAGCAAAGTATTATTAAGTTTTTTTTGGAAGGCAGCAAAGTATTATTAAGTAGTAAAACGATTTACTTAAATGATAATGGTGAACGGGACTACTCTTTTTGTCATGGGAAATTTAGTCAAACATCATCCCCTCATATACCTGCTTCAACGTAATACGTCATCATCATCAACCCCAATTCAAAAACCAGAGAACCTTCATCGGAGCCATCCTCAATTACGTCACATAAAAAAACATCCTACAACAGTCTCGCGCCCATATTTTCATCTCTTTCAACGTCCTAAAAACCATTTCCCCTTTCGATTCTGTCATCAATCAGTATTTTCCGTTCAATTTTTGAGCGGTTGAAGAAACGAAGAATTTTTAGCAAAATGGTTTGGTAGATATGGAAATAGAAAGGAAGTTGGTTCTTTAATATATAGAAGAACTAGATTATACAAGTGGCGAAGCTTGGTTTCGGGATCGGTGGGGCCAGACTCAATTTTTTTCGATCGGTAGTGGCAAATCGGTGGGGGCCGGACTCAACCCGGACTCAATTTACTTACACTCTGTTCCAGAGTTTCATTAAAGGATGGAAGAGAAAGGATTAGGAAGGAAGTGGAAAAAAAATGTGTTCCAGAGTTTTTTGTATGAAGGAAAGGGAGGGAATGAGAGAGATAATAAAGAGGATTTTAGTGTGATTTTCAATCTTTCCAATTTGGAAGGAATTGGAGAGAAGAGAAGAGGAGGGAGATCCTTTCTCTTCCATCCTTTAATGAAACTCGGGAACACAACCTTATGAAAATCACAAATTTATACCACTGCGCCAGAAAACAGGGGGCAGGGCCACCACTGGCCCTTCTTATCCTTCGCCAATGGATTATACCTCGGGAGCGTCCTGGATTTGAAAAATCTAATATGACACATCAATTTTACATATGAAATAGACTGATGCGCTTTACAGTTACATGCAGGAAAGCTTCGGGTAACACCTAATCTAAACAATTAACAGTGTATAACTCCAATGTTAACGCCTAGCCCTAACATCTAACCTAAAACAATGTATAACTCTAATATTAATACCTAATCTAAAACAATGTACAACTCCAACGTTATAACTACCAAATGTCAAGTTGTCTGCATCTAATTTGATGACTTTTGTAAGGGAGAACTGAACAAGGAAAAGAGGACATTGAAGCCATCTTGAAAGAAATATGCTAATAAATGAAACCGGTTATCATGGATGGTGTATATATAGAGGAAGATGTAGTATCTCCGTCTTTATCTCTATAATTACACTAACAATTACTAACTTTTCGGTCTCTTATTCATTACATTAAATAATATGTGTTTGCATTTTTATCATTACATTTTCTTTACTCCTCCACTCGCAACCACTTTAAAAAATTATTAAAAAAATATAAAGGGTGAATATTGTCCTACCAAATTTACTGATGAACAGTGACATTTTCTTTCTTCTTCACTCACAACACTCCATACAATATAGAGAACTTAATTATTATATAAATATAGAGATGCTACTATGAATACTCATATATTAAGGGTAAGACAATATATACTAATTATCACAATGTTTATTAATATAAATAAAAATAAAAATATAAAATTGCAAGAATGAATAAATAATTTTTTTTGAACTGTTTTAGTAATTTATAGAACTATTCTAAAGAAATTAAGTTTTTCTTTTTTATTTCTTCTTTTTTTAACAACCAGCTCTAGAATTTTTAGGAATACGCCTATAAACATATAGGTGGAGTCCACCCAAGGGAGCCACCCTCCCAACATATGTTTTTCAATTTTTTTTGTTTGGCCTTGATACAAGTCGTCCAAATTCATAATAAAGGTTTGTGATGGTTCTTGTTGGACCGTTAAGAGTTTCAATGACATTTAACATGTGTTAAAAGGCATAAACTAACATATGTTTTCTGAAACAACGTATGTCATATGAACCCGCACACATGTTTGTTTCAAACACATAATGAGACATCACTAACATGTAGGGGTGAGCATTTTGTGGTTCGGACCCACGAGAACCTTAGACCCGACCTGCGAGAACCTTGGATCCGAACCTTTTTAAACGTATGGGTCGGTTCGTGGTTCTAAATTTACATGAATTATCGATTCCGGGTCGGGTTGGTTCCAAACCTACGGTTCTAATATAAGAATCACAAGAACTATTTGTATTTTATTTAGAACATGAATTATTAATAGATTGATAATGTGAAAAAACTATAATTTATAAAAATGATCCAATAGATATGTATTGTTAACGAAAAAAATAAGACAATACTCTTTTTTAGTCTTTTCATTATTGTTTTTTACGTGTTATTGTAATCGATTTCACAAAATATTAATACAATATTAAAAAATATTATTTATAAAAATAACAATGTATTTTTCTTGAAATATTTTCAGCTTGATGTATATGCATAGATGCGATATATATATATATATATATATATATATATATATATATATATATATATATATAAGATTAGGTTCAAATGAAAACACACTTTTCGTGAAAGAACCGCGAGAACACCGACGTAAAATGTGAATTTTAATTTTTTTTTCCACCGGTGAAAAAATGGGTAACCTCGACGTAAAAAAAAAAAAAAAAATTACGATGGGTTTACAGTGGTGTAAAGACCTGGGCCCACCTTGTTTTGTCTTATTAGGAAAGAGAATATTCCCTTTTATATTTTATTCTACTTTAATTATGGTCCACAAATTCTTTTTGGATTAAAATATGTTTGTGGTGGAAAAGTGTGTTCTTTAGTTCTTTTACGAAAAGCATGTTCTCATTTTACCCTTTCCCTATATATATATATATATATATATATATATATATATATATATATATATATATATATATATATATATATAGGATTGAGATCAATTAGGAACCACTACCATAGTTAGGAACCATAGGAACCAATCTTAGCTTTCCATCTTTGATTTTGATCTAGAGGGTATTAGTGTAAATATACATTTAATTAATTATCATTTTATTATAATTAAAATTTATAATCAAAGCAGTTACTAAATAAGAATTGATTGGTTTCCTTAAAACTCTCAAAATAGTTACTGTTTTTGATATTTCATCCATGGCATTAATAATTTCAATAGAAGGCGACATTCGAGAAATGTAGCCAATAAGTTCAATTTAGACATGTGAACAAAAACAACACCAATACATAAATTAAAGAGTAATAAGTTTACATAGATATTATAATTCGAATGAAATATATAAATATATTTATTTGAATTTAATTTAATTTAACCTTTCAATGGCGTCATCTACAATACGCTGAAAACCCTTGGGGGTTTTTAAATGATAGCAACCGTATAAACTGGTGTCCTCCATGTGACGAACAACAGGGGTTTTAAAAAAAAAACGAATATACACCAATGTATATCTGTGTTGATGATGTTGAATGAAAGAAAAAACTGATATACATCAATGTATATCTATGTCAACGATGATGATGATAAATGAAAAAAACAAAAAAGAAACTGATGTACACAATTTGTATATATGTGTTGTTGATGATGATGAATGAACAAAAAAAAAACTGATATACACCAATGTATATTTGTGTTGGTGATGATGATGAATGAAAAATGAATATACACCACTGTATATCTGTGTTGATGATGTTGAATGAAAGAAAAAAACTAATATACATCAATGTATATCTAATGTATATTTGTGTTGGTGATGATGATGAATGAAAAAACGAATATACACCAATGTATATCTGTGTTGATGATGTTGAATGAAAGAAAAAAAACTGATATACATCAATGTATATCTGTGTCAACGATGACGATGATAAATGAAAAAACAAAAAAGAAACTGATGTACACCATTGTATATATGTATTGATGATAATGATGAATGAACAAAAAAAACCCGATATACACCAATGTACACTTCAACTTACAACAGCTATATAGTTAAATAAAAATTTACCATTATATACACTTGTGTATAGTCATTTGGCTTTGTTTATCCTTATAGCGGCTATGTCTCTCATTCTCTTTACGTAATATACACCAACGTATAATATACACTAGTGTATAGGCATTTGATAATAATAAAACGTCTCATTTTTTTTACATGATAATTACGTTTTGTAGGATCCAATTTTTTTTTTAATATTATCCCTAAATCTGTAAATGGAGAAGGAGAGGGGTTTTAGGAGGTATTTATGGTATAATCAATTTAAATTATGTGTTATGATAACCTACCTAATTTGGTGGAAGACCAAAAGTCCATAATACACTTACATTAAAATAAACAATTAATTAATCTTCTAATTATTTACAATCATGCCATTAGAGATCAATGGCTATAAAGTGGTTCCTATGGTTTCTACTTAAGGTGTGGTTCCTATTTGAACCCTACCATATAAATATATATATATATATATATATATATATATATACTAGCAGAATGCCCGCGCGATGCGGCGGGGGACTCAAACATTTCTTAAAAGTGTATGGTTCGGTTATTAGTCTCAAAAAAAACAAAGTCATCGGCTAAACGATCTTATTGACCAATTGGCTAACCGGTTCAGTTTATTTTGTAAGATTGTTGGTTTTTAATTAGGTTCAGTTAATTTTTTTTAATAACAAAACCAAACTTTGTCTAAAATTTTGGCTTAGAAGTAAATAAAATGGGGGTATAAAACTACAAATACATGAAATGGAACCTAAGAATATATGAAATGTTTGATTTTTAGTTTGGTTAACTAATGGTATAAAAAAAATCCGATAACCAATTTTAAGTTAATTCACTTGTTTGAATAATTCAGCTTTCAATTGATTTGGGTTGGTTACGTCTGTTTTCGGTTATTGCTCACTCCTAGTACTGGATATTGTTAGTCACGTAACACATTAATTTTTTTAAAACTAAAAAATAATAGTAATATTGCAAATCATGTACTCCACAAAGATGAATAGATCGTAAACAAGAAGTTTAATACCACCTCTATGCAAAGCTATTCTAGTCATCAATTGATCGATTCTTCCAAACCCTGTATGTTAGTTCAAATTAAACCACAATAGTTCATTCCAGATGAACAATAGTAAAAATCAAAGTATATAAAAGCGTAAAGCGTGTTAGATCGAATGCCATTGATTTTTATCTTGATCTTTCCGAAACAACAACAAAAAACTTCGATAACTAAATATTGCATGTTAGATCATAATCAATGTATTAAAAAGAACATGGACTGAAACACCGACGTAAAATGTGAATTTCAAAAAAAGTTTTACACACCAATGTAAAAATGGGTAACCCCACCGTAAAAAAAATTACGATGGGTTTACAGCGGTGTAAAGATCTTGGCCCAACGATGTTTGTCTTATTCAAAAGGGAATATTCCCTTTTATATTTTATTCACCTTTAATTTTCAACTACAATTTCCTTTTTGATTAAACTAAGTTTGTGATTATAAAATGAGTTCTTTAGTTCTTTCACGAAAGTACGGTTCTCGTTTTACCCTTTCCCTATATATATATATTTGTATTCTAAACAAGAACACCCTAAATTATATTTAAATAATTAACTATAAACAATAACAAAATATGTACAATGTCGTGAACACCACAAATAGACCATATTATGCCAACATATCCGTTTGGTACTACCCCATCAATATGAAACCGCGAACTAAATGGGTGGGGTAATAAGTGTTTGGATTAAAGATGATCTCGTTGGTACAGTTCGAAATGGGTCGGGTCGAATTTAGTGACTTGAAAAACATTTCGATTAACTAATGATCTGTAGCTGCCTTACTGAATGCCGAGGAGCATATTGAAACTGAAAAGAAGTTCATGTTCATATAAACAAACAATTCAATTCATCATTAATTAATTATATATATATATATATATATATATATATAGGTAGAGGTTCGGATACAAAAGTCTATTTTCGTGAGAAGGGTAAGAAGCCATCTGAGAGTGACACGTGGCAGAGTTCTAATTAAATAAAAAGGGTAATAGTGTGATTTTATAAATAATCAACTTTCTCAAAATTTAATTATCACATTTATGAGGAGAGATTTTTGGGAATTTTTTTTTTTTTTTTTTTTGTAATCTGATAACCGAATATCTTACATTTCTATACAATCTCATAGTTTTGTGTTATAAATTCATGAAATCTCCGAAAATTAAAATCATTTTTTGTGTACATTGTGTTTTATCATAATCGGATTAAGTTTGGTGTTTTACTATTATCGTATAACCATAAAACACAACCAAACACAAACAGTTAATTTAATGTGTATAGTGTGTTTTTAACACTTTTTGTTAAACATAAAACACACACACAATAACAACACAAACCTTTCCACTCAAACTCATCAATTGGATTAACTATGTGTTTTAATACTATCATATAAACATAAACCCAAAATGTCTATATTATGTTATAACACCATCAGATTAACATAAAACACACAACCATACGTTTTGTAGATTGTGTTTTTGCATCATATGAAAAATGAGCCTGATGAAGATAAAACACGTTCGGATTAACATAAAGCACACAGTATAATACATTTGTTCTGTACGTCTTCTTCAACCTTCCTAGTTTTGTATGTTAATTTATAAGAATCCGGGCCATCTTTCATTTGAAAGATAAGTAGAAAAAATTAGTAGTAAAGTAAGGGCGTTGATCTAGTTAAGGGTAAAAGGAAAAAAAGATAAGGCTTTGCTAAAAGCTTATGAGTGTGGCGTCAACCATAAATGTGACAGGTAGAATAGAGATTCTTCTTCACAAAGATAATAACATGATCAAAAACTAAAATTATTAGGCATGTGATGATCTTGAAAGACTAATTGGTTTATAATCAGGGATAAACTTTAAAGACTAAGGTTGAGATTTTCGTGGAGAGAGAGAGAAAAATAGATGGGAATAACCTTAAATAACAATGAGATAGAGCTTAAATTAAGGAGGTGTTTAATGATTTTTTTGTGTTTTGACAACTATACCCTCACAAGCCCTACTATATTAATTAGATTATAAAACAATTTACAACTTTGTCATCCATTAAATCCCAACCATCTATCAACATGATCTAAAGGCCATAATTATTTCTCACCCTTCTCACAAAACACATCCTTTGTACCCTAACCCCTATTGTCCACCAACAAATACATTTCTACTCTTTGAAGTCAAATTTCCCTAAATTGATGTATATGATTGATTATGTGTGTGAAATGTATATGAATTATGTGATATATATTTAAAAGTGACCATACTGCCATGAAAAATGGATCAAGGCACCTACAGATCTAGACCATGAAGAATTACGATGTTAAGTCGAAGCCAATTTTCTGCTAACAAGCGTGCCTCAGACGTGCTTCATGTATAATGTGCGCCTCATGTCACATATGACAATTCCCTTTACGCCTCAATGCGCCTCGCGCCTGGGGCGCACATTTTAAAACCAAGATTCAGAGCTTAGCGGAAAAAGACATTCGATCTTCAACTAATAAGTTGTTAACTCACTTTAAAGCAATCGGTTATTCTATGTATCACAAATTAAATAAAGTCAACCCCACAAAAATTTCTCTCAGTACACATCTGATATAACATGTTTAGAAGGATCTCAGCGAGAAGACCAACATTGTCTTCACCAAATGCATCACTGTAAAAAAAAGAACCAAATCCAATCACTACAACGAAATGTAATCGATGTTAACAAAATGAGTGGTGGATTACTTACAGAACAATTTATTCTCAACAGTCATCACCATACAAAATCCTTAAAACAATGGTTGGATTACTTACAAATCAGCTTTTGTTGTACTTGTAGCTGCTTGAGAACATCAAAACTAAAGCACATTAGCAATCAGTGCATAAAATAAAAATAGTATCGCTAAAAAGAAAATGGATTGCTTCTTCCAAAATGTAAATGCACACAACCACCTAAGGTTAAATATTGAATATATATGTAGAGGGCCTTCATATCTAGTAGCGAAATATATATACGCGTGATAAAACACCGCCGGATAGCCTGCAAAAGTAATTTAAGAATAATTTATTACCTGATAAAAAAATTAGGAAAAAATACCCGATAAACCAATTTGAACAAGAGTATTATAATAAGGGAAATTGGATTTTAACACCCTCAACTATTGACAATTGACCGCTGACGCACTTAACTACAAAATTGACCAACACCACACTGTACTTTCAACTTATTGGCATGTATCACCCTCAGACTAACCATGGTTAATTTTTGCTAACATGGCATGGTGACGTGTCTATTTTTTGCTGACGTGGCAGGTGATGTGTCCATGCCACGTCAGCTTATTCCCCATGCCACGTCAGCAAAAATTAACCATGGTTAGTCTGAGTGTGATACAAGCCAATAAATTGAAAGTACAGTGCAGTGTTGTTCAATTTTATAGTTCAGTGCGTCAGCGGCCAATTGTCAATAGTTTAGAGTGTTAAAATCCAATTTCCCTTATAATAATAACCTCGACTTTTTACAATTACCAAAATAATCATCCTTCACCAATTGTCCTTTCCTGCGCCGAACCTAAAGCTCCTGTAACATTTTAGTTTCAAGCTCTTGCGCCATATGGTGCAGCACATTAGCTTCCCGTGATATACGGTGATCTCCTAATGAAGAACAAAGAATAAAGAAATGAATAAAGTTTTTAAAACTAAAATTTTATGACAAAAAAATTGTTATGCCCAACACCCTATTTAAAAAAAATTATGTTGCGTCGTGATCTCCTACTGTGCCATCCTCTCCTGCGCCACAACCAGCTTTGCGCCAGCCTTCTCCTACCTTCTTATGCGCCACACAATTCTGCACCATTGTTTTCTGATGCATCATTTCTCATCTTGCGCCGCCATTTAGACGGTAATCTAACAAATTTGATGGCTACTTTGATAATTTTTGTAGTCAACTAACTTGATTGATTTTGTGATTTTACCTAGAAAATAGTTGTAGGGTGTATTTGTTGCTACAAGTATAAGAACTTCATCATCGTTGTGTCCTACATCCTAAAAGAACAAAAGTTGGAAGCTGTTCACAACTTCATATTACTGCTTATTTATATTAATTATTTTGTCTGAATGTAAGCATAACTATTCTTCTAACTATTATCATGTTTTTTTTTTATGAAACCCATTGAACAATTATCATGCTCTTCACCTATATTTTTCTAAGTTCTAACTATTATCATGTTTTTTCATGAAACTCGTTCAACAATTCAATGTCTTCCACTCACCAATCCATTTATATGCCCTTTCTTTTGGCTAATTTGGGGAAAATAACATAGCTAAAATAAGGTATTGGTAAGTAAATAAGTTGAAATCAAAAGCTCCAAATTTACCAGCTGTTATATCCTCATCACTGGAAACATTCTCCATGACTATCATTTTTACCATTTGCTAAAATTATAATTATGACCCATTTAGTTAAAAAAAAACATTTTTATGGAAATAAGCATCTTTTAAGAAAATACAAGTAACTAAATAAACTTAGATGTACTTGAGAACACAAAACTCGTGAGCTTATTGACAACCTCAAGGCCTCACAAAAATATTTGTGCGGCATGCGATTTCACATTTAGAAGTTTATATATAATATTTTATTTCAAAAAACTTATCAAACTTAATGACTACCTGTCATGATGTCCCGTCTCTAGTTCCAATGGAAGACATTTTTATCATACATCAATATTCCTCGTGCCTCCACATTGATCCATTCCTGAATTTGATCAATCCCGTATAAGATTATGAGAGATTTACCTACAATCGTCGACATCAAAAAACAACATTAGTTAGAGGTAAAGCTAAATGAGGATTCTATTTCAAAGCTAAGTGATTCAGAACTCGTTGTACGTTGCCTTGCAAAATGAATAAATAACCCAGCAGGCAGTTTATGCTGGAGTACAAAAGGTGGGCGATGGCATTGCCTGCCTACACTTTCCACCTGTTCTTCTATATCTAGCTATCTCACTTGCGTAAGACTTTCCTGGCCTCATTACCTGCTTCTCGATGAGATAACTAACCCAGCCCAGCCGACGGTTTATGCCTACAATTTTCCACCTGTTCTTCTATTTTTCCACTTAATCCACAACCAAGAGATTCATTTATATCACGAACAGTATCCTACAATATTCTCCTACAATAACATTGCAATAAGCCAACAAAAGTTCTTGATCCTAGACAACCTGTACATGAAGCAAAACAAAATATACACAACAACTATTCACAAATACATACCAGTCGCGAAAGGCACAAAGAAATAGCCTCTTCGATCCAGCCAAATTCGTTAGTTCCTTCTTGTTTCTGCTGTCAAAGACTCTAATTTATCTATGTGCGTTATTTATAGCTTTTTGCACCGAGAAAATTTATAACCCCTAAAACTCAAAACCCCAAAGAAATACAGATTATTGAAAACGATTTAGAAAGGCGGATTGAGAAACCTAGATTTGAAAAAACAAGATTGAATGTAAAACTTGAGTAACTTTAAAAAAATTGATTCTAATTTTCTTTTAGATTTTTTTTTGAATATGTAAAATGAGAGATAGAGTACCACTATAACACAAATATTTCGGCATTCTCTTACCAACCGGATCTACAAGTGTCACCATATTAGGGTTTGGGACCGCTAATCTAAAAAAATATGAAACATGTAGTTGAGGAAGCTGATTTGAACCGTAGGTTCTACTTATGCGATCGCTTGAGCACCATCGTATGTGTTGATTTTGGATCACCAGAACCCTAAAATATTGCCTATCACCGTGTTCTACCACCAGTAACACCATGGTCAGCCTCCTCTCTATTTCTCACACCGATTCGAGATCTACATGTTCTGTTTTTATTGGTAAACGAAGCAGAGGAGGGTAAAGGTTGCAAAAGAGAAGAGTCACGACATAGTGATTTTGGTGGAGAGATGAGGATAGTTTGAATTTTGAAATTGGATTTGCAAATGAAAGAGACTGTGAAGGGGATAGCTTGAATCTGAAGACTTGTTCTGATCCGCTCCTCCCCTCATGAGATATTGCTCCTCTCCCACTTATTTAGGCTTTATAATAGAACTATATAACCCCTTTTTTTGTTAATTTTGCTTCTAGATGCAGTTTTATAGTGTAAGTGGTTAGAGATTAACTAAAAGACATATTTGCCCTTAAAAAGTTTTTATTATATGCATCAAGTGTTGTACCTTAAGCAATTATATTTGTATTACTTAAGTTTTAAGAAGTCCCTGGCTCATGCATTATAATATAGTATAGATATATATCTTCTATAATATATAAATGAAAGCTAATGAGGGACACATGTCACCTTATGGGGGCTTCCTTTAAGTTTTTCCCGCTCATTTTATCGGGTCAATTAAATGGGTTATGGATACTCCTTCTACTATTAAATTATGTTTTCTCTCTCATGTGCATAGCACATGCACTTTCCCCCATGATTTTTAAACGCTAATAACTTTTTTAAACGTCATTTTTTTTGAAAAAAATTACACCAAATTAAAGAGCGTTTTATTATCTTTCCAACGAGTACCATAGTGCTATACCAAAAACGAAAAAAAAAAACGAGCGTGTTATTATATTTCAAACAAGTACCATATAAGTAATGGTTATAGTTTACACTTTTGTTAGATTAAACCTGTCAAATTGGACGAATATGTAAAGAGTATTCATTAACTTGGATGATTATGAAACAGAGCTTAGAAACAACTATTTAAAGCAACATCTATATGAACGAAACTGTTGAAGGAATATCTGTTTGAATCAACAATTGTTTGTAGTAACAACCGTTTTAGAAAGATCTCCTTAACAGACCCTCTGCCCTTAAACAGACGTTACTAACCACAATTTTTCTTGCAATAGATGGTTGACTTTTTAATTTTGTTTTTAGTAAACAGACCATAGCAGTTGGTCTGCTTATGTTTTTTATATTTTGGGGAGTAATTGTCTTATACAGACCAAATTTTCCATTTTGTATGCAGTTTTGTTAACTCAAATATTTCATTGAAATTATGTAATTGTAATAATAAGTTTGAATCTTAAAACACTGTTTGACAAATTTGTTAGCAAGTTAACATATATTTGTAAACAGAGTAATGAAATCTTAGTTGAAGATTAAGATTATCTGTTTCTTTTTAATATCTGTTATCCCAACAGAGCTTTTCATATGTCTGTTGATTTATCATCAGCTGTTTCATTCATCGGTGGTTTCTAATCAGCTATTTCATTCATCAGTGGTTACGAAAGGCTGAAGCACAACCATCAATGAATGGATTTCCAGTTTTAGTTGGATTTAGTCTTCCCGTGTTTTCACACGGGATTTGTAATAATGTTTTTATATATGTAGGCAACATGTAAATAAATATTTACAATGTTCATTTCCCTTAATAAAATAGTGTTATCTACAACATAAAAATGTTAGATAAGGTAGATCAATGAAATCAAATGTGTGCTTTACAAACTTTGTATTATAAGATGTGATGTTATCGTTTCATCAGTTTAAATAATAATGATTTCAAAATATCGGTTTGGTTCGATTTCTTAAATCGTTTGGTTTTGTTTTCGGTTTTATTAAGGGATTGGTTCGGTTTATCTAAGTTACGGGTTTTTGACCCACATTACGTAAAATATAAAGACTAAAACGCATAATCCAAGAGCTATAAACATACATGTTTACATTTTAATTTAACCTTTTAAATTAATATTGTTCACTTCAACCAAATATTTAAACTATTTTTTGTTCCTTTATAATTTGTATTTAATGTTAAGTGATACTACCGTTGACTTTTTTATATGCTTTCACATACAATGGTGGTTTTAAATTGGAGTTGTAGAAAACCAAAATAAAGAAATATAAAGTTTATAAGTTTTTATATAATTTTGTTTTACAACCCGTCCAACGGGCGGGTATAAAACTAGTATATATATATAGGGTAGGGTTCTTGTAGGAAAATGATTTTGTGTAGGAAGTGTTTTGAATCATTAGATTTAAGTTGGATGGCACAACAATTTCGCAAGTGGCAGGTGTGGTGGTTCATGATTACCGAGGGCCTTTGAGAAGACAGATGTATACTGTGTATGAAAAGAAAAACTGTAATTTCATGCCATAACCGTTAATTCACTTTTTCGTTATCGTTAATTTACCGTTTAACGTTATGCTTCAAATTAATATAGTATATATAAGGTAAGGAGTTGGCTAGAAAATTCACTTTTTCCAAGAAGTCTACGTAGGCATTGTGTTTTAAATTTTAGGAGAAATGTTTTATATTCTTTTAGTATTGTGTTATATAGAAAAAGAGTTAATAGCCAAAATCGTCCCCGAGGTTTGGTCACTTTTGCCACTTCAGTCCAAAACCCAAATCTTTTACATCCGAGTCCTTCAGTTTATTTTTTTTTGCCAAATTCGTCCCTGAAAAGGTTCGGGTTTTGCTAAATTCGTCCCTGAGGTTTGGTCACTTTTGCTACTTTAGTCCAAAACCCAAACCTTGTCAGGGACAAATTTGGCAAGAAAAATAAAACTGAAGGACCCAGATGTAAAAGGTTTGGGTTTTGGACTGAAGTGGCAAAAGTGACCAAACCTCAGGGACGATTTTGGCTAGAGTTAATACCCAAAATCGTCCCTGAGGTTTGGTCACTTTTGCCACTTCAGTCCAAAACCCAAACCTTTTACATCTGGGTCCTTCAGTTTTATTTATTTTTTTGGCAAATTTGTCCCTGAAAAGGTTTGGGTTTTGCTAAATTTGTCCTTGAGGTTTGGTCACTTTTGCCACTTCAGTCCAGAACCCAGACCTTGTCAGGGACGAGTTTGGCAAGAAAAATAAAACTGAAGGACCCAGATGTAAAAGGTTTGGGTTTTGGATTGAAGTGGCAAAAGTGATCAAACCTCAGGGATGATTTTGGCTATTAACCCAAACAACAAACTTAACAATTTAAAACACAATCAAATGTATTGTAATCATTAAATTATAAAATACACTGATTATCTTTATAACACACTGATTATATTTCGTCGCATGGTGTTTAAGATTTAATGCTTAAAATACATTTGATTGTATTTTATATTGTTACTTTTGTTGTTTTTCTATATAATACAATACCCAAATAATATAAAACATTTCTCCTAAAATTTAAAACACAATGTCTACGTAGATTTCTTACACTTCTTAAGAAAACATAACTTTTTGCACGAACCCTACCCTAGTATATAATATGATCATGGAGATTAACAAGTTATATAACCCGCCCAATGTGAAGGTGATCAATTAGCATCAATATTATCTTAGAGAACATATAATACAACAAAACAACCCGTGATCAATTAGCATCAACATTATCGTAGAGAACATATAATACAACAAAACAACCCATGATCAATTAGCATCAACATTATCTTAGAGAACATATAATACAACAAAACAACCCGTGATCAATTAGCATTAATATTATCTTAGAGAATATACAATACAACAAAAGAACATTATAGAAGTAGTGCTAATTTTAATGTTAATCGAGATCTAAAAAGCTAATGAAATAGATAAACCACACCGATACTATATATATAATAAAAATAACATAAGTATTATATAATATAGCACAAAAGAGCCGATAAAACTAACATAAACGAATAACGCATTAAAAACTGTCACTGCCTCAGCATCGCGTAGGTTTTCTACTAATATATATATATATATATTATATATATACACACACATATATTCTATAGATATTTTAGTAGCGGACTTATGAGAGAAAATCGGTCAATAAAGTTTGTTTTGTGGATTTCTTAATCAATATGTAAAAGGAAAATATACTTTTTCACTTTTAAGAAATTCGTGTGTAAACCTTTTTAATTTTTAAAACTCTATATGAGCAGAGCATAAAATAAAAACAAGACTCAAAATTCTTAAAGAAGTTTATCAATTACTGAATGCATAAAACGATACAATAGAAGCCCTTATTTATGGAATTTCCAAATTTGGCAGGTATTGTGAAATATTTGGAATTACAAATTGACTGAAATGAGTTAAAATGATAACATAGATAAAGACATAAATCACCCTAATCACTGATTTACGGGATATTAATTAAATTGGAAAGTCTTGAAGTTTGACAAAATTGGGGAAAATTCTTAATTGACGAAATCGATCAAGGCCTTAAATCAAGGAATTCGGGTCTGGCATTTGTTGCATGTGATCCGGCTCATCGAGACATTTCTGTCGCCTGATTGTGGGTCTCGTAACTCCAACCTTATCCCAAGTTATGATCGTTTAAGGTTTGGTTTGTCTAATATAGTAAAAACAAAAACTAACTTTAACTCTAGACATGTTTACTTAACCATGTTGCTTTCTTATTTTTATTGTCGTTTAGATTTAAGCCTAAATGGTCTAATATTAATCCATCGATATACCATATTAAAATACATCCTCGCTAGCATCATCCTACGATCCCGTCATGAAGCGGGGACTCAAATACTAGTTAACTAACATAACAGAATAAGTATACAGGCTAAGAAACTTCAACAGACTGGATATAAGTCACTTGGATGCTTCTAGCATCTTATTAAATAGATAAAGTTTCACCTCCAATGTGAGATACACATTCTTGACTATTTTATCCCTTAAATTGGATTAAACAACAATGATGACAATTGAGATTTAGTTATGTCAGGACGACCATGCCCATCTCCTTCTCCATACATGAACTGCGCCATCCTAGCCATGTTTGATGCATATTCGACATACTCTCGTGAGTATTGAGAATCAGCACGCATCCGTTCTTTGTTAATTTTCTTCCACGTGTCCTGAATCATTTCTTTGATGTACTTTCTAGTTTCTTCTTCGGTAGCACCACTCTCATACATGTAACACTAGATAGATTTTGGAATGTCTCCTCTTGCCAATTCATCCTTAAAGACATAATTAAGAGAATGTGTAAGTTTATATATTTATTTCCACATCCTTATTAATGGGTGAAGTTACTTCTCTATTTAGATTATGATTTTCTTAACAATGAAAGAGAAAGTTAGAACTCACATTAATCAAATTTCCAGTATGATAAAGGGGGTTCTTGTACAAATGGTTGTTATCTTGCAAATAGTCTTTAACTTGTAAAGTGAAAGAGGGTATTTTTTTATTGTTTTTCTATATTGTTAAACACGTATTTTCGTATTGAAATCTAAAAAAAAACAAATTTAGTGTAGAGTAATTACATAATTACTGTTGTAGAGTAATTATGTAATTACTGTAGTCTAAACTACTATAATTACTCTAATGAGGTAATTGTGCTAATTTTTTTTATATTATTAATCTAGAAAACATTTTAGCAGATAGGGACAAAATTTTTTTTAAAAAAAATTATCCCTTCACTTCTCATGTTTAATAGGTTAAGCATATTTGTATTTAATCTTTACTCTATATTATTATTATTATTAGCTAATGTGTCGCCATTCTTTGAATCATTGAAATTTAAATTGTTAACAAAGTACGAGTGGTGTTATGTACCCAAAATGAACCAATGCTTAAGTAGAGATATTACTTTTACAAATTGCATACATAACTACAGAAGTCTCCTTACATTTCTACTGCGTTGTACAATACTTTATTTTGTTTTTTATATAATTTCATTATTATAACTAATTTTAAACATGTTTTTCTTGAATAACTTACAAGATATTTTGTGAAGTTCTAAGTATCTCGTTGTGACAGGCTTATATTTATCTACGTCAACGCAATATACATTTCATTTAAAACCAAGATGTGAATCGTATACAAGTTATGGAAGCAGAATCATACATAACTTCAAAGCTGCCTCACAACAAGTTATTTATTTAATTTTTTTTTATAAATTGACATTGTTTACTATTTTCGTCATTTTAATAATACGATATAACACATTATAAAATCTCAAATATGCCATTACGATGTGTTTATATTATCTACATTTGATAGAAGTTTTGTTCGAAATCAATCAGGTCATATATATTTGATTTTCATTCTTTACCTTGACTAACCGATCCGATATTAACCGAACAACATCGGTATCAATACCGATTTTCAGTTTTCTATTTTTCTCGACTTTATTAGTATAAATTTCGTTGAGAATGTAGTTGTATTTGCATTAGAGTATTAGTTATAGATTGTAAGTTATATCAAGTACTTTCATGACATTGATCCTGGTATATATTTAATTATATGGTTTTTGTAGGAAACAGGGTTTACAATTTTATTAAATTAATAATAAAAAGAAATAATAACGATACTCTCGTTATTCGTATGAAATAACATAGTACAATACCGATTACAAAACTAACGGTAAATGAAAATAAAAACAAATACATATACCGAATATTGATCCAAGTTGAATACTTTAGTAAACTTCAACTGAACCATCTTGTGTAGCACTCCGCTGCAAGAATAACAAACTTGTTGTAGACGGTTTTTGGTTGAGGATCGTGTTTGACACGGGGCCCTTAAAACAGATTCCGCGCCTCCTCTCAGACGGGCTGTTTCCCAGGGTACAACAACCGGAACAGTAGTCGTACTGCCGGAGATGGTCTTGAGCCCAAGATTACACCAGGTTATCAAGGTGTTCATGACTTGTAGGAAAAAGAAAGTTGTAGAGATTTTGGAAAATGAGATACACTCATCTCATTTGTGTATTTCGTATGAGTCATAATGAACCTAGTGGTTCTATATATACTCAACACACATAAAGATGACTAATTAAACTTATTTAATATCAAATAAATAAGATGATTAATTAGCCATAATATTGGATTTAAGTGGTGAACTTGAAACCGTCAAGTTCTTTATGGCATGACTTGAAACAGTCGGTTTGACCAAGTCAACTGACTGGTTAGACCAAGTCAACTGACTTAACAGACTCCTGCTCCAATGCTGTGTGAGCCGCGTGCTGACCAAGACGACGCGCACAAACCGGGGTGCTACCTGGTCATGCGCCACTATAGTCCTGCGCAGCTACTGAACATTACATGCGCGTGCAAGTTAGTTCGTTTACGCCGTGCACGGACTAGGACGTCACCTAGTCTTGCGCGTACGTAGTCTATGTGACGACGCCATGTATTCTGGGGACTACCACTTCTCTGCCCATCTGAGCGCATGTGCCACTTTAATTACGGTTTCCGTCAACCGAGCAGACCAAGACGCTACATGCGCACAAGGTCAAAAATACAAAGGCAGCTCTCAAGCGGCTCGCGGCTCGCGGCGATGCGAGTGTGCGAAGTGAAAAGTGCGCCATCAAGCTAAACAATATCCAAGGAGTGCTCCTCCTTATAAACCACTTCATGTTTTGTCACCCCACCAATGTGAGACAAAACTTAATCCATTTTCTTATCTTTGGTTGTTCCAACCTACAACTTTCAAGCTTCGATATCTCATTCATCTTAGCTCTATTTTGGACATGGTTTGATTCGTTGTGATGCTCTCACAATATAGTACACAAACCCATAAATATTTATATAACACATATATAAATATGTTTATTTAAGTCCAAAATTAGGGAAAAATCAATTTCCACTACCATTTTTCCAACAGTTTTTGATTATAAAACACTTGTCGATTGCTATATCAATACCAAGTGTCGGTATTGTACCAGTATTGTAAAGAACTGATACTGATACCGAACTATAGGCCGCCACATAGCGCACCGTTCCACTGCAATGCGTGGCAACTCCCACTGGTTAGTAGTTATTTTAAAAATATGCATACGGATATCCCCAAGTCATCAGCCAGTCGTAAGATTAGTGACGAGTACTCATCTAATTTCTCGAATTCTTCCATGCGTTGCAAGATTTCCTGTGTTGCTCCAACTGATGTTGCAAATTTAGCATGCATGAGTACTAAGGGACCGGATACTGATATATAACCATTATCCAAGTACTCTTGGAGTGTTGGTGTATATCCACTGTAGTACCGTCGTGCTTCTACTAGGTATCTCTTGCATAGATTTGCCCACTACAATTTTACCATTCCAAAAAAATTAGAATTTATATAACAGATCAAACATAACATTTTCATAGTTAAAATCAAACTAAATTAAGTTAGTTTATTTACTTCTTTCTGAAGGTACGGAAGGATGTGGATCCCTGTGTTTGTCAACATGTCATACGAGATCTGGTTAATCGTGTTGTACAATCCGAGGAAACCTATCTTCATATAATCTGGGAGTTCCTCAATCGCATGGATATCCATCTACCAATTAAATTTTTAATTAGTTCTAATTATATGTTATATGTGAATGAACATGAACACAAATATTTCTAAGTACATTATGGTTTACCTGTCTACTATGTTGGTCAATGGTTCAAGTTCATCCAATGTACCATACACGTCATAAATATCATCTATAGTGGTGATCATGGTAACACACCTTACTAGTGAACTCCTTCCAATTCTATAGTGAGGTAGGTAACCAAAACCAACTGACCATAGAAAACTCGGCACTAAGCTATCTCGAATAAAGCTGAGCTTCGTAGCCCATTTTGTATTTCTCCACCACCTAAATATAAATATAGTATGTGTCACGTTCGGCTCAATATTTTTGGGGGTCCATATCGGATTTTAATTAAATCGAGACCCTTTTCAATAAGAAAAAAATTGTGCGCATAAAGTAGAAATGATCTGTGTGACACCCGGCATGTTTGGCTTAAACATATTAGTAACATCTAAGTCTACCTTAGCGAGAAACGTTTATAAACAGACTTAACTGGGTTAGTTGAGTCGGGTCAAGTTAGGATTGTCCAGGGTACAATGATCTGGAGGATCATTGGGAGTCGTTTTGGTAATACACTAGTACCGGGTTCCGTTGTTGGTGACATTACATGAACTAATTAAGTATATGTGTCGATTATGGGTCGTGTGGTGGATTATATACATAGATGTGTTTAAATGATGTGTAAATGATTATCTATGCTTAAATATGTCAAATATAGATTAAGGATGCATGCTTATGTGTTAAGATATGTTAGAATGCGTTAAACACGACAAACTGGAAAACTGGTTAAAAAGGAATTCTGGTTCGACCACTTCGAGTGGTCGAAGGAGAACATTGTGCCTGGTTCGACCCTTTGTAAATGGGCGAACCTGGGGAGTGAAATTGAAAGAATTCCTTTCCACCAGGACAGGGCTCATTCGACCCTGTGGAAGGGTCGAAGGAGACCACCTTCGACCATTGAAATGGGGCGAAGGAGGATTAGTATAAATACCAACCTTTGTCATTTTTCATCATTTCACAAACCCTAACCGTCCCAAAACGCTCTCAAACGATCTAAAACACTAAGGAAAGAGTTTTTGCTCTTCTTTTTCATAATCTAACCTATCTACAACATCTAAACAAGAATCCAAGGTGTGTTCTTAATCCTAAACCTTTTTAAAAGCATTTTAATTCGTTTTCATCTAACCCTAATTGTCCGGATCTGTTCTAAGGGAGTTTTTATGATTAAAAACCTTTTAAACATCTTTCTAAATCAAAACATTATCATTAACATAGGTTTCATGGTGAATAACATATGTAAATTGTGTATTATGTGGTGTTATGTGTTGTTCAATGATTTGCTGCTATATCTATGATAGAAACATGATATAGGATTGTTATTGATGCTAGATTATTGTTGTTTAGGGTTAGGATTAGATTTGATGATATTATGGGTATTTGGGGGTTTTAACGAATCTAGACTTGATGCATGATATTTATGATCAATAGAATTGATAAGAAAAGATCGAACACTCGACAAACTAAGCATTTCAAGTTGAATATGAATCGATTTCAAAAGTTTCCAAATTGGGTAAATTATACATGCATGAAAGTGATGTTTCCATAATCTTTACCATTTTGGGAAAGGGCTGAAACGGACGTATTATCGGGGGAAATCGGTGGGGTTTTGTAGGAATAAGTTATCCATGTTTGACTGCTGTGTTTGATGATGTTTCGAGTCGTTTTGAATATGTTTGAAGCATTTTTAGGAAAATTTGCACAACAGGGGCGAACCTGGCCTCCTTCGACCGATCGAAGGTGCGAAGGAGGGAATCCAGGGCCGAACCTGGGTTTTTGTTGGGCGAACGAAGTAAAACGGGCGAAGGAGGCATCAAACGGTCGAACGAAATGTAAAACGGGCGAAGGAGACTGAAAACGGGCGAAGGAGACTTAAAACTGACTGGTTCGACCGTTCTGATGCAGAAATGAGATTTTTGATACAAACTAAGTGTTTTATGCTTGAACCTTGTGTGTAATCTATGTGTACTTGATTAGTTAGGGTAATGGGTCACCAACGAGATGTCGGGTCGGTCTAGTGTGTCGATTAAACATTCAAACACGTTTTAAAACATACTTGGTTACGATCTGGACAATCGGGGACTAGATAACCTTATGGTTATTAGTCGGAACACTTATGTGAACATTTTGATAGATCTCCGGTAGAGGGATTATCAAGGGCTTAACATCTTTACTTGTAACCGAAGAACACTATTTAAGGTGAGTTCACGGCCCCACTTTTACTGCTTTAACTTTTGGGGGAAAAAACATGCGCTAAACTATTTTGGTAACATATGTCATACTATGGTTTTAACTTTATATTGCTATACGATCTTTGGAAGTCCCGGGGGAAACCATGAATGTGCGGGGATGCACAACAGGGAAAATGTGGATAGATCTATTGGGCGTGACCTGCCCCACTCGTCGGCTTGGAGGGCCGGGCGGGTGCATATTGTCTCGAACAGGAACATTGGTATCATGCTGAACATACGGGCTGCTTAAACATGCTAAACATTGCTAAACGTGTCTAGTAATGGTTTCCAATCGTAGTAGTAATAAAACATACGCCTAGCTAGCGTACTTGGTAACATTGATATAGTATGGACATGGTAACGTTTTGGTAACATTTTGAACAAACCTGTGAACTCACCAGCATTATATGTTGACGTCTTTTTGGCATGTTTTTCTCAGGTCGCTAAGGTAGCAATGAATGGAACTAGGCGCACGGGTCTGCATTGGCGTCTAGGTTTAGATCATGTTTTGTAATAAACACTTGATACAATTGGGTCTATGGTTTGTAACATGTTTTATGCTTCCGCTACTGGTTTTGAGTTTACAAAAACTATGTCTTTTGAATGTTATGTATTTCATATAGAGTTGTTTATTGTGACCGTTGACTTGGATCCTGGTTTGTCATGCGCCTCGCGGTAAAACTTCGCAAGTGGTATTTTGAGGGTGTGACAATATGTACCTTGATGCGTCTTTTAGATCTTCAATATGAACAGCTTGAACCATATTAAAATCCAATTTTGCAAGCTCCAACAAAATGGGATTCATGTTACTTCTTTTCTCATGTACTTCGATAAACCACTTGGACTCTATTCTTGGTACTCTCCAATGCAGTGGAAGTTCCAAAGCATGGCTTACTAATGATGATATACTCTCATCTATCTTGTCTTGATTTTCTTTGAGATGTTTCGCTGCAAAGTCTCTAACATCGTCTAGTATGCCTTCATCCTCGAATGAATGATACGAAGCCTCGTACAAGTTCAACAATTGTGTCATATCCTCGAGTGAATGTAGCTCATGATTTTGAGTCTTGTCCACAAAGTTGTGAAATATCTCTAATTATAGAGCAAAGTTAAATAATAAGCGTCACTTTTAGTAAACATTTTTTAATATTGACCAAACTTCTTGCATGAAAAATCAATACAAATATACAACTTAAATTATTAGGCGGTTTGAGACACTTGGGTTAAATAATGTGCATGACTTCCTAAGAAAAAGGAAACTAACCGTGTGTGGAGATCATGACCACACAACATTTGTGTTGGATATATAGGATGTCCGATGTAATTAAAAGTCGAGATCAACGTAACCCGAACCGGTACGATCCGAAGAGTTACACGTTGGTACACGAATCAGATAAGTTCACGCGTTGGTGGATTATTATTTATGAAATAATAATTGTTTTAGTCTTGAGGGATTTAATATTAATAAGATTAATATTAAGGAGTATCTTGAGGGACTTAATGTTAATAAGATTAATATTAAGGAGTATTAAGATATTTAGCAAGGGGGTTTATTGCAAGTTGTTGTCTTATAAAAGGATGGTTAAGGAGTAAACCCTAATACACACTTTTGATAAAACAACAAACCCTTGCCTCTTCTTCTTGGCTTTTTACGGCCGCCACCAAAGAAAAGAAGGCCGCCTTCTTCTTCTTTTTTTGTTCGGCCATCAACCACCACAAGCCACCACCTTCCTCTTGCAAGTGTTGTTTCCCGGTTGGTTCGTGCTCGGTTGTGAACTTCCTACTAGCGAGGATTCGTTGTAACCCGCGTGTTACAATTCCGGTGTAGTCGTCAAAGGTTGATTACTAAACCCCCTATGGTTGTTTTATTATTTATTTGTTTATACGCGTTTAACTGAGATCCTGATTGGGAATATTTTATTAATCAGATTAATAAAATTAATTAACAATTTATATATAAAATCGGCTATTATATATATTGTATATATAATCCGTTTTTGTTAAATATATAAACCGCTTCCGCTGTGTATTCGATACCATGATTCCCAACAGTGGTATCAGAGCCACGGTTACGCGCGTATAGATGGTAAAGTTATAATTTTGATCTATGTTTTATTTGTCAAAAATTGTTTATTTTGACAAAAGATCAAAAGCTTTTAGTTGTTCATGGATTGTGATGTGAATCGAGCCCTAGGTATTTGACCCATGTCATGGTTGTGTTTGTGATGGTTTTACTTCTTTATTGATTTGTATTTTTTTTATTACGGATATTGGATCCGGTGTAATAGATAGGATTAGAATAGATTTGATTTTATTGTATTTTCAAATTTATTGTTGTAATTCTACAAGTACAAGATCAAGACGAAGATAAAAAGGCGAACAGGTTCCATGAAGATAGAGATCTCGGGTCAAGTGGGAGCTATATCAAAATTGTTTTGAAACCCTTTTGACTAGTTCGTTTCGTTTCTGGCTAAAACGAAACGGGCGACCTATTAGGGGCTCGATTCGTTTAATTTTATTATTATGTTTTGTGGTTGTGGTTTATTTATTGTAAATAATTTAGATAACCCAAAATAAATAAAATTTTCACAATCATGGCAACGGTTTTCTTAAAACAAGTTTTATAAAAACCGAAAAGCATATTTAATAAAAGGAGTTTTATTAATATTAAAACAAGTCCATTCGCGATAATACGACCAACGTAGTTTAAATAGGGTATTTAAAACTATACCGTGTCGAGTGTTGAAAGGAGTTTCAATTATCACGAACAATATAAAATTGGATTTTATAAAGTGTTGTGTGACTCACATCATGCTAACGAGTCACTCAATATATTTATGGTAAATATTAAAATTAAATCCCAATTTTAAATTGATGTTTCATGCCACCCTTAACGAGTTAACACTTCATTCTATATCGAACCCAAATGTTAGTGCTGACCCTGCATCTGGGCGTTGATCATGAGTGAAGGTAATCATCGCGGTTCCTGTGTAACATAGGCCGGTGTTACAGTTAACAGTAAAGGACCAAACATCGCTTGTTTGACAAGTGGGCATAGTTGGGGTTAAACATACATCGCTTTTAGCGATACCCTAAAAAGGAGAGTTGTGTAGTGGACACAATTAACAATCGTTGTTTACCTATCTAATCATGCCAGTGGACAGTGCTAAGCCAGTACATTGTGTATTGATGAATCGGGATCTCATCCTAATTAAGTTTGCTTTTTGGGTCATAAAATAATTAGGATACTTAAAACATGAAATACTAATAAATTAGATTTTGAACTTTGTAGATGTCAACTGAAAACAATTCCACCTCCCAATTCTCTCTCAAGTCCATCTTAGAGAAGGACAAACTTAACCACTCCAACTTCATGGACTGGCACCGCAACTTGAAAATTGTTCTCAATGCGGAGAACAAGTTGTATGTTCTAGAAACGCCAGTTAGCACTCGTGTGCTAAAGATGAAGGCATATCTTGATCACTTGGCTCGTCTGGAATACCCCTTGAGCGATGAGTTAGCTGGGGATATTATCCTAAACTCATTGCCCAAGTTATATGACCAGTTCATTATGAACTACAATATGAACGGGATGGAAAAGACACTTGCAGAACTGCATTAGATGCTCAAAACTGCTGAGGTGAACATACCTAGCAAGACTGCACCAGTGCTAGTGATCAAGGAGGGACAAGTTAAGAAACCTAACACCAAGAAAATGGGCAATCAGGGCAAAGGGAAGGGCAAAGGCAAATCTGTTGCCAATAAGAAACCTCGGAAAGATGCCAAGTGTTTTCATTGTGATGAAACTGGGCACTGGAAGAGGAACTGTGCTAAGTATTTAGCTGAGCTGAAGCAAGCTAAGGCTTCAGGAGGAGAGTCCTCAAGTATATATGTTATTGAAATCTTTGCTTTTTCCTAGCAAAACATGGGTGTTTGACACAGGATGTGGTTTCCACATTTGTAATGTTTTGCAAGGACTAAGAAAGATTAGAAAGCTGAAACAAGGCGACTTGGAGGTCCATGTTGGCAATGGACAAAGAGTTGCTGTGAAGGCTATAGGAGAATGTGTTCTCTTACTTCCTTCTGGTTTAGAACTTGTTTTGAACAATGTTTATTACATTCCTAGTGTGACTAGAAATATTGTTTCAGTTTCGGCTTTGCGAGGACAAGGTTTTAATTATCGTTTCAATGGGGAATTTATTTCTGCTTATTTTAACGATGTATTTTACTTTGATGCAAAACCCAACAATTGGATCTATGAGATAGAAATCCAAAACGATAACATATTATGAAATATCTCCCATAAACGTAATAAGTTGGACTTTAATGATACGTATATGTGGCATTGTAGACTTGGTCACATAAGTGAGAATCGTGTTAAACAACTCAAAACCACAGGAATCCTGGATTCCAAGGGTTCAGAGTCGTTTGGAAAATGCGAATCATGCTTAAGTGGAAAGTTAACGAAAGCACATTTTTCAAATGTTGGAGAAAGAGCTAATGATCTGTTAGGACTTGTACATACAGATGTATGTGGTCCATTCAGAACAATGTCAAGACATGGAGAAAGATACTTTGTTACATTCACTGATGATTTCAGTAGATATGGTTATGTTTATCTTATGAAGCATAAACATGAAACTCTTGAAAAGTTCAAGGAATACCAAAACGAAGTAGAAAATCAGCTAAATAGAACTATTAAAATGCTTCGATCAGATCGAGGCGGTGAATATCTTAGTCAAGAATTCATCGACCATCTAAAGGATTGTGGAATAGTTTCACAACTCACTCCACCTGGAACACCGCAACATAATGGTGTGTCTGAGCGGAGAAATCGAACTCTATTAGATATGATTCGATCAATGATGTGTCGAACAAACCTTCCAAAATCCTTTTGGAGTTATGCTTTGGAGACCGCCGCAAGACTTGTGAATATAGCTCCAACGAAAAAGGTTACTAAAACGCCTTATGAGATATGGCATGGAAAGAAACCTCATGTATCCTACCTTAAAGTCTGGGGATGTAATGCTTATGTCACTCTAGAATCTTCGGATAAACTAGATCCCAGAGGCGAAAAGGTGGTTTTCGTTGGATACGGTAAGAAGATCGGTTACCTGTTCTACCACCCCACTGAAAATAAGATTTTCACCAAACGCAGAGGCACTTTCTTAGAGGAAGAGCTTATAGCGCGAGGGATTGGAGATAACCATGTGGATCTTGAAGAAATTCGAGAATCACAAGTGACTGAACCAGCTGTTCAGACAGAACCAGATGTAACTGATCCAGTTGTTGAAGTTGAGCCTGAGAGGACTCAAGAAACAACAGAAACACCAAGTGTTCGGAAAAGTATTAGGGATCGTCGTGCACCGGTAAGGTATGACGATGTCTTCATGATTGATGAAGCTGAGCCTACTACTTACAAAGCTGCAATCTTGGATTCAGAATCCAAGAAATGGCAAGAAGCCATGAATGCAGAGATGCAATCCATGTATGATAACCAAGTCTGGGATTTGGTTGATCTTCCTACCGAATGTCGGACTGTGGGAAACAAATGGATCTTCAAGAAGAAGACTGACATGGATGGGAATGTGCAAACCTACAAAGCAAGGCTTGTAGCGAAAGGTTTTACTCAGACTCAAGGAATTGACTATGAGGAAACTTTCTCGCCGGTAGCCATGCTTAAGTCTATTAGAATTCTACTTGCCATTGCTGCATATTATGACTATGAGATATGGCAGATTGATGTCAAAACCGCGTTCCTTAATGGACACTTACTGGAAGATGTCTATATGGTTCAACCTGAAGGTTTTGTCGATCCAAAGAATCCTAATAAGGTGTGCAAACTGAATAAATCCATCTATGGATTAAAACAAGCATCTCGCAGCTGGAATCTCCGTTTTGATCAGAAAATCAAAGAGTTTGGTTTTATCAAGAACGAAGATGAACCGTGTGTTTACAAGAAATCTAGTGGGAGCTATATCACTTTTCTTATACTGTATGTAGATGACATACTAATCATTGGAAACAATATCCCTATGCTTAAACATGTTAAGACCTGGTTGGGTAAATGTTTCGCAATTAAAGATCTTGGTGAAGCCGCTTATATTCTGGGAATAAAGATTTATAGAGATAGATCAAAGCGGTCATTGGGTTTGAGTCAAAGTACATATATTGATAAGGTCTTACGACGCTTCTCAATGCAAGACTCAAAAAGAGGGCTCTTGCCCATGGCACATGGAACCATTCTTGATAACAAGCAGTGTGCAAATACTGAAGAGGAAAAGAAGAAAATGGAAGGTGTTCCATATGCTTCTGCGATTGGTTCCATCATGTATGCTATGTTATGTACTAGACTTGATGTCTCGTATGCTCTTAGCATGACGAGTAGATATCAACAGAATCCAGGAGAGAGTCACTGGGCTGCAGTGAAGAACATTATTAAGTACTTGAGAAGGACTAAGGACATGTTCTTAATATATGGAGGACTGGATGAGGAGCTGTCAGTTAAGTGTTATACTGATGCAAGCTTCCAGACTAATCGTGATGACTCAAGATCAAAAACGGGATATGTTTTCATTCTGAATGGTGGGGCTATTACTTGGAAGAGCTCTAAGCAAAGTGTAGTTGCTCAATCCACCTGTGAATCAGAATACATTGCTGCATCGGATGCTGCAAAGGAGGCTGCCTGGATGAAGAAGTTCATTACCGATCTCGATGTTGTGCCTAGCATAAAGAAACCAATCGAGATATTGTGTGACAACACTGGTGCCATTGCTCTTGCAAAGGAACCAAGGTCACATCAGACCGCAAGGCATATACTCAGAAGGTTCCACTATATTAGAGAAATAGTAGAACGTGGAGACGTCGTGATGAACAAAGTTCATACAGATCTAAATCTGGCTGACCCCTTTACTAAGCCTTTACCTCAAGCTAGACATGAGGAGCATGCTGGAAATATAGGGCTTAGAGTTGTTAGACAATGGGCATGATCTGTAATTAGTATTGGTGTTTTATTTTGAACTATAACAGTTACATTGAATATTTATTTGATTTAATGGGTTAAATGCAAATTTAAATATTTTGTGACCGTGTTCATTATTTGTATGTTTAAATCCTTGAATAAGAGTATTCTAAATATCCGTAGTCGATCAAATTACATGGGAATGAATTTGAATGTAAGACTATTGTGAATTGAGATGATTGTATTCATGAGATGAATAACTCAATGGTTTGAGAATCATAATTCACAGATATCATTAGGGAATGATATTGGATGTAACTCGCTTCAAAACGATCTCCATGGATCTATGTCATGAGATGTTTTGATATTGATATGTTCAATCTGTCCTTTTTCCTAAGGCACATATTAAAGTGCATTGATCAAGGACTATCCTTGATGTTATCTAACACTGTCCTGAAACATGGGTAGCAATAAGGGTAGCGTTAGGAGAAATCCAAGATTAAGTGGGAGTTGTATGACGCTGATGGAAATCTGTACTTCTATAGGATTAGAAGTCTAGACATTCTGGCGCCCTCGTAAAACTCAAACTGGTATAAACGCGTGGCCACGCTCGGACTAAGGTAGTTCGTTAGACCACTTTGAATTAGAGACGAGAATAGAGAATAGTTGATCACTATATAAGAATGAATGATCCATGTCTTATGATCAACGGATGTCTATACAGAAGGGACTTATTGATATAATTATCAGGGCTATAGTATTTGGTTAAGTAAAGCGTTACTTGAACTCAAAGAACTAGTTGACGACTGTAAAGTGTCATACTGGTTTGGGTGCAATGCGATGCAGCTAGGCGTCCAACTCTGCGCACGTTGACTCATTTAATTAAAATCGTCCAAGTGGGAGATTGTTGGATATATAGGATGTCTGATGTAATTAAAAGTCGAGATCAACGTAACCCGAACCGGTACGATCCGAAGAGTTACACGTTGGTACACGAATCAGATAAGTTCACGCGTTGGTGGATTATTATTTATGAAATAATAATTGTTTTAGTCTTGAGGGATTTAATATTAATAAGATTAATATTAAGGAGTATCTTGAGGGACTTAATGTTAATAAGATTAATATTAAGGAGTATTAAGATATTTAGCAAGGGGGTTTATTGCAAGTTGTTGTCTTATAAAAGGAGGGTTAAGGAGTAAACCCTAATACACACTTTTGATAAAACAACAAACCCTTGCCTCCTCTTCTTGGCTTTTTGCGGCCGCCACCAAAGAAAAGAAGGCCGCCGCCTTCTTCTTTTTTTGTTCGGCCATCAACCACCACAAGCCACCACCTTCCTCTTGCAAGTGTTGTTTCCCGGTTGGTTCGTGCTCGGTTGTGAACTTCCTACTAGCGAGGATTCGTTGTAACCCGCGTGTTACAATTCCGGTGTAGTCGTCAAAGGTTGATTACTAAACCCCCTATGGTTGTTTTATTATTTATTTGTTTATACGCGTTTAACTGAGATCCTGATTGGGAATATTTTATTAATCGGATTAATAAAATTAATTAACAATTTATATATAAAATCGGCTATTATATATATTGTATATATAATCCGTTTTTGTTAAATATATAAACCGCTTCCGCTGTGTATTCGATACCATGATTCCCAACAATTTGCAACCATAATAATAAACAAACACCATGCAAAAATAATTAATAATTAAATATGAAACATATTATAGATACCAAACCGGGCACAATAGACTCGGTGGTATGTATCAAAATTTCCCAATTATAGTTTTGTACCTTGAGGAACCTGGTAACCGTGTTGTCTCAGAAGTCAAAATCCAAGTGCTTTAATGTTTAAATCCATTGTATTCCACTTGTCATGAGTTTTGAAGTAATTGTTGTAAATCACCTCTAATAGATTTTGTATTTCATCCTCAAAATGATATGATATTCCTAGTCTCTGCAAATTATCAACCAACTCTAGAGTACTCGATGGAGTTTGCAATTTTCGTATCATCATCCTCACCGCGTCCTTCAAAGTTTCTGCTCTTGCCTTGTAATCTTCTCCCTAAACGATTGAATATTAGAAATTTAGAACAAATGTTTATCATATATACTACGAGAAATTAACACAACACGTAAAAGGAAATAAAATTTCAACCATACTGTGTATTTACTAGAAAGTGATTGAACATCATCAAATGACCATAAAGATGGTGCATAGTTTGCTGATCGTCTAGTAGGGGGTTCAACAGTTGTGATGGCCGTCGAAGTGATAAGCGACTTTGGTGTGGACTGTGACCAACGTTGTGGCTTCCAAATGTCAAGTTGTCTGCATCTAATTTGATGACTTTTGTAAGGGAGAACTGAACAAGGAAAAGAGGACATTGAAGCCATCTTGAAAGAAATATGCTAATAAATGAAACCGGTTATCATGGATGTGTGTATATATAGAGGAAGACGTAGTATCTCCATCTTTATCTCTATAATTACACTAAAAATTACTAACTTTTCGGTCTCTCATTCATTACGTTAAATAATATGTGTTTACACTTTTATCACTACCTTTTGTTTACTCCTCCACTCGCAAAGTGATGAACAGTGACATTTTCTTTCTTCTTCACTCACAACCACTCCATAACATATAGAGAACTTAATTATTATATAAATATAGAGATGCTACTATGAATACTCATATATTAAGGGTAAGACAGTATATACTAATTATCACAATGTTTATTAATATAAATAAAAATATAAAATTGCAAGAATGAATAAATATTTTTTTTGAACTGTTTTAGTAATTTATAGAACTATCCTATAAAAATTAAGTTTTACTTTTTTATTTTTTTTTAACAACCAGCTCTAAAATTTTTAGGAATACGCCTATAAACATACAGGTGGAATCCACCCAAGGGAGCCACCCTCCCAACATATGTTTTTCAATTTTTTTGTTTGGCCTTGATACAAGTCGTCCAAATTCATAATAAAGGTTTGTGATGGTTCTTGTTGGACCGTTAAGAGTTTCAATGACATATAGCATGTGTTAAAAGGCATATACTAATATATGTTTTCTGAAACAACGTATGTCATATAAACCCGAACACATGTTTGTTTCAAACACATAATGAGACATCACTAACATGTATGGGTGAGCATTTCGTGGTTCGGACCCACGAGAACCTTAGACCCGACCCGCGAGAACCTTGGACCCGGACCTTTTTAAACGTATGGGTCGGTTTGTGGTTCTAAATTTACATGAATTATCGGTTCCGGGCCGAGTCGGTTCCAAATCCACGTTTCTAATATAAGAGTCACAAGAACCATTTGTATTTTATTTAGAACATGAATTATTAATAGATTGATAATGTGAAAAAAACTATAATTTATAAAAATGATCCAATAGATATGTATTGTTAACGAAAAAAATAAGAAAATACTCTTTTTTAGTCTTTCCATTATTCTTTTTTACGTGTTATTGTAATCGATTTTACGAAATATTAATACAATATTAAAAAAAATATTATTTATAAAAATAACAATGTATTTTTCTTGAAATATTTTCAGCTTGATGTATATGCATAGATGTGATATATATATATATATATATATATATATATATAGGGGATGGATTAAATAAAAACCCACCTAAATTGAAGAAACCCGGGATGACTTCCCGAGCTTTTTATCATCTAAAAAAATTAGGGTATGTAATATACATGTTTTTAAGAGTTTTGAGCTAAAAAAATGAAAAAAGCGCCGAGTGAATTTTTCTCTCGCCTTCCCTTTAGCGGTGAATATATACACAACCATCTTTCAATAACTTAAGTTAAGCTAAGCTAAATGTATTGTTTTCTTTTAATTCTATTGAGATGTATCACTTGCGTATTCTTTCCTGCCACCAAGTGTCATTTGTTTTATTCTTCTCTTTATTCAACTAATGGGTTCCCAATATAACTGGATATTAAATGTTTAAAATTAACAAAAATATTCCAGGGTCGGTTAAAAGAAAAAGGCGTATGTGATCGATTTATACCAGCAGTGTGTTTTGGACCAAATAGTTTCGTTAATCGATGTTAGTTTCGTTAAATGTATTATAATGTGTTTTATATTCAATAAACTAACATTCACAATGTGTTTTATATTCAAACAATCCCGAATGTGTTTTATACTCAAATCATCCAGAGTGTGTTTTATACTAACACCTAGAGTTTGTCATCTATCACATAAAACACGCTAATTACCAGAATGTGTTTTATATTCAACAAACTAACTCATTAGAACATAAAACACAACAGATTTGCAGTAAAACACCATATATATATATATTTTTTTTGCACTCAGACATTCCCATGTTATACCATCAAAACACAAAGAGGTATAAAACACACTTTAGCTTGTTAACACTCCTTTTTTCGGATTAATCCTCTGGCCTACAAAGTTGAAATCACATAGAGAGATGAGAATGGTGGGGTTTAAAAATATTGAAAATCAATTATAGCATTCAATTGAATTAGAGAGAGAGTAGAGATTATAGTTTTCTATAATAGTGATGGTTTGTTGAATGAAATCCCTTAAATAGACGAACCTATAGGGTGGTTTTTTTTTAATTCTCATTAAAATGCACATTTTCTTTTACTATTATGCCCCTAGTTAGTCTAAATTATTATAAAAATTATAACATTATTTACAAAAATGCCACCCAATTAATCTACACCCTAGATCTAACACATCCTATGGTCATTAATCCTTCTTACCCTTCTCACACAAAACACCCTTTGTACAGGATCTTGACCCTATATATATATATATATATATATAGTAGGGTTCCTGTAGGAAAATGGTTTTGTGTAGGAAGTGTTTTGAACCATTAGATTTAAAGATGGATGGTGGAGATTAAAAGATAGGATGGTGTTTAAAATCTAATTAATATATTAAAGAAATTAGGGTAGGATTGTCAATATGTGTTTTAAATGAGGGTATCAAGGTCATTATGTATCAAGTTTTTAGAAACTGTTTAAATGCTTCATACATTTATGGTACCTCTCTCTCTCATAATTATTGTTTTCAATAATATCATTCAAATTCAAACATTTATCTTCACAAAACAAAAGCAACCATACACTTTATTTAGAGAAAACCAATTTCTCTCTCCTATTAGTTTTGAAACGTTTCCATTATTTCTTAATTAATGCACACTAGTTTCTCTCTCATATCAGTTTTAAAACACTTCTACTGTGTTTAGTTTCAATATAAATCACTCTTGATGTTATTATAAAACACTCCCGATGATATTATAAAACACTTCTGATGTTAACCTTTATCCATGACTTGAATAATCGAACAAGTGATAGAGACGGGTTATATGCTTGAAAAATCGAACAAGTTTGTGGGTATTGATCAACTTATTTGATATGAATATCTTATGATTCTTATGAAAAATAATGAATAATTAGTTAATTTAGGATGATTAATCTTCATAAATATCTAGATGTTAGTTGCTAATTTAGTGGGTTTGTAATAAACAAAAAATGGACAAAAAGTCTATGATGCCTTTCATCTAAAGATTTAATCAGATTTAATCTAATGGTTGAAAATACTTCCTACACTTCCTACACAAAACAATTTTCCTACCAGATCCTCTATATATATATATATATATATAGGTTTAGGATCCTGTACAAAGTATATTTTTCGTGAGAAGTGTGAGAAGGACTAAGAATTGACATGTAGACATCATGTTTTGGATTTAGGAATGATTTTTTAGGTTGTTTTAACTTGAAAAACACCAAACACAACAATCTAAAACACAATACAATGTATTATAGTCATTAAATTTAAAAAACAGCTAAAACACACTACTTAACGCTTAAAACACACTGCTAATGTTCTTAGCATGGTGTTTTAAGTTTTAAGCCTAAAATACATTGTTTTCGGGTTTTAATTGTTATGTTTGGTGTTTTTATAGGCAAAACAATCCAAAACATCACGACTAAGTTCAAAAAATGATGCCTAAGTATCAATTTTTAATACTTCTCACACTTCTCACAAAAAAACCACTTTGTACGCGATCTTGACCCTATATATATATATATATATATATATATATATATATATATATAGGGGAAAGTTAATTTGAGAACACCTATATTTCGTGCGAACCGCGAGAACGACATCTAAAACCATTCAAATTCAAAATTTCTTTTTGCATTTATCTTTATTAGTAAAATACAATCTCAAAAACACAATTTACGCGTAAAAATTCAAACGTATACGGAAATAAATTGTTTTTACACATGTGTAAATTTACTGTTTATACATGTATAAACTGTTTCATTTACACATGTGTAAAAAGTTAATTTGAATGTGTTTTTGCAAGAAAAGATGGATTATTTGGAAAGAAAATTCATTTATTAATGTTATATTTTGATTATAATGAGGTTTGTATTAAAAAATTTTTGATTTTGATTGATTTTTTTTACTTGTTCTCGCGATTCTCACAATATTTAGCGTTCTCAAGATAACCCTCCCCTATATATATATATATATATATATATATATATATATAAATAAAATCCAAAATTGAAATAAATGTTTATGTATGTCGCTTTGATGTGTGTGTGTGTGTGTGTTTGTGATGTATACATAACAAATTTACAAAATGTTTCGAGTGATGAGAATGACAAAAATGTTACCAAAACATACGTCAAGAAACAAAAAATGATTAAAAAAAGACAACTTGTGAGCTATTATTAGAACCATATGGAGAAACTCATTTACGAGCATGGTAAAAGAATAGGAATATGTAACCCTCTAAAAGCCTATTATATTAAAAGGCTCTGGAGGGTCAGACACTTTACCCGACTCATGAGAACCTTTAGGACCCAAAACCACATAGAATTTTAAGGTTCGGTTCGTGGTTCCTAATTTTAACCATAAAAGGGTATACGATTCTAGTGGGTCCGGGTCAGATCGGGTTGGTTCTTGACCCTTTGCACAACCCTACTAACATGTGTTAAATTTACACAATAGCATTTTTTGTCTCAACTAACATACAGTTGTCTCCACACTAACATATTTTAATGTGCATGCTCCGCAATAGGCCCTATGTCTCAGTAACATTGATTATAATAACAATTATTAGAAAACAATAAAATAACGGTCATTACAATAAAAAAATGCTAAGAGAATGTGTAAGTTTATAAAAAAAAAAAACACATTACAAATTAGCATATAATGCAACAAAGGCATTTCATACTGTAACATCCTAAAACTTAGCCACATATTTTTTAGACGAAAGGGACTAACAAGATATTTTTTAGACGAAGGGGACTAATAAGATTTTTATCAAGTAGGTTCGTTAATGGGTTTTAACGCGTAAGGTTTTATTTGAGAAACTTATAGATCCCGGTTGTTTAATTCAAATTGCACCTCGGGATAAACGCACTAGAATGGAAATACGGAGGACCCGTTTGGCATTTTTTTTGAAGTTGGTTATTTTAGTTGGGTTTCAAGTTGAGATTAGGTTAAAATGAAAGTGGCATGGTTATGACTTTGAGATTATAACTTATTATAAAATAGAACACAACCCTACGTAACGTTAGATTAGATTTGTAATACCCGAATATTCAAAATGCTCGAACAATAGCTAATCGAATTATTTTGTCAGTTGGTATACACATTTAACAAGTCGCAAACCGACCAAATCTTAGTATCATGTACCAAACTTTTGGCAAATTTTATTGGGAAAATGGCCAAAATAGCCCGTTGACCGTGCATTTTGCATAAATGACCCTCTCCCGGCTCTTTGGAGAGACCGGTCACGGTTTCTAAAACGGCTGAACCGTCTTCCGAGAGCCTTTGGTTTCCAACCAGTAGGAACCCAACACGTGGCATTTACGATCCCGATGTCTGCCACCCGTCTCCCGTGGGGCCCTTGAGACCTGTCAGGGCCGCAAAGTCGTCTCCGGTGGGCTCCCTGAGACGTTTCACCAACGGCTCAATTGAAGCCGTCTTCGGCTCGGCTTAGTCGAATCCGTTTTGGCTGAACCGTCTCCAACCATTAATAAATTTAATTTTTTTTTTCAAATTTAGTTTGGGTATAAATATGTAGGTTTGTTTGAAAAAAAAAAAACACATTTATCTTTCTTTCCACTATCATCTCCTTCAATTAATCAAAGCCAAAATGTTTTACCAAATCAAACAAAATCTTCTCAAATATTCAAAGGAAACATATCTTCTAAAATATTCAACACGGTTCAAGGCATATATCCTTTTGATTATTCGACGTGTTTTTGAGTTTCAGAAAACCTGAATATTTTTTCGGTTAAAATTATGCCACTTTTTAAACCTAAGCCTTTGGGATTTATCTAATCCCATTCAATGGAAAGTTTCTGCTCCTCTCCCCGCTTACCTAAATTATCATCATCAACATCCACACCCCTTTCACCCGTTTTCTTTGTCCTTGAGTTGATGTCCAATCACTTGGGAAGACATTTGGAGCGAAAAATTGAAGTGATGGATATGTTTCGGTCGGAGTTAGTGAGAAGTAAAGCGAAAAAGGCTTCGCAGGAAAAAGAGGAAACCAGATGTAATGATAAAATGTTTTGCAACGTTGTGGGAAACGAGCTTTCAGCCTATAGAAAAGATAGATTAGTGACATTGCTGTAAAGATGTTTGTTTCTTATAGAATTTTATAATTTCGAATGTTAATTTGTTGTAAATTTAAATAATCAAATATTTGAAAAAAACCAAGCCCCCTCGGGAACCGTGAAACGGCACAAGCCGGTTGCCCCTAGGGAACCGTGATACGGCTCAAGGGAACCGTCTTGGTAAGAGTTATAGCGGCTCTACGGTTCGTATAAATGTCCACTTACGGTTGATGAAATTTATAACCAATGTCTCTCATGTATTATAAATCTAAAACCCGATCACCGTTCCAACTAATGACGTTTTTAAACCCTTTAATTTTCCAACCCAAACCTACCTCCTCGTCTAAATATAGTCTTAGAATTTTTGGATTGTTGTTACATCTACATAATACTACTTGGATTGTTGATGCATCTACACGTGGGTTAACCCGTGTAATTTGCATCTACGATTTGGTAGTCTATTTTATTGGCAAGTTTATCCTCTTCCTAAATCTCTATCATGATCTGCTGGATCATCCGTCTTTTACATGTACAAGACGGTCGGATGTGATATTTAGGAGAGTTTGTTCTTTGTCTTTTCTGGACCGTTGGTAAGCATATTTCTGTACATATATTTATGTATTAAGGATGACGAAGATGAGACTGGACAGTGGGTATAAAGCACACTGGGAAAATATATCTCGGCGGTCCAAGCAACGGAAATGTCTCGGTGTTCGACATGAGACTGGACAGTGGGTATAAAGCACACTGGGAATTAATGTCTCGGCGGTCCAAGCAACGGAAATGTCTAGGTGTTCGACGTGTTGAACGACTTCGTGAATTATTATTGTTTGTATATTGTAATTGTTATAATAGTTTAGTTGTTGTATTTTTATGGGATCCCTATTATTATTTGTTTAAATCATTATTTGTTTAAGGTCATGTGTTCTCTACTTTTTGGTGTTACGGTTTTATAAATTTAAACAAAACAATCCCTTTAAACAATATAAACTTAACATAAACATTTTATTAAAACGTAAATAAAAGGAACATTAAAAGTAAAAAATAAAAAAAAAAACTAATCCAAAGCCCCGGGGACATCACGAATCATCTGCCACGCCGACAAATGAGTAAAGGGTGGTCGGCCCGAAAACTCGTGCTCAATCTTGGCATGTTCAACTTTTTCATGGTCCGCAGTCTCTTGTGGGAGTTCACGGACAGCGGTTTAATAGAACCCCTCGAAGTGACGGCACTTGTTTTGCAAGTCCGTCCACTTCCGGTTGAGAGACTCGGTTGACCTGCTTGAACCTCCGACCAAAATTTTGAACTCGTTGAGCACGAGTGGCCAAATGGACCCTCGACGTGGTGGGTTTTCTTTAACAGTCTTCCAAGCGGTGCATAGGGCAATTTCTTCTTCTTCCGTCCACGGTTTGGGTGCCATTGTGATTTTGGGTTTGGTTTTCTTTTCAGTGACGGTTTGCTGACGGTCTGTAAAAGGCAACCGTTTATTGGCTTTATATAGGAGGGATATATGCGGGTGGGTCAACCATTCAATAGGGAATGTCAAAAGATTTCATAGTAAAAATTAAAACACTTTATAAAACACTAAACAAATTAAAACACTTTATTAATAATAAAAATTACATTAAAAAAAAACATTACATAAAATTATTTTTAATAAAACCTAAATATAAATATAATAACGTAACAAATGCCACGCGGAAACATATCCGAAGTCTTCTTCGTAGTCCAACAAGTAGTCGATTTTCGCCAATTCAATGAGCCCTTCCTCGGACTCGTTTGGCGACTCCTCTTTTTTGGAGTTGAAGAACCCTTCGAATACAGTGCACTCCGCTTTGACGTTGTGAAACTTTTCCGTAACATCTTCGGTCGTACGGTTTGTCTGACCGCCGACAAGTGTTTGAAACTCGGAAAATACTCTACTCCAAAATGGAGTTGCAAGAATTTTTTGACTAGTGTCCGAAACTCGGGTGTTTTCGGTTACATTTCGCCATGCCAATGTAACCCCAAGGATCTCCTCGTCCGTCCATGAAGACATTTTAGTTGGTTTGATTGATGTTTTGTAAGAAGAATGTGTGATGTAGTGAAGAATTTGTTAATTTGGTGGGTATTTATAGTGTGAAATAATTTAATTAAATAGTTAATATAGTAAATAAATATTAAATGTAATTAATATGGTAGGTAAAAATAAATAAGCACATTTAAAAAAATAAATAAACTTCCAAAATAAGCACATTTTATTAAGAATCATTTGGACGTGGTAAGCACCTCCAGAAATACATTTTTTCAGCCATGAATCGTCTGTAAGACGAACATGTTTGTTTTAGATCACCGTTCGTAGTAATTGGTTTATCAGTAACCAAATGCTCCATCAGCATACAAAGATATACCGCTTCATTACCAGACAGGGAGTTATGTGGTACAATATAGTCTTCGCTAAGATTGAAAGTTATACATTTTTCTGGATTACCTGTCTTCTTCCAGAATCTTATGTTCACTAGTAAAGCTCCTAAATAAACTTGTATCTTCGTTAGCTTTGGGTGAACAATGGTTCTGTATTTGTCTCTGATACAAAGGTCTTCACAAGCATACATAACAAGTTCTTGTGTCACCAACTCTAGTCGCACGAGTAACTATTCCCTATTTTCAAGATGAATGGAAAAAAACAAAATCAACGTCGAAAAATGAAGGAAACGGTTTGAATTTGCCATTGCAATAGTTGGCCAAGTTTTTTGGAACAGATTCTAATAACGAATTATAAAATTCTGGTGGAAGAATTGTCCACCGCATATTTAGCGAAGCATTTTTTTGTAGCTTTCTACTCCTCCAGTTAATTAGTCTTCCAACCCATCCTTCAACATGCTGAAAAATAATTGAATCACAATTTAAGTAAAAAATATTAAAAAAAAACATTAAAATTTAAGTTTTTACTGTTGGTGTGAGGTAGCCGTTAGAACGATAGCCCAACAAAATTCCCCAAAAATTTTTGCAAGCTCAATATTTCTTGAAAAACGGGCAGAATAACAAAACGGTGCGTCGCCTTTATTGTAGAAGTCAACAACATCAGTTGCCCAATTACCATTTTCATCGTCCGGTATAGCCCATTTGCCGATAATGTGTAGCTTTGTCGATTACTGACAAATTCTCTTTCTCTGGTAATTTCAGGTTCCTTTGGACGCCTCCATTTTTTTAGTATCCAACTCGCGGAATGTTTCTGTGGTTGAGAAAAGTATTCTTCTGGAGCTAAATTTTTATCACGGCCGTCAGACATGTTTTCTTTACCGAAACTTCGCCAACAACGTTTTTTAACGACAAAGTATTTTACATTAGAACTACTTATATAAAGACGATTTTAAATATAAATTACTTTATTTAAATTTTTACTTTTTCGTTTTTTAAATGTTTAATTAATCAGGGGCCCACAAAAAGCCGTCTCGGGAACCGTCTGACAGGCAATGGGAACCGTCTCCTGGGGAACCGACTGAGAGGCTTTGGGAACCGTCTCGTCAGACGCGTTGGGAACTGGAACCGGCTCATTCAACGGGGTCTCAGGGAACCGTCTCCTGAGACGCGTTGGGAACCGGAACCGGCTCAATCAGATCGTTCCAGGTACAGTCAGCGAACCGTCTCATGAGACGGGTTGGGAACCGGAACCGGCTCAATCAGATCGTTCCAGGTACAGTCAGCGAACCGTCTCATGAGACGGGTTGGGAACCTGACCCGGCTTTGTCAGAGCGTCTTCCGAGACACTTTGGGAACCTGACCCGGCTTAGTCAGACTGTCTCCTGAGACGCTTTGGGAACCGGACCCGGCTCATGCAGCCTGGTCCCACCCTAGGGGTTTACCTTTTGGGGTAAAAGTAAAATTTTCGGTGAAATTCTCTCCACCGAAAGACGTTACGCTGACGGGAGGGCTCTTTTTCCGGTTTGCTCTTGTTTATCATCTTTTCCGGCGAAGGCGAACGGTTTGCTAGGACTCCGGTCAAAATATCAGACGACGGTTTATAAAGGTAATATTAACGTTCCTTTTTATAGTTTTTGATTTTTTTTCATTGAAAACGACACAAACGGGACCACACGACATATTATTGGGGAAGTGGTCCACCACGAACGTGCACACCGTCGACCGTTGATTCTTTTTATTTGTTTTGTTGTTGACCATTAATCGAGGTTGACCAAACCCGTTTAACCATGCTTGATCCGAATGACTTTGTCGACCCGATGAACGCAAATCAAACCCTACAAGAGGAACAGTACGAAGAGTTTTTTCGGCACCCACAACCGCCGAATCCTCCTCGGAGCTTACCTCCTCCGGTAAGCGTTTACTACCATTTTTCAAGTATTTTCATCATTTTTCATTTACTTTTTTCGATGCTAAATATTTTTTATAACCTTTTTTTTAGTCTGATACCGAAATTAAAGTCCGAGGTGCTTGGGGCAAAGTAACTAAGATGAAAAAAAGAATGTCCGACGCAATGGAAAGCCGTTTTAGGGAGACCGTCTTCGGTCAATTTCTGGATGTTATGAACCATCTCTGCGAAAGTAATTTGTTACTCTCTGTGGCACAACATCAGATTGAGACGGGACTTCCTAGTAAAGACGACCTTTTTTATCAGATCGGTCCAAATAGTCTTCTATTCCCTCCACAACAATTTTGTTTGATAACGGGTTTAAGATTTGGCCGTCACGATGGTTGGGAACTCGTACAATCCCCAATATCGTTTAAAAGACGAATATTTGGTGAAGTGAGTAAGGTATCGTTTGAAACTCTTTGTGCTATTTTCAATGGCGACTGGAGCGGTTATGCAGTGGATGATGTTGTCCGTATTTGTATCTTGGTAATGATCGAAACGGTGTTTAAGGGTAACCAAACTTCCGGGACCGTGGATGATCTTGTGCTCGATCTGGTTGATGACTTTGAAGTGTTGAATAGGTTTCCATGGGGAAGTTATTTTTGGGAAGATTTGGTTAAGAACATCAATAACATGAACCTGATTCAAAAGCAGGGTACAAATGGCTTCAGTTTAAAATCATGTAATTGGGTTTTCAAGGTGATAGTTTTTATGAATTATTTACTTTTATTTATTAATTTTAACTAATATTTGATCAAATAAATCTAAATTTTGTTTAAAAACTTGCAGATTTGGATATATGAGATTTTTCCAGAATTTAGAAACGATAGAGATTTTTTTATTGGTGATGCAATCCCCAGAGTTCTTTCCTGGGGTCCCGGAAGAAAAATGCAGAGGCCGACCATTGATCGTATCATCACCGTAACTTCTATGGTAATCTTTTGAAATCATTTTCAACAATCTTTTTTGTATAACTAAATATAAGTGATAAAATTTGAAAAAAAACTGTTGCGCTTCAGGTTGAAGGGTTTAAGCCGTATAGATTTCTACTTCCGAATAATTCTGAGTTGCTCTGTGCCTGGTACACTGATAGCGCCCATTTTTTACGAGCACAAAAATCCTCGTCTCAAGGGTTCTTTAAAAAACCGGACGAGTTTCATCCGTCTGCCTATGTAAATTTTGATAGTAATGCAGCGGATGGTGTGGATGGTGGTTTCAATAATCAGCATATGGGTGACGGTGTGCCGGAAGTTGATCTGACGGCCAAAAAAAGAAAGTCGGAAACTGTTCCGACAACCTACACTGTCAATGATACATTAATAGAGCAATTTAAAGCGTTGATGGATGATAGGTTGGAAAACTTTTACAATAACAAGTTGAAGGGTTTATTACCTGAGGTAAAGTTGTCGTGTGATTATTATTAATCCGTATTAATTTGTTGAAAAGTTTTAAATAATTTACATTTTCAAATCTTAGGTACGTAAATCCCAACCTACTGGTATGGAAGGCCCGACCAGCTCGCATCACAATGAGAATGTTGATGCGTTTTTTAGCTCGGGTGATTGTTATAAACCAAACACCGACGGCTTAGTTAATGTTGAAGTAGTTATGTGTGAAATAATTTAATTAAATAGTTAATATAGTAAATAAATATTAAATGTAATTAATATGGTAGGTAAAAATAAATAAGCACATTTAAAAAAATAAATAAACTTCCAAAATAAGCACATTTTATTAAGAATCATTTGGACGTGGTAAGCACCTCCAGAAATACATTTTTTCAGCCATGAATCGTCTGTAAGACGAACATGTTTGTTTTAGATCACCGTTCGTAGTAATTGGTTTATCAGTAACCAAATGCTCCATCAGCATACAAAGATATACCGCTTCATTACCAGACAGGGAGTTATGTGGTACAATATAGTCTTCGCTAAGATTGAAAGTTATACATTTTTCTGGATTACCTGTCTTCTTCCAGAATCTTATGTTCACTAGTAAAGCTCCTAAATAAACTTGTATCTTCGTTAGCTTTGGGTGAACAATGGTTCTGTATTTGTCTCTGATACAAAGGTCTTCACAAGCATACATAACAAGTTCTTGTGTCACCAACTCTAGTCGCACGAGTAACTATTCCCTATTTTCAAGATGAATGGAAAAAAACAAAATCAACGTCGAAAAATGAAGGAAACGGTTTGAATTTGCCATTGCAATAGTTGGCCAAGTTTTTTGGAACAGATTCTAATAACGAATTATAAAATTCTGGTGGAAGAATTGTCCACCGCATATTTAGCGAAGCATTTTTTTGTAGCTTTCTACTCCTCCAGTTAATTAGTCTTCCAACCCATCCTTCAACATGCTGAAAAATAATTGAATCACAATTTAAGTAAAAAATATTAAAAAAAAACATTAAAATTTAAGTTTTTACTGTTGGTGTGAGGTAGCCGTTAGAACGATAGCCCAACAAAATTCCCCAAAAATTTTTGCAAGCTCAATATTTCTTGAAAAACGGGCAGAATAACAAAACGGTGCGTCGCCTTTATTGTAGAAGTCAACAACATCAGTTGCCCAATTACCATTTTCATCGTCCGGTATAGCCCATTTGCCGATAATGTGTAGCTTTGTCGATTACTGACAAATTCTCTTTCTCTGGTAATTTCAGGTTCCTTTGGACGCCTCCATTTTTTTAGTATCCAACTCGCGGAATGTTTCTGTGGTTGAGAAAAGTATTCTTCTGGAGCTAAATTTTTATCACGGCCGTCAGACATGTTTTCTTTACCGAAACTTCGCCAACAACGTTTTTTAACGACAAAGTATTTTACATTAGAACTACTTATATAAAGACGATTTTAAATATAAATTACTTTATTTAAATTTTTACTTTTTCGTTTTTTAAATGTTTAATTAATCAGGGGCCCACAAAAAGCCGTCTCGGGAACCGTCTGACAGGCAATGGGAACCGTCTCCTGGGGAACCGACTGAGAGGCTTTGGGAACCGTCTCGTCAGACGCGTTGGGAACTGGAACCGGCTCATTCAACGGGGTCTCAGGGAACCGTCTCCTGAGACGCGTTGGGAACCGGAACCGGCTCAATCAGATCGTTCCAGGTACAGTCAGCGAACCGTCTCATGAGACGGGTTGGGAACCGGAACCGGCTCAATCAGATCGTTCCAGGTACAGTCAGCGAACCGTCTCATGAGACGGGTTGGGAACCTGACCCGGCTTTGTCAGAGCGTCTTCCGAGACACTTTGGGAACCTGACCCGGCTTAGTCAGACTGTCTCCTGAGACGCTTTGGGAACCGGACCCGGCTCATGCAGCCTGGTCCCACCCTAGGGGTTTACCTTTTGGGGTAAAAGTAAAATTTTCGGTGAAATTCTCTCCACCGAAAGACGTTACGCTGACGGGAGGGCTCTTTTTCCGGTTTGCTCTTGTTTATCATCTTTTCCGGCGAAGGCGAACGGTTTGCTAGGACTCCGGTCAAAATATCAGACGACGGTTTATAAAGGTAATATTAACGTTCCTTTTTATAGTTTTTGATTTTTTTTCATTGAAAACGACACAAACGGGACCACACGACATATTATTGGGGAAGTGGTCCACCACGAACGTGCACACCGTCGACCGTTGATTCTTTTTATTTGTTTTGTTGTTGACCATTAATCGAGGTTGACCAAACCCGTTTAACCATGCTTGATCCGAATGACTTTGTCGACCCGATGAACGCAAATCAAACCCTACAAGAGGAACAGTACGAAGAGTTTTTTCGGCACCCACAACCGCCGAATCCTCCTCGGAGCTTACCTCCTCCGGTAAGCGTTTACTACCATTTTTCAAGTATTTTCATCATTTTTCATTTACTTTTTTCGATGCTAAATATTTTTTATAACCTTTTTTTTAGTCTGATACCGAAATTAAAGTCCGAGGTGCTTGGGGCAAAGTAACTAAGATGAAAAAAAGAATGTCCGACGCAATGGAAAGCCGTTTTAGGGAGACCGTCTTCGGTCAATTTCTGGATGTTATGAACCATCTCTGCGAAAGTAATTTGTTACTCTCTGTGGCACAACATCAGATTGAGACGGGACTTCCTAGTAAAGACGACCTTTTTTATCAGATCGGTCCAAATAGTCTTCTATTCCCTCCACAACAATTTTGTTTGATAACGGGTTTAAGATTTGGCCGTCACGATGGTTGGGAACTCGTACAATCCCCAATATCGTTTAAAAGACGAATATTTGGTGAAGTGAGTAAGGTATCGTTTGAAACTCTTTGTGCTATTTTCAATGGCGACTGGAGCGGTTATGCAGTGGATGATGTTGTCCGTATTTGTATCTTGGTAATGATCGAAACGGTGTTTAAGGGTAACCAAACTTCCGGGACCGTGGATGATCTTGTGCTCGATCTGGTTGATGACTTTGAAGTGTTGAATAGGTTTCCATGGGGAAGTTATTTTTGGGAAGATTTGGTTAAGAACATCAATAACATGAACCTGATTCAAAAGCAGGGTACAAATGGCTTCAGTTTAAAATCATGTAATTGGGTTTTCAAGGTGATAGTTTTTATGAATTATTTACTTTTATTTATTAATTTTAACTAATATTTGATCAAATAAATCTAAATTTTGTTTAAAAACTTGCAGATTTGGATATATGAGATTTTTCCAGAATTTAGAAACGATAGAGATTTTTTTATTGGTGATGCAATCCCCAGAGTTCTTTCCTGGGGTCCCGGAAGAAAAATGCAGAGGCCGACCATTGATCGTATCATCACCGTAACTTCTATGGTAATCTTTTGAAATCATTTTCAACAATCTTTTTTGTATAACTAAATATAAGTGATAAAATTTGAAAAAAAACTGTTGCGCTTCAGGTTGAAGGGTTTAAGCCGTATAGATTTCTACTTCCGAATAATTCTGAGTTGCTCTGTGCCTGGTACACTGATAGCGCCCATTTTTTACGAGCACAAAAATCCTCGTCTCAAGGGTTCTTTAAAAAACCGGACGAGTTTCATCCGTCTGCCTATGTAAATTTTGATAGTAATGCAGCGGATGGTGTGGATGGTGGTTTCAATAATCAGCATATGGGTGACGGTGTGCCGGAAGTTGATCTGACGGCCAAAAAAAGAAAGTCGGAAACTGTTCCGACAACCTACACTGTCAATGATACATTAATAGAGCAATTTAAAGCGTTGATGGATGATAGGTTGGAAAACTTTTACAATAACAAGTTGAAGGGTTTATTACCTGAGGTAAAGTTGTCGTGTGATTATTATTAATCCGTATTAATTTGTTGAAAAGTTTTAAATAATTTACATTTTCAAATCTTAGGTACGTAAATCCCAACCTACTGGTATGGAAGGCCCGACCAGCTCGCATCACAATGAGAATGTTGATGCGTTTTTTAGCTCGGGTGATTGTTATAAACCAAACACCGACGGCTTAGTTAATGTTGAAGTAGTTATGTTTTCATTTATTTTTTTCCTTCATAGTTGTCGTATGATTATTATTAATCCGTATTAATTTGTTGAAAAGTTTTAAATAATTTACATTTTCAAATCTTAGGTACGTAAATCCCAACCTACTGGTGTGGAAGGCCCGACCAGCTCGCATCACAATGAGAATGTTGATGCGTTTTTTAGCTCGGGTGATTGTTATAAACCAAACACCGATGGCATAGTTAATGTTGAGGTAGTTATGTTTTCATTTATTTTTTTCCTTCATAGTTTAGCATTTAAAATCAAAATAATTGGGTTACTTTTTTCACTCTAACAGTTGAGACGGTCTCAAAGGACAACAAAGCCAGCCTCGTGTATGCTTTCCCCATTCACAACAATAAAAGGTGCAAAAAAGAAGAAGTTGAAATCAAAAGATGAAAACGAAAACATAAAACAAATAAAAAAATGGTATCCAAAACAAAAACAAAAACATAAATATAGAACTTGTGCACTGTTGGGGGGAAGTATTTTCCCGAATGGCTTTTGGGAAGATCTATTCGGTGATGACTCACTCGGTTGGTTCGGTACCGAGGTAATAATTAAATATTTGTTACTTTTATTAACTATATTTAATTAATATATTTACCGCAGTTTAATATTGAATATTAATTTTTATTTATTATAGCACATATATGGTTGGACTTTACATCTTTACGACACTCTTAGAAGCTCAACCTCCCGTTGGAGCATCCTTCCTCCATATTTTGTGTTGGGTGTACTTAACCTTGATAATAAGCAGGGATATACAGATTTGTTTGATGGCTCGTTCGACCCGTTTCCAAACATCGCTGATGTTGATGAGGTTGTTTTTCAAATTTAAATTATAAATTTGTTTGTTGAACATATTATGATTAATTGCTTTTAACATTTTGTTTCAAACTATTCGCGATTTAATAGGTATATGTTGTGATGAATATAATCGACCAACATTGGATCCTTGGAGTTTTTAACCTGTGCGAGCGAACGTTTACCATTTATGACAGGTAAAAGTTGAACCTATTTTTTTTTAATGACGGTTTTCGTTAACTTAATAGTGTTAATTTTGATAATGTTCTTCTATATTTTGCAGTTTACTGTCTTTGAGAGGCTTACGGGAGGCCAAAAGGGAGGTCATATGCAATATTAATTACGCATTTGACCTTTGGCTAAGATCTAATAATTATTACGATTACGTTAACCCATACATCTATGCCCCTCCTTTCCGAGTTGTAGAGCCTCTAAATGTACCCCAACAGTCTGGACCTCTTGGTGATTGTGGAGTTTGGGTGTGCATATTTATTGAGAGGTTGATTAAAAACGAACCTCTAAATCAAAATGAAAACACCCAAATAGCAGCTTTAAGAATGCGGCACATGATGGCTTTAGAATTTTATAAGAATGTTTTGCCGGAAGCTGTTTCGTTAGATACTAGACAGACGGCCGATGAAGACGAACTGAAATTGTTACCTTAATATTATTAATGTTAATTAATTTACATGTCATTATTATTACTACTCCTCTTGTGTTACATTAGTAGATATGCAAACAAAACCCAACTAACTACCAAAAGTAACTTCAACCGTCTCGCCTGCAAACGGTATTTTCTAGCCAAAGTTTGTTGCTCGTCTAACGATTGCCTCAACCCGGGAACGATTTTTTTGCACCTGAAACATTCTGATGCTTCTACCCACCTAATAAATCCACAACCAGCAGTCTGTGGTTTAAAAAAAAAAACAATTATTTGATGATCATTAAAAGCACAAGATAAATATTAAAATTTAACACTTACGTAACACCCGAAGTCTCTCTCCGGGTTTGCATCAGTTCTGGAGATAAGTATACGTGTAGTAGCACCGCATGAACATATTAACCTTGACCTGCTAAATCCTCTAGATGAAGACCTTGAAGATGAAGATGATGACTGAGACATGGTGATGGTACATAAACCTCTACACGATTGATGATGAACGGGGTGGTAGGTATATTTATAAAAAAACGAAATTAATAAATCCGACCCTTAAGCTATTACCACTAAACAAATTCCACCCGATATTGGTACACCTATCAACCTAGGTCCTTATATACAACCCCATTTCACATGTATTTTAATAGCATAATGACTAACATTTCTGCTCCCGTAGAGAACACAATTTGGGTAAAACCACATAACCAATCATGTTTTTGGGCTCCAAATGTTCTTGAGTTTTACTACGATGGTGATAGCACATGTTGCTATACAACCTATATGGGGCATACACCATTAAACAAAGAGTGGTGGGGTGGTATTTTAGGGTACTGTGGAAGCGGATATCTTCAGAAAACGGTAAATACTATGACTGTTACGTTATACGTTATATGAAATGGTAATATTTTTGTGATTTTATTAACATTTATTTACAGCATGTTCGTGCATGGTGCAACAAATTGATGTCGTTAAGGGACATTGAATGACAAAGAAGACCAACAACATGTAGTTATGGTCTTTGGAGTGTTCTTCCCCCTAATTTCTATAGCCTAATTATTGAACAAGATCACCATGCTTATAGCTACGCAAACGGCTCGAGAAGAATATATCTACCTCTTTGGGAAGTTGATATGGTAAAATACTGTTTTTTTATATATTTATATCTCTTTATCGTGCTGTATAAAATCTACATTTCGTTTTGGACTGTCATTTTCAGGTATATATACCAGCCTCGATAGACGATGAAAACTGGTTTGTTCTACAAGTTGACATGAAATTACTACAAGTAACAGTGTATTTCCCAAATAACTGTAGTCCCATAGATTGCGGTGATACTTTTTGCATTCATAGAAAAATTCATCAAATTCTTATAGAATTTGAATATGCTTTCGTATGGTTTCTGGGGGCTATAACGTACTGGCAAAAGTCTGGTAGAAACGAAGTTGAATCATTACAATTTTGGGGGGATGTTGTCCGGCCTGTCACCAATAGTCGCATTGGTCGACATTCAGGGGTAATCGTTTGTATGTTGCTGAGAAATCTTGTTCAAAACATGTCATTGACTTGGAGAGAAAGCAGCCTACATGATGCTTGCATGAGATTCAGACGTTTCATGGCAGATGAAATTTATGCTGGTCGTTTTGCACTGTCAAATATTTAAATCTTTACCTACCTAGTTTATGTATTGATGTAAAACTTGATATATCGAAGTTATTTGTAATTTTATGTTATAAATATTGTTAAGTAAATAAATTAAAGTAAATAGCACCACTAAAAATCAGCAAGGTTAACGGTCGAACACGTATTATGAATTACATATTCTTCAAAGTTATCTGCTTCAACAAAAGTGGGGGATGGTGTTTGATGATGATTTTCTTTCTTTGAACCACGCCTGGCAGATTTTGATTGTGAGGCAACAGGAGCTGAACATCAGTCACGTTGATGACCGTAAGTTTTACAACGACTGCAATATACAGGCGTAGGTTCCTCGCCTCTCGATAAAATTCGTCTATTTTCACGAGGACGTCCCGACTGTCGTTTTGTGATATGTGGTGGTTGTAGAGGAATCAAATACTCTGGCGTCTCCCATTCAGACCTGTGGGGTAAAGGATAAATGGCCTCTTCACATGTTGTTTTATATAACTGGTTGCTATACCAAGGTGATGTATAATGACTACAGTCCTTTTCCTTCAATAATTTTGATACTGCAATCATGTGGCCACATGGGAAACCAGATATCTGGGGAACACAACAACTGCATGTTTCATTAGACAGATCAACAAAACCATTTTTGTCACCGTCTAGAACTTGAAAAGTGTTAACCCCAACGCCATAAGCCTTCCACGTTCTAGACCCTTCAATCTTTTTAATAATTTTTTGTACCGCGAAAGGAGTCAGTACGTGTTTATTTTGAATAGCCTCATTTCGGCGTTCGTAATACCATTGTTGAAGTTTTTGTCTAAAAAATTCAACCAAATGGGTGATTGGAACTTTTCGTGCGTCCTTAGATAAGGCGTTTATTGACTCTGCACTGTTAGATGTCATATAATGATATCGTTTTCCAAAACAGTGTGCTCTTGACCACTTATGAAAACCGATACTCAATAGAGTATTCCTAACCCGTGGTACGGCTGCACACAGTGCGTTAAAACTTTCTTCAAAATCAGACACCCGGTAAGTTTTACAAGTGTTCCACCACAGTGTCTCTAAATCCTTCTTTCTGCTTTTTGGTAACTTTAAGTTCACCATCAAATGTCGACAACACGACTCGTGAAAGGCATTAGGAAAAACCGTCTGAACTGCCAAATCTATTGAGTTGGCTCTGTCAGATATGATTGCCAAATCCGGGTGCTCACCGATACACTCTTTAAGTTTCGATAAGAACCACGTCCAACTCTCACCGTCCTCGGATTTGCCGATACCATATCCAACGGGTAAAATTTGGTTGTTACCATCCATGCCAACAGCAAGGAACAACGTTCCCTTAAACTCACCTTTTAAGTGTGCCGCGTCTATAATAATGACCGGTCTTAAAGACAGAAGAAAACTCCGAATCTATTTAATAAAATGAAAAACAGATAAATTTTAGACTTCAGTAAACCAAAACAACAATAATTTATTTAAGTTGGTATAAAAATAGGTAAAAATATTTTACTGGCCGTTGCACCAATGGCAATAAAAAGCATTTCAAAACGATTGTCTTCATCAGTTCTAATCTCAGTAACAGTCCCTGGATTTGCATTTCGCAAATTATAGCAGTAGAATGGAAGCTCAGAAAATGATTGTTTGCTACTTCCTTGCAAAAGCTCAAGTGAACGACACTTCCCCCGCCATGCTTGAGTATATGATATATCAACCTTAAATCTTTCTCGAAAATCTTGTACTATTTCGTTTCCACGATAAACACGTTTGGTATCTCGTAATTGGTGCTTCAGTATGCTACCAATTACTTGTGGGTTAGCTTAACGAAGATGGGGATGTTTTTGAGTTTTAGAACATGTGTGGTTGTTGTTAAAAAATGTAACATAAAATGTGCCTGAAGTTGGGATAGAACGTGACCTAAATTGCCAATCACAATCATCAACTACACATGAAATTTCGTACCTCGTTTTAGATGACCTGTCGACTTTATAGGAAAAACGTTCTGACAAACAAAAATTTCCTAACTGCAATTTCAATTCATCTTTGTTATGAAATACAGAACCTTCAGAAAAAACTGAAGAGGTTTTGGTTATCTCTGAAAACAATTCAGGACTTGGCTTTCCATAAAATTCTTCATTTTCAGCTTTCTCATCATCGAAATTTCCAAAACACCCATATGGTGTGTAATGATCAAAATTGTCTAAAGACACATTTAGATCAGGGACTTTTGAATCATTTGAAGGTACCTCATTTAAATGAGCATTACTAGACGAACCCACACCTGGTTCATCTACAACATACAACTTCAATACTTCATGGGGGTTTTGCAAAGCAACTTTAAAAAGAAAAGATACATCACGATCATTAAAAATGTCAATTGCATCATCGAAAGCTGACATTTTATAAGATAACCTTGTAATGTTTGGAATCTCACACGCATCGGAAACTACATTTAAAAAACTAAGATACGAGATATTTGCATCAATTTCAAAACCACGTCTTTTACGGCTACTATCAACAACGTATTCCATTCGACCGTTGACAACTTCCCACCTGCCTCCACTATAGATTATAAAACTAACCATTTTTAAAAACACAACTTTTTTTAACACTATGAAAGAAAAATAAGGAATACAAGAAAAAATTCAAACTAAATTGTTACAAAATTTACTAATTTTATAACAAACGGTTCGTCATCGACGTCACATCACCGAAAACGTCTCCGGCAATGTACGACGGCCGTCACCGAGTCGGTGCAGAAACAGTACAAAGACGGTACCGGAAGCCGTCTTTTTCATACCCGCTGCGTCTCAGGAGACGGTTGACAACTTTTAAAAGACGTCACCGGAGACGGCCTTTCAGACATGAAACGGCTCAGGAGCCGTCTCCCGTGGGATCGGGTATGTTATTTTATTATAAGCCGAGCCGAAGACGGCTTCAATTGAACCGTTGGTGAAGCGTCTCAGGGACCCCACCGGAGACGGCTTTGCGGCCCTGACAGGTCTCAAGGGCCCACGGGAGACGGGTGGCAGACATCGGGATCGTAAACGCCACGTGTTGGGTTCCTACTGGTTGGAAACCAAAGGCTCTCGGAAGATGGTTCAGCCATTTTGGAAACCGTGACCGGTCTCTCCAAAGAGCCGGGAGAGGGCCATTTATGCAAAACGCACGATCAACGGGCTATTTTGGCCATTTTCCCAAAAAAAAACCGACGACCTGATTCCAGCCTATTCAAACACGGAAACCGACCATAGTTAACTCCGAATTCTTACCTTGATATACTCAATCACATCTCGCGATAATAGCTGTCATAACCGTGTTCGAATCATCGACCAAAGAGGGTTTTCTAAATCGAACCACGGTATATTAAATCACGTATATATATATACGTGTCTATATAAATCACGTATATATAGACACCGGTCGCACCATTCAACCCCTACTAAGCGACCACCTTCCACCCTCTGTCCTCACTCTTTTCCGACCAACTCTGACCAGTCACCACAACCACCCGACCCCGCTTCCAGTTCCAAGCCACACAACCTCTCGGCTCTCTCCTTGTTCTGGCAGTTTTGGTAACTATGAGGACAGTGGTGTATATGTGCGTGGTGATGTTATGATCGGTGGTTGTGTTCATGGTGGTCCAGGAAGCTATGGTTGAAGATCCAAAAGCTGGACGTACCTCTTTAGAGAGGTTGAAGACGACTAGCTTGATCAGATCTTTAAGTGTATAACCTGCAAAACTGGACAAACCGTTAGGCTCGTCACAAGGGGACAGGGAGGGCCTCTCTGTGACCACCCTCCGGCGTGAGGATAAGTATTTGTTTGGAGAAGAAAAGAGAATAGAGAGAGAGAGAGAGAGAGAGAGAGATTCGGAGTGTGTCAGAACGTGTCTTACTCGTACTTTTGAAGGGGTATTTATACTAGTCAGAATTGTTGTACTATCCTTCGGTCAGGTGTACTAACCTTCGGATCTAGTGACCTCCGGTCGTTGGTTGTGAGCACGTGTCTTGGTGAACCGCGTCTCATAAATATGATGCCGCGTCTTGGGGAGGTTGAAATCCGGACGAAGGTTTTATACCTCTTCATGTCCCCTCAAGTCCATAAGTTAGTTTATAACTTAGTGGAGTTGATCGTTCCTTTTGGTAATGCTTTCCAGCTGTTGCTATGGACGCGACACGTGGCAGCTTCCCAGGCCATGTATCGTGGCGGTTATTTCTAGAGAATCTCTACCGTTAACTCTTTGTTATTTTGGTGAGAGATTGCGACACGTGTCGTCGCTTGGGTTTCCCTTTTCTTTGGTTTGTTTAAACCTGGCTTTTCACTTTTTTCATTATTACTTTTCCTCTTTACTTTTAATCTTCTTTTATACTACTCCGCTTCCTTTCCTGTTGTCAAGGCCCAGTATACCTTCTTCTTCTCAGGTTCGTTCATCTTCCCTTTGCTTTTTTCCCAACTCTACCTTTGTTTTTTACTTTTTTGCTTACTTGTAATGGGGAAAGATAATATGAGAGTCAGTTTCTCTACCTTGACCCAAAAGAAATTGGAGAAGTTTTTAGTTGATTATAGGATTCCCTTAGATCTTTTCCCTGAGATTCCTGCCCCTGACCGAGCCATCTATCCCCACCTTCCCGGCAAGTTCGCGTTCTACACGCGAGTGTGCGACTTCGCCAATTGCAGGGTACCTTTAACGAAATTCTTGTTAAAGGTTCTCCTGTTCCATGGGGTTCACTTTTCTCAAGTGAATCCCTTTGGTTTGGCACGGGTCTGTCTCTTCGAGTTGAAGTGCCAGGCTTTGAAGTCAAAGGCTGGTTTAGAGGTATTTAGGGCTTTTTATAAGTTGAATCAAGCCGGAGACTGGTTCACTTTTGAGAAGAGAAGGAAGAAGCCGGAGTGTCATGGGAAGGATACCTCCAGCTTAAAGAACTGGAAGACGTAGTTCTTTTGGTTGGATGACCGGTTCCTTCCCAAGGATATGGTGAATCTATGGCGGATGGAGTTTGAAGCTTCTGAGTGGGAACTTCCAGCTAATTTTGCTTGTGACTCAACTCTTTATAATAAGCTTGTTACTCACAAGTCAAATATTAAGAAATTTCCAGAACATATCCTGGTACTAGCTGGAGTTAGTAGGATTTGGGACGAGCCAGACCGATGGCCTGTTATCCGATATAAGAAGAAGGGTGAGCATTGCTCTTTATACTCGAGCTTCATTTTTAGGGATCTAGTTTTTTAACTCTTTATCTTTTTGCAGAAATGTCGCTGCTTGCAGCACTCAAGTACGATGACTATGATGATGATGACCTTACGTTTACCAGTGAGCCCCTCGGGTCCAGCAAACCGATCTTGGAGCAGGTGACGAAGATACAGGCCCCCATTCGTCCGGTGGGGGAAGAGGAGGAGAATGTGGAGAAACCTTCGGGCGAGGGGGAAGTCGTTGGGGGAGCTAGTGGTAAGGACGGAGGTGAAGGTGGTAGTGAGAAGGAGCGGGTGGTCGGTCAGGAAGGGGTAAAGGTGATGTAACTGTTGGTCAGATTGTTAGGACAAAGAGGATTGGTGAAACCACTTTTGGAAACCTTAGTCTAATTCACTTCTGTCAATTTTGGCTAAGTATAGAAGTACTGAAGAGAAGACAAGAAACTGCTGAAGAGAAGATATGACAAGTGCTGAAGAAGAAACTTCATCACAAGTTCTGAAGTCCAAACCAGACAATTTCACTTCAGAAGTACTGAAGACAAACTACTCATCAGTAGTTTGTCATTCATCAGCACTTAGCATCAGATATTTTCCACCGCCTTTTGTATCAGTAGTTTATTGTTTATTATTACTTTTAGCTGTAATTGTTTATTTCAATGTTGCAACTTGTGCAACTTGTTTCTGATATTTCTGTACTTGCTTTACCAGCAAGATACATGTATGTAAACGTCTATAAATAGGAGGCTTCAACCTTCTATTTTAGACATTGATTTTAAGAGAAAAATCCTTCAAACACTTTCACTGTTCTATTCCATTTCAGTATTCATTGTGAATCTGCCTAAGTATCTAATTCTCATTTACTGTTTAGATTCATAATAAATACTTGTCATTATTAGTTTCAATCATCAAGAGGGAGTAATAACTCCTCTTTAGTATAAAAAGTGTTGCTTTAACTTATACATTCCGCTGTGCTTACAATCTGATATACAAGGGCTTGCTAAACACTTAAGTGTCAAAGATAGCAAGTTCTTACTAAAACAAAGAGCATACTGATCCAACACAGATCTTCCCCAATCCTGATCCTTTGCAATCCGTGAGTTCCTCAAGTGTACTTGTCTCGGAAGACGATGTTGCTGAAGATGCCTCCTTAGATTTAAACGTGGAGGCCCGGAAGAGGAAGGGCGTGCCGTCCAAGGTGAGGAGGAGCCCCAAGAAGGTGAAGTTCGTTCCACCACAAGTTCTTACTATTTCCGAATCATCCCAAGGTAATATCTTAGACGTATTTGATTTGCACATTTCTGGTGGGAAATCTTCTCGAGATGGTGATCTTGTTTATATGTATGTTCCGGGGGATAAACTAGGTGGTGACGGTGAGAAAGAGGGCGATGATGTTTTTAGGGACATTGCAAACAGTCCGCCCCGAACTTCGGTGGCTCAAGCTTCGGGTGGTTTTTCTTCCTCTTCTCCGGGTAAGTCTACTGGCCGCTTCTCTTCCTTTCGTTCTAGTGAGGAGAATGAGTATGGTGCATCCTATTCTCCTTGTTGGTTCGAGACCGAGACATTGATCCTGTTTAATCTTGTAGATCCATTGGATGATGCGATGGAGGTGGATCCTACTACGGCTGAGGATGTGTTTATTCCCGACTGGGACTTGAAGAATGGGTCAAGGGTGGTTGATACTTTGTCATCAAAGATGATGCTTTTTAACTTGCATACCCCGGCTGATCATGCTCACTACCGGATCTTAAAAGACAATGATCTGGGCGATGCCCTGGTGATCAATCAAGCTCAGTCCAATTTTTTGGTGTCGGAGATGTACAGAAGATGGGTTGATTCGGAGTTTCAGCGTGGTAAGTTGGAGAAGAGGGGGGTGTGCAATCATGGCAATGTGTTAGAGTCCCTGAAGACGAACCAAGATCAACTAAGGTCGGTACAAGCTTCTTTAGCCGTGGCCGGGGAGGAACGAGACGGCTTTCAGAAAGAAGTTGAAGTTTTAAAGGAGAAGCTGCGTTCATCTGAGCAAGCTCACGAAGCTTCGAAGAAGAAGTACATCTATTCCATCGAGGAGCTGGAGAAAGTAATGAAGAAGACCCGGGCTGCAGCAGACTTACTTGTGAAAGGTTTATCTTTTTTCTCTTGTTACTTTTTTATCCCTTTATTGATACTTGACAATTTTTTCTTATGTCTTATTTGTAGAGAAGGACGAAGCCTTGGCTCGTGAGAAGGATGCCTTGCGGCTCGTGGCAGATTTGAAGGCAGATGTAGAGAAGAGGGATGCAGAGAGACTTGACCTTCTTAAAGAGATCGAAGGATTGTTGAGCTTTAAACAGTTCATCCTGACGGAGGGGGTGGAGCTTGTTTCGGATTATGTACGGAAATGCTCATTGATGAAAGAAGTCGTGGCAGGAGTTAACAATGTCATGAACGGCATTGGTTACAATGCCGGGGTACGTGCTGGTCATGCCGCAGCCCTTAAGGGAGTGGCTATGAATGCCGTCCCCAAACTTGTACCGAACGCGAAGCAACTGCTGCTGGATGCTGTAAAGACTTATGATGAGATCGTCCTTCCCCCTATTTCCAAGATGCAAGACCTTACTGCCGAACCTTTGGAGTTAGTAATCAAGGCTTTCAAGGATTTGTCTGTAATCGACGACGCACCTTAGGGGTCGAAGAAATACATGGTCCTCTCCCGTTCCTCCACATAGGTTCGGTGATTTGTAATGCTCTTTTAGTGAAGCTTTTTATCAACAATTTGTATCATCCGTTCCTTTCATAGGTTCGGTGTTTAGTTTGTTTGCTTCTTCATGAAGCATTATTTTTGGACCGTAGCCATGTTGGCGCAAGGACGTATCTTTTATCCTTTATAGGATAGTTTTTTGTATATCAAGTTCGTCCTGTAATGAATACATATCTTTATGTCCCCTTAGACTATAAGTGGGAATGTCTTGTTTTTTGCTCGAATATTCTTGTGCTTCGGATATTCTTTTCTTATTTATTTTTCCTAAGTATAAGTTAGCCGTATGACTTACTGAAGATTTAGCAGCTTTAGTTCGTATGATACAGAGGTTTTATCATGCGTCCATGATTTTTAAGCCTCGGTCGTAAATCATGTTTTAAGTGTTTCAGGATTTTTTATCCTTAATAGCTTATAACACTTGAAGTAGAACGTTCGTTTTTCGCGAATTTGTTTTTTAAGAAATAAAGATGCTACGTAGTCTTTATGGGGTGTCTTTTAGGTTCGGTATTTTTGGTTCCTCGAGCCTGTTCGACCAAGAAGTCCGGACGAAAGGGCCTTCGATACCCCCATGTCCTTATTCTTATCCCCCTTCGTATGCCGAGGTACTTTTACCCCGGGTATCGAAGCTTGCATGTTAGTTTTGAACATACGTATAAGTAAATACTTAACATGGAATGAATTTGTAAAAATCACTTTGTAAAATGAGGTATGTGGCGTCTCATTGTTAATATATATGTGCGGAGAATTCATCATTCCGCGGTACATAATGAAACTTAAAAATTGTGGGGCATTCACATCCCACTCTTACATTGAAAAGAAAATAGAATAATGAAGTACTTTATTATTTCAATCCTTTCTCTAGATGTAGCATTTTTTGAAATGCACTCCATTCCATGTCCGGGGGACTTCTTCCCCACCGAGAGTAGCGAGCCTGTAAGCTCCTTTTTCCCCACCGAAGTAATGATGTATGGTCCTTCCCATTTAGGACTCATTTTGCCCGGCTTTTCCGAGCCACTTGCTTCATTACTTCGCATCACGTACTCTCCAATTTTAAATTTTTGTTCTCGGACCCTTGAATTGTAGTATCTTTCCAAAGTCCGTTTGTATTTTGCTTCTTGGATGGCTGCGGTTTCTCGTCGTTCTTCCAGAAGATCGAGGTTGCACCGAAGCTCTTTCTCATTTTCCAGTTGGTTAGCCACCCTATGGGTCGGCATGCCTATCTCGACTGGAATCATTGCTTCTGTTCCGTATGTCAGACTAAAGGGTGTTTCACCAGTGCTTGTTTTGTTCATTGTTCGGTACGCCCAAAGGACATTTGGCAATTCATCGACCCAACCACTTCTTTTCTTACCAAGACGTTTCTTGATGCCCTTAACCAGACTGCGGTTTACTCGTTCGACTTGTCCGTTTGCCTGAGGATGGGCAACGGAGGAGAAGGCTTGTTCTATGTCGAGACTGGTGCACCATTTTTTGAATGGGTTGTGGGCGAATTGTTTGCCGTTATCGCTGATGATAACCATGGGTAGGCCGAATCTACATACAATGTTTTCCCAAACAAACTTTTTTACTTCGGCTCCTGATATCGTTGCAAGAGGCTTGGCCTCCACCCACTTGGTGAAATAATCTACCGCAACTAGTAGAAATTTAGCTTGTCCGGAGGACACTAGGAAGGGACCCACTATGTCGATGCCCCACTTTTGGAAGGGCCAAGCTGCGGTTACTAGGACCAACTTGTTTTTTGCTCGGAGACTGATTGGTGCGTGCCGTTGACAGTTATCACACTTCTGCTACTCTTTTACTGCATCTTGATGCATGCCAGGCCAAAAGTATCCTGCATTCATGGCTTTTGTGACCACCATTCGTGGTTCGGCATGGATACCGCAGATCCCCCAATGAATTTCTTCTATGACATACTTTGCTTGTTCGTTATCCAAGCATCGGAGTAGGGGGCCTAAGAAGGTCTTTCGGTATAAGATGCCATCAATCACTTGATATTGTAAGGATTTAACTTTAAGCTTCCGAGCTTGCGCCTTGTCTGATGGCAATGCATCATTCATGATGTAGTTCAGGATGGGAGATATCCACGACTCTGTGTGTGTACTTATTGCACATACTTCGGCCTCGGCTGTAGACGGGGCATTCAATATCTCGAGCTTTACTTCTTGTGACATATGGTCCGGTGTGTTTGCCGCGAGCTTGCTTAAAGCATCAGCTTGTTTGTTTTTTGATCCTGGCACGTGCTTTACCTCGCATTTTTCAAATTCTGTGATTAAGCTTTTTGCCTGCATCAAATGAAAACAAGGTCAGAAGCTATGCCTTTTTTGTGGGAGATGAAGTATTTGCTGAGAGGTAGGGTTCGTACCTTTTGTAGGTATTGAACCATGTTTGCCTCTTTTGTTTCGTACTCCCCACTGATCTGGCGTGCTACCAACATTGAATCTAAATGTGCTACTACCTGTTTGAAAACATGGTATTTTGAGCATTAGATTATTGCATGCTTTTCGAATGTTTTACGAAAAGAGCATTTTTGTTTTATCAAGGTGTATACCTTTCGGGCTCCGATCTTTTTTGCCAGTCGAAGTCCGGCCAAGAAAGCTTCGTACTCGGCTTCGTTATTGGAGCTCTTGAAGTTTAAGCGGATCGAGTATACGAGTTCTTGCCCATTGGGATCTTTCAAGACTACACCGGCTCCTGATCCTTCGGAGCTGGACGCTCCGTCGGTGAAAATATTCCATTCACTTGGTTCTGATGGTATAATTGCTTCATCTGAGCTCATCACTAATTCGGTGAGGAAGTATGCGACTACTTGTTCCTTAACCGGGCCTCTTCTCTTGTAGGTTATGTCGAATGCTCCGAGCTTAATTGCCCATTTGGCGAGTCTTCCGGAGACTTCTGGTTTTCTTAACACGCCCAGTATCGGCTGATCAGTCTGTACCTCAATTTCAAAAGCTTGGAAATATCGGCGTAATCTTCGTGAAGCATGTACCAGAGAGAGAGCGAGTTTTTCCATTGCAGGGTATCACGTCTCGTAGTCTCGGAGGGCGCGGCTTACGTAAAAGATGGGCACTTGTGCTTTAACCCTGGTAACCATTAGTACTGAACTAATGGATGCCTCCGAGGCTGACAAGTATATGGTGAGGGTTTCCCCTGGTTCTGGTGCGGTTAGTGTTGGTAACTCTACCAAACATTTTTTGAGATCATTGAAAGCCGCGTCTGCCTCATCCGTCCATCGAAATTCTTTGGTGCTCAAATACTTTTTTAGAACTTCCATAAAAGGCAACGTTCTTTCAGCAGCTTTGGACAAGAACCTGTGTAGGGCGACCAACCGCCCGTTGAGTGTTTGCACTTCTTTTAGGTTGGACGGAGGCTTCATGTTGATAACAGCTTCCACCTTTTCAGGATTTGGTCGAATGCCTTCTTTGGACATTAGAAAGCCTAGGAACTTTCCTTCTTCCAATCCAAATGAGCATTTCTTTGGATTGAGCTTCATGTTTATCTCCCGGAGCTTGTCAAATGTTTCTTTAATGTCCTTCAGCAAAACTTCTTCATCAGAGCTTTTGATTACCACATCATCCACATACACTTCCAAGTTTCGACCTATCTGCCCCTTAAAGGCTTGGTCCATAACTCGTTGATACGTGGGTCTCGCATTCTTGAATCCGAATGGCATTTTCTTGTAGCAGTACAACCCTTGACTGGTGACGAAGGTTGTTTTATCTTCATCGGTTTCGGCCATTTGAATCTGGTGGTATCCTTTGTAAGCGTCTAGAAAACATTTCAATTTGAAATTTGCCACAACATCGACTTTTAAGTCTATTTCTGGCAAGGGGTAACAATCTTTAGGACATGCGTCGTTTAGATGTTTAAAATCAATGCACATCCTCCATGACCCATCGTGCTTCCGAACCATTACTGGATTGGAGACCCAGGTGTGGTATTTTACTTCTCTAATAATGTCTGCATCTAGCAGGACACTCACATCATGTGCGATTGCTTTGATTCTATCCGGAGCCATACTTCGCTTTTTCTGAGCCACTGGTTTTTTATCCGGACGAATGTTAAGCCTATGTTCGGCTAAGACTCTTGGTACTCCGGTCATGTCTGATTGTTGCCAGGCAAACACGTCGAGGGACGTTGACAATAGTCTCCATAAGGACTTCTTAATGGCCTCTTATAGTTGGGTACCAACGGTGATTTTCTGCTCTGGGAATGCTGGATTAATGGACCATTCTTCTGTTATGTTGGTTTCGGAATCTTTTTCTTCCGGGGGATATGGACCTGAAGCCTGTCGTACTTCGGCTACGTATATTTCGGATTCGGTATTCATTGTTGCCACCCCTGTTTCGGTGGGAAACTTGATAGCTCCGTGAATTGTAGAAGTTACCATGCTGAAGGCCTTCATCCCTGGTCTTCCTAGTATAATATTGTGAATTGAGGGTGCCCCAACCACTAGGAAAGTAAGGACAACTGTTCTCTGATGCTCTTCGGTCCCAAGGGTGACCGGAAGAGTTAATTGACCTAAAGGATGTATTACTTCTCCGGAGAAACTGATTAACGACATATGGACCGGGACTAACTTGTCCTTGGTGGCCGGAGCTAGTTGGTGATAGCATTGGTAGTACATAATTTCAGATGCACTACGGTTGTCTATGTAAATACGTCGCACCTTGTGTCCTGCAACGACCCCGGAGACATCCATGGTGCTATGTGTTCGTTACTCCTCTTGACTCCGTGTTCATGGGTGGATCGGACCATGTGGATCCCTGCTTGGTTATTTGGATTGGATATTTGTGTTGCGGCTGGTTTTCCTTCTTTCAAGTCTCGTAGCAAATGAGACAATTTCCCTGCTTTGCATGCTTTATCAATCTCTTGCTTTAATGACCAACAATCATTGGTATTGTGGCCTTTTGCTTGATGATATTCACAATATTTTTTGGTGTTTCTGTCAGAGGTGGGTTTCTGCTTCGGTGGGGTCGGAAAGCGTATTTGTTCAGTGCTTAAGATCTCGCTTGGAGTTTTATTGAGATCTAAGTAACTGGTGTTTTGTGAAGAACGTCCGGAACCGGACCTTTCGCTTCAATCGCTTTTTGCATAAGGTTGTGACCTGTGCTTCGACCATGAGCTGTTTCTTTCTGCAGGAGCCGAGGTTCCCTTTTTTCAGGAGCTACCTAGAGAGTTTCCTTTGTAATCACTCCCAGTTGTTTGACCACAGGCGTTCTTTCCTCTTGCGAAGGCTCGTGCCCTATCCATTAATGTTTCCATCGTTTTTGGTAGATCTTCGTGGAGCTTTTCAACCAGTTGGTTGTTTCGGACCCCATGACAGAAGCCAGATATCCGCAGCTGATCAACGGCTCCGGGTATTTGCATGCTTTCTTTGTTAAACCTGTCGATGAACCTTTCAAGTGATTCCCCGTCTTTTCTGCGGATGTTATGTATTTTGGTGATGTCTTTTGAACATCTCCGCTGTTGAGAGAAGTTTTGTAGAAAAGCACGGCGAAGTTCGGTCCAACTTGCTATCTCCCCTGGTGGTAGACCGTCAAACCATACTCTGGCTGCCCCCGTAAGGGTCTGGGCGAACATGTGACACCAAGCGGGATGGGCCATAGCTCAATTTCTGCGCCCCCCCCCCCCCAAAGTCATGAATGTGATCATCCGGATCCGAAGTGCCCTCATATCTTTTTATTGTTGTTGGCATCTTGAGCATTGCTGGTAAAGGGGCGCTAGCAATTCGGGGTGCGAACTTGGAGTATGAAGTCATGTATGCCGGTCTATATGGAGCTATAAGTTCTTCGTCAATGGTACCGGAGCTGGTCTGTTGCTTGGCTGACTGCACTGATGCGGTAGCCATTGGCCCCGTAGATGTGAGTCCAGTTGGCAACGGTCTGGTATATCCGTAGGGCATCAGGAAGCCATACGGTGTTTGTAACGGGACGGACGTAACCACGGTGGAGTATGTTTGGAGACTAGCAGGAGTGGACATCACTGTGGATGTTGTTCCTTCGGAAGGGAACATATTAATCTGCACACTGCGAAGTTTTTCATCCTTGTCCTGCTGTTCTTTTAATTTTAACAAAAAATCACGATTTCGTTGTAAAAAAGTTTCATCAAACTCTGCTGATACAGTTTGCATCCCACTGGGTGCAGTGACCGTTTCAGCGGCGGAAGCTATCACAAGATCTGACAACACTCTGGAATAACCAGCGGTATGTTGTTCAGAAGCAGTGATGTCATCATTTTCTTTGTTGGTGATGTCAACAATGTTTGAATTTTCCATAGCCATTCCAGATCTGAGTGGAGAGAGTAGATCTGCAATAGGATGGCGCCAATTGAAGATCCAAAAGCTGGACGTACCTCTTTAGAGAGGTTGAAGACGACTAGCTTGATCAGATCTTTAAGTGTATAACCTGCAAAACTGGACAAACCGTTAGGCTCGTCACAAGGGGGGCAGGGAGGGCCTCTTTGTGACCATCCTCCGGCGTGAGGATAAGTATTTGTTTGGAGAAGAAAAGAGAATAGAGAGAGAGAGAGATTCGGAGTGTGTCAGAACGTGTCTTACTCGTACTTTTGAAGGGGTATTTATACTAGTCAGAATTGTTGTACTATCCTTCGGTCAGGTGTACTAACCTTCGGATCTAGTGACCTCCGGTCGTTGGTTGTGAGCACGTGTCTTGGTGAACCGCGTCTCATAAATATGATGCCGCGTCTTGGGGAGGTTGAAATCCGGACGGGAGGTTTTATACCTCTTCAATGGTGGAGGATGGTTCGGTGATGGATATTGGCCGGTCAGAGTGCGGTGTTGGTGTTTGGTTCCGGACGTGGAGAAGATGGTCGATAGTGTTGTTCGAGGATTGCATGATAGCGACGTACGGTATTGGTTTTCGGTGGCTATGGTACTGTCGAGGCCAATGATAAAGACAATTGACTCGGTGGAGGCGGCATGCGTACTGGTGATCAGCGATGGGTTGTCAACTATGGTGGTTCTTGTCGGAGATCGGCAACTTTATGAAGCGATTTTAGTTTGAATGGTGGTGTTCGTATGATGATCAGTTGGTGGTTCGGACCGATATGGCATGGGAGCAGGGAGTATGACCTATGTGCATGGATAAGTATTTGAGTTTGTGATCTTCATGGGTAGAATGGTCATGGTGCATGTAATTTTGGTAGAGTTTGCAAGGAGGTGGTGATTGTCGTGACTATCACAGTAAGTATATTTGGGTTTGATACATGGGAATGGAGGTTGTGCACCTTGATGTTGGATGAGAAGGCAAGAGTTGGGTTAGATGGAAAATATACATGATGAGTGGCGCATGACATCGTATGAATGTGCATGATATTTTGTAGTTGGAACTTGGTCTTGAAGGTTTATGATGAGAACATGAAAGATTACGAAGCTTGATGGCATGGATGTAAAGGTTTTCATGCTTGTAAATGGATCGTTGACGTCGTCCTAGGATTTTCACCTTTACACTTTTCTCTGCCTTTTTGCGGTTTACGCTCTTTGTTCAGGTGAGTTCTTGTGCCCACTTTTTATTTAATATTTTTCTAAATATTTTAGGCTGACGTGCATGCTAAACAAGTATGATTATTTTTATGAAGTCACAAAAAAATATATTTATAAAGTTATAAATATTTTGTGAACTCATATATATTATCTTGGCATGAGACGTAAGTAGGCGGAATGCGTCTTATGTGTTATTATATGGCTTGAGTTATATGGGTTTCTTTATAAACTGTGTTTGGCGACTACCTGACCTTATAAACTGGGCTATGACAGAAGTCGGATATGCCTGCTCTGATCTAAGGTATTGGTTTGTGTCATGGTTGTTGCTTAGTTTATGTTATACTTGTTATTATATATAATAGACTATGTCGAGAGCTACCTGATATGTCGAACTAGGCTATGACAGAAGTGGGATATGCCTACTCTGATCGCTGGTCTTGGTTTTGAGTCAGGATTGTTACATAGTTCATATTATATGTATTCTTATAAACTGAGCTATGACAGAGGTGAGATATGTCTGCTTTGATCTCTAGCTTCGGTTTGAATTATATTATGTGTATTTTATTTATAAACTGAGCTATGACAGAAGTGGGATATGCCTGCTCTAATCTCTAGCTTTGGTTTGCTTAAATAGACCAGATTGTACTTTGTGTTGAAAAGCGAGATGCGCTTATTATATGTTTGGTACGTGAAGTCTTGAGGTAATTAGGCAGAGTATGCCTATCCTAGACTTTAATTTTTGTTTTGCTTTGGGGAAAAATAAATTAGCGGTTTGCGCTTATTGTTAACTCTGAGGTTGAGGTAATTTGTTAATTCTTATTTTGACAAATTACTTGTTTATATAAATTTATAAAACTTGAACTCACTCAGCGTAGCTGACTTTTGCATACACGTTAGATTGATTTCAGGTTAATAGAAAGATGGATGGATGACTGCTTGGCGATGCAAGAAGCTACCTGGCAATTGAAGGCATTTCTAGTGGAAGACTATTTTTGTATACTCATGATGAATTATTAAATGGATTTACAATTGAATAATAATTTTTCATGGGTTTTGTAAATTTTAATTTAATTGATTTTCCGCTGCGTATACTTTGATTCAAACATACTCTTTCGAAAGAAAATTTTCTCATGTTTTTGCATATTTAAGAGTTTTAACCCAATTGTTTGACACCGGTTTTGCGGGTCTTACACATACAAATTTAATTATATAAAAAACGATAAACAATGGTTATTACAAAATCAACAGTTATATAAAAAACGATAAATCATTACAATCAGAAAATCCTAAGAATATTTTTTTTGCCATTTACTGTCACCCTGTATGAGGCCTTTAACACATGTTAGTTGGTCTATTCAAACAAATTTCTTTCACTACCACATGTAATTGGTGCACACTAACAAATGTTTTTTTTTGTGTGAACATCATATTAATAATGTATGCCACATGAGCCCTTTAACACATGTTAGCTGGAAGTTGGAATCTTCAAACACATGTTAACACATCATTAAGATGTGTTTAAGGTACACATTAACATATGATTGTCTCAACTAACATACGTTTGTCCCCACACTGCATGCCCAACAACAGACCCTACGTCCCAGTAACATTGTTTATAATAACAATTATTAGAAAACGATAAAACAACAGTCATTACAATAAAAAGAATGCTGAAAGAATGTAGTAGTGTGACTACTTAACTAGTCACTAACTTGGGGATGTCTGGAAGGGCGTTCACAGACTCCTCCTCAAGGTCTAGTTAATGATCTTTAGTCTTCAAGTCTTCATATGAGGCAATCTTCAACTTGGGAAATACACCGCAATGTACTAACAGTGTTCATAAAAAGAATTATAGTCTAAGCCTGGCGAAGACAGACATTAGGGTTCTGTTAATGGAGGTAATATGTAAAACCCCTTTTTAATATATTTTTTATCTTTAGATTGATACCATGAGTTTTCTTTATTTGTAAATGAGGGGGGGGGGGGGGGGGGGGAGGGGTTTACCAAATTATATAAGTATAATTTGTTAATAAGTTAGAGGGATTTAAGCGGGAAACACAAAATATGGCAATAGTATGTGGGTTTGGGTGAGAGTTACGCAGGTAAAACCCCTCAAAATGCTTTCTCAATTTATGATTTAATCATTTTTGTTGGGGTAAGTAAAGATGTCTTGAATTCTTGGTGTGATAAATAAAAATGTCTTAAATAATAATCCCTTTAAAGTTTAATATCTTGATTTCATAATTTGGTGTATATATGCGTGTGTGTTAAAAGTTGAAATATGCAGTGTATTATGCTACTATTAATATGAATTTGTTTAATGTTTTAAAAACTGTTTTTATAGCATTCCTGGCTGGTCTTATAAATGGTTTAATTGGTCATACCAGGCGGTTCAACCGAGTCTACCAAGAGGTTTAACCGGTTGAAACATGGATGACTAACAATACAAAGAGAAAAAGGTACATACTTTTTTTTTTTTGTGCCAAATTGGCAGAATGACCAGGTTTTGTAATGGGTTGTTCTTACTACATGTCAAAACATGGCATTTTGGCTGGGCAAAGGTGACGGAATATGTAGTGGGTTTTCATGTGAAAAGGTATTATTCATTCAGATCATATTTTATTTCATACATGTGTATAGTTAGTTGCTTGTGTTCGTCTTTTTGTAGGCATTTCTTCTTGAACGCAAACCCGAAGAAGCAACCACAATTACTCAAGTAGTCACTCAGGAATTAACTACCTTTAGTTTCTGTTTCTTGGGTCCCACACATTTTATAGAAATACAATAGTCGTGTAATGGGCTATTAAAATGCAATGAGGGGAATGGGCAAATGGGTTTAGATTCTAGCATATTCTTTATTTTCTTTCAACCATCTTTATTTTTTGTTTCATATTGACTTAACAGTCTTTAAATTTATAAGCACTAAAATTTACAAAATGCAATTTTCTCCGCAAAATATATAAAGAGTGATACACATATCCTAAAATGGTGTATGCATGACTCATTGCTTATGATTTATTGGTAGAAAGATGTTCTCTGCAGAACTCGAATTCCAAAACTGAAATATTGCGGTGGGTACAATCCTATTCGTTATTCTTAGGTTTTGCGTTGCCCAGCTATGGTTCTAGTTGATGGGCAACTTTTTACATTGTACTGTAGCTTTCTTTTGTGGATCAGTAGTATCTAAAACAATACGTAGTAGCTATAATCGCTTTATATCAGCATGGGATGTTGCCGACTATTCCAATTCGTTGTATAACAAGTTTAATGATTATAACACTATTTTACGTTGCTAACAATATTAGGTTGGATGATATGGTATTATTTTATAAACTAAGTTAACTAAATTATAGTCAATAACTGGTTGGCAAAGTATTTTAAGGGCGATATGTTGAATTTGTACTCACTATTTTATTAGATGATGTTAATTTTTGCCATTTGGGTTTCAACTTTTGATCTACATGTATGTTATGGGGTTAATCATATCTCAAATTAATAAGATTATGATTGGAGCCTATATTGTGTTGACTGACAACTTCTTACCCCAACAGGAAAAGAAAGAAGCTATGTAGAAGGTGCTTATCAAGATGGTTGTTTCACACGGTATCGATCTTTTGAGTTCATAAATGTTGATAACATACATGTTCATTTAGCAACGAATCTTGATTTGATTAACTACATAAATACAAAACTTTAGAATCTTAAGTCAAAATGTACATGCACAATGCTTTAATTTTGGAGTGTACTTCACAAAACTTTTTATTTATTTTTTTATTTCACTTTTTTTAAACAAAAAGATAGCGTTTTAGAAGATTGCATAAGCAATTGTCTTTATTGCTTCATACCCTCAGAATTTAAAGGTATATAAATGCGGTTGAAGTGGTTTTAGATTTCATTAGGAAAAGTTGAATCAACAATATTCAAAGTTTATAATCTTAGCAATTGCATATTGTATGAGGGCTTAATCAGTTGCATAAACTCACCACATAAAAAATATATATTTTTTTTACTTTTTTCAGGTCATTGCTTTGAAGGCTGCTGGGAATAATTAGCAGAGTGCAACTGCATATGTAGGCATAAAACCATTGTTGCTAATGAACTATTGTCGCTAATGATAATTCCTTAAATCATAATAATACTGTTTTGACTTCGTTTTTCACATTTTCTATGTATGTCGTCATAGAGTGGTAAATTTTATAATGGTTTAATAACCCATTTATAAGTTACATTAATTACAGTTTTTATGAGCATTAAAGTATTCATTTGTTGTGAGTTGGTATCTTTTGTGTCCATAATTACTACACACGTGCTTGGAATGAATAATAGTAACTAGGATGAAAACCCGACGCTTCGCTGGGAGATATAAATTTTGTTAGCATGCGTTTACTATAAATCACCACTATTCGTCTATTCGAACTAAGATTAAAAAAAGAGGTTAGATGACAAAAATGAAATGTGTACTATTGTTGGATAAAATAATATTCAAGACTCACCATCACGTGACTCAACTCTCCCATCCAATATTGAAACTCACTCTCCTTTTCATCCCAATACAGCCACCACCACAAAACTGTTACAACCATCATACACCACCACCCTAAAAGCGTTACTACCAATTCCACTGCAAAAGTTCCACCTAGCCGCCACTAAACACGGGAAAGGCGGTTGTGCTTTTTCTCATACGAAATATGTGGTTAGGACGTCGGCCACTTTCTGCAATTAAGAGGCCGATATGGATCTGCCACCAGCTCCGTCGTCATCTCATTCTAAAACCAACATAGTTGCTGTCATCTCGTCTTCAAAACCCCATTGTCACCATAGTCAATGAAGAAAAATGACAGCTCCGATTTAGGGCTTCAAAACCGGAAAAATAGAGAAGAAAAATCGCGGGTCAATTTTTGTCAACAACCACCATTAAAGTTGGATGGCACAACAGTTTCGCAAGTGGCAGGCGTGGTGGTTCATGATTACCGAGGGCCTTTGAGAAGACAGATGTATACTGTGTATGGAAAAGAAAAACTGTAATTTCATGCCATAACCGTTAATTCACTTTTTCGTTATCGTTAATTTACCGTTTAACGTTATGTTTCAATTAATATAGTATATATAAGGTAAGGAGTTGGCTAGAAAGTTCACTTTTTCTAAGAAGTCTACGTAGGCATTGTGTTTTAAATTTTAGGAGAAATATTTTATATTCTTTTAGTATTGTGTTATATAGAAAAACAACAAACTTAACAATTTAAAACACAATCAAATGTATTGTAATCATTAAATTATAAAACACATTGATTATCTTTAGAACACAATTATTATATTTCTTCGCATGGTGTTTAAGATTTAATGCTTAAAATACATTTGATTGTATTTTATATTGTTACTTTTGTTTTTTTCTATATAATACAATACCCAAATAATATAAAACATTTCTCCTAAAATTTAAAACACAACGTCTGCGTAGATTTCTTACACTTCTTAGGAAAACATGACTTTTTACACGAACCCTACCCTAGTATATAATATGATCATGGAGATTAACAAGTTATATAACCCGCCCAAGGTGCAGGTGATCAATTAGCATCAATATTATCTTAGAGAACATATAATACAACTAAACAACCCGAGATCAATTAGCATCAACATTATCTTAGAGAACATATAATACAACAAAACAACCCGTGATCAATTAGCATCAATATTATCTTAGAGAATATACAATACAACAAAAGAACATTATAGAAGTAGTGTTAATTTTAATGTTAATCGAGATCTAAAAAACTAATGAAATAGATAAACCACACCGATACTATAAATAAGAAAAATAACATAAGTATTATATAATATAGCACAAAAGAACCGATAAAACTAACAGAAACGAATAACGCATTAAAAACTGTCGCTGCCTCAGCATCACGTAGGTTTTCTACTAATATATATACACATATATTCTATAGATATTTTAGTAGCGGACTTATGAGAGAAAATCTGTCAATGAAGTTTGTTTTGTGGATTTCTTAATCAATAGGTAAAAGGAAAATATACTTTTTCACTTTTAAGAAATTCATGTGTAAACCTTTTTAATTTTTAAAACTCTATATTAGCAGAGCATAAAATAAAAACAAGAATGAAAATTCTTAAAAAACTTTATCAATTACTCAATGCATAAAACGATACAATAGAAGCCCTTATTTATGGAATTTCCAAAGTTGGTAGGTATTGCGAAATATTTGGAATTACAAATTGACTGAAACGAGTTAAAATGATAACATAAATAAAGACATAAATCACCCTAATCACTGATTTACGGGTTATTAATTAAATTGGAAAGTCTTGAAGTTTGACAAAATTGGGGAAAATTCTTAATTGACGAAATCGAGGCCTTAAATCAAGGAATTCGGGCCTGGCATTTGTTGCATGTGATCCGGCTCATCGAGACATTTCTGTCCCTGATTGTGGGTCTCGTAACTCCAACCTTAGCCCAAGTTATGATCATTTAAGGTTTAGTCTGTCTAATAAAGTAAAAACAAAAACTAACTTTAACTCTAGACATGTTTACTTTACCATGTTGCTTTCTTATTTTTATTGTCGTTTAGATTTAAGCCTAAATGGTCTAATATTAATCCATCGATATACCATATTAAAATACATCCTCGCTAGCATCATCCTACGATCCCGTCATGAAGCGGGGACTCAAATACTAGTTAACTAACATAACAAAATAGGAATACGGGCTAAGAAACTTCAACAGACTAGATATAAGTCACTTGGATGCTTCTAGCATCTTATTTAATAGATAAAGTTTCATCTCCAATGCGAGATACACATTCTTGACTATTTTGTCCCTTAAATTGGATTAAACAACAATGATGACAATTGAGATTTAGTTATGTCAGGACGACCATGCCCATCTCCTTCTCCATACATGAACTGCGCCATCCTAGCCATGTTTGATGCATATTCGACATACTCTCGTGAGTATTGAGAATTAGCACGCATCCGTTCTTTGTTAATTTTCTTCCATGTGTCCTGAATCATTTCTTTGATGTACTTTCTAGCTTCTTCTTCGGTAGCACCACTCTCATGCATGTAACATTGGATAGATTTTGGAATGAATCCTCTTGCCAATTCATCCTTAAAGACATAATTAAGAGAATGTTTAAGTTTATATATTTATTTCTACATCCTTATTAATGGGTGAAAGTTTATATATTTATTTCCACATCCTTATTAATGGGTGAAGTTACTTCTCTATTAGATTATGATTTTCTTAACAATGAAAGAGAAAGTTAAAACTCACATTAATCAAATTTCCAGTATGATAAAGTGGGGTTCTTGTACAAATGGTTGTTATCTTGCAAATAGTCTTTAACTTGAGAAGTGAAAGAGTGTATTTTTTTTATTGTTTTTCTATATTGTTAAACACGTATTTTCGTACTGAAATTTAAAAAAAAAAGAAATTTAGTGTAGAGTAATTACATAATTAATGTTGTAGAGTAATTACGTAATTACTGTAGTGTAAAACTACTGTAATTACTCTAATGAGGTAATTGGGCTTATTTTTTTTTATATTATTAATCTAGAAAACATTTAAGTAGATAGGGACAAAAATTTAAAAAAAAAATTATCCCTTCACTTCTCATGTTTAATAAGTTAAGCATATTTTGTAAGTGCATGATGTCCCTAGGCTAGTATATATGTTGATTGGACGTGTCACGGGGTGTTTGGAGATGTTTGTACGCGTTTTGGAGGGTTCGTGATACTGCATGCGATTAGCAGTTAGTGACACGCGATTAGGGCCCTAATCGCGTCACTGTTCACGCGTTTGGGCTTGAGGTTCTGGCGATTAGCCCTACTCGCCCCATATGGGCATGCTAATCGCTAGTTTGGTGCTGTTCGTACCCGGGAGGTATAAATAGGCCCAATCATTGCCCTAATCATTAGTTCTTGCCTCACACACTCTCCAAACACCCTCCCATGGTCTGTAAGGTCTGATTTGATCTCTGTAAACACTCGTGCTCTGTTTTTAGTGATTAATCGATAATCTCTTGACCCGTGTGTGTGTTGTGATTACTCATTTGTCATTGTTTCATTATCGTATCTGTTATTAAAGCATATTAGAGGGATTCCGCACCTCTAGTATAAACCCCGTGATTGTTGGATTTCGCGTTATTCGATCCTACAAGTGGTATCAGAGCCGAGGCTCTTATCACGGGTGTTTTAATAACAAAAACGAGCAAAAACAGGTTGTTTTTGGTGTAAAAGTTCAGATTTTTAAGCAAAAACCTGTTCTTATTTTGAAACTTTGAGTTTTTGTCAAAAACCCATCTTTTTCAATATCTTGGTGTGTGTTTACGGTTAAAAACGAGTGTTTTTTATTAGGGTTTGCTCTAAAACTGTTTTGGTAACTTGTCTAATCATTTGGGATCAAAATATAATGTTTTAGATAAGATTTTGAGGCAAAATAGGTGATTTTTGAGCAAAAGTGCGGCTACAGATCAGATCAGGCGATTACGCAGGCTTACTCGCATCAACCTTTCACACGATTAGGGTTTTGCTAGCGATTAGCCCCTAATCGCTATTATTTTCACGCGATTAGCATACAATCGCTAGTTTCTTCACACGATTAGGCCTAATTGCTTACTAGCGATTAGCCCTAATCGCCTGCCATACTCACGTCAATCCAAAACCCTAATCGCATATAAAAACTAGCGATTAGCCCAAATCGCTCAACTGTTTACACGATTAGCCATATAATCGCCTATATAAACTAGCAATTATAAACCTACTCGCCTGAAAGGTTCTGGAACATAAAATTTGACTAAGTATCGGACTATTATCATACCTTAACATATGGCGAACCCGTGGGGACATCTGAGTCAACCGAGACCTCAGTATAATCAACAAATGAACAATCAATCTAACGTACCCACGAACCCTTGGCAGTTCTCAGCGGAACGAAACGCGCAACGGATGCAGCAATCGCAAATGCAAGCGAATGTTGCCGGAATCAATCCGTGGGCGCTAGCTGCTCAACAGCAAATGGTAAACACGAATCCGTGGGCACTCGCGGCTGCTGCAAACTCTCAGACAAATCATCTGTCCTCCGTACTCATGAGTGACTTAGAGACGGGTAGTTCTAACAGGGCACCGAAGCTGCAGTACATGTCCGACTACCATGGTTGGAAGGGCAGATTTCAGACGTATGTCGAGGGCATCGACGGTCTTGTATGGTCAGCTATCGAGACAGGGTACAGTCGGCCTTTAGTTGAGAACTCCACTACTCCGATCTCAATTGAAGACATGAATGAAGATCAGAGAAAGAAATACAACTATGAGAAGAAGGCGATGGCGGCATTGAAGCAAGCTCTTCCAAAGGACATCCTTCATCAAGTCGCTCAGTGCACAACATCACAGATGCTTTGGTTAGCCTTGGCTGAGCGAAATGAGGGTAATATGAAGACGAGAAAGGTTAAAATGGATCAGCTCAAGAAGGAGTTCGAGAACTTCAATGCTATAGGGAACGAATCTCTGAGAGACTTGACGGCTAGATACTACCATCTGATGTCTGAAATGTATCAGTACGGGGTCTTATATTCATCTGTGGACCTTGTAGAAAGATTTGCTGAGGCGCTACCTCCTCACTGGCATCAATGGTTGGATATTCTAAAGTCGAGCAATGCATATCAGACTCTCTCCATCAATGAGTTCATTACCGAGCTAGAGAACAAGGAGATAGAGGAAATCAGGAGAGCAAACAAGGCGCTCATTCCACAGAATCCCAGCATCTATTATGGGAATCCTCTTCAGGACACCAGTGTGGGTGGTACCAAACCACAAACTGCTTTTGTGGTTAATCCGGACCCAGTTTATGCTTTCGACAATTATGGTCCCCCAGCTGATGTTCCTCCTCCTACATATCCTTTTGGACCAAACCCGTATCCTTTGAATTTTAATACTAACCAGTTTGGTGTTAACCCGTTTTCTCATCTTGCAGCACCAGCGCAGGCAACTGCAAACTTTAGTGGACCTTCTTCTACAGGTTTTGGGGGGGCTCCAACTACAAGTTATGGTGGATATGGAGGTGCTTCTAGTTCTAATCAAGGTGGCTATCAGACCAATACAGTCCCAGAGCAGCTGAACACCGCGGGTTTAGGAAAGGTGACTATAGAGCTAGCTCAAGAACACATGGCTCTACTGTCGACTTTGGTAAACTCCTATAGTGGACTGGTTGCTGGATAGATCGGGAATCCTCATCTTACACAGGAGGATTACTCGCAGATTGATAAGGACGACATGGATCTGATCGACATACAATGGCACTTCGCGAGCGTGGTGAGAAGGGCAAAGGAATACATGGACAGGACGGGAAGGAGAGATGTCTTGATCAATAATAACACCAAGTTTGGGTTCGACAAAACAAAGGTCACATGCTACAACTGTGGCACAAAAGGGCATTTTGCAAGGGAATGTGACCGACCTAAGCAGCAAGGACATCAGAATCCCTTCAACAACAACAGAGCTAATCAGAATCAGAGACAGCAAGCTCAGGGTCAACCTAATACTGAGCGTGCTATTGTCCCAGTCAACAACCAGAATCAGAACCAGAGGCCGCCTGCAAACAACAATCAAGGTCAAGCCATGGTTATTCAAGCTGATGAAGGCTATAACTGGAACCATCTGATCATCGGAGATGAAGCTCCTCAAGGTGGTGCAGCCTGTTTTGCTCAACAAGCGTCTGAAGCACCAGCCGAAGTTGAAGAAACTTCGAGTCAGTCTGACATCATCACCTCTGAAACCGAGGTGTCTGACTGTGACTCGGAGTGCGATTCTGATAGTGGAGAAGATTTGGAGGATCTGTTAGCTGAAGCAGATACATTGATCGGTAAAAGATCGTTTCTTGTGGATGCTGACTGCACAGAGAAGAACTACGGCGAATTCTTTGGAGCTCAGAAGACAGCAGCTCATTATGCATTGATGGCCATTACTGAATCGTCGAACAAGGTAAGTTCTTCTTCTGACTCAAAGTTAGATTGTGTAGAGTGTAATCAGTTAAAATTCAGAATTAAAGAATTAACTGAAGAATATCTGAATTTAAAAGCTGATGTTGGTCCGTTGCAAAGGTCAATTGATTCCTTGAGACAAAAGGAGAAAAATTTTCTTAGTATAATTGAAAATTATAAAAAGGATGTTTCTGAACTGTCAAAAACCTTAGCTAACAAACAGATTGCTATAAATAATTACATCAATGAGGTCGAAGACACTAAGAAACAATTGGCCATTGTTAACTGTGACTACGAAAAGATCAGGAAAAAGCTTGAGAGTTATTTAAACTGCAAGTATGTCCTTGATCACATAGTAGAACACTCTGACAAGGAAGGCTTCTCCACCAGTCCCAAATACTCTCAATGTCCACCTCCGGTGAGATTCGAAAATCACAATTTTGATGTCTTGCCGAAGGAGGAACTTGTGGACGTGGCAGCTGAGGCAGCAAAAGCTGCAGAGGCGGCCAAGGTTACTGAAGCAGCTAAACCTGCTGAAGTCACTAAGGTTGCTACTCCTGCTAAAGCTGTAAATTTGTGTGAGAAAGCTGATGATATCAGTGTATATGACACTGACACTTCGGATGATGAGCTCGATGAACCTCCTAGGTATGCACCGGTCAAAACTATAGATGTTCCTCTTGAGAATCATATCATTACCACTGAAACCTTGAGTGAACTGGAACCGAAAGTGCAAACCGAGGATGGTAGGAGGATTAAGGTGTTTTATAAGTTAAAAGGGTCTGAAAGGGTGCATGCTGATGAGGAAGTCCCTCTCAGATGTATCGCCCCTGGTCTTGTTGCCAAAATTTGCCAAGAATCTGTCATTACCGTAGAAAAGGAAACCTGGAGTAAAAACAAGGGTAAGGGTAAGGGTAGAAAGGATCAGGGAAATCAGCCTAATGAAAACAACAAGAAAAATCAAAAGTCGAACACCGTTAATCCTCAAAATCAAGCTCAAAGAAACGGTCCGAAAAAGCATGTAACTGAGTTCGTTAGATCGAGCGGCACTGAAAGAAATGACGATCCTCAAGTCGATCAGCAAAGAAGATGTCTTGAGGATCCAAAACATAAAAACTCATTTGCCGTTCCATCTAACAAAAGGAACAAAAAGGAGACCAAATCCGAATCTCCTAAGTTTGAAGAATATAGATCCTGTCACAAGTGCGGGGAACGTGGGCATTTAGTTGCTGCGTGCCCTGAATTGAGACGAGAAAGGATCAAAGTGGATGATCCTCCCAGTTCTAGCAAATCCAAGCAACCTGTTTCTCCTAAACTCTCAGAGAAACAAAAGGGAAAGCAGGTTATTTATGATAACCGCAACAAAATTGCTATGAACCAAAAGCCAGTTGATGGCAGGGGTCCACAGCTGAGGGGGAGCACTGTTCCTCCAAAGGTTGAAGCAGCGCCTAAGCCACCAGCAAAGGCTGCAGCTAAACCGCAGGGCAACCCCAAAGCTGCTCCACGCACAGTTAATTCTGAAGTGGATCCAAAATCTGTTCCTCCAAAGGAATCCAAGGTTGGACCTTCTAGCCCACAGGCAAAGAAGAAGCCCAAGCCAAAGAAACCTGAACAGATTTGGAGACCCAAGTCACCAACCAAAGGAGGAGAGTCATCTGCTGGAAAAGGCACTGCTGTACCATCGGAAACAACTCCAACACCAAATGGGAGATGGGTTGACTTTCCGATGTTAGATGAAGTTGGTAGACCCAAGACCGTGAAGGCTTGGGTCCCCCTTAACCACTGAACTTTGAATGTTTGTGCAGGGAGTTCCACAGGGCCTTATCAACAGCCTATGGATTGTTGATAGTGGAGCTTCAGGGCACATGACAGGCGATTTATCCCTGCTTTTTGACATAAAGAATATCAATGGGGGGTATGTTGCCTTTGCTGGTAATAAAGGGGGTTATATTACAAAGGAAGGAAGTATGAGCAACGGTATAGTAAGCTTTGAAAAGATAAGCTTTGTCAAACAGATAGACCACAACTTGCTGAGCGTTTCGCAGATATGTGACAAGAAGTTCACTGTGTTCTTTGATGACAACGCATGTTTCATTCTGAAGCCTGGATTCAAAATACCGAAAGAGTGGGTCATGATCTCAGCTCCCAGGGTCAACAACTTATACGTCCTGGACATGAGCCGAGCAATGACAGCGAAAGGTCAAGTCACTTGTTTTCTGTCAAAGGCGACAGAGAAGGAATCGATAATGTGGCACAGACGAATGGGGCACATCCACTTGAGGAAAATGAACCATCTGGTCCAGAACCAACTAGTGGAAGGTGTTTCTGTTAAGAATTTTCATTTAAACGATGTCTGTGTCTCATGCAAGAAAGGGAAGCAGAAAAGAAAGTCTCACAAGCCTAAGAAGACAAACTCAGTTAGTCTACCACTCGAACGACTGCACATGGACCTGTTTGGCCCAGTCAATCGAAAGAGCAAGAACGGTGACTCATACTGCTTAGTGGTTACGGATGATTATTCTAGGTTTTCTTGGGTTGTGTGCATGAAGCACAAGAGTGAAACTTTTGATTACTTGAAGAATCTGTTTACTAAATTGGAAAATATATATCAGCTAAAGATCCGTAGGATCAGAAGCGATAACGGAACAGAGTTCAAGAATCACGCTATGGAGGCGTTATGTGCAGAAAAAGGTATTCATCATGAATTCACAGCGCCATACACTCCTCAGCAAAACGGGGTTGCAGAAAGAAAGAATCGGACTCTTATTGAGGCAGCCAGAACTATGCTCGCAGACTCGAACTTGCCTGTGATCTTCTGGAACGAGGCAGTTCACTGTGCGTGTTATACTCTGAATAGGGTTCTAACGGTAAAGAAGCTTGGAAAAACCTCTTACGAGCTTCTGAACCGAAGGAAACCGAACTTAGAGTTTCTGGAACCTTTCGGAGCTCCATGCACCATGATACATCCCGATGGGAAGTTTGGTGCAAAGGCAGAAGAAGGTTTCTTTGTTGGTTACAGCACTCCCAACAAAAGAGTGTACAACAAAAGAACCAACAACGTTGAAGATTGGCTTAATGTCGATGTTCAGCGTTATACTGCCAATGCACCTGGTGTTGGGCCTGATTGGTTGTTCGACTATAAGAGTCTATTTGATTCATTCAACGTGGAGAATTTGGTGGATGATGCTGTAGCGCAAATGTATTACGAATGTGAAAACGCAGCTAGCTCACCGCTAATGCGTCCGATCGTGGTTAATGCACCTGCGCCTGCTCCATCTGATGCCTCTGCATCCACGGGTCCCCCTGATAAAACCGCAGCAGCAGAAGTTGAGGAAGTTTTTCAGGAAGCGTCAGCAGAGGTTCTCGAATCTTCATCTTCCGACGACGATTTTGCAGAGTCTAATGAAACTCTCACTGAGGAACAAGCTGGAAATGGTGAATCTACCACTACAGCTCCAGTTAATCTGACAGGAAACAATCAAACTGGTCCTTCTTCTTCAGCAGCTCCAGGGATAGGTCTTCGGATCGATCTCTCCGGTTTTAATATGCAACCCGCTGCTCCCTCTAGTTCAAGCGCAGCTGAGACAAATCTATCTCAAGGTTTGGAGAACCTAAATCTGCATTCGGATGATCCAGTGCCGGCACATCCGGAATCTCGGATTCACGACACTCATCCGATGCAAAATGTGATTGGTAATCCGACTAGCAAAGTCATGATGCGCAGTCAACTCAGAAATGCTAGTTCAAGTGACAATACAGGTACTCTGGCACTCTATTCGGAAATAAGAAAAGCAGGTCATCAGAACGATTGGTCCTTCGCCTTGTATGTTTCTCAAACTGAACCAAGAACTGTGCAAGAGGCACTGAGGGAAGAACCATGGATTGAAGCTATGCAAGCCGAACTTCAGCAGTTCCAAAAGCTAGGAGTGTGGGACTTAGTTGACTTACCTCCAGGCTCGAAAAAGATTGGAACAAAGTGGGTCTACAAATGTAAACGGGATGACCGCGGGGTGATTATAAGAAACAAGGCTCGATTAGTTGTCCTCGGCTTCCGTCAAATCGAAGGAATAGATTACAACGAAGTATACGCTCCAGTTGCGCGCCTTGAAGCTATCCGGATGTTCTTAGCTTACGCTTCGTACAAACGGTTTAAGGTGTATCAAATGGACGTGAAAAGTGCTTTTCTGTATGGTGTCGTGAAGGAAGAGGTGTATGTTGCTCAGCCACCGGGTTTTGAGGATCCGCTGCATCGCGAAAAAGTCTACAAATTGAACAAAGCGTTGTACGGACTCCATCAGGCACCGCGTGAATGGTACCAAATGCTTAGCAACTATCTGATATCCAACGGGTTCAAACGTGGACTCGTGGACTGCACCTTATTCACCAAGGAAAAGGGTGGTGATCGTCTTCTGGTACAGGTTTATGTTGATGATATTATTTTTGGGTCTACTAATGATGTCATGTGCAGGGAATTCGAAAAACTTATGCAGGACAAATTTGAGATGAGCTCGATGGGGGATATGCAATTCTTCCTCGGTCTACAAGTAGAACAACAAGAGTCGGGGATCTTCATCCACCAGACAAAATACGTTGCTGACATCTTGAGCCGGTTCCAGATGGAAGACTCTACTCCAGTAGGCACACCGATTCAGACCAATCACGGGATTGGGCCTGACGAGAAAGGACAAACCGTTGATCCTTTTCTCTATCGAGCTATGATAGGCTCACTCATGTACCTCACTGCATCAAGACCTGACATAATGTTCGCGACATGCTTACTATCAAGATACCAGTCAAGGCCAAAACAGTCACACCTGGTTGCTGTGAAGAGGATCTTACGTTATCTAAAGGGTTGTCCGACCAAAGGTCTTTGGTACCCTAATGACGATAAGTTTGACCTCATCGCTTTTAGTGATGCTGACTATGGCGGATGCAAGACAGACTTAAAATCCACATCGGCTGGATGCCAGTTTTTGGGACCAAGACTTGTCTCGTGGCAGTGCAAGAAGCAAGCCTCAGTCACCTTATCCACCTGCGAGTCGGAATATGTAGCAGCATCGAGCTGCTGCTCCCAGGTTCTTTGGATACAGCAACAAATGAGAGACTACGGTTTGAAATTTCTTAATACTCCCATTCACTGTGATAATGAGTCCGCTATAGCTCTTGCTAAAGACTCAGTTAACCATTCCAAGGCGAAACATATCTTGGTTAAGTATCATTTCATACGCGATTGCTATGAAAAGAAACTTATCGATATGGTAAAAATCCACACAGACTACCAACGTGCCGATTTATTCACCAAAGCTTTTGACGGTCCTCGTTTTGAGTACTTGTTAATCTTAAACGGCATTAAAGTTAAGCAGGATTAGATCCTCATCGGTAATCGTTTTTGTAAATATTTTTCTTTCAAAAATCAGAAAAATCCAAAAATATTGTCTTTTCGCAAATTTTTAGATTTTTAGGGGGAGAAAATTTCAGAAAAATACAAAAACATTCAGAAAATGCAAAAATTCAAAAAAAAAATGAGAAAATTCCAAAATCAAAAAAAAATTGAAAAATGCAAAAATGAGTTTCTTTGGTGAAAACGAGAAGATGATATTAACCAATCAGTCGGACTGTCTGGACCCTTATCATCTTAAAAATATTGGAACTGATAGGTAGCCTCTACAATGATGTGTCGGTAGGCTCAAAATCATTTCCAAGTTCGGCACGGTGATATAAACCTAAATCATCTGAATCTTGTGTGGATCAACGTGCGTTGGCATATGGTCTTGGTACCGAAATCTAGTTTGATAGCATGCCAAAATCCGAGGTTTCATGGTCTTTAAGAGGTTGGTTCATCCGGGGTGAACTGGACGTCTCTCAGAATAAATAGGAGTGGCACACGTGTCGTACGTTGGGGTCGCAGCCTACGACTGAGACACCCCTATGTCATTTCCTGAAAAAAAAATATATAGAATAAATTCTGATCAGGAGACGTCCGGGAATCCTAAAAGAGCAAAAAGATTCATATATGCCAAAACCCTATTCTCAATGAGAATTCGCTCTAAGGTATCAAATCATATACCTAAAGCATCGTACCGTGAAAAATCAAATATACGGTATTTGACTTGTACCCTGGTTTGGATCTCACTGGTCTCTCTGTTGCAGCGTTTCTGCAGACCTGATCACCACTGAGTCCACTCCTTGTAAAATACGGATGACAACAGCTTACTCACCGGTTACGAGGAAGCTTTGTGCATGACTTGATACGGGAATGTGTCGCGTGGCGGGGAACACCTTGTATCTCAGCCTTAATATTACCTTAAACGTATCTAAAGTGCCTAGCGATAAAACTTGATTTTGAGTTTAGGTGGACAACAATATCGACAGTTGTTGTAGGATGCTTATTGGTAATTTAAGCGAAAACTGAAAATATAAGGGTTCTAGATATGTCCGTACACTGATATGATTCCCTAACCGTTGAAACTCGCAAAAATATGTTAGTGTACAGTTAGTTGATCTCCCGTTTTATTTTATTTATGCTTAGTTTAGCTTAGTTAATCATTCTTGATTGCCGATGTTGGAATCCTAATCCATTGTAATCTTACTTCTTCAAAAATAAATCGCCGAAAAATAAAATGGACAACTAATTGGAAACTTGTGTTTTGCCGGGTCAAAACCGTACTTTTTATCAAGTACAAGGGTGGAAAATGTAATATTTTCGAGTATCTGAGTCATCATCTGAGTCGCGTGTCAAATCGGGTTGAAAAACGCATGTTTTGAACCTAAACGGGTCAAAAGTGTGTCAAATGGTGCTGCAGGGGCAATTTGGTAAATTGTGTGAAAGATTTATGCATTTAGAAGCCTACTCGCATATATGCTTAAGCGAGTAGCCGTAATCGCGTGTCTTAACAAGCGAGTTGATGCTAATCGTGTGTAATCAAGCCTACTCGTGTGGATATCTAGGCGAGTAGCCATACTCGCTTGCTTATTGTGGATCAAGTGTGTTATGTCTCTACTCGTGTGCCTTTGAGGGCGAGTAGAGGATAATCGCTACTTTCTTCACGCGATCGGGCACCTACTTGCATACAAGAACACACGATTAGGGACGGGTATATAAAGGATCACTTAGCTTTCTTTCTTCATATTTCAAAAACCTTTCAACAGTCCCATCGTTCCCTCTAATCTGCACGTATCCAAAACTTATTGCCCGTGTTTATTTGATCTTTGAAATTTGTTCTACATCATCAAGGTAAGAACATATCAATCTTTCAGATCATAACAACGTGTTTTTGAGGGCTTAATTTGTGTTCAAAGGGCCGAAACCCTAGGTTTTACCTTTTTGATCGTTCAGCGTTAATAGGAGTTGTTTGATGATAAAACTTGTTTGGGATTTGATAATCGGCACCTATAGATGCTGTTTATACAAAGATTTTGTTCATAAACACCAAGAATCAGAAAATCCCAATTTTAAACCATTATGAACCCTAGTTTTTTAAATGCCAAATTAACCCTTGTTTTGATCTGAAAACGATAATTTTCATAGGGGTTTTATTGTTGGGTTGTTTTAGGGTTCAATGCAACAAAATTCCAGACTCGAATCAACAAAACGTCAAATTTGATAAAATCTTTATGTTCGTACACTGTTCATGCGATTAGATAGCTAATCGTGTGAACATTATAGCGATTAGGCAGATTGAAGTGCTAATCGCGTGAATAGTGTAGCGATTAGCAGTCAATCGTGTCTTTTGATCTGCTAATCGCATGAACAGTACCCATAATCGCCCTTAAGCTTCTGTTGACCAACTTTAGTCAAAACTAATCCGTTTTTGTCTGTTTTTCATATCCTTGATCTGTCTTTGATGATTTATGGTGTGTTTAACTTGCAGAATCATGCAATACGGTACTTCGACCAAGCACAACTGTCTTGCCTTTCTCGGACCTGTAAAGAAGCCGGAATGCAAGCGGTTTGAAGGCATCATCGAGTACTTGAAGCGCTCAAAGATAAGTTATGCCATATCTACAGACTATGCGGCTTACAAGAACATTCTCCAGGAATTCTATCAGAATGCTAGAGTCGACGTCAGCACAATTCCAGCTACTATCAGAAGCTCGGTGCAACGAAAGGAGGTTCTTATCACTGAAGACATGATTCGCGAGATTCTAAGATTTGGAGATGATAAAGACGATCCAATCGTATTCGATTCCATTTTGATACGAGGTGGATTCCTACGGATGAAGTATACGGGTGATGTTCGTGCGCAGGAGATGCTACAAAAGGGATGTCTTCCTCCAGAAATGAAGTATCTGACGCACGTGGTGTTAAAGTGTCTCGGACCTCGCAAAGGAACGTTCGATGCAATCAAAGACATTTTGGCATCAGCGATAGTCGCATTGACGTTGAACAAGCCGTTCAACTTCTCTGGGATGATTATGCATCACCTCAAGGAAGTGATTCTGCGAAAGCCGACAGAGAATGCCTTTATTGTTTATCCTCGCTTTCTGCAGATGATCCTTGACAATCAGATCCCGAACATGGTGAAACGGGTAGAAGAGCTGATTAATATAAAGAGAATTGATGAAGTTGAGATGAAAAGAATGTTACAGTACACGAACAAGCCAAAGTCCGAATATCCCCCAAGTCGTAGATTGTTTGCCTACCTAATGAGAGACAACTATGTGGCACCTCCAGGTAATAGATGGAGGCATGACGACAGTGATTCAGAGGACGATATTCAGATTCACAGACAGGTATTCAAGGATGATGATAACATTGGGAGACCCACTGTTGCTTTGGGACCCAATGAACCGGGCAATATGGGTGATACTGAAGCAAGACAAGATGATGATATGCTTGATACTGATTTGCTGAATATAGATGAACCATCCAGTTCAGGCAAAGGCAAAGCCAAGATTGACGAGGGCCCGGTTAACATTGAAGATGTTGATGATGAAGATGACGACTCAGAGCGTACCGAAGATGAATCGCCCGATATACTTTCTCTTGAGGAGGATAGAGCCCGCACGGCTGCGGCGAGAGAACTTGCAAAAGATCCCACTTTCACTCCAGTTAGTGGTGATCTTGTTGCAGATATTGATGCTGAACTTAGCACGCCGCCTCCTCAGAAAAGACAAAAGACAAAAGCGACGAAGGTTAGTAGGGGTCAAAAGAGAATGTCAGAAACTCCCAGATACTTTTGGCCTTCCTGCTTCCTCTTCTGTATCGGCAACAACAGCAGCAACAGATACAACAACAGCAGCAACAGAAACAACAACAGCGGCAACATCGTCTGTCCCACTCTCTTTCAGTGCAGCCATGCCTGCGGGTGTGACTATGTCAATGCCTTCCTCGGTAATCTTCACTGAGCCAGTCTCAGTTACCGTTGAAGCGACAGGTTCACAGTTGGCCGCTAATCCGATAGGTGACAGAATCCGAATGTTGAAAGAAGCAGCAAGATCGACAGCTGCTAGACCTTCGAGCCAATTCTCATCTTCGACTCCAACAACCAACGAACAACTCCAGCGCCAAATCAACGAACTTACTGCTATAGTGGCCGCCCAAGCACGGGAAATGGCCGAAATGAAGAGCAAAAACGCCAACATAGAAGAAAATGAGACGGCGATGTTGGAACTGATTGGAGACACTATCACTGCTAACACTGAGCTGAGAACCACTGTCGACGCTCTTACTTTATCTAATCAGCAACTCTTGGAGTCGAACAGGCAGATCATGGAATCACAACAGCAGCTCATGGAATCACATCAGCAGCTGATTCAGTCTAACCGTGATCTCCAGCTCGCGAATGTGAACAATGAGCGTCGAATCACCAAATATAAGAAGCAAAACTCAAGGCTAATGACTAGGTTGAATGCGTTGACCGGAACTCAACCTAGACTTACTGGTGGTTCGGAAGCTGGAGCTAGTACTGCTGCTGATGATGATGATGAGGATAGTGAAGAAGACGATAATGATGAAGAGGATGATGATGAGTCTGATGACGATGATGACAATGATGGTAAGGGTGATGGTGGTGATCTCGGAGCCACAGGTGGTGGCGGATCATCAACTGGATCTGGAGCTCAGCGAACAAAGAAGAGTCATGACAAATCAGGCAAGGATCCTGCAGCAGGATCTTCTGCTCAGGGGGAGCCTGATCAAAGGAAGAGCAAGATTCAGGAACTCAAAGACAAACTGAAGCGTGCTATAGTTCCTGTTGAAATTATCGAGCCTCTAAACAGTTACTTTGACTATGATGATGATGGCAACCTGTGTGTTCCTCATGTGTCCTCTGATTATGATCTGGAAGAGGGTGAAATACCTCCTGAGGTTACACCTGAGGACTTGGAAAAGATCTTTGGCTTGGCACCTGGAGAACCTTCCAGTGCTGGCCACTTCGCTCCAGAACTGCATCCAGATAATCATGAAGTGGAGATGGAAGATGGAACCAATATCACTACACCTGAGTATGTAGTTGATGAGTCGAGCAGCGGGATACCTAAGATCTCTGAGGAGATGCTTAACCAGTCTGTAGAAAAGCTAAAGTCTGATCCTACACCTGTCCCAGACAAGGTGAAAGAACGACATGACAAGATCAGACAAAAGTATCCTGAGTGGTTTCCATCTGGAGGCGAGTCTGAGAAGAAAAAGGAACCTGTACAGGCTTCTATGTTCAAGAAACAGTTGGTAAAGATGTCAGGAAGCGTGATCAGCTGGGCTTACATTAAACATGCTAAGATGTTGGGAGTAAAGTGGCAGGATGGTCTTCTCTACTTTCAACCGTACACGAAAGTCCTCAGTCTGCCCTTCTGGCATATACGTGATTTGGTTAGACTGCATCTTCCATTGTATCATGAGTCCCGCTATGAGTTTCAAGGGTTCTACAACATTATGAGAAGAGAAAGTGTTGATGGATGGGACCAGTTCCAACCACAGTACCCAAAATCTGTTGTGACAAACAAGATACATCCCATCACAAAGAAACCTATTTGGAAGCACATCATCAAACCACCCGAAACCGCGTCGAAGATTCCACTAGCTCCGATTGAGCAAGACTTCGCTTCTAAGTTGTATTACTGGCACTATGACGCAGAGACCACAGAAGCCGTAATAGTCTTGAGCAACTCGCCAAAACCGTGCAGGAAGATTAGAATATGGGATCCAATGTGGCTGATTAACTGCTCGGAGAAAGACGTGGAGACATTGTTCTTATATCCAATACAACATCTGAAGGCCGAAGCCGATCAAGCATTGAAGTTTCAACGGGTGATTTGTTTCTGTCACGCCAACAAAGTTCATGCGGGATGCGACTGGTCAAGACTTTCCAGGATCGAGACAATGTCGATTTGATGAGACTGAAGATGCTGCATGTTTGTTTATGTTATGTTTGCTTTGAATGTTTTCAATTTTGAGTCTGTAAAGTTGCTAGTTGTTGCTATAAACGTTGTCTTAAGTAATTTTTGTACGTATACTAGCCTGGTCCAAGGGGGAGTCTGTAAGTGCATGATGTCCCTAGGCTAGTATATATGTTGATTGGACGTGTCATGGGGTGTTTGGAGATGTTTGTACGCGTTTTGGAGGGTTCGTGATACTGCATGCGATTAGCAGTTAGTGACACGCGATTAGGGCCCTAATCGCGTCACTGTTCACGCGTTTGGGCTTGAGGTTCTGGCGATTAGCCCTACTCGCCCCATATGGGCATGCTAATCGCTAGTTTGGTGCTGTTCGTACCCGGGAGGTATAAATAGGCCCAATCATTGCCCTAATCATTAGTTCTTGCCTCACACACTCTCCAAACACCCTCCCATGGTCTGTAAGGTCTGATTTGATCTCTGTAAACACTCGTGCTCTGTTTTTAGTGATTAATCGATAATCTTTTGACCCGTGTGTGTGTTGTGATTACTCATTTGTCATTGTTTCATTATCGTATCTGTTATTAAAGCATATTAGAGGGATTCCGCACCTCTAGTATAAACCCCGTGATTGTTGGATTTCGCGTTATTCGATCCTACATATTTGTATTTAATCTTTACTCTATATTATTATTATGATTAGCTAATGTGCCGCCATTCTTTGAATCATTGAAATTCAAATTGTTAACAAAGTACGAGTGGTGTTATGTACCCAAAATGAACCAATGCTTAAGTAGAGATATTACTTTTACAATTTGCAAACAGAACTACAGAAGTCTCCTTACATTTCTACTACGTTGTACAATACTTTATTTTGTTTTTTATATAATTTCATTATTATAACTAATTTTAAACATGTTTTTCTTGAATAACTTACAAGATATTTTGTGAAGTTCTAAGTATCTCGTTGTGACAGGCTTATATTTATCTACGTCAACGCAATATACATTTCATTTAAAACCAAGATGTGAATCGTATACAAGTTATTGAAGCAGAACCATACATAACTTCAAAGCTGCCTCACAACTAGTTATTTATTATTTTTTTTTTATAAATTGACATTGTTTACTATTTTCGTCATTTTAATAATACGATATAACACATTATAAAATCTCAAATATGCCATTACGATGTGTTTATATTATCTCAAGTTTTGTTCGAAATCAACCAGGTCAAATATATTTGATTTTCATTCTTTACCTTGACACCGATCTGATGTTAACCTAACAACATCGGTATCAATACCGATTTTCAGTTTTCTAGTTTTCTAGACTTTATTAGTATAAATTTCGTTGAGAATGTAGTTGTATTTGCATTAGAGTATTAGTTATAGATTGTAAGTTATATCAAGTACTTTCACGACATTGATCCTGGTATATATTCAATTATATGGTTTTTGATTATAAAACACTTGTCGATTGCTATATCAATACCAAGTGTCGGTATTGTACCAGTATTGTGAAGAACTGATACTGATACCGAACTAAAGGCCGCCACATAGCGCACCGTTCCACTGCAATGCGTGGTAACTCCCACTGGTTACTAGTTATTTTAAAAATATGCATACCGTGGATGTCCCCAAGTCATCAGCCAGTCGTAAGATTAGTGACGAGTACTCATCTAATTTCTCGAATTCTTCCATGCGTTGCAAGATTTCCTGTGTTGCTCCAACTGATGTTGCAAATTTAGCATGCATGAGTACTAAGGGACCGGATACTGATATATAACCATTATCCAAGTACTCTTGGAGTGTTGGTGTATATCCACTGTAGTACCATCGTGCTTCTACTAGGTATGTCTTGCATAGATTTGCCCACTACAATTTTACCATTCCAAAAAAATTAAAATTTATATAACAGATCAAACATAACATTTTCATAGTTAAAGATCAAACTAAATTAAGTTAGTTTATTTACTTCTTTCTGAAGGTACGGAAGGATGTGGATCCCTGTGTTTGTCAACATGTCATACGAGATCTCATTAATCGTGTTGTACAATCCGAGGAAACCTATCTTCATATAATCTGGGAGTTCCTCAATCGCATGGATATCCCATCTACCAATTAAATTTTTAATTAGTTCTAATTATATGCTATATGTGAATGAACATGAACACAAATATTTCTAAGTACATTATGGTTTACCTGTCTATTATGTTGGTCAATGGTTCAAGTTCATCCAATGTACCATAAACGTCATAAATATCATCTATAGTGGTGATCATGGTAACACACTTTACTAGTGAACTCCTTCCAATTCTATAGTGAGGTAGGTAACCAAAACCAACTGACCATAGAAAACTCGGCACTAAGCTATCTCGAATAAAGCTGAGTTTCGTAGCCCATTTTGTATTTCTCCACCACCTAAATATAAATATAGTATGTGTCAGGTTCGGCTCAATATTTTTGGGGGTCACATCGGATTCTAATTAAATCGAGACCCTTTTCAAGAAGAAAAATATTGCGCGCATAAAGTAGAAATGATATGTACCTTGATGCGTCTTTTAGATCTTCAATATGAACAGCTTGAACCATATTAAAATCCAATTTTGCAAGCTCCAACAAAATGGGATTCATGTTACTTCTTTTCTCATGTACTTCGATAAACCACTTGGACTCTATTCTTGGTACTCTCCAATGCAGTGGAAGTTCCAAAGCATGGCTTACTAATGATGATATACTCTCATCTATCTTGTCTTGATTTTCTTTGAGATGTTTCGCTGCAAAGTCTCTAACATCGTCCAGTATGCCTTCATCCTCGAATGAATGATACGAAGCCTCGTACAAGTTCAACAATTGTGTCATATCCTCGAGTGAATGTAGCTCATGATTTTGAGTCTTGTCCATAAAGTTGTGAAATATCTCTAATTATAGAGCGAAGTTAAATAATAAGCGTCACTTTTAGTAAACATTTTTTAATATTGACCAAACATCTTGCATGAAAAATCAATACAAATATACAACTTAAATTATTAGGCGGTTTGATCACACTTGGGTTAAATAATGTGCATGACTTCCTAAGAAAAAGGAAACTAACCGTGTGTGGAGATCATGACCACACAACATTTGCAACCATAATAATAAACAAATACCATGCAAAAATAATTAATAATTAAATATGAAACATATTATAGATACCAAACCGGGCACAATAGACTCGGTGGTATGTATCAAAATTTCCCAATTATAGTTTTGTACCTTGAGGAACCTGGTAACCGTGTTGTCTCAGAAGTCGAAATCCAAGTGCTTTAATGTTTAAATCCATTGTATTCCACTTGTCATGAGTTTTGAAGTAATTGTTGTAAATCACCTCTAATAGATTTCGTATTTCATCCTCAAAATGATATGATATTCCTAGTCTCTGCAAATTATCAACCAACTCTAGAGTACTCGATGGAGTTTGCACTTTTCGTATCATCATCCTCACCGCGTCCTTCAAAGTTTCTGCTCTTGCCTTGTAATCTTCTCCCTAAACGATTGAATATTAGAAATTTAGAACAAATGTTTATCATATATACTACGAGAAATTAACACAACACGTAAAAGGAAATAAAATTTCAACCATACTGTGTATTTACTAGAAAGTGATTGAACATCATCAAACGACCATAAAGCTGGCGCATAGTTTGCTGATCGTCTAGTGGGGGGTTCAACAGTTGTGATGGCCGTCGAAGTGATATGCGACTTTGGTGTGGACTGTGACCAACGTTGTGGCTTCCAAATGTCAAGTTGTCTGCATCTAATTTGATGACTTTTGTAAGGGAGAATTGAACAAGGAAAAGAGGACATTGAAGCCATCTTGAAAGAAATATGCTAATAAATGAAACCGGTTATCATGGATGTGTGTGTATATAGAGGAAGACGTAGTATCTCCATCTTTATCTCTATAATTACACTAAAAATTACTAACTTTTCGGTCTCTTATTCATTCCGTTAAATAATATGTGTTTACACTTTTATCACTACCTTTTCTTTACTCCTCCACTCGCAAAGTGATGAACAGTGACATTTTCTTTCTTCTTCACTCACAACCACTCCATAACATATAGAGAACTTAATTATTATATAAATATAGAGATGCTACTATGAATACTCATATATTAAGGGTAAGACAGTATATACTAATTATCACAATGTTTATTAATATAAATAAAAATATAAAATTGCAAGAATGAATAAATATTTTTTTTGAACTGTTTTAGTAATTTATAGAACTATCCTATAGAAATTAAGTTTTACTTTTTTATTTCTTTTTTTAACAACCAGCTCTAAAATTTTTAGGAATACGCCTATAAACATACAGGTGGAGTCCACCCAAGGGAGCCACCCTCCCAACATATGTTTTTCAATTTTTTTGTTTGGCCTTGATACAAGTCGTCCAAATTCATAATAAAGGTTTGTGATGGTTCTTGTTGGACCGTTAAGAGTTTCAATGACATATAGCATGTGTTAAAAGGCATATACTAACATATGTTTTCTGAAACAACGTATGTCATATAAACCCGAACACATGTTTGTTTCAAACACATAATGAGACATCACTAACATGTATGGGTGAGCATTTCGTGGTTCGGACCCACGAGAACCTTAGACCAGACCTGCGAGAACCTTGGACCGGAACCTTTTTAAACGTATGGGTCGGTTCGTGGTTCTAAATTTACATGAATTATCGGTTTCGGGTCGAGTCGGTTCCAAACCCACGGTTCTAATATAAGAGTCACAAGAACTATTTGTATTTTATTTAGAACATGAATTATTAATAGATTGATAATGTGAAAAACACTATAATTTATAAAAATGATCCAATAGATATGTATTGTTAACGAAAAAAATAAGAAAATACTCTTTTTTAGTCTTTCCATTATTCTTTTTTACGTGTTATTGTAATCGATTTCACGAAATATTAATACAATATTAAAAAAAATATTATTTATAAAAATAACAATGTATTTTTCTTGAAATATTTTCAGCTTGATGTATATGCATAGATGTGATATATATATATATATATATATATATATATATATATATATATATATATATATATATATATATATATATAGGGGATGGATTAAATAAAAACCCACCTAAATTGAAGAAACCCGGGAAACTCTGACTTCCCGAGCTTTTTATCATCTAAAAAAATTAGGGTATGTAATATACATGTTTTTAAGAGTTTTGAGCCAAAAAAAAATGAAAAAATGTCGAGTGAATTTTTTTAAAAAAATAAATAAGTTTTTTGTGTTACATATGTTACATGTCTGTAAAGTGTGTAACATACGTTACACAAAAAAACTTATTTATTTTTTTAAAAAAAAAATCCACTCGGCGCTTTTTTGATTTTTTTTGGCTCAAAACTCTTAAAAACATGTATATTACATACCTTAATTTTTTCAGATGATAAAAAGCTTGGGAAGTTAGAGTTTCCTGAGTTTCTTCAAAATTTTGGGTTTTCGCAGAATACTTAGCCTATATATATATATATAGGTTTAAGAATACTTAGCCTATATATATATAGGTTTAGGTTCCTTTACAAAGGCCAAAATGTGTGAGAAGGGTGAGAAGGCTTCTGGTTACGACAGGTGGCACATGGTATTTGGGCAATTTAGTAATTTTGACATACTATTAAAAAAACATTAAAATCATAATCATGGTAACTACCATTCATTCTCTCTCTCTCATATTTAAATATTATTAAGCCTAGGATAAGAGAGCATACCTGCATCTCGACATCTTCCGGTGATTTCTCCTCCTCTCCTCTTGGCATTTTTACTACTATAATTTTTTTTAATTTTTCTCTCGCCTTCCCTTTAGCGGTGAAGATATACACAACCATCTTTCAATAACTTAAGTTAAGCTAAGCTAAATGTATTGTTTTCTTTTAATTCTTTCGAGATGTATCACTTGCGTATCTTTTCCTGCCACCAAGTGTCATTTGTTTTATTCTTCTCTTTATTCAACTAATGGGTTCCCAATATAACTGGATATTAAATGTTTAAAATTAACAAAAATATTCCAGGGTCGGTTAAAAGAAAAAGGCGTATGTGATCGATTTATACCAGCAGTGTGTTTTGGACCAAATAGTTTCGTTAATCGATGTTAGTTTCGATAAATGTATTATAATGTGTTTTATATTCAATAAACTAACATTCACAATGTGTTTTATATTCAAACCATCCCGAATGTGTTTTATACTCAAATCATCCAGAGTGTGTTTTATACTAACACCCAGAGTTTGTCATCTATCACATAAAACACGCTAATTACCAGAATGTGTTTTATATTCAACAAACTAACTCATTAGAACATAAAACACAACAGATTTGCAATAAAACACCATATTGTTTTTTTTTTTTTTTTTTTTTTTTTTTTGCACTCAGACATTCCCATGTTATACCATCAAAACACAAAGTGGTATAAAACACACTTTAGCTTGTTAACACTCCTTTTTTCGGATTAATCCTCTGGCCTACAAAGTTGAAATCACATAGAGAGATGAGAATGGTGGGGTTTAAAAATATTGAAAATCAATTATAGCATTCAATTGAATTAGAGAGAGAGAGAGAGAGTAGAGATTATAGTTTCCTATAATAGTGATGGTTTGTTAAAGGAAATCCCTAGAATAGAGGAACCTATAGGGTGGTTTTTTTTAATTCTCTTAAAATGCACCTTGTCTTTAACTATTATGCCCCTAGTTAGTCTAAATTATTATAAAAATTATAACATTATTTACAAAAATGCCACCCAATTAATCTACACCCTAGATCTAACACATCCTATGGTCATTAATCCTTCTTACCCTTCTCACACAAAACACCCTTTGTACAGGATCTTGACCCTATATATATATATATATAGAGAGAGAGAGAGAGAGAGTAGGGTTCCTGTAGGAAAATGGTTTTGTGTAGGAAGTGTAGGAAGTGTTTTGAACCATTAGATTTAAAGATGGATGGTGGAGATTAAAAGATATGATGGTGTTTAAAATCTAATTAATATATTAAAGAAATTAGGGTAGGATTGTCAATATGTGTTTTAAATGAGGGTATCAAGGTCATTATGTATCAATTTTTTTAGAAACTGTTTAAATGCTTCCTACATTTATGGTACCTCTCTCTCTCCTAATTATTGTTTTCAATAATATCATTCAAATTCAAACATTTATCTTCACAAAACAAAAGCAACCATGCACTTTATTTAAAGAAAACCAATTTCTCTCTCCTATTAGTTTTGAAACCGTTTCCATTATTTCTTAATTAATGCACACTAGTTTCTCTCTTATATCAGTTTTAAAACACTTCTACTGTGTTTAGTTTCAATATAAATCACTCTTGATGTTATTATAAAACACTCCCGATGATATTATAAAACACTCTTTCATTATAAAACACTTCTGATGTTAACCTTTATCCATGACTTGAATAATCGAACAAGTGATAGAGATGGGTTATATGCTTGAAGAATCGAACAAGTTTGTGGGTATTGATCAACTTATTTGATATGAATATCTTATGATTCTTATGAAAAATAATGAATAATTAGTTAATTTAGGATGATTAATCTTCATAAATATCTAGATGTTAGTTGCTAATTCAGTGGGTTTGTAATAAACAAAAAATGGACAAAAAGTCTATGATGCCTTTCATCTAAAGATTTAATCAGATTTAATCTAATGGTTGAAAATACTTCCTACACTTCCTACACAAAACAATTTTCCTACCAGATCCTCTACCTATATATATATATATATATATATATATATATATATATATATATATATATATATATATATAAAATCCAAAATTGAAATAAATGTTTATATATGTCGCTTTGATGTGTGTGTGTGTGTGTTTGTGATGTATACATAACAGATTTACAAAATGTTTCGAGTGATGAGAATGACAAAAATGTTACCAAAACATACGTCAAGAAACAAAAAATGATTAAAAAAAGACAACTTGTGAGCTATTGTTAGAACCATATGGAGAAACTCATTTACGAGCATGGTAAAAGAATAGGAATATGTAACCCTCTGAAAGCCTATTATAGTAAAAGGTTCTGGAGGGTCAGACACTTTACCCGACTCATGAGAACCTTTAGGAACCGAAACCACATAGAATTTTAAGGTTCGGTTCGTGGTTCCTAATTTTAACCATAAAAGGGTATACGATTCTAGTGGGTCCGGGTTAGATCGGGTTGGTTCTTGACCCTTTGCACAACCCTATTAACATGTGTTAAATTTACACAATAGCATTTTTTGTCTCAACTAACATACAGTTGTCTCCACACTAACATATTTTAATGTGCATGCACTACAAGAAATTCCACCTTTAGCGGCGACGCCTTTAGCGGCTACGGCCAGGCGGGTCGCCGCTAAAGGTGTAACCTCAATCTTGACCCTTGACATTTGATCCAACGGCCACATAAGAAGACCATTAGCGGCGACAGTGTCACCGCTAAAAGTCTAAAAAAAATCACCCTTATACCGCCAAACATTTCATTTCCCTCTCATTTGTCCCTCCCTTCCTCACCTCTCTGCTCGATCTATACTCCCAACCCTACCCCGCCGCCGCCCAACCACCTAACCCCGCCGGCCGCTGCATCCACCCCCTCGCAACCATCCATCCCTCTCTCGTCTCACTCACCGGAGCACAACCACCACCTTCCCGAGCCCCGCCACCACCACCTTCTCCTTCTTCTCCCCTCTCTCTTGTAAGTAATTTCATATTATTATTTGTTTTTTATTTTTTTTCGGTTGTTTTTTTTTATTTTTTTGTTTTTTCAGTTTTATTTTATTTTTTGGTTTATTTTCGTTTTTTTCTTTTATTTTATGTTTGTATTTTTTTTATTTTCAGTTTTTTTTTATTTTTTTCTGTTTTTATTTTTTTTTCAGTTTTTTTTATTTTTTTATTTAATTTCTATTATTTTCTTTTATTTTCTGAATTTATTTTGTATTTTTTAGTTTCAGCTTTTTTTTCTTTTTTTTTTTTTTCTGTTTTGAGGTTAAAAAATTTATTATTATTTGATGATTTGTTTATGTTTGTAGGAAAGGACCGATCTACGGGAAGAACTTGAACTTTGTCGCCGCTAAAGGTTTAATCGCCGCCGCTAAAGGTTAGTCGTCGCCGCTAATTGTTTTGTTTTATATATTTTTTCTGTTTTTTTTTATTTTTTTATGATTTTTCTGATTTTTTTTTATTTTTTCTGTTTTTTATATATTTTTTTGTTTTGTTTTATTTTTTTCTGTTTTATTTTTATTTTTATGTATGTATGTATGTATGTGTGTATGTATGTATGTACGTATGAGTATATGTATGTATGAGTATATGTATGTATGAGTGTATGTATGTATGTATGTATGCGTGTATGTATGTATGTATGAGTATGTATGTATGTTTGTATGAGTGTGTGTATGTATGTATGTATGAGTGTGTGTATGTATGTATGTATGAGTATATATATGTATGAGTGTATGTATGTATGTATGAGTATATATTTGTATGAGTGTGTGTATGTATGAGTATGTATAAGTATGCGTTTATGTATGTATGAGTATGTATAAGTATGCGTTTATTTATGTATGTATGTATGTATGTATGTATGTATGAGTGTATGTATCCGTGTATGTATGTATGAGTATGTATGTATGCGTGTATGTATGTATGAGTATGTATGTATGTATGTATGTATGAGTATGTATGTATGTATGTGTGTATGAGTGTATGTATGAGTATGTATGTATGTATGTATGTATGTATGCATGAGTGTATGTATGTATGTATGTATGTATGTATGAGTATGTGTATGTATGAGTATGTGTATGCATGAGTGTATGAGTATGTGTATGTATAAGTGTATGTATGTATGTGTGTATGCATGTATGAGTATATGTATGTATGAGTGTATGTATGCGTGTATGTATGAGTATGCGTGTATGTATGTATGAGTGTATGTGTGTTTATATTTGTATGTTATTACATATTGAGAATAGAAAGACATGCCCGAAAATGAATCCCCATTTAAAACATAGTGAGCTTAGAAATACCCGCCCGAAATTGATTTAGTAATTAATTTCGGGTAGTCCCCATTTTGGGACTGCTTTTTGAATACTTTATCTCATTTAGGATGTGAATGTGTACTACATGATTGTTTGTTTTTGAAAGATTTGGTTGGCGTTTCCTCTTTGCTCCTCGGGTATATATTTATATTATATACTTGGGGGCTAAGGGGAAATGCTGCCGAATTTTTCTTAAACAAACAATCATGTAATACACATTCATATATGAGATAAGGTATTCAAAAAGTGGGTTTAGCAGCCTACCCTTTAGGTGTTAATAATACGTTTCATTTAAATTATCGTGCCTCAAACCCAAATTATGTTTCAGTCACATCATCATGTCGATCGATAAAAGCTGGATGTTTATAAAGAACCGTTTGGATGTTGAGTACCAAAAAGGAATTGACAATTTCATTGAGTATGCCAAACCATTCGTCAACTCAGATGGAATGATTAGATGTCCGTGTAAAAAGTGTAATAATTCTATCTTCATAGACTTCTTAACAATGATATATCATATTCGTATAAATGGTTTCGATGAATATTACATGCCGTGGATCTATCACGGTGAAAATCCAATTACGCCGTCTCCTGTAGTCGTAAATGAGGTTAGGGGAAGAAGCGATATGAATGACGTTATCGCAGATCAGCTCATATTTGCCCGACAAGCCAAACAAGTGTTCTACATCCAAGAACCATCTCGAGGAAAACAAAATAATAAACATAGGTGGGTCGTCGAAAATGTTAATCACCGGCAAATTTGGGATAGACCACCACAACTCGAGAATGTTCAAAACGTAGACACTGAGTTAGGCGAGGATGTTGGCGAGGATGTTGACGTCGTTCACAATAACTCTTCATCTAATATTGGCCTAATTATTGACTTCCACCAATACTTTCAAAACATATCTTCTCATGCTACTCCAGGTGAGAATGCAATGGAAGTTGATGCCCCGAGCAATGACGACAGTGAAGTTGCTGATGCTGGGGCATATTATGACGAGGACGATCCAGATTATGATGACATGGAGTTTGATTAAAAAACAGTAATTGTTGATGATTTCATGTATTTATACTCTATTTATTACATATAATAATGTGACTAATAAGTTTTATTTCTAATTGTAGGACTTACATATAATAATGTGACTAATATTTTTTATTTCCTTTTTGCAGGACAGTATGAGTTCGTTTTTGTTTTTGTTTGTGTATTTGATGGCCGCTGTTATGGGCCACGGGGGAGACGGTGCAGGGGCGCCGCCACCGCCACCAGGCGGTGATGATTGGTGGAACAACCACCAGGAAGATGGTGGTAAGTCTTACAGTTCTTTACTGTTTACTATTTTTACTTCTTTTTCAATTCTAATACTAATTATTTTTAACTCTAAATGCAGCTCCTCGTCGGAGAACACGGGGCCCTGCAAAAAACAAGGGCTTAAGAAAAGCGCTTAAGACAGGCAAAGGCAAGGTAGCGATTCCATTTGATGATGCCGCCACCAACATGCCTGTAGGCAAAGATGGCGGCTACTTCGGCCGGGAGGCGTCCATGCATATATGGCGTGAGATCCCGTTGGATGTGGAAGGATGGGATAATGTTTCTGAGGCTTACAAAGACAAGTTATTTGAGATTTTAAAGGTTAGTGATTTGTAAATATATATTCTATATGTTATTTGTTGATTTTTTTTTCTATCTGACTAGCTTGTTTGATTTAATTATTAGGGTTGCTTCGACTTAGATGCTATTAATGAAGAAATGAATGCCGCTAAAAAAAAGGAGGCATTATGGCGGTTATCAGAAAGCGATACAGCAACCGCAAAGCCGACGCAAAGCGTTATTATTTGCGGGTGCTGGGAGATGATGGGGATGTGGAGTTAGCAAAGCAAAATGCTCCCAAGGGTATGAAATTGGAAAACTGGCATCGAGCTGTTGATCACTTCTGCACACCAGAGCATCAGAGAAAGTCTGCACTTGCTAAAGCCGCCTGCCAGAAACAAACGAACACATACCGAGGTGGATCGAGCTCTCTTGCCAGTCATTGTTACAAGAAGGTATATACACACACATATACATAGACGATAATGTTTATTTAACTTATAATTTAACTTTTAATGTTAAACAGGGCGTGGAACGGTATGAAGCATACCGTATTGGACATATAGGAAGGCAGGGGACGTTTGATAGCCCTCAGAATGAAGAGAATTATGTAAGCATTTATTTATAATCTATTGTATACATTTATAATCTATTAAATAACTTTTGTAAAATACAACACAAGTTAAAGTCACGGGTTGAGTCTGAACGTCAACGGATCGCCGAAGAAGAAGGAGGAGAAGCAGGCAGCTCCGAACAGGTGGATCAGGTTGGTATATTTGAAGAGGTGTTGGGTAGTCGTCGCAGACATGCTATCGGGATTGGGCATATGCCTTTTCCGAAAGAAAGCCTTCCTCAAGTTACACCTACGGAACCGAATATTACACAGGTATCTCTTTGTAGTATAAATGTTAGTATTTGACCCGTTTGGTATAAATATGTTTAGTAAATAGAATATTTGACCCATTTGGTATATATTTGTAGTTTAAATGTTGATAGTTGACCCATTTGGTATAAATATGTTTAGTAAATAGGATATTTGACCCATTTGGTATATATTTGTAGTTTAAATGTTGATAGCTGACCCATTTGGTATAAATATGTTTAGTAAATAGGATAGTTGACCCGTTTGGTATAAATATATTTAGTAAATAGAATATTTGACCCATTTAGTATATATTTGTAGTTTAAATGTTGATAGTTGACCCATTTGGTATAAATATGTTTAGTAAATAGGATATTTGACCCATTTGGTATATATTTGTAGTTTAAATGTTGATAGTTGACCCATTTGGTATAAATATGTTTAGTAAATAGGATATTTGACCCATTTGGTATATATTTATAGTTTAAATGTTGATAGTTGACCCATTTGGTATAAATACGTTTAGTAAATAGGATAGTTGACCCATTTGGTATAAATATGTTTAGTAAATAGGATATTTGACACATTTGGTATATATTTGTAGTTTAAATGTTGATAGTTGACCCATTTGGTATAAATATGTTTAGTAAATAGGATAGTTGACCCATTTGGTATAAATATGTTTAGTAAATAGGATATTTGACCCATTTGGTATATATTTGTAGTTTAAATGTTGATAGTTGACCCATTTGGTATAAATACGTTTAGTAAATAGGATAGTTGACCCATTTGGTATAAATATGTTTAGTAAATAGGATATTTGACACATTTGGTATATATTTGTATTTATTTGTTAATAGTTGACCAATTTGGTACAAATATGTTTTGTAGGAGCACATTAATGATAAAATAGCGACTCCTCAATTCCAAGCGCAATTGCTCCAAATGGCTAATCAATTGGTCCAACAAAGGCTTGGAAATCTAGGCGGAAGTGGTAATAGTGGCGATCACGATCACGACGATGAAGCCGAAGACGAAGAGCAAGACGAAGACTTTTAGGCAGCTTTGGTATGTTTGTTTAGTTTTGATGGTGTATACTTGATTTAAATATTAGGTTGGTATGTTAGTTTATTTTGTTTGATATGTTTTGACGAATGTTTGTTTAACTTTGTTACGTTTATTTTATATATATGTAGATGTTGGTTTATTATGTTTGTTATTATTTAGTTTGGTTATGCTTGTGCGGAGTAAACGAATAGCAAAAAAAAAAAAAAAAAAGACCTTTAGCGGCGACGCATCGCCGCTAAAAGTCTTACCCAGGATGCACAGAAATCTGCCACGTGGCATGCCACGTGGAAAAAAAAAAGTTAAAAGATAATGCCACGTAGATAATTACTTTTAGCGGCTACACCTTTAGCGGCAACAAGAGCAATAGCGACAGACTAAAGCTGGCAGGACTTTTAGCGGCAGCCGTCACCGCTAAAGGTCTTGCTGCCGCTAAAGGTATACCTTTAGCGGCAGCAGGCGTGGCCGCTAAAGGTGGACTTCCTTGTAGTGATGCCCCGCAATAGGCCCTATGTCTCAGTAACATTGATTATAATAACAATTATTAGAAAACAATAAAATAACGGTCATTACAATAAAAAAATGCTAAGAGAATGTGTAAGTTTATAAAAAAAAAAAACACATTACAAATTAGCATATAATGCAACAAAGGCATTTCATAACGAAGGGGACTAATAAGATTTTTATCAAGTAGGTTCGTTAATGGGTTTTAACGCGTAAGGTTTTATTTGAGAAACTTATCGATCCCGGTTGTTTAATTCAAATTGCACCTCGGGATAAACGCACTAGAATGGAAATACAGAGGACCCGTTTGGCATTTTTTTTGAAGTTGGTTATTTTACTTGGGATCAAGTTGAGATTAGGTTAAAATGAAAGTGGCATGGTTATGACTTTGAGATTATAACTTATTATAAAATAGAACACAACCCTACGTAACGTTAGGTTAGATTTGTAATACCCGAATATTCAAAATGCTCGAACGATAGCTAATCGAATTATTTTGTCAGTTGGTATACACATTTAACATGTCGCAAACCGACCAAATCTTAGTATCATGTACCAAACTTTTGGCAAATTTTATTATTAATAGTAAAAGTTAATTGTTAATCTATATCTATATACTACTATATAGTGGGTTCTGGATGGGTAAGATTGTCATTATATATTCATTTAAATGGGTAAAAATGTAATTTCATTTAGTTATCAAGACAAATTTAATACAACTATTAAATCAACTTGTTTAACCTATTAAAAATAATTAATAATGGTATTAAAACCATTGAAGCATTTGAAAAGTTTAACATTATAGCAAAAAAGATCTTAGAGAATTCATAATTGAAGATGACATCAAGAAGCATTGTTATGAAATTACACAAATATTACTTAAAACAATAAGTCAATTTTATACTTTCTACGATCGGCATGTCACCGGTGATTATGGATAACTATTTCTAATTAGATTTTGATTTGTGGGTTTATACGTGAGTCTTTGATTGAATGAATCAAGAGTGTTTGATTAATGTTAGTTTGTCATTGTAGTGCTGCAGTCCAATTTCATCGAAATGCGCCATAATATCTTCGAAGCCCTTTTATTGTTTACGTTGTTGTGAATTTTCAGCTCTCAAACTTACCAAGAGCCGTTAATGTTCCTTGACATTCCTAAGTTTAGGTCTACATGAGCACTATTTCAAGTCCTTTTATTTAGGTAAACTGACTGAGCATAATTGGATGCATATGCATTGGAGTCTACCCCTATTCAATTTTCATGGTTTGGTTATCACTTTATGAAATGTCTTAAGTCGAACACATCTTGTAGTCAATGATTAGTCTAACGTCATTAGTAAAAAAAAATAAAAAACTTACCACGTAACGATATTATTTTATACATTATTGTTTTGTTTTTGCATTTGATCTATGGAGCATACATAAAGTAATCATGAGGTGATCATGCATGCAGTATGCACAACAGGAAGCCAATTCTACATGCTTTTGTTGCATGGGCATTGTTAAATGCTCCTCACACCCCCTCATCATATGAATTCTTCTAAAACTTCCATCACCACCACCATTCCCATCCTATCTACTGTGTAGTGTTTGTAATTTTTACAATTAATGATGGGAAGCCGACCTCCATCTTGTGATAATCATATATCAAGAAAGGCCTGTGGACGGTTGAAGAAGATGTAACTAAACATATCAATTACATATATGCCTTGTATATAGTCAACCATCGTGCAGCCCGCCGCAACGCGCGGGTTCCTGCTAGTAATAATAATAAGAAGTTGAAATTGCCCTGAAAGTTTTGCGTAACAACCGACAAGGCATTAAATGCTAAATTATACTCTACAATAATGGGAAACCTTTCAAAAAAATTCTAGGATTCATACAACACGTGACATCATATTTGGTGGGTATGACATCACATTTTGAGTATGTGGCAGCTTTCTGTTGGTCTGTGATGTGAGCCAGGGTGTATAAATCCTAATTATAAGGTGTATGGTTCCTAAATAAAAAAAAAAAAACCGACGACCCGATTGCAGCCTATTCAGTCACGGAAACCAACCATAGTTAACTCCGAATGCTTACCTAGATATATTCAATCACATCTCGCGATAATAGCTGTCGTGTTCGAATCATCGACCAAAGAGGGTTTTCCAAATCGAACCACGGTATATTAAATCACGTATATATATATATACGTGTCTATATAAATCACGTATATATAGACACCGGTCGCACCATTCAACCCCTACTAAGCGACCACCTTCCACCCTCTGTCCTCACTCTTTTCCGACCAACTCTGACCAGTCACCGCAACCACCCGACCCCGCTTCCAGCTCCAAGCCACACAACCTCTCGGCTCTCTCCTTGTTCTGGCAGTTTTGGTAACTATGAGGACAATGGTGTATATGTGCGTGGTGATGTTATGATCGGTGGTTGTGTACTTGTGTTCGTGGTGGTCCAGGAAGCTATGGTGGAGGATGGTTCGGTGATGGATATTGGCCGGTCAGAGTGCGGTGTTGGTGTTTGGTTCCGGACGTGGAGAAGATGGTCGATAGTGTTGTTCGAGGATTGCATGATAGCGACGTACAGTATTGGTTTTCGGTGGCTATGGTACTGACGAGGCCAATCATAAAGACGGTTGACTCGGTGGAGGCGACATGCGTACTGGTGATCAGCGACGGGTTGTCAACTATGGTGGTTCCTGTCGGAGATCGGCAACTTTATGAAGCGATTTTAGTTTGAATGGTGGTGTTCGTATGATGATCAGTTGGTGGTTCGGACCGATATGGCATGGGAGCAGGGAGTATGACCTATGTGCATGGATAAGTATTTGAGTTTGTGATCTTCATGGGTAGAATGGTCATGGTGAATGTAATTGTCGTGACTATCACAGTAAGTATATTTGGGTTTGATACATGGGAATTGATGTCGGATGAGAAGGCAGAAGTTTTGGGTTAGATGGAAAATATACATGATGAGTGGCGCATGACATGGTATGAATGTGCATGATATTTTGTAGTTGGAACTTGGTCTTGAAGGTTTATGACGAGAACATGAAAGATTACGAATCTTGATGGCATGGATGTAAAGGTTTTCATGCTTGTAAATGGATCGTTGACGTCGTCCTAGGATTTTCACCTTTACACTTTTCTCTGCCTTTTTGCGGTTTACGCTCTTTGTTCAGGTGAGTTCTTGTGCCCACTCTTTATTTAATATTTTTCTAAATATTTTAGGCTGACGTGCATGCTAAACAAGTATGATTATTTTTATGAAGTCACAAAAAAATATATTTATAAAGTTATACATATTTTGTGAACTCATATATATTATTTTAGCACGAGACGTAAGTAGGCGGAATGCGCTTTATGTGTTATTATATGGCTTGAGTTATATGTGTTTCTTTATAAACTGTGTTTGGCGACTACCTGACCTTATAAACTGGGCTATGACAAAAGTGGGATATGCCTGCTCTGATCTAAGGTATTGGTTTGTGTCATGGTTGTTGCTTAGTTTATGTTATACTTGTTATTATATATAATAGACTATGTCGAGAGCTACCTGATATGTCGAACTGGGCTATGACAGAAGTGGGATATGCCTACTCTGATTGCTGGTCTTGGTTTTGAGTCAGGATTGTTACATAGTTCATATTATATGTATTCTTATAAACTGAGCTATGACAGAGGTGAGATATGTCTGCTTTGATCTCTAGCTTCGGTTTGAATTATATTATGTGTATTTTATTTATAAACTGAGCTATGACAGAAGTGGGATATGACTGCTCTAATCTCTAGCTTTGGTTTGCTTAAATAGACCAGATTGTACTTTGTGTTGAAAAGCGAGATGCGCTTATTATATATTTGGTACGTGAAGTCTTGAGGTAATTAGGCAGAGTATGCCTATCCTAGACTTTAATTTTTGTTTTGCTTGGGGAAAAATAAATTAGTGGTTTGCGCTTATTGTTAACTCTAAGGTTGAGGTAATTTGTTAATTCTTATTTTACAAATTACTTGTTTATATAAATTTATAAAACTTGAACTCACTCAGTGTAGCTGACTTTTACATACACGTTAGATTGATTTCAGGTTAATAGAAAGATGGATGGATGACTGCTTGGCGATGCAAGAAGCTACCTAGCAATTGAAGGCATTTCTAGTGGAAGACTATTTTTGTATACTCATGATGAATTATTAAATGGATTTACAATTGAATAATATTTTTTCATGGGTTTTGTAAATTTTAATTTAATTGATTTTCCGCTGCGTATACTTTAATTCAAACATACTCTTTCGAAAGAAAATTTTCTCATGTTTTTGCATATTTAAGAGTTTTAACCCAATTGTTTGACACCGGTTTTGCGGGTCTTACACATACAAATTTAATTAAATGATAAAATCATTACAATCAGAAAATCCTAAGAAATTTTTTTGCCATTTACTGTCACCCTGTATGAGGCCTTTAACACATGTTAGTTGGTCTATTCAAACAAACTTCTTTCACAAACAGATCACTACCACATGTAATTGGTGCACACTAACAAATGTTTTTTTTTGTGTGAACATCATACTAATAATGTATGCCACTTGAGCCCTTTAACACATGTTAGCTGGAAGTTGGAATCTTCAAACACATGTTAACACATCATTAACATGTGTTTAAGGTACACATTAACATATGATTGTCTCAACTAACATACGTTTGTCCCCACACTACATGCCCAACAACAGACCCTACGTCCCAGTAACATTGTTTATAATAACAATTATTAGAAAACGATAAAACAACAGTCATTACAATAAAAAAGAATGCTGAAAGAATGTAGTAGTGTGACTACTTAACTAGTCACCAACTTGGGGATGTCTGGAAGGGCATTCACATACTCCTCCTCAAGGTCTAGTTAATGATCTTTAGTCTTAAAGTCTTCATATCAGGCAATCTTCAACTTGGGAAATACACCGCAATGTACTAACAATGTTCATAAAAAGAATTATAGTCTAAGCCTGGCGAAGACAGACATTAGGGTTCTGTTAATGGAGGTAATATGTAAAACCCCTTTTTAATATATTTTTTATCTTTAGATTGATACCATGGGTTTTCTTTATTTGTAAATGAGGGGGGGGGGGGAGGGGCTTACCAAATTATATAAGTATAATTTGTTAATAAGTTAGAGGGATTTAAGCGGGAAACACAAAATATGGCAATAGTATGTAGGTTTAGGTGAGAGTTACGTAGGTAAAACCCCTCAAAATGCTTTCTCAATTTAAGATATAATCATTTTTGTTGGGGGTAAGTAAAGATGTCTTGAATTCTTGGTGTGATAAATAAAGATGTCTTAAATAATAATCCCTTTAAAGTTTAATATCTTGATTTCATAATTTGGTGTATATATGCGTGTGTGTTAAAAGTTGAAATATGCAGTGTATTATGCAACTATTAATATGAATTTGTTAAATGTTTTAAAAACTGTTTTATAGCATTCCAGGCTGGTCTTATAAATGGTTTAATTGGTCATACCAGGCGGTTCAACTGGGTCTACCAAGAGGTTTAACCAGTTGAAACATGGATGACTAACAATACAAAGAGAAAAAGGTACACACTTTTTTTTGTGCCAAATTGGCCGAATGACCAGGTTTTGTAATGGGTTGTTCTTACTACATGTCAAAACATGGCATTTTGGCTGGGCAAAGGTGACAGAATATGTAGTGGGTTTTCATGTGAAAAGGTATTATTCATTCGGATCATATTTTATTTCATACATGTGTTTAGTTAGTTGCTTGTGTTCGTCTTTTTGTAGGCATTTCTTCTTGAACGCAAACCCCGAAGAAGCAACCACAATTACTTAAGTAGTCACTCAGGAATTAACTACCTTTAGTTTCTGTTTCTTGGGTCCCACATATTTTATAGAAATACAATAGTCGTGTAATGGGCTATTAAAATGCAATGAGGGGAATGGGCAAATGGGTTTAGATTCTAACATATTCTTTATTTTCTTTCAACCATCTTTATTTTTTGTTTCATATTGACTTAACAGTCTTTAAATTTATAAGCACTAAAATTTACAAAATGCAATTTTCTCCACAAAATATATAAAGAGTGATACACATATCCTAAAATGGTGTATGCATGACTCATTGCTTATGATTTATTGATAGAAAGATGTTCTCTGCAGAACTCGAATTCCAAAACTGAAATATTACGGTGGGTACAATTCTATTCGTTATTCTTAGGTTTTGCGTTGCCCAGCTATGGTTCTAGTTGATGGGCATCTTTTTACATTGTACTGTAGCTTTCTTTTGTGGATCAGTAGTATCTAAAACAATACGTAGTAGCTATAATCGCTTTATATCAGCATGGGATGTCACTACTAGAAAAATGAGCAATTGCAACCAGAATTTGTGACCGTAAAAAACGGTCGCAATATTAGCAATTGTTTTCCGACCGACCTCTTATTAGTTGCAATGTTAGCGATCGACCATAAAATGGTCGTAAATCGGTTGCAAATGTTGCGACTGATTATTTTCGATCGCAAAACAGTAAAAAAATATTAAAATATGGTCACTATTATGGGATTTGCAACCGTGTTCTGACCGCTTGATTTGCGACCGTCTTGCCAGTCGCAAAAAAAAACATAATATGCGCTCACATTTTGGTGTCATATTATCCTTTACATTCGTTATCACATCGTTCCCATATTATCTTTAATCAGGGCTCATATTATCTCCTTTGCACCATTTACCCTATTTCATATTTTGGGCACATCAACATTCGATCTGCATCAAAAGCCCTAATTCGTCTCTATATACCATTCGATCTGTACATCAAAAGGCCTAATTCGTCTTTGTACACCATTCAATCTGTACACCATTCGATGTGTACATCAAAAGCTCTAATTCGTCTCTGGACACCATTCGATCTGTATATCGAAAGCCCTAATTCGTCTCTGTACACCATTTCATCTGTATGTCGAAAGCTCTAATTTGTCTCTGTACACCATTCGATCGCCATTTAAGGTCATGGCCTAATTCGTCTCTTTCATTCAATCGCCATTTGTGAAGGTAATCAGTTGAATGCTTGTTGTTTTTCGGTTGATTAGGATTTTGTGTGAATTCAACTATTTGCTGCACTCTTTCTCTAACTGTTTATTGTGTAAATTCAACTGTTGGTTAGGGTTTTCCAGATCAAAAATTACAGTTGCTAGTTTTGGAGTGTAATTCTAGTGATTTTTGTTTAATTGCAATTATGGCTAGAGCTCTGCCTTACTGTTTGGTGCTGAGATAATTGAACTCATATGGTTGATGTTAAAATCATATGGGGAAGGGGCAGTTGATGTTAAACTCATATGGGGAAGGGGTAGTGGATGTTAAATATATTTTTTCTATTAAAAAGTATGAAAGATGAAACCTAATTTCGGTTTGTGTAGTTTCTTAGAGTATATGTTTATTCGATAGTTCACAACGTAGTTCAAGCGTTTGCACTATCAAGGTCTAGGACTTGAGGTGCGGATCTATGCGCCTTATGTCACTCAAGGCGCGTGCTTTTCGTACGCGGGGTGTTTTTTGTGCTTCAAAGTGTTATACATGTAGCTAAAAGGTTGTACATTTAAGTTAAATCATATATAAACCTTATTTTTATCTATATTTTGGGTAAAGGATGCTAAAAACCTATAGGATATAAAAAAAAAATAATCGTCTTGCGCCTCGCGTACTAAAAGCCCACCGCTTTTGCGCTTTGCGCCTCGGTTTTAGACCTCGTCGCTTTAGTGCGCTTTGCGTTTTTTAAAACCAAGATCAAGGTGTCTTGGGAATAGTGGAAGACACAATGCATAGAAACAAGAGTCTGAGCCATGGCGAGGTGAAGGGTTCTTTTGAACCTACTGAGGTTATTTTTAATAACATTTGTGCTCTCGTTCTAATTATAGTAGTTTATGTTTTGTAAATACGGTACCATGGAAGCTGTAGATTCTGGGAAATAACAAATATTCTGAAATCATTGTATTGATCCAGGAGGTTACAACAGTAGAGTCCATTGGCACGCAACAAATACCAACAAGTTATTTCCAATGACTGATGATGAGCGAATAAGCAATAAAACTTCCCAAAACTGAAACTTTTGCAGTGTCAATATATTCTGTATGTCTTTCAAGGGATGTAAATTCTTTTCAAGTTATTTTATTTTTCTTCCTGTTAAGTGTTAATGATATCCACTAATTTTGCTTCAGGCTTTTATAATTGCATCAACTGCAACAGAGGAGGAGATGCTAAACTGGTAAGAATGTTTGTTCATTTTTATATAATTATATACATGAAATATATTAGTCGGTTTGCTTTTGCGTTATGACTTAATTTACATTAATGTTTTAAAAATTGTTCCGTAGTAGTGAGTCACTGGTGACAAGTGTGAAGGTTGCTTTCTCCTCACCCGAAACTAGTAGCTTTCTCCAAAACTTTCATTTTCATTTTACTAAGAGACTTCCATGACTAGAGCCCATTACATTCCGCTTATAGAGATACACGTAAATTTTTCACCCGTTAACTTATAAACAGATGATTTGGGTAAAAAATTTTTACATAATGGGTTAGAAAGATAGAATTAAAACAAATTAGCTTAAAAGAAACCAGTCAAACAGGTCAAAAGTGATGAAAGTGTTCTTTTTTTAATGCACAACACCTCTTGAATCATAAAAAGCTAGATTTTTGCGTTACTATAACTATTTTAATCATGTACGACACAAGATTGTTTATAAAATTTTTTATTTATTTTTATTTAGACAAAAAGTGGTCCAGGTCAAAGTCGACACGAACCTATTTTGATAATTCACTCCTACTCGTCAATTTTGCCACCTCTATAGAGTAGTCAATTCACATGTTCTTGACACGCTTGCTGATGTGCAGGTATCGTGAACATGTTGTATGGACTGATCAAGCTTTAAACATGAGACTCCTGAGGAAGGGAATTTTGACCCGCATTCATGCTCCAATGGTTAGTTTAGAGATTTTACAAATTCTTTTAAGTTGTTTGAATTTACATGCCATAGTAATAGACCTAATTTGGTAACCATATTGTGCAGAGGTTGTGAATATTAATCAATAGGCTTGGTTTTATTATAAGACTTAGGCAGACTTTTTGTTAGTTTCATCACTATGAGTCTTACATTTCCTTTCCTTTCCTTTCCACACGCTTTCTGATTAGCTGAACAAAGTGGTTAACAAGTTAGTCAAGTTACGAAATTCAAGGATAAATTGGATATTGACTGTTAGTTCTGTACTTTGGTCATTATACAGCCTGGCCTACTGGAGAATTAGTGAAGATATTGTATCTAGGTAGGGTCTATGTGATGATATGTAGCAAAAATTGAAAGGCTTAAGTTAATTTATTTGGCGAGCTAGCTAGCAGGCTTATGCAAGCGTTACGATATCCATTGTTATCCAGCATAAACATTATTATTTCACTAGTATGGCCTTGGTGTTAGTTACCTTCTTAAAGTTGTTCTTCCTTTTAGTTACAGAAGGGTCTCTGATTAATGAGTCAATATCCTATAATAGCTAGCAATTCTGAAATACATGTGAAAATCATAGCTTCCTTTGTTTATAGTTAAGAGAATCATTCGATATAGGTTTGAGGAATGAAGAACTATTTTTGTGGTTGGTAATCCATGTGCATATTTAGGCCATTTATTTTTGTTTCTCTTCCTTGCTCCCTCACTCTTTTAACAGTTGTTAAACTTGTATACAAAAGCTGTCGAATCAAGTCGGTTCTAGGATAGGGATGCCTTAATTTGATTGTTATATGTTCATTTTAACTGGACACTCATACTGGGTTTGGTTGTGATGTATAGAAAAGTTTAAGATTAGAATATTGGCTTGGGAATCTAGTAGAGTTAATAAGTTAAAACAAGTGGTAGTCATCTCTCAGAGAAGTCTCTTTACTATCTATTTATTTATTTTCAGTCTGTAGAATTTGAAAGGCTAACTGTTTACTTGGACTCTGATATTACTCCATGGCATATATCAAAACCATGGGAGGATTTGCAACCTTCTGAATGGGATCAGGTATTATTCGTAGCTTAACCAGTCTAACTTGATCTTTTAGCTTTCAGACGCATTGTCACGGTACTAAGATCCACTTCAGGTCTTCAGATTTGGAACGAAAGATGGAAAGCCAGCCAGTGGTCTTGTTCAGAAGCACACATACATTCTGCAACCTGTAACTGATGTGACAATTTGTTTGTCAAAGGTTGATAAATTCATATTCTATCTGTTCTCATCATTAGCAACTCTGATGATATTAATTATGTTGCTTGAACGAGCTTTATTTAAAAAACTGCAGAGTGGTTACGAGGATTTGCTGAAGTTAGCTGACAACTTTTCTTCATTTAATCAACGATTAAAATATGCTCATTTTCGGCCCCTTGTCCCTGTGAGATCTGATCCGAGATCCTGGTGGAAGTACGCCTACAGAGTTGTGTCAGACCAGTTGAAGAAGGCAAGGTATTCACTTCTTCCTGTTATATCTCATCTTTTCATTATTTACTGTTGTACTGTATTAAGTGAGTGCCTTTAGAAGCCTCACGAAACAAGTTTTATTTATTTGGGTAGAATTTTCTGTCTATCCAGAGTAGTTCGAGATTAATGCTCAAGTAAGTTGGCTTGACTAATTTGTAAGATGATAATAAGTTGTCAAGCTGGCTTGACTAATTTGTAAAAAATATGACATTATAAGTAGGTCAAAATAGCATATGGCTAAAAATAATACAAAATACATTTTGCGACCGCATAGATGGTCGCAATTTTGTAAAATGCAAGCAGTCACAAAACAGTCGCAATTTATGCGGTTGCAAAAACGTCGCAACACGATCATTTCAAAACAAAGTGGAGCGGTCGCAATATTTGCAATCATTCTAACAGTCGCGAAATCCGAGTCGCAAAAAGTAGAAGCGGTCGCAACTTAGTCGCAATAGGGCATTTGCGTCGAGTGTTTTTCTGACTACATTTCCAGTCGTAAAACGGTTACGAAAGGGCGATTGCAACCGTATTGCGACCGGAAATGCGGTCGCAATTGCTCAGTTTTCTAGTAGGGTGTTGCCGACTATTCCAATTCGTTGTATAACAAGTTTAATGATTATAACACTATTTTACGTTGCTAATAATATTAGGTTGGATGATATGGTATTATTTTATAAACTAAGTTAACTAAATTATAGTCAATAACTAGTTGGCAAAGTATTTTAAGGGCGATATGTTGAATTTGTACTCACTATTTTATTAGATGATGTTAATTTTTGCCATTTGGGTTTCAACTTTTGATCTACATGTATGTTATGGGATTAATCATATCTCAAATTGATAAGATTATGATTGGAGCCTATATTATGTTGACTGACAACTTCTTTACCCCAACAGGAAAAGAAAGAAGCTATGTAGAAGGTGCTTATCAAGATGGTTGTTTCACACGGTATCGATCTTTTCAGTTCATAAATGTTGATAACATACATGTTCATTTAGCAACGAATCTTGATTTGATTAACTACATAAATACAAAACTTTAGAATCTTAAGTCAAAATGTACATGAACAATGCTTTAATTTTGGAGTGTACTTCACAAATCTTTTTATTTATTTTTTTATTTCACTTTTTTTAAACAAAAAGATAGCTTTTTAGAAGATTGCATAAGCAATTGTCTTTATTGCTTCATACCCTCAGAATTTAAAGGTATATAAATGCGGTTGAAGTGGTTTCAGATTTCATTAGGAAAAGTTGAATTAACAATATTCAAAGTTTATAATCTTAGCAATTGCATATTGTATGAGGGCTTAATCAGTTGCATAAACTCACCACATAAAAAATATATATTTTTTTTTTTTACTTTTTTCAGGTCATTGCTTTGAAGGCTGCTGGGAATAATTAGCAGAGTGCAACTGCATATGTAGGCATAAAACCATTGTTGCTAATGAACTATTGTCGCTAATGATAATTCCTTAAATCATAATAATACTGTTTTGACTTCGTTTTTTCACATTTTCTATGTATGTCATCATAGAGTGGTAAATTTTATAATGGTTTAATAACCCATTTATAAGTTACATTAATTACAGTTTTTATGAGCATTAAAGTAGTCATTTGTTGTGAGTTGGTATCTTTTGTGTCCATAATTACTACACACGTGCATGGAATGAATAATAGTAACTAGGATGAAAACCCGCGCTTCACTGCGAGATATAAATTTTGTTAGCATGCGTTTACTATAAATCACCACTATTCGTCTATTCGAACTAAGATTAAAAAAAGAGGTTCGATGACAAAAATGAAATGTGTACTATTATTGGATAAAAATAATATTCAAGACACATAATCACGTGACTCAACTCTCCCATCCAATATTGAAACTCACTCTCCTTTTCATCCCAATACAGCCACCACCACAAAACTGTTACAGCCATCATACAACACCACCCTAAAAGCGTTACAGCCAATTCCACTACAAAAAGTTCCACCTAGCCGCCACTAAACACGGGAAAGGCGGCTGTGCTTTTTCTCATACGAAACATGTGGTTAGGACGTCAGCCACTTTCTGCAATTAAGAGGCCGATATGGATCTGCCACCACCTCCGTCGTCATCTCATTCTAAAACCAACATAGTTGTTGTCATCTCGTCTTCAAAACACCATTGTCACCATAGTCAATGAAGAAAAATGACAGCTCCGATTTAGGGCTTCAAAACGGGAAAAATAGAGAAGAAAAACCGTGGGTCAATTTTTGTCAACAACCACCATTTAAGTTGGATGGCACAACAGTTTCGCAAGTGGCAGGCGTGGTGGTTCATGATTACCGAGGGCCTTTGAGAAGACAAATGTATACTTTGTATGGAAAAGAAAAACTGTAATTTCATGCCATAACCGTTAATTCACTTTTTCGTTATCATTAATTTACCGTTTAACGTTATGTTTCAATTAATATAGTATATATAAGGTAAGGAGTTGGCTAGAAAGTTCACTTTTTTTAAGAAGTTTACGTAGGCATTGTGTTTTAAATTTTAGGAGAAATATTTTATATTCTTTTAGTACTGTGTTATATAGAAAAACAACAAACTTAACAATTTAAAACACAATCAAATGTATTGTAATCATTAAATTATAAAACACATTGATTATCTTTAGAACACAATTATTATATTTCTTCGCATGGTGTTTAAGATTTAATGCTTAAAATACATTTGATTGTATTTTATATTGTTACTTTTGTTTTTTTCTATATAATACAATACCCAAATAATATAAAACATTTCTCCTAAAATTTAAAACACAACGTCTACGTAGTTTTCTTACACTTCTTAGGAAAACATGACTTGTTACACGAACCCTACCCTAGTATATAATATGATCATGGAGATTAACAAGTTATATAACCCGCCCAAGGTGCAGGTGATCAATTAGCATCAATATTATCTTAGAGAACATATAATACAACAAAACAATCTGAGATCAATTAGCATCAACATTATCTTAGAGAACATATAATACAACAAAACAACTCGTGATCAATTAGCATCAATATTATCTTAGAGAATATACAATACAACAAAAGAACATTATAGAAGTAGTGTTAATTTTAATGTTAATCGAGATCTAAAAAGCTAATGAAATAGATAAACCACACCGATACTATAAATAAGAAAAATAACATAAGTATTATATAATATAGCACAAAAGAACCGATAAAACTAACAGAAACGAATAACGCATTAAAAACTGTCGCTGCCTCAGCATCACGTAGGTTTTCTACTAATATATATATACACATATATTCTATAGATATTTTAGTAGCGGACTTATGAGAGAAAATCGGTCAATGAAGTTTGTTTTGTGGATTTCTTAATCAATAGGTAAAAGGAAAATATACTTTTTCACTTTTAAGAAATTCGTGTGTAAACCTTTTTAATTTTTAAAACTCTATATGAGCAGAGCATAAAATAAAAACAAGAATGAAAATTCTTAAAAAAGTTTATCAATTACTGAGTGCATAAAACGATACAATAGAAGCCCTTATTTATGGAATTTCCAAATTTGGTAGGTATTGCGAAATATTTGGAATTACAAATTGACTGAAACGAGTTAAAATGATAACATAAATAAATACATAAATCACCCTAATCACTGATTTACGGGTTATTAATTAAATTGGAAAGTCTTGAAGTTTGACAAAATTGGGGAAAATTCTTAATTGACGAAATCAAGGCCTTAAATCAAGGAATTCGGGCCTGGCATTTGTTGCATGTGATCCGGCTCATCGAGACAATTCTGTCCCTGATTGTGGGTCTCGTAACTCCAACCTTAGCCCTAGTTATGATCGTTTAAGGTTTGGTCTGTCTAATAAAGTAAAAACAAAAACTAACTTTAACTCTAGACATGTTTACTTAACCGTGTTGCTTTCTTATTTTTATTGTCGTTTAGATTTAAGCCTAAATGGTCTAATATTAATCCATCGATATACCATATTAAAATACATCCTCGCTAGCATCATCCTACGATCCCGTCATGAAGCGGTGACTCAAATAGTAACTAACATAACAGAATAAGTATACAGGCTAAGAAACTTCAACAGACTGGATATAAGTCACTTGGATGCTTCTAGCATCTTATTTAATAGATAAAGTTTCACCTCCAATGCGAGATACACATTCTTGACTATTTTGTCCCTTAAATTGGAATAAACAACAATGATGACAATTGAGATTTAGTTATGTCAGGACGACCATGCCCATCTCCTTCTCCATACATGAACTGCGCCATCCTAGCCATGTTTGATGCATATTCGACATACTCTCGTGAGTATTGAGAATTAGCACGCATCCGTTCTTTGTTAATTTTCTTCCACGTGTCCTGAATCATTTGTTTGATGTACTTTCTAGCTTCTTCTTCGGTAGCACCACTCTCATGCATGTAACATTGGATAGATTTTGGAATGTCTCCTCTTGCCAATTCATCCTTAAAGACATAATTAAGAGAATGTGTAAGTTTATATATCAATTTCCACATCCTTATTAACGGGTGAAGTTACTTCTCTATTAGATTATGATTTTCTTAACAGTGAAAGAGAAAGTTAGAACTCACATTAATCAAATTTCCAGTATGATAAAGGGGGGTTCTTGTACAAATGGTTGTTATCTTGCAAATAGTCTTTAACTTGAGAAGTGAAAGAGTGTATTTTTTATTATTTTTCTATATTGTTAAACACGTATTTTCATACTGAAATCTAAAAAAAAAATTTAGTGTAGAGTAATTACATAATTAATGTTGTAGAGTAATTACGTAATTACTGTACTGTAAACTACTGTAATTATTCTAATGAGGTAATTGGGCTATTTTTTTATTTTTATATTACTAATCTAGAAAACATTTAAGTAGATAGGGACATAAATTTTAAAAAAAAATTATCCCTTCACTTCTCATGTTTAATAAGTTAAGCACATTTGTATTTAATCTTTACTCTATATTATTATTATTATTAGCTAATGTGCCGCCATTCTTTGAATCATTGAAATTCAAATTGTTAACAAAGTATGAGTGGTGTTATGTACCCAAAATGAACCAATGCTTAAGTAGAGATATTACTTTTACAATTTGCAAACAAAACTACAGAAGTCTCCTTACATTTCTACTACGTTGTACAATAATTTATTTTGTTTTTTATATAATTTCATTATTATAACTAATTTTAAACATGTTTTTCTTGAATAACTTACAAGATATTTTGTGAAGTTCTAAGTAACTCATTGTGATAGGCTTATATTTATCTACGTCAACGCAATATACATTTCATTTAAAACCAAGATGTGAATCGTATACAAGTTATTGAAGCAGAATCATACATAACTTCAAAGCTGCCTCACAACTCGTTATTTATTTAATTTTTTTTATAAATGACATTGTTTACTATTTTCGTCATTTTAATAATACGATATAACACATTATAAAATCTCAAATATGCCATTACGATGTGTTTATATTATCTACATTTGATAGAAGTTTTGTTCGAAATCAACCAGGTCAAATATATTTGATTTTCATTCTTTACCTTGACTAACCGATCTGATATTAACCTAACAACATCGGTATCAATACAGATTTTCAGTTTTCTAGTTTTCTAGATTTTATTAGTATAAATTTCGTTGAGAATGTAGTTGTATTTGCATTAGAGTGTTAGTTATAGATTGTAAGTTATATCAAGTACTTTCACGACATTGATCCTGGTATATATTCAATTATATGGTTTTTGATTATAAAACACTTGTCGATTGCTATATCAATAACAAGTGTCGGTATTGTATCAGTATTGTAAAGAACTGATACTGATACCGAACTAAAGGCCGCCACATAGCGCACCGTTCCACTGCAATGCGTGGTAACTCCCACTGGTTACTAGTTATTTTAAAAATATGCATACCGTGGATGTCCCCAAGTCATCAGCCAGTCGTAAGATTAGTGACGAGTACTCATCTAATTTCTCGAATTCTTCCATGCGTTGCAAGATTTCCTGTGTTGCTCAAACTGATGTTGCAAATTTAGCATGCATGAGTACTAAGGGACCGGATACTGATATATAACCGTTATCCAAGTACTCTTGGAGTGTTGGTGTATATCCGCTGTAGTACCATCGTGCTTCTACTAGGTATCTCTTGCATAGATTTGCCCACTACAATTTTACCATTCCAAAAAAATTAGAATTTATATAACAGATCAAACATAACATTTTCATAGTTAAAATCAAACTAAATTAAGATAGTTTAGTTACTTCTTTCTGAAGGTACGGAAGGATGTGGATCCCTGTGTTTGTCAACATGTCATACGAGATCTGGTTAATCGTGTTGTACAATCCGAGGAAACCTATCTTCATATAATATGGGAGTTCCTCAATCGCATGGATATCCCATCTACCAATTAAATTTTTAATTAGTTCTAATTATATGCTATATGTGAATGAACATGCACACAAATATTTCTAAGTACATTATGGTTTACCTGTCTATTATGTTGGTCAATGGTTCAAGTTCATCCAATGTACCATACACGTCATAAATATCATCTATAGTGGTGATCATGGTAACACACCTTACTAGTGAACTCCTTCCAATTCTATAGTGAGGTAGGTAACCAAAACCAACTGACCATAGAAAACTCGGCACTAAGCTATCTCGAATAAAGCTGAGCTTCGTAGCCCATTTTGTATTTCTCCACCACCTATATATAAATATAGTATGTGTCACGTTCGGCTCAATATTTTTGGGGGTCCATATCGGATTTTAATTAAATCGAGACCCTTTTCAATAAGAAAAAAATTGCGCGCGTAAAGTAGAAATGATATGTACCTTGATGCGTCTTTTAGATCTTCAATATGAACAGCTTGAACCATATTAAAATCCAATTTTGCAAGCTCCAACAAAATGGGATTCATGTTACTTCTTTTCTCATGTACTTCGATAAACCACTTGGACTCTATTCTTGGTACTCTCCAATGCAGTGGAAGTTCCAAAGCATGGCTTACTAATGTTGGAATAAATATACGTAACGTTTGTATATTTATCGATAGCCATTATAATCATTTATATTATGATGATCAATTATTAATATTATCCTAAGCCCAATAACATATATGTCTTTGATGGGCGGACTATCATTAGATGGGCCTTATTAGGGTGTCCCCTGGGTATGTATAAATAGAGAGGTTATTATGAGATTAGGGTTGACACATTCATAACACCATTAGCCATCCCCTATATCTCTCTCTCATTGTGTTCATAACTCAAGAACACACAAACCATCAGAACTGCATACCCTAAAGGGAACCCAATCAAGATGATGGTGTCTTCCATTACTGAAGTTCCTGAACGGATATGCAAATCAGGTACACTTGATTAAATCTTATGTTTATTCCTTATGTTCTAATTAATATAATCAACATGTGGTATCAGAGCAATGTTGATTATATAAATTCAATCTTGTACTTCAAATACTAAATATGTTCCAATGGGATATACGGAATTCAATTTACAATTATAAGCTTTATAATTTTGGTTTACACCATTTGAATATGAATTCGTAATCTGACAATATATATTAGGTCATTAAAATATATTTGAATTCATAATATGAAAACATATATGAAAGTAAATGGTTTTGCAAAAGAAAAGCTACGTGGATTCGTAGATCTTTGAATTCCGGGTAAACAATTTTGAACATGGATAAAATCGATTAAAAGGATATTAATAAGTCCTTTAGTATGATGTAAATTTCCATGTAAACTTATAAATTAAAATTTGTCATTCATGTTCAATACATATCATTATGTTATCAGATATGTACGAATTCATGAGATAAAGATCATATTATTTATGTTAATATATATATTTTTTTTTCGGTTGATGTTCTTCAAGAACATCATTAGAAAATCGAAAATTATTATGATTTTGGTTTAAAATTGGATTGAAATTTTGTTTCCGATAATTTAGGACATAACTTTATCTCCAAGGAATTTTCGAAATCAATTATGATTAAGTCAAAGATTTCAAAAATCTTATGATATCTTTGGAGATAGTCATCATTTAAAACTGGAAACAGATATTAGTAAATCCCTAAAATTTTGAACCATTAACAATATCATTTTTTGATAATAACAATTGTTTTCGGTTTTAAGAATTAATGAATTTAGGTTCTCGGATTATCAGTTAAGTCCCGAATTCAGGTTCTCGAATTTTATTTCCTAAGTTCTCGGTTTTAAAGCTTTCGATCAGGTTCATGGACAGGAGTTCTCGGTCAAGGTCTTCATCTTCAAAAACCATAATGTTTTTCGAGAACCCATAATGTTTTCAAGAACCCATCTTATTTATCGAGAACTATCATGTATTTGAGAACCAATATTTTTTCGAGAACTATTAAAGGATCCGAGAACTATTAAAGTTATCCGAAAACATAAGTTATTCGAGTACTCATAATATTCGAGAACTCATCAGTAAATCGAGAACTAATTCTGATATTCGAGAACTCATCATGACATTCGAGAACTCATTATGATATCCGAGAACTCATTAAGTCTTCGAGTACTCATGATTTATTCGAGATCTCATAAGTCTTTCGGGAACTTGTCACTTTCGAGAACTCATTAAGTCTTCGAGAACTCATAATTTCGAGAACCCCTTATGTTATTTGAGATCTCATAAGTTTTCCGGGAACTCATTATTTTCCGAGAACCCCTTATGCTATTAGAGAACTCATATATTTTTTTGGGAACTCAATTCTTTGAGAACCCATTATTTTCGGGATCTCTAATAAAATTTACCGTTTTGATAAAACCTAATGTATCAAGTTTATTCAAAACATTATAAAACCTTGCTTAACTTGCAATAACATTTTGAGGTGTCACTTCTGCCCAAAGGTGATGTGTCACATTAGTTCGTTATAAAGATCTCGTTAAGCATTGTAGCTCGTTCACATAAGTGTCATAAGGTTTCACTTCTGCCCAAAGGTGATGTGTAACAGATTATGTTGGTGAACTGAGCGTATTGCATTAGGACTTTGAATGTCTCACTTCTGCCCAAAGGTGATGGGTTACATTCACTGTCAGCAATTCAATACTTAAATAAATAGCGTATAGCCAAAGCTAGAGCATGTTATTTAAGTAGCTTATGTTGGTGTTATAATATTATCACGTCTTCATTACAAAATTGATCCTCACGATTAATGATCCTTCATTAATATAATGATCATAACTTTAAGTCTGCCTTACATCAATACCCATAACTCGAAATTAATCTCACGTTCTTCTATAAATTACTATCTCAACTAAGTAATCCACTCTAATTATCAAAACTAAGAAGAGTTTTTTCTTAACTTTTGTTCTTATTAAGTTACCTCTTAAGACATGACATTCCCACTGCTCTATCTGATAAAAGTATTTTTAGAATAACTCATGAGCATAAGAAAGTGGAATAAACAAAATGTCTCTTATGGTAATTAAGAACTCCTTTTATTGATTCCTATCAGGTGAGTTATTAAAGATTCTGAAATTCCTAAGACTATCTATGGAATGAAAGAATATAACGAATTCCTAAGAAGCATGAAATAAATAAATCTAACTTTATGGTTAAATGGCATTTGTGAATACATCTTAATATTGAATAACATGACCCATAAATTTAAGGGGTTATACATGAAAATCAATAAATTTCTAGTGCATAATAACTTTTCCATCAGTACGATTAGATGCATTATGAATCAACTATAACACTCAGAAATATCAAAGTAAAATGAGTGTGTTGATAGCAAATTACGTACAGGAAAAAGGAACGCATTAAACTAGAAGAGTTGATGTTATTCACCTTACTATCATTAAACCTAAAAGAGAAAGAATAATTACCATAGAGAGGATAATTCTAAGGTCTGGAAACAAAATACAAGTACTACTTTCAGCTATAAGTTTCTCCAAAGGGAAAGTCTTACTAAGCAAAACTGTGCCATTAAGAATAGGCATAAGCAATAAGATTACCCATAAGAAAGGAGAACAACTGGCCAAGATATGTAGTGCCTAATTAAGGATATTTAACTCTACTAATGCTAATGAATTCCATTAACACATGATGGTTGAGTCTAGTTTTATACGTTTCCTTACCAGAATTCAACAAATACTTAAGATGAGAGTTAGTGGCAAAATTAAGGGTCTATTAACCATTAATAACTGATCTTAGTGTTGAAGCTTTATGATACCTTACGATATTCTTGAGATTACTCAGAATTTAGTATCAATACTAAAAGCTACATTTTTTTTTATAGTTACAAGGTTTTAATGACCAAAGCAAAGCCACTATTAAGTTAAACTCTCATATTGTTTGTTGTCATTATCTGAATAGAAACCTTATGAAATAAAACTAGATGATCCAATGACGTATTCACAACTTTGTTATCATGAAAATGAGAATTTAACAAAGGAAAATGAGACCCGTGCAATTCATCCACTAAGACCAAAATTTCATGAGAAATCATGACCAGGTCACTAAAGGATGCTTGGCTATCAAATCTCATTCTCAGTGACTTTAAAGCATGTGTTAAATGCCCTAAACATTAAATGGCGAAAGGAATAAATGGGTTTCCATCATAAGTCATAACTAATTGACATCGGTGGAGCTTAGATAAATATCTAATTGTATCTATTCTGTTTCCTACAGACCAAAAGTATTAAAGAAATCAATTCATATATACTTAATAAGATTCCCTCTAAGTATGTTCGTAAAATTTCTTATGAAATCTGGACGATAAGGGAAATCAAGTATAAAATATATGAAATATTCTCGTTCACACGCATCGTTAAAACTTATTATGTGGAGGTACTAAGAGACCTAAAAGATTAGTGGGAGCATAAGATGTCCTACTTACGACTTGCAAAAGTTACAGAGGTGGGGGGAACGACAATTTGATCTATCCTCAAATTACACCTCTTGCACTGGACAACGCTCTATCACAACTTGTCTCCTTAACACTTAACGTACTCCTAACAAAGTTTTGTGGATGCCTAAATATGGGCGAAGTTAGATTTCTTACTAAACTAATCCTCATCAAGAGAAATGACAATAAACATCATTAGGTTGTTTTCTCTATTAAAATCTATGGATCTTCCAAATGTTAGACCTTAAGCATGCTGAATTCATTAAGATTTCTAAGGTAAGTGGGAGCAGTAAAAGTCCTTATTATGACTTTTCAGAAGTACAAGATGCGGGGGAGAGACTCATTAAAATTCAAGACTCATTAAGTTTATCTCCAAATTTAACTTCGATTATTCCTCTTGTACACCTTACTGCACCAACTCTTACACACTTAGAAACTAATGTTGCTCCTTATATACCTGAAAATAAAAACACTTAACTAACGTTAAGTTTGTATCATAATAAACCCAATGTTCAACTCAGGAGGTCATCTGGGTCTAAAAGCCCATTAAATTTGATGATTATGTAACCTTCCTGACTAACACAAAATGGATGTTTGGAAAGTTTACTGATCCTACCTCTTCTAATTAAATCATTAGTATCAATCAATCTTCTAAATGGAATAAAGCTATTATTAGCATAACTTATTCCATAATTTAGAATAACGTTTGGGATTTGGTTGAATAACCTAAAGGTATTCATAATTAAACCAGACCCGAATGGAATATTGTAAGATAAGATTGATTGTAAAAGATTATACTCAAGGAGGGATTAGATTATCAAAGAATCTTCTTATCTGTATTACAAAAGATTTCTTTGAGGATCATTACCGTCCAAGTAGCTCATAATAACTAAGAGCTGCATTAGATGGACATTAAGACAACTTTCCATAACGATGACCTACATGTTCATTAAGCAACCTGAAAGTTCTAAACTGAAGGTTAAGAACACTTAGTCTGTAAGTCAATAAGATCCATGTATGGGTTGATGCAAGCATAAAATGTGTTGGAATCATAATGAAATTCTCTTCATCAAGAACTAAGTGGATTAAAGAACCTACCTCAAGATGAGTGGGAGCAACTAATGAAAACTTGTCCTTACATAGATGACATTTTCTTGATAAGTATATGTTACCTAAGTCAAAGCATCGTTCATGCATAATTTTTGACATGATGAATATCGGGGATTCCTCTTACGTGATAGGAATCAAAATATACCGAGATAGACCCAACGGGATATTAGTTTCATCCCATAAGTTTTACTCTAAGCGGGTCCTTAAGTATGTAACATACAACATTGCTCTCTTTTAGAGGATAATAGGATAATTTGAGATTATCACCTTATGCTTCATTAATTAGAAGACTGATGTAAATTTAAGTCCATGCTTGTTTATGATATTGTTCGTATTGCTTGATACTAGACTTGTCTAGATTGATGAAAAGCATCTAATGGAACATTACAATATCTTTAAGAAACAAGAGACTATAATCTAAAGAAGAAGTGAGAACCTAAAGTGATTGACTACTCTTACTCTAACTTTGTTATATTCAAAGGAAATTGAGTGTCAATTTCGGGGTATATCATAACGTTAGCAGACATAACTATCTCATGGAGGAGTCATAAGGAACTGTTAACAACAACCTAAGTTATCATGACATAATGTGTTGCTGATCACAACAGAATGGTCATTAAATGTTGTTGGTAAATTTATCAGTTGAATCATAACTTATTAACTCCATATAAATACTAAGTTGAAGACTTACTGTGATAAAGTCAGTTGCCCTAATTTCTCGAACAGTAACAGTTTGAGAGGAGCTGCACTAGAGTTTGATACGAAATTATTGTTCGCTTATGATTAAGAACAAATAGAGGAAATCAGAATTTTGTATCGAATGCATTCATGATATGCTTATGGATCCAATAACTAAAGGTCTATCACCCATAAGTCTCACTAACGGGCCAACTAAGAGAAAAGGGTATTACTAATGACCATGTACAACTGCATATCGTACTATGAATGACTTATGACTAATGACTAATGATTAATTTTCCTCATTATGATTTGTTTGTCTATTAGTATGCTAAGCTAGCATAATGGCATAAAGACAATAATATAACAAATCAACTAAGGGCATAACGTTAATTGATCCTAATGTTAAGTTTTAAATTTGGGTGTAGTATGATTAATGGGGGTCCTAAGTCGAATAAAGACTTAACGGCTGTATTTCTCTGCTACATTTTGGGTTTAGAACTAAAATGAGTATTAATCTCTGCAGACTTACGTCATACTCATAATAAATGATTACTCGGCTAAGTGGGAGAATGTTGGAATAAATATACGTAACGTTTGTATATTTATCGATAGCCATTATAATCATTTATATTATGATGATCAATTATTAATATTATCCTAAGCCCAATAACATATATGTCTTTGATGGGCGGACTATCATTAGATGGGCCTTATTAGGGTGTCCCCTGGGTATGTATAAATAGAGAGGTTATTATGAGATTAGGGTTGACACATTCATAACACCATTAGCCATCCCCTATATCTCTCTCTCATTGTGTTCATAACTCAAGAACACACAAACCATCAGAACTGCATACCCTAAAGGGAACCCAATCAAGATGATGGTGTCTTCCATTACTGAAGTTCCTGAACGGATATGCAAATCAGGTACACTTGATTAAATCTTATGTTTATTCCTTATGTTCTAATTAATATAATCAACATGGCTTACTAATGATGATATACTCTCATCTATCTTGTCTTGATTTTTTTTGAGATGTTTCGCTGCAAAGTCTCTAACATCGTCCAGTATGCCTTCATCCTCGAATGAATGATACGAAGCCTCGTACAAGTTCAACAATTGTGTCATATCCTCGAGTGAATGTGGTTCATGATTTTGAGTCTTATCCATAAAGTTGTGAAATATCTCTAAATATAGAGCAAAGTTAAATAATAAGCGTCACTTTTAGTAAACATTTTTTAATATTGACCAAACTTCTTGCATGAAAAATCAATACAAATATACAACTTAAATTATTAGGTGGTTTGATCACACTTGGGTTAAATAATGTGCATGACTTCCTAAGAAAAAAGGAAACTAACCGTGTGTGGAGATCATGACCACACAAAATTTGCAACCATAATAATAAACAAACACCATGCAAAAATAATTAATAATTAAATATGAAACATATTATAGATACCAAACCGGGCACAATAGACTCGGTGGTATGTATCAAAATTTCCCAATTATAGTTTTGTACCTTGAGGAACCTGGTAACCGTGTTGTCTCATAAGTCGAAATCCAAGTGCTTTAATGTTTAAATCCATTGTATTCCACTTGTCATGAGTTTTGAAGTAATTGTTGTAAATCACCTCTAATAGATTTCGTATTTCATCCTCAAAATGATATGATATTCCTAGTCTCTGCAAATTATCAACCAACTCTAGAGTACTCGATGGAGTTTGCAATTTTCGTATCATCATCCTCATCGCGTCCTTCAAAGTTTCTGCTCTTGCCTTGTAATCTTCTCCCTAAACGATTGAATATTAGAAATTTAGAACAAATGTTTATCATATATACTACGAGAAATTAACAAAACACGTAAAAGGAAATAAAATTTCAACCATACTGTGTATTTACTAGAAAGTGATTGAACATCATCAAATGACCATAAAGCTGGCGCATAGTTTGCTGATCGTCTAGTGGGGGGTTCAACAGTTGTGATGGCCGTCGAAGTGATAAGCAACTTTGGTGTGGACTGTGACCAACGTTGTGGCTTCCAAATGTCAAGTTGTCTGCATCTAATTTGATGACTTTTGTAAGGGAGAACGGAACAAGGAAAAGAGGACATTGAAGCCATCTTGAAAGAAATATGCTAATAAATGAAACCGGTTATCATGGATGTGTGTATATATAGAGGAAGACGTAGTATCTCCATCTTTATCTCTATAATTACACTAAAAATTACTAACTTTTCTGTCTCTTATTCATTACGTTAAATAATATGTGTTTACACTTTTATCACTACCTTTTCTTTACTCCTCCACTCGCAAAGTGATGAACAACGACATTTTCTTTCTTCTTCACTCACAACCACTCCATAACATATAGAGAACTTAATTATTATATAAATATAGAGATGCTACTATGAATACTCATATATTAAGGGTAAGACAGTATATACTAATTATCACAATGTTTATTAATATAAATAAAAATATAAAATTGCAAGAATGAATAAATATTATTTTTTGAACTGTTTTAGTAATTTATAGAACTATCCTATAGAAATTAAGTTTTACTTTTTTATTTCTTTTTTTAACAACCAGCTCTAAAATTTTTAGGAATACGCCTATAAACATATAGGTGGAGTCCACCCAAGGGAGCCACCCTCCCAACATATGTTTTTCAATTTTTTTGTTTGGCCTTGATACAAGTCGTCCAAATTCATAATAAAGGTTTGTGATGGTTCTTGTTGGACCGTTAAGAGTTTCAATGACATATAGCATGCGTTAAAAGGCATATACTAACATATGTTTTCTGAAACAACGTATGTCATATAAACCCGAACACATGTTTGTTTCAAACACATAATGAGACATCACTAACATGTATGGGTGAGCATTTCGTGGTTCGGACCCACGAGAACCTTAGACCCGACCCGCGAGAACCTTGGACCCGAACCTTTTAAACGTATGGGTCGGTTTGTGGTTCTAAATTTACATGAATTATCGGTTCCGGGTTGAGTCGGTTCCAAACCCACGGTTCTAATATAAGAGTCACAAGAACCATTTGTATTTTATTTAGAACATGAATTATTAATAGATTGATAATGTGAAAATAACTATAATTTATAAAAATGATCCAATAGATATGTATTGTTAACGAAAAAAATAAGAAAATACTCTTTTTTAGTCTTTCCATTATTCTTTTTTACGTGTTATTGTAATCGATTTCACGAAATATTAATACAATATTAAAAAAATATTATTTATAAAAATAACAATGTATTTTTCTTGAAATATTTTCAGCTTGATGTATATGCATAGATGTGATATATATATATATATATATATATATATATATATATATATATATATATATATATATATATATATATATATATATATATATATATATATATATATATATATAGGGGATGGATTAAATAAAAACCCACCTAAATTGAAGAAACCCGGGAAACTCTGACTTCCCGAGCTTTTTATCATCTAAAAAAATTAGGGTATGTAATATACATGTTTTTAAGAGTTTTGAGCTAAAAAAATGAAAAAAGCACCGAGTGAATTTTTTAAAAAAAAATAAATAAGTTTTTTGTGTTACATATGCTACATATCTGTAAAGTGTGTAACATACGTTACACAAAAAAACTTATTTATTTTTTTTTAAAAAAAATTCACTCGGCGCTTTTTTGATTTTTTTGGCTCAAAACTCTTAAAAACATGTATATTACATACCCTAATTTTTTCAGATGATAAAAAGCTTGGGAAGTTAGAGTTTCCCGAGTTTCTTCAAAATTTTGGGTTTTCTCTGAATACTTAGCCTATATATATATAGGTTTAGGTTCCTGTACAAAGGCCAAAATGTGTGAGAAGGGTGAGAAGGCTTCTGGTTACGACACGTGGCACATGGTATTTGGGCAATTTAGTAATTTTGACATACTATTAAAAAAACATTAAAATCATAATCATGGTAACTACCATTCACTCTCTCTCTCTCTCTCTCTCATATTTAAATATTATTAAGCCTAGGATAGGAGAGCATACCTGCATCTCGACATCTTCCGGTGATTTCTCCTCCTCTCCTCTTGGCATTTTTACTACTATAATTTTTTATAATTTTTCTCTCGCCTTCCCTTTAGCGGTGAAGATATACACAACCATCTTTCAATAACTTAAGTTAAGCTAGGTAAATGTATTGTTTTCTTTTAATTCTTTCGAGATGTATCACTTGCGTATCCTTTCCTGCCACCAAGTGTCATTTGTTTTATTCTTCTCTTTATTCAACTAATGGGTTCCCAATATAACTGGATATTAAATGTTTAAAATTAACAGAAATATTCCAGGGTCGGTTAAAAGAAAAAGGCGTATGTGATCGATTTATACCAGCAGTGTGTTTTGGACCAAATAGTTTCGTTAATCGATGTTAGTTTCATTAAATGTATTATAATGTGTTTTATATTCAATAAACTAACATTCACAATGTGTTTTATATTCAAACCATCCCGAATGTGTTTTATACTCAAATCATCCAGAGTGTGTTTTATACTAACACCCAGAGTTTGTCATCTATCACATAAAACACGCTAATTACCAGAATTTGTTTAATATTCAACAAACTAACTCATTAGAACATAAAACACAACAGATTTGCAGTAAAACACCATATTGTTTTTTTTTTTTTTTTTTTTTTTTTTTTTTTTTTTTTTGCACTCAGACATTCCCATGTTATACCATCATAACACAAAGAGGTATAAAACACACTTTAGCTTGTTAACACTCCTTTTTTCGGATTAATCCTCTGGCCTACAAAGTTGAAATCACATAGAGAGATGAGAATGGTGGGGTTTAAAAATATTGAAAATCAATTATAGCATTCAATTGAATTAGAGAGAGAGTAGAGATTATAGTTTCCTATAATAGTGATGGTTTGTTGAAGGAAATCCCTAGAATAGAGGAACCTATAGGGTGGTTTTTTTTAATTCTCATTAAAATGCACCTTTTCTTTTACTACTAGTGGGGTGCCCGCGCGTTGCGGCGGAGACCACAACACTTCAATTAGTGATTTTTAGGGTGTGTACAAGCTGTTGTTCGGTTCACTTCCATATCGAGCCATAACCAAAACTTTCGATTAAGATATTTCAAAAACTGATTGATTTCAGTTCTTTATTTGTTCCAGTTTGGTTAATCGATTATGAACATCGGTCCAACTGGTTTTCTATAGGTAATCGAAAATTTTTCTTGAGCTGTAAATGTGGACTTGAGTTGAAGTACTCAAGAAGAAGAACACATTATTATTAATTAATTTATTCTTCTGTTATTGTCCACTCCTTTTATATGAATATTTCTTAATATCTTTGTTCGAAATTCATTATAAACATAAGCTTTCTTCTCCGATCATAGAATCCGGCGACCGTATAGTTTAGATTACATTAGCCATAAGTAGTCATTTCAAAATTCAAATCGTTATCTCATAATTAAAAAAACGGATTTCTCGATTTCTATATAGTGTTATTAGGTTTATAAAACTTTAACTTTTATAAAGATTATAACAAAACATGTAGCATTATGAATGATTTTTTATATGTGTTGTATTTAGTGTGCTTTAAATAATTGTAGAATTGAATGTCATGGGGTCTCATAAACATCTCATGAATTTTTATTACCTTTTGATAAAATATGGTGTTTAAAAGACAAGTTTACCCTCAAAAGTTAGTTATTATATGCATTGTATGTTGTATCATAAGGAATCAAACTTGTACCTCTTAAATTTTAAGAAGTCCTTAGGAAATGCTTTATAATATAGTATAGATTATGCCCCTAGTTAGTCTAAATTATTATAAAAATTATAACATTATTTACAAAAATGCCACCCAATTAATCTACACCCTAGATCTAACACATCCTATGGTCATTAATCCTTCTTACCCTTCTCACACAAAACACCCTTTGTACAGGATCTTGACCCTATATATATATATATATATATATATATATAGAGTAGGGTTCCTGTAGGAAAATGGTTTTGTGTAGGAAGTGTTTTGAACCATTAGATTTAAAGATGGATGGTAGAGATTAAAAGATAGGATGGTGTTTAAAATCTAATTAATATATTAAAGAAATTAGGGTAGGATTGTCAATATGTGTTTTAAATGAGGGTATCAAGGTCATTATGTATCAAGTTTTTAGAAACTGTTTAAATGCTTCCTACATTTATGGTACCTCTCTCTCTCTCCTAATTATTGTTTTCAATAATATCATTCAAATTCAAACATTTATCTTCACAAAACAAAAGCAACCATGCACTTTATTTAGAGAAAACCAATTTCTCTCTCCTATTAGTTTTGAAACGTTTCCATTATTTCTTAATTAATGCACACTAGTTTCTCTCTCATATCAGTTTTAAAACACTTCTACTGTGTTTAGTTTCAATATAAATCACTCTTGATGTTATTATAAAACACTCCCGATGATATTATAAAACACTCTTTCATTATAAAACACTTCTGATGTTAACCTTTATCCATGACTTGAATAATCGAACAAGTGATAGAGATGGGTTATATGCTTGAAGAATCGAACAAGTTTGTGGGTATTGATCAACTTATTTGATATGAATATCTTATGATTCTTATGAAAAATAATGAATAATTAGTTAATTTAGGATGATTAATCTTCATAAATATCTAGATGTTAGTTGCTAATTTAGTGGGTTTGTAATAAACAAAAAATGGACAAAAAGTCTATGATGCCTTTCATCTAAAGATTTAATCAGATTTAATCTAATCGTTGAAAATACTTCCTACACTTCCTACACAAAACAATTTTCCTACCAGATCCTCTACCTATATATATATACATATATATATATATATATATCTATATTATATTATTAAGAAAGAGTCATGGCTAAGATTGTAATTTTGTTATGGGTACAAGTTTTGTAGCTACATATACAACTAATAAAGCTTAATTGATAGGGGTAAATTAGTCACCTAGAGGTATATTAAGACACTTATAAGGTTATTATTGTAATTTTATATTATGTTTTTAGTTATAAGGTAAAATATTATTCCCATTATGCCCTCTCTCTGCGTTTGATATGTTCATTGACACAAATTGATGGAATTGTCTTTGAAACCGTCAGTTCTTCAATACAAATAATTAATCGCCATGATTTTCGAAGATTAAACGTTTTTGAAACAGTCCCTAATCAATTTAGTACCACCGGTTAGGATTTTAAGGTTTATTTATCATAGTGAAGCCTCGAGATCGAATGAGGAGCAGGTGGGTATGTATTTTCTAATCTCAATTTTATGGTTTGGTTTTAAAATTAGGATTTCGATTGCTGCTCGAACTACATGTAACTGTCCATTTGAGTATATGATTGAATGCAATTGAATTGCCCCTCATTTCCAGGCCCTCCATTGTTTTGGTTGATTTGTATGTTTTCGTTGAAGCTCTCCCTACGGTTCCTCTTTGATTGCTTTCATGTCAAAGTTCTAAAGGTAATGTATTTTATATGTTTTCGATTTCAAATTCCATTTTGTTGAATTATCCATTTGTGGTTATAGTTCTTTGTTTACTATTTCTAATTGGCTTGTTCTTTATTCATAAATTAGGTTCAGTGATCTACTTCTTCATTATTAGTTGTATGTTTTTGTTGAATTATCCACTTTGGTTTTAGTTTTGTTGGCTTCTTCAAAGAAGGGGCGGGTTAATGGTGGTTGTAGATGAGGTGTACGCAGGTGGTCATGGTTTCGTGAAGGCAATAACAATTTGGGTTCCAATTGGAAGTGCTTGATTGTCGTGAATCGGAGGAAAGCGGTGACAGTTAAAGAAGATGAAGAGCTTGATGACGGCGACGTGGTGAGGTGGATGACGTGCTTTGCGGAGGTCCGACCAGGTCTGCAGCTGGGTCGCACCTTTTCTGGCGAGTGGCGATGGTCAATCTTATTTAGTTTATTAACAGTTGCTTCACTTTTAAGTTGAGCATTGAGGTTTGAGGTTTTATTTTTGTTTTTGTTTTGTAAGTAGGAAAATTGGCTTGTATGAAGTTGGGATCCAAAGCAGATGCCTTTCAGAAACAAGGCCAAACTTGGTATGTGCTTTAATATTTGCAAATCTATCAATCTTTCTGATCTGTTGAATACATATTGATAATTTGATATGACTATATGTATATGCATCATGGTGGAGCATGATTCTATGACTGTTAAGGTCATAAATTTCTTTATCGAATAAGTTGTTTTTTCAAGTTTATCAAGGTTCCTATATTGTTTTTAAACCATGACATTTTTTTCAAAAACGTTATGTAGAGGATCCAAACAAAATTTAAAAGAACGGAATCGAGACTCGAGGCGAACCTAGGCGTAAGGCCGAGGTAGCATTAAAAAATAAATATAAAAATTATATATCATATAAAAAATAAAATAATTGACAAAGAAAGTCTAAAACATAAAGAACACACATAAAAAATAAAAGAATTGACATAGAAAGTCTAAAACATCAAAATAACATATAAAAACACACACAGCCCATGAGGCGCACCCGAGGCGCACCTGAGGTGCAAGTTTTCTTAGCGCCAATCCGTACTGTTCAGAAGATGTATAGCGACTCTGACTTGGACATCTATCCCTTTGCAGAGTCAGTCTTTACTCGTGGCCAGGCACCTCCACATCGCCCGTTGCTGTTGATGGAACCCAATTACAAATTCAATGACGAAAAGTTGAAAAATAGCAAATCAACAAAGTCAAATATCAAGACAGAAGGGAAAAGTGCAAGTGCTCCAGGAATTGCTTCGATCGTGCTGAAATTAATCAAACGAGATGCTTTGCCACAGGTTGGTAGACTCATTTTGTAGTACATATTAGATTCATTTTATTTTTTGCTTTTGTTTATTTTAGTAATATCTTACTAAACCTACTAAGACACTTTAAAGTGGGGACTTCTTGAAATTGAGGTGTTTGACGCTAACTATTCCCGGTGGTACATTTGTCGTTTTGTGTCTTGTTTCGTTTCGTGTGCGCTCTTTATTTTCTTTCTGGGATAGACGGGTATAGGGACCTGTCTTCGTTATTTTTTTGGATGTTGTTTTAAATAACTCAGAATGCGCAGATGGGCAAAATAAGCAAGGGGAACTGTTATTATAATATACTTCAACAAAGGGGCGCCTTAGAGCATGGTTGCATTGCAAAAGTCACTTGCATCAGTGGGTTTGGGATGATGATATTTGCAAGTGTCACACAAAGGATTTTTACCAACATAAGGCTCGAGTAGTAGGTGGTTGAGTGGTAGCAGCAGCGACTTGAGCCATAGGAACTTGGCTAATAGGGGTAGGGGCGACAACAACATAATTTTGGTTATGACGTTTACGCTTCCTGTTGTTAGAGGAGGTTGTAGCAGACTTGGCCGAAGCAACTTTGGAAGACTTAGCAAATCGTCGCCCCGCAGCAACGCGCGGGCATTCCCACTAGTATATATATATATATAGGGGGGAAAGTTAATTTGAGAACACCTACATTTCGTGCGAACCGCGAGAACGACATCTAAAACCATTCAAATTCAAAATTTCTTTTTGCATTTATCTTTATTACTAAAATACAATCTCAAAAACACAATTTACGCGTAAAAATTCAAACGTATACGGAAATAAATTGTTTTTACACATGTGTAAATTTACTGTTTATACATGTATAAACTGTTTCATTTACACATGTGTAAAAAGTTAATTTGAATGTGTTTTTGCAAGAAAAGATGGATTATTTGGAAAGAAAATTCATTTATTAATGTTATATTTTGATTATAATGAGGTTTGTATTAAAAAGTTTTTGATTTTGATTGATTTTTTTACTTGTTCTCGCGGTTCTCACAATATTTAGCGTTCTCAAGATAACCCTCCCCTATATATATATAAAATCCAAAATTGAAATAAATGTTTATGTATGTCGCTTTGATGTGTGCGTGTGTGTTTGTGATGTATACATAACAGATTTACAAAATGTTTCGAGTGATGAGAATGACAAAAATGTTACCAAAACATACGTCAAGAAACAAAAAATGATTAAAAAAAGACAACTTGTGAGCTATTGTTAGAACCATAAGGAGAAAATCATTTACGAGCATGGTAAAAGAATAGGAATATGTAACCCTCTAAAAGCCTATTATATTAAAAGGTTCCGGAGGGTCAGACACTTTACCCGACTCATGAGAACCTTTAGGACCCGAAACCACATAGAATTTTAAGGTTCGGTTCGTGGTTCCTAATTTTAACCATAAAAGGGTATACGATTCTAGTGGGTCCGGGTCAGATCGGGTTGGTTCTTGACCCTTTGCACAACCCTACTAACATGTGTTAAATTTACACAATAGCATTTTTTGTCTCAACTAACATACAGTTGTCTCCACACTAACATATTTTAATGTGCATGCCCTGTAATAGGCACTATGTCTCAGTAACATTGATTATAATAACAATTATTAGAAAATAATAAAATAACGGTCATTACAATAAAAAAAATGCTAAGAGAATGTGTAAGTTTATAAAAAAAAAAAACATGACAAATTAGCATATAATGCAACAAAGGCATTTCATACTGTAACATCCTAAAAATTAGCCACATATTTTTTAGACGAAGGGGACTAACAAGATATTGTTTAGACGAAGGGGACTAATAAGATTTTTATCAAGTAGGTTCGTTAATGGGTTTTAACGCGTAAGGTTTTATTTGAGAAACTTATAGATCCCGGTTGTTTAATTCAAATTGCATCCCGGGATAAACGCACTAGAATGGAAATACGGAGGACCCGTTTGGCATTATTTTTGAAGTTGGTTATTTTACATGGGATCAAGTTGAGATTAGGTTAAAATGAAAGTGGCATGGTTATGACTTTGAGATTATAACTTATTATAAAATAGAACACAACCCTACGTAACGTTAGATTAGATTTGTAATACCCGAATATTCAAAATGCTCGAACAATAGCTAATCGAATTATTTTGTCAGTTGGTATACACATTTAACAAGTCGCAAACCGACCAAATCTTAGTATCATGTACCAAACTTTTGGCAAATTTTATTGGGAAAATGGCCAAAATAGCCCGTTGACGTGCATTTTGCATAAATGACCCTCTCCCGACTCTTTGGAGAGACCGGTCACGGTTTCCAAAACGGCTGAACCGTCTTCCGAGAGCCTTTGGTTTCCAACCAGTAGGAACCCAACACGTGGCGTTTACGATCCCAATGTCCGCCACCCGTCTCCCGTGGGGCCCTTGAGACCTGTCAGGGCCGCAAAGCCGTCTCCGGTGGGGTCCCTGAGACGTTTCACCAACGGCTCAATTGAAGCCGTCTTCGGCTCGGCTTAGTCGAATCCGTTTTGGCTGAACCGTCTCCGGCCATTAATAAATTTAATTTTTTTTTTCAAATTTAGTTTGGGTATAAATATGTAGGTTTGTTTGAAAAAAAAAACACATTTATCTTTCTTTCCACTATCATCTCCTTCAATTAATCAAAGCCAAAATGTTTTACCAAATCAAACAAAATCTTCTCAAATATTCAAAGGAAATATATCTTCTAAAATATTCAACACGGTTCAAGGCATATATCTTTTTGATTATTCGACGTGTTTTTGAGTTTCAGAAAACCTGAATATTTTTTCGGTTAAAATTATGCCACTTTTTAAACCTAAGCCTTTGGGATTTATCTAATCCCATTCAATGGAAAGTTTCTGCTCCTCTCCCTGCTTACCTAAATTATCATCATCAACATCCACACCCCTTTCACCCGTTTTCTTTGTCCTTGAGTTGATGTCCAATCACTTGGGAAGACATTTGGAGCGAAAAATTGAAGTGATGGATAGGTTTCGGTCGGAGTTAGTGAGAAGTAAAGCGAAAAAGGCTTCGCAGGAAAAAGAGGAAACCGGATGTAATGATAAAATGTTTTGCAACGTTGTGGGAAACGAGCTTTCAGCCTATAGAAAAGATAGATTAGTGACATTGCTGTAAAGATGTTTGTTTCTTATAGAATTTTATAATTTCGAATGTTAATTTGTTGTAAATTTAAATAATCAAATATTTGAAAAAAACCAAGCCCCCTCGGGAACCGTGAAACGGCACAAACCGGTTGCCCCTAGGGAACCGTGAAATGGCTCAAGGGAACCATCTTGGTAAGAGTTATAGCGGCTCTACGGTTCGTATAAATGTCCACTTACGGTTGATGAAATTTATAACCAATGTCTCTCATGTATTATAAATCTAAAACCCGATCACCGTTCCAACTAATGACGTTTTTAAACCCTTTAATTTTCCAACCCAAACCTACCTCCTCGTCTAAATATAGTCTTAGAATTTTTGGATTGTTGTTACATCTACATAATACTACTTGGATTGTTGATGCATCTACACGTGGGTTAACCCGTGTAATTTGCATCTACGATTTGGTAGTCTATTTTATTGGCAAGTTCATCCTCATCCTAAATCTCTATCATGATCTGCTGGATCATCCGTCTTTTACATGTACAAGACGGTCGGATGTGATATTTAGGAGAGTTTGTTCTTTGTCTTGTCTGGACCGTTGGTAAGCATCTTTCTGTACATATATTTATGTATTAAAGATGACGAAGATGAGACTGGACAGTGGGTATAAAGCACACTGGGAAAATATATCTCGGCAGTCCAAGCAACGGAAATGTCTCGGTGTTCGACATGAGACTGGACAGTGGGTATAAAGCACACTAGGAATTAATGTCTCGGCGGTCCAAGCAACGGAAATGTCAGGTGTTCGACGTGTTGAACGACTTCGTGAATTATTATTGTTTGTATATTGTAATTGTTATAATAGTTTAGTTGTTGTATTTTTATGGGATCCCTATTATTATTTGTTTAAATCATTATTTGTTTAAGGTCATGTGTTCTCTACTTTTTGGGGTTACGGTTTTATAAATTTAAACAAAACAATCCCTTTAAACAATATAAACTTAACATAAACATTTTATTAAAACGTAAATAAAAGGAACATTAAAAGTAAAAAATAAAAAAAAAACTAATCCAAAGCCCCGGGGACATCACGAATCATCTGCCACGCCGACAAATGAGTAAAGGGTGGTCGGCCCGAAAACTCGTGCTCAATCTTGGCATGTTCAACTTTTTCATGGTCCGCAGTCTCTTGTGGGAGTTCACGGACAGCGGTTTGATAGAACCCCTCGAAGTGACGGCACTTGTTTTGCAAGTCTGTCCACTTCCGGTTGAGAGACTCGGTTGACCTGCTTGAACCTCCAACCAAAATTTTGAACTCGTTGAGCACGAGTGGCCAAATGGACCCTCGACGTGGTGGGTTTTCTTTAACAGTCTTCCAAGCGGTGCACAGGGCAATTTCTTCTTCTTCCGTCCACGGTTTGGGTGCCATTGTGATTTTGGATTTGGTTTTCTTTTCAGTGACGGTTTGCTGACGGTCTGTAAAAGGCAACCGTCTATTGACTTTATATAGGAGGGATATATGCGGGTGGGTCAACCATTCAATAGGGAATGTCAAAAGATTTCATAGTAAAAATTAAAACACTTTATAAAACACTAAATAAATTAAAACACTTTATTAATAATAAAAATTACATTAAAAAAAACATTACATAAAATTATTTTTAATAAAACCTAAATATAAATATAATCACGTAACAAATGCAACGCGGAAACATATCCGAAGTCTTCGTCGTAGTCCAACAAGTAGTCGATTTTCGCCAATTCAATGAGCCCTTCCTCGGACTCGTTTGGCGACTCCTCTTTGTTGGAGTTGAAGAACCTTTCGAATCCAGTGCACTCCGCTTTGACGTTGTGAAACTTTTCCGTAACATCTTCGGTCGTACGGTTTGTCTGACCGCCGACAAGTGTTTGAAACTCGGAAAATACTCTACTCCAAAATGGAGTTGCACGAATTTCTTGACTAGTGTCCGAAACTCGGGTGTTTTCGGTTACATTTCGCCATGCCAATGTAACCCCAAGGATCTCCTCGTCCGTCCATGAAGACATTTTAGTTGGTTTGATTGATGTTTTGTAAGAAGAATGTGTGATGTAGTGAAGAATTTGTTAATTTGGTGGGTATTTATAGTGTGAAATAATTTAATTAAATAGTTAATATGGTAAATAAATATTAAATGTAATTAATATGGTAGGTAAAAATAAATAAGCACATTTAAAAAAATAAATAAACTTCCAAAATAAGCACATTTTATTAAGAATCATTTGGACGTGGTAAGCACCTCCAGAAATACATTTTTTCAGCCATGAATTGTCTGTAAGACGAACATGTTTGTTTTAGATCACCGTTCGTAGTAATTGGTTTATCAGTAACCAAATGCTCCATCAGCATACAAAGATATACCGCTTCATTACCAGACAGGGAGTTATGTGGTACAATATAGTCTTCGTTAAGATTGAAAGTTATACATTTTTCTGGATTACCTGTCTTCTTCCAGAATCTTATGTTCACTAGTAAAGCTCTTAAATAAACTTGTATCTTCGTCAGCTTTGGGTGAACAATGGTTCTGTATTTTTGTCTCCGATACAAAGGTCTTCACAAGCATACATAACAAGTTCTTGTGTCACCAACTCTAGTCGCACGAGTAACCATTCCCTATTTTCAAGCTGAATGGGAAAAAAACAAAATCAACGTCGAAAATTGAAAGAAACGGTTTGAATTTGCCATTGCAATAGTTGGCCAAGTTTTTTGGAACAGATTCTAATAACGAATTATAAAATTCTGGTGGAAGAATTGTCCACCGCATATTTAGCGAAGCATTTTTTTGTAGCTTTCTACTCTTCCAGTTCATCAGTCTTCCAACCCATCCTTCAACATGCTGAAAAATAATTGAATCACAATTTAAGTAAAAAATATTAAAAAAAACATTAAAATTTAAGTTTTTACTGTTGGTGTGAGGTAGCCGTTAGAACGATAGCCAAACAAAATTTCTCAAAAATTTTTGTCAAGCTCAATACTTCTTGAAAAAACAGCAGAATAACAAAACGGTGCGTCGCCTTTATTGTAGAAGTCAACAACATCAGTTGCCCAATTACCATTTTCATCGTCCGGTATAGCCCATTTGCCGATAATGTGTCCGTGTAAGCTTTGTCGATTACTGACAAATTCTCTTTCTCTGGTAATTTCAGGTTCCTTTGGACGCCTCCATTTTTTTAGTATCTAACTCGTGAAATGTTTCTGTGGTTGAGAAAAGTATTCTTCTGGAGCTAAATTTTTATCACGGCCATCAGACATGTTTTCTTTACCGAAACTTCGCCAACAACGTTTTTTAACGACAAAGTATTTTACATTACAACTACTTATATAAAGACGATTTTAAATATAAATTACTTTATTTAAATTTTTACTTTTTCGTTTTTTAAATGTTTAATTAATCAGGGGCCCACAAAAAGCCGTCTCGGGAACCGTCTGACAGGCAATGGGAACCGTCTCCTGGGGAACCGACTGAGAGGCTTTGGGAACCGTCTCGTCAGACGCGTTGGGAACCGGAACCGGCTCATTCAACGGCGTCTCAAGGAACCGTCTCCTGAGACGCGTTGGGAACCGGAACCGGCTCAATCAGATCGTTCCGGGTACAGTCAGCGAACCGTCTCATGAGACTGGTTGGGAACCGGAACCGGCTCAATCAGATCGTTCCGGGTACACTCAGCGAACCGTCTCATGAGACGGGTTGGGAACCTGACCCGGCTTTGTCAGAGCGTCTTCCGAGACACTTTGGGAACCTGACCCGGCTTAGTCAGACCATCTCCTGAGACGCTTTGGGAACTGGACCCGGCTCATGCAGCCAGGTCCCACCCTAGGGGTTTACCTTTTGGGGTAAAAGTAAAATTTTCGGTGAAATTCTCTCCACCGAAAGACGTTACGCTGACGGGAGGGCTCTTTTTCTGGTTTGCTCTTGTTTATCATCTTTTTCGGCGAAGGCGAACGGTTTGCTAGGAATCCGGTCAAAATATCAGACGACGGTTTATAAAGGTAATATTAACGTTCCTTTTTATAGTTTTTAAATTTTTTTTCATTGAAAACGACACAAACGGGACCACACGACATATTATTGGGGAAGTGGTCCACCACGAACGTGCACACCGTCGACCGTTGATTCTTTTTGTTTGTTTTGTTGTTGACCATTAATCGAGGTTGACCAAACCCGTTTGACGATGCTTGATCCGAATGACTTTGTCGACCCGATGAACGCAAATCAAACCCTACAAAAGGAACAGTACGAAGAGTTTTTTCGGCACCCACAACCGCCGAATCCTCCTCGGAGCTTACCTCCTCCGGTAAGCGTTTACTACCATTTTTCAAGTATTTTCATCATTTTTCATTTACTTTTTTCGATGCTAAATATTTTTAATAACCTTTTTTTAGTCTGATACCGAAATTAAAGTCCGAGGTGCTTGGGGCAAAGTAACTAAGATGAAAAAAAGAATGTCCGACGCAATGGAAAGCCGTTTTAGGGAGACCGTCTTCGGTTAATTTCTGGATGTTATGAACCATCTCTGCGAAAGTAATTTGTTACTCTCTGTGGCACAACATCAGATTGAGACAGGACTTCCTAGTAAAGACGGCCTTTTTTATCAGATCGGTCCAAATAGTCTTCTATTCACTCCACAACAATTTTGTTTGATAACGGGTTTAAGATTTGGCCGTCACGATTGTTGGGAACTCGTACAATCCCCAACATCGTTTAAAAGACAAATATTTGGTGAAGTGAGTAAGGTATCGTTTGAAACTCTTTGTGCTATTTTCAATGGTGACTGGAGCGATTATGCGGTGGATGATGTTGTCCGTATTTGCATCTTGGTAATGATCGAAACGGTGTTTAAGGGTAACCAAACTTCCGGGACCGTGGATGATCTTGTGCTTGATCTGGTTGATGACTTTGAAGTGTTGAATAGGTTTCCATGAGGAAGTTATTTTTGGGAAGATTTGGTTAAGAACATCAATAACATGCACCTGATTCAAAAGCAGGGTACAAATGGCTTCAGTTTAAAATCATGTAATTGGGTTTTCAAGGTGATAGTTTTTATGAATTATTTACTTTTATTTATTAATTTTAACTAATATTTGATCAAATAAATCTAAATTTTGTTTAAAAACTTGCAGATTTGGATATATGAGATTTTTCCAGAATTTAGAAACGATAGAGATTTTTTTATTGGTGATGCAATCCCCAGAGTTCTTTCCTGGGGTCCCGGAAGAAAAATGCAGAGGCCGACCATTGATCGTATCATCACCGTAACTTCTATGGTAATTGATGTGTCGTAAAACACATCTATTCTCTTATGTATTTTTTGTTATAATTGAGCCTTTTGTATATAGTTTTTAGTAGTCTTAGGCATGTATTCGTTTGCTTTTCTTTTGGTATCATTTTATAGATTTTTATTAGTTTTTAATACTTATTTATTTATTTTATTACTTTATAGGTGTTCGTGGAAAAAGAGCTCAAAATGAAGGAATTTTAATTGAGACACGAACACTAGAGAGCATGTGTTCATGGACGTTGAAGCGTAAACGAGAAACTTTGGTCGAGCCAAGAACACCCGAGTTAAGAGCACGGAGCTAGAATACTATATAATAATAATAATAATAATAATAATAATAATAATAAAATAAAAAAATAAATAAAAGAAAAGTTTGTTGGGCTCGGCCCAAGCCAAACACAAAATAACTTTGGAAAAAATTAGTAGGTCAAAAAAATTATTAATATGGATATATATTGACGGCAACGAGGGAAATGCGAATGAATTAATATTCATTCAATTCATTCATTTGCACAGAAAAATCGCACGGAGACCAAGAAGCGGTGACGAGCGAAAGGGTCCGGAAGGAGAAAAGGCCACGGGCACGTTAAAGATCAATAGCCAACGAGCCTTGGGTTAGGTTTAGTTTTCATTTATTATTTTTATAGACATGGTTAAAACTATTTTTATTTATTTTGTGATGTTTATAAAGATTATAAGCTAAACCTTTTGTTGGTGGCTTGGGATGATGAACTAGAGTTTGTTTTTAAGTAAAGACTTATGTTTTCCGTTTTGGATGTGTTGGGTTACATGATTTAATTTTTATGTTTGATTTTGAATATTTGTGTACTGGCGTTTTTTGATTTGATTACTTGTTTGTTGGTTTTGATGTTCTAGGCACATAGGAATATTCCCTAGATCTAGAAATCATTCTAGTTTGATTAACTTTTGTTGTCGGGCTAGTTCTTGCAGTTAGGAATAGCGCAAGTTTAACAAGTTTTTAAAATCAATTAGCTAAGGTGTGCAATCCCTTCCCGAAGGTTAGGAATATAATTCGGGATTGCTAGGTTGACTAACTAGGCATTGTTTGGTAGTTTGGTTATCGCTAGGGCGAGGCCGGTTACTTATTCGTGTTTAGAGTTTTCCTAGGATTTCATTCGTATTAGTTAAGTCTGCTTCACAGTTTGGGAGTTTTCGATCCAAGAGTGGTTGATTAAAGGATTACTGTGGGATTTGGTTTCGCTGGGGCGATCCACTTTCATTTTAGCATCTCAACACTTGTCCCGCCTTGAGTCTAGTCGACTATCCTTGACAGGAGGTTTATTAGGTGAGAACAGGGTCTCCAACCGGATTACATAGGTCAGCTTTTATAACCAGAGTCTAGGGATTCTACCCAGGTTACCAGCCTCCTTCCTACCTAATTTCTCCAGTTCCTTAAGTTCGTATTAGTTGCCGAGTTAAGTTAAGTTTAATCTATTTAGTTTAATTAAGTTTATAATTAGTAGTTTAAAATACCCCCATTTAAGTATATATATATTTAGGCCAGTATTCGGTATAGGTTGTGATCTAGAGTTGCATTCACGTCTTTGGGTTCGATACTCGGTCTTATCTGTTTACTGCTTTGCGACCGGTACACTTGCCGTGCGTGTGTAGTTTTTAGGTGAGTCGTTTTAATTAAAGCTTGTGTTATTTTTATATATATACATTTACACACATCAGTAATCTTTTGAAATCATTTTCAACAATCTTTTTTGTATAACTAAATATAAGTGATAAAATTTGAAAAAAAATTGTTGCGCTTCAGGTTGAAGGGTTTAAGCCGTATAGATTTCTACTTCCGAATAATTCTGAGTTGCTCTGTGCCTGGTACACTGATAGCGCCCATTTTTTACGAGCACAAAAATCCTCGTCTCAAGGGTTCTTTAAAAAACCGGCCGAGTTTCATCCGCCTGCCTATGTAAATTTTGATAATACTGCAGCGGATGGTGTGGATGGTGGTTTCGATAATCAGCATACGGGTGACGGTGTGCCGGAAGTTGATCTGACGGCAAAAAAAAGAAAGTCGGAAACTGTTCCGACAACCTACACTGTCAATGATACATTAATAGAGCAATTTAAAGCGTTGATGGATGATAGGTTGGAAAACTTTTACAATAACAAGTTGAAGGGTTTATTACCTGAGGTAAAGTTGTCGTATGATTATTATTATTCCGTATTAATTTGTTGAAAAGTTTTAAATAATTTACATTTTCAAATCTTAGGTACGTAAATCCCAACCTACTGGTGTGGAAGGCCCGACCAGCTCGCATCACAATGAGAATGTTGATGCGTTTTTTAGCTCGGGTGATTGTTATAAACCAAACACCGACGGCTTAGTTAATGTTGAGGTAGTTATGTTTTCATTTATTTTTTTCCTTCATAGTTTAGCATTTAAATTCAAAATAATTGGGTTACTTTTTTCACTCTAACAGTTGAGACGGTCTCAAAGGACAACAAAGCCAGCCTCGTGTATGCTTTCCCCATTCACAACAATAAAAGGTGCAAAAAAGAAGAAGTTGAAATCAAAAGATGAAACGAAAACATAAAACAAATAAAAAATGGTATCCAAAACAAAAACATAAATATAGAACTTGTGCACTATTGGGGGGAAGTATTTTCCCGAATGGCTTTTGGGAAGATCTATTCGGTGATGACTCACTCGGTTGGTTCGGTACCGAGGTAATAATTAAATATTTGTTACTTTTATTAACTATATTTAATTAATATATTTACCGCAGTTTAATATTGAATATTAATTTTTATTTATTATAGCACATATATGGTTGGACTTTACATCTTTACGACACTCTTAGAAGCTCAACCTCCCGTTGGAGCATCCTTCCTCCATATTTTGTGTTGGGTGTACTTAACCCTGATAATAAGCAGGGATATACAGATTTGTTTGATGGCTCGTTCGACCTGTTTCCAAACATCGCTGATGTTGATGAGGTTGTTTTTCAAATTTAAATTATAAATTTGTTTGTTGAACATATTATGATTGATTGCTTTTAACATTTTGTTTCAAACTATTCGCGATTTAATAGGTATATGTTGTGATGAATATAATCGACCAACATTGGATCCTCGGAGTTTTTAACCTGTGCGAGCGAACGTTTACCATTTATGACAGGAAAAAGTTGAACCTATTTTTTTAATGACGGTTTTCGTTAACGTAATAGTGTTAATTTTGATAATGTTCTTCTATATTTTGCAGTTTACTGTCTTTGAGAGGTTTACGGGAGGCCAAAAGGGAGGTCATATGCAATATTAATTACGCATTTGACCTTTGGCTAAGATCGAATAATTATTACGATTACGTTAACCCATACATCTATGCCCCTCCTTTCCGAGTTGTAGAGCCTCTAAATGTACCCCAACAGTCTGGACCTCTTGGTGATTGTGGGGTTTGGGTGTGCATATTTATTGAGAGGTTGATTAAAAACAAACCTCTAAATCAAAATGAAAACACCCAAATAGAAGCTTTAAGAATGCGGCACAGGATGGCTTTAGAATTTTATAAGAATGTTTTACCGGAAGCTGTTTCGTTAGATACTAGACAGACGGCCGATGAAGACGAACTGAAATTGTTACCTTAATATTATTAATGTTAATTAATTTACATGTCATTATTATTACTACTCCTCTTGTGTTACATTAGTAGATATGCAAACAAAACCCAACTAACTACCAAAAGTAACTTCAACCGTCTCGCCTGCAAACGGTATTTTCTAGCCAAAGCTTGTTGCTCGTCTAACGATTGCCTCAACCCGGGAACGATTTTTTTGCACCTGAAACATTCTGATGCTTCTACCCACCTAATAAATCCACAACCAGCAGTCTGTGGTTTAAAAAAAAAACAGTTATTTGATGATCATTAAAAGCACAAGATAAATATTAAAATTTAATACTTACGCAACACACGAAGTCTCTCTCCGGGTTTGCATCAGTTCTGGAGATAAGTATACGTGTAGTAGCACCGCATGAACATATTTCCCTTGACCTGCTAAATCCTCTAGATGAAGACCTTGAAGATGAAGATGATGACTGAGACATGGTGATGGTACATAAACCTCTACACGATTGATGATGAACGGGGTGGTAGGTATATTTATAAAAAAAACGAAATTAATAAATCCGACCCTTAAGCTATTACCACTAAACAAATTCCACCCGATATTGGTACACCTATCAACCTAGGTCCTTATATACAACCCCATTTCACATGTATTTTAATAGCATAATGACTAACATTCCTGCTCCCGTAGAAAACACAATTTGGGTAAATCCACATAACCAATCATGTTTTTGGGCTCCAAATGTTCTTGAGTTTTACTACGATGGTGATAGCACATGTTGCTATACAACCTATATGGGGCATACACCATTAAACAAAGAGTGGTGGGGTGGTATTTTAGGGTACTGTGGAAGCGGATATCTTCAGAAAATGGTAAATACTATGACTGTTACGTTATACGTTATATGAAATGGTAATATTTTTGTGATTTTATTAACATTTATTTACAGCATATTCGTGCATGGTGCAACAAATTGATGTCGTTAAGGGACATTGAATGACAAAGAAGACCAACAACATGTAGTTATGGTCTTTGGAGTGTTCTTCCCCCTAATTTCTATAGCCTAATTATTGAACAAGATCACCATGCTTATAGCTACGCAAACGGCTCGAGAAGAATATATCCACCTCTTTGGGAAGTTGATATGGTAAAATACTGTTTTTTATATATTTATATCTCTTTATCGTGCTGTATAAAATCTACATTTCGTTTTGGACTGTAATTTTCAGGTATATATACCAGCCTCGATAGACGATGAAAATTGGTTTGTTCTACAAGTTGACATGAAATTACTACAAGTGACAGTGTATTTCCCAAATAACTGTAGTCCCATAGATTGCGGTGATACTTTTTGCATTCATAGAAAAATTCATCAAATTCTTATAGAATTTGAATCTGCTTTCGTATGGTTTCTGGGGGCTATAACGTACCGGCAAAAGTCTGGTAGAAACGAAGTTGAATCATTACAATTTTGGGGGGATGTTGTCTGGTCTGTCACCAATAGTCGCATTGGTCGACATTCAGGGGTAATCGTTTGTATGTTGCTGAGAAATCTTGTTCAAAACATGTCATTGACTTGGAGAGAAAGCAGCCTGCATGATGCTTGCATGAGATTCAGACGTTTCATGGCAGATGAAATTTATGCTGGTCGTTTTGCACTGTCAAATATTTAAATCTTTACCTACCTAGTTTATGCATTGATGTAAAACTTGATATATCGAAGTTATTTGTAATTTTATGTTATAAATATTGTTAAGTAAATAGATTAAAGTAAATAGCACCACTAAAAATCAGCAAGGTTAACAGTCGAACACGTATTATGAATTACATATTCTTCAAAGTCATCTGCTTCAACGAAAGTGGGGGACGGTGTTTGATGATGATTTTCTTTCTTTGAACCACGCCTGGCAGATTTTGATCGTGAGGCAACAGGAGCTGAACATCGGTCACGTTGATGACCGTAAGTTTTACAACGACTGCAATATACAGGCGTAGGTTCCTCGCCTCTCGATAAAATTCGTCTATTTTCACGAGGATGTCCCGACTGTCGTTTTGTGATATGTGGTGGTTGTAGAGGAATCAAATACTCTGGCGTCTCCCATTCAGACCTGTGGGGTAAAGGATAAATGGCCTCTTCATATGTTGTTTTATATAACTGGTTGCTATACCAAGGTGATGTATAATGACTGCAGTCCTTTTCCTTCAATAATTTTGATACTGCAATCATGTGGCCACATGGGAAACCAGATATCTGGGGAACACAACAGCTGCATGTTTCATTAGACAGATCAACAAAACCATTTTTGTCACCGTCTAGAACTTGAAAAGTGTTAACCCCAACGCCATAAGCCTTCCATGTTCTAGACCCTTCAATCTTTTTAATAATTTTTTGTACCGCGAAAGGAGTCAGTACGTGTTTATTTTGAATAGCCTCATTTCGGCGTTCGTAATACCATTGTTGAAGTTTTTGTCTAAAAAATTCAACCAAATGGGTGATTGGAACTTTTCGTGCGTCCTTAGATAAGGCGTTCATTGACTCTGCACTGTTAGATGTCATATAATGATATCGTTTTCCCAAACAGTGTGCTCTTGACCACTTATGAAAACCGATACTCAATAGAGTATTCCTAACCCGTGGTACGACTGCACACAGTGCGTTAAAACTTTCTTCAAAATCAGACACCCGGTAAGCTTTACAAGTGTTCCACCACAGTGTCTCTAAATCCTTCTTTCTGCTTTTTGGTAACTTTAAGTTCACCATCAAATGTCGACAACACAACCCGTGAAAGGCATTAGGAAAAACCATCCGAACTGCCAAATCTATTGAGTTGGCTCTGTCAGATATGATCGCCAAATCCGGGTGCTCACCGATACACTCTTTAAGTTTCGATAAGAACCACGTCCAACTCTCACCGTCCTCGGATTTGCCGATACCATATTCAACGGGTAAAATTTGGTTGTTACCATCCATGCCAACAGCAAGGAACAACGTTCCCTTAAACTCACCTTTTAAGTGTGCCGCGTCTATAATAATGACCGGTCTTAAAGACAGAAGAAAACTCCGAATCTATTTAATAAAATGAAAAACAGATAAATTTTAGACTTCAGTAAACCAAAACAACAATAATTTATTTAAGTTGGTATAAAAATAGGTAAAAATATTTTACTGACCGTTGCACCAATGGCAATAAAAAGCATTTCAAAACGATTGTCTTCATCAGTTCTAATCTCAGTAACAGTCCCTGGATTTGCATTTCACAAATTATAGCAGTAGAATGGAAGCTCAGAAAATGATTGTTTGCTACTTCCTTGCAAAAGCTCAAGTGCACGACACTTCCCCCGCCATGCTTGAGTATATGATATATCAACCTTAAATCTTTCTCGAAAATCTTGTACTATTTCGTTTCCACGATAAACACGTCTGGTATCTCGTAATTGGTGCTTCAGTATGCTACCAATTACTTGTGGGTTAGCTTGACGAAGATGGGGATGTGTTTGAGTTTTAGAACATGTGTGGTTGTTGTTAAAAAACTGTAACATAAAACGTGCCTGAAGTTGGGACAGAACGTGACCTAAATTGCCAATCACAATCATCAACTACACATGAAATTTCGTACCTCGTTTTAGATGACCTGTCGACTTTATAGGAAAAACGTTCTGACAAACAAAAATTTCCTAACTGCAATTTCAATTCATCTTTGTTACGAAATACAGAACCTTCAGAAAAAACTGAAGAGGTTTTGGTTATCTCTGAAAACAATTCAGGACTTGGCTTTCCATAAAATTCTTCATTTTCAGCTTTCTCATCATCGAAATTTCCAAAACACCCATATGGTGTGTAATGATCAAAATTTTCTAAAGACACATTTAGATCAGGGACTTTTGAAGCATTTGAAGGTACCTCATTTAAATGAGCATTACTAGACGAACCCACACCTGGTTCATCTACAACATACAACTTCAATACTTCATGGGGGTTTTGCAAAGCAACTTTAAAAAGAAAAGATACATCACGATCATTAAAAATGTCGATTGCATCATCGAAAGCTGACATTTTATAAGATAACCGTGTAATGTTTGGAATCTCACACACATCGGAAACTACATTTAAAAAACTAAGATACGAGATATTTGCATCAATTTCAAAACCACGTCTTTTACAGCTACTATCAACAACGTATTCCATTCGACCGTTGACAACTTCCCACCTGCCTCCACTATAGATTATAAAACTAACCATTTTTAAAAACACAACTTTTTTAACACTTTGAAAGAAAAATAAGGAATACAAGAAAAAATTCAAACTAAATTGTTACAAAATTTACTAATTTTATAACAAACGGTTCGTCATCGACGTCACATCACCGAAAACGTCTCCGGCAATGTACGACGGCCGGCACCGAGTCGGTGCAGAAACAGTACAAAGACGGTACCGGAAGCCGTCTTTTTCATACCCGCTGACGTCTCAGGAGACGGTTGAAAACTTTTAAAAGACGTCACCGGAGACGGCTTTTCAGACATGAAACGGCTCAGGAGCCGTCTCCCGTGGGATCGGGTATGTTATTTTATTATAAGCCGAGCCGAAGACGGCTTCAATTGAGCCGTTGGTGAAGCGTCTCAGGGACCCCACCGGAGACGGCTTTGCGGCCCTGATAGGTCTCAAGGGCCCACGGGAGACGGGTGGCAGACATCGGGATCGTAAACGCCACGTGTTGGGTTCCTACTGGTTGGAAACCAAAGGCTCTCGGAAGACGGTTCAGCCGTTTTGGAAACCGTGACCGGTCTCTCCAAAGAGCCGGGAGAGGGCCATTTATGCAAAACGCACGATCAACGGGCTATTTTGGCCATTTTCCCAAAAAAAAAAAAAAAAAACCGACGACCTGATTCCAGCCTATTCAAACATGGAAACCAACCATAGTTAACTCCGAATGCTTACCTTGATATATCAATCACATCTCGCGATAATAGCTGTCATAACCGTGTTCGAATCATCGACCAAAGAGGGTTTTCTAAATCGAACCACGGTATATTAAATCACGTACATATATACGTGTCTATATAAATCACGTATATATAGACACCGGTCGCACCATTCAACCCCTACTAAGCGACCACCTTCCACCCTCTGTCCTCACTCTTTTCCGACCAACTCTGACCAGTCACCGCAACCACCCGACCCCGCTTCCAGTTCCAAGCCACACAACCTCTCGGCTCTCTCCTTGTTCTGGCAGTTTTGGTAACTATGAGGACAGTGGTGTATATGTGCGTGGTGATGTTATGATCGGTGGTTGTGTTCGTGGTGGTCCAGGAAGCTATGGTGGAGGATGGTTCGGTGATGGATATTGGCCGGTCAGAGTGCGGTGTTGGTGTTTGGTTCCGGACGTGGAGAAGATGGTTGATAGTGTTTTTTGAGGATTGCATGATAGCGACGTACGGTATTGGTTTTCGGTGGCTATGGTACTGACGAGGCTAATGATAAAGACGGTTGACTCGGTGGAGGCGACATGCGTACTGGTGATCAGCGACGGGTTGTCAACTATGGTGGTTCTTGTCGGAGATCGGCAACTTTATGAAGCGATTTTAGAAGTGGGATATGCCTACTCTGATTGCTGGTCTTGGTTTTGAGTCAGGATTGTTACATAGTTCATATTATATGTATTCTTATAAACTAAGCTATGACAGAGGTGAGATATGTCTGCTTTGATCTCTAGCTTCGGTTTGAATTATATTATGTGTATTTTATTTATAAACTGAGCTATGACAGAAGTGGGATATGCCTGCTCTAATCTCTAGCTTTGGTTTGCTTAAATAGACCAGATTGTACTTTGTGTTGAAAAGCGAGATGCACTTATTATATATTTGGTACGTGAAGTTTTGAGGTAATTAGGCAGAGTATGCCTATCCTAGACTTTAATTTTTGTTTTGCTTGGGGAAAAATAAATTAGTGGTTTGCGCTTATTGTTAACTCTGAGGTTGAGGTAATTTGTTAATTCTTATTTTGACAAATTACTTGTTTAAATAAATTTATAAAACTTGAACTCACTCAGCGTAGCTGACTTTTGCATACACGTCAGATTGATTTCAGGTTAATAGAAAGATGGATGGAAGACTGCTTGGCGATGCAAGAAGCTACCTGGCAATTGAAGGCATTTCTAGTGGAAGACTATTTTTGTATACTCATGATGAATTATTAAATGGATTTACAATTGAATAATATTTTTTCATGGGTTTTGTAAACTTTAATTTAATTGATTTTCCGCTGCGTATACTTTAATTCAAACATACTCTTTCGAAAGAAAATTTTCTCATGTTTTTGCATATTTAAGAGTCTTAACCCAATTGTTTGACACCGGTTTTGCGGGTCTTAGACATACAAATTTAATTATATAAAAAACGATAAACAATGGTTATTACAAAATCAACAGTTATATAAACAATGATAAAATCATTACAATCAGAAAATCCTAAGAAATTTTTTTGCCATTTACTATCACCCTGTATGAGGCCTTTAACACATGTTAGTTGGTCTATTCAAACAAACTTCTTTCACAAACACATCACTACCACATGTAATTGGTGCACACTAACAAATGTTTTTTTTTGTGTGAACATCATACTAATAATGTATGCCACTTGAGCCCTTTAACACATGTTAGCTGGAAGTTGGAATCTTCAAACACATGTTAACACATCATTAACATGTGTTTAAGGTACACATTAACATATGATTGTCTCAACTAACATACGTTTGTCCCCACACTACATGCCCAACAACAGACCCTACGTCCCAGTAACATTGTTTATAATAACAATTATTAGAAAACGATAAAACAACAGTCATTACAATAAAAAAGAATGCTGAAAGAATGTAGTAGTGTGACTACTTAACTAGTCACCAACTTGGGGATGTCTGGAAGGGCATTCACATACTCCTCCTCAAGGTCTAGTTAATGATCTTTAGTCTTAAAGTCTTCATATCAGGCAATCTTCAACTTGGGAAATACACCGCAATGTACTAACAATGTTCATAAAAAGAATTATAGTCTACGCCTGGCGAAGACAGACATTAGGGTTCTGTTAATGGAGGTAATATGTAAAACCCCTTTTTAATATATATTTTATCTTTAGATTGATACCATGAGTTTTCTTTATTTGTAAATGGGGGGGGGGGGGGAGGGGCTTACCAAATTATATAAGTATAATTTGTTAATAAGTTAGAGGGATTTAAGCGGGAAACACAAAATATGGCAATAGTATGTGGGTTTAGGTGAGAGTTACGCAGGTAAAACCCCTCAAAATGCTTTCTCAATTTAAGATATAATCATTTTTGTTGGGGTAAGTAAAGATGTCTTGAATTCTTGGTGTGATAAATAAAGATGTCTTAAATAATAATCCCTTTAAAGTTTAATATCTTGATTTCATAATTTGGTGTATATATGCGTGTGTGTTAAAAGTTGAAATATGCAGTGTATTATGCAACTATTAATATGAATTTGTTAAATGTTTTAAAAACTGTTTTATAGCATTCCAGGCTGGTCTTATAAATGGTTTAATTGGTCATACCAGGCGGTTCAACTGGGTCTACCAAGAGGTTTAACCAGTTGAAACATGGATGACTAACAATACAAAGAGAAAAAGGTACACACTTTTTTTTTGTGCCAAATTGGCAGAATGACCAGGTTTTGTAATGGGTTGTTCTTACTACATGTCAAAACATGGCATTTTGGCTGGGCAAAGGTGACAGAATATGTAGTGGGTTTTCATGTGAAAAGGTATTATTCATTCAGATCATATTTTATTTCATACATGTGTATAGTTAGTTGCTTGTGTTCGTCTTTTTGTAGGCATTTCTTCTTGAACGCAAACCCGAAGAAGCAACCACAATTACTCAAGTAGTCACTCAGGAATTAACTACCTTTAGTTTCTGTTTCTTGGGTCCCACACATTTTATAGAAATACAATAGTCGTGTAATGGGCTATTAAAATGCAATGAGGGGAATGGGCAAATGGGTTTAGATTCTAACATATTCTTTATTTTCTTTCAACCATCTTTATTTTTTGTTTCATATTGACTTAACAGTCTTTAAATTTATAAGCACTAAAATTTACAAAATGCAATTTTCTCCACAAAATATATAAAGAGTGATACACATATCCTAAAATGGTGTATGCATGACTCATTGCTTATGATTTATTGGTAGAAAGATGTTCTCTGCAGAACTCGAATTCCAAAACTGAAATATTGCGGTGGGTACAATCCTATTCGTTATTCTTAGGTTTTGCATTGCCCAGCTATGGTTCTAGTTGATGGGCAACTTTTTACATTGTACTATAGCTTTCTTTTGTGGATCAGTAGTATCTAAAACAATACGTAGTAGCTATAATCGCTTTATATCAGCATGGGATGTTGCCGACTATTCCAATTCGTTGTATAACAAGTTTAATGATTATAACACTATTTTACGTTGCTAATAATATTAGGTTGGATGATATGGTATTATTTTATAAACTAAGTTAACTAAATTATAGTCAATAACTGGTTGGCAAAGTATTTTAAGGGCGATATGTTGAATTTGTACTCACTATTTTATTAGATGATGTTAATTTTTGCCATTTGGGTTTCAACTTTTGATCTACATGTATGTTATGGGGTTAATCATATCTCAAATTGATAAGATTATGATTGGAGCCTATATTGTGTTGACTGACAACTTCTTTACCCCAACAGGAAAAGAAAGAAGCTATGTAGAAGGTGCTTATCAAGATGGTTGTTTCACACGGTATCGATCTTTTCAGTTCATAAATGTTGATAACATACATGTTCATTTAGCAACGAATCTTGATTTGATTAACTACGTAAATACAAAACTTTAGAATCTTAAGTCAAAATGTACATGCACAATGCTTTAATTTTGGAGTGTACTTCACAAATCTTTTTATTTATTTATTTATTTATTTCACTTTTTTTTAAACAAAAAGATAGCGTTTTAGAAGATTGCATAAGCAACTGTCTTTATTGCTTCATACCCTCAGAATTTAAAGGTATATAAATGCGGTTGAAGTGGTTTTAGATTTCATTAGGAAAAGTTGAATTAACAATAATCAAAGTTTATAATCTTAGCAATTGCATATTGTATGAGGGCTTAATCAGTTGCATAAACTCACCACATAAAAAATATTTTTTTTACTTTTTTCAGGTCATTGCTTTGAGGGCTGCTGGGAATTAGCAGAGTGCAACTGCATATGTAGGCATAAAACCATTGTTGCTAATGAACTATTGTCGCTAATGATAATTCCTTAAATCATAATAATACTGTTTTAACTTCGTTTTTCACAGTAAATTTTATAATGGTTTAATAACCCATTTATAAGTTACATTAATTACAGTTTTTTTTGAGCATTAAAGTAGTCATTTGTTGTGAGTTGGTATCTTTTGTGTCCATAATTACTACACACGTGCTTGGAATGAATAATAGTAACTATGAAAACCGGCGCTTCACTGCGAGATATAAATTTTGTTAGCATGCGTTTACTATAAATCACCACTATTCGTCTATTCGAACTAAGATTAAAAAAAGAGGTTAGATGACAAAAATGAAATGTGTACTATTGTTGGATAAAATAATATTCAAGACTCACCATCACGTGACTCAACTCTCCCATCCAATATTGAAACTCACTCTCCTTTTCATCCCAATACAGCCACCACCACAAAACTGTTACAACCATCATACAACACCACCCTAAAAGCGTTACTACCAATTCCACTGCAAAAGTTCCACCTAGCCGCCACTAAACACGGGAAAGGCGGCTGTGCTTTTTCTCATACGAAATATGTGGTTAGGACGTCGGCCACTTTCTGCAATTAAGAGGCCGATATGGATCTGCCACCACCTCCGTCGTCATCTCATTCTAAAACCAACATAGTTGCTGTCATCTCGTCTTCAAAACACCATTGTCACCATAGTCAATGAAGAAAAATGACAGCTCCGATTTAGGGCTTCAAAACGGGAAAAATAGAGAAGAAAATCGCAGGTCAATTTTTGTCAACAACCACCATTTAAGTTGGATGGCACAACAGTTTCGCAAGTGGCAGGCGTGGTGGTTCATGATTATCAAGGGCCTTTGAGAAGACAGATGTATACTGTGTATGGAAAAGAAAAACTGTAATTTCATGCTATAACCGTTAATTCACTTTTTCGTTATCGTTAATTTACCGTTTAACGTTATGTTTCAAATTAATATAGTATATATAAGGTAAGGAGTTGGCTAGAAAGTTCACTTTTCTAAGAAGTCTACGTAGGCATGTGTTTTAAATTTTAGGAGAAATATTTTATATTCTTTTAGTATCGTGTTATATAGAAAAACAACAAACTTAAAAATTTAAAACACAATCAAATGTATTGTAATCATTAAATTATAAAACACACTGATTATATTTCTTCGCATGGTGTTTAAGATTTAATGCTTAAAATACATTTGATTGTATTTTATATTGTTACTTTTGTTGTTTTTCTATATAATACAATACCCAAATAATATAAAACATTTCTCCTAAAATTTACAACACAACGTCTACGTAGATTTCTTACACTTCTTAGGAAAACATGACTTTTTACACGAACCCTACCTTATTATATAATATGATCATGGAGATTAACAAGTTATATAACCCGTCCAATGTGTAGGTGATCAATTAGCATCAATATTATCTTAGAGAACATATAATACAACAAAACAACCCGTGATCAATTAGCATCAACATTATCTTAGAGAACATATAATACAACAAAACAACCCGTGATCAATTAGCATCAATATTATCTAAGAGAATATACAATACAACAAAAGAACATTATAGAAGTAGTGCTAATTTTAATGTTAATCGAGATCTAAAAAGCTAATGAAATAGATAAACCACACCGATACTATAAATAAGAAAACTCACATAAGTATTATATAATATAGCACAAATGAATGGATAAAACTAACATAAACGAATAACGCATTAAAAACTGTCGCTGCCTCAGCATCACGTAGGTTTTCTACTAATATATATACACATATATTGTATAGATATTTTAGTAGCGGACTTATGAGAGAAAATCGGTCAATAAAGTTTGTTTTGTGGATTTCTTAATCAATAGGTAAAAGGGTAATATACTTTTTCACTTTTAAGAAATTCGTGTGTAAACCTTTTTAATTTTTAAAACTCTATATGAGCAGAGCATAAAATAAAAACAAGAATGAAAATTCTTAAAAAAGTTTATCAATTACTGAATGCATAAAACGATACAATAGAAGCCCTTATTTATGGAATTTCCAAATTTGGTAGGTATTGCGAAATATTTGGAATTACAAATTGACTGAAACGAGTTAAAATGATAACATAAATAAAGACATAAATCACCCTAATAATAACTAATTTATGGGTTATTAATTAAATTGGAAAGTCTTGAAGTTTGACAAAATTGGGGAAAATTCTTAATTGACGAAATCAAGGCCTTAAATCAAGAAATTCGGGTCTGGTATTTGTTGCATGTGATCCGGCTCATCGAGACATTTCTGTCGCCTGATTGTGGGTCTCGAAACTCCAACCTTAGCCCAAGTTATGATCGTTTAAGGTTTGGTCTGTCTAATAAAGTAAAAACAAAAACTAACTTTAACTCTAGACATGTTTACTTAATCGTGTTGCTTTCTTATTTTTATTGTCGTTTAGATTTAAGCCTAAATGGTCTAATATTAATCCATCGATATACCATATTAAAATACATCCTCGCTAGCATCATCCTACGATCCCGTCATGAAGCGGGGACTCAAATAATAGTTAACTAACATAACAGAATAAGTATACAGGCTAAGAAACTTCAACAGACTGGATATATGTCACTTGGATGCTTCTAGCATCTTATTTAATAGATAAAGTGTAACACCCCAACCGATGGCGGAAACATCGAGGTGTCACGTAGTGAAGATTGTTCAATAGCTGTTTACTTAAGGTTTGGTCTGTCTAATAAAGTAAAAACAAAAACTAACTTTAACTCTAGACATGTTTACTTAATCGTGTTGCTTTCTTATTTTTATTGTCGTTTAGATTTAAGCCTAAATGGTCTAATATTAATCCATCGATATACCATATTAAAATACATCCTCGCTAGCATCATCCTACGATCCCGTCATGAAGCGGGGACTCAAATAATAGTTAACTAACATAACAGAATAAGTATACAGGCTAAGAAACTTCAACAGACTGGATATATGTCACTTGGATGCTTCTAGCATCTTATTTAATAGATAAAGTGTAACACCCCAACCGATGGCGGAAACATCGAGGTGTCACGTAGTGACGATTGTTCAATAGCTCATGGACTAAAAGTGTAAAAATATATACATTGATTAAATAATTTATTACATTGAAATGAAATACAACGATTCTAAATGCCAACTAAATTAAAATACAATGAATCAAAATCTAAATATAAATCCAAAAGCTTAAAGGATGCATCTCAAAACAACCTGAAACATGTACAAAATAATTTGGTCAATACAAAAATGTATTGGTGAGCATACCCTGTTTGAATACATACAGTAGAAAAAGAGTTTCGCAATTCACGTGTTATACTGTCTACAATTTAGTGTTCAAGCTATGTACAAATGCTACCCAAAATCAAACCTTTCGTTCAATGAATCAAGAGTCACATATACATAGTATTCGCTCATAGTAGGCGATGAATAATCGTTCACACATAACAATAATTAAGTACTATTTATTGCTATGCTAGGCCGCCCAGCGGTTAATGATTCAGGTCATAAGTACACACTATCAGCGAATCAACAAGTAAAACACATACAAGAATTGCGATTGTGAATATAGAATAAACCATGATTAAGTGAATGAAGTAATAAGCGTACATGTGTCACCCCAAAAGTGTAAAACATGAAAAAGGGGAAAGATATACTCACAGTTTACGAAAGCGATCAAAATCCACTTAAGCGGTCGTGAGCTAAGTAATGGGAATTCCGAGAAATTCAACCTATAATGTGTAATAATACTAATAAGGAAGTGTCTAAAAAGTCTAAGGTAACTAGGGTCTAAGGCATTAGGGTTCGCTAAGTCGATTTGGGGAATTATTAGTGTTTTTATTATTAATCGAAGTAATGTAAAAGTTGTATATTAAAAATAATATACCAAAGTTTGTAAATATGATTTAGGTAATAACCGTAATAAAATTATTACCAATTAAATATTTAGATCAAAATATATATGAATAATTATGACAAAATAATTTAGTTAATTACTTGAACTAACTATTTAAATAAATACAATAATCATAAATGTTTAATTAAATAATTATGAATTACACATAATCCAACAACTAATAATAAATACTTTCAAACATTAGAATATTTATATTCTATAATAAAAGTATTTATAAAATAGATTTTAAATAGTGTAAATAAATAAATGTCTAATTATGTCAATTTAAACGTAAATAAGACTGAAAATACAAGACATGATCCGAAAATGCTATTTTTTATAGAAATTGAATGATTTCTGATGTAAGTTAATGAAAATAATTTTCTCACCATTTTTATAAACTTATTTATATTTAAAACTGATTTAATGAGATTAAATCATGTTTAAATGACTAAAAATAGGAAAATCAATAAAAATAAGTGTTTTCTGAACCAATAATTTTTATTTCAGATTAGAATGCTTAGAAATAATTACCCAAAAAGTTTGAGATTAAAATCATTAAAAATGAATTTTTAATCAATTAAATACTGTTAAAACAATTTAATTAAATAAAATTAAGACATTTTCCAGAAAATAAAAGTGTGATAATTTTCTATGAGGTGTCAAGAATCTATACCTAAATTTTCATAATTTTTGGATTAAAAATGAATTTATTATGAATATTCTAAGTTTATAAGAATTTTAAATGATTAAAATAAAGGAAAAAGATAATGAACTAATAAATAAAAAAAATTTCAGAAAATAAATGCTTCATGTGGGAGTTGAACCTGGATCCTTTCCAAACACAAACACACACTAAACCATTAGGCCATTTCATGTTTTGATGATATTATTGAAAAGGTTTATATTTATATAGTATGTTTCAACTCATCTTCTTCCCCAAATTAACACATGAACCGTAACCCTAACCCCATTTATAATAACCCAATAACAACCAGCTTAATGGTCAATACCATGGGGCTATTATTCGGAAACTACCATGGAACAAAACGACAATAAAAGCAAGGACTCACATCGCGAATTGGTGGTAAAAAAAAAGAACTTCTTAGTCGCGTAGGAACCTTCGATTTGCAGGTATTTGGGACTGATCGCGTGTCGAAGTGCTAATCAAAAATTAAATAAAAACTACTCCTTAGCTACAACTGACTGCAGTATAGGAAGTAGGGTTGTTGAACCTCAGGGAGTTTGTGGAAAGTGCTAAGTTACTAATTTCTAATTAAATTAAGATTAACTAAAGTAATTTTATGAAGTTTAATGTAAAAGTGCTGCAGTGCTGCAAAACGGATTGATGATTGATTTTTTTTAGAAAAGACAATAATATGGAAAAACGGTCACTCCGGGGTTCTGACTCGGTAACTGTAAAGACAATCTGAATTAACCTAGCTAGGCAATCACATAGACATGACTCTGTTTAAATTGTTCAACCCAATTCAACATCAAAACACAAATCACAAAGTTAAATTATTCCTAGTGCAAGAAAACCAAGAAACGATAACGAATTGTAATTGTGAAAATCAGTCAAACTGTTCAAATAAGTCAAACATACAACCAGATTCAAAGACACATAAGTATGTTCATGAAACCTGGTCCTAAAACATAGTTCAAAACAGAAAAGTCCTTACAAAATAACCGAATCTTTCACCCGGAGAAACCGCAAGATGATTAGCCTTGCATCTTCATGATTTCGGCTTCAAAACTTGTTCTGGATTGCTCTGGCATCAACCGGAATGAATGGAACTGCAAAAAGTCTTCAAAATCCTCCCTTAGAAGCTCTGGAAGTCGAAGATTACATCCCCATACGGCTGATTAGGTTTTGATTGCGAAAATGGGCTTTTTATGGGCTGAAGAGTTATTAGAGACCCATGAACAACTATTTCTGGAATTAGAGGGTCTCTAACAACCTCAAAGTGACGCGATGGCATCTTTCGTGATTACCACAATTCATTAAGGGTAAAATCGTCATTTTTCTCTATTTTACTTCCTGGAGACCCGCGAATAACTTTTACTGAAATTAGAGGGTCTCTAATTTCAGTTCTTCCAGATTTGTTTCTTTTTCGATTTCCAATTTCATCGAATGCTCGTCTCCTCTCTAACTAAGCTCTTTTTCTCTCGTTTTAGCCCACGAACACCTGCTTAACATCAAGACACAAATAAGTATCTAAGACACGATATAAACGAACGATAAACGATTAAAAACTATACAAAACTAATATATAAATGGAGTGACCGTTTTTTTCTATTTGAAGCCCAATATGACTTGAATTCACATTATTAGTTCCTGCAAGTTCAAAGAAACAAATAAAATGGCTAAGTTAATTGATTACCCATTAATATTTCAATTTGCAATTCATCGTTGTAGTCACTTGTAGCATTCATATTCTAATTTAACTTCATTTACTTCAATAAGATCTCAATTAATTAATTTCATGTTTAACTATACGTATACTCTAAATATATCATTTAAGCTCCTGTGATCATAAATAATAGAACATACTAAAGTAACATATTATGTAATAAATATTGATGCATTTATATAGTAAATTAATATCAAATAAGGTGTACCATGCATCGATCAAACCCTAAAATATATACAAAACTAGCATATTAACAAGGTGTTTTCACAAACACATCACACCCCCACACTTACCTTTTGCTTGCCCTCAAGCAAATCTGCTCAGAACACTACCACGAACAAGTAACAAATACCTCAAACGCCCCCGCCATGCACTAGTTAGGGTCCAAAGTCATACCCCATTCATAGATCATCATTAGATGTGTTAATTCAACTGGCAACCATGATGCACAATTTTTAAAACAGAACTCTCCCGACTAAGTCTAACATGCTTTCGGTTTTTTATTCTCATGCAACACACCCCTCACAATTTTTCGCTCCACTCGGTTTAATATCTGGACTAGCATGTAATGCGCTAGTATTATTCACTCAAAAACCAAGTATGTAACTCTGTTATCATAGGCTTGTATAACAATCACACCTCAACTATAAACAATGCACATATCTAAAGGACTTACGGGTTTTGGGCTTCGGGTAAAGGAATGATAGATTTGGCTAACAATTGGTTTAAAAACAAAGGTTTCAACACACTTGAATGACCATCCTTATTCACTAAGCACCATAATACAATAATCACACAACTTTGGGCATATTTGACCCATAACACATATTTCTATTTTCTCTTTCACTTTTTTTTTCATATATATTTTTTTCTCTTTTTTTTTCTTTCTTTTTTTTTTCACAACTTAAACATAACTCAATCACTTGAACAAAACATAAACACAATGGATGTCATCAATTTATTACACAAAGGTAAACAGGTCAATTTGGGTAACTTTATAGGTTTAACAAACGAAAGGGTATAGGCTCAACATGGCTACTAAGGGTGATTTTAGGTAAACGGGTCAACACATAACAAATAAATGGGTATCAAAAGAAAAAGGGAAAACCTAAATTGCCTTTATCATCTATGTGCATATCTAGTCTACAACCTCGGCATGTATCAAATCACACAAGTTCTGCAACAGAGAAACATCTGGCCTACACTCAACAAATGAAAATATATATATATATATATATATATATATATCAATCTATCATCTAGTAGGCTCAAGATCTCACCAAAGTGTGGAAATGGGTTACCGATGTGTGCATGCATTTATTACCGACAGCTCGTTACACCTAATCGGGCAAATTCTAAACATTTTCTCTAAAACACCTGCTGAAAACGGTTCATATGTCTGTTCTAAAGAATTGGACCATGATTAAGGACCCACACACCACAAGCAGAGACAGAATGAGAGCATTGAAACAGTCGCTTTCATGCCCGATCAGACCGCTTTTATGACATTTTTATATATTTTTTTTAATTTTTAATTTTTTTAATGACTCAAAACTAAATAAAAAAAAGAAGTTTCCCCACCCCCACACTTGAATGACACATTGTCCTCAATGTGAGCTAGGAATAAAATAAAGCAGAATTAAAAATAAAATACAACAGAAGTAAAAAGAACAAACTCCCTTGGATAAGCAATACGCGTATGAGTCCCTTCAATTCCCTCCAATGTCGGCCGTATAGCATTTCATTCGCAGCCGTAAAACAAACCTGAAACAAAGAAACAAGAAAAAAAACAAAACAAACAAATCGGGATACCTGCAAACATTAGTGGTTTCCAGATCGTCCCTGCCCGAATGGAGATTGAGTACGGGCGGGGCAATCTGTTATTGCAGTTCAAATCATAACAAGAAATCACATGACTCCAACAAAAATAAAACTTACTCAACACACTTGAAAATAAAAATAAGAAAAAAAAAGTAAATATACAAAATATACAATAGCCATACCCGATGTTCATTCATGGTGGTCTCAAAGAACATTTTCCTACCGAATTCCCAATGTATGTTCGGTAATTGACATGTCGAGTCCTCATCTTCTTTCTTATCTTTGACATGTCTGTAGGATCATTGTTGGGCCACTTCTCTATATTTTGTCCAATGTCTTTAATGCTCACCTTCCTCTTTTTCCCACTCAAGCCATCATGTTCAACTTTGTCTATTTTGATCATAAATATAGAAGGATGGTTAGGGTACACCAAGGTTACCCGGTTTACTGGTTCTTCAGCAGGTGTGTCTACAAGTGGTTGTACGTACGAAGTCACGTCTACCTTAAGGCTTGTAGCTTCCTCTTCTAAGGCTTCCTCCATCACATCCTGCTCCACATATGCCTCTTTAACAACTTTTTCAGCCACATCAACATTAACCATATCTGGTTCAACAATCAAATCTTCAAGTTCCAAATCTGCTGCCAGTTGACCAACCTGCTTAAATAGTTCCTCCACAATTTTGTCCCTAACCTCATTGTCCTTTCGGATCACCTTAACATCTTCTTGGATAGCCTTTATGGCCTCTAAGATCTCACTCAGCTGATCATTGCTTCCCTCTTCATTGTTTTGTTGCTGCTGATAACCGTAGTCAACACTCTGGCCTCCATTCACAATCGAATCAGTATTCATGTAATAATATGCAGATTGTTCTCTAGATTGATAAATGTTTGGCTTGTAGTATCTTTGCTGACAGTTCTGATATTGTGGCCAATAATAAGAGGATGATAGGTATGAGTCTTCATCTTTTTCAAGCCCAAAGATAATACGATCTTTTCGTGCATTATATGCTGTAACTCTCTGACAGGCAATTCGACAATCTTGCATCACATGATATGGGCTCTCGCAACACCCACATGCATCATAATCCACCCAGTTCATCCCGAATTCAATTTGCCTGCAAAACTAACATACCCAGCGTAATACTGAACAAAATAGAGATAAATACAGGACAATTTTTTTTTTTGGTTTTTAATAAAAAAAATAATTAAGCTAAAAACACTAAGCGCACGAACTCCCCGGCAACGGCGCCATTTTGATCGCGTGTCGAAGTGCTAATCAAAAAATATTTTTTTAAAAACAACTCCTTAGCTACAAAGACTGCAGTATAGGGAGTAGGGTTGTCGAACCACGAGGAGTCTGTGGAAAGTGTTAATAGCAATTTATAGATTATACTAAATGATTAAACTAAATTAATTTTATGAAGTTGATTTGCTGCTTGCTTGCAAAAACAAAGTGATTGATTGAAAAGTAATTAAAAACAATAATATAATAAAAAACGGTTACTCCGGGTTTCTGATTCGGTAATTTTAAAGCTACTCTGTAATTAACCTAGCTTGGGAATCACATAGACATGATCCTGTTTAAATTGTTCAACCCAATTCAATTATCTTAACACTAAATACAAAATCAAATTATTCCTAGTGCAAGAAAACCAAGAAACGATGATATATTGTATCAATGCAAAGAACCAAATTGTCTAGATCAGTCAAACATACAATTGATCCAAAAGAACCTTAAGATGTTCACAAAATTCAATCCAAATACTAGGTATAAAACAGAATAAAACTAATAAAATAAATGAATCATTCACCGGAGAACACCACGAGAGGATTAGCCTTGCATCTTATTCATCGCGGTTGCTTCCTCCTCTCTTTTCTTCGTACCTCCTGAACTGTTGTTTTCGTGACCTCCTTTCATTCATTGTCGTATATGACTTTTTTAATTCCCTAAACCTTCACCGACTTTCCCCTCGTAATTCCATGGGCTCCTTGCCATTCAATTCACTAAATTTGGTTAGCCCATATTTGTTTTTGCCTTCATCTCATTATTACTTCAAAGCCCACTTTACGTTTTTTTTTATTTGAAGCCCAATATGACTTGAATTCACATTATTAGTTCCTGCAAGTTCAAAGAAACAAATAAAATGGCTAAGTTAATTGATTACCCATTAATATTTCAATTTGCAATTCATCGTTGTAGTCACTTGTAGCATTCATATTCTAATTTAACTTCATTTACTTCAATAAGATCTCAATTAATTAATTTCATGTTTAACTATACGTATACTCTAAATATATCATTTAAGCTCCTGTGATCATAAATAATAGAACATACTAAAGTAACATATTATGTAATAAATATTGATGCATTTATATAGTAAATTAATATCAAATAAGGTGTACCATGCATCGATCAAACCCTAAAATATATACAAAACTAGCATATTAACAAGGTGTTTTCACAAACACATCAGGGACGTGTTTTGATGCGTTATTTTGTGGGTTCATGATGTTGCAAGGTTAAGAAATGATTTCGAACAATCAATTTATGATGTTATTCACAAAAAATCGAACGTTGGATTGGTGATAAAGGGGTCGACGGTTTCAAAAAAAAAAACTCGATTAAATTGTGGTTAAAACGCGTTTAATGCCCATAAACAGTTACACAATAATGGAGAAACTAAATGGTGCAAAGAAAACAGACGACCGGTGTGTTTATGACTTGACCGGAAGCTCGCCGGAGATGAACTCCGGTGGTTGTTTGGCCGGAAAAAAAAAACTAACAGAAGGGAGGGAGAAACATATTTGAACTTTCAAAAGTTGGCGAAAATGGCCCTTCTAGTTTAACCTTGTTAGTTTCTCACATAACTAGGTTTACATTTCCTTTATAAACTTAACTTTACAAACTAAATTTAATTTAAAACTTCTATAAAACTTATATATTTTTTTTATAGAATCTTTTACGAACACTTTTCAACATACGTGTTTGATTAAAATTTATACCCAATCCATAACAAATATAAATGATAAATTTTAGTTCGCTCTAAATCTAAATTTTGAAAACAACGAACCTTATAGGGACTATAATGAAAAATATTTGAAGGACTATTATTATCAATTATATTAAAGACGAGGGTGACGGATGTCACAGTCTCCCCTACTTTAGAAAATTTCGCCTCGAAATTTCATTCAAGTGGAGGCTACTATGAAACAAAAGGCGTTGTAAAAGTCAACTAGAATTTTAAAAGAAAATTTCATCATTTATGATGCGCCAAAATTTAAAATAGTGGTTTAATACCCAAAGTAAGAGTTTCAAAATTTTTTGACAATTAACCCGAGATTAAGAAATTGAGAGTTTATGATTGTGAAAGGCTTTGGGAATGTGTAACTGGTGAGGGGCAGAGGTACTAATGAAGTAGTCTCCCCTACTTTAGGAAGGTTTCTGACTATATGTTATTAGAGTTTGCAGCAAGTATCCACATAATCGAGAGGTTCGTGCTTTCTGTGTGGGTGATCAAGGGAAAGACTCTAGGAAGACGAATTAAAGCTCGTGTAAGAACGTTCTTATCGAAAATGCTAGCTATTAGTCATCAATCTAATGAAGAGGTAATCATAAAGTAATGGGTAGGTTCTTGGTCAGACTCCTAGTCCGCACCCGCAGTATCGTTTATGCTTATATATAGGGTGTACCGCAGCTAACCCACCACACTCCCGATACTTTGGACTCGTACTGATTGTTTACCAAAAACCTAAATAGAATTACACACCACCCTCATGTACCTGTAAACCCATGATTGCGTTCCGGACCGTAATCATCGATTTACCTTACACTAAGGTGTTATGCTTTTCCATAACCTTAACAAGAAATAAATGCGTGCAACCAATATGTAATAGCCACTGTAATGAAATGATGTTCAATCATGACATGGTTAGAGGTCCTTCCCTTTCGGGTATTCCCTTTAACCGTAATGAGAATAACATGTAAGTATAAGACATGGTTAGAGGTTCTTCCCTTTCGGGTTCACCCTTAACCGGTTGTTTCTGTTTACATCGTTGGCTTTAAACACCCATATTGATAAACTCCGAGATTTACACCGTTCCCCTCGGATTAAAGGAATACTCTAATCCGAGTCGTACATGGGCACTGGCTTAGATCTCATACGAGTTATCAACTCGTATGTTCGTTGGCCATGATGATGCACAAAATAATGTAAAGTATAACAGGGTTTTGCTCAAAACAGGAAAAAAAAATATGCATACCAAATATGCGTTAAGTAAGCATATAAGTATAGCATAAAATTTCGACTGAAAGAATAGTATAACATAAATCGAGTAAATCGCACAATTGCACAAAATGAAAGTAAACGAGTTGAATTAATGCAAATAGGCAATATGAAATTAATCACAAATAACGTGTTAGAAATAACTATGAATAAAAATGGTGCAAGAGTAAAATAACGAAATAACGTGTATAGCCTACTGGCATGCAAGTTAAAATCTAGTAATTTTACATATATGCGTTATACTATAAAAGACATTTAGCAACATCCGGATAAGGGAATATGTCCATTGTTTAAACCAAAAGTTTTGCGACTGAAAGTGTGCGAGTGTGATAGGATAAATTTTCGTTTATCAAAAACGTAGTTTGCGCAATCTTTGTGATATGGTTGAAAGAATAGAAATAATGCATGAGAGTAACTTTTTTTAGTAACCGAAGTGTATTTTAGATTCAAAACTGATTCATTTGAAAAATCTTCGTAGATATGTGTTTACGAGGAGTCGAGTTTGAAAAATGTTATAAGTCTTATTATTAGTTGCAAGTTTCTTTCGAAAACATATATTTGATACGTCACATGAAAACAAAAGATTTATATTTGATCTTTAAAATATGCAGTACAAGTTTGTAAAATGCAAAATGAAATCATTTCATGAAGTATGTGTAATTCTAGTGTGTGTTAAAAGACCATGATTTAAAATGACGTGAATGATAAGATTAACGTAGGTAATAGATTACCAATATTTAAGAAAATTCATAATCAACGAGATGTAGAAATAGATGCTTGAGATGTGGATTTCACTCCTAACTCAAAGATGTATTTCAAAATTGAAAACGATTGTGGAATGAAACCAATCACTAAGTTAAGGATATCACTCCCAGCTTAGTGGTTAAGTTTCTTTTTGAAGGAAATACTCTTTGAGGTGTGGATGTCACTCCTATCTCAAAGATATATTCCTAAGATAAATAACATATAGAGGAGTGAAACTAATCACCAAGGTATGGATGTCACTCCTAACTTGGCGCTATCGTTTCGTTTGTGAAATACGAGCGTCTTCTTTGCCAAAAAAATATCGAAAGAATAACGAGAAATAATCATAACGAAAATATCTTGAAAGAAAATAATAGGAAATAAGAGAAATATAAACGAGAGGACTCGTGAAAGTAAACTTAGTTATAGTCTAGGCTAAAAGGCATTCTAATAACCTAATTCCCTATAACCATGGCTCTGATACCAATCTGTAACACCCCAACCGATGGCGGAAACATCGAGGTGTCACGTAGTGACGATTGTTCAATAGCTCATGGACTAAAAGTGTAAAAATATATACATTGATTAAATAATTTATTACATTGAAATGAAATACAACGATTCTAAATGCCAACTAAATTAAAATACAATGAATCAAAATCTAAATATAAATCCAAAAGCTTAAAGGATGCATCTCAAAACAACCTGAAACATGTACAAAATAATTTGGTCAATACAAAAATGTATTGGTGAGCATACCCTGTTTGAATACATACAGTAGAAAAAGAGTTTCGCAATTCACGTGTTATACTGTCTACAATTTAGTGTTCAAGCTATGTACAAATTCTACCCAAAATCAAACCTTTCGTTCAATGAATCAAGAGTCACATATATATAGTATTCGCTCATAGTAGGCGATGAATAATCGTTCACACATAACAATAATTAAGTACTATTTATTGCTATGCTAGGCCGCCCAGCGGTTAATGATTCAGGTCATAAGTACACACTATCAGCGAATCAACAAGTAAAACACATACAAGAATTGCGATTGTGAATATAGAATAAACCATGATTAAGTGAATGAAGTAATAAGCGTACATGTGTCACCCCAAAAGTGTAAAACATGAAAAAGGGGAAAGATATACTCACAGTTTACGAAAGCGATCAAAATCCACTTAAGCGGTCGTGAGCTAAGTAATGGGAATTCCGAGAAATTCAACCTATAATGTGTAATAATACTAATAAGGAAGTGTCTAAAAAGTCTAAGGTAACTAGGGTCTAAGGCATTAGGGTTCGCTAAGTCGATTTGGGGAATTATTAGTGTTTTTATTATTAATCGAAGTAATGTAAAAGTTGTATATTAAAAATAATATACCAAAGTTTGTAAATATGATTTAGGTAATAACCGTAATAAAATTATTACCAATTAAATATTTAGATCAAAATATATATGAATAATTATGACAAAATAATTTAGTTAATTACTTGAACTAACTATTTAAATAAATACAATAATCATAAATGTTTAATTAAATAATTATGAATTACACATAATCCAACAACTAATAATAAATACTTTCAAACATTAGAATATTTATATTCTATAATAAAAGTATTTATAAAATAGATTTTAAATAGTGTAAATAAATAAATGTCTATTTATGTCAAATTAAACGTAAATAAGACTGAAAATACAAGACATGATCCGAAAATGCTATTTTTTATAGAAATTGAATGATTTCTGATGTAAGTTAATGAAAATAATTTTCTCACCATTTTTATAAACTTATTTATATTTAAAACTGATTTAATGAGATTAAATCATGTTTAAATGACTAAAAATAGGAAAATCAATAAAAATAAGTGTTTTCTGAACCAATAATTTTTATTTCAGATTAGAATGCTTATAAATAATTACCCAAAAATTTTGAGATTAAAATCATTAAAAATGAATTTTTAATCAATTAAATACTGTTAAAACAATTTAATTAAATAAAAATATAAAAATAAGACATTTTCCAGAAAATAAAAGTGTGATAATTTTCTATGAGGTGTCAAGAATCTATACCTAAATTTTCATAATTTTTGGATTAAAAATGAATTTATTATGAATATTCTAAGTTTATATGAATTTTAAATGATTAAAATAAAGGAAAAAGATAATGAACTAATAAATAAAAAAAAATTCAAAAAATAAATGCTTCATGTGGGAGTTGAACCTGGATCCTTTCCAAACACAAACACACACTAAACCATTAGGCCATTTCATGTTTTGATGATATTATTGAAAAGGTTTATATTTATATAGTATGTTTCAACTCATCTTCTTCCCCAAATTAACACATGAACCCTAACCCTAACCCCATTTATAATAACCCGATAACAACCAGCTTAATGGTCAATACCATGGGGCTATTATTCGGAAACTACCATGGAACAAAACGGCAATAAAAGCAAGGATTCACATCGCGAATTGGTGGTAAAAAAAGAACTTCCTAGTCGCGTAGGAACCTTCGATTTGCAGGTATTTGGGACGTGTTTTGATGCGTTATTTTGTGGGTTCATGATGTTGCAAGGTTAAGAAATGATTTCGAACAATCAATTTATGATGTTATTCACAAAAAATCGAACGTTGGATTGGTGAAAAAGGGGTCGACGGTTTCAAAAAAAAAACTCGATTAAATTGTGGTTAAAACGCGTTTAATGCCCATAAACAGTTACACAATAATGGAGAAACTAAATGGTGCAAAGAAAACGGACGACCGGTGTGTTTATGACTTGGCCGGAAGCTCGCCGGAGATGAACTCCGGTGGTTGTTTGGCCGGAAAAAAAAAACTAACAGAAGGGAGGGAGAAACATATTTGAACTTTCAAAAGTTGGCGAAAATGGCCCTTCTAGTTTAACCTTGTTAGTTTCTCACATAACTAGGTTTACATTTCCTTTATAAACTTAACTTTACAAACTAAATTTAATTTAAAACTTTTATAAAACTTATATATATTTTTTTTATAGAATCTTTTACGAACACTTTTCAACATACGTATTTGATTAAAATTTATACCCAATCCATAACAAATATAAATGATAAATTTTAGTTCGCTCTAAATCTAAATTTTGAAAACAACGAACCTTATAGGGACTATAATGAAAAATATTTGAAGGACTATTATTATCAATTATATTAAAGTCGAGGGTGACGGATGTCACATAAAGTTTCACCTCCAATGCGAGATACACATTCTTGACTATTTTGTCCCTTAATTTGGATTAAACAATAATGATGACAATTGAGATTTAGTTATGTCAGGACGACCATGCCCATCTCCTTCTCCATACATGAACTGCGCCATCCTAGCCATGTTTGATGCATATTCGACATACTCTCGTGAGTATTGAGAATTAGCACGCATCCGTTCTTTGTTAAGTTTCTTCCACGTGTCCTGAATCATTTCTTTGATGTACTTTCTAGCTTCTTCTTCGGTAGAACCACTCTCATGCCTATCTCGACTGGAATCATTGCTTCGGTTCCGTATGTCAGACTAAAGGGTGTTTCACCAGTGCTTGTTTTGTTCATTGTTCGGTACGCCCAAAGGACATTTGGCAATTCATCGACCCAGCCACTTCTTTTCTTACCAAGACGTTTCTTGATGCCCTCTACCAGACTGCGGTTTACTCGTTCGACTTGTCCGTTTGCCTGAGGATGGGCAACGGAGGAGAAGGCTTGTTCTATGCCGAGAATGGTGCACCATTTTTTGAATGGGTTGTGGGCGAATTGTTTGCCGTTATCGCTGATGATAACCATGGGTAGGCCGAATCTACATACAATGTTTTCCCAAACAAACTTTTTTACTTCGGCTCCTGATATCTTTGCAAGAGGCTTGGCCTCCACCCACTTGGTGAAATAATCTACCGCAACTAGTAGAAATTTAGCTTGTCCGGAGGACACTGGGAAGGGACCCACTATGTCGATGCCCCACTTTTGGAAGGGCCAAGCTGCGGTTACCGGGACCAGCTTGTTTTTTGCTCGGAGACTGATTGGTGCGTGCCGTTGACAGTTATCACACTTCTGCAACTCTTTTACTGCATCTTGATGCATGCCAGGCCAAAAGTATCCTGCATTCATGGCTTTTGTGACCACCATTCGTGGTCCGGCATGGATACCGCAGATCCCCCAATGAATTTCTTCTATGACATACTTTGCTTGTTCGTTATCCAAGCATCGGAGTAGGGGGCCTAAGAAGGTCTTTCGGTATAAGATGCCATCAATCACTTGATATTGTAAGGATTTAACTTTAAGCTTCCGAGCTTGCGCCTTGTCTGATGGCAATGCATCATTCATGATGTAGTTCAGGATGGGAGATATTCACGACTCTGTGTGTGTACTTATTGCACATACTTCGGCCTCGGCTGTAGACGGGGCATTCAATATCTCGAGCTTTACTTCTTGTGACATATGGTCCGGTGTGTTTGCCGCGAGCTTGCTTAAAGCATCAGCTTGTTTGTTTTTTGATCCTGGCACGTGCTTTACCTCGCATTTTTCAAATTCTGTGATTAAGCTTTTTGCCTGCATCAAATGAAAACAAGGTCAGAAGCTATGCCTTTTTTGTGGGAGATGAAGTATTTGCTGAGCGGTAGGGTTCGTACCTTTTGTAGGTATTGAACCATGTTTGCCTCTTTTTCTTCGTACTCCCCACTGATCTGGCGTGCTACCAACATTGAATCTACATGTGCTACTACCTGTTTGAAAACATGGTATTTTGAGCATTAGATTATTGCATTCTTTTCGAATGTTTTACGAAAGGAGCATTTTTGTTTTATCAAGGTGTATACCTTTCGGGCTCCGATCTTTTTTGCCAGTCGAAGTCCGGCCAAGAAAGCTTCGTACTCGGCTTCGTTATTGGAGCTCTTGAAGTTTAAGCGGATCGAGTATACGAGTTCTTGCCCATTGGGATCTTTCAAGACTACACCGGCTCCTGATCCTTCGGAGCTGGACGCTCCGTCGGTGAAAATATTCCATTCACTTGGTTCTGATGGTATAATTGCTTCATCTGAGCTCATCACTAATTCGGTGAGGAAGTCTGCGACTACTTGTCCCTTAACCGGGCCTCTTCTCTTGTAGGTTATGTCAAATGCTCCGAGCTCAATTGCCCATTTGGCGAGTCTTCCGGAGACTTCTGGTTTTCTTAACACGCCCAGTATCGGCTGATCAGTCTGTACCTCAATTTCAAAAGCTTGGAAATATCGGCGTAATCTTCGTGAAGCATTACCAGAGAGAGCGAGTTTTTACATTGCAGGGTATCGCGTCTCGGAGGGCGCGGCTTACGTAAAAGATGGGCACTTGTGCTTTAACCCTGATAACCATTAGTACTGAACTAATGGATGCCTCCGAGGCTGACAAGTATATGGTGAGGGTTTCCCCTAGTTCTGGTGCGGTTAGTGTTGGTAACTCTACCAAACATTTTTTGAGATCATTGAAAGCCGCGTCTGCCTCATCCGTCCATCGGAATTCTTTGGTGCTCAAATACTTTTTTAGAACTGCCATAAAAGGCAACGTTCTTTCAGCAGCTTTGGACAAGAACCTGTGTAGGGCGACCAACCGCCCGTTGAGTGTTTGCACTTCTTTTAGGTTGGACGGAGGCTTCATGTTGATAACAGCTTCCACCTTTTCAGGATTTGGTCGAATGCCTTCTTTGGACATTAGAAAGCCCAGGAACTTTCCTTCTTCCAATCAAAATGAGCATTTCTTTGGATTGAGCTTCATGTTTATCTCCCGGAGCTTGTCAAATGTTTCTTTAATGTCCTTCAGCAAAACTTCATCATCAGAGCTTTTGATTACCACATCATCCACATACACTTTCAAGTTTCGACCTATCTGCCCCTTAAAGGCTTGGTCCATAACTCGTTGATACGTGGCTCCAGCATTCCTTAATCCGAATGGCATTTTCTTGTAGCAGTACAACCCTTGACTGGTGACGAAGGTTGTTTTATCTTCATCGGTTTTGGCCATTTGGATCTGGTGGTATCCTTTGTAAGCGTCTAGAAAACATTTCAATTTGAAATTTGCCACAGCATCGACTTTTAAGTCTATTTCTGGCAAGGGGTAACAATCTTTAGGACATGCGTCGTTTAGATCTTTAAAATCAATGCACATCCTCCATGACCCATCGTGCTTCCGAACCATTACTGGATTGGAGACCCAGGTGTGGTATTTTACTTCTCTAATAATGTCTGCATCTAGCAGGACACTCACATCATGTGCGATTGCTTTGATTCTATCCGGAGCCATACTTCGCTTTTTCTGTGCCACTGGTTTTTTATCCGGATGAATGTTAAGCCTATGTTCGGCTAAGACTCTTGGTACTCCGGTCATATCTGATTGTTGCCAGGCAAACACGTCGAGAGACGTTGACAATAGTCTCCATAAGGACTTCTTAATGGCCTCCTGTAGTTGGGTACCAACGGTGATTTTCTGCTCTGGGAATGCTGGATTAATGGCCCATTCTTCTGTTATGTTGGTTTCGGAATCTTTTTCTTCTGGGGGAGATGGACCTGAAGCCTGTCGTACTTCGGCTACGTATATTTCGGATTCGGTATTCATTGTTGCCACCCCTGTTTCGGTGGGAAACTTGATAGCTCCGTGAATTGTAGAAGTTACCATGCTGAAGGCCTTCATCCCTGGTCTTCCTAGTATAATATTGTGAATTGAGGGTGCCCCAACCACTAGGAAAGTAAGAACAACTGTTCTCTGATGCTCTTCGGTCCCAAGGGTGACCGGAAGAGTTAATTGACCTAAAGGATGTATTACTTCTCCGGAGAAACTGATTAACGGCATCTGGACCGGGACTAACTTGTCCTTGGTGGCCGGAGCTAGTTGGTGATAGCATTGGTAGTACATAATTTCAGATGCACTACCGTTGTCTATGTAAATACGTCGCACCTTGTGTCCTGCAACGACCCCGGAGACAACTATCGGTGCTTCTTTTGCTTCCCTTGGATCAATGGGTTGGAAGAATAACAACTTCTCCATCCATGGTGCTATGTGTTCGTTACTCCTCTTGACTCCGTGTTCATGGGTGGATCGGACCATGTGGATCCCTGCTTGGTTATTTGGATTGGATATTTGTGTTGCGGCTGGTTTTCCTTCTTTCAAATCTCGTAGCAAATGAGACAACTTCCCTGCTTTGCATGCTTTATCAATCTCTTTCTTTAATGACCAACAATCATCGGTATTGTGGCCTTTTGCTTGATGATATTCACAATATTTTTTGGTGTTTCTGTCAGAGGTGGGTTTCTGCTTTGGTGGGGTCGGAAAGCGTATTTGTTCAGTGCTTAAGATCTCGCTTGGAGTTTTATTGAGATCTAAGTAACCGGTGTTTCGTGAAGAACGTCCGGAACCGGACCTTTCGCTTCGATCGCTTTTTGCATAAGGTTGTGACCTGTGCTTCGACCATGAGCTGTTTCTTTCTGCAGGAGCCGAGGTTCCCTTTTTCCAGGAGCTACCTCGAGAGTTTCCTTTGTAATCACTCTTAGTTGTTTGACCACAGGCGTTCTTTCCTCTTGCGAAGGCTCGTGCCCTATCCATCAATGCTTCCATCGTTTTTGGTAGATCTTCGTGGAGCTTTTCAACCAGTTGGTTGTTTCGGACCCCATGACAGAAGCCAGATATCCGCAGCTGATCAACGGCTCCGGGTATTTGCATGCTTTCTTTGTTAAACCTGTCGATGAACCTTTCAAGTGATTCCTCGTCTTTTCTGCGGATGTTATGTATTTCGGTGATGTCTTTTGAACATCTCCGCTGTTGAGAGAAGTTTTGTAGAAAAGCACGATGAAGTTCGGTCCAATTTGTTATCTCCCCTGGTGGTAGACCGTCAAACCATACTCTGGCTGCCCCCGTAAGGGTCTGGGCGAACATGTGACACCAAGCGGGCATGGGCCATAGCTCAATTTCTGCGGGCCCCCCAAAGTCATGAATGTGATCATCCGGATCCGAAGTGCCCTCATATCTTTTTATTGTTGTTGGCATCTTGAGCTTTGCTGGTAAAGGGGCGCTAGCAATTCGGGGTGCGAACTTGGAGTATGAAGTCATGTATGCCGGTCTATATGGAGCTGTAAGTTCTTCGTCAACGGTACCGGAGCTGGTCTGTTGCTTGGCTGACTACACTGATGCGGTAGCCATTGGCCCCGTAGATGTGAGTCCAGTTGGCAACGGTCCGGTATATTCGTAGGGCATCAGGAAGCCATACGGTGTTTGTAACGGGACGGACGTAACCACGGTGGAGTATGTTTGGAGACTAGCAGGAGTGGACATCACTGTGGATGTTGTTCCTTCGGAAGGGAACAGATTAATCTGCACACTGCGAAGTTTTTCATCCTTGTCCTGCTGTTCTTTTAATTTTAACAAAAAATCACGATTTCGTTGTAAAAAAGTTTCATCAAACTCTGCTGATACAGTTTGCATCCCACTGGGTGCAGTGACCGTTTCAGCGGCGGAAGCTATCACAAGATCTGACAACACTCTGGAATAACTAGCGGTGTGTTGTTCAGAAGCAGTGATGTCATCATTTTCTTTGTTGGTGATGTCAACGATGTTTGAATTTTCCATAGCCATTCCAGATCTGAGTGGAGAGAGTAGATCTGCAATAGGATGGCGCCAATTGAAGATCCAAAAGCTGGACGTACCTCTTTAGAGAGGTTGAAGACGACTAGCTTGATCAGATCTTTAAGTGTATAACCTGCAAAACTGGACAAACCGTTATGCTCGTCACAAGGGGGGCAGGGAGGGCCTCTCTGTGACCACCCTCCGGCGTGAGGATAAGTATTTGTTTGGAGAAGAAAAGAGAATAGAGAGAGAGAGAGAGAGATTCGGAGTGTGTCAGAACGTGTCTTACTCGTACTTTTGAAGGGGTATTTATACTAGTCAGAATTGTTGTACTATCCTTCGGTCAGGTGTACTAACCTTCGGATCTAGTGACCTCCGGTCGTTGGTTGTGAGCACGTGTCTTGGTGAACCGCGTCTCATAAATATGATGCCGCGTCTTGGGGAGGTTGAAATCCGGACGGGAGGTTTTATACCTCTTCAATGGTGGAGGATGGTTCGGTGATGGATATTGGCCGGCCAGAGTGCGGTGTTGGTGTTTGGTTCCGGACGTGGAGAAGATGGTCGATAGTGTTGTTCGAGGATTGCATGATAGCGACGTACGGTATTGGTTTTCGGTGGCTATGGTACTGACGAGGCCAATGATAAAGACGGTTGACTTGGTGGAGGCGACATGCGTACTGGTGATCAGCGACGGGTTGTCAACTATGGTGGTTCTTGTCGGAGATCGGCAACTTTATGAAGCGATTTTAGTTTGAATGGTGGTGTTCGTATGATGATCAGTTGGTGGTTCGGACCGATATGGCATGGGAGCAGGGAGTATGACCTATGTGCATGGATAAGTATTTGAGTTTGTGATCTTCATGGGTAGAATGGTCATGGTGCATGTAATTTTGGTAGAGTTTGCAAGGAGGTGGTGATTGTCGTGACTATCACAGTAAGTATATTTGGGTTTGATACATGGGAATGGAGGTTGTGCACCTTGATGTTGGATGAGAAGGCAAGAGTTTTGGGTTAGATGGAAAATATACATGATGAGTGGCGCATGACATCGTATGAATGTGCATGATATTTTGTAGTTGGTACTTGGACTTGAAGGTTTATGATGAGAACATGAAAGATTACGAAGCTTGATGGCATAGATGTAAAGGTTTTCATGCTTGTAAATGGATTGTTGACGTCGTCCTTGGATTTTCACCTTTACACTTTTCTTTGCCTTTTTGCGGTTTACGCTCTTTGTTTAGGTGAGTTCTTGTGCCCACTCTTTATTTAATATTTTTCTAAATATTTTGGGCTGACGTGCATGCTAAACAAGTATGATTATTTTTATGAAGTCACAAAAAAATATATCTATAAAGTTATAAATATTTTGTGAACTCATATATATTATTTTGGCATGAGACGTAAGTAGGCGGAATGCGTCTTTTGTGTTATTATATGGCTTGAGTTATATGGGTTTCTTTTTAAACTGTGTTTGGCGACTACCTGACCTTATAAACTGGGCTATGACAGAAGTGCGATATGCCTGCTCTGATCTAAGGTATTGGTTTGTGTCATGGTTGTTGCTTAGTTTATGTTATACTTGTTATTTTATATAATAGACTATGTCGAGAGCTACCTGATATGTCGAACTGGGCTATGACAGAAGTGGGATATGCCTACTCTGATCGCTGGTCTTGGTTTTGAGTCAGGATTGTTACATAGTTCATATTATATGTATTCTTATAAACTGAGCTATGACAGAGGTGAGATATGTCTGCTTTGATCTCTAGCTTCGGTTTGAATTATATTATGTGTATTTTATTTATAAACTGAGCTATGACAGAAGTGGGATATGCCTGCTCTAATCTCTAGCTTTGGTTTGCTTAAATAGACCAGATTGTACTTTGTGTTGAAAAGCGAGATGCGCTTATTATATGTTTGGTATGTGAAGTCTTGAGGTAATTAGGCAGAGTATGCCTATCCTAGACTTTAATTTTTGTTTTGCTTGGGGAAAAATAAATTAGCGGTTTGCGCTTATTGTTAACTCTGAGGTTGAGGTAATTTGTTAATTCTTATTTTGACAAATTACTTGTTTATATAAATTTATAAAACTTGAACTCACTCGGCGTAGCTGACTTTTGCATACACGTTAGATTGATTTCAGGTTAATAGAAAGATGGATGGATGACTGCTTGGCGATGCAAGAAGCTACCTGGCAATTGAAGGCATTTCTAGTGGAAGACTATTTTTGTATACTCATGATGAATTATTAAATGGATTTACAATTGAATAATAATTTTTCATGGGTTTTGTAAATTTTAATTTAATTGATTTTCCGCTGCGTATACTTTGATTCAAACATACTCTTTCGAAAGAAAATTTTCTCATGTTTTTGCATATTTAAGAGTTTTAACCCAATTGTTTGACACCGGTTTTGCGGGTCTTACACATACAAATTTAATTATATAAAAAAACAATAAACAATGGTTATTACAAAATCAACAGTTATATAAAAAACGATAAAATCATTACAATCAAAAAATCCTAAGAATTTGTTTTTGCCATTTACTGTCACCCTGTATGAGGCCTTTAACACATGTTAGATGGTCTATTCAAACAAACTTCTTTCACAAACACATCACTACCACATGTAATTGGTGCACACTAACAAATGTTTTTTTTTGTGTGAACATCGTATTAATAATGTATGCCACATGAGCCCTTTAACACATGTTAGCTGGAAGTTGGAATCTTCAAACACATGTTAACACATCATTAAGATGTGTTTAAGGTACACATTAACATATGATTGTCTCAACTAACATACGTTTGTCCCCACACTGCATGCCCAACAACAGACCCTACGTCCCAGTAACATTGTTTATAATAACAATTATTAGAAAACGATAAAACAACAGTCATTACAATAAAAAGAATGCTGAAAGAATGTAGTAGTGTGACTACTTAACTAGTAACATTGTTTATAATAACAATTATTAGAAAACGATAAAACAACAGTCATTACAATAAAAAGAATGCTGAAAGAATGTAGTAGTGTGACTACTTAACTAGTCACCAACTTGGGGATGTCTGGAAGGGCGTTCACAGACTCCTCCTCAAGGTCTAGTTAATGATCTTTAGTCTTCAAGTCTTCATATGAGGCAATCTTCAACTTGGGAAATACACCGCAATGTACTAACAGTGTTCATAAAAAGAATTATAGTCTAAGCCTGGCAAAGACAGACATTAGGGTTCTATTAATGGAGGTAATATGTAAAACCCCTTTTTAATATATTTTTTATCTTTAGATTGATACCACGAGTTTTCTTTATTTGTAAATGAGGGGGGGGGAGGGGTTTACCAAATTATATAAGTATAATTTGTTAATAAGTTAGAGGGATTTAAGCGGGAAACACAAAATATGGCAATAGTATGTGGGTTTGGGTGAGAGTTACGCAGGTAAAACCCCTCAAAATGCTTTCTCAATTTATGATTTAATCATTTTTGTTGGGGTAAGTAAAGATGTCTTGAATTCTTGGTGTGATAAATGAAGATGTCTTAAATAATAATCCCTTTAAAGTTTAATATCTTGATTTCATAATTTGGTGTATATATGCGTGTGTGTTAAAAGTTGAAATATGCAGTGTATTATGCAACTATTAATATGAATTTGTTTAATGTTTTAAAAATTGTTTTATAGCATTCCAGGCTGGTCTTATAAATGGTTTAATTGGTCATACCAGGCGGTTCAACCAGGTCTACCAAGAGGTTTAACCAGTTGAAACATGGTTGACTAACAATACAAAGAGAAAAAGGTACACACTTTTTTTTTTGTGCCAAATTGGCAGAATGACCAGGTTTTGTAATGGGTTGTTCTTACTACATGTCAAAACATGGCATTTTGGCTGGGCAAAGGTGACAGAATATGTAGTGGGTTTTCATATGAAAAGGTATTATTCATTCAGATCATATTTTATTTCATACATATGTTTAGTTAGTTGCTTGTGTTCGTCTTTTTGTAGGCATTTCTTCTTGAACGCAAACCCGAAGAAGCAACCACAATTACTCAAGTAGTCACTCAGGAATTAACTACCTTTAGTTTCTGTTTCTTGGGTCCCACACATTTTATAGAAATACAATAGTCGTGTAATGGGCTATTAAAATGCAATGAGGGGAATGGGCAAATGGGTTTAGATTCTAACATATTCTTTATTTTCTTTCAACCATCTTTATTTTTTGTTTCATATTGACTTAACAGTCTTTAAATTTACAAAATGCAATTTTCTCCACAAAATATATAAAGAGTGATACACATATCCTAAAATGGTGTATGCATGACTCATTGCTTATGATTTATTGGTAGAAAGATGTTCTCTGCAGAACTCGAATTCCAAAACTGAAATATTACGGTGGGTACAATTCTATTCGTTATTCTTAGGTTTTGCGTTGCCCAGCTATGGTTCTAGTTGATGGGCAACCTTTTACATTGTACTGTAGCTTTCTTTTGTGGATCAGTAGTATCTAAAACAATACGCAGTAGCTATAATCGCTTTATATCAGCATGGGATGTTGCCGACTATTCCAATTCGCTGTATAACAAGTTTAATGATTATAACCAGGGACGGAACCACAGGAGGGTCAGGAGGGTCCGTTGACCCTCCGGCCGACCAAATTTCGGCTAAACATTCTGTTAACCATTATCGAACAAAGATTATTTTTGGGTAGTTTGACCCTCTAAATTATGTTATAAACTGGTAAAGTAAAGAAAAAACAGAATTGAAAAAAATATTCATCAAAGTTTTACTAGGCAGATATGGTTTCCGAAGTGTAGAAGAACAGTTTCAAGAAGAAGAAGAAAGAAGAAGGTAGAAAGTATATTTTTATATTTGGGTTTAAATCAAGTCTTGTTTTCCACCTAATCTTTCTGACAACCTATGTAAAAGTATGCTCTCTTTCCTATATAGTTATTCACTCTATAGTCTGTATATCTTTTTTTGAACGTCTATATAGTCTGTATATCAAAATAACTTTTGCTTTTACAACATAATTTTAACTTTTCAAAGTAAAGTTTTGTTGTTTATAGTCTTTTTAAATGAGTTCTACATTTTTACCGGTTTACTAATTTGTATTTTAATTTGTATGTTTTTTAATATTTTTGCAAAGACATGTTGAGGGAAAACATTTCAAGCTAACCATTAAAATTTTATCTCTTAAATACCAACTATAAATATACTAATATAATATAAAAAATAAAACATTGGGTAATGAAATTAGATGAGATCTGGTGTTAGGTAAAATTCGGTAATGTTCATTCTGAAGGAAGTTAGGAGACTATGTTTCAGGGAAAAACGTTTTGAACCAAATGTATTTCCTTTGAATATGAAGTTTGTGAATGTCATGAGAAAAAGTTTTTGAAAATACTAAAAATGAAACAACCTTATTCATTCAGACCTTGAAGAACATTTAACAAAAAACAAAAGTAATTTATCTAAGCCGGTGTATGAAAAAAAAAAGGTTTTATTATGACCCTTCAGTTGAAAATTTCTGGTTCCGCCACTGATTATAACACTATTTTACGTTGCTAATAATATTAGGTTGGATGATATGGTATTATTTTATAAACTAAGTTAACTAAATTATAGTCAATAACTGGTTGGCAAAGTATCTTAAGGGCGATATGTTGAATTTGTACTCACTATTTTATTAGATGATGTTAATTTTTGCCATTTGGGTTTCAACTTTTGATCTACATGTATGTTATGGGGTTAATCATATCTCAAATTGATAAGATTATGATTGGAGCCTATTGTGTTTAGTGGCGGATCTAGACCAAGATTTCAGGGGTAACGTTACATAATTTTCACGGGTAACGTAATATAAAACACGTAAAAAAAATTTAAAAATACACTAAAAATATACTACGCCAAAAAAGTTGCGGGGTAACGGACGTTACTCCTGCTCCTTCTCTAGATCCGTCCCTGATTGTGTTGACTGACAACTTCTTTACCCCAACAGGAAAAGAAAGAAGCTATGTAGAAGGTTCTTATCAAGATGGGTGTTTCACACGGTATCGATCTTTTGAGTTCATAAATGTTGATAACATACATGTTCATTTAGCAACGAATCTTGATTTGATTAACTACGTAAATACAAAACTTTAGAATCTTAAGTCAAAATGTACATGCACAATGCTTTAATTTTGGAGTGTACTTCACAAATCTTTTTATTTATTTATTTCACTTTTTTTAAACAACAAGATAGCGTTTTAGAAGATTGCATAAGCAACTGTCTTTATTGCTTCATACCCTCAGAATTTAAAGGTATATAAATGCGGTTGAAGTGGTTTTAGATTTCATTAGGAAAAGTTGAATCAACAATATTCATAGTTTATAATCTTAGCAATTGCATATTGTATGAGGGCTTAATCAGTTGCATAAACTCACCACATAAAAAAATATTTTTTTTTACTTTTTTCAGGTCATTGCTTTGAGGGCTGCTGGGAATTAGCAGAGTGCAACTGCATATGTAGGCATAAAACCATTGTTGCTAATGAACTATTGTCGCTAATGATAATTCCTTAAATCATAATAATACTGTTTTGACTTCGTTTTTCACATTTTCTATGTATGTCGTCATAGAGTGGTAAATTTTATAATGGTTTAATAACCCATTTATAAGTTACATTAATTACAGTTTTTATGAGCATTAAAGTATTCATTTGTTGTGAGTTGGTATCTTTTGTGTCCATAATTACTACACACGTGCTTGGAATGAATAATAGTAACTAGGATGAAAACCCGGCGCTTCACTGGGAGATATAAATTTTGTTAGCATGCGTTTACTATAAATCACCACTATTCATCTATTCGAACTAAGATTAAAAAAGAGGTTAGATGACAAAAATGAAATGTGTACTATTGTTGGATAAAATAATATTCAAGACTCACCATCACGTGACTCAACTCTCCCATCCACTATTGAAACTCATTCTCCTTTTCATCCCAATACAGCCACCACCACAAAACTGTTACAGCCATCATACAACACCACCCTAAAAGCGTTACTGCCAATTCCACTGCAAAAGTTCCACCTAGCCGCCACTAAACACCGGAAAGGTGGCTGTGCTTTTTCTCATACGAAACATGTGGTTAGGACGTCGGCCACTTTCTGCAATTAAGAGGCTGATATGGATCTGCCACCACCTCCGTCGTCATCTCATTCTAAAACCAACATAGTTGTTGTCATCTCGTCTTCAAAACACCATTGTCACCTGTCACACCACGCCTACGGCGGAAACACGTGGCGCGACGGTTCAAGAGGATTAAGCCAAGATTAATGCAAATCACAAATTAATTAAAGAAACGGGCATTTATTCAAACGTTGAAAATCATGTCAAATTATTCATACATAACTTAAAATTGTTTTTAATATAAATAGGGAGGCTCCTCCCTATATCCCGAATTCCTTGGGATAGAGAGACGAGACCCCTTCACAACATCCAACGCCCAAATTGGAGATTCCCCCGACCCTGCTTGCCATGTCATCCTTCATCTGTCAATTACCTGAAAGATATGTTTAAAAATCGTCAATATATAAATATTGGTGAGTTCACAGGTTTTGGTTTAATAAAACTTTATCTCATTGGAATATCCTTGTTATGACAATTTATAGGAGTTGCAAGTTCCTACAATTTTACTTGAGCCTATAACCAAACCAAGACAATTTATAATAATGCCCCGCTCCAAGTCGTTACTCGGTATTCCTACGACTTGATTTCAGAATACGTGCACCCCAGGCATACGCCGATGCATAATCGACGCTATCGATTAGAGGTGGGCCTTGTCAGGCACCAATAGTACTATCCAAATATTCCTTCGGTTTCACTTTCCTGAATTAATAATTATAGTAGAGAGGTCTCAACCCCGAGTGGCGATCACAACTCAAGTATCCAACCCGTCAAACAAATCCCAACATATCTTTCCCCCGTAAAAACGTTAAATAGTTTAGAAATGGAGCCGTGAGACTCACCTGTAACTGTGCTCGGCTCAAAGAAGAAAATAGCAAATTTTGCGGTCTCGCACCTACAAACGTCCTAGACGTATAAGTCACTACACCTATCGTGCATGTGCCTTGGCAAGTTGTACACCCAACTCCCCGACCACGTATTATCCAAATTCCCGTTTAATTAGTCTCGTATCCTAGGTTCATTGGCGAGGGATTACCCTTGTCGTACAAGTTTAATACTCTTTGTAACTTGTATACTATTATTCTCGACACGACTCTATCCAACGTATAATTATTTTCCCATTTAAATAATTATACTTAGGATCGTTTCGCTCGGTATAATATGATTTCTTATTACTCGATCCGACTTACTTTGCCACATATTTATTTTCCCATTTAAATAAATATGCTAAGTTCTTGTCGTTTGGTAATATATCCTTAACGCCCGACTTGACTCACCATGTCGTACATTTATTTTCCCATTTAAATAAATGTACTAGGATCTTGTCGGTATTCACATGTTCGTAGATATACTTCACCTACTCGTCTCGGTTTTCCTTCTCGCATATCTACTTTCCCATTCAAATAGATATACTAGAATTTCGTCGAAACGAGCATGTGTACATATACCAATGCGTGAATTCTACTTGTTAAGTTTATGTGTCGTTTAGCGTTTTTAATTCGTTACGTTATGTTTTCTCCCACGAATATTCTTCCTACACTTAGGAAAGTGTTACGCGAGTTTCACCCTTGTTATATATATTTTATTACTTAAAATATATATATGTATATTTTCATCTTGCCGTAATGGCATTTTTCTCATATGTCCGTTTATCCGTTTTTCGCTAGTTCATGTAACTAAGTCCGTTAGTTAGCTTTTTCCACATTTTCTCCCAATATGCGTTCTATGGAAATATTATTCGTACTTCCAATTCCGAACGTATATTTCTTGGAAAAATATACTTTTGTATTTTTAGCCCAACTCGTTTAACTTGTATTCCAAAAATGTTTCCGATACTTTTATATTCCCATTTATATAAAAGTATCCATTTTTGTACAAGTTTTCCCCAAGTCTTTACTAATATTTTATAAAACCTTTATTTTTATAAAATCCTGATGTTAACTTATCCTCCTATTTTTATAAAACTTCTATTTTTATAAAAATACCTCTTTTAATTTATACATAAGTAGGTTTCTCATGTTTATCAAAACTACACTTGGAAAAACTATTATTTACGTTTTTGACACCGAACTTTCCGTTAATGCATTTTTGGACCAAAGTTTCTAAAATACATATTTTAGTCCCTCAACTTATACTTGTTGCATTTTTCGTCTTATCTTTCAAGGTTAGCATTTTTCCTTCCAAATTAGTGGACTTTGAAGAATCATTTTCTTAATGCTTGATTATTTTTACTTCATTCCACTTCTAATAATCTTATAATCCATCCTAGATGCTATTAACATGTGTGTTTCATGTTTTTATTCAAAATATCAAATTTTCACTCATCCAAGTGAGTAGACTTTGAACATGGAACTTTTTCATCCATGATCATCTAACACATTTTAATATATTTTTGACATTAACTAGTCACCTTATGATGACAAAAATCATCTTTTATCATATTCAAGTCCTTTCCAAAAATCATGTTCTAATCATCATCCAACTCAAGTGTATGTTCATATTCTTACATTTTCTTGAAATATCATATTATTAATATCATTTCCATGTTTTATCCCTATTATTATTCCTTCATTTTTATTCTAGTAAGACACATTATTTCAAAACCATATTTCCCATCAATGTACAACTTGCTCATATAAGCACATAATATGAACATTAACAATCAAAACAAGGTAAAACTTACTACTAGCTCAAGGCTAGGGAAGACAAGAACCTTGGATTGGATGGGGTTTAGTGTGTTCTTCCAAAGGGTTAAGCTCCAAGATCTTGAAACACACAATGGGGTTTTGAAGGATAATGATCTAGAGGTGATTTGGAAGTGTAAAAATTGTAAGAATAATGTTGATGTGGGGGTGTAATGCCACGGCCACAAGAAGAAGAAGAAGTTTTTGGGATTTTTGTTTCAAGTATCTTCTCAAGTGGCTTATAACACTCTCTTTCAAATCTTCCAAAGATCACTCAATATCTTTTTCTTGGATTATGGGAGATTGCAAGGGATTATGTAAGATCACAAACAAAATCTATGGAAGATTACAGAGGGTGTTTGGAGCCGTGAGTTAGAGAGAGAGAGAGTGCAGGATTTGGTGATTTTTGTTGCCCAATACTAATCCACGCAAGACCATGATTAATATCTTAATAATTGGGTATTAAGGAGATGAAGAGTTTAAGTGAGATAATGAGGATTTTGCTCACTTGGGTGGGCCATAGGCCGGCCCCAAGGGGGTGTTGGTGGGGTCCACTTTGCTAAATAATACCCTTAATTAGTTAAGTTAATCTTGTGCGGGTACCGTCCGGGAATTCTTGGGTTTTTAATCGCGTGTCACCCGAATATTAAAATACCCTTAATATTCCTTAAATATAGTCCAGTTTAATTACTGATAAATTATTTTGGCTTTTGCCGGGTGAAATTACGTGTTACGCGCGTATCGGGTGCGGTACGCGCACTTTATTCGTTACCGGGAGATTTGTACAATAAGTTTTCACGTATGGCTTTGGGTTTCCAAAACTCATTATATTTTGTGAAATTATCATTTATTATATATTCCGGGTGTCCGGGGTTCGTTTCGCTTATTTAATTTTTACCGGGTAATCGCCAGTGTCCATACCGGATAGATTTGCTTGCGCATGATCCTATCATGTTTTGTCATTAAACTTATGCATTCCTATGCATTATTTGGGAATTGCTATCTTTCTAAGGCCTCAGTTAAATAATCAACACATAATTACGTTTAATTACGTTAATCGCGTTTAATTAATTAGTACGGAATTACCTTGATTTTGCCGGTTGTTACATCACCATAGTCAATGAAGAAAAATGACAGCTCCGATTTAGGGCTTCAAAACGGGAAAAATAGAGAAGAAAAATCGCGGGTCAATTTTTGTCAACAATCACCATTTAAGTTGGATGGCACAACAGTTTCGCAAGTGGCAGGCGTGGTGGTTCATGATTACCGAGGGCCTTTGAGAAGACAGATGTATACTGTGTATGGAAAAGAAAAACTGTAATTTCATGCCATAACCGTTAATTCACTTTTTCGTTATCGTTAATTTACCGTTTAAAGTTATGTTTCAATTAATATAGTATATATAAGGTAAGGAGTTGGCTAGAAAGTTCACTTTTTCTAAGAAGTCTACGTAGGCATTGTGTTTTAAATTTTAGGAGAAATATTTTATATTCTTTTAGTATTGTGTTATATAGAAAAACAACAAACTTAACAATTTAAAACACAATCAAATGTATTGTAATCATTAAATTATAAAACACATTGATTATCTTTAGAACACACTTATTATATTTCTTCGCATGGTGTTTAAGATTTAATGCTTAAAATACATTTGATTGTATTTTATATTGTTACTTTTGTTTTTTTCTATATAATACAATACCCAAATAATATAAAACATTTCTCCTAAAATTTAAAACACAACGTCTACGTAGATTTCTTACACTTTTTAGGAAAACACACTACTAGAAAATACCCCTATCTTGACGCGCATTGCGCGTCATAAAATGGTGTTTACGACACACAAAAATGTGTCAAGGAAGAACATGTCATAAAATTTTTATGACATGCAAGCGCGTGTCATCTTTTAATGACACGCGTTAATGACACTCTTTTATGACACGCTTTTTTGACACGCATTTATGACACGCTTTCATGACACTCTTTAATGACATACATTCTTGACACACCTTTATGACACTCATTTTGCGTGTCATGGTTTTTTTACCCAAAAAAAAATTCTACAAAATGACTAATATCACTGAATTTATATTTATATTTATAATTACAAAATCAATAAATTTGATAATAAAACTGCATATATTATATATACCACAAAAAAAATCCATTACAATCGTTTGTCGAATCCTACAACAGGTATTAACGGTTACAAAAACATTGTGTCAAGACATTACGTTAATCGATCTAGACCTAAACATACAGATCACTTGAAAATGAAGGTCGCGCGGCATAACTTGACCATTCTTCATGGATAAAATCAATATCCGCATCCGTGTAAACATCCACTCCTCCCCCAACCTGAGACACAATTAAATTAATAAGATTAAAGGTTAAGGTTCACGCACTTTGTGTATCACACATCAGAATTCATGTTCTACAAGCAGCCTAAATAAATCATCGTATAGTTCAATTTGTGTTTAGATAGTTAGGATAATTAAGTGCTCACCTTGGTGTTGACCTATTTCAGTTTGTCACAAACAGGGGGTTGGATATCCTCAGCATTGCCCATTTTATATAAACTGTAACACAAAAATGAATATAAAACTTCAATAAACGATATGTAACGTGCTATTAATACAAATGATACATGATTGCAAGAATCTTCACCACACCAAGTTATCTTTATAAAGAAAATTAAAATAATAAATAAGTGCAACTTTTCAATTTATCACAAATATAACCAGGATAACAAGACTCAATACTGTATGGCAATGCACAAACCGTGTCAAGACTCAATACCAAGCATGAGATCGAAAGTGATGTAAAATGTAAACCAAAAACATGATCAATAGTGGTCGAACTATACAGAGTCGATAAAAGTTGCGATCTATTAAAAACTAAATCAATCTAAAAACCAAATCAACTTCTAGTTATACAGACAACTAACACGCCACTACACCTATGATTATCGGGTGACCAGAAAAGACGAGTTCCATCTGCAAACACGCATCCACATTTCCATATCTCTAATGAACATAAAACCCACAAAGCTACACAAAGTTACCTAAAGCTAATTATAAAGTAAAACTAGCTACGGTAGACCCCTCACAAAACTAAGTTACATTTTAATAGTTTCATATAAAAAATGATTGAATCCCTCGCTAGTTACTGTCTTGGTAATATATATACACACACAATGTGTATTAGTTATCAAATGCGTCATAGTATTAAAGCAGCTACTTGTGTTTCGGTATCAACATAAAATATACATATTTTGATGAAGTTATATATATATATATATATATATATATATATACTATGACTTCACATATTCGACTAAATTCTTGTACAGATTGTAGGAAAACTTCAGCCTATTTGAACATGTTTAGCAACACTTAAGTTGAAATTTCTTTAAAAAGGTACACACTTTATATCAAATTTGGAATTCAAACTATTTCTTTTTTAAATATTTCTCTTGAGAAAACTTGAGTTTAGGAAACATGATTTAGGAGCACTTAATCTAACTCAAGAACACAAACAGGCTCCAAATTCATGTTATAAAGAACATATTACCCTTCACCCACCATCAATTATTGTCTCTTTTTTTTTCTCATCAAGTCTTCAAGAATATTTGCCCCATTTTATGGTAGAATTCATAACATACCCATGTACGGTTTCACTCTTTACAACTACAAACTCAAAGAAACAATTCATGGATTACCCTTTTTGCTGTTATATCATTGCACTGTTTTCCATTTAGTTGAGATAAAACTAACTAAAAGAAAGCAAGAATTAAGATGCAGACCCTCCTTAAAATATTCTATTTGAGCAACGAAATAGCTAAAAGAATACCTTTGCGGGATCGTAGAAGTACGGTGAAGACAATTTATAGAGCCAGAATTAGCAGACGCATTGTGCATTTAGGTTGAAGGTATTACCACTGAATGACTGGGAAAGAAGAATCAAGAAAGCCCATAGAAATAATCATGTACAATTATACAAAGCTATGTACAACACTCTTAAGCACTAAAAATCATTAAGCATAAAGTACAACACAACTAAGCATAACCCATTTGTAAATTAATATTATATAAATACTCTTGCTATTGTCAACAAAAATGAATTGAGTTTTAAGTTGACATTAGTCTTCAGTTTAGCCTATAACTCAAATCATGACACTTAGTTTGAGTTGATCTGTTTAGGTAATTACGATCATGACACTTAATTTGAGTTGATCTGTTTAGGTAATTGCGTAAAAGAATCCGTCTTTCTTTTTTGTTTTAACAAAATTACTTTGTTCAAAAATCTAAAACAGATCAATCAGACCCTGGATCAAAGCTACCCATCTCATTATGTCCTAAAGGTTGTGATACAGAACATTAAAGCACGTTATGTCCTAAATACGCTACTAACGACATTAGAAAAAAAAAACAATGGGAGTTGAAGTTGTTCTTGGAACATTCACATACCCTATATATGGTTTTTCTAAGCATATGCATGAAACATCTTACAAGCATATAATGTTATATAACTGATTATCTAATTCAGCTTACAAGCATATACACCAAAAAATTCCTACAAAACAAACCCTAAATTAAAACATAGAAACATCTTTAGCTGTTAATAATGTTCAAAATTAGCAGTATTTCCAACAGGCCTTTTCTGTGTTTAACGATTAAAACATAAAAACCTACAAAACAAACTCTAAATTAAAACATCAAAAGCTGCAAATTAGAAACAGGATCATAGGGCTTATATAGTACATCATTAGGCGAACTTATATAGGATTTTATTTGGTACATACCTTAGATACAAAAGTTAGAATCGGGCTTGGAGAACCGAAGAGAAACGATCCTAAAATGTTCAAGAATCACGACACCGAATGAACGATAATGTGATTCTCTTAGTGGCTAGTTTATGGTGTAATGGTGTTTGAGCAGATCTGGATATCTTTTGGTTTTGTTAGAGGGTTTGAGCACAGGGAGTTGTAAGGTTGAAAAGTGTTTTGAGAGATTTTTGTAGGGTGGAGGAGGGTTTTGGGGGTAGATAGAGGGAATGAAAATAGATGGGAGGGAGTTTTAAAATTTTTAGAAAATTAAATTATGACACGAAAAGATGACACACGGTTTTTTATACCGTCATATTTTCTATTTGATGACAATACATTCTTGACATGCAAAAATGCGTGTCATTAATTAACCAAATTTTATAAACCATGACAATTTTTTTATGACATACGCTTTTCAGTGTCATAAATGAGTGTGTGTCATAAAATGCATGTCAAGATATGTCTTTTTTCTAGTAGTGACATGACTTTTTACACGAACCCTACCCTAGTATATAATATGATCATGGAGATTAACAAGTTATATAACCCGCCCGAGGTGCAGGTGATCAATTAGCATCAATATTATCTTAGAGAACATATAATACAACAAAACAACCCGAGATCAATTAGCAACAATATTATCTTAGAGAACCTATAATACAACAAAACAACCCGAGATCAATTAGCATCAACATTATCTTAGAGAACCTATAATACAACAAAACAACCCGTGATCAATTAGCATCAATATTATCTTAGAGAATATACAATACAACAAAAGAACATTATAGAAGTAGTGTTAATTTTAATGTTAATCGAGATCTAAAAAACTAATGAAATAGATAAACCACACCGATACTATAAATAAGAAAAATAACATAAGTATTATATAACATAGCACAAAAGAACCGATAAAACTAACAGAAACGAATAACGCATTAAAAACTGTCGCTGCCTCAGCATCACGTAGGTTTTCTACTAATATATATACACATATATTCTATAGATATTTTAGTAGCGGACTTATGAGAGAAAATCGTTCAATGAAGTTTGTTTTGTGGATTTCTTAATCAATAGGTAAAAGGAAAATATACTTTTTCACTTTTAAGAAATTCGTGTGTAAACCTTTTTAATTTTTAAAACTCTATATGAGCAGAGCATAAAATAAAAATAAGAATGAAAATTCTTAAAAAAGTTTATCAATTACTGAATGCATAAAACGATACAATAGAAGCCCTTATTTATGGAATTTCCAAAGTTGGTAGGTATTGCGAAATATTTGGAATTACAAATTGACTGAAACGAGTTAAAATGATAACATAAATAAAGACATAAATCACCCTAATCACTGATTTACGGGTTATTAATTAAATTGGAAAGTCTTGAAGTTTGACAAAATTGGGGAAAATTCTTAATTGACGAAATCAAGGCCTTAAATCAAGGAATTCGGGCCTGACATTTGTTGCATGTGATCCGGCTCATCGAGACATTTCTGTCCCTGATTGTGGGTCTCATAACTCCAACCTTAGCCCAAGTTATGATCGTTTAAGGTTTGGTCTGTCTAATAAAGTAAAAACAAAAACTAACTTTAACTCTAAACATGTTTACTTAACCGTGTTGCTTTCTTATTTTTATTGTCGTTTAGATTTAAGCCTAAATGGTCTAATATTAATCCATCGATATACCATATTAAAATACATCCTTGCTAGCATCATCCTACGATCCCGTCATGAAGCGGGGACTCAAATACTAGTTAACTAACATAACATAATAAGTATACGGGCTAAGAAACTTCAACAGACTAGATATAAGTCACCTGGATGCTTCTTGCATCTTATTTAATAGATAAAGTTTCACCTCCAATGCGAGATACACATTCTTGACTATTTTGTCCCTTAAATTGGATTAAACAACAATGATGACAATTGAGATTTAGTTATGTCAGGACGACCATGCCCATCTCCTTCTCCATACATGAACTGCGCCATCCTAGCCATGTTTGATGCATATTCGACATACTCTCGTGAGTATTGAGAATTAGCACGCATCCGTTCTTTGTTAATTTTCTTCCACGTGTCCTGAATCATTTCTTTGATGTACTTTCTAGCTTCTTCTTCGGTAGCACCACTCTCATGCATGTAACATTGGATAGATTTTGGAATGTCTCCTCTTGCCAATTCATCCTTAAAGACATAATTAAGAGAATATGTAAGTTTATATATTTATTTCCACATCCTTATTAATGGGTGAAGTTACTTCTCTATTAGATTATGATATTCTTAACAATGAAAGAGAAAGTTAAAACTCACATTAATCAAATTTCCAGTATGATAAAGGGGGGTTCTTGTACAAATGGTTGTTACCTTGCAAATAGTCTTTAACTTGAGAAGTGAAAGAGTGTATTTTTTTTATTGTTTTTCTATATTGTTAAACACGTATTTTCGTACTGGAATCTAAAAAAAAAATTAGTGTAGAGTAATTACATAATTAATGTTGTAGAGTAATTACGTAATTACTGTAGTGTAAAACTATTGTAATTACTCTAATGAGGTAATTGGGCTAATTTTTTTTTTTATATTATTAATCTAGAAAACATTTAAGTAGATAGGGACAAAAATATTAAAAAAAAATTATCCCTTCACTTCTCATGTTTAATAAGTTAAGCATATTTGTATTTAATCTTTACTCTATATTATTATTATTATTAGCTAATGTGCCGCCATTCTTTGAATCATTGAAATTCAAATTGTTAACAAAGTACGAGTGGTGTTATGTACCCAAAATGAACCAATGCTTAAGTAGAGATATTACTTTTAAAATTTGCAAACAGAACTACAGAAGTCTCCTTACATTTCTACTACGTTGTACAATACTTTATTTTGTTTTTTATATAATTTCATTATTATAACTAATTTTAAACATGTTTTTCTTGAATAACTTACAAGATATTTTGGGAAGTTCTAAGTATCTCATTGTGATAGGCTTATATTTATCTACGTCAACACAATATACATTTCATTTAAAACCAAGATGTGAATCGTATACAAGTTATTGAAGCAGAACCATACATAACTTCAAAGCTGCCTCACAACTAGTTAATTTTTTTTTTTTTTTTATAAATTGACATTGTTTACTATTTTCGTCATTTTAATAATACGATATAACACATTATAAAATCTCAAATATGCCATTACGATGTGTTTATATTATCTCAAGTTTTGTTTGAAATCAACCAGGTCAAATATATTTGATTTTCATTCTTTACCTTGACTAACCGATCTGATGTTAACCTAACAACATCGGTATCAATACCGATTTTCAGTTTTCTAGTTTTCTAGACTTTATTAGTATAAATTTCGTTGAGAATGTAGTTGTATTTGCATTAGAGTATTAGTTATAGATTGTAAGTTATATCAAGTACTTTCACGACATTGATCCTGGTATATATTCAATTATATGGTTTTTGATTATAAAACACTTGTCAATTGCTATATCAATACCAAGTGTCGGTATTGTACCAGTATTGTGAAGAACTGATACTGATACCGAACTAAAGGCCGCCACATAGTGCACCGTTCCACTGCAATGCGTGGTAACTCCCACTGGTTACTAGTTATTTTAAAAATATGCATACCGTGGATGTCCCCAAGTCATCAGCCAGTCGTAAGATTAGTGACGAGTACTCATCTAATTTCTCGAATTCTTCCATGCGTTGCAAGATTTCCTGTGTTGCTCCAACTGATGTTGCAAATTTAGCATGCATGAGTACTAAGGGACCGGATACTGATATATAACCGTTATCCAAGTACTCTTGGAGTGTTGGTGTATATCCGCTGTAGTACCATCGTGCTTCTACTAGGTATCTCTTGCATAGATTTGCCCACTACAATTTTACCATTCCAAAAAAATTAAAATTTATATAACAGATCAAACATAACATTTTCATAGTTAAAGATCAAACTAAATTAAGTTAGTTTATTTACTTCTTTCTGAAGGTACGGAAGGATGTGGATCCCTGTGTTTGTCAACATGTCATACGAGATCTCGTTAATCGAGTTGTACAATCCGAGGAAACCTATCTTCATATAATCTGGGAGTTCCTCAATCGCATGGATATCCCATCTACCAATTAAATTTTTAATTAGTTCTAATTATATGCTATATATGAATGAACATGAACACAAATATTTCTAAGTACATTATGGTTTACCTGTCTATTATGTTGGTCAATGGTTCAAGTTCATCCAATGTACCATACACGTCATAAATATCATCTATAGTGGTGATCATGGTAACACACTTTACTAGTGAACTCCTTCCAATTCTATAGTGAGGTAGGTAACCAAAACCAACTGACCATAGAAAACTCGGCACTAAGCTATCTCGAATAAAGCTGAGTTTCGTAGCCCATTTTGTATTTCTCCACCACCTAAATATAAATATAGTATGTGTCAGGTTCGGCTCAATATTTTTGGGGGTCACATCGGATTCTAATTAAATCGAGACCCTTTTCAAGAAGAAAAATATTGCGCGCATAAAGTAGAAATGATATGTACCTTGATGCGTCTTTTAGATCTTCAATATGAACAGCTTGAACCATATTAAAATCCAATTTTGCAAGCTCCAACAAAATGGGATTCATGTCACTTCTTTTCTCATGTACTTCGATAAACCACTTGGACTCTATTCTTGGTACTCTCCAATGCAGTGGAAGTTCCAAAGCATGGCTTACTAATGATGATATACTCTCATCTATCTTGTCTTGATTTTCTTTGAGATGTTTTGCTGCAAAGTCTCTAACATCGTCCAGTATGCTTTCATCCTCGAATGAATGATACGAAGCCTCGTACAAGTTCAACAATTGTGTCATATCCTCGAGTGAATGTGGCTCATGATTTTGAGTCTTGTCCATAAAGTTGTGAAATATCTCTAATTATAGAGCAAAGTTAAATAATAAGCGTCACTTTTAGTAAACATTTTTTAATATTGTCCAAACTTCTTGCATGAAAAATCAATACAAATATACAACTTCAATTAGTAGGCGGTTTGAGACACTTAAGTGTAGCACAGTAGCCTAGTGATAATGTTAAATCACCTCCAAGTGGCTAAAACTGCCTACTAATTTGGTACGTTCATTGGATCATGTTAAATCTCCAAGGAAGTTCTTGTGGATATAAATTTCCCAATTATAATTTTGTACCTTGAGGAATGTGGTAACCGTGTTGTCTTAGAAGTCGAAATCCAAGTGCTTTAAGGTTTAAATCCATTGTATTCCACTTGTCATGAGTTTTGAAGTAATTGTTGTAAATCACCTCCAATAGATTTCGTATTTCATCCTCAAAATGATACGATATTCCTAGTCTCTGCAAATTATCAACCAACTCTAGAGTACTCGATGGAGTTTCCACTTTTCGTATCATCATCCTCACCGCGTCCTTCAAAGTTTCTGCTCTTGCCTTGTAATCTTCTCCCTAAACGATTGAATATTAGAAATTTAGAACAACTGTTTATCATATATACTACGAGAAATTAACACAACACGTAAAAGGAAATAAAATTTCAACCATACTGTGTATTTACTAGAAAGTGATTGAACATCATCAAATGACCATAAAGCTGGCGCATAGTTTGCTGATCGTCTAGCGGGGGGTTCAATAGTTGTGATGGCCCTCGAAGTGATAAGCGACTTTGGTGTGGACTGTGACCAACGTTGTGGCTTCCGAATGTCAAATTGTCTGCATCTAACTTGATGACTTTTGCAAGTGTGAACTGAACAAGAAAAAGAGGAGACTGAAGCCATCTTGAAAGAAAACCGCTATACCAAATGTTTGAGTTATTGTTATCATGCATTGTATATATAACTATATATAGAGGAAGATGTAAGTAGTATCTTCGTCTTTATCCCTACTGGTAAGAAACCCGCGTGTTGCCGCCACGGTAACAATTTACAATGCGGTATTTAATTTTATTGTTTTACCCACCTTAGACTGAGACTGAAATAATTAAAGGATACACCTGACAATTATGAATAGAAATATTGATTAGCCAACTAATTTTAAATTAAAGCAAACATCGTAAAAGGCTAAAGTTGAAAGTGTAGAAATAGTTATAGTCGTACTTTGCCTCTAACAGGCCGGGTGAATGAGCTTGATATATAATGTAAAACGAAATGGGTGGAATAGTTAGAAGTCAACCAAAATATGTTTTACAGTAAAATTAATTAAAAGAAAAAAAAAAGTCATATAATATGAGCATTTTTAACAAGTGTTTACAACCTTTTAAATTGCTTAAACTCATAATGTGAAATTATAAATGTGGGCTTGTGATAAAAATGTACAAGTTAGTTTGCAAATATGGGTAGTATTAGAAGAATTTTTATGACATTTTGAGTGTGAAGGAATGAACTTTTCATATGCCATCATAAAAAAACATATAAACTTACTATCTTAGCCATCTTTGGCTCTTTATAATATAGTATAGATAATTACAATAAAAATCACTATCCTAAAACACAATCAAATCAAATGCATTCTATATATGAAATTTAAAACACATTGATTACATTTTTTGTAGGGTGTTTAAATTGCATGTTGAGAATACATTAATTAGTGTTTTAAATTGTTAAGTTTTGTGTGTTCCATATAGTACTATGTCAATAGAATATAAAACACCATGCCTAAAATTTAAAACACATTGCCTATATAGATTTCTCACACTTTGTACGAAAAAAATGCCCTTTGTATAGGAACCTCGCCGTATAGCTTCCTGTACAAAGTGCATTTTTCGTACAAAGTGTGAGAAGTCTATTTAGTCTTTGTGTTTTAAATTTTGGCTATGATGTTTCGATTCCTTGTGCATTGTACTATATTGAAAACACCAAACGCAACAATTTAAAACACAATCAAATGTATTAGATATAAAATTTAAAACACACTGATTACTTTTTTCGCATGGTGTTTTAGATTGCTTGTTGAGAAATACATTAATTAGTGTTTTAAATTGTTAAGTTTTGTGTTTTCTGTATAATACTATGACAAATGGATATAAAACATCATGCCTAAAATTTAAAACAGAATGCCTATATAGACTTCTCACACTTTGTACAGGAACCTCACCCTATATATATATATATATATATATATATATATATATATATATATATATTGGAGGGTTCAAATGAGAAAGGCTGGGATCTCAGCCGAGAAAGAAGTCCCAGTTAATTTTCTAACAGACCCGCTAGACGGGCGGTCCACCTTTCGACTAGCAGATGTCCTTGTGTTTGGATGCGCGCAAGGTAAGCATGTGTGTGTCGAACTAATTAGGTTTCCTGCTGGTGGGGCTTCGAGATTCGAGGTTTGAGGCAGGACAAGCAATATTGAAAACTGAATCTAACATTGTCGCTAAACATGAAAACGCCTGCCTCGAGAAGCGGCATGTCTTCGTGCGTTTTGTGCTTGATACATTTGGGCCCTTCACTACTAGAAAAGTGCCTCTTTTCCTACAAAATTTTTCTACGGAGAATAATGTGTCACAAATTTGGACAAAATTGCTACTAATTTTTTACGACAAAAAACACCCTTATTTTTTAAACAAATTTGCTACATAATAGTGACCAATACTTAGAAAATTGCGTAGGAAATAGCATAGGAAATGCATCAAAAATTTCCGACACCATATTTATTAGGAAATACAATGAAAATTGCGTAATAAATGTGTAATTGGTTTCCAACAAGGATTTTTCTAACAAAAGGTTTCGTTGCAAATGTGTAGCAAATTCAAATTTATAACGCATTTTTAACAAAGCCTTGATGTTAAAAAAACACTCGTCGAAAACCAATTACTACACATTTACTATGCAATTTTTAACGTATTTCTTACGAACAACTGGCGTGGGAAATTTGCGATGTATTTCCTACGCGATTTCCTAAGTATTTGTCAATGTTGCGTTGCAAATTTGTTTAAAAAATTAGAGGTTTTTTGTCGTCACAAATATGTAGCAACTTTGTCAAAATTTTTGACACGTTTTTTTCGTAGAAAACTTATGTAGCAAATGACCACTTTCCTAATAGTGCTTGCCCCCGAAGCCATTCGGTTTCTAGATCGGGTGTAAAAGAAGGTACATAGTAATTGTTCATCGGCCAAAGACAAATCATTGTCTTTAATAGAGTAAGGTTTGCTATTCAAAAGGGGTGGTGGTGCAGGTTGTTGCCCACTTACGAGCCTTCCCATTGTAAATTGGTGAAGTTGTTTTAATGTAATAACACCATCAAATATTTAAGGTATATAAAAAAAAGAAAAAAAATGAGAAGAAAAATTAGATTAAGAATAAAAGAAGAAAATTAACCAATTAAAGTGATTTATTCTAGAAGGGTAATAGTGTAATTTTATAATTTACTTAATATATTACTCCCTGTAATTAAGCTACTCAAATAATGAACCCTACTACTTGAAATGATGATTACACAAAAGACTAATATTCAGGTTGTTCATCCTACATGTCACTTTGGTTAAACTACGTACACAAAACTCTTAGACCAACCAAGATATAACATCCTAGTCCTAGCCTATATATATTGAAAACCCATCTGAGTTGGAAGAACTAGAAAACCCACCCAAACCAATAGGATAATGCCACGTGACATGCTTTTTGTCTTTATTAAGCAATGGTAATTGGATATTAAATATTATTAATAAAATAAACCCACCCCCTTACTCTCATTCATTCTCTCTCTCTCTCTCTCTAATCTCTTTCTCTCTCTAATTCTTATTTCAAATTCACTCACTCTATCTCTCTCTTCTCTCTCTCCATTTCTCCAAGAAGATGAATAATACTAATAATAATAACAACAGAAGGTCACCCAGGAGCTGTAACACTAGATGATGATTGTTGCCGGAGAGGAAATAACACCGGATCGAACAGGGGGACGAAGAGGGGTTGTTGAAGATGATGATGGTGGTGGGTTTCAGGTGTGGGTCGATGGTGGTGGGTTTCATGTGTGGGTCGATGGTGGAGGGTTTCAGGTGTGGGTCGATGGTGGTGGGTTTCAGGTGTGGGTCGATGGTGGTGGGTTCAGGTGTGGGTCGATGGTGGTGGGTTTCAGGTGTGGGTCAATGATGGTGGTTTGATGGTGGGTTAAAGGTGGGTTCGATGGTGGCTGTGGTGGGTTCGATGGTGACGGTGGCTGTGGTGGGTTCGATGGTGACGGTGGCTGTGATGGGTTCGATGGTGGTTGTGGTGGGTTCTATGGTGGCTGTGGTGGGTGTGGTGGGTTCGATGGTAGTTCGTGGTGGTCTGATGATGGTGACGATGGTGGTCCGGTATTATTATTATTATTATTATTATTATTATTATTATTATTATTATTATTATTATTATTATTATTATTATTATTTTGTTTGAAGGAGACACTGGTGTTTATAGGTCTGTTCAAAACAAGATGAACAAGTGTTACAGATGATGATGCTGGTTTGAAGAAGAAGATGATGCTGGTGAGTTTTTTTTTTATATATGGTAAGTAAACACTGGTGTAAAACTCTTTTATTTTAGGATTTTTATGATGCTTGTTTGAAGATGATGATGATGGGTTTTTTTATATAAGGTAATTATTGTGCACCAATACACCACAGGTGATAAACTGAACCTGGTGATTATGATACTTTAATGTATAAGAATGGTACAATATATATTGGAGAGATAGATGTTATTGTTCTTCCAATTGAAGAGTCAATGCACTTGCGTAATTGGTCAAAATGGAAAAGTCCTTGATGGATTGATGATGCATGCAGCATTGATATCAATACCTTAAGAAGTATTATGTAAAGGTAATATAATATGTATGGACTAAAATAAGGGGGTTGAGTGTTTTAAAACTCATGAGACATCCTGATAAATAGCAACATAAGTTTGATTGTATTATCCAGCTTGTATCAAAAGTTTTCTTTTAAAAGTTCACTCGCAGTTTACAGTGATAATGTCTGAGCATTATCGATAGACTCTGTAGAACTTTTAAAAGGGGGATTTTTGAAAGTCCTTGACATAGTGCGCTTTTTGCTTGACCTACAATTCGAGTATATATGTAATGATATGTTTACCAATCCATCAAAGTATATCTTGAAAAGATGGTGGGACATTTTACAATGGACATAGCTCATATTTAAAGTGCATTAAAGGTTGTCCAATTACTTGATATGGAAAATTATTCATTTCATCTCCTACCAAAGTAGAGATTTTCACTCTAGAAGTACCATAGTTAAATATATGTACATTAGTATATATGTCTTGCTAGTTATGCATGATTATTATATCTTCCACATGAACTTATTATCATAATATAGTCTTTGTCAAGTGAGGAGACCCTAGAATGAGTTAAAACAAATACTTCAGGTATGAACGATATTTGATTATATTTCACTAACCCATGCAAACAAGTTTGGTTAGTCTTGTAAATGCAGGGAATATAACACATCACATTTGTTGATCTTGTGACATTTATTTACGAGAGGAGGCAACATTAGTTCAACTTAAAGAATTGCACTTACGAGAGCAGGGACTAAAATTCTGGAATGAAGATCATACATTAATGATTCAACTTAAAGATTTCCAGTCTATGATCAAGAACGCAAATCATTAACTACAAAACTTTGAGCAACTTTCTTAGAAGATCGACATCATCATTCAAATGATACATATTAAAATGAGGGGGAGTATTCGACACGTTGCACTCCTTTTCCCTTCACTAAGTTTTGTCCCATCGGGTTTTCTTAGTAAGGTTTTTAATGAGGCAACACACCAGATCCAAAAGTATCGGTGAGAGTTAATACGCGCTGCACTCTTTTTCCCTTAGCTATGGTTTTTTTCCTACTGGGTTTTCCTAGCAAGGTTCTTAACGAGGCAACATGACCAAGCGTATTATAAGAATTGAGTATTGTTTTATTACATTATGTGGATAGTCGAGGGGGAGTGTTATGAATGCACCAATAATACGGTGACTCTCCACATACATAACCTACATCTATTAGTTATGTTTGTATTAATTGTATAGCCTATAAATAGTAGGTCATGTATATTGTATCATACACACTCAATGAATTAGACTTCTCTCTTCTATACCTCTCTAAATCTTTCTCTAATCTTTGTTCATAGTTCTTAAATTTGTATGCTAGTAGGCCATTGTTTTACAACAAATACATATTATATAAATTTTATTAATTAAAGTGTTAATTATAAACTTGGTGGACTTGTAATTAAATGGTTAGTTGTAATTGGGAAAGTCCTTGGAGGACAAGCCAAAAGATTAGGGACTTGGGTGCAAAGTTTATTATTATATAATAAACCTTAAACCAAACCCTAATGCTTGCTAATATTATATTGATAATATTCACAAAACCCTAACACCATAACCATAACCATAACCATCACTGCCCCACCTCCAGTCGACACCACCACCATCGGCCGTCCTCTCATCCTCTTGTGCCGCCGTGACCACCACTTCCAACCACCCACACGCACTGCCACCATTCCCACGCGGCCCCCTCCTTACGATCATGAACCTCACGCGACACCCAAGGCGTGGCCGTGAGGTATCTCGTGGCTTCGGTTCGAGTGTTTTGTTTTTATAGGCTGCCTCATTTTGCATGTTCGTGTTCTTACACGGGTGTTCTTAGTGTTTTGGGAGATTTGAAGTTTGGTGATTTCGTCAAAGGTAATTTTCTAAACACCCTATGGTTGTGATTATATTATTTGTTCTTGATTTGTATTTGGATTACTGGATTGGGATTGCGTATCTGGTTTGAATAATATATTGTTTTGTTATAACATGCTTCCACTTTGATTATTGATATATGTTAATATTATTTGTGTGAAAATAATATATATTTATAAAATAGGATTTTATAATAAAGCGGGTAAAAGGTTCAGGTTGATTTGAACCCGAACGGGTCATGCTATTCCCAACAACATGTGTAACTAGTATAAAGTACCAGACACACTGTTACTTAGTTTTGAAACGTATTATACATACGTTGATACAAATATCACCTTATATGAGATGTCTTATTACATATGTTAAAATTGTGAACACATAAAATGTATGAATTTATAAAAATCCATTACAAATCAGCATTAAAACTTAAGAAAGTATCTCATACAAATCCTAGCTATTTAAAAAATGGTAAAAAAACGATCATTACAATCAACAAATACATGTAACACAATGTTTTCGTACAATGATAATTATTTAAAAAATATAAAGAACTATCATAGAAAAAAGACAATCTAACTATGCTTTATTCTTGATAATCATCTTCATATTTAAATCATAAATCCCTTCACCTACAAAGAAAACAAATTAATCAATTTACATATTCAATCGCTTGGCATATGCACTTGAGTTTTTCATGGCAAAAAAACGTAACCTTAGGGAAAGGTGTGTAACACCCCGACCATGAGGGGGTTGGACGAAACACAGATTGTTACAAAAAATGCACAACGGAAGCAACCAACGACTATATTAATTGTTTATACAGCTATCTAGTTCAAAAATAATATAAATACTAGATATAAAATAAACTAATTTCTATTACCGGGACGAAACACGACGGTCGTCGAAGCATCCTCTGTCATTGTAGTCTACAAGTCGACCCATACCTTTACCAATGCTTATCTCTAGTTCTCTAATCCGCAACACTATAGTCCGAATCTTCCACCATGATAATCTCTAATCCACACTGGCAAGCATATACCTCATCTTCACGGTCATCCAAATGCAGTACCTGAACACATGCTTAAAAAGAGTTGGGTCAGCAATTATGTTGGTGAGTCCGTATAAGTAGTTAAGTGAATCCAAAACAAGTTTGTCATTTCATAAAAAAGTTTACAAGTTTACACAATTAAACACATGGTGATGTACAAGCAAAACCTCAATCCTAACACTGAATCTATCTACTGCCACATAGATTCATCCTGGCAAAATATATGTCATAACGGCCGTGAAGACCTCAGTGGTGGGTTTTTCGGGCTTCCGGATCCACTGTGTGTGGGGGTTTCCCCAAGTAGTACTACCCACATATTAAGTGGCCCAATCCCCTGGGTTAGTGAGTGTCAGTGTTTGGTATTTGGCAGCAAGTATCTTGTCACATCAAAACAGTTCAGACACACAAGCATGCATTCACCCCCAAAACAGTTAAACAAAAAAAAGGGGAAGGTACACGGAATTCACCTGGTAGCGTATCACATCATGTCACACAGTTTCCCCAAGTTGGTAGTCCATCTATCCTTAGCACACTCGATCCTATGATAAACATTAACATCAGTGAGTGTAACCGACCATCACGGTTACACGTGTGATACACAGACCTTTCGGTGTTAATGTGCGATTATTCTAGTTGTCGTCTTATAGTTTAAATTGTCAGGTCAATAATATATAATTACACATGACTATTTTGTGTTCCACCATTTCCGACCAAGTTACACTTTGTTTTCTAGAGTCCAATCATTACATCTTAAGATCCAACGACCTAGTTGCTTGTTCCATACCTCATTGACTTGTTAAATGGTTCAAGTTATGTTCTATGCCTCATGTCCATGGTTCTTGTCTCTAGGTTCAATGTCTCCAATGACCTCAAGATGTTAAATATTAAGTTACATATTATGTCCTATGTCCGTAAAGTTCGTCTAGTGTCTAATGTATGTACAATATTTATGCGTCTGATGTCTCTATCATTCATCATCAAATTGTTCCAACCTCTTTATATGCTACACTTATAATTCTATATCTCGTATGCCACTGTCTACAACTCATCAATTTATATATTTGTCTATACTTTTAGTTTATACAGATTCATGTGTACCTTATAAATACAAGTTTGTTTATTAGTTCTATATAGCCGAGCCAGGCACAATGTGTTAGTCAAGTCCCACCCGTGGCACATTACTAGTAATCTAAATATATGGTTAAGGATTTTAGACGTGCGCTTATACCTTTCCTTCGTTCCTTCCCAAAGTCGATTACTGTTGACACTCCTTTAGCTGGGTTGACCTTCTTTGACTGACCGTTGTAAGGTCAAAGAGGATCTAGTAAAATAAACAATTTCGCAACTATTTGTTGATAGACTTTAGCATGCTTTTCTCAGGTCTTTAAGGTTGTAGTAACATAGGATGCATTGGGGTCTAACTTGCATGTTTCAACTTTATTTTACTTAAATTTCAATCTTTTGAGTTTATTTCACTTGTTTTGCGAGATATTTATTTTTCGTTAAATTTTTGCTTCCACTTAAACCATTTACAAACTTAAAACTATTTTTCTCATATTACTGAGATACGTATTTTACAAACATAAACAGCTCATTCATTCAACCATTGACTAGAACCTGCTGTTTCACACGCATCGCGGTAAAACCCCAAGGGTGGAAATTTTAGGGCGTGACATCCAATACCTAGGCTCGATAGTTAAAAAACGATAGGCTGATAGTGGCGGTATACAATTAATTATATTAAAGCACAACCTAGGGTCATGTTTAAGAAAACGCTTAAAATATGATGGGTTAATATTGATACACTTTTTTTTACATATACACACAATCAATCTCTCCCCCTTTCTATATATATATATATATATGTATATATATATATATAAATAGAGAGAGAGGTAGAGGTGTGCCAATATTAATTTTATGTGTACCAATAATACAACACAAAATATGCCCTAAATTGACTCCAACATTGGTCTCATGTCAAAAGTAAAAGTGGTTGCTATCATCGCATGTTATATGTTTCTTAAAGCGAAACTAAATAGTCGTTAGTATTCAATCATGCACTCACAGCTTTTGACTATTAGGTTGTCACGGAGTGATTATTTTGACAATCGTGTGATACTTACATGTGTTCAAATTCTTCTTTTTTACCTAACATTAATAGTAGTATATATTAACAGTCAGATTCCAGAATGCAAGATAAGTAACTAAATAATCATATTGCTTATTTTAAAACATTAATAATAAGTTGACATAAAAAATTCTACAATAGGATGATAACAAGTTGCGCTACAATCTCCTTTCAAATATCAAATCATATCCAAACGAAAACAAAACATTGGTTCCTCTGTGTTGAGTGTATATTATTATGCACGACTCTCTACACTTTTTCCAGGAACTTAACAGCTTCGGGAGCTAGGGAACTAAAAGTATCGAAAGTAAAAGGAGCGAAGACATGTTTATTCTCAGCACAAGCTTTTTCATGCTCCCTAAAGTTATCTAAGCAAACTTTTATGATAACTGGACAAGGATCATCAACTAGAAACATATAGCTCATTAAACGGTACTTGAGGATTGCGCGATTCTCAACCGCTGACATGTGTTGGCCCAGCCCCTCAATGGAGAAAACAGTTTGTATATCTTGATCATGAGGGCCCATAAACATTCTAATACATCTCTCTGGTGCGAGGCTAAACATTTTGTACAAAATAATTGAATTAGTATTTTAGAAAGAACTTAGAAGCAATTACAAAGACAAGGAAATACAATATACGGATGATATTGTGCTGATTCACCTACTTGATGATACAAACTAATAAATGAGCTAGTGGACTCGTACGTTGATACATGAAAACAACATAGAAAAGGGTCAACGGAACACCCCAAACCTGGAGGTCGCACTGTTAGATTTACTATTCGACATATATATCATAATAATAAGATTTGCTCATATGCAATAGAAATCATGCAAGTCTTTATTAATCGGAATAAATTTTAACATAGCATTTGAACATAAACTAATAAAATAGGATGCCAGTTTGCCAATGGAGGCTTCATTGCACACCGTCCACCACCTTGTCAATCAACCTGATGTTCTACCAAAAGTAAACTACGTTGAGTGAGTTTTAGTTTAAATTAGACAGCAATAGACTAGTTTGCCAATGGAGGCTTCATTGCACACCGTCCACCACCTTGTCAATCAACCTGATGTGCTACCAAAAGTAAACTACGCTGAGTGAGTTTTAGTTTAAATTAGACAGCAATAAACTTATTTGATATTTAAACACATAATTTTGTTCTATGTAACAACATTGCACTTCCTAATAAAAATAAATTATTATATAATCTATAACATGCATGATATACTACATGTGGTTGTACAACCACCGGCAAGCAACAAATGCATTGCCCTACTATAATACAGCCCCGAAGGTAACCGCCTGTAGATATGGACTCAGAGGTAACCGTCTATAACTACGGCTCCGAAGGTAACCACTTGTAATGTGTGCAATATGCGAACTATGACACTTTAACACATTGGCATGCTTAATTGTATACTTTATGTGAGCAACCTTATCATAATTTATCATGTTTGGTATTTGGCAGCAAGTATCTTGTCACATTAAAATAGTTCAGACACACAAGCATGCATTCACCCCAAAACAGTTAAACAGAAAAAGGGGAAGGTACACGGAATTCACCTAGTAGCGTATCACATCATGTCACACAGCTTCCCCAAGTTGGTAGTCCATCTATCCTTAGCACACTCGATCCTATGATAAATATCAACATCAGTGGGTGTAACCGACCATCACGGTTACACGTGTGATACTCAGACCTTTAGGTGTTAATGTGCGATTATTCTAGTTGTCGTCTTATAGTTTAAATTGTCAGGTCAATAATATATAATTACACATGACTATTTTGTGTTCCACCATTTCCGATAAAGTTACACTTTGTTTTCTAGAGTCCAATCATTACATCTTAAGATCCAATGTCCTAGTTGTTTGTTCCATACCTCATTGCCTTGTTAAATGGTTCAAGTTATGTTCTATGCCTCATGTCCATGGTTCTTGTCTCTAGGTTCAAAGTCTCCAATGACCTCAAGATGTAAAATATTAAGTTACATATTATGTCCTATGTCCGTAAAGTTCGTCTAGTGTCTAGTGTATGTACAATATTTATGCGTCTGATGTCTCTATCATTCATCATCAAATTGTTACAACCTCTTTATATGCTACACTTATAATTCTATATCTCGTATGCCACTGTCTACAACTCATCAATTTATATATTTGTCTATACTTTTAGTTTATACAGATTCCTGTGTACCTTATAAATACAAGTTTGTTTATTAGTTCTATATAGCCGAGCCGGGCACAATGTGTTAGTCAAGTCCCACGCGTGGCACATTACTAGTAATCTAAATATATGGTTAAGGAGTTTAGACGTGCGCTTATGACTCTCCTTCGTTCCTTCCCAAAGTCGATTACTGTTGACACTCCTTTAGCTGCGTTGACCTTCTTTGACTGACCGTTGTAAGGTCAAAGAGGATCTAGTAAAATAAACAATTTCGCAACTATTTGTTGATAGACTTTAGCATGCTTTTCTCAGGTCTTTAAGGTAGTAGTAACATAGGATGCATGTGGGGTCTAACTTGCATGTTTCAACTTTATTTTACTTAAATTTCAATTTTTTGAGTTTATTTCACTTGTTTTGCGAGATATTTATTTTCGTTAAATTTTTGCTTCCACTTAAACCATTTACAAACTTAAAACTATTTTTCTCATATTACTGAGATACGTATTTTACAAACATAAAGAGCTCATTTATTCAACCATTGACTAGAACCTGGTGTGTCACACGCATCGCGGTAAGACCCCAAGGGTGGAAATTTTAGGGCGTGACATCCAATACCTAGGCTCGATAGTTAAAAAACGATAGGCTGATAGTGGCGGTATACAATTAATTATATTAAAGCACAACATAGGGTCATGTTTAAAAAAACACTTAAAATATAATGGGTTAATATTGATACACTTGTTTTACATATACACACAATCAATCTCTCCCCCTTTCTATATATATATATATATATATATATATATATATATATAAAGAGAGAGAGAGGTAGAGGTGTGCAAATATTAATTTTAGGTGTACCAATAATACAACACAAAATATGCCCTAAATTGACTCCAACATTAGTCTCATGTCAAAAGTAAAAGTGGTTGCTATCATCGCATGTTATATGTTTCTTAAAGCGAAACTAAATAGTCGTTAGTATTCAATCATGCACTCACAGCTTTTGACTATTAGGTTGTCACGGAGTGATTATTTTGACAATCGTGTGATACTTACATGTGTTCAAATTCTTCTTTTTTACCTAACATTAATAGTAGTATATATTAACAGTCAGATTCCAGAATGCAAGATAAGTAACTAAATAATCATATTGCTTATTTTAAAACATTAATAATAAGTTGACATAAAAAATTCTACAATAGGATGATAACAAGTTGCGCTACAATCTCCTTTCAAATATCAAATCATATCCAAACGAAAACAAAACATTGGTTCCTCTGTGTTGAGTGTATATTATTATGCACGACTCTCTACACTTTTTCCAGGAACTTAACAGCTTCGGGAGCTAGGGAACTAAAAGTATCGAAAGTAAAAGGAGTGAAGACATGTTTATTCTCAGCACAAGCTTTTTCATGCTCCCTAAAGTTATCTAAGCAAACTTTTATGATAACTGGACAAGGATCATCAACTAGAAATATATAGCTCATTAAACGGTACTTGAGGATTGCGCGATTCTCAACCGCTGACATGTGTTGGCCCAGCCCCTCAATGGAGAAAACAGTTTGTATATCTTGATCATGAGGGCCCATAAACATTCTAATACATCTTTCTGGTGCGAGGCTAAACATTTTGTACAAAATAATTGAATTAGTATTTTAGAAAGAACTTAGAAGCAATTACAAAGACAAGGAAATACAATATACGGATGATATTGTGCTGATTCACCTACTTGATGATACAAACTAATAAATGAGCTAGTGGACTCGTACGTTGATACATGAAAACAACATAGAAAAGGGTCAACGGAACACCCCAAACCTGGAGGTCGCACTGTTAGATTTACTATTCGACATATATATCATAATAATAAGATTTGCTCATATGCAATTGAAATCATGCAAGTCTTTATTAATCGGAATAAATTTTAACATAGCATTTGAACATAAACTAATAAAATAGGATGCCAGTTTGCCAATGGAGGCTTATATTGCACACCGTCCACCACCTTGTCAATCAACCTGATGTGCTACCAAAAGTAAACTACGTTGAGTGAGTTTTAGTTTAAATTAGACAGCAATAGACTAGTTTGCCAATGGAGGCTTCATTGCACACCGTCCACCACCTTGTCAATCAACCTGATGTGCTACCAAAAGTAAACTACGCTGAGTGAGTTTTAGTTTAAATTAGACAGCAATAAACTTATTTGATATTTAAACACATAATTTTGTTCTATGTAACAACATTGCACTTCCTAATAAAAATAAATTATTATATAATCTATAACATGCATGATATACTACATGTGGTTGTACAACCACCGGCAAGCAACAAATGCATTGCCCTACTATAATACGGCCCCGAAGGTAACCGCCTGTAGATATGGACTCAGAGGTAACCGTCTATAACTACGGCTCCGAAGGTAACCACTTGTAATGTGTGCAATATGCGAACTATGACACTTTAACACATTGGCATGCTTAATTGTATACTTTATGTGAGCAACCTTATCATAATTTATCATGTTTGGTATTTGGCAGCAAGTATCTTGTCACATTAAAATAGTTCAGACACACAAGCATGCATTCACCCCAAAACAGTTAAACAGAAAAAGGGGAAGGTACACGGAATTCACCTAGTAGCGTATCACATCATGTCACACAGCTTCCCCAAGTTGGTAGTCCATCTATCCTTAGCACACTCGATCCTATGATAAACATCAACATCAGTGGGTGTAACCGACCATCACGGTTACACGTGTGATACTCAGACCTTTAGGTGTTAATGTGCGATTATTCTAGTTGTCGTCTTATAGTTTAAATTGTCAGGTCAATAATATATAATTACACATGACTATTTTGTGTTCCACCATTTCCGATAAAGTTACACTTTGTTTTCTAGAGTCCAATCATTACATCTTAAGATCCAATGTCCTAGTTGTTTGTTCCATACCTCATTGCCTTGTTAAATGGTTCAAGTTATGTTCTATGCCTCATGTCCATGGTTCTTGTCTCTAGGTTCAAAGTCTCCAATGACCTCAAGATGTAAAATATTAAGTTACATATTATGTCCTATGTCCGTAAAGTTCGTCTAGTGTCTAGTGTATGTACAATATTTATGCGTCTGATGTCTCTATCATTCATCATCAAATTGTTACAACCTCTTTATATGCTACACTTATAATTCTATATCTCGTATGCCACTGTCTACAACTCATCAATTTATATATTTGTCTATACTTTTAGTTTATACAGATTCCTGTGTACCTTATAAATACAAGTTTGTTTATTAGTTCTATATAGCCGAGCCGGGCACAATGTGTTAGTCAAGTCCCACGCGTGGCACATTACTAGTAATCTAAATATATGGTTAAGGAGTTTAGACGTGCGCTTATGACTCTCCTTCGTTCCTTCCCAAAGTCGATTACTGTTGACACTCCTTTAGCTGCGTTGACCTTCTTTGACTGACCGTTGTAAGGTCAAATAGGATCTAGTAAAATAAACAATTTCGCAACTATTTGTTGATAGACTTTAGCATGCTTTTCTCAGGTCTTTAAGGTAGTAGTAACATAGGATGCATGTGGGGTCTAACTTGCATGTTTCAACTTTATTTTACTTAAATTTCAATCTTTTGAGTTTATTTCACTTGTTTTGCGAGATATTTATTTTCGTTAAATTTTTGCTTCCACTTAAACCATTTACAAACTTAAAACTATTTTTCTCATATTACTGAGATACGTATTTTACAAACATAAAGAGCTCATTTATTCAACCATTGACTAGAACCTGGTGTGTCACACGCATCGCGGTAAAACCCCAAGGGTGGAAATTTTAGGGCGTGACATCCAATACCTAGGCTCGATAGTTAAAAAACGATAGGCTGATAGTGGCGGTATACAATTAATTATATTAAAGCACAACCTAGGGTCATGTTTAAAAAAACACTTAAAATATAATGGGTTAATATTGATACACTTGTTTTACATATACACACAATCAATCTCTCCCCCTTTCTATATATATATATATATATATATAATTATATAAAGAGAGAGAGAGAGGTATAGGTGTGCAAATATTAATTTTAGGTGTACCAATAATACAACACAAAATATGCCCTAAATTGACTCCAACATTGGTCTCATGTCAAAAGTAAAAGTGGTTGCTATCATCGCATGTTATATGTTTCTTAAAGCGAAACTAAATAGTCGTTAGTATTCAATCATGCACTCACAGCTTTTGACTATTAGGTTGTCACGGAGTGATTATTTTGACAATCGTGTGATACTTACATGTGTTCAAATTCTTCTTTTTTACCTAACATTAATAGTAGTATATATTAACAGTCAGATTCCAGAATGCAAGATAAGTAGCTAAATAATCATATTGCTTATTTTAAAACATTAATAATAAGTTGACATAAAAAATTCTACAATAGGATGATAACAAGTTGCTCTACAATCTCCTTTCAAATATCAAATCATATCCAAACGAAAACAAAACATTGGTTCCTCTGTGTTGAGTGTATATTATTATGCACGACTCTCTACACTTTTTCAAGGAACTTAACAGCTTCGGGAGCTAGGGAACTAAAAGTATCGAAAGTAAAAGGAGCGAAGACATGTTTATTCTCAGCACAAGCTTTTTCATGCTCCCTAAAGTTATCTAAGCAAACTTTTATGATAACTAGACAAGGATCATCAACTAGAAACATATAGCTCATTAAACGGTACTTGAGGATTGCGCGATTCTCAACCGCTGACATGTGTTGGCCCAGCCCCTCAATGGAGAAAACAGTTTGTATATCTTGATCATGAGGGCCCATAAACATTCTAATACATCTTTCTGGTGCGAGGCTAAACATTTTGTACAAAATAATTGAATTAGTATTTTAGAAAGAACTTAGAAGCAATTACAAAGACAATGAATTACAATATACGGATGATATTGTGCTGATTCACATACTTGATGATACAAACTAATAAATGAGCTAGTGGACTCGTACGTTGATACATGAAAACAACATAGAAAAGGGTCAATGGAACACCCCAAACCTGGAGGTCGCACTGTTAGATTTACTATTCGACATATATATCATAATAATAAGATTTGCTCATATGCAATAGAAATCATGCAAGTCTTTATTAATCGGAATAAATTTTAACATAGCATTTGAACATAAACTAATAAAATAGGATGCAAGTTTGCCAATGGAGGCTTCATTGCACACCGTCCACCACCTTGTCAATCAACCTGATGTGCTACCAAAAGTAAACTACGTTGAGTGAGTTTTAGTTTAAATTAGACAGCAATAAACTAGTTTGCCAATGGAGGCTTCATTGCACACCGTCCACCACCTTGTCAATCAACCTGATGTGCTACCAAAAGTAAACTACGCTGAGTGAGTTTTAGTTTAAATTAGACAGCAATAAACTTATTTGATATTTAAACACATAATTTTGTTCTATGTAACAACATTGCACTTCCTAATAAAAATAAATTATTATATAATCTATAACATGCATGATATACTACATGTGGTTGTACAACCACCGGCAAGCAACAAATGCATTGCCCTACTATAATACGGCCCCGAAGGTAACCGCCTGTAGATATGGCCTAAGAGGTAACCGTCTATAACTACGGCTCCGAAGGTAACCACTTGTAATGTGTGTAATATGCGAACTATAACACTTTAACACATTGGCATGCTAAACTGTATACTTTATGTTAGCAACCTTATCATAATTTATCATGTTTAAAACATAATACTTTTCTTATGAAAACATTTTGAGTATGTACATCGCCTCAAAACAGCATTGTAAGACGGGTCTAGGAACTCACTTGTCGGAAATGTTAAGTAAATGCTAAGAGCAGTAATTATAATCCTTCCAAATAGTCAAATTAAATATGTATAAGAATGGTTACTAAAACTATGAGTGATAACTTTACCCCCTGCTGCACTTTCAAAACTGAACTATCATTCGTGCACTTTGGCCGTGCGTACACTTTGATCATGCGTACACTTGGTCGTGATTGCACTTAAAAGGGTGAACTATCATGAGAATACTTTGATCACATGTACACTTAGTCATGTGTGCACCTTTAAAGGGAATTTCCATGACACTTTGGTCATGATTATACTTTAATTATGTGTGCAATTGGCCATGCATACACTATGATGTAGTGAATACACTTTTTAGCCAACTTTTGAAAAACCCTACATTTGGGCGTTTTGATGGCGGTTGTAATTCTTAACATGTAGATGGATCAGTATTCCAACTTTATGAATCCTTTTGGTCCAATTTACATCACAAGAGGGTGTTACCATGCAAATCACCCATGAAAGCCTAAGCTTTATTTGGTTTCAATTCATAATTTGAACTTTTTAAAACCTCAAAACCATGTTAAACATATGTTAGATTCTTATCTTCGAGCTTTTAAAATCGACTCACGGTGATCCTCAAGAAATCCTTTAAAATGAAAACCCAATTCCGACTAAATTTAGGTTTCTCTCTCTAGATTTTTGGATGAAAGGAGGTTATTATGGAGGATTAGGGCTCCCTGTCCCCTTTATACTCACTATCATTATCCATAAGTGCCCATATGGGATTTCCAGGCCTAATCTTCCTTGAGTCTAGATCCACGTATTTAAATAAAAGTATAAACCTAGCTTAATTAAGCCTAATTTCATTTAATTAAACACTTTCCCATTAATATAATTTAGGGCGCTATAATCAACGTAAAAATGACATAATTTCGATTATGTCTGGATTAGACTATAATTAATGGATAGAAACCAGTCAACAAACTTATAACTAGAATTATGTGCTCATAGTTAACTAACAAATTTACAAGGAAAATAAACAACATGATCGAAAATTTGTTTAAACATCCCGTTTTCAAGAGATAATACCACACCCTCAAATTGCATGTGCAAGGTTTTAACACGAGGCACGTGACACACCAGGATCCAAGTCAACAGTCACATGAAATGACCTCTTTATGAGTAACATAATAAAACAAATTAGTTTTAAGTTCAACATTCAGCAGAAGCATTTCGAAGGTTCGCATTCAAAGTTTGCAACATAAGCATAAAAGTTTAAAATTAGTTCAAAGACAATGTTTAATAAGCAATGAAAATTATAGATGAGACCTCTGTTGCAAAACAAGGCCGAGTTGACCGATTACTCCCCGAGTACTCGCTCCAAGGTAGGTCGCCGAGTATAGCCGAGTTGGACGATTACTCCGAGTACTCCCCGCATAGGCCGACTTGACCCCCGAGTATTCCCCCGATTAATCCGAGTACTCGCTCCAGGGTAGGTCACCGAGTACAAGGCCAAACCGAGTTTTACAACACTAGATGAGACAGTGAGACCCTAGTGCACTTATGCCTGTTGGTATCTTAGCAACCAGAGAAAACATGCTAAAATATGTCAAGATATAATGCTGGTGAGTTCACAGGTTTTTAACGTTTAAAATAAAGAAATGTTTGATCGTTAGACCCACATAAGCTTTATATATATATATAATGCTAGCTAGACATTATTCAAGTTACATAAGCGTTTTGAACCATTGCTGATTGTTTGTAATACATTTGCCTTGTTTCCCCACCACTAGTCGTCACCTGGTGACATAATAAGTTAGGACAAATAAGCACCCATTCAATCTCCAGTCGACACGGGTGAGCATGTCAGGCCCAATAGATCTATTCACACTCTCCCTACTATGTTCCATATATTTATGGTTTAAACTATTCGAAGGACTTCAGATGAGTCACTCAGTACACAATTGATATAAAGTAATTTATGTGATCTACTAAGTTTGTGTTTACGTAGTATGTTTCTCCCCCAACAGGAAAACAGTAAACAAGGGCCGTGAAACTCCCTTAGGTTGTGTAGTGTGAAAAGTAATACATGGCGTCTTATGATAGTGTCCCGACTACTGAACCCAATAATTAGTAGCTTGTAAGTTGTTAGACTGAAAGCATGCTTGTCTATCGACCCATTGTTATCCAAACAATGACTTAGTGTGTTTTTGATAAATGTTTTGACTGCGGCTGACTACACTTGACCCGACATCTCGTTGGTGACCCATTATGTTGGTTAATAATCATTTTTATGTTCACAGTCAACTGATCATGCAATATACGTATAATCACATAATTTTGTCTAAAACGAAGATGTTATAAGCGAAGATAGCATACAAGCGAGATGGTAAATAACGAAGATGCACATAACAAATATAATCAGTAAACGAATTTGGTGTTTGGGCGAAGATGAGCTCGAGGCGAAGATGGAGCATCTTCGCCCTGCCCAACTTCGCCTACAAATGTTGGGCATCTTCGCCCTCTGCAAAAACTTGGAAAAGTTGTGTTTTTAAGCATTACAAGTTTGATTTAAAAGGATGCATGATGTGCCATCAATTACACATATAAAACATTCATAAATAGTCTCATAATAGGGCAAAATTGAGCTCAAATTAATAACTATAGCTACTTAATTGTTCCTATTTGTGTTTTTCAAGAAATTGGAGCTCCAACCTGAAAATAGACGATTTTCGGGCAAGACAGCTAAAACCGGATATTCCGGAGAATATGAGACCCGAAGCATGTTCCAAGTATGTGTAAAGTCCTTCTCGGGGCTTAAACAGTGATAAAATTGACCCGGGGTTGACCAAGCACGCCCATGCTCACTTGCACGAGGGCCTCACGCACTAGAAGACAAAGCAGCCAACTTGGGAGACAAGAAATCCTGATTTGTCAACTGGCAGGCTCGTGCCCACCAATTGGCACGCCCGTGCATGACCAAAAGTACAGACAAGACAGATCCTGCAGCAACAGAATGTACGTGGGGCAATGCACGACCATGCACCGCCATATGGCATGCTCGTGCAAGGTCTTGTAGCTCTATAAATAGCAAGCTCAACTCAATCATTTGGTGTTCGTTCTTGTTCCTTCTTGTTCCTTCTTGGGTCGACTTCCAAGCTTCTTCCAGAGATCTTTGGGTCTTGTAGGAGGCCTTAGGGCCATCCTAACTTCTCACTAAGGTTAGGATTCATCCTACCTTGATTATCTTGGACGAGAATGGAACCGTAGGAGTAGTTACATGCAATAAAACATCGAGGGTCATGAGGATCACATTAGATACATAGGATCAAGGAGGTGGAAGGCTTGTCTATGAGTTGGAAGCATCCATGTTCCTATGTTGATTATCATTTATGGTTGTATCCATCTAGCATCTTCTGTACCTATTTCGATTTGTAGACTTTTATTATTAGTAGTAGTTTATTTTTAGTTATTCGGTGTGTTTATCTTCTTAACTAATTCTTGTTTGTTTATCTTTGCGACACGTTCAATTAGTGATTAACTTGATAAATCTTTAAAATCAACCCTAACTTAAATAATAAAATTAATTATCATGGGGTTCGTACAGCTTCTGGTAGTCCCGAGCTAGATCCAAGGCTAGGAAACCGATAGTGAGACAGATCCTTTGGGTTTCCGATATCCAAACCGGGTTCTAAGCAATGGCTTCTGAAGTGGACCAGATCCAGGTGACAAGTTTCTGGTTCTTACCAAATGTGTGAATGACTTTCTTGGAAAAGGGAGGATTCTACGGTTGCACTAGTGATCTTCAGATTGCACACCTTTAGGTTTATGTGCCACCTTTGTCAAGGATCTCATTCATCTCGGGAGGTTAAGGGTTTGGTTTGTTGAGTCACATAATCACTAAACCAAACTTATATTTACCGGACGGAATAAATATTTAAGTTGTCACTTTTAATAGATAAATTAAACAAGGATACTTTACCCAGCTCTCATTAGTACAATGCCGTTAACTTCTTAGAGGGTCCCCTGTCACACAAGCTAATGGCATGTGAGATCCTTCGGTACGAAAAGCGAGAGTTAAGAGAGGTGGAAGGGATTCTCGGTCAGAATTAAGCCTCTACATAAATTTAAGAATGTAAATTAGAGGACCCAGTGCTTAAACGAGTGGCTTGGCGATGGTTTGGGAAGTGCCTAAAAAGCAGGACTCAAGCTTTCCAAAAGGCTACACATCAGTGTGAGTTAGGTAACACCGCATTGTCAATCAGGAATCAGGAGAAAACCGGCTTATAGGCCAGCAGTCCGAGGACAACTTTATGGGGAATCGTACACTTCCCCTGTGCGTGACCTATATAGTTGCCAGAACGTCATCCCTTATTTATTTATTTCTTTTCTCATCCCCGACTTTGAAGGGACCGTTCATCCCTATTCTCCTCACCGATAATTAAACTTAATACTGCTTTTATAATAAAATATACGGAGGGTCCCCGAGATGTGCATGTTTACTATCCTTACTATTTTTATCTTTTTATTTTAAAACCAAACCCTTTTCAAAAACCCATTTTTCTTTTAAAACCCCTCCGTTTTATTTTCTTTTTCAAACCCGATTACTTAACGTGATGAAAGGTTGAGTAGGAGAAAGTGTGTTCTCTGGAATATGCTACTCGGTATTTACCCTAGAAATTTATACTATGCACGTTAGGTTCTATGCCTATGTGTTGGTTTTAGTTTCTAAGTATTTATCGTTTACATATAAATTTAAAACTTGTTTAAAGGTTTAGTAAAAATTAGTCTTTTCCCAAAACCAATGTTTTAAGTAACACATCAAGTTTTCGGCACCGGGAAAAATGACATCTTTTCTAATTACTAAAACCAGACGCATCAATGCACCCTATGTCTAACGTGTTAATATCCTAACATATCAATTTAGTTATTGATGAGTTGTATGCATAAACCATGTATTTTCCCAAAATGGCATATTATGATAATGTCACAATAATGTGCAAAATGGTTCAGCTACACACCAAGTCTGAATGATTCAGCTCTTAACCATTCCATTCAGAGCCTTTTTTAGGTTGAAACAAACAGTCTGAATGCTGAATCATTCAAAGCTGAATGGTTCAGAGCCTCATTAGGAGGCTACCAAACAGGCTTTAAATCAGCAAATAACAGAAAAAGCCCTAATTTCTAGGTCACCAATATCATCCAATCATCACCCAAGTTCATAAAGTTGATTAATCTTGTTTTAAATGTTTAGATCTAGTTAGGAAATCATTCTAATAGGTTTTTAATAAGGAAAACATTTAGTTTCAGATCTGGACATTTGGGTTTATAAGCAACATTATTAAAATTGATTAAAAATGGTTTAGATAGATTACACACCTTTAGATTTTCACTTGGTTTGATTTTAAATGTTGTTTAGCTATTAGAATCGAGTGTTTGGATGATAAAATGTGTTTTCAGGGGTCAGGGTTCATAAAGGGGTGTTGGGTGGCGAGTTAGGGTTTTTAAAAATGGTAAAAATGAGTTTAAGGCACCTATTTATAGGCTAAGCCCGTCAGGTGGGCGAACTTAGCTTGTCTGGGCGAACTTAAGATATGTTCGCCTACAAGTTCAGCTATAAGTTCACTCTTAAGTTCACCTATAAGTTCACCCCTAAGTTCACCTATAAGTTCAGCTATAAGTTCACCCATAAGTTCACCTATAAGTTCACCTACACATATGTTCTTCAAAACATATTTTTGACTTTCTAACTCGGTTTATCTAGTGTTGGTTACACCTGTTAACATGTAATAACATGTAATAACATATAAATCACTTATTATCATACCAATTCACATAAACACTTATATGCAAGTAATTAAACTACCATAAAGCATATAATATATAATGAGTTGGTTTTATTATATTGTTTCACCAACGTACGGAATACAAGACTCGTGTGTGCTACTAGATGATTTCCCAAAACATCAAACCATGACCGTAGTGTGTGTATACCTACTTAACTAACCCAATTAAGTTTGTTTTACTAATGTTTTGCTAAGGTAGACTTAAGTGTTTGTTAGAAAACTTAACCTGAGATTGTCGTGCATTACATCATCCCCCAGTTGAAAGAATTTTCGTCCTAAAAATTGCTAGATGTTGCTAGGAAAAGAAAGAAAAATTTCCCGGTTGTTACAGATAACAATTATCTGAATATTATTGGAATTCATATATCACATACCAAATGCAATTCAAGTAGGGTTCCTACTTCCCATTTACGATTTTGCCCTACTTCCCTTCACTGACCGAGAGTAGTGAGCTTAAAAGCAAATGTCATACTTAAGTTCTTGTTGGGTTGGTAAAAGTACGAGCGTTAATAAGCATAAATCAATGAAATAATATAGAAAATGTTGTAGAATGGCTCTACTTTGATGTTGTTTGGTTAATTGCAGGTCTTGACAAGATAAGAGTGCATTTTTGGAGATTTGGGACACAATGGAAGCAGAATGGATAAACAATTGGACAAAAAAAAGCTAAAAACGGAAAATCAAAGTTTTATGGCATCACCGACACCAAAACTGACGTAGCCGATGCCAGTGGCGTACTCACACACTCCAAAATAACGTCGAACAGCAGCAGCTCGCGTCCATCATTTGATTCTGGCGTCACCGACGCCAGAATTAGCGTCGCCGATGCCAGAATCTGTTCAAACCCATTTTTAGTTCTCATAATGATTAGTCTATTCGGGGATTACAAGGATTTTTGCTTAAAAACACATTGAAGGGCCATCATTGGGGATTATCTTCTCCATTACTCAAGACTATCAATCCCTATCATTGCCTATCATTTCAAAACCTAATTCTTTAAAGATTCAAGCAACAACTGAAGAAAGGAAGAGTTCATGGCCATAACAATTTGGGTATTTCTTAACTTCTTTGTGTAATGATATGTATGAATCATTATGTTAAATGCTTTTTTTGTATTGAATTCACCTTTGACTAATTGTTCCTGTGCCAATTCCTAGTGAAAAGAAAATGGTTATATGCTTTAACACAAACTTAGGGTTGTATGTTCTAGAGTTAAAAAATATACTCTTGTCCATTTCTTGATGTTGATAATTATTGATAGCTAAACCTATTGAACGATCAATCCATTAACACCAATTGCACTTGAATTATTTGACCATTTTGTTAAACCTTAGGCTTTATTTGTTGAACCCGGATGTGATCCTTTTTATTAATATTATTGTTTCAATCAAGTTTTTACGAATTCCCATTATCTTTGACAATTTCAATCAACTTATTGAATCAATTTTGGTTCATAACTCTCAATCCAATATTCTTGAACAATATATTCAAGAGTTAATAGCCATTTTCGTCCCTGATGTTTGGGCCAGTTTGCCACTCCAGTACAAAAGTTTATTTTTTTTGCAATTCCTTCCCTAAGGTTTGGATTTTTTGCCAAATTCGTCCTTTTCACTAACCCAGTTAAAAAAGGTCGTTAGTGTCAGGTGTATTTTGTCTTTTTACCTGCAATTTAAAATTTTAATAAAAAATCTTACCCCACCCCACCCCCACCCTACCCCCTACATATCTCTCTCTCTCTCTCACACACACACACTCTCTCTCTCTCTCTCTCTCTCTCTCTCTTTCCACTCTCTCTGACCAACGACACACACTCTATGTCTGTCTCTCCTTGAAACCACTGGCCACGAATGGATCTTGGCATCTGGCCCTCCTCCGGTTATCACCTTCCCTTTTTATAACCACTTCTATATTCCTATCGAATCCCATCCCCAATCCCAACCATTTCCTCTGTTTCTGTCATGAATCCTGATCACCATTCCTGTTTCTCCTGCGGCGAGTTATGGTGGTGGGTTTCAGGTGGATTCCGGTTATCCTCCGGCGGGATTCCGGTTATCCACCGGCGAGTTCTGGGTTGGATGGATCTAGAAGGGTGGTTTAGGTTTTATTATTATTATTGAATGCTTATAACAAAAAGATAAGATTAAGATTTAATAATAGTGGGTAAGAAAATATAAAAATCTTGTTGGAGGTTTGCCCATTGAAAGGTTGGTTGATAGAACTTAAGTGTTTCTGTGAGACAGAGATGGAGAGACAGGGATGAACAAGAGAGAGAGAGAAAGAGAGAGAGAGATATGAGGGTTGAGGGTGGTTTGAATGGATGGTTGGGTGGTTCGATAGGCCAGGTTTGATGGTGGTTGATGGTTTGAAGGAGGGGGTGGGTGGATCTGCCGTCGTATGGAAGTGGTGGGAGTGGTGGTTATAAGGAGGATCTGAATGTGGTGGGTAGGGGGCGGAGGGGGGGGGGGTGGATCTGATGGTGGGGGTGCTGAACGATGGTGATTATCGTGGTTGTTGATGGTGGTGGCCGACGGTGGTTTCTGGTTCAGATCTGGTTGTGGAGAGAGAGAGAGAGAGAGAGAGAGAGAGAGAGGGAGAGAGAGAGAGAGAGTTGTGTGTGAGAGAAAGAGAGAGAGAGAGGGGTGGGGGTAAGGGAAGACTGATGGTTTTCTTTTTTAATTAAAATAATTATAGGGTATCAAATGACAAAATTGTCCTTCATTAAAGTGGCAAAAAGACAACCCTACCCCTGACCTTAACGAGATTTTTTAACTGGGTTAGTGAAAAGGAAGAATTTGGCAAAAAAATCCAAACCTCAGGGAAGGAATTGCAAAAAAAAAAAAAATTTGTACTGGAGTGGCAAACTGGCCCAAACCTCAGGGACGAAATTGGCTATTAACTCTATATTCAAACTTCATAAAATACAACATCTTCATTAGTGATCCGTTTATCAACTATACCATTATTCACCGACCACGGACTCTTCGTGGTTCAACACCCTTGTTACCACTACTACATAGTTTGAGGTAATTTAGGACTTATAAATACTATTTTTGACCGGACCACGACATCTGATCAGTTCTTCCCCTATTAGTGATTAGTATTTAGTAGTCCTAAAACAAACTTGGCCTAATAGTTTCATCATATATCATATATTCGTTTAAAACAATATGTTTTTACATCTAAGTTCCACCTAACTTTTAATTTGCATTTATTCTAGCCAATACACTTTTTTTAGGGCTAAACATCATACGAATAAACCGCTAACATCATACTCATATTCATATACAATAAGAATCAATATTAAAAAAATGAAGGCCTTAGTGTTTTGGGGCCACCCTAACCCCTTGCTTTACCCCACATCAAAAATGGGCCGGCCTTGTATGACAATTAAAAAGCACAATTCACACATGTTAAAATTTAAAAAGCTAGAATAAATCAACAACAAAGTGCCAAATGGCCTCTAGTTGAAGGATAATTCAATTGTGTTAAAACTGGGTGTTCTAAAACAAAAAAAAAACAAGATTTTAGCGAAAAGCTACCAAGTTTTAAATTGATAAATAAAATGATAGTTGCTTAATTATCTAAAATTCACACAATTGGCAAGCGTACCTATCGAGTGTAGTATAGAAAAAGCAAGTACTGAGAATCGAATCCAAAGACACGACTTTTATTACTCAGTTTTATGTTATTAAGAAAAAGTTTATAAGAGAAAAGATAACAAAAGTAGCCGAGAGAATGACCAATAACCAAACGAAAGTGTAGTTTCAGGATCTGATTTATCCTGGTATGAACTAATAGTAAATGTCTAGTCAAGTGATGTGTTGATGTGCTATGTATGGTCTATAAATAACTACCTAACCTAGACACCTAGTAATATAAAACAGACTCAACTAAACTAGACCACACGACAGGCAAGTGTACCTATCAATGCAGTACAGACTAAGTAAGTCCGAGTATCGAACCCACAGGACACTAATGGAAAACAAAACTAGACTCGACTAAGACTTAAAATAAATAGTTTAAAAGTTTGTTTTTGGTTTTTTTAATAATTAAATAAAATAAATAAATAAAGTAAATAAGATAAATAGACAGCACGGATAACTGAGGAAAATGTCAGGATAGGAAGGCAACTACCTAGGCCAAGAATCCTACATGCAAACTCACAACTCTCGCTAATGGAAAACTGAATGGCTACCAGATTCTAAAGATAACTTAAGAAACCTTAAGACGTGCTAGATCTCCTCCGGTCTCACCAACACACCCCAAAGAATCCTAAAGAATAAAACACTGGCTATCTAGCTCGGATCACCTCCCCGTCTCACCTCACTAAGAATGTAAAGGTACTCTAATGACTCGATCACCTCCCGGTCTCTCTAATCACAATACACCCGAAGATGTAAAGGAGTAATTTAATTGGGTTAACTATGACTTGGAATTGCAAGAAACTAAAGACAACTAGGATAGGATCACCTCCCGGTCTCACCAAAACCTAGCACCTAAAGCTCTAGACAACCCAACATTCCATCACCTCCCGGTCTCAAGAATGGAAGAATACTTAAGTCCTCTAAATTCTCTAATCAAGTTCCTATGGCTTTCGGTACCAAAACCATAAACTAAGCTACAAGCACCAAGCAGGTAACCCTAATAAACATCCAAACATGAAAGACATTCACTAAGACGTTTATGGAACTATCAAAGATAATAAATTAGACCTAAGTACGCACACACATCATAATAAACACCAACTAAACTTTTACCAAAACATTAACCATTCAAAAATAATCCAAAACCGAAAGTATAAAATTAACATGTATTCATCATTGTTGGCCTAGGTGGTAACTAAAGTTTAGCCAATAATATTCATGACAAACGATAAAAACATAGTTTTGGTACCAAAGTAACACATAGTCATAAAGTTTATAACACAAAGTAATAAACGAAAATAACCAATATTGTGAAAACCTCGATCCCTAGCCTCCTCTCCTTCAAAATAATCCTCTCCCAAGTTAGAAGCTGCTCAACATGTTCGATCGCCTCTTGACTTTATGCCGCTGTCAGATGTGATGTTCTTCGAAATAAATATATTCCCCCCAAATAAAGTGCCGCTGCTATGCTTATATAAGCCTAAACCCTTTTTTTCATTAAATTCCATTGGATTGGGCCTTTGACTTCACTCACGAGATGGTCATTTGACCATTCATTTTATTATTATAATTATATTATTATTATTATTATTATTATTATATTATACTATTATTATTAGTAATCCATATCCGCTCTCCAATGCTCTTGGCTCGACCAAAGTTCCTCATTTATGCTCCAACGTCCATGACCACCTACTCTCAAGTGTTCGGGTCCCGATTAGAAATAATTCGTTTTGAGCTCATTTTTCACGAACACCTATAAAATAATAAAATTAATAAATAAATAATAAAACTGACACGAAACGAATACAAACTTGACCAAATAATATACAAAATACATAGGAAATTAGATGTGTTTTGCAACACATCAAACATCCCCACACTTAAACCTTTTTCGTCCCCGAAAAAGACTGCAATGGAATCATAATCAGGACTCTCGGTTTCAAAAACTTTTAAGTTCATTAATTAAGATCTAATCACGCATTAACCAAAACTATCGGTATTGTTGTCCACCTAAACCCAACCACCAGCTAATCAGACCCCAATCATGTAAAGCAATTAAGTTCATATTATTACAATCAATCTATGGGTCTCACACTCAAGATATACAGCTTCACCTAATCCCACCTCAAGCTTTCGAAGCAAAGGTTAAACCATATAGATTTACCAACCACTGCAAACTAAACTCCCTAATGTATTAGAAATTAAATTTATGATGGATGATGGATGAAGTTTATGAGCTTAGACACATTTTTTTATACCTAACCCAGAGGTTGTCTCAATCAGAGTCACCATCCCCAAGAGCGACAGCATGAGCTTCGGTATTTTTTTTTTCAACTTGACCTCGAGGGAGTTTCGATCAGAGGCTTCAGTTTTTTTTTTTTTTTTTTTTTTGTCTAGCTCAATTGATGGACATGTGGTTTTTTTTTTGGGCGCCACTTTTCACCGGATTTATTCTCATAAAAAGGATCAAGTGTGCCATTTAATTAATAATATATATGAGCTTTCAACCTACAGTGGTACCTCTAATTACTATCAGCGGTTTCAGTTCTACCGTTTCTCCTAAGATGAGAACCCACAAGATATCATGATTATTAAGGTGTATATTAAGAACAATCCTGGAAACCTTTCAAAACTAGCTGGGCCTACCGACACATCTTAAGCAAACACGCTTTCAATCTATTTATATTCTCATACATATAATATTTTGAAAACCAACATTTTACTATCATTTTCCATATAAATTGCACAAAAGATCAGGGACATTTTTCAAATTTTTCAATTTTTTTTATTTTTAATAATTTTTGTAGATGCAAAAGTGCGACTAGAGCTTTGGATTGTAAAACACATTTTGGTTTGTTAATATCGAAGGTGCGAAGGAAGATTGTAGAGGGTGCGAAGGAGGATTTAAAGGTGCGAAGGAAGATGTTTATACGAATGAAGACTTAGATTATGGAAGAACTTGGTTCGACCAGTCAATGTGGGCGAACCTGCACATTCGCATGAATGATTTGGGCGAATGTGCATGCCTATAAATAGGTTAAGTTCATTTTTGAATGTAACTTTGATAATTATTATTCCCTCCTCTTTCTGAAAACTCTCTCTAGATTTTGTTAAACTTTTTTTACATTTAAAACTTGATTGTAATCATTATTCTAAGTGTAATCAAGTGTTTTATGAATGAAATTGATTGAAAATGATGATCTGCGTATTTGAATCTGTTTGATTATTACTTTGTGATAGTTTTAGGGTTTCCGCACCTGAAACTAACTTGTTTGATCAATCTTTGTTTGTTTTCGATCCTAATACGCACATACAAAGTGGTATCAGAGCCATTTCGGATCAAACAACCACAAATTAATAATCTCTCAGCTGATTTGGACCCAATTTTGGTCAAAAAGTTTCTGTTTTCAATAAACAAACTGATGTGATAAGATTTTGATCGATTACACCTTGATTTCGAGTTTAAATTGGATAATTCTCTTTATTAAAGTTGTTCCAAATCAAATCCGATTCAAAACCTGATCAAGATCATCAAAATCCATCAAAATTTGAAAAACATGATCAAAATTAACTGATTTTCAAAGAATAACCGTTTTTGAAATCACAGGGGTCGAACGAGAGAGTTTGGTCGAAAGAGGAATTTATTTGGGTCGAAAGAGTGTGTATCTGTACGAAGGAGGTGTTTTAGTGGTCGAAGGAAGACTTTGATTGCTTATTTTTCACATTCGTACCCTTGTTTCACCTTCGCATAATCGAACGGTCGAAGGAGTTGATAAACGGTCGAAAGAGAGTTCTAAGTGGTCGAAGGAGTTTTGTTGATTAGCTTTCATTCGTATCATTCATAAACGGGCGAAAGAGAACTTTATTTCTCCTTCGCACGTCCGTATATACGAAGGAACATCCTGTTTTGAAAAATTTTTAATCTTTTCGTGTTTGATTGTTTGCAGGACAAGATGTGGAACTTTCCAACAACGCCTAGACCTACTCAAGCACCACAACAGCAGACAACACAAGATCCGTGGTCCATTGCAGCTCAGAAGACTAGTCAACCATCACAGCCGATCAATTATATGGCTATGACTAGTTCGGCACCACAACAAGTTGTTCAATCATTACCACAACCGATTGACAACTATTGGGGAGTCGCAGCAGCAGCAGTCCATTCCCAGACGACCAACGCTATTTCTACTCTTATTCATGACCTATCTTCTGGAAGCGGCAATCGTCCACCGAAGTTAATGGATATGAAGGAGTATAACACTTGGAAGACGAAGTTTAAGATTCACGTTGAGGGACAAGGACTTGAAGGAGCCGAGGCATGGCAAATGATTGTGAAGGGTTACGTTGCTCCTATTCTGGAGAATACTGGAGAACCAATCCCTTTGGAGAATTTGGCGGATGACGAGAAGAAAAGGTTTGCTATAGAGAAGAAAGCATTTTCTCAGTTATCCCAGGCGATCAACACTGATCTACTACATCAGTTTGGATCGTGCACTACATCCAAACAACTTTGGGATATGCTGAGAAATCGACATGATGGAAATGAGAAGACCAGGAAGCTTAGGATGGAGGAGCTTCGAAAGGAGTTTGAAAATTTCAGTTATATGGGTAATGAGACCCTAAAAGAGTTGGTTCCAAGGTACTGCCATTTGCTCACTGAATTGTCGAGCTATGAGATCAGCATCCCAATGTCGGAATTAGTTGATAAATTTGCTGATGCATTACCACCCTATTGGAACCAACACATCGAAGTGTTAAAGGAGAAGGATGCTTACCAGTATTGGACCATTAATGAGTTCATCCAAAAGCTGGAAAACAAAGAGATGGAGGAAAAGAGAAAAGCTAAGAGAGCTCAGATTCCACAGAATCCTGATTTATATGTGAGTGGAACATCTAACTCTCTTTCTGCTTCAAGCACCACATCTACTGTTGCACCTCACATAGCATGTGTGTCTAACATTGTTGAACCAACAAAAGCACCCATTAACTACCTTGCTCAAACTTCATCCTACACACCATCATACACACAACAACCTTATCAAACACAAAACTTTATTCCACCATTCTCACCATTACAACAAGCTGCATGCTATACATCAAGTCAACAGCAACAACAACAACAATATCCTCCTCAAGTGAACCAGATGCAGATTACTCAAGCACAATCAAGTCAAAACCCGATTGTGTTAGAGACATCAAACCTTAACAATGTGACTGTTGAAATTGCTCAACAGCATGTTGCTCTAGTATCTGCCATGGTTGCTTCTTACAACGGTTTGGTAGCAAGTCAAATTGGTAACAATAATCTCACCAATGAGGACTATGCTCAAATCGATAAAGAGGAAATGGAGTTGATGGACATTCAGTGGGCTTTTGCAAGCATTATGAGGAGAGCCACTGATTTCATTCAGAAGACTGGCAGGACTGATCTCTCAACCTCTCCCAATACCACATACGGATTCAACAAAGCAAAGGTTACTTGCTTTAACTGTGGTGAAAAGGGACATTTTAAAAGGGAGTGCACACAACCAGCACAACAAGGTAACCGAAATCCTTTCAATTCTACATACCAAAACCGACAAAACCAAAACCAGAATCAAGTGTCTTATAATAATCCCAACATCTCAAGTTTTCAACCACAAAACCAAAACACTTATCAGAACCGTCAACAAAACAACAACACCAGACAATCCACAACCCAAAATCAACCTCAACAAAACCCAAACCGAACTATTGTTCCTATCTCTACACCTAACACACAAAACCAAAATCAAACTGATACTCAAAACCAAGCACTTGTCATCCAAAAGGATGAAGGTTTTGACTGGACTGGTATGCAATTGGGGGTGGAGGAAATCACTGCTGGGAATGTTGCGTGTGTGGCACAGCAGATGAGGTTGGATGAGAATGAGGAAGTTGAAGAAGAGGTTGTGATTGAAAAGGTGTCGGAGTTGAAGATTGAAGAAGTGAATGATGATGTGACTGCTGAAGGTGAAGACAAGAGATCGGGGATGATTCTTGATTCTGTCACCAATGTTGGAGATCAATATGACTCAGCTTACTCGGATATGGAGAGCGAATCTGATTCAGAGACTAGTGTGAATTCACTAGATGATGATATTGACCAACTGCTAGCTGAAGCTGACTTCCTGATGACTCGCAAGTCATGTATGGTGGATGATGCATGCACCAAGATTGACTACTCCAAATTCTTTGCAGGAAAGGAAGCTCACTTTGCTCTAATGGCCATGACAGAACCTCCTAAGCCGGTAAGTTCTGAAACTCAATCTTGTGTTAAATGTGACAAATGTGCTGATTTTGAAAAACTGACTGATGAAAACAAGCTTCTCAAGGTTCAACTTGAGAGTGCAAAACTCAACTGTCAGATTTATCAAAAGGACTTAAAAGATTTCAACAAAGTTCTTGATGGTTATAAAAAGGATGTGTCTGAATTGAAAAAGACATTATCTATTAAACAACTTGCCATTAATAATTACATCAATGAAATGGAAAACACTAAATTAGAAATGGCAACCATCAAGTGCTTTGCGGAAAAAGTTAACAAGAAATTAGAAAGTTACAAGCACATAGCATATGTAGTCGATCATATCATTGAAGAACCCTCCCAGACGAATAGTGCAAACTATAAGTCAGTTCCATCTCCGGTATTGTTTGAGAATCACACTTTACATGCAATCCCACCGGAGACTTTAATTCATCCTGATCCCACACCAGAAAATGAGCCTAACACTTCCAGTGTCGGGGATCCATATTCTGATGTGAGACCAGTACTGGGAAATAGTGAGGGTGTGGTCGCTACTGATGATTCAGATGAAGAAGATGAGTCATCTGAGACGGTTGAAAGTGATAGTGATATCCCTGATGAAAATCATATAATCACTATTGAGCCAGTCTCACCGTCCCAGATAATTCATCCAATGGCAAATGCTCATCGCAAAAATGAGGTTAAGAAAAATGATAAGTTTGTTGATAAAAGTTTTGAAAAGAAAGAGGTTAAGAAGGTTGAGAAAAACATGAGAAAACTGGTTGAAAAGAAAGTTGAAATTAAAACTGAGAAAAATGTGGTAAAACCGGTTGAGAAGAAAAATGAATTAAAATCTGAGAAAAACAATGATGTGAGCAATGAAGTGTGTGATAAACCTGTCAAAATCTTCTATCGGATGCAAGGCTCCGATAAGATTTTATCAGATGATGAGTTTCCGATTAAATTTGTCAATTCTACAAAAATCGAAAAGATATGGTAGGAAAGTACGATTTGGTTCCCGAAATTTGAAAGGACCAATGACATTCCTCAAGAGATTTTAGACAAAATTTATTCGGAAAAAGAAGCAAAGGTCAATGTCACACAGTTTGTTTTGCCTGTTCATAAAGAAAATAGTTTTATTGAACCGACTTACTCGAAGGACCCAGCTCCTGAGAGTTTAAGGAAACAATGCATGGTTGATCGATATCCCATTGCTAGTTTTTCCAAGTCGCCGATCAAGGAAAACTACGAGGAATACCGTGCGTGTTATAAGTGCGGGGAACGGGGACATTTACTTGCCGCCTGTCCGTACGTACGACACAAAAGGCACGAGGTGGAGATGAGGCAATATCATGAGTATCCGGTTGACAATCGTGGCTATCAACAGAGACGGCATTTTCCCCAACAAGATTTTTATCATAATCAAAACAATTTTTACAACAAAGGGGAAAATCGTCCGATGACGTATGATAAGCGCAACCGGATGATCACTGATAAATCTGGTAAGAAACCTCAGATGAACTCAACTGTTGATACCAAAAAGGTCGCTCCTAAACCTAATGGTAAACAATCAGTTGGACCTGTCTCTGTTAAATCAGAGAAGGTAACCAAGAAGGTTGCTTTTAAAGAAGAAGTAAAGAAACCGACTGAGACTTCAAAATCTCAGATTCAGATCTTGAAACGATCTGAGCAATCTTGGTCATCTAAGGAATCTGAAGGAGCCTCTACTTCACAGAGCGAGAAGAATGAGAAAAAGAAGGTTGTTAGTGAGAAGAAAGGGGTTGAGGTAACCCAAGATGTTTGTGAGTCAAAAGATTCTTTGAAACAACCTGTTCAAAGACCCAAGACCAAACAGGCTTGGGTCCCCCGAAAGAACTAATTGATCTACTTTAAATGTGCAGGGAGCTCCAGCTGGCCCTGTTAGCAGCCTATGGATTGTTGACAGTGGAGCTTCTGGTCACATGACAGGGGACCTCGCGCTACTCTTTGACATCAAAAACATTAACGGAGGTTATGTGGCATTTGCTGGAAATAAGGGAGGCTACATTACTATGGAGGGTAGTGTAAGCAATGGGGTCGTAACATTTGAGCGGATTTCTTATGTGAAACAGATAGACTACAATTTGCTCAGTGTTAGTCAGATTTGTGATAAACAATTTTCAGTGTATTTTGATGACAAATCCTGTTATATCTTGAAACCTGGGTTTGAGTTACCAAAAGAGTGGGTGATGCTGAAGGCACCGAGAGTTAACAACTTGTATATTCTCGACATGTCTAAAGCAATGACCACTCATGGCCAAGTCACGTGTTTCCTCTCCAAGGCTACAGAAAAAGAATCCATTATGTGGCACAGGAGAATGGGACACATCCATTTGAGAAAGATGAATCAGCTTGTGAAGAATGAACTTGTCACGGGAGTTAATGTCAAACACTTCCATCTGAATGACAAGTGTATCAGTTGCAAGAAGGGCAAGCAGCACAAACAATCCCATAGACCAAAGAAAGTTAATTCTGTTGAGCTGCCACTTGAACGTTTACATATGGATTTATTCGGTCCAGTCAGACGTAAAAGTCATGTCGGGGAATTATACTGTCTTGTGGTGACTGATGACTATTCAAGATTTTCATGGGTAATGTGTTTACATCAGAAAAGCGACACTTTTGACAATTTGAAAGTTCTGTTTACACGTCTGGAGAATTTATATGGTCTGAAGATCAAAAGAATCCGGAGTGACAATGGGACGGAGTTTAAAAATGCTCAGATGGAGGATCTTTGTGCAAACAAAGGAATTCATCATGAATATAGCGCTCCGTATACACCCCAGCAGAACGGTGTCGCAGAGAGAAAGAACAGGACTCTTATAGAGACGGCGAGAACTATGCTTGCGGATTCAAATCTTCCAAGCATGTTCTGGAACGAAGCTATTTACGCGGCATGTTATACTCTTAACCGTGTTTTGACAGTGAAGAAGTTTGTCAAGACTTCTTATGAGCTGTTGAACCGACGCAAGCCAAATCTTGAGTATCTAGAACCATTTGGTGCCCCATGTACAATGCTGAATCCTTCGGAAAAGTTTGCACCAAAGGCTGAAGAAGGTTATTTTGTTGGATATGCAACCCCATTAAAACGGGTATTCAACAAAAGAACTAGAAAAGTCGAGGAGTGGGCTAATGTCGAAGTTCAAAGATATACACAAAATGTACAGGGTGGAGGACCAGATTGGATGTTTGATTACAAAGATTTCTTTGAATCATTCAATCTAGATAGCATGGTTGAAGAAGCTGTACTTCGATTATACTACGAGGTCGAAAACGCCGTAACTTCACCGTTAGTGCGTCCGATCACGGTAAACCCCCAAGCAGCTTCTAATGATGCCATTGCTCCTGTATTGGAAGAAGAGGTCTTCCAAGAGGCTTCTACATCGCTTAATTCATCCGAATCAGAATATGAAGACGATGATGCAACAAGTGAAGCTATTCTGGATAACGCTACAGTGACACCACCAGTGAACCCATCTACTACTGATGCTTCAACATCGAATGTGGGTAATGATCTGGCTTCTACAGAGAATTTGACAACTCAGACGGGAGTACAAGTACCTGATTATCCGGAATCTCGGATACATCGGATACACCCACTTGAACAAGTTATTGGTGATCCTGGTAGCAGTGTGATGACGAGAGGGCAGCTGAAGAATGCTCAAGCACCAGAAAACATTGGCAATCTTGCTTTATATGCCAAAATTCAGAAATCTGGTTTACAGAATGACTGGTCATTTGCTTGTTATGTTTCGCAGGTCGAGCCGCGGACATACAAGGATGCTCTTTTGGATGACGCCTGGGTGGAAGCAATGCAGGAGGAGTTATTACAATTCCAGAAACTTGGTGTATGGACCCTAACAGATTTGCCTCCTAGTAGAAAGAAAATTGGTACCAAATGGGTATTCAAGTGCAAGAAGGATGACAGAGGAGTCATAGTACGAAACAAAGCTCGTTTGGTCGTTCAAGGTTTTCATCAGGTTGAAGGAATCGACTACAATGAAATCTATGCACCGGTTGCACGCTTGGAAGCTATCAGAATGTTCCTTGCGTTTGCATCATGGAAGAAGTTTAAGGTGTATCAGATGAATGTAAAGAGCGCATTTCTTTACGGTGTGGTCAAAGAGGAAGTTTACGTAGGTCAACCACCGGGCTTTGAGGACCCTATTCACCGGGATAAGGTTTATGTGTTAAACAAAGCTCTCTACGGGTTGCACCAGGCTCCAAGACAATGGTATGAGGAGCTGAGCACGTATCTTCTCTCGAAAGGATTCAAACGCGGACTGGTAGACTGCACACTGTTCACGAAACGAGCAGGAGATGATTTGCTTCTAGTAAAAATTTATGTTGATGACATTATTTTTGGATCTACTAACGAACTTCTGTGCAGGGAATTTGAACAAGTTATGCAGGAAAAGTTCGAAATGAGCGCTATGGGAGAAATGCAGTTTTTCCTCGGCTTACAGGTGGAGCAAAGACCAACGGGGATCTTTATTCACCAGACGAAATACGTTTCTGAAGTCTTGAGCCGGTTCCAGATGGATGATTCGAAGCTGATGGATACCCCGATACAGCCCAATCACGGGATTGGAGTTGACCTAAAGGGGGAGCTGACTGATCCATTTACATACAGAGCAATTGTCGGATCTCTGATGTATCTTACAGCGTCAAGACCTGATATAATGTTTGCGACATGTCTTTGTGCGCGATATCAATCGAAGCCGAAATAGAGTCATCTTGCAGCTGTCAAGCGTATCCTTAGATATCTGAAGGGTTGTCCATCGAAAGGACTGTGGTACCCTCATGATGATAATTTTGACCTAATCGCTTTTAGTGATGCAGATTGGGGCGGCTGTGACAAAGACAACAAATCCACAACGGCTGGATGTCAGTTTATGGGGAGCAGGCTCGTGACCTGGCAATGCAAGAAACAAACCGCAGTTGCACTGTCCACATGTGAAGCAGAATACGTTTCAGCATCAAGCTGCTGCTCACAGGTTCTTTGGATCCAACAGCAGATGGTGGATTACGGTTTGCAATTTCTTAAAACCCCTATTTACTGTGATAATGAGGCCGCAATCGCATTAACAAAAGACTTAGTAAATCACTCAAAGGCTAAACATATCCGGATTAAATATCATTTTATCCGTGATTGTTATGCTAAAGAGTTGATCGATATGGTCAAAATCCACACTGATTATCAACGCGCAGATCTTTTTACCAAAGCTTTTGATAAATCCAGATTTGATTATCTTTTGAAAGCAAATGGTATTAAAGAAAAACAGGACTGATCACCACCTCAGTCTATCACTTTTTAGTTTAATTTTTTTTTCTGTTTTTCAGAAAAATTTCGAAAATCCATAAAAATTGAAAAATTTCTTTGCTGACTGCTTTATCTTCTTCCCTTAGATTAATGCCGTCAGATTTCTGTGAACAAACGATATCTGGGCAGTCACATATTTGAAATGCTCCAGCTTATCCTTGGGAACAGTAAATTCGAAAATCTATAAAAAAATCAGAAAATTCTAAAATGATTTCCTGGAGTATAAAGGGAAATGATAGTACATCAGTGGGGATCTGACACATTCTAAATAATGTAATGCTATATAGGGCGTGTGTCTGAGTCTGTGCGATGTGCTGATAGGCTTCGTAGATCTATTACTGCGTGCCTGATACATACATATCAAACGATTTGTTGTGTGGATGAACTCCTCATGGGCATATGGTCTTAGTACCGTAATTTCGTTTGATAGGGTACTTGTACAAAACTCGGAGGTTTAGGGTCGTTATGTTATTAGTTGTCTGGGGATAGCCTCTCTGATCTTCTGCTGTAAGTCATTACGGACCTAGATCAGACAGGGTGTCTTTATAAAAGAGCTATATATGCCAAATCCTAAAGTTACCGAATTGAGGAACTTTCCATGTTATATGATAATCAAAGATTATCTATTACATCGTATTGATCATTGATGCGAATCATGATTAATATCAGTCCTCAACCTGGTATAGTGCATAGGTTACTCTGCTGCATTAATTTGCTGACCTGTATACCTCTATGCATTATATCTTGTATAATTACAGACAACGAAAGCATAATCACGCTTTACAATGAGTCTTTGTGCATTTACTTCTTGATACGGGAGTATGTCGTGTGCGTGGGAACCACAGACAATTGCGTTTATACTATAAATATCAGTATCAGTATAAAGCACTGCACAAAAGTCTGCATGTGAGTTTATGTGGATCACAATATCAGCAGTTGCCAGATCACACATTGTCTTTAATGATAATAATTTCAAAAAGATCAACGGTGTGATCAGATTTCTCATAAACTGATATGATCCCTTTACCGGAATCACAAAAATATTTACAGTTTTTCATTTACATTTCTGCATTTTATTTTCTAGTCAAAAATTACAAAACTCAAAAAGATTTTAGGTGTGTTTTAGCATAAACTTTAGAAAATCCAAAAAGATTTTTCTTTTTCATCTTATTTTTGATAACTGATGGTGGTTGATGTCGATTTTCTAAACCGGGATACACCATTTGAGCTTTGTAACTTTTAAAATGTGAAAACATGAATGTTGGATGCTTAAAGGTTGGAAAATAATTGAACCGGGACTCGTTTTTGAGATTTGGAAAATTTTCAAAAATCCCAATTCTCATTCGCCCATTCGTTTGGTCGAATGTGGGATTTTCCTTGTTCATTCGTATGCTTTGTTTGGGCGAAGGAGAGTGTTCCTGATAATTATTTCATTCGAACCCTTTTATCTCATTCGAACCCTTTCAATAGGGTCGAAGGAGAGAAAAGTTTCTCCTTCGTATGGACAAAACGGGCGAACGTACAGGTCTATATATATCCAGTGCCTCATTCGAACCCCACTTATAATTTTTTCCAGATTTTCTTTGTAACCTCACCTTGTTGATTTTTCATTAAAAATTGTTCTATTGTGTTCGTGGGATATCACTGATCAGTTTCATATAATTTTTACAGGTATTCAACACGGATTCAAACGTTTAATTCCTGTTTTTCTATTACGAGCCCTAATCATTTAAAACTGTTCTAAATCAACTTTATAATACTAATTGTTGGTCAGGGTTGATTGTGTGTGAGTTTTAGGGGGAGAAGTAATCAAAACAAAGGCTTAAAACAGTTCAGATTGTGAAATTAGTGTATAAACCCTAGTTTTTGGGTGAAAACACAAACACAATCAACAATTGATGAATCTGTTAGTCTAGGATTGATTATCGGCACTATTAGGTCCTATTTCAATCAAATGGACATGTTCAGGAACTCTAAAATTCAAAATTTATTTTTCAAAAATATGAACATTCTCCTTCGACCAGTTCGAATGGGCGAAGGAAGAAGATGAATTGGGCGAAAGAGAATTATATGGGCGAATGAAACTTTTGATCCAAATTATCACATTCGTACCATCTGTTTCTCATTCGCACTTTTACAAAATTACCTTCGTACCCCCGTTTGGGCGAAGGAAGGAGTTTTGACCAAAAATTTTCAATTTTGTTTATTTTGTCCGTTTTTAACATGTTTTCTTGATTTGTTTTGCAGATCTAACAATGTCTGAACAACAGAAGACTACAGAACAGGCAGGATCCTCATCACAGCCCGCAAAGCAGCTTGATTTTGAGAATGCGCACAACTGTTGTGCATATCTTGGCGACGTGAAGAAGCACACGGAATTTGTTGGTATCATTGAGTTTTTGAAGCGAAGTAGAGTAATAGATGCTATTGCTACGCCAACAGTGATCTACCGAGACATGATTCAGGAATTCTGGTCTAACGCTAGACTAGATTTCTGGAAGAATGATTCTTGCTTGACGAGCAAAATCCAGGGACAACGAGTCATTGTGTGCGAAGAAGATTTAAGAGAAGCACTGAATCTGGATGATGATCCTAAAGATCCAAAGGAGTTTACATTCATGGATCAAAGGAAGTGTTTTCTCAGAATGAAGTATTACGGACCTATCACTGATGGTTCGTTGCATAAAGGAAAACTGTGCCCACAGTTCAAATATTTGGCACATGTTTTAATCCATGTATTCGGATCTGCTGCGGGAGGTTATGACTTGATGAGGAAGAGCATCAGTTCGATGATGGTTGCTTTGATATTGAACAAACCGTTCAATGTTTCCGGCATGCTGATGTCTCATTTATTGGAGCCTGTAAATGGAACGAGGAACCTGAAGTTTCTATTATATCCTCGTTTTCTTCAGATGATATTTGATCACAAGTACAAAGAACTGAAGAGAGATGCTAAACATATTGTTGTTCAGGAGCACATGTCGCTGAACACACTAGCTAGAATGAAAGCCTATAAGGGTTTATCTGTTGAAGAACGTCCTCCTGTTAGACGTTTGTTTGGACATCTAGCTAGGGCAGATTATAATGATCCGGGTGAGGGGCTTGTAAGGAATGCAAACAGTGATTCTGATGCTGACAATCCTTTACATCATGTTGATCCTGACGCTAAGCGCAAGAGACAAGTGGTGAATGTAGGCGCTAAGAGTGGTAAGACCAAGAAACAAGAGATAAGGATTGAGGTTACTGAACCAGAGAAGAAGAAGAGAACTCAAGGTAGAAATAAGAGTATGGCGAAAAAGGGTTTACACATAGTTGATGAAACATCCATTGATTCAGAAGAAACGATTGAGGAAGAACAATGGAATTCTGATGCTGAGACTGTGACGACCATGCCCAAGGCCACTGAGGCTGGTGCGTTTGATAGCCAAAGAGAAGAAGATCAAGGGAACAAAAGTCCTATTTCCTTTGATGTTGAAAATTTGGGTTTTAATGTTGAAGAGACGTTTGTTGGTTCTCCTGTGCAAGCAGCTAGAAAAGAAAAGAAGAAGCAGGAGAAGCCAAGTATAAAGAGGAAGAAAGAGATAGAATCGTTAATTGCTGGTAAGAAACTGCCGCCAGCTACAAGTTCAAAATCACCGGTTACAGCACCTGCTCAAAAGAAACAGAAGACAGCAGCAACATCTAGCACACAACAAACAGAAGAAATTCCAATGGATGATGTGAATGAAGCATTGGATAATGTGCTGAAGAAAATCAGGAAAGGAAAATTGCATGAAGCTGTTGAACCACCAAAGAAGACTAAAGTATCGGTGGACAGTGACATCATGAATGCTGTGAATCAGAGATTTTCTGAGTTGATGAGTTTGATTACAAAACAACAGACGGAGATTGAGCAGCTAAAGTCAAACGACAAGAAGATGTTAGAAGTCGTAGTCACATCGGCAGATGACAATGAGACCCTGAAGAAGACAATTAAGAAACTGAAGAGAGAAAACAAGAAGTTGCTGAAACATGAGCAACGTAACACCAGAAGGATTATAGTCTTGAAGAAGGAGAACATACAGCTGAAAAAGAGTAACAAGCATATGGACGATCTGATCAAGAACTTGTACTCTCAGGCTCCTCAACTTCAAGCTGGTGAAGTGGATAAAGAAAGAGAAGAAGAGCAAGTTGATTTTGAATTGTCTGATGAAGAGGAAGATGATGAATTAGATGAAGATGCTGGTGATGATACAAAGACAAAGAAAAAGGATGATAAAGATGATGATGGATCGGATGATGGATCTAGTGATGGAGACGGCTCTGCATTTGATAGTAGTGATGACGATGATGATGATGTTGATAAGTTTTCTTACGAGAAACGTGATTCGGATAAGGGCGGTGAATCGAGCTCGAAAGCTCCTGGTGAAAATGTTGATGATGAAGATATTTTCTGGAACGAAAGATTGAAGTCATTGTCTGAAGAAGATAAGAATAAGTATCGTCAGATGTTAACCGATCGAGTCTGGACGATAGACATGACTAGCAGGTTTCCAGAAATATTTGAATCTAACAATAAACTCTTCGAGTTGGAATATGATGATCCTGATCTTGAGGATGGGGAAGTGTCTGCAGCTATTTCGAAAGAAATTCTGGAAGGTTTAGCAAAGCAAGTGGGTAAGACGTTAGAAGAATTACTTGCTGATAATTTTATTCCTAAGATTCCTGAGAAAGAAGCTGGAAATCACTCGGATGATCGTGATGTTCCTGCATTCGAGAAAGTCGAGATGAAGATATTACGAGCGACGAATATCCACAATATTTCAGAACAAATCAAGAATGTGGATTTTCTTTCTCAGACGAACTGCTAAACCATGCCGAGAAGCTTGCAAGAGATAAGAGCAAAGTCTTTGAAGATGAAATCTTTAAAGGGCACAACAAGCCACGGTTCGAGCAATCAGACAGCTTAAAAGAGTTATTAAAGAAGCTGAAAGAAAAGGAGAATAATCGTCCGAAACCAGACATTCAAGGCAGCTTTTACAAACTTCACAATAAGATTTTCAAAGGTCGTGCATTGGCCTGGAAGTTTGTTAAAGAGTTGAAGTGTTTCGCAGTAAAATGGGAGAAGGGGATCTTGTATTTTGAGAAGTTTCATCACTTGAAGACTCTTCCGTATTGGGCAATCAGAGACATTTGTCGTCACCGTTTAACGGGAGCGTCAAATAGTCAGATTACTTATTTTGCTGAAAAGATGACTCGTGAAAGCCGAACCAAGTGGGACTTGTTTGAACCACAATATCCGAAACGAATTGTTCATAAAAAGGATATTGATCAGATAACTGGTACGCCCAAAGTGACTTTGAAATACAAACCACCGAAAGTGTTGAAAAAGATTCCTTTGATGCCTATTCCGCAACACTTTGCCAAAGACTTCATCTGGTGGTATTATGATTGGAAGATTGCAGAGGCCGTGATCGTTTTGAAGGATGGAGAGTCGAATTATAAGAAAGTGCATATCTTTGATCCCATGTGGTTGATAAATTGTTCACATGAGGATATCATCATGCTATTCTATAATCCGATTTATTCAGATGTTAAAGATGCTGAGCAAGCAGGAAAGTACCAACGTGTGGTATTTCTGTGCTTTGCGTTTGATATTAATGCCGGATGTGATTATGATGTGAAGTTGGGAAAGTATGTGGAGAAGCAAAAGGTGCCAGAGCTGAAAAAGAAGAAACAACAACAATTTCAGGAACCGGTGTTGACCAGAGAACAAATGATTCAAAGGCATATCAGAATGTGGAACAAAAGGTTGGACGAAGAACGACGAACACAATCCAAGCAATAGTCGAGGGGGAGTTTGTAGATGCAAAAGTGCGACTAGAGCTTTGGATTGTAAAACACATTTTGGTTTGTTAATATCGAAGGTGCGAAGGAAGATTGTAGAGGGTACGAAGGAGGATTTAAAGGTGCGAAGGAAGATGTTTATACGAATGAAGACTTAGATTATGGAAGAACTTGGTTCGACCAGTCAATGTGGGCGAACCTGCACATTCGCATGAATGATTTGGGCGAATGTGCAGGCCTATAAATAGGTTAAGTTCATTTTTGAATGTAACTTTGATGATTATTATTCCCTCCTCTTTCTGAAAACTCTCTCTAGATTTTGTTGAACTTGTTTTACATTTAAACCTTGATTGTAATCATTATTCTAAGTGTAATCAAGTGTTTTATGAATGAAATTGATTGAAAATGATGATCTGCGTATTTGAATCTGTTTGATTATTACTTTGTGATAGTTTTAGGGTTTCCGCACCTGAAACTAACTTGTTTGATCAATCTTTGTTTGTTTTCGATCCTAATACGCACATACAATTTTTTTTTATTTTTATAATTTATGACTCAAACTACCTAAATATAAAACGAAGTTTCCATCCCCACACTTGAACGACACATTGTCCTCAATGTGAGAGTGGAATAAAATAAAGTAGAAAAAAATACAACAAAAAGGAACAGACTCCCCTGGATATAGGCAGTGTAACTGCAAGAGATCTGAAGCTGTCCTTCTAAACCAGGCCGTATAGCATTTCATTCGCGACCTCTGACTCAAACCTGACAAATAAAAACTAAAAAGAAAAGATAAAAACAAATGGTTGTCCTAAATGATTGTTGAGTCGTCCCCACCCGAATGGAGATTGAGTATGGGTGGCCAGATCCAAACCTGCAATAAAATATATTAGACAAACCAATGACTCAAAATTGACCCTCTCCATCATCCTCACACTTGAAGGGAAGATACCCCCACAGTGAGTTAAGAGAAAACTGACTCAAAATAAAAATATAAGACTCTTAAAAAAATAAAGACTCAACCGACTCAATATACAAAAATGCAGGAAACGTACCTGGAAGGCAAGATGGTGGAATGTGGTGGGTGATGGTAAAATATGTGGTGAAATGGCGGTGAATGGTGGTAGAAGAAAACAGGGTGGAAAATATATTTTTTTTTCTAATCAACTCGCGCAACGTGAAGGACACTGGTGATCTCAACGCGCATCGCGAGTGAATAAAGTATAACTTTCCGGGGTAATTACTGTTCGCATAAGACGAACAGGTCAGCCCAAGCTCTTCGCATTACACGAAGAACCTTTTTTCACAGAAAGTTAATCAAATTTAATGTTTAGAAAAAAAATCTTTTATTACCCAAACCTCCACAAAAAAAAATCCCAATCATATAAATATATAAATAAACATCCGGGATTCGCTCATGATGTGAGTTGTCCTTGCCAAACAAACACAAAAACCTGCAAAACAAAACAAACACAAACCGAACACAAAGAAAAACATCTAATCCTAGAACTCTACAAACTCTACAACTTGGACGCATCTAAGTGTGCCTATGCATCAATCACTCTAGCATCGGGTGGCTTCTCCTTGCAATACGAACCACCCCAGAAATCATACACCTTCAACACTTCTTCCTTTCTCTCGAGTTCTTTCCTATTCCTATACCTACCCGGTAAATTCATCCACCAATTCACAGCACTTACCGTCTCTTTCTCCTTCCCTTTTCTTCTCCTACTCTCAATCTCTTTAGGGATTAATTTCTCCAACTCATGATCCAGATGATCATCTATAGCCTGTAACTCATCTAACAAATCTCCTCTCATCCTAGGCTTAATCCCAAACTCAACCTGCTCTTCCCCCACACTTATGCTCAACTTACCCTCTCCCATGTCTACTACAGCTCTAGAAGTAGCCAAGAAAGGACGACCTAAAATCAATGGCACGGCATCATCCTCAGGCATATCTAACACTACGAAATCCACAGGAAACACGAACTTGTCCACCTTAACTAAAAGATTCTCAATAATACCATGAGGGATTTTGGTGGACTTGTCCGCCAGCTGGATGTACATGCGGGTGGGCTTAAGTTCTCCTAGGTCTAGTTGCTTAAAAATGGAGTATGGCATTAAATTAACACTAGCACCTAGGTCAGCAAGAGCATTCTTAATGGACAGGTCACCTATGGAACATGGAATGATAAAACTACCAGGATCATCCATCTTAACTGGCAGCTTATTCTGCAAGACTGCAGAACACTCCTCACTCAAACTAACCTGTGAAAGTTCCTCAAGCTTTTTCTTATTAGCCATGATGTTCTTGAGGAACTTAACATATTTAGGCATGCTCCGGAGGATTTCTATGAAGGGTAGGTTCACCTTAAGTTGCTTAATAAGTTCAATAAATTTATCATATTGGTGATCTATCTTATTCTGCAACAACCTACCTGGATAAGGAGCAGTGGGCTTATACACTCTAGTGGGCTCTACCTGCCTCTCACTCTCTTTATCCACCACCATTCTCTCAGAAGGACCCTCACTGCTAGACACAGGACTGGGTGTAGCTACTCTAGAAGGTGTCCTAGCAGGTGTCTATAACTCTATCTCCTCATCTACCGGTTCCTCCTCATCCTCAACCGGTATCTCTACTCTCTCAGTCGCACCCCTACCACTACGAGTGCTCACAGCCATCGCTGTACCCTTAGGGTTCTCCTCAATGTTACCAGGGAAAGTACCAGGTGACCTAACAGAGAGTTTCTGTGAAATATCTCCTACTTTTCTCTCTAGGTCTAACAAAGTATTCTGCTGTTTCCTAAGCATTAGGTCATGCTCCTCAAGTTTCTGAGTGGTTTGCTGGTCTTTTGCAACCAGCTGAGTGAGCATCTGACTCTGACTAGCTATCATCTCCTCTATCCTCTTCAAACTAGAACCTGAACTATCACCTATGTCTCCTCTATCAGACCTCCACCCAGAATTAGATTGGTTCCTCCACCCCGAGTTATAATTATTACCATTTCCCCGGTTAGAACTACCCAAATAATCTACATGCTCACGGTTTCCTACTGGGCAGTCTATGGTGTCGTGTCCACCCCTATAAATCTCACACTTGCGTGCACTCATTTTAAGCTCTTTAACCTCTCTTGCTAAAGCCTCTATAGCAGCAGCCATACTAGTCTCAGGAGTGACCTGATGAACACCTAGTAGTGGAGGATGTAGTCCTAGTAACTGGGATGGAATCCCCGTGGGCTGGGGTCTGCTGTTCAGCTAGGGCAAAACTCTCAAACATGTCCTTACACTCATCGGGGTCTTTTTTATCCATAATGTGTCCCCCAGCAGCAGTGTTAAACATCTGCCGCGTAGCATAAGTAAGGCCATTGTAGAATTTCTCTACAAGGGCCCAATCAGAAAGTCCATGCTGGGGACACTTGTTCAACAAAGTGTTGAACCTCTCCCTCCCTGGCCAAGTGGTATGGCTCGTCTGGATCCATTCGGAACGAGTGGATCTGGTCCCTAATGCGAGCGGCCTTAGAAGGAGGATAATATTTTTTCAGAAACTTGGTTTTCAAGTCTTCCCAGGTAGTGATGGAATCCTGGGGAAGAGTATCTAACCAAGTGGCAGCACGCCCAGACAGAGAAAATGGAAAAACTCTAAGATAGATCGTGTCTGGGGTGACACCTGTCAAACCAAAGGTGTCACAAATGCGCACAAAACGGGACAGATGGCCTGGAGCATCCTCATCATCCAGGCCATTGAACTGGGCGGTATGGGCGATGGTGTTGATAACGTGTGAGGGGATCTGCCAAGTGTGGTTGTTGGGCATGGCAGTCCGAGTAATGGGAGTTCTCACTCCTGTGGCTCCCTCACAGGCCATCTGGTGGACAGTACGTCTAGGTGGTGGTGGCTGAGCGTCGCCCATGATAGTAGCAGGGAGAGAAAAACGTGCCTTTTTGGCTCGATTGATAGCACGACGTAATTCCCTTCGAATGTCAACAATGTCTCGCTCGGGCTTTGGTATGATCAGCTCAGATGGTCCCTGCGAACGAGTACGTGGCATAAAACTGCAACACAGATTAAAAAAACGCGTAAAGAAGAACAAAAATAAATGAAATAAAAACAACAAATAAAAAAAACGCAAAAAGAAAATAAAAACCTAAGACTCTCTAGACACGCTAAAAACCAAAAAGACTCAAATAAGACCAATTAATCAGTGAAGTCCTAATCAAAGCTAATTTCGTAATCGCCAAGTGTCCCCGGCAACGGCGCCAAAAACTTGATGTGCTATGTATGGTCTATAAATAACTACCTAACCTAGACACCTAGTAATATAAAACAGACTCAACTAAACTAGACCACACGACAGGCAAGTGTACCTATCAATGCAGTACAGACTAAGTAAGTCCGAGTATCGAACCCACAGGACACTAATGGAAAACAAAACTAGACTCGACTAAGACTTAAAATAAATAGTTTAAAAGTTTGTTTTTGGTTTTTTTAATAATTAAATAAAATAAATAAATAAAGTAAATAAGATAAATAGACAGCACGGATAACTGAGGAAAATGTCAGGATAGGAAGGCAACTACCTAGGCCAAGAATCCTACATGCAAACTCACAACTCTCGGTAATGAAAAACTGAATGGCTACCAGATTCTAAAGATAACTTAAGAAACCTTAAGACGTGCTAGATCTCCTCCGGTCTCACCAACACACCCCAAAGAATCCTAAAGAATAAAACACTGGCTATCTAGCTCGGATCACCTCCCCGTCTCACCTCACTAAGAATGTAAAGGTACTCTAATGACTCGATCACCTCCCGGTCTCTCTAATCACAATACACCCGAAGATGTAAAGGAGTAATTTAATTGGGTTAACTATGACTTGGAATTGCAAGAAACTAAAGACAACTAGGATAGGATCACCTCCCGGTCTCACCAAAACCTAGCACCTAAAGCTCTAGACAACCCAACATTCCATCACCTCCCGGTCTCAAGAATGGAAGAATACTTAAGTCCTCTAAATTCTCTAATCAAGTTCCTATGGCTTTCGGTACCAAAACCATAAACTAAGCTACAAGCACCAAGCAGGTAACCCTAATAAACATCCAAACATGAAAGACATTCACTAAGATGTTTATGGAACTATCAAAGATAATAAATTAGACCTAAGTACGCACACACATCATAATAAACACCAACTAAACTTTTACCAAAACATTAACCATTCAAAAATAATCCAAAACCGAAAGTATAAAATTAACATGTATTCATCATTGTTGGCCTAGGTGGTAACTAAAGTTTAGCCAATAATATTCATGACAAACGATAAAAACATAGTTTTGGTACCAAAGTAACACATAGTCATAAAGTTTATAACACAAAGTAATAAACGAAAATAACCAATATTGTGAAAACCTCGATCCCTAGCCTCCTCTCCTTCAAAATAATCCTCTCCCAAGTTAGAAGCTGCTCAACATGTTCGATCGCCTCTTGACTTTATGCCGCTGTCAGATGTGATGTTCTTCGAAATAAATATATTCCCCCCAAATAAAGTGCCGCTGCTATGCTTATATAAGCCTAAACCCTTTTTTTCATTAAATTCCATTGGATTGGGCCTTTGACTTCACTCACGAGATGGTCATTTGACCATTCATTTTATTATTATAATTATATTATTATTATTATTATTATTATTATTATTATATTATACTATTATTATTAGTAATCCATATCCGCTCTCCAATGCTCTTGGCTCGACCAAAGTTCCTCATTTATGCTCCAACGTCCATGACCACCTACTCTCAAGTGTTCGTGTCCCGATTAGAAATAATTCGTTTTGAGCTCATTTTTCACGAACACCTATAAAATAATAAAATTAATAAATAAATAATAAAACTGACACGAAACGAATACAAACTTGACCAAATAATATACAAAATACATAGGAAATTAGATGTGTTTTGCAACACATTATGTGTCCAAATTATGTTTCCCTCTATAACTTTAAAACGATTTATATTCTTGGTTGTTATTGTGAGGGTGTTCCACCCCGGTAAGCTCACCTCTCAACTGTGAGGGAAGTATCACCCAAGATTGTACATGCCCAACCCCGAAAAACACACCTCCCAAAGTTGCAATATTGACATCCAACTACTCTACTCTTTTGTGAATAACTTGCAAACGGCCAGAGCGGCTAACAAGCTACCACTTGATATGGTAAAGTTGACGCTTCCTTCCGCTTACCCTCATCCCTTACTTGAAATAATTAATTTATCAAAAAGTTATTGATCTATTATTAATTGTGCGGCAATATAATAATAGAAGTAAATAAAAACCGTTTACTTCTAACACGAGTTTACCAATATTTGGTTTGCGCCAAAGCCAACACATAGACCATGTAGCTAAGTCACCAAACCAAATCTTGGCTTATCACCAAGGCCACGTATATAAACCGTACCAACCCTAAGTGAAGTTTTGATAGTTGAGGATCGATCACAAACTGTAAATATTTCTACAACACAAATGGGCTAATCACTTCACGTGGAGTTAATGGTTAGCTTACAAGTGCGGGAGTTTCTACATGCCACGGGTACACTCATAAGTCCCTTCACTTCCTGTCAAAACACCCACAAGACCAAATACTAACTTGAGTAATAAGTTAGTTCATCAAACAAAGAAAGAGTACGAGGAAGTACCAAGAACACAAAACATCACTCAAACTAAACATAAACTATATAAAATCATACCAAGATAGTCTTCACCATAGCCACACTATAAGAATCCTAGCCAAACAATGGTGTTACAACAGGCTCACTAAGGATGATTTTATGTGAAACCATGGTGAGGGTTGATTCAAGATTTGGAGAGTTTTGGGTGATTTAAGGTGGTTTCTCTCGAGGCTCACTTGAGCGAAGTGTTTGTGGAGTGATCCCACCTCCAAAAGTCACTTGCAATACCCTAAAACAACAAAAATGTGGGGTAGAATCAAGTGGAATGAGATGCCAAAATGAACAGTGAATGTCTCCTTTTATAGGCAAGCTGGTAGGCCCCTTCACGTCTGTGCATAAGGATTGGCATGCGCATGCTCAGCAGTCTGGTACTGTCTGTTAGTACTGAAAGTCTTTTCTGGAAATTTTTGTCTTGAGCATGGCCATGCCAAAGGGTTGGCACACCCGTGCATGTGCATGTGTCGTAACTGCTTGTCAGTCTTAGTCTGCTGAGCCTTGTGATGTACGTTTGGAGGAAGCACGGTCGTGCCAATTGATGAGCACGCTCATGCACGTTGCCATCTTCATTCTGGTTGACTTAGAAGTGTTTATTGGTTAACCGAGGCATGAGCACAACCGTGCAAATCCTGCTGCAGTCTGCAAAGTCTTCAATTTCCTTCCTTTTTTGCCAGTTGCCACTCCTTTTGTTTGTTGCTCCCAAAAACCTGCATTTATCTCTTAAGAACGATTTAGTTATGTTTTATAAGGATAAAATCCTAATAATTGTGCAAAAAGGTGGATGAATACACATGTATAAATGATGGCACATCATAACACCTCACAATTGAGCTTTTGCTTGTTCTGAAGCAAACCAAACCTAGCTAGGGGTGTAAACGAGCCAAGCCGAGCCCGAGCCTGACTGGGCTTGAGCTCAGCTCGTTATGGTTTTATGAAGCTCGAGCTCGAGCTCGGCTCGGTTCGAGCCTACAATCTTGAGCTCGAGCTTGGCTCGCTATCAAAATCAAAAGCTCGAGCTCGGCTCGGCTCGGCTCGAGGTGATTTGAGAACAATCTCAAACGAGCTCAAAGCTCGACTCGAGATCGCAAAAGCTCGGCTCGCGAGTGTTATTAAATGGGCCTATGAAATAAGGACTTGGGCTTTGGAGATGTGGGCTATAAATTATAAGAGATATATAAATAACTTATAATTATGTTTGGGCTCGTTTAGGCTCGCGAGCCCAATCGAGCTTTGTATCTAGGGCTCGAGCTCGGGCTCGATAACTAAACGAGCCATATTTCAAGCTCGGGCTCGAGCTCGTTAAGGCTTGGCTCGTTCGGGCTTTTTATCGAGCCGATCCCGGGTAGCTCTCGAGCCGCTACGTGTCATTTACACCCCTAAACCTAGCCAATAACTTTTAGAGTAAAAGCATGTAGGAGCATTGTGACAAGTCACATACATCCTACCTCCTAAGAGTCCCACTTAATAAATGCCTCTTTGGAAGATGTTTTGGATAATCCTTGGTGTGCCTAATCAAACGTTCCTCGAGTTCCTTAATTCATTGTTCCTCACCATTTCTCTCTTTCACTTGGGTGTTATTTGGGGGTGATCGCTCAGATCCATCCTAAGGCATGCATAGATCATAGGCTTGTGTGCAATTCAATTCTCCACCACTATATAGGCAAGAAAGTGTGAATCAAAAGGTCTTGTAATGGGTGATGATGATGGAGTGGTAAATTGATAGGAAGGGTGTCTACTGTTATGGCTGGCTTGAGTAGCGGCTGAGGCATCATGGGAAGGTGTCGAACTCTGGATAGTGGGCTTGTGAAAATTCTCCCAAAGACATCTTGCTTTGGCTCTCGTATCTTGCAAATGTTTAGCAGTTTCCACCTAATAATCTCCGCTAGGAACGTCCTAGTAATTGGTCTTCAATGGAGTTGTTTTGTTTAAGCCCTCTTCACTTCGAAGCTTTCTCGACTTATACAACAAAACTTTTATTTTTATTTTTTTACCAAGATAAACATAAAATGTTGCTTACGATGAAGCTTATTTCTTGGTACTTGTCTCTTTGTGGCTATCTTCTTAATTTTTTAACAAACTTCCTTGGTAAAAACCAAGGTGTGTAGTCTATGCTTATGTTCAGATTGCCCAAGAGTTTCCCACTTGCCTCTAACTCGCTTATTTTGCTATAACCATGACAGTGGCCCGATATGATGGAAGAAATGAAAAGTCTAAGGCTCAAGGTGGTTAACTTGGTGAGGAAACATTTTGTGTGTCACAACCCGACCCAGGTGGGCCCAGTCGGAATACAGATGGTTACCAAAACATCACGCAATGCAAACAAACAACGGAAACAATGTATATATATATATATATATATTACTATATTTTATAAATAACTGTCTACATTTCTAAATACCGTACATTCTCTAATACAAATAGTTCGGGTAATATCTAAGGTTCTCGCTTGACTTCTGATTCGTCCGCCAGGGATACTCCGAGTCGTAGCTGCTCCATCCTTCCAACTCAGACAGGTACCTGAACACATGCTTAAAAGAGTTTGGGTCAACAATAATGTTGGTGAGTCCGTGCGTTAGTTTAAATGGTTTTTAAACAAGGTTATCATTTCAAAAGCAAGTTCATAAAGTTTACACGGTTCAACACATGGTGATGTACAAGCGACACCTCAAACCTAACACGGAATCTATCTACTGCCATTGTAGATTCTCCTGGCAAAATACATGTCACAACGGCCCACAGGCCTCAGTGGAGGGTTTTCCGGGCTTCCGGATCCACTGTGTGTGGGGGTTTCCCCAAGTAGCGCTACCCACATATTAAGTGGCCCAATCCCCTAGGTTAATGAGTGTCGGTATGGTTATTCGGCAGCTACTATCTTGTCACATCAAACAGTTTATCAAAAGGAAGCATGCATTCACCCCAAAACAATAAAACACGAAAAGTGGGGAAGATACACGGGACTCACCTGAAAGCAATGCATACGAATAGTTTATAGTAACCAGAACGTCTGACATCTCGTACGGTTATACTCCTGGTCGAATCCTAAGTCGACAACATTATTAGTCTTGGTTTCATTCGCAATGGTTATACGTGTGGGACGGGCTCGAGCGTATGGTTTCCATTTATTACAGTTCCATGTCTATGTTCATGTTCCGTTAATCCACAACCTATCCGCTTGTATTTGACAAGTAGTAGTTATTACTATGCCCATTCTTATGTCGGGTGTCATATTCTATTATCCTTATGTCTCGTCTTATGTTTCGAGTCCTAGGTCCAATATCTCATCTGTGGTCCATTTCAAGGTGTGTGTGTGTATATATATCTATATTTATGTGAGTGTTCACAATGTATGTTTGTCATATTCCTATGTCCACGGCCATTTACTAGTATTTGTACTAATTATTCCAATTGCTAATTATATATTTATGCATAAGTCTTTGTAAGTTTGCGAGTCTACCTATATCTAAATTATTAGTCGTAATGTTTAAAGCTCCAAATGTTCCATGTCGTTGGTCATTCTTCCTATACTAATAGTTGGGTGTCATTCCTATGTTAGTATGTATGCTTGTGTCCGAGGTTCAAGTCTTAGAAATTAACGTTCAAGATGTCGAGATAACATTCTTTCCAATGCCTATCCGTTTATGCTTGGTGTGTAATATTTATAATCCTATCCAAACTTTATGTCTCAATTGTCCGGGGTTTACCACTCAATCCAATGCTTTAGGTTACGCTAGCGACTAAAGGATGAATGTTGATTCCTAACCTTATATCCTAAATCCATGTCCAATTGTCTAATCCAAATGTCCAAGTAAAGGTTGATACAATAATCCATCCAAGCTATTAGTTTAATGTCCAATTCCAAACATCAAGCTCAAGGTATACTCTAAAGTCCGTCTAACTCATAGTTTCGGTCCATACGAGCTCGTCAAGTTCCACACCCGATATTTTACAAAAATATATATAATAATTAATATAGCTATCGGTCTAGTGGGTTTGGTTATACCTCGCATATAGTCCTAGTTCTTGTTGACCAAGCTGACGCGGTTGACCAACGTTGACCAGTTGTCTAACTCTGTTGACCGAGGTTTGACTTCTGGTTGACCGAGAATCAAAATACCCAGCAACATCTCCACCTCCATGAACCGCCCCATCCACCATCGACAACCACCACTGTTCAACCACCATCATCACTACCGTCACCTACCCACAACTCCCACCACTGTCACCATCGGCTTCCAACAACCGAACCAGACCATAATCCAACCATAACCTGACCTCTCTTGTTATTTAATCAGATCTGACCCATCAACCGTGGTCACTGCCGTCGTCTTCATCCTCTCCGTCCGCCTCTCTTTCCTCTGCAGCTTCTTCCTCTCTCTTCTCTCGTACTCTGCGTCTCTCTCTCTCTCTATCGTTCTTCTTCTCTTTCTCTCTCTCTCTAGGGTTCTTATAGGGTAGAGTGGGTAGTGGGTTGTGTTGTTTGGGTGCCGGCTGCCAGACTCCGCCGTGGCTCCGCCATCAGCGGCGGCAAGAGCCCCTCCGGCTCCTCCTCTTCTCTCTCTCTTCTTCTGGGTCCTCTGCGTGTGTGTAGGTGAAAGGTGAGGGGTGTGGTTGCGGGGCTGCTCGGCCGGAGCTCCGCCATCTGCGGCGGCGGGAGCTCCTGGCTCCTCCTTCTTCCTCTCAAATCTCTGTTTCTCTCTCTAAGTTTGTATGTGTGTGTGTTGTAAAATGAAACACACAGAGAAGTGTGTGTGTGTGTGTGTGTTCATGTTTTATAAAACAAAGTAGTGATGGGTGTCATGTTATAAAAGTGCCATGGGGCACATGGTGCTCATGCCATGTGTCCCATGGTGACTAATCACCTAATCGGGATCTGGTTCGGGTTCGTTTCACGTATTAGCTCGGTCTCGTGATGCGTATTCTATAATGTTATATATATTAAATGGTTCGATTTTTAGTTTCGCACCTAAGCGGCTCGCTCATTATTGGTTTTGGTTCACTTTTATTACACGATAATAATATTATTACTCGAAAAAATTTTGGGGGTCGGTGCCGCGTTGTTACATTGTGGAAGGCTAATGAAGATGGATTGGGTGGATCCTAGGTGCCTTAATCATTTTCACACTCTTACCTTGTTTGTGGTATTGAAATGCATAAGTCATACAAGTTCTAACTATTACATGCCAAGAGTGAATATCTCTCATGACCAAATGAATGAGCATGTGTAGTATATATCAAAGTGGATGCACTTAATAAGGCTCAATATACTCACATGGAAAAGGGTAGGCTCTCTTTCATGAAGTAAAGACACTTTAAGTTAGTTTTTTCGGCTTCACAAAAACCTCCAAAAATCCCGTATTTGATTTTTAGGTGGGCTCAAAGGGTTTGAAAACTATTTTTATTTACTCAAAACGTTTTAAAAAATTTCCTTCAAATGGTTTTGGTTTGCTGATTTCAAGAGGTGTTAGCGTATCTTAAAATTATAGATTTTATGATATATTTTATGCTTAAAGAAATAAGTGGGACAAGAACAAGTGCTCCCCTAATTAGTTTCCTAGATGGAAACTGTTCGAGCGATACCCACAACTGCCTGACTACTAAGCCTTTCCGAGAGAAATCACTTGGCATGAATTTTAATAACTAAAACTAAAAAGAGAAAAATAAACTACTAAAAGAGAAAATACTAATTCCTAGTGCCAAGAGGTCATACCTAGTGGTTAAAAAGAAATAAAAGTGAACGATCATACCTGAGGGTCCTCAAATGTCTTTCTCACCGTGTGCACCAACCTCTCAACTTATTCATCATCGGGCTAGTCCTACTTTAACCAGAGTCGATTCCGAAATTTAAGATCTTGGGATCGATGGTGAAACACACTAGAAACGTGTAAGGACCATTTTTTTAATAAAAATGCACACACATGTAAATACTTGCATACCAACCATTAACATATAAAACTAGTTCAAGATTCAAAAACATAGTTTGAAAAAGTTTTCATGGGGATCTATCCCAACATATAACAAAACACCAATCAAAGCATTTTTAAGTTATATAACATTGTTAACAAAAATAGATCCCAAAGGCTTTAGCCATGACTCTGTATCCCACCAAAACGCATGTGCATTGCCAAATCCGAGCCACGACTTGATCTTCAAGCATGTGCCTTACCTAATACACAACATAACTAAAAGTGAGTTAATTGTGTATTCTACCAAGGATTATTCCATTATTGACATTCACCATTATGAAACATCTTACACACTTCCCTTTTTGACCTGTTAAGGTCTTTCTACCCTTTCTACATGTGATACCCCGCAATTTCAGGTTCTCACTTTAACTAAACTCTAGTTACATTATTTGCATTCTACTTAACTAGGGTTAGCTAGATAGGTCACACGCTGCACACTTATAGGTTAATAACTGCATGAAATGGTAATTCGGGGAATTACCAGACTATGTACATGAGTAGTGAACCTCGGACGTTGGTGAACGGTGAAATTAGATAATTGTGAATTAATTGATTAAGATTAATTGCAATTACGTGCTTCTATGAAACTCTGTGAAACTATGTGCAAACTGTATGTGATTACGTGAACTTAAACCGAAAGCGTTAATAAAAATCGTAATGGGTGGACCATTAGGATGGTAGGGGTCTTAACACACGGGGTTACACTTGTTATGGTCCAAAATAGCGAAAACATTGAAGAAAACACACAGTACAACGAAACAAGCCACCCGGAGCGGGCCAGGGAAGAGTGAACGGCCGCTCGCGGGGTCCTGACGCAATGTAACCGACTTAATCACTATTTAAGAAATCTTAAGCCTCTTGTATCCCCTAAACTCAACCCTAATCGCCCCCTACTGCCTAGGTACGAAAATATTAACCCCAAACACCTGCTAAGGCTCAAGAACATCGATCGGGAAGCTTGGAGAGCAATCGGTTGATGGTTTTGAAGTGCTTGCGGTATAATATTCAATCTCTTGTGTTTTAACTTCTTTAATATGTTTTTAAAACATCATAACCGAGTTTGGCCAGGTCTGAAACGTTTTAATAAAGATTAAAACTTGATGTTTATAAAGATTGAATGGGCTAAACATAATCTTATATGATTAGTATTTGATAGGTTGCATGATATGCATGTTTATGATGTTTTAGACTTTTAGGGTTTATGGTTTTGTTGGCCCAGAATCAAAGTATGCAGCGGATTAATAAGAGATATATGAATATAATTGACACAAACACGAACGATAATTATTATAAGATCGAATGATTAATGTTTGATACAAAGAAACAAAGAAATAAAACGAATTCTGGAAGGTTTTTCTTTGAGAGGATTGTTTGTGTGAGACAATCTTGATAACCGAAACATGTTTCCTTGTGTTGAGTATATATATGTTTCGAATAGAAGTGTCCCTCCTTTGAACCGTTACAATGCTTCTGTCCCACCGGTTGAATTATCATTTGGCGCGAAAAATAACAAACACAACTGTAGGGGCATTATCGTCCATTTGCAGCATTTATATACTTGAAACAATCTGTCGAACCTTGGCTTCTTTATTGATCTTATATGGTCTGTTAATGCAGCATTGATACATCTTGTGAAGCCATTTTGATCTTGCTATACAACCTTGTTTGTGGGTTGTAGTCAAGTCGTTTTGACCCATTTGCATTGTGTCTTTAATATTCTACATAACTAGTCTAAAGATCCTATGATTGTTCTATATTACACATACATTACATATAAATGTTTAGAAGTACAACATAATACATACAAATATAGATAAGTTATATTTACAAATCAACAGATTTTGCATGTATTTTGTAAGGTTCTGATCATGTTATGTCCTACGAATGTTTTATGATGGTTTTTGAGTATCGTTGATCGATTATATGCATACATGAGTAGTTTTAATAAGAGTTTATGCATGATTAAAATCTGGACAGAATGTTTGGGTCGAATTGTAGGGTCTGTTAAATGACTTAAAAGTATTAGTTTTGATGATTTCTTAGCATGGTTGTATTATACATGGTCTTAGCTTTTCATAATGGGCAAAACCATCTGATTTGGATGTCGTTTGATAAGTTTTTGGGATTTTCTTTTATTAAAGGTCATATCAGATTTTCGGATTAGTAAACTGGGTCAACTTTAAACGATCATAACTTGAGTTTTACAAAGAATTAAATTGTGAAATTTGGACAGTAGGTCAATATTGGAATAACTTGGCTTTTTCAAGTGGATTCATTTGCTTTGACTAAATCCTAACTCTAATAAAACTTTTACCAATTTTTCATTTCACATTCTAGGGGCCTGTTTAAGCCTATATAGTGATTTTTTTTTAATTTACAAACCCTGTTTTCATCCTTAGAAAAATAACCATCAGGAAGAGACATGTATACATCTTCATTCAAATCTCCATATAAAAATGCATTATTCACATCCAACTGATAAAGTTCCCAGTTTTTGTGAACAACAATGGAGATAATGCATCTAACAGTCACTAGTTTAACCACTGGGGAAAAGGTTTCTTCAAAATCAATCCCCTGTTTCTGGCTAAACCCTTTAGCAACTAGTCTAGCCTTATATATCTCTATTTCACCAGTGAGCTTGTACTTTATCTTATATATCCACTTACATCCTACTACACTCCTTCCCTTAGGAAGTTCTACTAGATCCCAAGTGTCATTTCTATGAAGAGCCTCTACTTCATCATTCATGGCTGCTACCCAATTTGGGTCAATAGCAGCTTCACTGAATGAAGTTGGTTCATGGCTCTTATTTAGAGTTGACACAAAACATTTAAAGCTAGCAGACAGATGAGCATAATTAACCACTCTATTAATGCCATATTTTACCCTACTATCTAGAACATAATCATTCAGGTTCCTAGGTAAGACAGACTCCCTAACTGACCTTCTTGAGGTAGTTTCACCTACATTCTGATCAGTTATGCCTCCCTCAGACTGGTCATGGATGTTCTTATTATCAGATAAATCACACTCAACCCTATCAGTCCTACTGGTATTAGGGCTAGGCTGCTGTGACACAGCCATGCCTTCTAGCCCTAATTCCTTAGATGCTGATTGCTGAGACCTGTGTGTCTCTGAATCAACATCACTTGTTCCCTTTCTATCATCATTGGGAGGTTGAGACTCAGGTTGTTCATATTTTTCAAAAAAATTTAAGTGTGTTACATCAGTTTGAGAAATATCATTTATAGACTCATAAACTTGATTTTCTTTCAATGGAAACACACTTTCAAAGAATTTTACATCTTTAGAATAAAAATCAGTTTTAGTTTCAAGTCCAAAATCCTTGTATCCCTTCTTCTTAGTAGAGTAACCAATAAAAACACATTTTTCTGCTCTACTTGCTAACTTATCAGACACATTAAGGTTTGTGGAAAAACATAAACAACCAAAAAGTCTCAACTGGTCAAGAAAGGGTTCAAAACTATAAACTACCTCATATGGAGTCTTCCCACCTAGCACTGAAGAGGGTGTCCTATTTATAAGATAAGTAGCAGTTAACACACAATCAGACCAGAACCTTATAGGAACATTACTTTGAAATAGAAGAGCCCTAGCAACATTAAGAAGGTGCCTATGCTTTCTTTCTACCACCCCATTCTGTTGGGGAGTATATGTGCATGATGTTTGATGAAGAATACCTTTCGTTTTAAACAAACTGTTTACTTGATTATTAACAAACTCACTACCATTGTCACTTCTTATTATTTTGATGTTAGTTTTAAACTGAGTTTCTATAATAGCCACAAAATCTTGTAAGTTTGAAAAAACTTCTTGTTTACTCTTCATCATACACACCCACACAACCCTAGAGAAGTCATCAACTATTGTAAGAAAATATTTGAATCCTTCTCTACTTGTAACTCTATATGGACCCCATACATCAATGTGTATTAGGTCTCCTAAGGCCTTAGTCTTATGGTCACTTAAGGGAAATGGATCCCTATGCTGTTTAGCCTTTTGGCAAACTTCACATGGTGTGTTTAAACTAATGTTACCCAAATTCAACTTTTGTTTAAACATGTCAAGAGCATTATTAGATGGATGTCCTAATATATCATGCCATAAGTTGAACATCACAGAACTATTATAACACACCTTGCCAGACATCACAGAACTACCACAGTAGTACAAGCCATCTACTTGACTACCAGTCACCAGGTTTTTCTTGGTGATTAAGTCCTGAATATAACATTGATTTTCATCAAAACCAACAAACAACTTGTTATCCCTAGCTAATTTGTGAACAGATATTAAATTTACATTGTATTCTGGGACAACAAAGACATCTTTCAACTCAACCTTTTCAGCTAATTTAATGTTTCCTATCTTGGTTACCAAAGCATCAGTTCCATTAGGATGTTTAACTCTAATATTTACGTCAGAAACATTAAAACAGTCAGTTAGGTTTTCATCAGTTTTAACCATGTGTTGATTTGCCCCTGAATCTGTAATCCACCCTATAAACCCCTTTTTGTAGAACTCACTAACAAAACAGAACACGGGTTTAAGCATCACATTAGCACAAAAAGGACTTGACAAGTCACTTGCAACATTGCAGCTTGTTTGACCCTCAGGTTTATCACCTAATAAACTCAAAAGTCTGTTTATTTGATCAGGTGTAAGAGAATTAATAACACTATCAAACCCATCAAAAACACTGTTATTAGCAACCACCTTTTTCCCTTGTCCCCCTCTTGGTCTAAACCAAGAAGGGTATCCAATAACCTCAAAGCATTTATCAATAGTGTGACCAATTTTATTACACTGAGTACACTTCAGGTTTTGATTTGAAACCTTATTATTTCTTTTAAACTCAGGAGGTGAAGATGTTTTTAGAAAATAAGGCAAGAGATTGTCCTCTCTTACCTGAGTTGCTGGCATTTCTATGAGATTCTTCTCTAGAAATGACAGCAAAGGACTCCTTCATAGTAGGTAAAGTGTCTTTTATTAACAAACTAGTCTTCACACTTTGATAAACACTATCTAACCCCATTAAAAATTGCATCAATTTTATTAGATTACTGAAATCATTGAATTCCTTAGCAGCATTACATGAACATGAAGGTAATTACAAAATTTGATCCATTTGTTTCCACATTATGTTTAGTTTATGATAGTATTCAGCTACAGAAGATCCATTTTGACTATATGAATTTATTTTTTGATACAAGTCAAAAACCACAGACCCATCAATTTTATCATAGGTCTCTTTCAACTCACTCCATACATCACAGGCAAGTTTAGAGAAAACATGCCCCATATATAGATCTTCACTAATGGAATTTAGGATCCAAGTTAACACAATTGAATTACACCTATCCCATTATCTTTTAAGAACATCATCTTCTAAAGACCTAACACAAGTTTTATCAATAAATTCCCATTTGTTCTTAACCTGTAAGGCTAATTGAAGAGAATTAGCCCAAACAATGTAGTTTTCTGTACCTTTTAGTTTAATTGTTATGATATTAAGATTAGCTGAGTCACTAGGATGCAAATACAAAGTATCACTTGCATCAAGTTTACTGATTAAGCTAACAGGAGGGTCTTCTGGTCCAGGTAAGGGTTGTGGTATTGGTTGATCACCTTCCATATCAACAATTTAACACAAACAATGAAATAACACAACCAAGCAACCAAATCAACCAAGACACTCACAAATCACAAAGTAAACTAAACACACACAAGACGAAGTTGTATCAGAGGCCAGATTCCTAGTTCATCACTCAAAGGGTGCCAGGACAAGCATAATACAGGAGTCTTCTAATTCCTAAGTATAACAACACCACAAGTATCAAAAAACACTTTAATCAAATAATATCACAACAACAAAGCAAGAGCAAATAAAGCACGTAGTCGGCTCAATTACCGGTCCCCCTAACCCGGTCAAGTAGCCTCTAGACTCACAGCTAAACTACAACAAAAAATATAGAAAGAACAGGAACAATCTCACCGAGATGGGGACCCAAGTTAGGGTTCGCCAAACTCACAGCCTGTACCTTCACTTAGGTTACAGAGCTGTGAGGCAATTGTAGCTAAAGAAAAAATAAGCCTCCAACTTCAACCCAAGAAGTTCTTGAAACAGCTCCAAGATCTGACACAGATCTGACTGTAATCCCTTATAATCCGATCAAAGATACCCAACAACAATCTAGAACCCAGCGGAAGCCCCAAGATTCAAATCTACACGAACAGAAACCCTAGATCTGAGAGTATATCAATCAGACACTATCAGAGACTTAAGAACTCAACGATGGCTCTGATACCATGTTACAAAACATGGAATGACACAAGAAGGAAAACTTAAAGACTTTATTAATCAAAGAATAACCCAAACACAAAATATGAACCAGATACAAACTTCAAGAATCTGAAGAACACCAACAGATCTTGACAAAATCTTACACCCAAACTCTTAACCTATCTACTCATCTATAATGAACAGACTCTTCACAATAAACAGCTACAAGACGTATCTGATCAATAAGAGAATGAAAACCCTAATAATAGACCTAGATGAAAGAGAAAGCAAAGACTGGTTAAAAAAGAAAATTGATAATAATACACGCCTTATATAGAAGGCCTTGGAAGCTTCTTTAAACAAACACACAAAGGTAGAATCTAGACCGTTGGATGTAATGTGATGACACGGATCACCATCCAAGGGCCAACATTTGTCTTCGAGTAACACCCATTTAAAACACTTGACTTGTTGACCATCAGTCTTTAAACTCTAGAACACTCCTTACTGGACTCTTAAAGCAAGCCCATGACCAATAGCCCAGCAACAGCAACATCATCCAATAGCCCAGCAACATCAACATTATCACAGCAAGCCCAATTATCATCTCAGCCCATCAGCAGCTCATAGCCCAACGATATTTAAAGATCCTCAAAACAAAATAAAAGTGTGTAAGAATAAGTAATATATCAACTAATCAAACTGGACAATAATCATACCTGGTAATATTTTTAACAGATAGCTCTACCATGAAACTCATCGAAAGCATCACAATATTATATCTATCATCACCGACTTGGGTTTGTATTGACAATCCGTTAAAACACCTTTGAAAGCTCCGAACCTGCTATTAGTAGGCCTATAAGTCGGCTCACCATACCTGTTACTGACTGGTTTTGTTTTGCCTCCTTACCACAATCAGGAATATCTGATTTGATTTCCCTATCTTCCAATGTAAACTTAGCCACATTGAAACGAAGTTTGAAGTCCCCTATCCGAATGCTAGACAAAGTCTTTTCCATCTCTGATGAGTTTTTAACATCCAGAAATGAAACAAAACCAAACCTGTTACCTCCCTTATCCCTCTTTCGAGCGATGTAAATATCGTAAATGTAGTTACCGATTTGTAAACAAAAGTTTATCTTAATTACATTTACTTTTTATATTCACAATTTTATGTTTTGTTTGCAACCAATATTTAAGTTAAGATTAACTAATTACTTCTTTCATTTTCTTGCTCCGATCTCAAAATTAGCAATCCATAGTGTCTTTAGTTAGTTTTATCCATCAATGTTTTACCGTCCAATTACATTATTTGGGGCTACTCGTGCATCTCTTGATTTGTAAAATCTTGTATTCTAACGGATATATGCAGAATCATCACAAGATATATAAATATAATCTATAATATATACATTATAAAGGAGGAGTGATGTACAAGATGGTCATTTTCACATCTGTACAACTTAAAAAGCAATATGTACAACATATTTAAGCAACACATTCAAGGGTATTCTAGGAAAGATGGTGACAATTAAGACACTTTAAAGGGTAATATAGACATTTCACCTCACCCTTTTAGTTAAAATCTAAATTTTGATTCCTTCCTTGCCCCTTTTCCAACTAATCGACATCCCTCTTCAATACCCTCTTTTAATTTTAAGACTACTCAATTGCCCATACTAGCAGGCATAAAAACTGATGGAATCGATCATCACCCGAAAGACGAAACATATCAGCTGAGATAAGAGAACCCTAATCGCCAATGTCTTCACTACGGTTGGCATAAAATTGACCGACGGTTATCTCATCAAATGGTTTTGCGACGGATTAGGGTTCTAAGTATTTGAGGTAACTTTATGATTATGTGATTGTTCAGTTTTGGTTTTTGTTTTGTTCTGAATCTGTTCCTGTATCTATCTCTTCCTTTCTTCTTCTTCGTTTTTATTTATCTGTTCCTTATGTTATGGCCATGGCTGGATGCTGCAAACGGTTACTGAAGCTGAAGGTATTTGTTTTATTGTCTATTGTTTTATAGAATAGTTTCAATTTTTGAACAATTTCATATTTATTATTTGTACACATTTGATTTTCAAATCGATCATTTATTTATTATTGGTTGTTTGTTCAGCAGCTTTGATGTGTTCTCTATAGCGTTAATTTTATGTTTGCAAAGCTTATTGAAAATTAGATGGACTATAGCAAATTCCATTGCCAAAATAGAGTAGTTTTTTATTGCTTTGATGATTGTTGATGATAATGGATATCATACTGATTCTACGTTATGATTATTGCTTTGATGATTGTTGATGATAATGGATATTCCAGGTTGTGTTTATCGTGGTATCCAGATCTTCAATCGTGTTTTTAGAATGACTGATAATTGGTTTTGTGGTGGCGCTGGATCATGATTAATACTTTGTTTTTTGTAATTTGTTTTGGAGCAGAGTCCAAAAGAGGTGGAGTTTTCACTGAATATGGTGACTCAAACCAATACAAAATTTTGGAAATCATTTGGAAAGGAAGTTATGGAGTCGTTTGTGCGGCAGTCGACACATAGACTGGTGAAAGGTTGCAATAAAGAAAATAACCAACATTTTTTAACATTCTTCGGATGCTATCCGAATTTTGTCCGAGATTAAATTGCTTAGGCTTTTACGCCATCCTGATATTGTTGAAATTAAACATATCATGATGCCACCGTCAAAACGAGACTTTAAAGATATTTATGTAGTATTTGAACTCATGGAATCTGATCTACATCAAGTCTTAAAGGCCAATGATGACTTGACACATGAGCACCATCGGTTTTTCCTCTATCAGATGCTTCGAGCTTTGAAATACATGCACACGGGTAACTTCTTTGACATCAAATATGTATGTTTTTGGCAAAGTATTTTTCTCTTTTTTTGGAACCATAACTGATGAAGACTCTTATCAATTCAGCAAATGTGTATCATCATGATCTGAAACCAAAGAACATATTAGCAAATACAAATTGCAAACTAAAGATATGTATGTTTTTGGCAAAGTATTTTTCTCTTTTGTTGGAACCATAACTGATGCAGACTCTATCAATTCAGCAAATGTGTATCATCGCGATCTGAAACCAAAGAACATATTAGCAAATGCAAATTGCAAACTAAAGATATGTAATTTTGGACTAGCAAGGGCTGCATTTACTGATAATACCCCAACAGCAATATTTTGGATGGTGCGTTATGTGTATGTATTAACAATTTTATTGCACACCATGTTCTGTGATGCACATTAAAATAACATATTTCCCTTTTTTTATTCAAATTGGTGAGTGACGTTTCCTTTATGGTCTTTTCAATCGACAGTTATAATTGGCAACTGACACGTGATACACTGATATCTTGATTTCATTGCATTTGCAGGCACAATGATTGCGTCTTCTTTGATGGAGAAACAAGGACGGAAAAGTCTTCTGATCACAAGCTTTTCTGGAATGGTATGCTATATTGCTATGCACTTATATATTTCATCATTTCCCAAAATTTATACTACTTCATTGCATCTTGAATTCATCGCTACCTCTTTTTTTGTTTTCAAGGCTCTTTCAATGTTGCTGCTCTCGTTGTCCTTCACTTGGAAAGTTTTTGCACCGTATTCTGGACCACTTGCTGCCATCGGGACTGTTTTGTATGTTCAATCAACAACTTTTTAGCTAAATGACTATATGACAAACGTTATTCATCAGTATTCTTCAATTTCACCGACATTAATTCTACAGGTACGTACTGTCATTCTCTCTTGGTGCGGGTCATGTCCCTGCTCTTGTATTACCCGAGATTTTCGCCTCCCGAATCAGAGCAAAGGCAGTTGCCTTGTCACTTGGAATGCATTTGGGTAATTCATTTAGATTTTTCTCATCCCAGTCCACAAAATTAATATGTACCAAGCTTTTTAAACATCTCACTTACAAATGGTGTTACATTATGGTTGAGCAGATATCAGTGCTAAAGTATTTACAAAAAAATATGTTGCCTTTAAAAAGATTGCTAGAAAAGCAATTTAAGAAAGGTAATAACGTTCACCTCAAACTTCTCTGATATAATTATCATAAAATCTGATACTTGACCACATATTCACCCATCCATGTATCTCATTGTTATATGTGCAAATTGTTTTGACATGATAACGGAGGTATAACAAACTCAGAAATATGGTTTTTTTATGTTCTCGTCTATTTATGCCAGCAACTGACCATATTTATTGTACGTTTGCCAAATGATTACATACAATTTCCTCTTGCATAGCATTTTGCTCCAATTTTAAACTATTATTTGTATTCTTAATGTAGAAATCACTGCATTCAGTGACCGATATGCAGAATTTGAGAAGATAAATACTGAAATATTGGGCGTTTCCGTTGACAGTGTGGTAATTGCTCCTTACAGTATTCTACATCTTTTAATATAATCTCTAGCAGACGTACTTGTCCAGCGTAAGGTGCATTTACCTTGTCGCAACAGTTAGTAGGGTATTGATAGGCCCCGTAAGTTTTCCCTAAAGGGTTCTCATGGTTACCTGAAAAAGAAACACTGATATCTCCTTTTATTAGAATATCCAGGTGCATGAGGTTTTTTTAATTTATATTTGTATAAATACATTGTCTGAAGATGATTGATACATGGAACACATGATTTATCATTATTTTTCTTAAAAGAATATTTGGTATTTTGTTGTGCAGTTTTCCCACCTTACATGGGTTCAAACAGAGAGAAAATATGATGGTCTTGGTGATCTTTGGGCCATTTAGCATGCCACAATGTTGTCCTTCAATTTCAGGGAATAGCATTAAGAGGACTTTTTATTATTGACAAGGAAGGCGTCATCCAACATTCCACAGTTAACAACCTTGCCATTGGCAGAAGTGTTGATGAAAATTGGGAACACTTCAGGTATATACAGATATGTTAAAGGTTCATCATTAAATTGGGTATGTTTGTTTATACCATAGGCATTGCAATATACAAGAGAACCCAGCTAGATGAAAGCCAGGGGGAAAGTCCAAATTTATTTGTAAAATTCCAATTTTGCCCCTCTCAAATGCTTAGTGGACAATTTCACTACAATAATAATGGCAGTGTTATTTGCAAGATGATTTTAAATACGATATAGTAAGTTGACATACTCATGTTTTCACGATTAACAAGACCAGTTATATCACTGCTTGTAGCTCAAATGCTCTCAAACAATATCAAGTAATGTTTTATTTACTCCCAATTTGGTGTTTCCAAGTGTATCCAATACCTACTCATGTGCAATTTATACCGAAATACCAAAATTATGACTAAGACGATTGTTTACTATCTTTTTAAAATTAAAGTGTAATTAATAAACAATAAATGGAATGATTATAACCTCATATATTTTCTGCATTTGAACAGCCGAAGCATTATTGACTCTCTCTCTCTCTCTTGTTGACCATGAATATTGGCGTACAGGATGAGCAATAACAATTTGGTTCAGTAGGACTTGACCTTCAGACAATGTAGCGACTTTTCTTTACAAACAAGAGTAGCAAAGATTAAAAAAAAAAACAGACTGACAGGCCCACATTACACTATTGGTCCACAATTTAGAAACTAAAATAAGATTGATATGTCAAATATGATTACCACCAAAAAAAAAAAAAATCTATGCATTAAAAAGAGATTTCTTACCCATAGTTTCAAGTGATTACTTTCTGTTGCCATGACCCTTCGCAAACATAATCATGTGAACAATATTGAATAAACTGTTCTGTCTCTCTTTATATTATATAAAAACCGTGAACCAGAGCGTTAGTGAAGATCATCGTATTAAAACTTCAACTACTACTTGTAATAAACAGGTTACTAGAATTATTTTTAGTAAAACATTTTATTGTTTAAGAATATAAACTATTGTGTGTGTTAGAACCATTGTTTTGAAAACCGGACCGGACCGGCCGGTCGGACCGGTCGGACCGGGCTCCGGGGCCTGGACCGGTCCGGTTCGGGTAGTCGGACCGTTTTTGCAGCGAACCGGGGTTGAACCGGTGAACCGGCCAGTTGGACCGGAAAACCGGCCGGTCGGACCGGAAACCGGACCGGTCAGACCGGATTTTTTAATTTTTTTTTTATTTTTTTAAATTTTTTTTTGTTTTTTGGGCCGGTTCGTCGAACCGGTCGAACCGGTCGGACCGGTCGAACCGGTGAACCGGCCGGGGGTCCGGTTCGACGTCCGGTCCGGTTCTGAAAACCTTGGTTAGAACTCATTGTGTGTCTCATTTTTAGTAAACCATTTTTCAAGATATACTATTTTGTTGTGCTTTTTATGTTTTAATAGGTCTTCGGATTCTATGTAATGTTATATTAGTTTAACATGAAATGCATGGTGTTTAATAATAATAGTAATAGTTTGGTTGCTAACGACACCGTATTTGGTTTTCTCTTTTGGTTGTGAAATCAATCTGGTACCAAACGAACCAAATGATACTAACTAAAATTTTCTCGCATAACGAACCCACTACAACGCGCGGGAATCACCACTAGTAGATATTGGGAACATTGGGGCAACACTCTAGTGATATCTGGATAATTTTCTTTTGTTTAACGGAGATCGTTGGTTAAAGCCTCATGCGTGAATCAAAGGTTTTATTACAGTTAGGAGTTGCTTGTTTCAGCTTTTAATGAAACATAATGTCTGAATCGGTAAGACATTTGTCTCTGAATAGGTAAGTATTATACTGAGTCTGACCTCAAACTGGTTCAGCACTTAATTGTTCAGACCTCTTATTGGTTCGTCACTTACCCATTCAGAAGTTACCAAACAACCCATTAGTCTTCAGGAAACCAACAGTTGGTTTTCTTTAGGGGATGTTTAGTAGCCTCTTAATCAGCCTCTTAATCATTAAGGTCTGAATCATTCAGCATTCAGACTGTTTGTTTTAGCATCTGAATGGAATGATTAAGTGCTGAACCATTAAGCTAAAAAGGGATGCTGAATGATTTAGCTCTTAGCCATTCAAAGCCTCTTAACCATTCAGACCATTTTAATGATTCAGTACTTAATTAACCAAACAGCCCCTTAGAATTGGTAACGGATCAGGTCACCATCGCTGCCTGTAAGCATAAGTGGGATTTTGCTACTAATATGACGTAGAGGTGAGCAAAAAAACCGGTTCGGGAACCGAAACCGGTAAAACCGACCCGAACCGAAACCAGTCAAAACCGGTTTCACGTGAAACCGGTACTAAAAAAATCTCAAACTGAACCGAACCGAAAACCGGTATAAAACCGACGGAAAACCGGTCAAAAGAAACCAAAACCGGTACACAAACCGGAACTGGAACCGATAAAAACCGAAACCGAACCAAAACCGGTTTAAGAAAAATACATTTTTTTGGCCATAAACACATATATAAAACTTTGTTTTTTTGTATTAATATTCAATTTCCTTCTTTAAAAAACCCTAAAAGTTATTAAAAGTTAAATTTTATGTAATTTATAAGATTTTAAAAAGTGCGCGAAAAAACCGATTAAGAACCGAAACCGAAACAAACCGAAACTGAAACCGAACCGAAACCGGCCTCCGAAACCGGTCTTACGAATCGACAAAACCGGTCCAAAACCGAACTGGTTTGGAACCGAAACCGGTTCAGCCAGGAACCGGTACTGTAACGAGCCGGTTTGGAACCGAAACCGGTTCGACAAAAAAAAACCGATTTGCTCACCTCTAATATGACTGGAGCTTTGCTGGACTTTAAAAAAAAAAATAGAGATTGGGACACTTAATCTTCCATTGACCCACTTAATCTTCCATTGACCTAAAATCCTCTTTCATCACCTGCAACATAACTCACGAGTATTAAATACTACATAGTCTGCTTGGTAAATTTATTTATACATAATAATAATAATAATAATAATAATAATAATAATAATAATAATAATAATATCTTCTCTCTGTTTGATTCGCGTAACCAGGTATCAATTGTACCTTCTTATTTTTCGATTCATAAACATAGATACGTGTACATATATTAGAATGCCTGCTTATGATCTTTTTGCTGTGATTAAAACCCTAATAAATTGGAATTCATATTTTCATTTATGATGATAATACACATATTTAATATTTTAATAAATTTTCTGCTTGTTGATCTTAGGCTTAAAGTCATGACCTATGAACACACAAATTTGTGGTTTGTGTATTAAGATTTTAATAATGATCAGTAACAAACCTAGTTGTGCAAACTGCTTTGATATTATGAATTAGTAAGCGATTCACATTGCGGTACTTAATGAGTACACCGGCCGCATTTATATGTGAGGCGATGGATCGTAATCAAGGAGATGGAATTATGTGGGCACATAAGATATTCAACTGTTTGGTTGAAGGACTTGTGTGGCTCTAGAATAATGGTTGAACTGAAACAGCTCATTTGATTGATGATTTGAACCATTTACTGATGTTTATTGGATCAAGCTTTATGTGATTTTAGTTGACGAGTGCTAATTGGTATTGTCAAATTATATACTTGAAACAGTTGATGATAAATTGAGTTGAATTCAAATCGAATAGCTGAACTCTTTGAGGTGTAGAATGGAAAGATACCATAACTTTATGATAACATTTGGAATTTGTGTTTTTGATACTGTGTATTTGCTGCATTGTTTTATATTTATGTTTCAATTCTAGGAACACTAGTTCTGACTGCTTGTTTGATGCTACAACGAAATCTGTAACAGCAAAATTTGTTTTTTTTTTATCTCTCTAGATACCCATTGTTTTGAAAGATTTAATTGTTTTTGCTTTTGTCCATGGCATAGTTATCTAAGGTGCTAGGCGCACTCCAGGCGCATAGGCCATTAGGCCTTGCCTAGGGCCTAGGTGCAAGCCGCAAAAAAAGTGGGGCCGAGATCCTGAGATAAAATAATGAACAAAGATAAAAAGGTAAAAATATATTCTTATTAGAAAAATAATAATATTCTCTAAATAAAATAAACAAAAGCTGTGCACAACATTTAATATCATCTAATTAGCATCAAAAGTTTTAAAATATTAGTGTATAGTGTATAAAAGTAGTTTTTCTTGGACAAAAGTAGAAATATGGCTGTAATCTAGCCATAGTTTAGAGAATTTGGCTGGAAACTCTCTGGAATTCGGGAATCTCACCTGAAGAATTAAAGTGCAATTGCCTCGCCTCGCTTGAAAAATCGGCCTAGGCGTAAGAGGCGATGGCTTTTAACAACTATGGTCCATGGATTTATTCATGACTAAGCGAAGTTTGCAGTGATATGATCATCTCGACATAAAATTGTTGATTTTACACATTGTTGTGCATGAACGCATCCCAATTTATTTTGCAATTGAGGTGCGTTTTAAATAGCTAATAAGGATCTTATTAGAACCTTGAATTGCAGCCGTATAAGCGATCAACACACATCACACTGATAATTCTCATTTTTTATGTTCATCATATGGATTTGTTGGATTTTCTGTTAATTGGCACCGTGATTGATTCATATCTAACATAAATTCGGATTTTATTTTTTTGTAGCGTCACTTTGTTTTTATGATTATCCTGAAGGATTTGAATAATTTTCAAGGCCATCTTTAGTCTTTCAAGTTAATATCTTTGTTTGTGTTGAATTCTCAGTGTGCCACTGAATTTATTTGTGAAATACAGACTTTTGATCTAATTTACTCACCTGATTTACGTTTAGGATCTTGATTGTTGTTTCTAGGGTTTAATTTGACCGATTGGGTTACCTTTCCATAAAATTTTACTATTTATGTCTAAAATCTGAACCTAAATAGACTCAGAATGAAGTCTGTTATGCAAAGTGTTTAGTGTTATCAGTTATGTCACAATATTACAATGTAACCTGATTCAATGCCACTCTTAGAATTAAGTTTGTTAGTTACAAGTGTTTGCGTGTGATAATCTAATCCTACACATGTATTGGAATTTGTTATGCTTGTTATTATGCATCATTTTTCATCAGCTTCAGTCACTTAAGCAAACCATCGTTGAAAAATAATGCAATAATCTGAAAAACGAGTGATTTCGCAAACTTAGGATAATGCAGAAAAGGCAATGTTAGTTTTCATTTTTGCTAGAATCTTAGTTTAAAACGATTTGATCAACAGAGCCTTAACTTTGTTATTTTAACAAGTTTCATTATTCTTTCAGAACCTGCAATCGATTCGACAACTGACTAAGATTGGAGGCTAAGTTCTCAAACTAATGGATCCTAAATACACTGGAGAGATGTTAAGGTAATCTTTGCTGATTTTCCATTTCCAACACGTGCTATTAACATTACCCAATATTAATCTTTTATGTGTAGACATTTGGAGAAGCAGGATGAACTCCTCTTTGATGCTTATAGATCAATGTCACATGAACTGCATAAACTTCAGGTAATGCTTTTGCTACATATATTGGTTATTTATTCTGTTTTAATATATTGGGGTACATTCTCCTCAAATAGTTGGTATAACTTCATATTTAATGAGAAAAATATAATATCAAATATACCCATTTTCAGATTTCTAACATTCATATCCTTCTCATAAAATTCCTATTTAGATACTAGAGTTTGGAGTATGAAACTTTAAGTATTTCAAATGGATATATTTGATATAAATTTGTTGGTTATGTAAATATTTTTATGCAAATTTTCAGGGGTGTATATGAAATTGCCCTAACGTTAGTATTAATCATTTTTTACGCTTTTTTAGGTCGAGGAAGAAATGTTAATGCGATCATTTTATCATCTCATGGAGGCTCAAGGTCTAACCAAGAAGGTAGTGTTGGTGCTTTCATTTTATCACTACACTTAATCATGAAATTAATAGACTCCATATTATGGTTTTTAATTAAATTTTGCATATCCTTTTATATTTATAGCAGAAAAAAGATGGGACAAATGTTTCACAAGAAAGAGAACCAACCCAATCAAAAGAGTTGGTTACCGTTGATGATTCGGAAAAGTAGTAAATATGTTAGATATTGTCATATACTTGTACTTTGTTGAGGTCAATTGTGCTTTCAGGTTCGGTTTTGAGTAAACTTGTTTTTTTTATTAGCATGCGTACGAGTTTTCAAGCTTTTAACTACATTTCGTCCTTCAAAAATATTAAGGCTATGAGGTGTGGAATGAGGTGTGGAGACATGAAAAAGTTCATGCCTTCATGCCACCTAAGATGCCACTTCATCTACCTTTATTTTTCTCTTACTTGAGACATGAGTGGGGTGTGGAGACACTACAAGGTTCATGTCTCTTGTATTATTTAATTAAATTTTTTTAATTTTAAACAATTTTTTTTTATTTGACTAGCAAGTTAAAAAAATAAAAAACAACCACCGTATGCAACAAAAAAAATCTAAAATTAAACAAATAATATTCTAATGCACAAATCCACAAACAAAAGAATCTTACGTAAATCTTTTAACTACTTTATCTTTATATTTAACCACAAAAACTTTTAAACAATGTACTAAACTTCACCACTCCCAAACATATCCTCTCACAGGAAACCACCCACCGGAAACCACTGCATCCGCCACTGCTACCACCACCACCGGAAACCACCTCCTCCCCTGAAACCACCACAACCGGAAACCTCCTCTTCCCTGGAAACCACCACAACCGAAAACCTCCTCCTCCTCTTCCCTGGAAACCACCACCACCGGAAACCTCCTCCTCTTCTTCCCCTGAAAACCACCACCACCGGAAACCACCACCTCCTCCTCCTCCTTAAAAAAGCAAATACCCGTTGCCTTCTTACTGTTATGCAACGGTCAATTCAAAAAAAAAAAAGAAAAAGAAATTACCTGATTGGCTCGTCCGATGTGTCTCGCAGAAGACGGGTGAGACGGGGGGTAGGGGCGGTGTAGCTGTCTCGGACGGGGGCAAAAGTGGAGGACGGGGGTGGTGCCCCGTCTCCACACCGGGTAGCCTTGCATTGTTAGGATTTTAGGTTATGTAGGGTTGGTTGGTTAGATGTGTGGATCGTGTGGATACCTCAAGTTATTGAGATTTACCTTTGATCCGTATCTAGAGAGTCTGTAAAATTTCAGCAACAATTATGTTCTCATTGCATCACGCGGGCTAGACGTGAGGAAAAAAACCGGTTCCCGAACCGGGACCGGTAAAACCGGCCCGAACCGGTTCGAAGAAAAACCAGTTCCTACACGAACCGGTGTGGTTCCATATAAAAACCGCCGGTCCTAGCATCGAACCCACATTTTTTGAAGCCAAACCGAACTGAACCGGTTCCTACACGAACCAGTTCGTGAACCGATCACATAAACTGGTTTTGACCGTTTGAAGATTCTAGCCGTTTGAATCAGACCGTTGGGCTTGATTTTTTAATTTTTTGACTGTTAATTTGCACCAAAAATCACCATTTTGCCACCCCAAGTTAGTATAAGTAGGTTTAGATGTTTTGGGTTGATCACAACACTCAAAAACGCAAAAAACGAACCCAAAAACCGAAAAAACGCAATAGTATTCGCTCGTTTTTTTTTCGCTTTGCTTCTTTGCTACATCATTCCATGGCTTCATTAAATCCATCTCAAACCGGTTCCTCAAACCAACCCACCATTGTTAGTATTCTTGAGACGACATGAAACGCCGAACTATTTGGCCAAGAAACCGGTTTTTTCGACTTGTGTCTTTTGTCGAATTGCGAAAAAAAGGCACGTTGTAGAAAGTGTGGTATCTTTCTCCAACCAAACGCAAACTCTACCTTGAGAAATCATAAAGCTAAGTATTGCAAGATTGTTAAAGAAAATCCGCTCGAAAGTTCTCAAACGACTATTGATAGTCAAGGTGGGATTTTTCTTTCTGACTTTAACAAGGTTCAAGACCGAATGGCGAAGTTTGTTATTCAAAAAGCTTTACCTTTCAACCACTTCGACGATCACAAGTTGACAAGCTTGATTCGTGACACACTCTAACCTCGATATAAACACGTAAGTCGATTTACTCTAAAACGCTATTGTTTGAAATTATGGAAACAAGCAAGAAAAGATTTAATTGTATTTTTTTCAAACTTACAAACCGGCGTGAACTTAACCACCGATGTTTGGTCGGCACCTCACGGTTTACCGGAATCGTACCTTTGCTTAACCGCTCATTGGATCGATCCCGGTACATGGCAAATGATGAAACGTACGCTTGCGTTTGAGTTATTTGGGTTTCCACACACAGGAGAAAATATATTTTATGTTTTAGACCCTGTTGTAACACCCCAACCGATGGCGGAAACATCGAGGCGTCACGAATGAATGATTGTTCAGTAGCTCATGGTAATTGTCACACCCTCAAATTTCCACATGCGGGGTTTTACCGCGAGGCGCGTGACACACCAGGATCCAAGTCAACTGTCACAACAAACGACAACTAAATGTAAGAAAATACGTAAGACATTCCATGAAACAACCAAAACATTATGCTTTGAGCCATAAACCAGCAGCAGAAGCATTTCTTGTTTACAACCAAAAGACATATTACAGTTTTTCCAAATCATAGTTTAATATGCAACAAGGCTTCTAGACGTCGTGCAAGACTCAGTGCGCGCCTAGCCATTAACCGCTACCTTAGCGACCTGAGAAAACATGCCAAAAATGTCAACATATAATGCTGGTGAGTTCACAGGTTTTTCATTTTCAATAATCGTTTCATTAATCCTTGAAAAACTGTTACCGTTACCGTTACTGTTATTGTTACTGTTCATACTATGCTTGTTCGTACGCTAGCTAGGCGTCAAGTGTGTTACTCATACGGGCGAAACCATTGCTGACTGTGTGATACCCTTGTTTACAGACTACCTCATCTTTGGTAAGCCTAGTGTGATTGAGACAACATGCACCCGCCCGGCCTCCAGCCGTCGAGTGGGGTTTGTCAGGCCCAATAGCGCTATCCACATTTCCCCGCTACATCCCCGTATTAGTGGTTTCTAAGGGACTTAGATGAACCGTATAGTAATAGGGTGTGAGCCATAGTATAACATGAAAACATGTGTTTATAACTTATAACATGTAAACGTGTGATCCAAAATGTATACGCATGTTTCTCACCCCGAAAACAAAACCAATAAAGTGTGGGGCCGTGAACTCACCTTAGATCGCGTTACTTGAAAACAGTTAAATCAGTGTGCTATGATAGCCCCAAATAGCGGCGACCTATCATAAGATGTATGTAAGTACCCGGACTAATAACCCGTAGGTTAACTAGTCCCCGAATGTCCAGACCATGACCATAAACGTTTGAAAACACCTTTGACTGTTAAACCGACCGTACCAGACAAGACCCGACATCCCATTGGTGACCCGACATCCCACGTGTTAAGTAAATACAAGACATCATGCATCACATGCAATTAAACACTTAATACGCGCAAGAGTTCGCCTAGTCTAGCATAATGTCCAATTAACACATAAACAGGTCCGAACACGTGTTACTAAGTCATTGGGTGTATCCCGGGGTTCCTACCATGTTCCTAGGTGTCAAATCATGTTCCGGGATGTCAAAATACGTTTACGACAGCAGTACACACGATTAGGAAACTTTCATGCAATTAGGAAAAGTCAACTAGCGAGTAGGAGGAGGTCAATAGGCGAGTAGGGCCTATTCGCCCCAAGCTTCCGGCGAGTAGGGCCTATTCGCCCCAAGCTTCAGGCGAGTAGGCTCCTATTCGCCCCAAGCTTCAGGCGAGTAGGCTCCTATTCGCCCCAAGCCTGCTGATGCGCGTTTTCGCGCGTTAAACCCTCCAAATCAGATCCGAAACATGTAAAAACACCCAATATCAAAACTAAACTATTAACCAACCCTTTCCAAGCAAAAACCCCCAATTTATCTCTGCTCTAACGGGCTCGGTGCGATTATTTCCAAAAATGGCAAAATACTAGGTTTCATTAACTAACCTTATCTTTCCTTAAATGGAAACAATCAGATTTCATCTCCTACAAGTTGCAATACATCATCCCTATGTTATAACATCATTCTAGCATGATTCCTAACCATAAACAAGCAATGAATCATAACATAATATCCTATTTCTTCAAGAATCACCCAAATGGGTCAAAATGCCTACTTGCACTTAAACACCATAACAAGAGCTTAAACTCATAGATAATCATCCTAACAACACCTACACATCAGAAGTACATCAAATTCATGGAAACATTCATGTTATAATCATCAAAAATCATCATATGCATCAATACTTCACATATAGCAAGTATTATGGTGTAGACTTGTTTTAGAACTCCTTTCCAATGTTTTTAAAGACTCATTATTACCAAAATAAGGTCTGGACTTTTGGGGAACCAAGACCATAACATTACAAAGGTGTAGGATGAAGAACACACCTTGGATTTTATCAAAGAAGGGTGTATAAGCTTGGTGATGGTGTGTTTTGAGGCAAAACAAGTTCCAGAGGTGTTTCAAGGTGTGTGGGAGGCTTAGGATCAGTTAGGGTTGCACAAATGGTGTTTGGGGAGTCAAGGGTTCTATTTATAGGTGTTTTGACTCGTGCACAGCCCTTCATGCGAGTAGCAGATCAGTTCAGGCGAGTAGGGATCCTACTCGCCTCTATTCATGCGAGTAGGGATCCTACTAGCCCCAAACTCCCCCTATTCGCATCAAGGTGGGGCGATTAGGGGCTCCCCAGGCTCCTAATCACCTATAGGGTGCTGGAACGGGTTTTTGGCGCGTTAAACACTTTTTTAACACATATAAACACGTATTCACATACCGACAAGTCACATAATGATTTCAAACATATAATGCACGATAACTAACACGTTTACATCCGTTCACCAATTCCTGGGACTCGAGACTTGTGTGTGCGTTAAACCCGGCGATTCCACGAATCACCAATCCTTGTACACATGGTTATGGACCGACTCCCGATGATCCCGCGGATCATCGTAATGACTCCCGATGATTCCCAGAATCATCGTACCGACTTGACTGACCCCGTTAAGTACGTAATATGCATGACTCGCTAAGGTAGACTTACTAGTTTAACGAAAGTTATTAACCGGAGTTTGCCGGGTGTCACAGTAATACATATGTTTAAATAATCCTTTATTTCATTACAAAATTGAATTACATTAAAGTCTACATCAAATAATCAAACAAAGCTTAAAACTTCAAATATCTCCTCATGCTAGCTCTAGACTTCAAGCATCAGTATTTCCTGTTGAGTTTGGAAAAATGGGGGGGTCAACTAGAAGTTGGTGAGAATACATAAGCCATGTCAAGCAAATAGTTTAAGTATAAAAGTTTAGCAATTCATATGTCTATCGTAAATTTAAGTCTACATGAATAAACATGATATGTTGAATCGACATAATCAAACCTCCGACTAGTTTAGGTCCATCCCGTCATCCACGGTTCACCTTAATAATATGTTGGAATGATAACAATCACCCACGCTACCTATGTAGGAGGTACACGTATCCGGGTAGGATTGTCAATCCAATAGATCTATTATTGAGTATCGCCGGCTTGGCCATAGCTAATGATTATGTAATGTTGAAACTCGTTGAAACTGTTGTTGTTGTCTAAATCATGAGGCATTAAAGTTTACAACTAGACATGCATGTAGAATTGCTTAAGTATAATGTTGCAAGTATAAAGAATTGCATAAACATGGTTACGTAAACTCACCTTAGCAAAGTATTAAGTCTCGAGAAATAGAATATGTGTAGCCCCAAAGTTGCCAATTACAAGAGCTTATAATCAAAGCTTCAATTGTAGAAGTAATAGACTATAGAAGAAAAGTATGAGGGAAAGTTTAATCGGATTGAAACAATCGATTTAGAGGTGGCAAGTGTAATGGTTCATAGGTGGGTTTTTATACTAGTTTTGGATTCAATTAGCCATTAAAATTGGTCAACACCATAAAGTAAGGTTTTATGATGAATTGACTATTTGACTAAGACTTTGACTGTTTGACTAAGACTTTGACTGTTTGACTAAGACTTTGACTGTTTGACTAAGACTTTGACTGTTTGACTAAGACTTTGATTAATCAATTTAAGGAATGTGTTAAGTTTATTTTCTTCTGAAATACTACACAAGATGATAGTTGGCTCAGTTGGTTGTCACTGTGTGTTGGTTCGCTGTGGACGCGGGTTCGAGTCCCGGTCCACACAAATCTTTTTTTGGCAATTATTTCCCTAAAACTATATTATTCTAAATTCATAATATGATTATATAAGCCCGAAAGTGACTCGAAATATTTTTAAAACGTACAAAAGTGTCGAGATACAAATAATTATTAGTTTAAGGTATTTAAAACATATATTGTTTAAAACAATACATTCTTTTTATCAAAAAAAAAATTATGGGAAATTCGCGATGTTACAGTCTCCCTTAGTTTTGGAAACTTCGTCCCGAAGTTATTAAAAACACATGTTTGAGGTTGATTAGGTAGAAATTAAGGCAGCTGTGGTTTGGGTTAAGGCACGACATGAATTTATAGGTAATAGAATAATTTGTTTCGAATAATTTGGATAAGAGGTTTGTTATCTGTGAGTTTTAAGGGTAGGATTAGGTGTGTCTTGGAATCGCAAGGCGAATAAGAATCTTAAGTTTTAGAAATCCTAAAAGAAATGCATGAGTTGATGGACTATAGAAAGGCTAAATGTACTACCAGGTAACTAGAGTTTATAATTAGTTTCTCTACCGAAAACCTTGATAGAATTTCACATCACCTTAACGTACCTGTAAATTCATGATTACGTTCCGGACCGCAATCACCAATTTACCTTACATTAGGGTTTTATGTCCTTCTATGACTCTAAACACACATGTAAGTAATGCAAAATAACCTTGTGATTGAATTGTATACAATGTATCCAAAAATAAGTCCAACTGTTGAGCAGGAAAAAGACTTCTACCAGTCAGTGAGTAAGAACCTCTACCGATTGTTGAGCAGGTACGATAGCCTCTACCAGTCGTTGAGCAGGTTATAGGGCCTCTACCGACTGTTGAGCAGGCATGATGACCTCTACCAATCGTTGAGTAGGTTATTTGGTACTCTACTAACTGTTGAGCAAGTACTTCATCCTCTATTAGTTGTTTGATTAAGTGTACCAATTATTACACACATGAATTGCAAATTGATAATATGTACATGTAAGCAATCAAGTATCAAGTATATCATACGAGTTGTAATAGAGTTGCCCTAGACAAGGTTAATGACTCTAGGTGTGTCTATAGTAAATAGTTTATATTTCATGAGTTCTAGTATCAAATGTTCAAATATGGTAGATAATCGAATCCTCATGTATAACTAAGGATTAAGTTTGATGCAACACACAATCAAGTTTCAATAGTTTGGTTATCATGGGTAACTAGCTCATGTGTGAGAAGGTGAAGGATATGAATTTAGTTCTTGAGAGGATGATGAAAAATCTTGAAGCAGAATCAAGGTTGTGAGAGATAGTGAATGTGAAGATAGTTGATAAAGAGTTTATTTTATAGTAAGGAGATTATGTAGCAGTGTAAATTTTGGGGTTTGGATCAAAGGTTATAATCAAGTGTATAAGAAAACATGATTGTGGTATATGCCAAATATTGTAAAAATTCGAACAAGTTGAAAATGAGTGAGTATCGATGGAGAATTTAGAGACTAGATATTATTCCTATGGATAAAAAAAAATCTTATTTTCAAAATTGGTTTTATACATAAAGCAAAAGTTGTTAAATAGTACAAACTAAGTGGGCTTTGATTAAAATATTCCCGTTAGTTGGAGATTTCAAACATGACATTAGATTTTGAAGATCAAGGTTCTATTAAGTAATTTTTAATAGTTTAAAGCATTATATAGAAAATTGTTTGTTACGTCAATAAATAAACAATTGAATTTAAGTTCGAGGACATCTTTTGACAAAAATATGTACTTTGTAAAGTTACTAGGTAATGAAAATACAACAAGATTTAGAAATCTTTAGTTTGTGCTAAGGTATGAGGTTATAGTTTTTAAAAATAAGTAACATGTGGAGAAATGAAATAATATGATTTGGGTAGGGCGTTGAATATTTAAAAAGTGGCTAAGATGGTAAGGTGAAGTGTGATTGTGAAATCCATAGATGGTTATGAAATGAGATTGATTTAAGCTGTAAAATTTTGAGATTTTAGAGATTAGTTTAAGGAAAGTGAGTGTAATCATTTATTCATTAATTAAAACGAATAAACGAAAACGTTGACTTATCAAAACTTCTAGATTCTAATAACATAATGAAGACATGCTTTAGCCTATAAGTAAACACTCATCCCGAGAATTCCCAGGTAGGCATCCGGGTCCCTCGTCTGATTGGGATTTATGCGCAATGCCAGTCCTAGACAGAAAACTCATAATACAGGCGTTCACCCTTCCAGATTGCACGTGTTCGTTATTAAAATCTAGAATTTTGACGAGATCTTCAAGGTGGTTCAGGCTAAACCTGAGGATTTGTCCTATTAGTCTAAGAGTAGATCTTGTGATGGAGAGCACTCTTCTTGTAGGGACTAAAGTAAGGATAAGAAGTAGGATAGAGAATATAAGCAAGTAAGGTTGCAAGTAAAAGGAGCAAGTACTGATTAAAATCCTATGACTAGATTATTTTTTTTTTCTAATAACCTAATTCCCTATAACCATGGCTCTGATACCAATCTGTAACACCCCAACCGATGGCGGAAACATCGAGGCGTCACGAATGAATGATTGTTCAGTAGCTCATGGTAATACATATGTTTAAATAATCCTTTATTTCATTACAAAATTGAATTACATTAAAGTCTACATCAAATAATCAAACAAAGCTTAAAACTTCAAATATCTCCTCATGCTAGCTCTAGACTTCAAGCATCAGTATTTCCTGTTGAGTTTGGGAAAATGGGGGGGTCAACTAGAAGTTGGTGAGAATACATAAGCCATGTCAAGCAAATAGTTTAAGTATAAAAGTTTAGCAATTCATATGTCTATCGTAAATTTAATTCTACATGAATAAACATGATATGTTGAATCGACATAATCAAACCTCCGACTAGTTTAGGTCCATCCCGTCATCCACGGTTCACCTTAATAATATGTTGGAACGATAACAATCACCCACGCTACCTATGTAGGAGGTACACGTATCCGGGTAGGATTGTCAATCCAATAGATCTATTATTGAGTATCGCCGGCTTGGCCATAGCTAATGATTATGTAATGTTGAAACTCGTTGAAACTGTTGTTGTTGTCTAAATCATGAGGCATTAAAGTTTACAACTAGACATGCATGTAGAATTGCTTAAGTATAATGTTGCAAGTATAAAGAATTGCATAAACATGGTTACGTAAACTCACCTTGGCAAAGTATTAAGTCTCGAGAAATAGAATATGTGTAGCCCCAAAGTTGCCAATTACAAGAGCTTATAATCAAAGCTTCAATTGTAGAAGTAATAGACTATAGAAGAAAAGTATGAGGGAAAGTTTAATCGGATTGAAACAATCGATTTAGAGGTGGCAAGTGTAATGGTTCATAGGTGGGTTTTTATACTAGTTTTGGATTCAATTAGCCATTAAAATTGGTCAACACCATAAAGTAAGGTTTTATGATGAATTGACTATTTGACTAAGACTTTGACTGTTTGACTAAGACTTTGACTAATCAATTTAAGGAATGTGTTAAGTTTATTTTCTTCTGAAATACTACACAAGATGATAGTTGGCTCAGTTGGTTGTCACTGTGTGTTGGTTGGCTGTGGACACGGGTTCAAGTCCTGGTCCACACAAATCTTTTTTTAGCAATTATTTTCCTAAAACTATATTATTCTAAATTCATAAGATGATTATATAAGCCCGAAAGTGACTCGAAATATTTTTAAAACGTACAAAAGTGTCGAGATACAAATAATTATTAGTTTAAGGTATTTAAAACATATATTGTTTAAAACAATACATTCTTTTTATCAAAAAAAAAAATTATGGGAAATTCGCGATGTTACACCTGTAATACAAACTTTTCACTTACAAAACAAAATATTTTCAATGTCGTTCGACAACGCATCAAACAATAATGTCGCGGTTGAAAAATTAAAATTAAAATATAATCCGATTTGCGATGGTATTTTTTTCATACTCAATGTGTTGCACACATTATTAACCTATGTGTGCAAGATGGGCTTGAAATTCCCATTGTTGAAGATTTCAAAAAAAAAAGTTTTCGATTTATGTTACATGATGTTTTTAAAACAAGTCGCGAACGATTTAGAAAATACAAAAAATATTGTAACAATACGAACCGTCCCTTCTTAGGTCCGAATTGGGACGTGCCGACTAGGTGGAATTCGACTTTTACAATGTTCGAAGAACAAAATTATATCCTGAATCATTAGAGATTTGCATATGCTTAAAAGATCACTTGGACACGGTGGATCGAGTACAACATAAAACATCTCTTGAAGACCAAACCGAACTTGAACGAAGAATACATGACGAAGAGGTGGAAGAAGGACTAAGTGAATCCCTATCGGACAAAGAACTCGCATATGATGCTTTGTTGCGCCCAGTGGCGAAGCTTGAGAATTTGGACCGGGGGGGTCGGAAGTCCGCGGTCACAGGACAGGACCTATTTTTTTTTTTTTTTTTGTAGCTATGGTTCAGGTGATATGTTCGGGTCGATGATTCGATTCGGTTCAAGTCAAACATTAAATATAATAAATAAATATCAAAATTCTAAGTATTGTTTAACAAACAATTGAACAAAGACACTAAAACATTAAAAATGAGACAAATGGTTGGTACCTGAATCAAGAATTACAGTTCAGCCCGTCGACCTTTAAGAATTTTGAATTCTTCAATTATGGATAGGGTTGCAAACGAGTCGAGCTAAGCCTGAGCTCAACCAGGCCCGAGCTCGAAAAACTTATGAGAGCTCGAGCTCGGCTCGTTTACTATCTATTAGTTAATATTTTAAATAAAAATTAATATAAATAATAGGCTCAGAACTCGATAAATGAAGTTCGGCTCGGGCTCGTTTAGTAAGCAGGCTTAAATGAGGGGGTAAATATTATTAAATATTAATAAACCTAATATTACACTAAAGCTCGATAAGGTTTGACGAGCGTGACAAGCTTCACATGCTAGGTTGAGCTCGGGCTCAATTAGTAAGCATGCTTTGTTTTAAGCTCAAGCTCGGGCTCGATAAGGCTTGGCTCGGCTCGTTTCGAGCTTTTTACCAAGCCTAGCTCAAGTAGCTAAGAGATAACAACTTCATCGCTTGCTCATTGAATCTACTATCCCGCTCATGTAGTTGTTGGGCTTAGAACTTTAGGATTTGAGATTTACATTTACTTTGTTTTGGTTTAAGTTTTGGTTTATATAACTATTTTTTGTTAAAATGGGAAGTCGAAACTGTAAATACCAAAAAAATTCCATACAGAGACCATATACTCGAAACTTCTGAGCGAAAATTCAGGGGGGGGGTCGGCCGCCCCTCCCCGCCCCTAAAATGCTACGCCCCTGGTTGCGCCAAAGTAGTTCGGACGAAGCTTAACAAAAAAAAAATTATTGTAATATTTTAAATGATGTTTTTATGTATTTCATTTTCCTAGTTTCTTATTTCGAAAACCAAAAAAAAATAATAAAAGTCAAATTTTTATGTTTATATTTTTTCTTATCGGCCTATTTTTTTTCTAATTGTGTGCGAAAAAACCGATTAAAAAACGAAACCGAATCAAAACCGGTCCAAAACCAAACCAGTTTGGTACCGAAACCGGTTCGGCAAAAAAAACCGATTTGCTCACCTCTAACGCGGGCACTCCACTAGTTATATTTATAATGCTTGTGATGTTAGTTAAAGGGTTAATGGAAAACAAGAGATGTCCCTTTAGTATGTATATGCCAATGCGGCTAAACAACAATTAAAACGATTAAATATAAGCCCAAAACACATCAAAGAAAGAATACAATGTTGACACTATAATGTTTGTGATGTTAATTAAAGGGTTAATGTAAGACAAGAGATGGCCCTTTAGTACAGGCTTTCAATTGTTTGTTTTGAATTAAATATTACTAAGAAGTATAAGCATCAACTCTTAGTTTCGTAAATATGTCAATGCAGCTAAACAACAATTAAAACGACTAAATGTATAAAGCCAGAACACATCAAAGAAAGAATACATTGTTGACACATGATAAAATGCTTAGAAGAAACAAAATTATATTTATTTGATGTTCCTTAATATTCAAATCCAACCTTTTTCAAAGTGCCAATTCGGATCAGGATATGTTAGATTATGTCTAGCGACATAAAATCCTTCTTTTGTTACTAACCAATAACAATGATGCATGCCGAATAGAAACTTATAACGATAACAAGTCTTCCTGATGTGACTATCAAACAGATCCAAAGTTACATTTTTTGAACCCCATATGAAGTTACCAACGTAAGGATAAGCCGGTTGACATATGTGAAAATCATAAGCACCCCCGGAAGAAAGGTTAACAATTTTATCGATGCCTTCTCCTGCTACATGAAGCCTAACATTATCAGGGATGATATTAGAAACAAACAGATGCCATTTATCTAAAAAGCAATTTTTAGAAGTAGTTGCATATGAAATTGTTGGGATGAATAAGAGAGCAACAAAAGCAAAGACAAAGTAGTTACCCATTGTAAGGTTTTTCATAAAATAACAACTCATATGCTCCATTTATAAACTATCTTGAAGACTTCAAAATTTTGTTAACTTTAAATATGCTTCATGAGCTAATTAATATTATTCTAAATATACCATGTATTTTCCATTTACACCATACACTATAAAATTAATTGTGTATTAATTACTTTGACCAATAATAATTAATAAAATTCATTATCACATCTTTTTATTAATGTGTTAATCTAGAGCTTTATTAATTACCAGGTTAGAAACCGTGAACTTCACGGTTCATGATTGACCAAAAGATAAAATGATAAATTATAAAATATGTATACAGTATGATATAAGCATACTAGGTTATGTACCCGTGTGATACACGGGTTGAACAATTTAAATCATATATATTATATATAAAATTAAAAATATAATTAAGAAAAATTAGATTACATGTTATATTTAAAATAAATAAAATTACCTTTACAATCGAAAAATATTAAATATTCATCAGCCCCTAAATAATTTTTTGTAAAGACATTCATATTCACATAAAACTGTTTCCAAACTTTTCAATATATATCTTCCATGCCGTGGCTATTACATTGTAGACCGCAGGTACACAAAAAAAACCAAAAGTAATAAGATAAATTTGTTTAGGTTAAGATGTAAAAAATGAAATTAATTTAAAAATACAATAGAGAAATACAATATCTAAGTGGCAAAAGTCTTTTCACTTAGATATTGTATTTCTCTGTTGAAGTAACTTGAATCAACACACTCAATGAAAATTTCAAACAATGATTTTTCATATATAAAATGTATTTTATATATTAAGCTATTATAATACGAAAATAGCTAAGCATATTTAGTTTTAATTAATCAAATATTTAATTAATGTGGATTGATTTGTTATATTTTGTTTGTTCATAACACTATAAGAAAATATAGTTTTGAACTTAGAGTGAAAGACAACATATTAAAAAATAGGTTAATTAACGTTCACAATTTAAATTTAAATTTAATAACATATAAATACGCTATCTTAAAAAATGAATATTTTTTAATAATATTTACCTATATTAGCTAATAAACATTTTCAAATCATGTCTAGTAATTTATTTCTAATTTTGTATTAAAATATAATCATATTAATTAATTTACAAAGACATAATATATATAATACAATATCTAAGTGGCAATAGTCTTTTCACTTAGATATTGTATTTCTCTATTGAAGTAACTTGAAACAACACACTCAATGAAAATTTCAAACAATGATTTTTCATATATAAAATGTATTTTATATATTAAGCTATTATAATACGAAAATAGCTAAGCATATTTAGTATTAATTAATCAAATATTTAATTAATGTGGATTGATTTGTTATATTTTGTTTGTTCAGAACACTATAAGAAAATATAGTTTTGAACTTAGAGTGAAAGACAACATATTAAAAAATAGGTTAATTAACGTTCACAATTTAAATTTAAATTTAATAACATATAAATACGTTATCTTAAAAAATGAATATTTTTTAATAATATTTACCTATATTAGCTAATAAACATTTTCAAATCATGTCTAGTAATTTATTTCTAATTTTGTATTAAAATATAATCATATTAATTAATTTACAAAGACATAATATATATAATACAATATCTAAGTGGCAATAGTCTTTTCACTTAGATATTGTAGTTCTCTATTGAAGTAACTTGAAACAACACACTCAATGAAAATTTCAAACAATGATTTTTCATATATAAAATGTATTTTATATATTAAGCTATTATAATACGAAAATAGCTAAGCATATTTAGTATTAATTAATCAAATATTTAATTAATGTGGATTGATTTGTTATATTTTGTTTGTTCATAACACTATAAGAAAATATAGTTTTGAACTTAGAGTGAAAGACAACATATTAAAAAATAGGTTAATTAACGTTCACAATTTAAATTTAAATTTAATAACATATAAATACGCTATCTTAAAAAATGAATATTTTTTAATAATATTTACCTATATTAGCTAATAAACATTTTCAAATCATGTCTAGTAATTTATTTCTAATTTTGTATTAAAATATAATCATATTAATTAATTTACAAAGACATAATATATATAATACAATATCTAAGTGGCAATAGTCTTTTCACTTAGATATTGTATTTCTCTATTGAAGTAACTTGAAACAACACACTCAATGAAAATTTCAAACAATGATTTTTCATATATAAAATGTATTTTATATATTAAGCTATTATAATACGAAAATAGCTAAGCATATTTAGTTTTAATTAATCAAATATTTAATTAATGTGGATTGATTTGTTATATTTTGTTTGTTCAGAACACATATAGTTTTGAACTTAGAGTGAAAGACAACATATTAAAAAATAGGTTAATTAACGTTCACGATTTAAATTTAAATTTAATAACATATACGCTATCTTAAAAAATGAATATTTTTTAATAATATTTACTTATATTAGCTAACAAACATTTTCAAATCATGTCTAGTAATTTATTTCTAATTTTGTATTAAAATATAATCATATTAATTAATTTACAAAGACATAGTATATATAATACAATATCTAAGTGGCAATAGTCTTTTCACTTAGATATTGTATTCTCTGTTGAAGTAACTAAACAACATACTCAATGAAAATTTCAAACAATGATTTTTCATATATAAAATGTATTTTATATATTAAGCTATTATAATACGAAAATAGCTAAGCATATTTAGTTTTAATTAATCAAATATTTAATTAATGTGGATTGATTTGTTATATTTTGTTTGTTCAGAACACTATAAGAAAATATAGTTTTGAACTTAGAGTGAAAGACAACATATTAAAAAATAGGTTAATTAACGTTCACGATTTAAATTTAAATTTAAATTTAATAACATATAAATATGCTATCTTAAAAAATGAATATTTTTTAATAATATTTACCTATATTAGCTAATAAACATTTTCAAATCATGTCTAGTAATTTATTTCTAATTTTGTATTAAAATATAATCGTATTAATTAATTTACAAAGACATAATATATATAATACAATATCTAAGTGGCAATAGTCTTTTCACTTAGATATTGTATTTCTCTATTGAAGTAACTTGAAACAACACACTCAATGAAAATTTCAAACAATGATTTTTCATATATAAAATGTATTTTATATATTAAGCTATTATAATACGAAAATAGCTAAGCATATTTAGTTTTAATTAATCAAATATTTAATTAATGTGGATTGATTTGTTATATTTTGTTTGTTCAGAACACATATAGTTTTGAACTTAGAGTGAAAGACAACATATTAAAAAATAGGTTAATTAACGTTCACGATTTAAATTTAAATTTAATAACATATACGCTATCTTAAAAAATGAATATTTTTTAATAATATTTACTTATATTAGCTAACAAACATTTTCAAATCATGTCTAGTAATTTATTTCTAATTTTGTATTAAAATATAATCATATTAATTAATTTACAAAGACATAGTATATATAATACAATATCTAAGTGGCAATAGTCTTTTCACTTAGATATTGTATTCTCTGTTGAAGTAACTAAACAACATACTCAATGAAAATTTCAAACAATGATTTTTCATATATAAAATGTATTTTATATATTAAGCTATTATAATACGAAAATAGCTAAGCATATTTAGTTTTAATTAATCAAATATTTAATTAATGTGGATTGATTTGTTATATTTTGTTTGTTCAGAACACTATAAGAAAATATAGTTTTGAACTTAGAGTGAAAGACAACATATTAAAAAATAGGTTAATTAACGTTCACGATTTAAATTTAAATTTAAATTTAATAACATATAAATATGCTATCTTAAAAAATGAATATTTTTAATAATATTTACTTATATTAGCTAATAAACATTTTCAAATCATGCCTAGTAATTTATTTCTAATTTTGTATTAAAATATAATCGTATTAATTAATTTACAAAGACATAGTATATATATATATATATATATATATATATATATATAGAACTAAATTTTGATAATTAAATTAATAGTTATAGTTGTAACTAATAAAAATTAAAAAATAATTATTTTTAATTAAAAAACCAAATTAAAATAAATGTATCATTTTAAATAAGAAAATGAGAGGCTTTATAAGGGATTCTTAGTATTACATGTGTTGTCTTTTATTAGTATAGATAGCAATAAATTAATGTTGATTGGTTTACTTTATTTATTTGCTTAGAACAATATGAAAGTCTAACAAAAAAGCTTAACCAGTTACATTGTATATTAATTTGCTTATTTGACTTTCGAACTCTTTTAAACATCTAGAATTAGTATGTACTTGCTGAGCATATCTAACATATTTCAAATTTTGTATTAAAACATAATTATATTAAATGCGAAAACATAATATAAATATGTTAAATAGAATTTTAGTATTTATATTAATAACAAAAATCATTAAATCCGTTTTTAATGATTTCTGTTACAACTATGATTATTAATGTATTTATATTATGATTTTAAAAATCAATTAATATAATTATATTTGAATTTGTGTTATATTAAATAGTAAAATTAGAGAACTCATGAGGGAGTGACATTGTCCGTCATGTGTTTTATTTTATTAGTATAGAAAGATGTGATTTAATTAATAATTGAAATGAAATCATGAAGCATAGTATCATATAATATCCAAGTCTTCTTTGTCCGTGAAGTAAACCTTTCACATTCTAACTTCAAAAGTATCGTAAGGGTTGGTGGCCCAATGGTAGAAGCAAAGCTTCTAGGAACACCTAAGGGGGAGGTCATGGGTTCAATTCTCACAGGGAGTAGAAATTTGCCGTTCAAAAAAAAAAAAAAAAAAACTTCAAAAGTATCGTAGATATCTGTGTTCTACACAATCTTAATTAAAGATAAAATGTCAAGTAAAAAATGTGCGTGAAATAATATAGCTATATGTGATATAAGTAATATACCTAAGCAAACACGCAAACAAATGCCACATAATATCTAACTGAAGCTTGTTGACAAAATAATAATTATCAACAAAAAAACAAAAAAAAGTCACACGATTCATTAATCTATAGTTACTTCTCATAAACGAAATTACAATATTATATTTAATGTAATAAAAAAATGAAAAGTTGCATCAAATGTTCATAAACCTCCAAATATCACTGATTGTGTAGAATTTTGAACCAAATATCATTGATTCAAGTATTGGAGTGTCGAATTCGCTGTTTAGATTCAATGCGATTCGCGAATCGGAAGGCTGCTTTGTTTTTATCTTATAATTATGAACTTGGTTAGTTTGTTTTATGTTTTTGAACTTATAATTATGAACTTTGTTTTGGATTATGATTATGAAATGTTTATTGGAATTATTTGAAAAAAAATATATATTGTATAATGTTTATATACGATACGAGGTACCAACTTATAGGGTACACCGTACCGCGTACCGAATTGACGAACCGAATGAACCTACCCACCTCATACAGAATTTTAGAAATGCGCGAACCGCGTACCCAATTTCGTACCATGAACTGGAGCGTACCACGATTCATGTGACTATGAGTTAACTACTATTTCAGATCATTAGATATGTATTTAATTTGTTTTTTGGAATTAAGGTTTTGTATTTACTTACTCTTGTAATCTACCATGTCTTGATATTATCTTAGTTTCGCGTTGCAGCAGAGTAAAACCGTGCTAGATAGCACCAACGGCACATCACCCGTGTGCCAGTTTCAGGGAAAACCCGGTTTGCATACCCGCCCGAAAGCACGACGGTAGCAAATCGGTAAAACTTGACTGGCTCAAGAGTCGAACCCATGACCACAAGGGTCAAGTGTCTCTCCCTCATTACCTGATACCACTCCACCACAAGGATGGATGCTAGAGAGTGTTTCTTTATGTTTCAACTTCTAGCAAGTTCCAACGTGAATTGATTTTAGTGACAACAATGTTCACCCTAAAACATTTTTTACTCCAAATTTAGAGATATGGATGAGAAGATACAGAGGATTGATTTCCCGAACTTTGCTCCATGTGGAGATGACGTCCTTAGGGTGCAAGGGCGCTCAATGAAGATTTTTTTTTCACTTGATTTTAACTAATCCTGCATTGTCATATTATTTCACTGATTTACTTTATTGAAACATTTTTTTAGAGGCAGCACTCCACTGATTCTTTTATTTTTATTTTTTTAATTACACTATTTTTTTAATGTCACACGATTTAAAGGTTAAATATTAATTATTTTTACTATTACAACCGTCCCACAAACAATTCAATTTGGGAAACCGTCAATCGAATTCAATAGCATTGAAACCGTTTCACCAAACGGTCAGTAATTAAATTTGAACCGTTCAAAATTATTTGTATATAAACATAGCAAACCGTGGGGTTAAAACTCACTTTTACCACCATATAAACAAACACACACACGAAGATGACTCACTGGACCTCCGAAGAAGAGATTGCCTCGGTGATCTGCTACAAAGACGCCTCGGACGACCCGGTTCTTCAACAACGTCAAGGCTTGAGGGCTTCGGGCTCGGGCTCCCACCCGGTGGGTTTTTGGGAGCGTGTGCTGGACGATTTCAACTGTCACGTCGGCACCAATGACCGGACAATCGTGAGCCTGCAGCGGAAGTGGGCCAACCTCAACATAAAGTGTAATCAGTGGACCACCCTGTACGAGAACACGTTGAGGGAGGAGACGGGCATCAAACCGGAGTGGGTTATCGAGTTCATGCATGTGGACTATGTGGCTCGTTACGACAGCATGTTTGACCATGTCGAGGCATGACAACTGTTGCGCCAACTCTAGGTTTTTTTTATTTATTTTAATGTATTTTGTTTTTATGTTTAATGTTTAATAGTAATGAATTTTAGTTTTTTAGGTTTATCTTTAATGTTTTTTTTATTTAATTAGATTTTAAAACAAACGGTTAAAATAATAAAAAAAAAATATAACATAAACGGTAAAAATTAAAAAAACAAATGGTTCAAACCTTGGAAAAATAGCATTTATAAAACTCAAAAATAAATTAAAAAACCGGTACCCGCACGGTAGATACAACCAGTAAAACGGTGCATGGGACCACTACCAACGTGGGTGACGACCGTGTTACCGTGCTGGTATAAGGTACCCGTGAGCAATTCGAGTGACGCCCCGTCCCCCCTTAGAATCATAAACAAGTCGGGCATGTTTATTTGCTATCCTAGATCAACTCGTTAAAGCTTGCATCGAATCAAAATCGAACATAACTTGAAGCATATTCAATATACGAAATCAAACCCGAGATTCACATACATAGTTAAGCGTGTTGGGTGTGAAGTCCTTAGGCTAGTTATTGCTATTGAGCTTTTTTAATTGGATGTTTAGGTTGTTGACCAAGTCTAAACCCTAGTTAGTTCCTATATATATTCATGTCTATGTCTATGTCTATGTAATTGTAATTGTTGTCAGAGCTTAATAAAATATCCCTAGTTGCCACTCGTAGACGTAGATTCCACGCTGCAACCGAACCACGTAAAATTTACGTGTTCGTGTGTTGCTTTATATTTTCTCGTTTGTCATTGCGTGTTCGTTATGAATCGGTTATTCCGCTGCGCCACTTAAACCTAATAAAGCGAGGGATGCTAGTCAAAACGATCGGATTATTTATATAAAAATTATAAGTAGGGCCTAAACAAATGAATCGGTTACCAATAACAAACTAACCAAGCCTGAACTGATATCGGGCCTAAAAAACATTAGTGGGACCATGCTCAAGCTTTATTAATTAAACAGATAAAGATTACACGGATATAAAGATGAAAATTACAAAAATATAAACTTGAATGAAGTTTGGGATTAATCATATAAAAGTAAATTAACATTTGACTTTCTTTGGTATCGCTTTCAATGGTTCTAGCTTCCTTACAACAATCCCCATCTTATCTCTCATGTCCAAAGCCTCTGGCTTCACATTGCTTTCAACCTCCCAATCAAACTCATGTAGCAACGAACCTAACACAAGGTGTAAAACGCGCTGCGCTAGTGGCACTCCTACACACATCCTTCTACCCGCACCAAATGGTATGAGCTCAAAGTGTTGACCTTTGTAGTCAACTTTTGAGCCTGAGAATCTCTCAGGCTCGAATGAGTTAGGGTTCTTCCAGCACTCTGGATCTCTACCTATGGCCCATGCATTGACAAACAATTGGGTATCTTTAGGGATATAATATCCCATGAAAGTGGTATCGTGGAGCGCCTTTCTTGGGACTAGGAAAGGAATCGGAGCGTGCAACCGTAGGGTTTCCTTTATGATTGCTTGTAGGTAAGGAAGTTTATCGATTGAACTCTCGTCGAGTTTTTTGTTCGGCCCAATGACCGAGGCAAGCTCATTTTGGGCCCGAACCATTTTCTCAGGGTGTCGTAATAACTCGGTTAGAGCCCACTCAATGGTGCTACTCGTTGTTTCCGAACCAGCTAGAAATATCTCCTGCAATTATAATTTAATAAAAGATAATCATCATAAAAGCATGCTTAAACAACTTTGCAAATCTTTTTACCAAACTAGACACAAAATCACCTACACAAGTGGGGACAAAAGACTCATTTACGTTTTTGAAGGGATCACTCACAACGTGACATTTGTTCACCTTTTGAGCGTTGCGGGTGATCCATCTAAAAGGCGTAAACGAGTTTTTTCTCTAGTGGTGTTGACGGATCAACCTTTGATTTTAGAATTCCATGTTTACATAAAACATTAACTTGTTAAATTTTTGTTTGGTAACGAGGGTTTCTAAAATTTGTCTATGTGATTTTCCTATGTGATAATCACGAGACACCACCATTCAAAGACCAAAGAAAACTAACCAAAATAAAAATGGTGATGTCTTTCTCGGACATCTTTTCCGGCTCATCTTTACCGGTACCTTCATAGTCCAATAACACGTCTAGAAAGTCCTTCCTCCTCTCATCACCGCGTTGTACCGCCTCCTTTGACCGCTTCTCCACCCGCTCTTTCACCCACCCGCTTGCTATCCCTATCGCTTTTCCAACATCTCGGTCCATTTTCGCTCTCAACCCTTGCAAATCAAACCGCCTTAACCACGGGTATAGATCCGATATATTCGGATGACCACCCCACTCCATCATCCCTAACATTATCGTAAAAAATTCGGACCCAAGTTTTGAATTCGGATTCGCCAAGTCTCGAGAGAGCATGAGGTTCCCTAGCAAGTTAAACGACGCAAGAAAAACAAACTTCGCTACGTGAACCCCTTTTCCGGGTTTAGCCGAATTGGCTTCTATTTCAATCCAATCTAACATACTATCGACACACTTTCTCCTGACATCAGTCGACTCATTGATCCTTTTAGCAACAAGCATCTCTACTGTACAAATCTTCCTTAGCACTCTCCAGTACATTCCATACGGAGCTAGTGCTAAAGAAGATTTGTCATAGTCATGAGACCTACTAGTCTCGGTAACCGTGCGTTCCACAAACGTCAAATCATGGTTTTTGAATAACTCAGTGGCGGCCTTGGCACTCAAGATCGCCACTGTGTTAACCGAACCAAGTTTTAGCCTAACAACCGGACCATAATCCGTGGCTAGCCCGGCCACGGTTCTATGTGGCATGGCACCAAGATTAAAAAGGTTTCCGAACACCGGCCACCCAGGTGGCGCCGGTGGCTGTCTTTTTCCGACGGTTGCTACATTTTTCCGGCGGATGAGAATAATATAGAAAAGAGTGATGAAAATAACTAGACCATATGTCCAGTTAAACTCCATTGTCGCTCTATTTTGGATCATATGTTACATGTATTATAAGTATTTATAGATATTATCATCCTATCAACACCTTGGCCACCTGCCGGCTGGTATTAAAACTAAGGCTGGAAAAGCATATTATACATTTATTAGGCATGTTACTATATTTTTCAATTTATTATTATTATTATTATATACTCGATTCAAATAACCTTAAAAACTCAATCTACAAAGAATTCTATGCAAGTTAGTTTTATTTTTAATCTAAATTTCTATAAAACATGAACAATGAAACCTAACTGACTACCCATTTCAACCCACCATTCAATAACGTTATACCGCATCACCATCAATACAACCTTATACAAGTTAACATGTCATCTAGCATACATGGGCGATTCTTTTAATTAGGGGCGGGGAGGGCCAGGGGCGAAGCTTGGTTCGCCAATCGGCGGGGGCCGAACTCGATTTTTTTCGATCGGTAGTGGCAAATCGGCGGGGGCCGAACTTAAACCGGACTAAATTTACCTACAAAAATCGCAAATTTCTACTAATGCACCAAAAACAGGGGGGCCAGGGTCCCTGGGGAGGGCCCCTCGAATTTTCGCTCAGAAGTTCCAATTATATAGTATTCGTATAGCAATTTTTTGGTATATAAGGTTTCGACCCCCGAAACTGGTTTTCAACCCCCGGTGACTTCCGACCCCCGAAGTTTCGGGTCAAGATTCGCCACTGCTAGCATAAGGGGTGTGTTTGGCAAGGAGCTTTTAAGAGCTTTTAGGAGTTTCAAGCTTCAAGCTTTTAAGAAAAAACTTATACTTAATAAAAAACCTTGTTTGGTTGAAGAGCTGAGAGCTTTTAGGTTAGGAGAAAAAGCTCTACAGTGAAAAGCTACTAGTACTAGCTTTTAAGAAAAAACTTTACTAGCTACAAGCTTTTAATTAGTATAGACACAAATACTCATTCTATTTTAAAAATAAAATAAAAATCTTCTTTGCAAGCTTTTAATTATACCCATTTTGATCATTTTATACATTTTATTAAAAGCTCTAGCTACTCTGCCAAACACCAAAATATATTTAAAAAACTTCCAGCTATTAGCTTCCCGCTACCAGCTTGCAACTACCAGCTTCCAACTACCAGCTACCAGCTAGTTTTGCCAAACATACCCAAGTTCACAAACCCGAGATTGAGTCTGCCATCCCATACCACCTCCCATGAGAACCATGGAACGCCCAAGCCATTTAGCTTACGCCAATGTTTCGTCTTTAGATTGGTCCAACTTGATGTTATTTCGATTTCAATCTTTGTTAGTCGAATTATTTATATGTGTATTTGCGCATTTGTTCTTTCTAGTTTCTTGCTAAAACAACATTGATTGTAGTAAAATGTACTATATCGCCGTTAAGAAAACTAATTTTTTTTTTTTTTTTTTTTTTAGAAAAGCAATAAAAAGCGTAAATTACATAAGGATGGTAGTTAGGCGGGCAACAAGCTGCGCCGTTTTCTACAGCAAGTTAACCCTAAAAATATTATAAATCGTAATAATTAAGGATGATAATTTGACAATCTTAATTGATAAACTTAACAAGAGAAATGAATCATTTCTTAGGTTTGATGAAAGTGACAAATGGGTATCTAAGATTACGTTTGCTATTTTGAAAGAGATATATAAAGTAATACAGGTATATTTTTTTCTAGATTCTAAAAAAGACCCTGTGTCATGTAGTGACTAACGTTTCTTTTTATTATTTTATTATCAATATTATTATTACCCTTACTAATTTATTATCGATATATAATAAAAGAAATTCTATATTTTTTTTTTCCTAATATGACATTCAATAAAGTCATCATTCGTTTTGAGTGTGTCGCGTGACACTATGTATGTTTGATAATTAAAAAAAAAAAAAACCTTGAGTAACGCACGGCATCTTATTTCGCGTCAAAAGTCTTTTTTCTCTCTTATGTTTCCCCACAATTTTTAAACGTTAATAGCTTTTGTATACGAGATTTAAAAAAAAACAAATTATACAAAATTAACGAGCATTTTATTATATTTCCAACGAGTACCATACTGTTATACAAAAACGAAAAAAAATAAGATTTTTAGTGAGTTTTTGTTAATACAGGAAAAAAAACACAATGCGTTCATATAATTCATTAATGATGTCTAGGCACACAGACTTGACTTGAGCAAGAGATGCACACATAAAATTAAAAATAGGTTTTATGAATTATCGAGTGTTGATCCTTTAAAAAAAACTGAAAAACGCCTTATTCCTTTTTATGATACACTTATTTTGTAACTTGATATTAGATTTGTTCATCTCGAGACATTCCCGAGAATAGACTAGTTCTCTGTATATTAATTCACACATATATTAACTTCTTAAACAAAAATTAGGGCATATTAAAGTTTACGGTTTTCCATTAATGTAACAAAACATTGGTTTTTGTTTTATAACTAGTAATTTTACCCGCGCGATGCGGCGGAACTACTTGGTTTCAGCGACTTGGCACAGATGTACTCGGTTTCGACTACCCTGAGTTTCATACAATCCATTACATTACAATGTTGCATGTCTACACAGGTGCAATATGGATGCATTTGTTTACCATATTTACCATCTGTTACATAACATAAGCATTTGTTGTTATTAATGTTTAAGAAAAGACTTTGGCTACATAATCATCTTGTTATATATCAAGAAGGGTTTTTTCTATCCTTGCTATGCCAGTTGGCTTCCTTGTCTGCATGTAAGAAAAGTGAGTTGTCATTTGTAGCTGAAAATTGCAGATGCTCTGCAGGTTAAGTAAACAATCTTGAAACCGTCTTAGTGAATGTGATGCTAAAATCATACATCTTTTTCAATTGCTATCCTAAATTTTGAATTTGTAAGGTAAGGTAAATTTAATAATTGAGCGAAAATAAATTCAAGGGGATGTGCTATAGCATGTGATATGTTACCTTTATTTCGGTGATGTAGCCATTTTACTCATCGTCTTCATAAACGAATTTGAGTGTGGCTATGTTTTGAGCGTACAATTTCTTGGGGGCACTTTGAGCAGAGTACTTAATACCAGTTTTGGTTTGTGTGTACCATGAGTGCTCTTAGCAAGTAACTCTGTAATTGTTACTACATTCTTCTCGGCTGCCATTGTTGTTGTTCTTGGTATTCCTTGAAGCCTAAAATTCATGATCCAGCTTGCATGGTGCCTTGTAAAACCCAGGTACCTAGTATCAAATATGAAAATAGAAATTTGAAGAAAACTCACTCGCTTGCTTTCGTCCGAGCCAGAGTGCAATGTTGGGGGTAGGCCCCACCTCTTTCCTCATTAACGCCGTTATCCATATGGCGAGAGGGCCATTAACGCCCCTCAATGGCGGAGAGGTACAGTGTTCATCGCCTCCATGCTGATCTGGCAAGGAGGCGTTAATCGACAACACATAGTCTTATCTTATAATTTTAGCTTTCTTCAGAAAAATGAATTAATTATATCATCAACTTCACAATTTCCTGTCATTGATAATAAAAATACAACTAATAAACTTTACGATCAAATACAAAATATTACAACTAACAAACATCACTATCGTTGATCACTATCATCAAACATATCACTAATAATCAAACAAAACAGCATCCTTAACACAACTACAATTACCAGCTAGAAAATTAGCAATAATTCGAGGACCAATATAAAACCTAAAACACTAATATTTAATACAATTAACTGGTTAACCAATTAGTAAAACAAATTCTTTACTTATCAACATGTCAGTAGTAAAAACACACAAAAAAAAAAAAAAAAAAAAAAAAAAACCCTCCATAACTATACTCAGAAACAATAATGATTAAACTTTCAACATTAAACAGATATAAAGTTAACAGTAAGACCCTAACTATTATGTATCAGAAAGTAAAATCTTTCAACACCGATAAGCAAAACCACTCATATGCAGTAAAGATAACTAAATTGAACGTTAATAAGGTTGTTTTACCAAAACTTGTTAAATAAAAATCAACAATCGGTTACCTTCTCGTTATTGTCTGGCAATTCGGCGTGTTGCGCCTATGCTTCGTGACGGTATAGGAACCTATTACACAAATGTTAACAAAATTGAACACGGTAAACATATGCTAAATCAAACTGGAATAGCTCTACCGAATCAGCAAGCAAAGTCCATGTAGTATAATTCAAGTCTATATAAAATTGATTAATCAGATTGACATTTTACATTTTAGTTTCCGATGATTCCAAACCTCTCAACCAAATGCCATAGAGGCATCGCATGTTGGATTAGCTATTTGCCTTGGATCTCCTTCTCTTCATTTTATTATATGGTAGGTATTCCAAATTATCTATATAAAAAAAGAAAGTGGTCAACCGAAAATGCACCAAACAACAAAAAAACATCAACCCAAAACAACCTTACCAAGCCCTTGTTAAGAAAAGTGACACCAAGCAATCTTTGAATGAAGTTTTCCATTTTATTACAAAAGATGTGATACTGGACTAAAAAAAGAAGCGACAACCATATCCAATTTTTAACGCCATGGCTCTCAATTTGAAATTGAAAAATTCCCCCAATTCAATAAAGGTTTCGATTATCAGTTTAACAACCCACATGAACCCTAACTCAAAACCCAAATGTACAGAGATGAAGAAGTATGTCAATCGGTTCATATAAATTTAATTCAACATATTCGAAATCAATACCTGAGACAGTCGCATACCTAGCCCACTGAACATATCAGTTACCGATTTACCAACTTCACCTTCACCGGTGTTGAAATCGAAAGAAGGAAGAAACAGAGTAGGGGCGACACCACGAAAACGGTCCGTCGCTGCTCGTTGGGTCATCGCAGCCACGATAATCGGCTCCAAGAATCCTCAAATTGTCTCCGATTGCTCACCAACATAGAATAACATCCTCTTCTCCATCAGCATATGGTGGGGATGATGGCTACGTGGTGGTCGTTATTGAAGGCGATGGGGTTTGAGCTGGGGGAGACATGTATGGGAAGTGAAGAGGAAGAATTGAGAAAGGAAGTTGGTGTCATTGTGATCTGACTTAGTTTAAGGTATGGACAGTAGTAGGTATGGATAGTATGTCGGTTTTAGGATGAAGAGGGTAGAAGCATGCATCAATGGTTTGTACTTTAAAGTACAAAAAAACTTGCATAAACCCCTTGGTAAATGTATATATATATAATTTGCCACAAAAGTAAATGGGTTTAGTTTTTCTTTTACGGTTTTTCCTCGGATTCGGTTGTCCTTCAATTGCTACATAGCACATTGTTTGGTGCTCGTATTTGGTCCCCCAAAGTTTTTTTGTTCTGTTTGGTAGCTACTTAGCACAGTGTCTGATGGTCATATTTGGTCACTCAGAGTTTTTTACCCGTTGACTTTCTAATATGTGTCGGTATAAATTTGAATTCGCCTACATTTTACGTCACATAAGTCACTTGGTGTTAGAAATTCATGTTTTTATTTTACGTTCTTTTCGATTTTGGTCGTCGTTTAGATGCCACTTAGCATTGTGTTACACCCCCTCCTACGCAACGGTGGTAGCATGGTTTTACGCCCCATACTACAACGCATGGTGCTTAAGACTAGTTAGTGTTATTAACCAAACATTAATTGACAAAAGTTGGCGTTTGGCACATTTCGAATATTTAATTTCATGGTCCTTTATAAAGGTGTACCACATGCATTGTTAGTAAAATGAGTTTAGGTTTTCTATTAATATTTGTTTTAGGTTTTCCCCTCGTCATTTAGTTGCTACTTAGCATGGTGGTTGGTGATCACATTTGGTCCCTCAACTTTTTGTTTTGTTTTGTTCAGTAGCTACTTAGAACAGTGTTTGGTGGTCACAGATGATCCCTCAGGTTTCTTTACCCCATCGACTTTCTAATATATGTCGGTACAAATTCCACCTCATCTAAGTTTTATGTCACATGAGTCACTTGCTATTAGAAATTCGTGTTCTTAATTTATGTTCAACCTGGTTTTGGTCGTCATTAAGTTACTACTTAGCTTGGATTTATGCCCCCTTCCCACAACGCTAGTAGCATGGTTTTACCCCCCCCCCCCTCCGCCGCAACGCATGGAGCTTAAGACTGGTTATTATTATTTACCAAACATTAATTGACAAAATTGGTGTCCCTCACATTTCTAGTATTTAATTTTATAGTGCTTTATAAGGTTATAGTTCATGTATTAATGGTAGGGCTGTTCATGAGTTGAGTCGAACCGAGCGGACCTTTGATTGTGCTTTGCTCATTTATAAATCGAACAGGGCTGATCGGCTCGTTTACAACCAAGTCGATCGACTCATTTACAACCGAGCCAAAAACCGAGCGCACATTTTTTGAGCGCACATTTTTCCGAGCGAACATCGAACGAGCGGCGAGTATTTTTGGACAACCATAAATTTGGGATGTTTCCTTTAATATTCTCACTGCCTAGTGATGACTGATGTTCGGCCGTCTAAGGATAACACTAAGTCTGAAGTCCGGTTGTCCGAGAATGAGGCTCGGGTTGAGGCAGGTGAGGCGATGGGCATACTGCAGAGAAAAATTGCCGCATTATGGTGTAGGTTGATAGCAGGAGACGATTGATGCCTGACAACTAATGGGAAGGCATGTCTTTTCACGACTTAGGGTTTTACAATTAAACTTAATGTTAAGTTATATATCATTGGGTTGACTAGGCCAGTAACTTTAAATATAATTGTATATATGCATATATTAAGCCAAACCAATAGAGTCGTATGTATAAAACTATAAATATAATTGTAATATAATTAATGTGTGTATATATAATTATATATATATAATAAAATAATACAAATTATATTGAGCTGAACCGAGCTAAGCGGACCTTTACTCGTGCTTGGCTCGTTTACAAACCGAACAAATCAGCTCGTTTACAAACGAGCATTTTCCAAACAAATTTCAAACGAGCAACAAGCAATTTAATTATTGGTAATTTCATGGTATCTCATGCATTGCATTGTTAGTCATGGATTTTCATTTCAAACTAGTTGTTGCCGAATGCCGCGCGTTGCGTCGGCAACCTTGTTTACCTGACATGAAGAACACCTCTAATTTTGATATGTTTTAGAATTTGGCCTAAGACTCACAACCATAGAAACCTAAATACATGAATCAAACTCAAAAATTACGAACAAATAGAGATTGAAAACCTCCTTGGCTTATAGTTTGACGCCTTTGAATCTTTGATTGCTTATTTAAAGCCATCTTAGTAGCCATATTAGAAATAATAATAATCATCATCAATAGCATACTATGCCACCTCTACCTTTGTAAGATGAAAAAAAAAAAAACGCATATAATCTCAATTGAATAAAAAACAAAACGTTCATGTAAAAACTTGGTTGTGTTTTTAATATAAACAATTATTCAAAAGGTTCATTAGCTATGATAAATTATATTATATTATTCCTTAATTTATTTGTTATATTGCATATTTAATCAATCAACATTTCTTTACCATCGGCTATGTTTCAAGGTTTAAAATCAAAACATATTTTTTGTTTCAAGAAATCATTAACGGTATTAATTAAAAATACAGTAAGATATAGTTTGAAGTTATTATTTTAGCTTTTTTAATTAATAAGAAAAATATATTTATCACTCATTGTTTTGCTAAAACCATTTGCTGGTTTTCAAAAATATTATCAATTTTAATTAAAATATAAATATACCATTCAGTTGATTTAAAACTCTTTCACCAACTTCGATGTTATACACACACAAACATATCTTTAGTTTTGCCAACAGCCCATTTCAACTAAAAAACCCCACAAAGAATTCTGAAATACTTCAACACAAATCTTATAATTTTGATTCTGAAGGAACTGCTCTTGTTTTTTTTTTTCAAGAAAACCGTAATAACAATATTTGTAGTTTCAAGCAGAAAAGTTTTATTTAGATCAAAGCTAAAGATTCATATACCATCACTTGAACCGATTCCAAGCGGGTCACCCGAATCACCTGGTGATTTTGGGATATAGTCCTGGAATTCACAGTTTAAGGTGGCCTGACTCCGATTGGATTCGGATCTCCAAGATTTTATACGGGTTACTTGACTTTGAGAGAGATGGAGTTCTCTAAAGAGTATATACTTCGTGTAATCTCTCATGGGCCTTATCAGTTATTGATGAGTCAACCGAAGGTGAGAACAACAACATTTGGTGGCGTTTGGCCGACGTCTCCGACGCCTTGCGCAGTAACCGTAGCCACTGCCCTCTAGTCACTTTTTAACATCATCTACTTTTAGGGGTTTTAGTTGGGCCCTCTAACCTTGACCGCCATTGTCGAGGTCTCTACTGTTGTGTGTATACGAAGATATTAGAAGACAAAATGGGTGATTGAGAGAAGAGAAGACAAAAAGGGTGATTGAGAGAAGACTCAAAGAGCAGTATTGTAATTTCTTAAATTTGAAAAGGGCAATATGGTAATTTTGGTGGTACCCACCGACCATGCATTTTAAGATATACTAGATTCTTGTCGTATGCCGTGCGTTGCGGCGGCGTCAATTTAGTTGTTTATAGTAGATGGCACGTTGTATGATACATTAATCATGTGAAAACACGTTTTTGGTGTATCTATTATAAAACATTGCAGTAAAAAAAAAAAAAAAAAGAAACGGAATCGAACCAATGTTGGTCCGTTTAGTGAAGGTCCAACTAACACTACACCATCTTTACCTTTGTATCAAAACTTAGCAGCGTCAAAACGTTCATAACTCGAATTTATACCGTCAAATTAAAACATACTATATTTGGCTTGACTCATTTCTGAACACAATTTACATCAATATAGACCAACCGAAAACGTATTATACATGATCAGACCCGTTTTCCAAAAAACTATGTTGAAACATGAATGTATCTCACACGTGTCACATAATAATATAATTTACAATGTATTACAATTAACTAATTAAGTTATCAGTCAATCGTTTATACCTCTCCTAACTCTCCGCTTATGTGGTTGACGGTATCCAACTCGTTTCATATTTGTAGACTTATGTTAACTGCGTTTAACTGTCTCGTTGACCCCAATTGACCAGCTATGCGTCCATTGACCATGTTGGACTGGCTTTGACTTGACGTTTGACGTTTATTAAACACAATATTTCTCACTCAAACCACCACCATCAACAACAATATTTTCATAGTCGGGTGGGACTATGAATCGAATGTCATACGCGTCGGATAGGTTGAACCAAATGGCGCCATATGCGATATGATAAAGTATAAACTACAATAAAGCCGACTCATTTCTAAACTAAATTTACGTCTAAACCATAGAGCAATCCTAATTCATACCGTTAAATGAAAATGCATTATATTTATAAATAAATGAACCATAACGTTAAAGGCTTACATGAATTAATTTTGAAAATTAATATAAAAAATGTTTAGCCACCTATATAATATCTAATTTAAAATTCTTTAAGTCTCGAAACAAAAAAAAAATTGTAAATAATAATCTAAATGAACCAAAGTTTCAAAACAAATATAATCAATTATCAAGTTTTTTTATTTATCAGATGTCAAAAACAAATAATAAATAACAATTATATTATATTATATTACTGAAACGTGGAAACCAAACCATCACCTAAATGTTTGTCAGTCTGCTACCTACCAACACCACCACCACAACCACAACCATACCATCACTGATTCATTACCACAACCCATCGCCTTCGTCACCGGCCCCAAGAATGGCCTAACCACCACTATTATTGTTCACCAAATTACCCTCTCTAAAAACCCCCAATTTTTCTTTTTCTCTCTAATAAACACAAACCCACCGCCAACCAATTGAGTTAAAGGGGATCAGATCTCCGACAACAAAGGTTACCTTCACTATGATCATCATAACCTCAAACAACAACAACTAAATCTCCGCCATAGCTGCAACAACAATTGCCACACCAGGTATAGAAACAGATTTATGTACCGACAACATAATATTATCGTAATAGCTTCGAATACGAATTTTCAGATCTTCGGCGATCTCTGCCATAGCCAAAGCTGCCGCTAAAGGAGATAGACTTTCAAACGGCAAGGCGAGTGTACTGGAAAAAGGCCGAAATCTTGATGAGAAAGATCTTCGTTTCTCTCTGTAGAAAATAAGACTATGACGGGAACAAAAGCAGCTCATGGAGAACGATACATAGTCGGCTGCAAAGGTTCAGAGAAGACAAAGTTTACAGAGAGAGAAACCATTAAGGACAGAGAGAAAGGAAAGTGTAATATAAGGGTAGTATGGTAATTTTGATGGTACCACCGACCATGCATTTTAAGAGTATATACAATATATAATTTCTTCCCTTATACTTTCGTTACTTTTTTTTTCCCTTCCGTTAGACTATTAATAAGCTTTACTTTTCACCCCTTACGTATTTATAAAAATACAATATAACCCTTACAGTTTAGTTTAAATTCTTAATAGGATTATTGGATTTAAATAATTCACAGGTTGGGCCATTGGTCGATAATAATCTGAACTTTAACGTTGGACCATCATAATTCCATTTGGACATGTGGGTGTCAAAAATGAACCTCCGTTAACTCTGAACTAACTAGATTAGTGAAAGATGACGTGGCACGCTGACGTGGACTAGATACTGATGTTGCACTTGAGTTGGCATGCTGACGTGTTTTGTTTAATTCCACATCAACTTTTTAATGGGGCCCATTCATCTTCTTCATCTAAACAAAACAACAGCAACAACAAAACAACATTATCTTCATCTATCAACATTCCAACATCATCATCATCTTCATCCCTACCCCACCCACCCCACCCCCTCCTCACCTGCAACACCACCACCACCACCAACATCCAATTATTCAGATTGTATTGAAATTGAATCCTTCTTATCCTTCATAACCCATTTTGACACCCTCTGTGCATAAACCACCCACCAATTCGTATCATAACAAATTGAATATGTTTTTGAGTTCGTCAAGCCCAACGAGGTTTATTCAGGCAAATCCGAGCCATCTGGTACGTAATCTGGTTAATTTATTCATGTTATGTTTCGTTTTTGTCCATAGAGTAAAAGCCCTGTCATTAATCAGGTTCTTGATATTGTTTTCATGGTGATTGGATCGATTTAAGAAACTAGGGCTTAAAAACTAATTGGGGATTTTTTGGTTAAGTTTTAAACATTTTGTTCTGGTTTGAAAAGAATATACCATGTAGCTCAGTTGGTTCACTAATTTGTTGTTGTTGCCAGATCTGTGTTTGTGTTTGGTATTTTGAGGGAGAAATGGATTTAAGGGCTGTTGTTGTTGAAAGAAGATGATGATGATGATGATATGATGAAGATGAAAGAAGAAGATGATGATGATATGATGAAGATGAAAGGAGATGGTGATAATGTTAAAAAAAAAAATTCCAAGTCTCAGCTGACACGTCAGCATGCCACCTCAACTGCCACGTCAGCTTTCACTAGTTAACCCCGTTAGCTTAGAGTTAATGGAGGTTTATTTTTGGCACTCACATGTCCGGTTGGGATTATCTTGGTCCAACGTTAAAGTTCGGATTATTATCAGCCAATGACCCAAACTTTAAATTATTTAAATCCCATACCCATTCTTAATAAACCCTATACTTTATGCTCGACATGTGGGGAGATGGAATTAAATAATCGCAACTTTGTTAGGTTGGAAGAGAATAAACCCAACTTGAAAGTTGTAATATAACAGTCTCAACTTGTCAATGGTTTTATTTTATTGGTTCCAAACTACCCACCATTAAGTCTGTATGTTAAATGCATCCGTCTACGTAGACAAAAGTGTCATGTTGGCCAAAATAAGACTAGCCCACCTTATCCACATGTATGCAGTGGCGGATTTACCGTATAAATAGGGTGGGCATGTGCCCACCGTCCATTCAATGGCGGCTTCATGCTTTCTCCGGTCAGAACAATTAAAATTTTGAGCATTTGTTTGTGTCTCTTCCCAAAAATCAGAAAAGGCCCTTCCTAAAATGGAGACAGAATGAAAGAGGGTGGCGGAGAAGAGTAATGTAGGAAATAAAATGTTTTCTAAAGAATTACTATGGAAGTTTATGGCAGGTTGCAGGCTCTTCGGAGACTATTTGGGAGTAGAGATATTTTGTGGGTGTAGGTGGTGAATTGAATTTAATAATAATACATAAAAGTTTTAGGATATATATCATGAGCTTGCAGTACGTGATGAATTGTTTTTTTAATATTAAAAACTTTTTACATTATATGGGAAATGAGGGAAGATACAGGGCTACTTGTGGTTAGGGGTTCGATTTCTGATCCCATCAGGTTTTACCGGTTCACTACTGTCGTGTTTTCAGGCGTAGGGGTGAGCAAGCAACAAGGACCGACCCGACCCGCCCAATACCCGAACCGACCCGATACCCGACCATACTATAAATCTGGAACCGAAATCAAGACCGTGAAGACGGGTCGGTCTTCAGTCTTGTCCCGGCGGTTCTTACGGTTCCAACATAAAAAACCGAACCGATTTAGGATGTTCAGATTCATCAATTATTGATTAGATCATTGGCCCCATCCCTCCAAATTCTTGATCGAACGATTCCAATTTCTTACAGGTATAGTAATATATAGGATTCAAACAATATGGATATGATAACAAATAACAATTCTCAGACCACACTGGTATATATCAGTGTGTTAAATAGATGTTGTGTTTATGATATCATCGGATTAGATTGTTGAGAAACTGATTGTACAACTTTGTATTTGTGCATTGATTGAATAGAACATACCATGGAACAACTCCTGGAAAAGAAGCAATCAAGTCAACTGATGAAAAGGAGCAACAACCAATTGATGATCAGAACTTAGTGCAGGTCTTGAGATGATGAAGTTACGTTGCATTGTATTGGTATGTTATATTTTTAGGTTAATATGTAACCTGGGTTGTTGCGTTGTTCGGTCCTGCAGGTTGTACTCGGTTTTATTGTGGTTTGGACCGGAACCGACCCGAGCCCAAAAAAGTGTAGAAATCAGAACCGAATGAATGACCTGTTACTGCATACTCGGTTCGGTGTCGGTCTTGACCAGGTACGGTTCTCGGTTTTTTTCGGGTCCGACCATATTATGCTCACCCCTATTCAGGCGGGTATGTGGGTCGGATTTTCCCTGTAAGCGGGCTGTCGAGCGGGCTAGGGGCTTCGTGCGACCGGGGTGGGCCGGGTTGTGCCCCTGTCTTTGCCACCAGGGGGGGTACGTATGAAGTACCCGGCGTTATTTAGTTGGCCGTTAAAAAAAAACCGTTTAAGTTTGTTTATATTTTAAACTAATCTTAAGTTAAGGATTTAATAATAGATATTAATCTTGAGTTATTAAAGTAGTTTGCTTTTAATTTTAAGAACCCTATAACTAAACATTTGATGACTTTGTTTTCCTATTTTTAAGTTTGAAATGTTTTTTTAAACTTTGTGTTTATATACGTGCTTAACTTTGATAGAAAAATATTTCAATTGTCATTATATCATTAAGTAAATAAAGTATGGATGAACAACTCTTACCCGACCCATTTTGACTTGTTATCTGGTTAACACTAGTTTATATTACAACTTAATTTTTATCCAATTAACATTGAGTAGATAATTATGAATTAGTTTTCCCTAACCATTTTGATCGGAGCTGTTTTGACATGCCTTCTTTTGTGCCCCCGTCAAAAAAATTTCTGGATCCGCCATGTATGTGTATATGTATTTAAAAAATGATTTAATATTGTGAGACCCATTCTTTTTAAATAATTTTAAAAAAATGGTTAAAAAAAACTTAATGGAAAACCCTAAACTTTAATAACAAGTTAGGATTGTTATGTTACAACTTTCAACCCAATAAAGTTGAGACTGTTATCTTACAACTTTCAAGTTAAGATTATTCTCTTATAACCCAACAAAATTGGGATTATCTAATTCCATTTATCCCTTTATATTTTATTATTATTGTTATTAATTTTATTATCAATTCTAACCCGCTTGAATAAAGTTCTTTACCTTTTCAACTGAATTATAATTTTCTATGTTTTTGTTTCGACTACTTTTTACAAGTTAACGTACATGCATGGTTTGGTGTTTTTAACGGTCCCGTCATAATAGTAGTTAGTAATATGGGTAAGTAGGTAAAAGAAAAGGTACCAATGGGGTGGTGGTCTATTGGCAAAAGCAAAGTCTTTAAAACACCTAGGTTATGGAAGGTCTTGGGTTCAAATCACACAGACCACAGAATTTAAAATAAATTAACCTTAAAAAAAAAAAAAGCTAAAAGAAAAGGTTGGCGTGATTTAAATGGATTGTGATTTAAATGGATTGTGATCGAATTATATACGAGTTGGCATGTCCTAGGTACGTATGTTGTAATAAAGTTTAAGCCTTGGGTAAAACTTATAAATTGTATTTTTTTTTTTTTTTCATCGAAGTTGTGGTTGAAATGTTTATTTACAATTAACCAAAACATGACATGTTGATCAATAATAACACCTGTTTGACGGATCACTCTGCTTATGATGACAAATTATTTAAACCTAATCTATAACATGATTAACTTTCATATCGTGTTAAGAATTACCACTCTGCTCCTTAAAAACCTATCCTTGACAATTTCAAATATAAACATTTTTATTCGTTTTTGACTTTCGTAAGAAATAAAATATGTAACGTTTATTTGGTTGACTAAAAGTATATACTCCAATCACATGCACATAACATAATTATAAGTGTTTATTATTATTTCGTATAAACAACTAAAAATATTAGTTTAAATACCAATAAGCAATGGGACCGAACAAACACCTTTTAAATATAACTAGGTTTTTTTAGCGACGCGCGTTGCACGTTTTCGTTGTGGTTTTGTAATGTGTAGAAACATGAGACAGCAAATTCGGAATAGCCAAAGTGTATTGTATATAACATTGGTGATCACATGTTTAAAGTGTAAGTGAAAGGTTGTATGACTGGTTCGTCTTTACATAAGCTTTCAAAATTAAATGTGATACCAATATGCTTTCAAAACTAAATGTGATACCAATATGCCTTTAGTTGATGTATCAACAACAAAGTATATTACGTAAGCTATTATTGTGCACTTTATTTCATCATCTCTAAGTAACATAAACAACAACATCATCAAGATCAAGTGATTTTGACATCAGTTCCTTCCATTTCCCCTTCTATTCCATCATACCAAACGCTGCCTTAGTTTACCGGATCAAATTATAAGGCTAAAAACTGTAAAGAATCGAATAAATGTCTAAACTACCCTTCAATAGTGATAACAGTAGAATCAACAACTCCCTAAGACCTCAAAACAACAATACCTACCAAACTTTCACTTTTACATAAGTTAGATCTATCTTTTGTCACCTAGAGCATTCAGATTGTATGTACAACTAATAAATTCCTAGATAAATAATATAATTTGCTTTTTAATGGTTTTTTTCACTTTCTTCACTAACAATATTACCAAAAAAAATGACATAATAATTAGTAAATCCCTATAAATGAGGAATGATATGGGAGTACCTAAATTTCATCCCCATTTTAGGCAATGAGATTAAGTGTTGGGCTGTTCAAGTGCGTCTTCTCTGCTTCTCACATGAAAAGCGCCAGTGATCACTATGCTCTCGCCTTTTCTTTATGTTTTCTTTCCTTCTTCAGTGGTTGAGTAAGGGTTTCGCTATGATTTGGGGACTTGACAGTTGAATGCCCCAATTCTTTGCAGGAAAACATTTCAAAGGTTCTTGTTTCATTGTATTGGGTGTGACAGGGTGGTATGGTATGCATTTGCTCTACCTAAAAAGGCAAACGAAAGAATAGCGGAAAGATAAAATTGGTTCATAATGGACGTGGTGAGCTATGCATAAGATATATTTGACTCGTCGTATATCTCTAGATTATGAAAGTTTTACAGCAGGTCTAAACACCAACTCACATGCTCTAACACATAGTCCTATTGTAGGCTATTGTTTTGCAAACTATGTTGAACATCTCTTAATAATAAAAGTTTCACAACAGATCCAATAACAATCCGCTATGCTTCTTACAACATTGTCAGGTCCTAGAGTTCGTAATCAACGCAACATCCACCCTACACAAATAAACCGACAGCCTAAACCCAACCTAAACGTCTATACTACATCACCAATTTAACATCATTAAGATCCCAACTGTGTTCAATAGAAACAAAAAAACAACCAATCAAGGCACAAACAATCATAATTACAAAACCAAGATAACACTCCATATTTAACATACAAAGAGAAGACAAACCATAAAGAAAACACAACAGAAGGTGCCAAAACTAAAAAACATAATTTATAGCCCGGATATCAAATGTATGTTGTCACTACTCACATCAACATGAAAAAAAAAAAATCACTAATCCAAAAAATATGACTAAAAGATAGTAAAAACAACAAAATCAAACCAAAGTACATGAATCAAGCAGTAAAATCCAACATTATGAAAACGTATCGGGTTAGTTACCAAAAAAGGATTCATATTATATGTGGAAAAATCTTTATTGGGCCTCATAGTATTTGATTGTTGTGACACTAGGAGGAAAAACAAAGCATCCCAATGGTGTTTCTTCATCTCTCTAGACCAGGTCACATTTTCTTATGAAAAAACTCATACCTGACTATATGTGTGGCTCTGTAAGTAGATTAAACCTCAAATACTTCATCACTAAAAAAACTACATTTATGAACATGAAAAATATGATTAGACCAACACATCAATGAAGATACATAACCACTACGGATTAAATATGTATTTAATCAAAGCCTCAACATATTTCATAAAAATAAGATGAAAAAGCGGAATAAAAAAAATTAAAAAAGAAAGAATTTATATAACACAAATCTACAGGTTGATTATAAATGCATGGCAACCACAATCAAGAACTTAAAGTTAAATGCACCGACTTACATAAGCGCACAAATCCCAAATGATCAAGACTTAAAATGACACAAATTGCAAAAATATTTACAAAAGAAATTCAAGTAGCATACCTCCTTCCTTACCACCGGTTCAGCCTCGACTCCGTAACCGCCATCACCACATACCTCATAAACATAAAAGAGCATATACCTACAAATTAAAACCACTTGAAGTGACAAACCCATCAAGAACATACACAAAACTTCAAAACCCTAAAGATATCAAACATGCTTAGGAGTGGCGGGGAAGAACGGTCTATGGTGGAGGTGGTGTGTTTAGTGGCAGAGTTGCATTTATATATTTTTAACAATATTAACTAATGTAAGACAGATGTGTACCAGGAGCACTATCACTTGGTTTTTTTTTTTTTTTTTTGAAAATTAAATTTCATTCAAAAGCGCTCCAGCCGGTCCTCAAAGCGAGGACCCCCGGGCCGAAAACCGATTACATCGAATTCAATGGATTATTACACCACACATTCCACGCTAACTCTTTGAATCTAGATCTATTACGAATCCAGAAGAAGGAAATCGATTTTATATGCTCTGCGACTTCTATAGCCCTTCGTTTGGAGTCGTTGAAAATTCTGTTATTTCTTTCGGTCCATATTGCCCAAATAGAAGTAATCACAATGCCCCGCAGAATATACTTGACAGTCGATGTAGACGTATGATGATCAGCCAAGTTCATCAAATCTGTAACTTCAAAAGCATAAATAGGCGGAAGGCGACACCAAGACGCAACCCGGGACCACAACTCAGCTGCAAAACTGCAACCGGTGAACAGATGGATAGCTGTTTCCGGTTCTGAACTGCAGAACTCGCACAGATCAGACTGTATGTTGACACCTCGCAGCAGCAATGCTTCTTTAGTCGGAAGACGATTAATAGCCGCTCTCCATGCCGTAACTTTACATTTTAGCGGCGCCCATCCTTTCCATTTCATACAACAAGTTTGCGGCTGCACACTGGTTGACTGAAGAAGATCTTTCGCTTTCTTCACAGAGAAAACGCCATCTGAAGCCGCTGTCCATTTCCATTTGTCATTTCCACCTGTCAAACCATAATAAAAAATGTCCGAGAGTAAAGACATTAGTTCAGCAACCTGGTCAGCGTCGGAGGGAGCAACTCGCCAATCCCAAGTCAGAATTTTAACGCCATCGACAACTTGGATTCTGTCCGCGACGGTTGCCCATTTGTGTCTTTCGATCCTGAAAAGATTGGGGTAAACAAAGCGAAGGGGAATGTTGTGCAGCCATAAGTCTGTCCAAAAAGTAACCGATGAACCATTCCCCACTGTTGCAGCGAAATAATTATGAAGCGAGGCGTCGTTCCCAACTTTCTTTTCTCCGACTTTTACAATTTGTTTCCAGCAACCATATGTCGAAGAAGAACATGGCAGTGAGGTCCATGTTCTACTCGAACCATGGCAGCCCAAAACCACCCGTTTCCATAGGCTATGATCTTCATTTTTAAATCGCCATGTCCATTTAAGAAGTAAGGCGTCATTAACATGTTGTAGCTTTATCAACCCCAGCCCATCCATCTTTTTTGGGGTAGTAATTGTGTTCCAAGCCACCCAATTAATTTTTTTCTCGACACTTGATCTCGCCCATAAAACCGCCTTATAATCGACTCCATGTTGTCTATAACCGCTTTTGGAGCTTTGTACAAAGAAAAATAATAAATGGGCAAGTTCTCGAGGACCGATCTAATAAGTATAATGCGCCCTCCAATGGATAAATGCCTTGACTTCCATGAAGCCAACCGATTCTTTATTATCTCGATCACCCCGTTCCAATTGTTGATTCTAGACATTTTAGCTCCTACTTTAATGCCCAAGTAATCAAACGGAAAGGCGCCTCTTTTACAACCCAACACCGTCATCATATTATCAACTTCATTATCATCGGTGCCGACCCCAAAAAGATTAGACTTGTGGAGGTTAATGCGCAAACCCGAACATAGGTAAAAAACTCTAAGAATCCGAGCCGTGTATTGAATATTTTCACGCGACCAATCCCCCATGATTAGAGCGTCATCCGCATAAAAAAGATGGCTAAGCTCCGCATCTTCCGTCATTATTCGAATCCCTTTAAAAACCCCGATAGCTTTGGCTTTCTCCAACATCTGTATGTGCATGAAAGGATCGTATAACAACAAAGAATGATCAAACAAGTTAGTTTTAGGTGCGGAACCCTAAAACTATCACAAAATAATAGTCAAACAGATTAAAACACACAGATCATCATTTTCAAAAGCTTTTCATTAATTAACAACTCGATTACACGTTGAAATATGATTACAAACAAGGTATGAACGTTAAAAGAGTTAAACAAAACACTAGAGAGAATATCAGAAAGTGGAGGGAATAATAATGACCAAAAGTTACATTCAAAAATCAAACTTGTCTATTTATAGACTGCACATTCGCCCAAATTGATTGTGCGAATGTGCAGGTTCACCCAAATTGATTGGTCGAACCAAGTTACACATAAACAATAAACACATTCGACCAGAAGATCTTCCTTCGCACCTTCTAATCTTCATTCGCACCTTCTGATCCTCTCCTTCGCACCAACGATATTTACCAAAATAAGTTTGTTGTTCAATCCGAAGCACTAGTCGCACTTTTGCATCTACATCAGATGGTTCGAAATCGACCTGTTCTTCTTCTCTTTCCTTATCTTCTTCACCAGCTTGAAGTTGAGGAGCTCGAGAGTACAAGTCTTTGATCAAGTTATCCATATTCTTGTTACTCTTCTTCAGCAGTTTATTCTCCTCCTTCAATACGATAATTCTCCTGGTGTTTCGTTGCTCGTGCTTCAGCAACTTCTTATTCTCTCTTTTCAATCTTTTAATCGTTTTCTTCAAAGCTTCATTATCATCTGCTGATGTGACTACGACCTCCAACATCTTCTTATCATTCGACTTTAACTGCTCGATCTCAGTTTGTTGTTTGTTGATTATATTCATCATCTCAGAAAATCTCTGATTCACAGCACTCATAATGTCACTATCCACCGAAACTTTCTTCTTCATTGGTGGTTCAACAACATCAGGCAGTTTGCCTTTTCTGATCTTCTTGAGCACGTTATCCAATGCCTCATTAACCTCATCCATAGGTATATCTTCAATCTGTTGTGTGCTCGATGTTGTCGCAGTCTTTTGCTTCTTCTGTGCTGGTGCAGTAACTGGTGACTTAGAACTAGTAGCCGGTGGTAGTTTCTTACCAGCTATCAATGATTCAATCTCTTTCTTTCTCTTGATACTCTGCTTCTCCTGTTTCTTCTTCTTCTTAGCAGCTTGCACAGGAGAACCAGTAAACGTCTCATCTATATTCATAATCAACTCATCTTCATCAACAGGAATAGGACTCTTATTTTCTTGATCTTCAACACCCTGACTAGTAGACACACCAGCCTCAGTGGCCTTTGGCGAGGTGGTCTTTAACGTTTCAGCATCAGAATCCCATTGTTCATCTTCTATCGTCTCTTCTGAATCAACAGACGCTTCATCAACTAAATGTAATCCTTTCTTCGCCATGCTCTTATGTCTTCTTGGCGTACTTTTCTTCTTTTCGGGTTCAGTAACCTCTAATCTTATCTACTTTTTCTTCGTCTTTCCACTCTTTGCGCCGACATTCACAACCTGTCTCTTGCGTTTCGCATCAGGATCAACAGGATGTAATGGGTTATCAGGATCAGAATCACTGTTTGCATGCCTCACAAGCCCTTCACCCGGATCTGTATAATCAACTCTAGCTAGATGTCCAAATAAACGTCTTACTGGAGGACGTTCATCAACTGACAATCCCTTATACGCCTTCATCCTAGCGAGTGTATTCAGCGACATATGTTCCTGAACAACTATGTGCTTAGGATCTCTTTTCAGCTCCTTATACTTGTTGTCAAACACCATCTAGAGGAAACGAGGATATAAATGAAACTTCAGATTCCTCGTGCCGTTCACAGGCTCTAGTAAATGAGACATCAGCATGCCTGAAACATTGAACGGTTTGTTCAACACTAAGGCAACCATCATAGAACTGATGCTCTTTCTCATCAAATCATATCCTCCAGCTGCAGATCCGAATACATGTATCAAAACGTGTGCCAGATATTTGAATTGGGGGCACAGTTTTCCCTTATACAATGAACCGTCAGTGATTGGTCCATTGTATTTCATTCTGAGAAAGCACTTTCGCTGATCCATAAAACTGAACTCCTTAGGATCAGTCGGCTCATCATTTAGATTCAACGCTTCTCTCAGATCCTCTTCACAAACAATCACTCTCTGTCCTTGAATCTTGCTCGTCAAACATGATTCGCACTTCCAGAAATCAAGCTTTGCTTCTGACCAAAATTCTTGCATCATATCCCTGTAGATAATCGTCGGGGTAGCAATAGCATTTATCACCCTGCATCTCTTCAAGAAATCAATAATACCAACGAACTCTGTATGCTTCTTCACCTCTCCAAGATACGCACAACAGTTATGCGCATTCTCGAAGTCTAAAAGCTTGGCAGGCTGTGATGATGATCCAGCTTGTTCCGTCGTCTTCTCTTGTTCAGACATCATTAAATCTGCAAAACAAACAAAAACACATGTTAAAAATCGACAAAATTTCAAACTTGAAAAGTTTTGGTAATAAACCTTCTCTTTCGCCCAAACGGGGGTACGAAAGAGATTTAGCATGGTACGAATGAGAAGTATGAATGGTACGAATGTATGGTTTTTGATAAAATGTTTCATTCGCCCAAACAATCTACATTCGACCGTTTGATTTTCTCCTTCGCCCATTCGTAATGGTCGAAGGTGACTGTTCTAAAATTTGAATTTTCAATTTTGATTTTAAGTGTTTCTGATCGTGTTCTTTTAATTGAAACAGAACCTAATGATGCCGATTAACCATCTTATACTAGCAGATTCATCAATTATGCATTGTATTTGTGTTTTCAATTAAAAACTAGGGTTTAAACACAACTATTGATCAATTGATCAAACAGTTGATTTTGAAACCATGGTTTTTGTTAATTCTCCCCCTAAAACACACATACAATAAAACCTAATCAATAATTGTTATAATGAAGTTGTTTTATAAACAGATTGAACAGTTAGGGCACGGAACATAAAACAGTGAATTAATCCTTCATTCCATGCTGTTAACCTGTGAAAATGGTGCAAAATGATCAGTATGAAGTGCCGAACACAATGGTTAGGTTCAAAATAATCAAGCAACAAGGTGAGGTTAGAGTGAAAAATCTGAAAAATTTTGAATGGGGTTCGAATGAGACAGATGGGTATATATAGGCATACTCCTTCGCCCATTCTATACGTACGAAGGAGAAGCTTTTGGCTCCTTCGACCCTAGTGAAAGGTTCGAATGAGGCAAAAGGGTTCGAATGAGATAAATGGTCATGAACACTCTCCTTCGCCCATATAGAACATACGAAGGAACATATAAAATCCCACATTCGACCAACCGAATGGGCGAATGAGAAATGGGATTTTTTTTTTTGAAAATTTTCCAAATCTCAAAAACGAGTCCCGGTCCAATTATTTTCCAACTTTTAAGCATCCAACAATCATGTTTTCACATTTAAAAAATTACAAAGCTCAAATGGTGTTTCAAGGTTTAGAAAATCGACATCAACCACCATCAGTTATCAAAAATAAGATGGAAATGAAAACTCTTTTTGGATTTTCTAAAGTTTATGCTAAAACACACCTAAAATCTTTTTGAGTTTTGTAATTTTTGATGATAAAATAAAAAGCAGAAATGTAAATGAAAAACTGTAAATGTTTTTGGGATTTCCGGTAAAGGGATCATATCAGTTTTTGAGAAATCTGATCACACCGTTGATCTTTTTGAAATTATTATCATTAAAGACAATGTGTGATCTGGCAACTGCTGATATTGTGATCCACATAAACTCACATGCAGACTGTTGTGCAGTGCTTTAAACTGATACTGATATTTATAGTATAAACGTAATTGTCTGTGGTTCCCACGCACACGACATACTCCCGTATCAAGAAGTAAATGCACAAAGACTCATTGTAAAGCGTGATTATGCTTTAGTCGTCTGTAATTGTACAAGATATAATGCATAGAGGTATACAGGTCAGCAAATTAATGCAGCAAAGTAACATATGCACTATACCAGGTTGAGGACTGATATTAATCATGATTTGCATCAGTGATCAATACGATGTAATAGATAATCTTTGATCATCATATAACATGGAAAGTTCCTCAATTCGGTAACTTTAGGATTTGGCATATAGCTCTTTTATAAAGACACCCTATCTGATCTAGGTCCGTAATGACTTACAGCAGAAGATCAGAGAGGCTATCCCCAGACAACTAATAACATAACGACCCTAAACCTTCGAGTTTTGTACAAATACCCTATCAAACGAAATTACGGTACTAAGACCATATGCCCATGAGGAGTTCATCCACACAACAATTCGTTTGATATGTATGTATCAGGCACGCAGTAATAGGTCTACGAAGCCTATCAGCACATCGCACAGACTCATACACACGCCCTATATAGCAGTACATTACTTAGAATGTGTCAGATCCCCACTGATGTACTATCATTTCCCTTTATACTCCAGGAAATCATTTTTGATTTTTCTGATTTTTATAGATTTTCGAATTTACTGATCCCAAGGATAAGCTGGAGCATTTCAAATGTGTGACTGTCCAGATATCGTTTGTTCACAGAAATCTGACGGCATTAATCTAAGGGAAGAAGATATAGCAGTCAGCAAAGAAATTTTCTAATTTTTATGGATTTTGAAATTTTTCAATGTTTTTAGATTTTCGAAATTTTTCTGAAAAGCAGTAAAAATGTAAACTAAAAGGTGATAGACTGAGGTGGTGATCAGTCCTGTTTTTCTTTAATACCATTAGCTTTTAAAAGATAATCAAATCTGGATTTGTCAAAAGCTTTGGTAAAAAGATCTGCGCGTTGGAAATCAGTGTGGATTTTGACCATATCGATCAACTCTTTAGCATAACAATCGCGGATAAAATGATATTTAATCCGGATATGTTTAGCCTTTGAGTGATTTACTAAGTCTTTTGTTAATGCGATTGCGGCCTCATTATCACAGTAAATAGGGGTTTTAAGAAATTGCAAACCGTAATCCACCATCTGCTGTTGGATCCAAAGAACCTGTGAGCAGCAGCTTGATGCTGAAACGTATTCTGCTTCACATGTGGATAGTGCAACTGCGGTTTGTTTCTTGCATTGCCAGGTCACGAGCCTGCTCCCCAAAAACTGACATCCAGCCGTTGTGGATTTGCTGTCTTTGTCACAGCCGCCCCAATCTGCATCACTAAAAGCGATTAGGTCAAAATTATCATCATGAGGGTACCAAAGTCCTTTCGATGAACAACCCTTCAGATATCTAAGGATACGCTTGACAGCTGCAAGATGACTCTGTTTCGGCTTCGATTGATATCGTGCACAAAGACATGTCGCAAACATTATATCAGGTCTAGACGCTGTGAGATACATCAGAGATCCGACGATTGCTCTGTATGTAAATGGATCAGTCAGCTCCCCCTTAAGGTCAACTCCAATCCCGTGATTAGGTTGTATCGGGGTATCCATCGGCTTCGAATCATCCATCTGGAATCGGCTCAAGACTTCAGAAACGTATTTCGTCTGGTGAATAAAGATCCCCGTTGGTCTTTGCTCCACCTGCAAGCCTAGGAAACACTGCATTTCTCCCATTGCGCTCATTTCGAACTTTTCCTGCATAACTTTTTCAAATTCTCTGCACAGAAGTTCGTTAGTTGACCCGAAAATAATATCATCAACATAAATTTGTACAAGAAGCAAATCATCTCCTGCTCGTTTCGTGAAAAGTGTGCAGTCTACCAGTCCGCGTTTGAATCCTTTCGAGAGAAGATACGTGCTCAGCTCCTCACACCATTGTCTCGGAGCCTAGTGCAACCCGTTGAGTGCTTTGTTTAACACATAAACCTTATTCCGGTGAATAGGGTCCTCAAAGCCTGGCGGTTGACCTACGTAAACTTCCTCTTTGACCACACCATAAAGAAATGCGCTCTTTACATCCATCTGATACACCTTAAATTTCTTCCATGATGCAAACGCTAGGAACATTCGGATAGCTTCCAAGCGTGCAACCGGTGCATAGATTTCATTGTAGTCGATTCCCTCAACCTGATGAAAACCTTGAACGACCAAACGAGCTTTGTTTCGCACTATGACTCCTCTGTCATCCTTCTTGCACTTAAACACCCATTTGGTTCCAATTTTCTTTCTTCCAGGGGGCAAATCTGTTAGTGTCCATACATCGAGTTTCTGGAATTGTAATAACTCTTCCTGCATTGCTTCCACCCAGGCATCATCCAAAAGAGCATCCTTGTATGTCCGCGGCTCGACCTGCGAAACATAACAAGCGAAAGACCAGTCATTTTGAAAACCAGATTTCTGTATTTTGGCATATAAAGCAAGGTTGCCAATATTTTCTGGTGCTTGAGCATTTCTCAACTGCCCTCTTGTCATCACGCTACTACCAGGATCACCAATAACCTGTTCAAGCGGGTGTATCCGATGTATCCGAGATTCTGGATAATCAGGTACTTGTACTCCCGTTTGAGTTGTCAAATTCTCTGTAGAAACCAGATCATTACCCACATTCGATGTTGAAGCATCAGTATTAGTTGGGTTCACTGGTGGTGTCACTGTAGCGTTGTCCAGAATAGCTTCACTTGTTGCATCATCGTCTTCATCTTCTGAATCTGATGAATTAAGCGTTGTAGAAGCTTCTTGGAACACCTCTTCTTCCATCACAGGAGCAGTAGTATCATTAGAAGCTGCTTGAGGATTTACCGTGATCGGACGCACTAACGGTGAAGTCACGGTGTTTTCGACCTCGTAATATAAGCGAAGTACAGCTTCTTCAACCATGCTATCTAGATTGAATGATTCAAAGAAGTCTTTGTAATCAAACATCCAATCTGGACCTCCACCCTGTACATTTTGTGTGTATCTTTGTACTTCGACGATAGCCCACTCCTCGACTTTTCTAGTTTTTTTGTTGAATACCCGTTTTAATGGGGTTGCATATCCAACAAAATAACCTTCTTCAGCCTTTGGTGCGAACTTCTCCGAAGGATTCAGCATTGTACACGGGGCACCAAATGGTTCTAGATACTCCAGATTCGGCTTGCGTCGGTTCAACAGCTCATAAGAAGTCTTGCCAAACTTCTTCACTGTCAAAACACGGTTAAGAGTATAACATGCCACGTAAATAGCTTCGTTCCAGAACATGACTGGAAGATTTGAATCCGCAAGCATAGTTCTCGCCGTCTCTATTAGAGTCCTGTTCTTTCTCTCTGCGACACCGTTCTGCTGGGGTGTATACGGAGCACTATATTCATGATGAATTCCCTTGTTTGCACAAAGATCCTCCATCTGAGCGTTTTTAAACTCCGTCCCATTGTCACTCCGGATTCGTTTGATCTTCAGACCATATATATTCTCCAGACGTGTAAACAGAACCTTCAGATTGTCAAAAGTGTCGCTTTTTTGATGCAAGCACATGACCCATGAAAATCTTGAATAATCATCAGTCACCACAAGACAATACAATTCCCCGACATGACTTTTACGTCTGACTGGACCGAATAAATCCATATGCAAACGTTCAAGCGGCAGTTCAACGGAATTGACTTTCTTTGGTCTATGGGACTGTTTGTGCTTCTTTCCCTTTTTGCAACTAACACACTTGTCATTCAAATGGAAGTGTTTCACATTAACTCCCGTGACAAGTTCATTCTTCACTAACTGGTTCATCTTTCGCAAATGGATGTGTCCCATTCTCCTGTGCCACATAATAGATTCTTTTTCTGTAGCCTTAGAGAGGAAACACGTGACTTGGCCATGGGTGGTCATTGCTTTGGACATATCGAGAATATACAAATTGTTTACTCTCGGTGCCTTCAGCATCACCCACTCTTTCGGAAGTTCAAACCCAGGTTTCAAGATGTAACAGGATTTGTCATCAAAATACACAGAAAATTGTTTATCACAAATTTGACTAACACTGAGCAGATTGTAATCTATCTGTTTCACGTATGATATCCGCTCAAATGTCACGACCCCATTGCTTACACTACCCTCCATCGTAATGTAGCCTCCCTTATTACCAGCAAATGCCACATAACCTCCGTTAATGTTTTTGATATCAAAGAGTAGCGTGAGGTCCCCTGTCATGTGACCAGAAGCTCCACTGTCAACAATCCATAGGCTGCTAACAGGGCCAGCTGGAGCTCCCTGCACATATAAAGTAAAGCAGTTAGATCTTTCGGGGGACCCAAGCCTGTTTGGTCTTGGGTCTTTGAACAGGTTGTTTCAAAGATTCTTTCAATTCACAAACATCTTGGGTTAACTCAACCCCTTTCTTCTCACTCACAACTTTCTTTTTCTCACTCTTCTCATTCTGTGAAGTTGAGGCTCCTTCAGATTCCTTAGATGACCAGGATTGCTCAGATCTTTTCAAGATCCGGATCTGAGATTTTGAAGTCTCAGCCGGTTTCTTTACTTCATCTTTAAATGCAACCTTTTTGGTTACCTTCTCTGACTTAACAGAGACAGGTCCAACTGCTTGTTTTCCATTAGGTTTAGGAGCAACCTTTTTGTTATCAGCAGTTGAGTTCATCATAGGTTTCTTAGCAGATTTCTCAGTGGTTATCCGGTTGCGTTTATCATACGTCATTGGACGATTTTCCCTCTTGTTGTAAAAATTGTTTTGATTATAATAAGGTTCTTGCTGAGGGTAATACCGTCTTTGTGGATAACCGTAGTTGTCAACCGGATAATCATGATATTGCCTCATCTCCACCTCGTGCCTTTTGTGTCGTACGTACGGGCAGGCGGCAAGTAAATGTCCCCGTTCCCCGCACTTATAACACGCACGATATTCCTCATAGTTTTCTTTGATCGGCGACTTGGAAAAACTAGCAATGGGATAACGATCAACCATGCATTGTTTCCTTAAACTCTCAGGAGCTGGGTCCTTCGAGTAAGTTGGTTCAATAAAACTGTTTGCTTTATCAACTGGCAAAACAAATTGTGTGACATTGACCTTGGCATCTTTATCCGAATAAATTTTATCTAAAATTTCTTGAGGAATGTCATTGGTTCTTTCAAATTTTGGAAACCAAATCGTACTTTCCTGCCAGATCTTTTCGATTTTTGAATAATTGACAAACTTAATCGGATATTCATCATCAGATAAAATCTTATCGGAGCCTTGCATCCGATAGAAGATTTTGACAGGTTTGTCACACGATTCGTTGCTCATATCATTAGATTTTTCAGATTTAAGCTCATTTTTCTTTTCAACCGGTTTAACCACATTTTTCTCAGATTTAGTTTCAATTTTCTTTTCAACCGGTTTGCTCACATTTTTCTCAATTTTCTTTAAGTCTTTCTTTTCAACACACTTACCAACAGACTTTTCATTTCTCTTAACCACATTCTTACGATGAGCATTTGCCATGGGATGAATGATCTGAGACGGTGAGACTGGCTCAGTAGTGATTATATGATTTTCATCAGGGATATCACTTTCATTTTCAACTGTCTCAGATTGTTCATCTTCTTCATCTGAATCATCAGCAGCGACCACACCCTCATTGTTTCCCAGTACAGGTCTCACATTAGAATACGGATCCCCAACACTGGAAGTGTTAGACTCGTTTTCTGATGTGGAGTCAGAATTGACTAAAGTCTCCAGTGGTATTGCATGTAAATTGTGGTTCTCAAACAATACCGGAGATGGGACCGCCTTATAGTTTGAACTATTCGACTGGGAGGGTTCTTCTATGATATGGTCAACTACATATGCTATGTGCTTGTAACTCTCTAACTTCTTGTTTACTTTTTCAGCAAAGCACTTGATGGTTGCCATTTCTAATTTAGTGTTTTCCATTTCATTGATATAGTTATTAATGGCAAGTTGTTTAATTGACAATGTCTTTTTAAGTTCAGACACATCCTTTTTATAACCATCAAGAACTTTGTTGAAATCTTTTAAATCTTTTTGATAAATCTGACAGTTGATTTTGGCACTCTCAAGTTGGACCTTGAGAAGCTTATTTTCATCTGTCAGTTTTTCAAAATCAGCACATTTAACACATTTAACACACACTTGAGATTGAGATTCAGAACTTACCGGTTTAGGAGGTTCTGTCATTGCCATCAAAGCGAAGTGAGCTTCCTTCCCTGCGAAGAATTTGGAGTAGTCAATCTTGGTGCACGCATCATCCACCATACATGACTTGCGGGTCATCAGGAAATCAGCTTCAGCTAGCAGTTGGTCAATGTCATCATCTAGTGAATTTACACTAGCCTCTGAATCAGATTCGCTCTCCATATCCGAGTAAGCTGAATCGTAGTGGTCTCCAACATCCGTGACAGAATCAAGAATCATCCCCGATTTCTTGTCTTCACTCTCAGCAATCACATCCTCATTCACTTCCTCAATTTTCAACTCCGACACTTTTTCAATCACAACCTCCTCTTCAATCTCCTCATTTTCATCCAAACTCATCTGCTGTGCCACACAAGCCACGTTACCAGCGGTAATCTCCTCTACCCCCAATTGCATACCCGTCCAATCAAAACCTTCATCCTTTTGTATCACAAGTGCTTGGTTTTGATTGTCAGTTTGGTTTTGGTTTTGAGTGTTAGGTGTAGAAATAGGAACAATAGTTCGGTTTGGATTTTGTTGAGGTTGATTTTGAGTTGTGGATTGTCTAGTGTTGGTATTTTGTTGACGGTTCTGATAATTGTTTTGTGGTTGAAAGCTTGAGATGTTGGGACTGTTGTATGAAACTTGATTTTGGTTTTGGTTTTGTCTGTTTTGGTATGTTGAATTGAACGGGTTTCTATTACCTTGCTGTGCTGGCTGTGTGCACTCTCTTTTAAAGTGACCCTTCTCACCACAATTGAAGCATGTAACTTTTGCTTTGTTGAATCCGTATGTGGTGTTGGGAGAAGTTGAAAGGTCAGTTCTGCCAGTCTTCTGAATAAAGTCAGTGGCTCTCCTCATTATGCTTGCAAAAGCCCACTGAATGTCCATAAGCTCCATCTCCTCTTTGTCGATTTGAGCGTAGTCCTCATTGGTGAGATTGTTATTTCCAATTTGACTCGCAACCAAACCGTTATAAGATGCAACCATAGCAGATACTAGAGCAACGTGCTGTTGAGCAATTTCAACAGTCACATTGTTAAGATTCGAAGTCTCTAACACAATCGGGCTTTGACTTGATTGTGCTTGAGTAATCTGCATCTGATTCATGTGAGGAGTGTATTGTTATTGTTGTTGAGGTTGACTTGATGTGTAGCATGCAGCTTGTTGTAATGGTGAAAAAGGTGGAATAAAGTTTGGTGTTTGATAAGGTTGTTGTGTGTATGATGGTGTGTAGGATGAAGTTTGGGCAAGGTAGTTGATGGGTGCTTTTATGGGTTCAACAACATTGGATACACATGCTATGTGAGGAGCAACATTAGAAGTAGTACTTGAAGCAGAAAGAGAGTTAGATGTACCACTCACATACAGATCAGGATTCTGTGGAATCTGAGCTCTCTTAGCTTTTATCTTCTCCTCCATCTCCTTGTTTTCCAGCTTTTGAATGAACTCGTTAATAGTCCAATACTGGTATGCATCCTTCTCCTTCAACACTTCAATGTGTTGGTTCCAGTAGGGTGGTAAAGTATCAGCAAATTTATCTACTAATTCTGACATTGGTATGCTAATCTCATAGCTCGACAGTTCAGTGAGCAAATGGCAATACCGTGGAACCAACTCTTTTAGGGTCTCATTGCCCATGTAACTGAAGTTTTCAAATTCCTTCCGAAGCTCTTCCCTCCTCAGCTTCCTTGTCTTTTCATTTCCATCATGTCGATTTCTCAGCATATCCCATAGTTGTTTGGATGTTGTACACGATCCAAACTGATGTAGCAAATCAGTGTTGATCGCCTGGGATAGCTGAGAGAATGCCTTCTTCTCTATCGCAAACCTTTTCTTCTCATCATCCGCCAAATTCTCCAAAGGTATCGGTTCTCCAGTATTTTCCAGAATAGGAGCAACGTAACCCTTCACTATCATTTGCCATGCCTCGGCTCCCTCAAGTCCTTGTCCCTCAACATGGATCTTGAACTTTGTCTTCCAAGTATTGTACTCCTTCATGTCCATTAGCTTTGGTGGACGATTGCCGCTTCCAGAGGATAGATCATGAATAAGAGTGGATATGGCATTGGTCGTCTGCGAATGGACTGCAGCTGCTGCTACTCCCCAATAGTTGTCAATCGGTTGTTGTAATGGTTGAACAACTTGTTGAGGAGCCGAACTAGTCATAGCCATATAGTTGATTGGCTGGGATGGTTGACTAGTCTTCTGGGCTGCAACGGACCACGAATCTTGTGTTGTCTGCTGTTGTGGTGCTTGAGTAGGTCTAGGCGTTGTTGGAAAGTTCCACATCTTGTCCTGCAAATGATTAAACACGAAAAGATTAAAAATGTTTTAAAACAGGATACTCCTTCGTACAGTCAAACGTGCGAATGAGAAATAATGTTCTCCTTCGACCGTTTTGATTGATACGAATGTGGACTGAAATAACAAAATCTCCTTCGACCGCTTTCGTCTCTCTTTCGACCGTTCTCCTGCTCCTTCGACCGTTCGATCAATCGAAGGTGATACAACTGGGCGAATGAACAAAATAAGCAATCAAAGTCTACTTTCGACCACTATAACACTTCCTTCGACCACAAGATCCCTCGTTCGACCCAAAGAAATTCCACTTTCGTCCACTCTCTCTCTTTCGACCCTAGAGAATTCAAAAACGGTTATTCTTTGAAAATCCGTTAATTTTGATCATGTTTATCAAATGTTGATGGATTTTGATGATCTAAATCAGGTTTTGAATCAGAATTGATTTGGAACAACTTTAATGAAGAGAATTATCCAATTTAACCTCAAAATCAAGTTGTAATCAATCAAAATCTTATCACATCAGTTTGTTCATTGAAAACAGAAACTTTTTGACCAAAAATGGGTCCAAATCAACTGAGAAACTATTAATTTGTGGTTGTTTGATCCAGAATGGCTCTGATACCACTTTGTATGTGCGTGAAAGGATCGTATAACAACAAAGAATGATCAAACAAGTTAGTTTTAGGTGCGGAACCCTAAAACTATCACAAAATAATAGTCAAACAGATTAAAACACACAGATCGTCATTTTCAAAAGCTTTTTATTAATTAACAACTCGATTACACGTTGAAATATGATTACAAACAAGGTATGAACGTTAAAAGAGTTAAACAAAACACTAGAGAGAATATCAGAAAGTGGAGGGAATAATAATGACCAAAAGTTACATTCAAAAATCAAACTTGTCTATATATAGACTGCACATTCGCCCAAATTGATTGTGCGAATGTGCAGGTTCGTCCAAATTGATTGGTCGAACCAAGTTACACATAAACAATAAACACATTCGACCAGAAGATCTTCCTTCGCACCTTCTAATCTTCATTCGCACCTTCTGATCCTCTCCTTCGCACCAACGATATTTACCAAAATAAGTTTGTTGTTCAATCCGAAGCACTAGTCGCACTTTTGCATCTACAACATCCATGATAGGCATTCCATAACAATCAAGAATAAGAACGGAGAAATGGGGTCACCTTGGCGAAGGCCTTTTTCACAATTAAATTGAAACGTAGGTGACCCGTTGACTAGGACCGAAGCTGTGCTAGACACAAGAATTCCTTTAATCCATATGCACCATTTAGGCGGGAATCCCATTTGGTTTAGCATAGATAAAAGAAATTCCCAATTGACATTATCGTAAGCTTTTTCGAATTGTATTTTCAATAAAAAAGCTTTCTTCTTTCTTTTTCTTAACCATTCCAAAACTTCGTTGACGACTAGCGGTCCGTCAAGGATAAATCGGCTAGAAAGAAAAGCCGATTGAGTCTCCGAAATCAACCTCCCCAAAACTTTCTTGAGCCGATTAGTAAGGATTTTAGAAATCACCTTACTAATTAACCCAATTAAAGTTATGGGTCTATAGTCTTTGAGTCCCATTGGCGATTTTACCTTAGGAATCAAAGTAATGAAAGCCGCACCACATCCCGAACTAATATTCCCTGTTTCATGAAAAACTTTCATAATATTAAGGAAATCTTCTTCCAAATCCTCCCAAAATCTTTTAATAAAACAGAAATTGAAACCGTCCGGGCCGGGGGCCTTATTAGACCCGCAATCGAACACCGCTTCTTTTATCTCTTGTTTGGAAAACTCCTCGATCAACAACGAACCATCTTGATCCGTAAGTCTCTTCAACCCCGTACAATGACAGTTGGGCCGAATCTTCATATTCTCTTTAAAATGCCCTCTATAGAAACGTAGAACTTCTCTTTTAACCAAGGCCGGTTTTGAAATCCACTCGCCATCTACTTCAAGACCCGGGATAGCATTTCTCGCTTGTCTGCCTTTAACCATATTATGAAAAAACCTCGAATTTTCATCACCAAGGGCAGCCCATTTGATTCTCGATTTTTGTCTTAGATCCTTCGCTCTTAATGTATCAATCTCTTGAAGAGACTTTACGCACTCCGACCAAACCCATACCTCAGATTCCTCAAGCTCTTTTTGTTCCATAATAATCTCTAAATCTTCCTTCTCTTGTTTAAGATTCGACTCGTCTTCATTTTCTTTTAATCTGCTATCTTTGTGCCAGGCCGAGAGCTTGTTTTTCAGCACTTTTAGTTTTCTAATTAAATTCAAATCGGGAGGCCCAGCTGAAACCCAGCCCTTCAGAACTGAGTTCACCACCTCCAAACAGCCCGGTCTCTCTAACCACGAGTCAAACCATCGAAATGGTTTCGGCCCGAAGTTAGTGTCAACTAAAGAAAGAAGTAACGGAGCATGATCCGAACGCTCTCTGCTAAGAGCTCTAACATGAGCGTTGGACCACCTGTTATAAATATCTTCGCATACAAAGACTCTGTCAATTCTGCTAAGTTTACAAATACCACGCCTGTTAACCAAGTATGTAAACTTCATACCTTTAAGATCAAATTCCTTTAGGCCGGCTTCATCCACAAACTCATTAAAATCCCTAGCACAAACAGGATCAAAAACCGAATTTTGTCGTTCCCCCCGGATCCCTGACAGCATTGAAATCACCAAAAACGATCCACCACCCTTGACCCGAATTAATAACGTGAATAATTTTCTCCCAAAGGTTCCTTTTTTCGACATTGTTATGAGGAGCGTAAACATTCATTATATTAATTCGAGTCTTACCATCTACAAGAACACCCGAAACCACAAGGAAATGCGAGTCTTTCAAAACCGTATCCTTAATAAAAAATTTAGGATCCCATATACTTAACAAGCCACCCGAGTTACCATCTGAATCAACACTTTCACAGTCGAATCCCAACCCGCCCCAATACTTCGAAACCAAACCCATAGAAATGTTGCCACACATAGTTTCTTGGATCCCAATAAAAGAAACCCCATGCTCCTTCTTCAATTTATTGATCCATCCCGGTTTGCCCCGAGACCCAATCCCACGGATATTAATCGACAAAAGATTCATAACTTACCGGATTGTAAACCTTCTTGAAGCACCGAATTCTGAATCAATTTTTCACGGTCAGTAAGGTTAACACCTAACTTCTCCCCCAAAGACTTTGTTGCTTCAATCTCAGCAACCATAGCGATGGCATCGACCTCCGAACCTCCATTATTGTCCTCCACCAGTTGCTGCGTAGGTTGACTGTTGAGGTCAAAGGTTGAATTCGCTGTATCTACTGCAATCGTTGGAACCTGCATCATACGGCTTTCTGTATCAACATGAGTCTGGACATTATTATCAAGGCCCAAGAGAGAGTTAACCCCAAATATGTCAACTTCATTTCTGGGCTTTTTGGTGATTTTCAAACTTTCGTTACTACTAGTATATAATAAACTAGTCCGGCCCACTTCAGCTTTTTTGCACTTTTTTCTCTTGACAATATTAGAAGTAATAGGACTATTATGTAAAGCTTCACATGTTTTATCAAAATCGAATTCCGCGGCAGGGGTAAAACCTTCTAGATCCTTGGACACATTTGAGTCAACCTCATTAATTGGCAATGATTGGGGAATATCATTGTCATTTAATGCACCGTTAATTATTTCCATATCATTCATAACCTCCTCATTTATTACGTCCGGCGAAATTACCGGCTCGTCCGTCGTATCTTCGTCATCTGCCGTCATGTCGTTATCTTCCGAGTCACTCACTTCCGGTGCGTCGTCAGCCTTAGTGAATTCGGGGACCCAATCACCTAACTCCTCCGTCACCAACACCCGAAATTTACGATTTTTCCAGTTAAGAGTGATCTCCTCAGATATCTTTTTCGCATCTCCAACAAGGATGGCCACATAAGCAAACAATAAATCACGATCCATTTCCGATACATTACCTTTGTAAACGATCTTACCAACGGACATACCAATCGTATCAATGACATGGTTGGAAAGAAGGTCTAAAGGAACACCCTGTACCTTAATCCATGCCAGTCTTTCAAAGCTCAAGCTTTGTCCCCTCCAAACGATAATATCCGAAAAATTGTTCTTCATTGAAATGGCTACATCCCGAAACGCCATAGCCGATACAGAGTCTTCAAAGGTCAGCAGCACATCTAGACCACCAAGGTACTGAACCATGCCATGACCTGGACATACTGATTTCAATATGACGTAAATATTCTTCAACGGCTCCACATCCACCATTCTAGCAACGAGGGCTCTTTCATGCACCGCGGAGAACGCATTGACATTTTCATCAATCGTAATGGATTTTCCAGCGAGCAGGTCTCTAAAAGACCGAGAGCCTGATCCATTCTGTCCATTGTTTGCCGTATTGTAACTAACGTCTTCTCTGTCCTTCATTTTGTCATTAAAAACTGATCCTTGGCCTCCTCCACCTGTATTAATCTCACCATCTTCGAGCACGAAACGCGTGATGTTGAACCATAGTTTACACTCCCCTAATCGGGTGCCACGAAGATTCTTCAAGAGTTCGTCCTTGTCTTTAACATCGAGCATCAATAAAAAACCGAAACGGTTACCTCCCTTATCCCTTTTTCTTGCTATATACAGATCGTAAATCTGCCCATGTGGTCGAACAATTGTTGCCAGATCTGTCCCACTACATCCTTCTGGTAAATTGGTTACGAAAATCTTTGTAATGCGGCGTTGGATATTTTCCGGTATAGGTCCCCTCCGATGGCGGTGGTCCATGGAGAGCGTTTTTTTTTTTTTTTTTTTTTAGATAAGTTTTTCACTATCACTTGGTTAGAGAGCATTGTTGCTTTGTTTTGAATGACTTGCACTTTCCTATCCCATTTGCTCGTTTACTTTGTTTTCCTCTTTTTAGAACGGGCAGGCGATTGTCTGTTTCCAAGAATCCTTAAACACGACCTACATACAAATAATTCCATATTCTTGCCTATTTTACTTTGGTATAACCTTTAAGATTGCCCAATACTTTTTAAGGTTTTTAACACATCTTGTTCAGATGCATCTTTTTCCTCCTATCTTTCTCCATTGTCACCCAAACTTAAAGATTTTTGAAACCCAGTAATTAAATATGAAATGAAGCTAAACCCAGAAAGAACAACTTAAAAAAGTTAGAATGTGTAAACCCTCTAAATTTCTAAAAAATAAATTATATAAAGATATGAGTTTTATGGGGAAAAAATCAGGATCAAAATGTTTATGAAGGGTAGACCAGATTTTTGGTCTATATATACGTTAATGGATGTTAAAAGATGGAAAACTATAGAGGGTAAATGACATTTGTTGACTGTTCTTACAACCTAGAAGGTTTGAGTGAAGACCACTATGGCAAGACTAATGAAATTACTTTCACAGAGGCTCAGAGTTACTCAAAGGATACACCACCATGGCTGAAAGGGGGGTTGCAGTTAAACACCTGCCATCCTCTAACCTTGCCAAGCCAAAGCGACATCGTCACAGTATTTTACTCAGGTTATTCAGCTCATCATAGCCAGCCTAGCCAAAACCCTAATAGAACGAACGAATGATAGGTTATTGGGTTTCTTGATTACATGCATCACAACCTGCAACAACATAAAACAACAAATAATTGAAATGCAAACCCTAAATAAATTAAAGAAGACCACACATAGATTTCGGCATACCTTAAAAGAATCAGGTACATATCGCAAACCTGAAATGGGTCTGAGACTGTCAAGAGCCAAAACAGGACAATAGAAGGGAGGCGGCGGTGGCGATAGGTCACCACCGCCCATAAAAATCCAATATCAGAGCCCACAACATCCCCATCCCCATCATCCACCTTTAGCGGTGGATCTCCCATAATCGAGACAGAGAAAACATAATAAAAATCAAATCATAATAAAAGAGGCACAACTTAGATGAAGATGAAGATGAAATGAAGAAGATGTCAGGGGGTTCAGAAGGAAACACGTATCACAAAACACAGCTGGAAGGAAACACGTATCATAAACCCTGAAATGACGAAAGCACCCCCTATATCAAATGGTGATGTTACCAAAATACCCATCCACTGTTCAAATCACATCTCCCATTAATATATAGGAGAATAAATGATTACAAACACCACATTTTTTTGACATCAGGTAAACAAGATATCTTTCACCACTATATATAGTTTTAAATAAATCCAGAAAGAGTAAATTGTACGGATGGACCCTGTAGTTTGCACGAATTGCACAGAGGCCTCCATCTATTTTCAATGGTCCCCAACGTTGACATATTATAACACTTTGGTCCTTACCAGCTTACTTCGTTAAAAATTTTCAGTTAATTCATGTAAAATGACCAAACTACCTACATTGACAATCCGAGCACTTTAATCTTTTATATATATATTGTAACACCCCAATCGATGGCGGAAACATCGGGATGTCACATATTGATGATTGTTCAGTAGCTCATGGTAAATAATAAGTTTCACTAATTAATTAAATAAATTACATACATTTGTTCTAAAGAATTTGTACATCAAAATGAAAAAAAAAAAAAAAAAATACTAGATACACATCTTCAAGAATTAACTCTAATCTTCAAGCAAGCTATAACCTGAAACATGTTAAGTTTGAAAATATTTTGGGTCAACAAAAGTTGGTGAGAATACATAGGTTTTGCATATAGTTGAAAACAATATGTTGTATAACAATCATAGTTGAAGTATAATAATGAGTAATGATAGGATATGAGTCCGACATGTAACAATGCGTCTTTTGTACAATCAAACCTTGTGTCGACTGAGACCTAACTCGCAAGTTAGTAAAAGTGTAACTGTTATCGATCATCCCTGAATTTATGCGGGGGGATGGGTTTGTCAGACCTATAGCGCTATAATCTAAACAGGCGGCTTGATCAATGTTAATGATTGTACTGTGTCCTTTTGTTACAATCAAATGATAGAATGAGTAAATGATAGTGTAATTGAATCACAAGTTTCAACAATGTAAGAATGAGTAAATGATAGTGTATAAAATGTTTAAACATGTTTCACCCCAAAAATTGTAAAATAGTAAAAAGGGGCTATGTAAACTCACCTTGATTGCCATGTGAACTTTCAAGAGATCAACAAGTAATAATAAATTATGCTTGAACCTTAACGTCATATAGTCTTTGAATCCGAGCGGTTGTTTGGGTTGGGTTCAAGCAAATGGTGGTGGCGGTGGCGGTTGTTCCGACTTAATCGGGGTGGTAATTGTGGCGGCTATGGGTAGTGTTGCTGCAACGGAATTCGCATGCCATCAGAGCAACGACATACTATTTTTTTTTACCATGTAGATGATTGCTTTTATTATGGCCCAAAGCTTCTTCGCTATATGTAGAGGGTGAGGGACAAAAACGGTGGCGGAGATTAAGGTGTGGGTCAAAGGCTTTTAAGTTTAATTTGGTTATTTTAGGATACGTTTTACCAACCAATTGATTTTTAATGAGTTTTAATTCTCATAATTGATCCTTGTAATTGTAATGCGAGAAAAAAGAAATTAAAGTCATGATTTTTGTGACCTACGTAGTTTACCATTTTGGCTATGGCAAGTATGATGGCCTTTTTTTTTTTTTTTTTGGAAAACGAAGGAGATGAAATGCATTTCCTTTTATCACATGTTTACAATTGTTATTATTATTATTATTATCATTAGTAGTATTTCTAGCAAAATAAAAATGTTTATTTTTAAGAAAATGTATATTTTATAAAAATTGTATATATTATAACAAATCTAGAAAATTGGACTTGAGATTTCGATTGATAAAAGCAAATATTGAAAATGAGGTTTTTATTAGGATAAAGAAAATATTTGGAAATTTTGTGATGTTACAATCTCCCCTACTTTATAAAATTTCGTCTCGAAATTTCTTTAAAGAAAACATTTAATGAGAGTTATGGGTAATGGGTCCCTGAGAAGGTTAAAATATCATGGTTTGCATGGTTAGATTCAAGGAGAGTCGAGAGACTTGGAATGTGGAGCAATTATTTCAAAAAGCTTTTTTTTTTTTTTTTTTTTTTTTTTTGCGATAAAGGAATGACATATATGAGTTCTAAATTGAGGTTGAGGAAAAGTTAAAAGGATGAATTATGATTGCTCGGGATTCACGGAGAAAAAGGTAATAGCTCAAAATAACCCCAATAACTGAACTTGTAGGATGGAACGATTGGAGTGATTACTTTAGATTATGAAAGGACTTATTGGACTATTAAGTTGACTAGGGTTAGTTCTTGATCCGACTCCTAGTCTCACTTTAGACGCATCATTAGTGTTTATATATAAGGTGTGCGGCAGCAGCTAAATCCACCACACCTTTGATACCTCGAAAACATACTGGCCATCTATCGAATCCATAGTAGAATTTCACACCACCTTAACGTACCTGTAAATTCATGATTACGTTCCGGACCGCAATCACCAATTTACCTTACATTAGGGTTTTGTGTCCTTCTATGACTCTAAACAACCATGTAAAACAATAATGCAAAATAACCTTGTGATTGAATCTTATACAATGTATCCAAAATGAGTCCAACTGTTGAGCAGGAAAAAGACTTATGCCAGTCCATGAGTAAGAACCTCTACCGATTGTTGAGCAGGTGCGATAGCCTCTACCAGTCGTTGAGCAGGTTGTAGGGCCTCTACCGACTGTTGAGCAGGCATGATGACCTCTACCAATCGTTGAGTAGGTTATTTGGTACTCTACTAACTGTTGAGCAAGTACTTCATCCTCTATCAGTTGTTTGATTAAGTGTACCAATTATTACACACATAAGTTGCAAATTGATAATATGTATATGTAAGCAATCAAGTATCAAGTATAGCATGCGAGTTGTAATAGAGTTACCCTAGACAAGGTTAATGACTCTAGGTGTGTCTATAGCAAATAGTTGTAGTATCAAATGTTCAAATATGATTGATAATCGAATCCTCATGTATAACTCAGGACTAAGTTTGATGCAACACACAATCAAGTTTCAATAGTTTGGTTATCATGGGTAACTAGTTCATGTTTGAGAAGGTGAAGGATATGAGTCTAATTCTTGAGAGGATGGTGAAAAATCTTGAAGCGGAATCAAGGTTGTGAGAGATAGTGAATGTGAAGATAGTTGATAAGGAGTTTATTTTATAGCAAGGAGATTATGTAGCAGTGCAAATTGTGGGGTTTGGATCAAAGGCTAGAATCAAGTGTATGAAAATATGATTGTGGTATATGCCAAATATTGTAAAATTTTGAACAAGTTGAAAATAAGTGGTTATCAATGGGGTATTTGGAGACTAAATATTGTTCCTATAGATGGAAAGATTTTATTTTCAAAATTGGTTTTGTACATAAAGTAATAGTCGTTAAATAGTACAAACTAAGTGAGCTTTGATTAATATATTCCAGTTAGTTGGCAATTTTAAACATGACATTAGGTTTTATAGATCAAGGTGACATTATATCGAAAATCCTTTGTTATGCTAATGAATGAACATTTGAATTTAGAAATTAAATTTGAGGACATATTTTGACAAAAATAAGTATTTTCCATAGTTTATGAAAATGTGACAATATTAGGAAAATCTTTTAGTGTTGTGCCAGGGTTATGAGGTTATAGTTATAAAATATATAATATGTTGAGAAAGGAAATAACATGATTTGGGTAGGGTGTTGAAAGTATTTAAACAAGTGGCTAAGATGGTAAGGTGAGGTGTGATTGTGAAATCCATTTATGATTATGAAGTGGGATTGATTTAGGCTGTAAAATTTTGGGATTTTAGAGCTTAGTTTTAAGGGAAGTAAGTGTAATCATTTATTCATTAATTAAAACGAATAAATGAAAACATTGACTTATCAAAGCTTCTAAATACTAATAACATAGTGAAGACATGCTTTAGCCTATAAGTGAACACTCATCCCAAGAATTCCCAGGTAGGCATCCGGGTCCCTCGTCTGATTGGGATTTATGCGCAATGCCAGTCCTAGACAAAAAAACTCAGAATACAGGCATTCACCCTTCCAGATTGCACATGTTCGTTATTAAAATCTAGAACTTCGACAGGATCTTCAAGGTAGTTCAGGTTAGGACTTGAGAATTTGTCCTATTAGTCTAAGGGTGAATCCAGTGATGGAGAATAATCATCTTGTAGGGACTAAAGTAGAGATAAGAAGTAGGAGGGAGATAGAGAATAGAAACAAGTAGGGTTGCAAGTAAAAGAAGCAAGTACTGGTTAAATCCTATGGTTATAGACTAGATTATTTTTCTAATAACCTAATTCCCTATAACCTGGCTCTGATACCAATCTGTAACACCCCAACCGATGGCGGAAACATCGGGATGTCACATATTGATGATTGTTCAGTAGCTCATGGTAAATAATAAGTTTCACTAATTAATTAATTAAATAAATTACATACATTTGTTCTAAAGAATTTGTACATCAAAATGAAAAAAAATACTAGATACACATCTTCAAAAATTAACTCTAATCTTCAAGCAAGCTATAACCTGAAACATGTTAAGTTTGAAAATATTTTGGGTCAACAAAAGTTGGTGAGAATACATAGGTTTTGCATATAGTTGAAAACAATATGTTGTATAGCAATCATAGTTGAAGTATAATAATGAGTAATGATAGGATATGAGTCCGACATGTAACAATGCGTCTTTTGTACAATCAAACCTTGTGTCGACTGAGACCTAACTCGCAAGTTAGTAAAAGTTTAACTGTTATCGATCATCCCTGAATTTATGCGGGGGGATGGGTTTGTCAGACCTATAGCGCTATAATCTAAACAGGCGGCTTGATCAATGTTAATGATTGTACTGTGTCCTTTTGTTACAGTCAAATGATAGAATGAGTAAATGATAGTGTAATTGAATCACAAGTTTCAACAATAAGAATGAGTAAATGATAGTGTATAAAATGTTTATATATGTTTCACCCCAAAAATTGTAAAATAGTAAAAAGGGGCTATGTTGTAACAACCGGCAAAATTAAGGTAATCCCGTACTAATTAATTAAACGCGATTAACGTAATTAAACGTAATTATGTGTTGATTGTTTAACTGAGGCCTTAGAAAGATAGAAATTCCCAAATAATGCATAGGAATGCATAAGTTTAATGACGAAGCATGATAGGATCGTGCGCAAGCAAATCTATCCGGTATGGACACTGGCGACTACCCGGTAAAAATTAAATAAGCGAAACGAACCCCGGACACCTGGAATATATAATAAATGATATTTTCACAAAATCTAATGAGTTTTGGAAACCCAAAGCCATACGTGAAAGCTTATTGTACAAATCTCCCGGTAACGAATAAAGTGCGTGTACCGCACCCGATACGCGCGTAACACGTAATTTCACCCGGCGAAAGCCGAAATAAATTATCAATAATTAAACTGGACTAAACTTAAGGAATATTAATGGTATTTTAATATTCGGGTGACACGCGGTTAAAAACCCAAGAATAACCGGACGGTACCCGAACGAGAGTAACTTAAACATAATAATATTGGGTAATATTTAGCAAAGTGGACCCCACCCAAGGGGCCGGCCTAGGGGCCCACCCAAATGGTAAAACTCTTAATTATCCTCTTTAACTTTTCATCTCCTTAATAATCCAATGATTAGAAAGATAATAATAATAATATTAATGCATGCAATTGTATTGGGTAGAAAATTAACTAATCACTCCCTCTCTCTCTCTCTCTCTCAAAAACTCGGCCCAAACACCCCTAATATTATCAAGATCATTTCAATATCTTCCATAATCCTTCAAGATCTTACACAAAGATTTCCATCCAATCCAAGCAAGATACTAGTGATCTTGGAAGATTTGAAAGAAAGATAATATAACCCACTTGAGAATACTTGGAAAAAAATCACAAATTTCTTCTTCTTCTTCTCCCTTGGCCGTAGGTATACACCCCTCCATCAACATTGTTCTTTCAATTTTCACACTAACAAATCATCTCTAAATCATCATCCATCAAAACCCCTTTGTGTGTTCAAGAGCTTGGAGCTTAACCCCTTTGGTAAAACACACTAAACCCCATCCAATCCAAGGTTGTTGTCTTCCCTAGCCTTGAGCTAGTAGTAAGTTTTACCTTGTTTGATTCTTAATGTTCATATTTTGTGCTTTTGAAAGCAAATTGTACATTGATGGGTAATGAAATGGTTTTATAAAGATAATGTGTTTTGCTAGATTAAAAATGGAAGAATAATAATAACATAAATGAATCTTGGATTTATATTAATAAATGTAATATTTGGAGAAAATGTGATAAAATGAACATACACTTGAGTTAATGGATGATTTGAGCATGATTGATGAGAAGGACTTGAATATGATGGAAGATGATTTTAATCATCATAAGATGATAAGTTAATACCAAAAATATATTAAAATGGGTTAGATAATCATAGGTGAAAAAGTTTCATATTCAAAGTCTACTCACTTGAATGAGTGAAAAGTTGATATTTTGGATAAAAATATGGAACAAACATGTTAATAGCATTTAGGATGGATTATAAGATTATTAAAAGTGGAATGAAGTAAAAATAATCAAGAATTAAGAAAATGGTTCTTCAAAGTCCACTAAAATGGAAGAAAATGCCAACCATGAAAGATAAGATGAAAAATGCAACAAATATAAGTTAAAGGACAAATATTATAACTTGGAAAGTCGAGGGACTAAAATATGTATTTTAGAAACTTTAGTCCAAAAATGCATTAACGAAGAGTTCGGTGTCAAAAGCATAAATAATAGCTTTCCAAGTGTAGTTTTTGATAAACATGAGAAACTTACTTGTGTATAAATTAAAAGAGGCATTTTTATAAAAATGGAAGTTTTATAAAAATAAAAGGGTAAGTTAACACAAGGATTTTATAAAAATAAGATTTTATAAAATATTAGTAAAGACTTGGGAAAACTTGTACAAAAATGGATACTTTTATATAAATGGGAATATAAAAGTATCGGAAACATTTTCGGGTTACAAGTTGAACAAGTTGGGCTAAACGTACAAAGTATATTTTCCAAGAAATAAACGTTCGGAATTGGAAGTAGGAATAATATTTCCGTAGAACGCGTAATGGAAATAAATGTGAAAAACGCTAACTAACGAACTTAGTTACATGAGCTAACGTAAACGGACATATGAGAAAAATGCCATTACGACAAGATAAAAATATACATATATATTTTAAGGAAATAAAATATATATAACAAGGGTGAAACGTGCGTAACAGTTTCCTAAGTGTAGAAAGAATATTCGTGGGGAAAAGAAAACACAACGTAACGAATTAAAAGCGCTAAACGACACATGAACTTAACAAGTAGTATCCACGCGATGGTATATGTACATATGCTCGTTTTCGACGAAATTCTAGTATATCTATTTGAATGGGAAAATAGATATGCGAGAAGGAAAACCGAGACGAGTAGGTGAAGTATATCTACGAACGTGTGAATACCGACAAGATCCTAGTGCATTTATTTAAATGGGAAAGTAAATGTACGGTGTGGTGAGTCTAGTCGAGCGTTAAGAATATATTACCAAACGACAAGAACTTAGCATATTTATTTGAATGGGAAAATAAATATGTGGCAAGGTGAGTCGGGTCGGATAATAAGAAATCACATTATATCGAGCGAAACGATCCTAAGTATAATTATTTAAATGGGAAAATAATTATACGTTGGATAGAGTCGTGTCGAGAATAATAGTATACAAGTTACAAAGAGTATTAAACTTGTAAGAAAAGGGTAATTCATCGCCAATGAACCTAGGATACGAGACTAATTAAACGGGAATTGGGATAAAGACGTGGTTGGGAAGTTGGGTGTACAACTTGCCAAGGCACATGCACCAAAGGTTTAGTGACTTATACGCCTAGAACATTTGTAGGTGCGAGATCACAAACTTTACTATTTTCTTCTTTGAGCCGAGCACAGTTACAGGTGAGTCTCACGGCCCCATTTCCAAACTATTTAACGTTTTTACGGGGGAAAGGTATGTTGGGATTTGTTTGACGGGTTGGACACTTGAGTTGTGATCGCCACTCGGGGTTGAGACCTCCTCACTATAATCATTAATTCAGGAAAGTGAAACCAAAGGAATATTTGAATAGTACTATTGGTGCCTGACAAGGCCCACCCCTAATCGATAGCGTCGATTATGCATCGGCGTATGCCTGGGGTGCACGTATTCTGAAATCAAGTCGTAGGAATACCGAGTAACGACTTGGGGCGGGGGGCATTATTAATTGTCTTGGTTTGGTTATAGGCTCAAGTAAAATTGTAGGACTTTGCAACTCCTATAAATGTCATAACAAGGATATTCCCACGAGATAAAGTTTTATTAAATACAAAACCTGTGAACTCACCAATATTCATATATTGACGATTTTTAAACATATCTTTCAGGTAATTGACAGATGAAGGTTAACGTGGCGAGCAGGGTCGGGGGAATCTCCAAGTTGGGCGTTGGATGTCATGAAGGGGTCTCGTCTCTCTATCCCAAGGATTTCGGGATATAGGGAGGAGCCTCCCTATTTATTTCAAAAACAATTTTAAGATTATGTACGAATAATTTGACATGATTTTCGGCATTGAATAAATGCCCGTTTGTTTAATTAATATTGTGGTTTGCATTAATCTTGGCTTAATCCTCTTGAACCGTCGCGCCACGTGTTTCCGCCATAGGCGTGGTGTGACAGAAAGTGGTATCAGAGCCCGTACCACAGGATGGGCCAGCCTCTACTGGGCACATCCTTGAGGGCAGCTCAGCCCGTAGCTCTGAGCTGCACCGAGCAGGTTTGGCAGCTCACGCCACTGCTAGCCCTCCCACCCCTACCGCCGTGATATCCGCTCCAGAGTGGGTCACTGTCACACAGCCCCTCATGGTCCCACTCGCCGAGCTTATAGTCCCCTCACCAGTATCCATGACACTACCTATCACCACCTTTCCCATACTACCACCCCTACCCGAGATGCTCCCCATACCACCACCTGCACCATTCACTATGGATGCAGGAGCCCCTTTTCTGATACCCCCACTTGCACCATACACTCTATGTGCAGGAGACCCATACCAGGTACCACCCCATTTCTTCACCGGATTACCGGGCTTTGCCCCACCCTTCACCTCCTACCTATACCCGATATAGTCGGCCCATCCCAGCCGACGTACACCGACATCCCTGGGCCATCGCAGCCTCACGGGATGGCCCCACTGTCAGGACCGGCATGGTCCACAGTGATCTCCTTGGAGAGAGACTTCCAGACTCTCACCGACACGGTGCAGCGCACCGTGAACCAGATGGAGCAGCAGGCCCAGCTCATGTGGGCCAGGATCATCGACGCCAGAGATGCGCTGGCGCATTATGCTGAAGAGTTGCTGAGCATGGACGCTCATTGCGGGGTTACGGGCGACGCACACTTTGCGCATCGCCAATTCTTGTACGATCGCATTATGGCGATCAGTATGACCATTAGCATGTACGCCCCCCAGTATCAGTACCCGCCGCCGCCGCCACCACAGTAGCGATACTTCAGAGACACTTGGAGGATCACCTACGGACATAGTAGTAGTAGTAGTAGTAGTAGTAGTATGATAGCACAGTATGGGTTATAGCACCCATCTGCATTTTTGCCTAGCCGAGCGGGATTGTGCCGGTATATGACATTATATTTCTAGTGTATTTCAAAAGAGCGATGTATGAGGAATGTATCCTCGATTTTTGTTATTATGAACAAATCATTGTACTCGTGGTATTGAAATTAATGAAAAATTTTGTTATGGTAAAATATGTGTTATGATTGTCTACGATTATTATTACCTGTTCTATATATATTGTGATTGTGTGATGATGTTGTGGTGATTATTGTGTTCATGAGTTGTGTTGTTATTTATACCTTATATATGACGATATTGTATGAATGATCGCCAAATTAACCTTTGATAATGATTATTGAAGAAAAATGGCACCAGCCACCCGAAGCAACAGTGGAAACGAAAGACTACCCACAACACCCGAGGAGCTTGAAGCCCTAGTTTCGGGACGCATCGCCCAAGCTCTCGCAGAACACAATGCCACGCGCACTGAAAGATCGCGAGATCGAACAGGGAGCGACCGACGCGAAACCTCCCCTACCGGTAAGAGGGTTTCGAATGTATGCAATAGGAGTTTTCGTAAAACTCCTACCCCATAATAACATGCTATTTTATTATTGCAGAAACGGCCTCGCGAGAGCGTGGCTGCACGTTCAAAGCTTTTCTGGACTGCAAGCCACTCAACTTCAGTGGCACTGAAGGCTCTGTCGGACTAGTCAAGTGGTTCGAGAAAACTGAAGCGGTGATCCGTATCAGCAGCTGTACCCCGCGACAAGCTGTCATGTACTCCACTAACCTGTTTCTGGACCAAGCACTAACATGGTGGAACAACCAAGTGCAAACACTGGGAGACGATGCTGCTTACTCCTTGTCATGGTTGGAGTTGAAGGAACTAATGATCGCTGAGTACAGCCCGGCGAGCGAAGTGCAGAAGCTAGAGACCGAGTTCTGGAACCTCACCATGGTTGGATCGGACGTAGCTGGGTACACGTCCAGATTTCATGATCTCTCCCGGTTAGTGCCTCGCTTGGTTACCCCGGAAAGCAAAAAGGTGGAAAGGTACCTATTCGGATTGGCGCCACAGATACGCGGCATGGTCACTGCTTCCAAACCTACGACCATGCGCGAAGCTATCGACCTCGCCTTAAGCCTCACTGAAGACGCCATTCGAATGGGCACTCTGATCCGGAAAGTATCAGGATTGAAGCTCACCGAGTCCAGCAGTGTTGAGGGTAAGAATCTGGGTACGAGTTCAGCAGTTGGGTCAAGCGAACAGGGAAATAAGCCGAGGTTTGGGAAGCGTAAGCGCGATGAAAGGAAAAAGGATGGATCATCGGGAGGTTCAGGAAAGAAAGGGAAAGGGTATGTTGCCACTGGACGTGGGAACAATGGGAAACAGGGTTACCAAGGAAAGAATGAGGTGATCTGCGGTAAGTGCCGCCGTTCTGGACACAAGACAGAAGACTGCAGGTCAGGAACGCCAAAGAACGGAGGAGCGAGGCCCTGCTTCGCATGTGGATCGCTCGATCATTGGAAGAGGGATTGTCCCAAACTCAACAACCAAGCCCGTGGGCGGGCGTTCGTGATTGGTGCCGGTGATGCACGACAAGACCCTAATGTGGTCACTGGTACGTTCCCTCTCAATGGTCATTATGCTTCTGTATTGTTTGATACTGGCGCCGATTTTAGGTTCGTGTCTGTCGAATTTAAAAGATTACTTGGACTAAAAACTAGTAAGCTAGACACACCATACTCTATAGAACTGGCTAACGGTAAGACCATAGAAACTCGAGAAGTAGCGAAGGATTGTAAGTTAGATCTCTGTGGTAACGAGTTCGGCATCGACCTATTGCCAGTCGTGCTGGGTAGCTTTGACATAGTCGTTGGCATGGATTGGCTATCCGCACACCGCGCCGTCGTTGTTTGCAACGACAAAGTGATTCAAGTTCCCCTCGCAAGCGGTGAAACCCTATCGATCCAAGGGGAAAGGCGTGGGACGCCGTTAAGAATTATTACCAGCATGAAGGCCCGAAAGTGTCTAAGGAAAGGTCTCGTCGCATTCTTGGCGCACGTGGTAGATAAGAAGGCCGACGAGCGAAGGTTAGAAGACATTCCGATAGCCAGAGACTTTCCAGATGTGTTCCCAGAAGATTTGCCGGGATTGCCACCACCCCGACAAGTCGAGTTCCGCATCGACCTTGTTCCAGGAGCTGCACCCGTAGCGCGATCGCCATATCGCTTAGCTCCATCTGAGATGCAGGAACTATCTGGTCAACTGCAAGAGTTGTTGGACAAAGGTTTCATAAGACCAAGCTTCTCACCCTGGGGAGCCCCCGTCTTATTTGTGAAGAAAAAGGATGGCACTTTTCGAATGTGCATTGACTATCGAGAACTGAACAAGTTAACCATTAAGAATCGCTATCCTCTTCCCCGGATCGATGATTTATTTGATCAACTTCAAGGATCCAGTTTCTACTCCAAGATTGATCTAAGGTCCGGCTATCACCAGTTGCGTATCCAAGAAGAGGACGTGCCAAAAACAGCCTTTAGGACTCGTTATGGGACTATGAATTTTTGGTTATGCCATTCGGATTAACCAACGCACCAGCTGTTTTCATGGATTTGATGAATCGCGTGTGTAAGCCATATTTGGACAAATTTGTCATTGTCTTCATTGATGATATCTTGATCTATTCACGCACTAAGGAAGAACATGAGGATCACCTTCGGTTAATCCTTGAGGTACTACGCAAAGAGAAACTCTATGCTAAGTTCTCGAAATGTGACTTTTGGATTCGAGAGGTTCACTTCCTAGGCCACGTAGTGAATGAAAAGGGTATACATGTCGATCCCGCCAAGATCGAAGCAATTAAAAATTGGGACGCCCCTCGAACCCCTACTGAAGTACGACAATTTCTTGGCCTTGCGGGTTACTACAGAAGGTTCATCGAGAACTTTTCTAAGATAGCACAGTCTTTAACCATGCTAACCCAAAAGGATAAGAAGTTCGAATATACGGAAAAGCAAGAAGCGGCGTTTCAATTGCTAAAGGATAAGTTATGTGGCGCCCCGATACTATCACTCCCCGATAGTACGGAAGACTTTGTGGTTTATTGTGACGCCTCTCACCAGGGATTGGGTTGTGTATTGATGCAACGAGAGAAGGTCATAGCATATGCTTCCAGACAACTAAAGCTCCACGAGAAGAATTACACCACACACGACTTGGAATTGGGAGCCGTGGTATTCGCGCTCAAGATATGGAGACATTATTTACATGGAACCAAGTGTACAATCTTCACCGATCATAAAAGTTTGCAGCACATCTTTGACCAGAAGGAATTGAACATGCGACAACGGCGATGGGTCGAATTATTGAATGATTACGATTGTGAGATAAAGTACCATCCCGGGAAGGCGAACGTTGTAGCCGACGCCTTAAGTCGCAAGGAACGGGTTGATCCATTGCGTGTCCGAGCCTTGGGTTTAACTATCCACACGAACTTGACTGACCGGATTCGTGAAGCTCAAATTAACGCTCTTAAACCCGAGAACGTCAAAGGTGAAAGATTGCGGAAGATGGTTGATTCACTGGAGCCAAAAGCGGATCAAGCCCTGTATTTCATGAATAGAATTTGGGTACCAGTGTACGGTGGATTGCGTGAACTGGTTTTAGCCGAAGCTCACAGTTCGCGATATTCGGTTCACCCTGGAGCAGACAAGATGTTCCATGATTTGAAGGAATTTTACTGGTGGCCAAATTTCAAAAGAGATATAGCGACATATGTTGCGCGATGCTTGACTTGCGCGAAGGTCAAAGCCGAGCATCAGAGACCATCCGGCTGGCTTCAGCAACCGGAAATACCAGAATGGAAATGGGAACGAATTACTATGGATTTCATTACCAAGTTACCCAAGACAACAAGCGGCCATGACATGATATGGGTAATCGTTGATCGATTGACAAAATCTGCACACTTCCTCCCAATTCGCGAAACGGATAAGTTGGAGAAACTGACCCGTTTGTACATAAAGGAAGTAGTATCTAAGCATGGTGTACCTATTTCCATCATCTTCGATCGAGATAGTCGTTTCACCTCAAGATTTTGGGAAAGTTTGAATGAAGCCCTCGGTACTCGCCTTGACATGAGTACCGCATATCATCCACAAACCGATGGTCAGAGTGAACGAACCATCCAGACCTTGGAAGATATGTTGCGGGCATGCGCAATCGATTTCAGCGGTAATTGGGATACACACTTGCCACTGGTGGAGTTTTCGTATAACAACAGTTACCACACGAGCATTCAAGCTGCACCTTTTGAAGCTCTATATGGACGCAAGTGTAGATCGCCTCTATGTTGGGCCGAAGTTGGAGAAAAGCAGCTTACCGGGCCCGAAATTGTTCAAGAGACAACGGATAAGGTCTTTCTGATAAGAGAACGTCTCAAAGCGGCACGTGACCGGCAGAAAAGCTACGCAGATATGAGACGAAAGCCTTTGGAATTTCAAGTCGGAGACAGGGTCCTACTAAAGGTGTCACCTTGGAAAGGCGTCGCGCGCTTTGGGAAGCGCGGAAAACTGAACCCACGATATGTTGGACCATTTGAAATCCTGTCCAGAGTAGGCCCCGTAGCATACAAGCTCAAGTTACCACAAGAGCTTAACGGTGTACATGACACGTTTCACGTGTCGAACTTGAAGAAGTGCTTATCCGACGAAACTCTCATCATCCCCGCAGACGAAATCCACATTGACGACAAGTTACACTTCGTCGAAGAACCAATCGAAGTGACCGATTGGAAGGTCCAAAAGTTAAGACGCAGTAAGATCAGATTGGTCAAAGTGCGTTGGAATGCCAAGCGTGGACCGGAGTTCACGTGGGAAAGGCTGGACCGGATGAAGCAAAAATATCCCGCCCTATTCGAGAAGACCCCTATACCGGAGAGCTCGAAGTGAATTCCGGGACGGAATTCTCTTAACGGGGGGAGAATGTAACAACCGGCAAAATTAAGGTAATCCCGTACTAATTAATTAAACGCGATTAACGTAATTAAACGTAATTATGTGTTGATTGTTTAACGGAGGCCTTAGAAAGATAGCAATTCCCAAATAATGCATAGGAATGCATAAGTTTAATGACGAAGCATGATAGGATCGTGCGCAAGCAAATCTATCCGGTATGGACACTGGCGACTACCCGGTAAAAATTAAATAAGCGAAACGAACCCCGGACACCCGGAATATATAATAAATGATATTTTCACAAAATCTAATGAGTTTTGAAAACCCAAAGCCATACGTGAAAGCTTATTGTACAAATCTCCCGGTAACGAATAAAGTGCGCGTACCGCACCCGATATGCGCGTAACACGTAATTTCACCCGGCGAAAGCCGAAATAAATTATCAATAATTAAACTGGACTAAACTTAAGGAATATTAATGGTATTTTAATATTCGGGTGACACGCGGTTAAAAACCCAAGAATACCCGGACGGTACCCGAACGAGAGTAACTTAAACATAATAATATTGGGTAATATTTAGCAAAGTGGACCCCACCCAAGACACCCAAGGGGCCGGCCTAGGGGCCCACCCAAATGGTAAAACTCTTAATTATCCTCTTTAACCTTTCATCTCCTTAATAATCCAATGATTAGAAAGATAATAATAATAATAATATTAATGCATGCAATTGTATTGGGTAGAAAATTAACTAATCACTCCCTCTCTCTCTCTCAAAAACTCGGCCCAAACACCCCTAATATTATCAAGATCATTTCAATATCTTCCATAATCCTTCAAGATCTTACACAAAGATTTCCATCCAATCCAAGCAAGATACTAGTGATCTTGGAAGATTTGAAAGAAAGATAATATAACCCACTTGAGAATACTTGGAAAAAAATCACAAATTTCTTCTTCTTCTTCTTCTCCCTTGGCCGTAGGTATACACCCCTCCATCAACATTGTTCTTTCAATTTTCACACTAACAAATCATCTCTAAATCATCATCCATCAAAACCCCTTTGTGTGTTCAAGAGCTTGGAGCTTAACCCCTTTGGTAAAACACACTAAACCCCATCCAATCCAAGGTTGTTGTCTTCCCTAGCCTTGAGCTAGTAGTAAGTTTTACCTTGTTTGATTCTTAATGTTCATATTTTGTGTTTTTGAAAGCAAGTTGTACATTGATGGGTAATGAAATGGTTTTATAAAGATAATGTGTTTTGCTAGATTAAAAATGGAAGAATAATAATAACATAAATGAATCTTGGATTTATATTAATAAATGTAATATTTGGAGAAAATGTGATAAAATGAACATACACTTGAGTTAATGGATGATTTGAGCATGATTGATGAGAAGGACTTGAATATGATGGAAGATGATTTTAATCATCATAAGATGATAAGTTAATACCAAAAATATATTAAAATGGGTTAGATAATCATAGGTGAAAAAGTTTCATATTCAAAGTCTACTCACTTGAATGAGTGAAAAGTTGATATTTTGGATAAAAATATGGAACAAACATGTTAATAGCATTTAGGATGGATTATAAGATTATTAAAAGTGGAATGAAGTAAAAATAATCAAGAATTAAGAAAATGGTTCTTCAAAGTCCACTAAAATGGAAGAAAATGCCAACCATGAAAGATAAGATGAAAAATGCAACAAATATAAGTTAAAGGACAAATATTATAACTTGGAAAGTCGAGGGACTAAAATATGTATTTTAGAAACTTTAGTCCAAAAATGCATTAACGAAGAGTTCGGTGTCAAAAGCATAAATAATAGCTTTCCAAGTGTAGTTTTTGATAAACATGAGAAACTTACTTGTGTATAAATTAAAAGAGGCATTTTTATAAAAATGGAAGTTTTATAAAAATAAAAGGGTAAGTTAACACAAGGATTTTATAAAAATAAGATTTTATAAAATATTAGTAAAGACTTGGGAAAACTTGTACAAAAATGGATACTTTTATATAAATGGGAATATAAAAGTATCGGAAACATTTTCGGGTTACAAGTTGAACAAGTTGGGCTAAACGTACAAAGTATATTTTCCAAGAAATAAACGTTCGGAATTGGAAGTAGGAATAATATTTCCGTAGAACGCGTAATGGAAATAAATGTGAAAAACGCTAACTAACGAACTTAGTTACATGAGCTAACGTAAACGGACATATGAGAAAAATGCCATTACGACAAGATAAAAATATACATATATATTTTAAGGAAATAAAATATATATAACAAGGGTGAAACGTGCGTAACAGTTTCCTAAGTGTAGAAAGAATATTCGTGGGGAAAAGAAAACACAACGTAACGAATTAAAAGCGCTAAACGACACATGAACTTAACAAGTAGTATCCACGCGATGGTATATGTACATATGCTCGTTTTCGACGAAATTCTAGTATATCTATTTGAATGGGAAAATAGATATGCGAGAAGGAAAACCGAGACGAGTAGGTGAAGTATATCTACGAACGTGTGAATACCGACAAGATCCTAGTGCATTTATTTAAATGGGAAAGTAAATGTACGGTGTGGTGAGTCTAGTCGAGCGTTAAGAATATATTACCAAACGACAAGAACTTAGCATATTTATTTGAATGGGAAAATAAATATGTGGCAAGGTGAGTCGGGTCGGATAATAAGAAATCACATTATATCGAGCGAAACGATCCTAAGTATAATTATTTAAATGGGAAAATAATTATACGTTGGATAGAGTCGTGTCGAGAATAATAGTATACAAGTTACAAAGAGTATTAAACTTGTAAGAAAAGGGTAATTCATCGCCAATGAACCTAGGATACGAGACTAATTAAACGGGAATTGGGATAAAGACGTGGTTGGGAAGTTGGGTGTACAACTTGCCAAGGCACATGCACCAAAGGTTTAGTGACTTATACGCCTAGAACATTTGTAGGTGCGAGATCACAAACTTTACTATTTTCTTCTTTGAGCCGAGCACAGTTACAGGTGAGTCTCACGGCCCCATTTCCAAACTATTTAACGTTTTTACGGGGGAAAGGTATGTTGGGATTTGTTTGACGGGTTGGACACTTGAGTTGTGATCGCCACTCGGGGTTGAGACCTCCTCACTATAATCATTAATTCAGGAAAGTGAAACCAAAGGAATATTTGAATAGTACTATTGGTGCCTGACAAGGCCCACCCCTAATCGATAGCGTCGATTATGCATCGGCGTATGCCTGGGGTGCACGTATTCTGAAATCAAGTCGTAGGAATACCGAGTAACGACTTGGGGCGGGGGGCATTATTAATTGTCTTGGTTTGGTTATAGGCTCAAGTAAAATTGTAGGACTTTGCAACTCCTATAAATGTCATAACAAGGATATTCCCACGAGATAAAGTTTTATTAAATACAAAACCTGTGAACTCACCAATATTTATATATTGACGATTTTTAAACATATCTTTCAGGTAATTGACAGATGAAGGTTAACGTGGCGAGCAGGGTCGGGGGAATCTCCAAGTTGGGCGTTGGATGTCATGAAGGGGTCTCGTCTCTCTATCCCAAGGATTTCGGGATATAGGGAGGAGCCTCCCTATTTATTTCAAAAACAATTTTAAGATTATGTACGAATAATTTGACATGATTTTCGGCATTGAATAAATGCCCGTTTGTTTAATTAATATTGTGGTTTGCATTAATCTTGGCTTAATCCTCTTGAACCGTCGCGCCACGTGTTTCCGCCATAGGCGTGGTGTGACAGAAAGTGGTATCAGAGCCCGTACCACAGGATGGGCCAGCCTCTACTGGGCACATCCTTGAGGGCAGCTCAGCCCGTAGCTCTGAGCTGCACCGAGCAGGTTTGGCAGCTCACGCCACTGCTAGCCCTCCCACCCCTACCGCCGTGATATCCGCTCCAGAGTGGGTCACTGTCACACAGCCCCTCATGGTCCCACTCGCCGAGCTTATAGTCCCCTCACCAGTATCCATGACACTACCTATCACCACCTTTCCCATACTACCACCCCTACCCGAGATGCTCCCCATACCACCACCTGCACCATTCACTATGGATGCAGGAGCCCCTTTTCTGATACCCCCACTTGCACCATACACTCTATGTGCAGGAGACCCATACCAGGTACCACCCCATTTCTTCACCGGATTACCGGGCTTTGCCCCACCCTTCACCTCCTACCTATACCCGATATAGTCGGCCCATCCCAGCCGACGTACACCGACATCCCTGGGCCATCGCAGCCTCACGGGATGGCCCCACTGTCAGGATCGGCATGGTCCACAGTGATCTCCTTGGAGAGAGACTTCCAGACTCTCACCGACACGGTGCAGCGCACCGTGAACCAGATGGAGCAGCAGGCCCAGCTCATGTGGGCCAGGATCATCGACGCCAGAGATGCGCTGGCGCATTATGCTGAAGAGTTGCTGAGCATGGACGCTCATTGCGGGGTTACGGGCGACGCACACTTTGCGCATCGCCAATTCTTGTACGATCGCATTATGGCGATCAGTATGACCATTAGCATGTACGCCCCCCAGTATCAGTACCCGCCGCCGCCGCCACCACAGTAGCGATACTTCAGAGACACTTGGAGGATCACCTACGGACATAGTAGTAGTAGTAGTAGTAGTAGTAGTATGATAGCACAGTATGGGTTATAGCACCCATCTGCATTTTTGCCTAGCCGAGCGGGATTGTGCCGGTATATGACATTATATTTCTAGTGTATTTCAAAAGAGCGATGTATGAGGAATGTATCCTCGATTTTTGTTATTATGAACAAATCATTGTACTCGTGGTATTGAAATTAATGAAAAATTTTGTTATGGTAAAATATGTGTTATGATTGTCTACGATTATTATTACCTGTTCTATATATATTGTGATTGTGTGATGATGTTGTGGTGATTATTGTGTTCATGAGTTGTGTTGTTATTTATACCTTATATATGACGATATTGTATGAATGATCGCCAAATTAACCTTTGATAATGATTATTGAAGAAAAATGGCACCAGCCACCCGAAGCAACAGTGGAAACGAAAGACTACCCACAACACCCGAGGAGCTTGAAGCCCTAGTTTCGGGACGCATCGCCCAAGCTCTCGCAGAACACAATGCCACGCGCACTGAAAGATCGCGAGATCGAACAGGGAGCGACCGACGCGAAACCTCCCCTACCGGTAAGAGGGTTTCGAATGTATGCAATAGGAGTTTTCGTAAAACTCCTACCCCATAATAACATGCTATTTTATTATTGCAGAAACGGCCTCGCGAGAGCGTGGCTGCACGTTCAAAGCTTTTCTGGACTGCAAGCCACTCAACTTCAGTGGCACTGAAGGCTCTGTCGGACTAGTCAAGTGGTTCGAGAAAACTGAAGCGGTGATCCGTATCAGCAGCTGTACCCCGCGACAAGCTGTCATGTACTCCACTAACCTGTTTCTGGACCAAGCACTAACATGGTGGAACAACCAAGTGCAAACACTGGGAGACGATGCTGCTTACTCCTTGTCATGGTTGGAGTTGAAGGAACTAATGATCGCTGAGTACAGCCCGGCGAGCGAAGTGCAGAAGCTAGAGACCGAGTTCTGGAACCTCACCATGGTTGGATCGGACGTAGCTGGGTACACGTCCAGATTTCATGATCTCTCCCGGTTAGTGCCTCGCTTGGTTACCCCGGAAAGCAAAAAGGTGGAAAGGTACCTATTCGGATTGGCGCCACAGATACGCGGCATGGTCACTGCTTCCAAACCTACGACCATGCGCGAAGCTATCGACCTCGCCTTAAGCCTCACTGAAGACGCCATTCGAATGGGCACTCTGATCCGGAAAGTATCAGGATTGAAGCTCACCGAGTCCAGCAGTGTTGAGGGTAAGAATCTGGGTACGAGTTCAGCAGTTGGGTCAAGCGAACAGGGAAATAAGCCGAGGTTTGGGAAGCGTAAGCGCGATGAAAGGAAAAAGGATGGATCATCGGGAGGTTCAGGAAAGAAAGGGAAAGGGTATGTTGCCACTGGACGTGGGAACAATGGGAAACAGGGTTACCAAGGAAAGAATGAGGTGATCTGCGGTAAGTGCCGCCGTTCTGGACACAAGACAGAAGACTGCAGGTCAGGAACGCCAAAGAACGGAGGAGCGAGGCCCTGCTTCGCATGTGGATCGCTCGATCATTGGAAGAGGGATTGTCCCAAACTCAACAACCAAGCCCGTGGGCGGGCGTTCGTGATTGGTGCCGGTGATGCACGACAAGACCCTAATGTGGTCACTGGTACGTTCCCTCTCAATGGTCATTATGCTTCTGTATTGTTTGATACTGGCGCCGATTTTAGGTTCGTGTCTGTCGAATTTAAAAGATTACTTGGACTAAAAACTAGTAAGCTAGACACACCATACTCTATAGAACTGGCTAACGGTAAGACCATAGAAACTCGAGAAGTAGCGAAGGATTGTAAGTTAGATCTCTGTGGTAACGAGTTCGGCATCGACCTATTGCCAGTCGTGCTGGGTAGCTTTGACATAGTCGTTGGCATGGATTGGCTATCCGCACACCGCGCCGTCGTTGTTTGCAACGACAAAGTGATTCAAGTTCCCCTCGCAAGCGGTGAAACCCTATCGATCCAAGGGGAAAGGCGTGGGACGCCGTTAAGAATTATTACCAGCATGAAGGCCCGAAAGTGTCTAAGGAAAGGTCTCGTCGCATTCTTGGCGCACGTGGTAGATAAGAAGGCCGACGAGCGAAGGTTAGAAGACATTCCGATAGCCAGAGACTTTCCAGATGTGTTCCCAGAAGATTTGCCGGGATTGCCACCACCCCGACAAGTCGAGTTCCGCATCGACCTTGTTCCAGGAGCTGCACCCGTAGCGCGATCGCCATATCGCTTAGCTCCATCTGAGATGCAGGAACTATCTGGTCAACTGCAAGAGTTGTTGGACAAAGGTTTCATAAGACCAAGCTTCTCACCCTGGGGAGCCCCCGTCTTATTTGTGAAGAAAAAGGATGGCACTTTTCGAATGTGCATTGACTATCGAGAACTGAACAAGTTAACCATTAAGAATCGCTATCCTCTTCCCCGGATCGATGATTTATTTGATCAACTTCAAGGATCCAGTTTCTACTCCAAGATTGATCTAAGGTCCGGCTATCACCAGTTGCGTATCCAAGAAGAGGACGTGCCAAAAACAGCCTTTAGGACTCGTTATGGGACTATGAATTTTTGGTTATGCCATTCGGATTAACCAACGCACCAGCTGTTTTCATGGATTTGATGAATCGCGTGTGTAAGCCATATTTGGACAAATTTGTCATTGTCTTCATTGATGATATCTTGATCTATTCACGCACTAAGGAAGAACATGAGGATCACCTTCGGTTAATCCTTGAGGTACTACGCAAAGAGAAACTCTATGCTAAGTTCTCGAAATGTGACTTTTGGATTCGAGAGGTTCACTTCCTAGGCCACGTAGTGAATGAAAAGGGTATACATGTCGATCCCGCCAAGATCGAAGCAATTAAAAATTGGGACGCCCCTCGAACCCCTACTGAAGTACGACAATTTCTTGGCCTTGCGGGTTACTACAGAAGGTTCATCGAGAACTTTTCTAAGATAGCACAGTCTTTAACCATGCTAACCCAAAAGGATAAGAAGTTCGAATATACGGAAAAGCAAGAAGCGGCGTTTCAATTGCTAAAGGATAAGTTATGTGGCGCCCCGATACTATCACTCCCCGATAGTACGGAAGACTTTGTGGTTTATTGTGACGCCTCTCACCAGGGATTGGGTTGTGTATTGATGCAACGAGAGAAGGTCATAGCATATGCTTCCAGACAACTAAAGCTCCACGAGAAGAATTACACCACACACGACTTGGAATTGGGAGCCGTGGTATTCGCGCTCAAGATATGGAGACATTATTTACATGGAACCAAGTGTACAATCTTCACCGATCATAAAAGTTTGCAGCACATCTTTGACCAGAAGGAATTGAACATGCGACAACGGCGATGGGTCGAATTATTGAATGATTACGATTGTGAGATAAAGTACCATCCCGGGAAGGCGAACGTTGTAGCCGACGCCTTAAGTCGCAAGGAACGGGTTGATCCATTGCGTGTCCGAGCCTTGGGTTTAACTATCCACACGAACTTGACTGACCGGATTCGTGAAGCTCAAATTAACGCTCTTAAACCCGAGAACGTCAAAGGTGAAAGATTGCGGAAGATGGTTGATTCACTGGAGCCAAAAGCGGATCAAGCCCTGTATTTCATGAATAGAATTTGGGTACCAGTGTACGGTGGATTGCGTGAACTGGTTTTAGCCGAAGCTCACAGTTCGCGATATTCGGTTCACCCTGGAGCAGACAAGATGTTCCATGATTTGAAGGAATTTTACTGGTGGCCAAATTTCAAAAGAGATATAGCGACATATGTTGCGCGATGCTTGACTTGCGCGAAGGTCAAAGCCGAGCATCAGAGACCATCCGGCTGGCTTCAGCAACCGGAAATACCAGAATGGAAATGGGAACGAATTACTATGGATTTCATTACCAAGTTACCCAAGACAACAAGCGGCCATGACATGATATGGGTAATCGTTGATCGATTGACAAAATCTGCACACTTCCTCCCAATTCGCGAAACGGATAAGTTGGAGAAACTGACCCGTTTGTACATAAAGGAAGTAGTATCTAAGCATGGTGTACCTATTTCCATCATCTTCGATCGAGATAGTCGTTTCACCTCAAGATTTTGGGAAAGTTTGAATGAAGCCCTCGGTACTCGCCTTGACATGAGTACCGCATATCATCCACAAACCGATGGTCAGAGTGAACGAACCATCCAGACCTTGGAAGATATGTTGCGGGCATGCGCAATCGATTTCAGCGGTAATTGGGATACACACTTGCCACTGGTGGAGTTTTCGTATAACAACAGTTACCACACGAGCATTCAAGCTGCACCTTTTGAAGCTCTATATGGACGCAAGTGTAGATCGCCTCTATGTTGGGCCGAAGTTGGAGAAAAGCAGCTTACCGGGCCCGAAATTGTTCAAGAGACAACGGATAAGGTCTTTCTGATAAGAGAACGTCTCAAAGCGGCACGTGACCGGCAGAAAAGCTACGCAGATATGAGACGAAAGCCTTTGGAATTTCAAGTCGGAGACAGGGTCCTACTAAAGGTGTCACCTTGGAAAGGCGTCGCGCGCTTTGGGAAGCGCGGAAAACTGAACCCACGATATGTTGGACCATTTGAAATCCTGTCCAGAGTAGGCCCCGTAGCATACAAGCTCAAGTTACCACAAGAGCTTAACGGTGTACATGACACGTTTCACGTGTCGAACTTGAAGAAGTGCTTATCCGACGAAACTCTCATCATCCCCGCAGACGAAATCCACATTGACGACAAGTTACACTTCGTCGAAGAACCAATCGAAGTGACCGATTGGAAGGTCCAAAAGTTAAGACGCAGTAAGATTAGATTGGTCAAAGTGCGTTGGAATGCCAAGCGTGGACCGGAGTTCACGTGGGAAAGGCTGGACCGGATGAAGCAAAAATATCCCGCCCTATTCGAGAAGACCCCTATACCGGAGAGCTCGAAGTGAATTCCGGGACGGAATTCTCTTAACGGGGGGAGAATGTAACAACCGGCAAAATTAAGGTAATCCCGTACTAATTAATTAAACGCGATTAACGTAATTAAACGTAATTATGTGTTGATTGTTTAACGGAGGCCTTAGAAAGATAGCAATTCCCAAATAATGCATAGGAATGCATAAGTTTAATGACGAAGCATGATAGGATCGTGCGCAAGCAAATCTATCCGGTATGGACACTGGCGACTACCCGGTAAAAATTAAATAAGCGAAACGAACCCCGGACACCCGGAATATATAATAAATGATATTTTCACAAAATCTAATGAGTTTTGAAAACCCAAAGCCATACGTGAAAGCTTATTGTACAAATCTCCCGGTAACGAATAAAGTGCGCGTACCGCACCCGATATGCGCGTAACACGTAATTTCACCCGGCGAAAGCCGAAATAAATTATCAATAATTAAACTGGACTAAACTTAAGGAATATTAATGGTATTTTAATATTCGGGTGACACGCGGTTAAAAACCCAAGAATACCCGGACGGTACCCGAACGAGAGTAACTTAAACATAATAATATTGGGTAATATTTAGCAAAGTGGACCCCACCCAAGACACCCAAGGGGCCGGCCTAGGGGCCCACCCAAATGGTAAAACTCTTAATTATCCTCTTTAACCTTTCATCTCCTTAATAATCCAATGATTAGAAAGATAATAATAATAATATTAATGCATGCAATTGTATTGGGTAGAAAATTAACTAATCACTCCCCCTCTCTCTCTCAAAAACTCGGCCCAAACACCCCTAATATTATCAAGATCATTTCAATATCTTCCATAATCCTTCAAGATCTTACACAAAGATTTCCATCCAATCCAAGCAAGATACTAGTGATCTTGGAAGATTTGAAAGAAAGATAATATAACCCACTTGAGAATACTTGGAAAAAAATCACAAATTTCTTCTTCTTCTTCTTCTCCCTTGGCCGTAGGTATACACCCCTCCATCAACATTGTTCTTTCAATTTTCACACTAACAAATCATCTCTAAATCATCATTCATCAAAACCCCTTTGTGTGTTCAAGAGCTTGGAGCTTAACCCCTTTGGTAAAACACACTAAACCCCATCCAATCCAAGGTTGTTGTCTTCCCTAGCCTTGAGCTAGTAGTAAGTTTTACCTTGTTTGATTCTTAATGTTCATATTTTGTGTTTTTGAAAGCAAGTTGTACATTGATGGGTAATGAAATGGTTTTATAAAGATAATGTGTTTTGCTAGATTAAAAATGGAAGAATAATAATAACATAAATGAATCTTGGATTTATATTAATAAATGTAATATTTGGAGAAAATGTGATAAAATGAACATACACTTGAGTTAATGGATGATTTGAGCATGATTGATGAGAAGGACTTGAATATGATGGAAGATGATTTTAATCATCATAAGATGATAAGTTAATACCAAAAATATATTAAAATGGGTTAGATAATCATAGGTGAAAAAGTTTCATATTCAAAGTCTACTCACTTGAATGAGTGAAAAGTTGATATTTTGGATAAAAATATGGAACAAACATGTTAATAGCATTTAGGATGGATTATAAGATTATTAAAAGTGGAATGAAGTAAAAATAATCAAGAATTAAGAAAATGGTTCTTCAAAGTCCACTAAAATGGAAGAAAATGCCAACCATGAAAGATAAGATGAAAAATGCAACAAATATAAGTTAAAGGACAAATATTATAACTTGGAAAGTCGAGGGACTAAAATATGTATTTTAGAAACTTTAGTCCAAAAATGCATTAACGAAGAGTTCGGTGTCAAAAGCATAAATAATAGCTTTCCAAGTGTAGTTTTTGATAAACATGAGAAACTTACTTGTGTATAAATTAAAAGAGGCATTTTTATAAAAATGGAAGTTTTATAAAAATAAAAGGGTAAGTTAACACAAGGATTTTATAAAAATAAGATTTTATAAAATATTAGTAAAGACTTGGGAAAACTTGTACAAAAATGGATACTTTTATATAAATGGGAATATAAAAGTATCGGAAACATTTTCGGGTTACAAGTTGAACAAGTTGGGCTAAACGTACAAAGTATATTTTCCAAGAAATAAACGTTCGGAATTGGAAGTAGGAATAATATTTCCGTAGAACGCGTAATGGAAATAAATGTGAAAAACGCTAACTAACGAACTTAGTTACATGAGCTAACGTAAACGGACATATGAGAAAAATGCCATTACGACAAGATAAAAATATACATATATATTTTAAGGAAATAAAATATATATAACAAGGGTGAAACGTGCGTAACAGTTTCCTAAGTGTAGAAAGAATATTCGTGGGGAAAAGAAAACACAACGTAACGAATTAAAAGCGCTAAACGACACATGAACTTAACAAGTAGTATCCACGCGATGGTATATGTACATATGCTCGTTTTCGACGAAATTCTAGTATATCTATTTGAATGGGAAAATAGATATGCGAGAAGGAAAACCGAGACGAGTAGGTGAAGTATATCTACGAACGTGTGAATACCGACAAGATCCTAGTGCATTTATTTAAATGGGAAAGTAAATGTACGGTGTGGTGAGTCTAGTCGAGCGTTAAGAATATATTACCAAACGACAAGAACTTAGCATATTTATTTGAATGGGAAAATAAATATGTGGCAAGGTGAGTCGGGTCGGATAATAAGAAATCACATTATATCGAGCGAAACGATCCTAAGTATAATTATTTAAATGGGAAAATAATTATACGTTGGATAGAGTCGTGTCGAGAATAATAGTATACAAGTTACAAAGAGTATTAAACTTGTAAGAAAAGGGTAATCCATCGCCAATGAACCTAGGATACGAGACTAATTAAACGGGAATTGGGATAAAGACGTGGTCGGGAAGTTGGGTGTACAACTTGCCAAGGCACATGCACCAAAGGTTTAGTGACTTATACGCCTAGAACATTTGTAGGTGCGAGATCACAAACTTTACTATTTTCTTCTTTGAGCCGAGCACAGTTACAGGTGAGTCTCACGGCCCCATTTCTAAACTATTTAACGTTTTTACGGGGGAAAGGTATGTTGGGATTTGTTTGACGGGTTGGAAACTTGAGTTGTGATCGCCACTCGGGGTTGAGACCTCCCCACTATAATCATTAATTCAGGAAAGTGAAACCAAAGGAATATTTGAATAGTACTATTGGTGCCTGACAAGGCCCACCCCTAATCGATAGCGTCGATTATGCATCGGCGTATGCCTGGGGTGCACGTATTCTGAAATCAAGTCATAGGAATACCGAGTAACGACTTGGGGCGGGGGGCATTATTAATTGTCTTGGTTTGGTTATAGGCTCAAGTAAAATTGTAGGACTTTGCAACTCCTATAAATGTCATAACAAGGATATTCCCACGAGATAAAGTTTTCTTAAATACAAAACCTGTGAACTCACCAATATTTATATATTGACGATTTTTAAACATATCTTTCAGGTAATTGACAGATGAAGGTTAACGTGGCGAGCAGGGTCGGGGGAATCTCCAAGTTGGGCGTTGGATGTCATGAAGGGGTCTCGTCTCTCTATCCCAAGGATTTCGGGATATAGGGAGGAGCCTCCCTATTTATTTCAAAAACAATTTTAAGATTATGTACGAATAATTTGACATGATTTTCGGCATTGAATAAATGCCCGTTTGTTTAATTAATATTGTGGTTTGCATTAATCTTGGCTTAATCCTCTTGAACCGTCGCGCCACGTGTTTCCGCCATAGGCGTGGTGTGACATATGTAAACTCACCTTGATTGTCATGTGAACTTTCAAGAGATCAACAAGTAATAATAAATTATGCTTGAACCTTAACGTCATATAGTCTTTGATTCCGAGCGGTTGTTTGGGTTGGGTTCAAGCAAATGGTGGTGGCGGTGGCGGTGGCGGTTGTTCCGACTTAATCGGGGTGGTAATTGTGGCGACTATGGGTAGTGTTGCTGCAACGGAATTCGCATGCCATCAGAGCAACGACATACTATTTTTTTACCATGTAGATGATTGCTTTTATTATGGCCCAAAGCTTCTTCGCTATATGTAGAGGGTGAGGGACAAAAACGGTGGCGGAGATTAAGGTGTGGGTCAAAGGCTTTTAAGTTTAATTTGGTTATTTTAGAATACGTTTTACCAACCAATTGATTTTTAATGAGTTTTAATTCTCATAATTGATCCTTGTAATTGTAATGCGAGAAGAAGGAAATTAAAGTCATGATTTTTGTGATCTACGTAGTTTACCATTTTGGCTATGGCAAGTATGACGGCCTTTTTTTTTTGTTTGGAAAACGAAGGAGATGAAATGCATTTCCTTTTATCACATGTTTACAATTGTTATTATTATTATTATCATTTGTAGTATTTCTAGCAAAATAAAAATGTTTATTTTTAAGAAAATGTATATTTTATAAAAATTGTATATATTATAACAAATCTAGAAAATTGGACTTGAGATTTCGATTGATAAAAGCAAATATTGAAAATGAGGTTTTTATTAGGATAAAGAAAATATTTGGAAATTTTGTGATGTTACATATATATTTTCTTATACCACCACCACCACCTCCTCAAACAACCAACACCACATCATCCTCCAAACACCACCACCTCCTCCTACTCCAACCACCACCACCACCTCCGGCCAAACAATCAAGAACAAACCAATCTCACCACCCATGAACCCTAAAACAAGAAATGAAGAGAAACCCATTTAGTAGTTTAAAAGTTTAGTGCAGTTAAAGTAAAAAAGGGGTACCAATAAGAAGTAACAATTGTGACAACAGCAACAAACACAGGTGAGTTCAAAATGGCTTCTTTGAACTTATCCCATTTAGTGTAGGCTATAGTGGCAACATTGGATATTGAAGAAGAGAGTGATAAATCGGTGTCTAATATGGAGACTAACATGACAACTGAGAACATGCAGATGGAAACAGGGCTTATGCAATTGATTATTTCTTCTCCTCTAGGGTGTGGAGAATGGTTGTGTTTCTATGGTTTTGGTCCATTATCTGATATGGGTTGGTGTAAAATTGGAGCTTTTTAGGTTTATGAATAGGGAATTGGATTGGAGTTTGATACATTGATTTGAGTGGGTGTTTGTGAGATTGGGGGAGACTGCAGTGAGACTAAAAGAAATGATCGATGTCAGATTTAATCACCTGTTTCGGGTTCGCAAACAGGTCATATCGGTGAGGTGACGGGGTTTTTGGTCGGAGGGAGAGATTGGGGGACTCTGCAGCTGGTTAATTATTACTCGATGATTGGTGGTGGTGGTGGTAGTTGAGGGAAGATGGTGGTGGCAGTTGGGGGAAGAATTTAGGGGTGTTCAGAATTTGATTCGGATTCGAAAATTTTGAAATTCAATTTAGTTCGATTCGATTACCAAGAATTCGATTCGATAATTAAGAATTCAAATTCGATTCAATTCGAATTTGAGTCCAGTAAATCGAATATGAATAGAATACGAATTTATGATTTTAAATTCGATTCGATTCAAAATTCGAATAAAAACTGTACATGTATATTTGTTTAAACATATATACACACATACATATTGTTATATACACAAATATACAGATTAAAAAATAGAACTTTTAAATTTTGGTCAAACTCTAAGAACCCATAGTCTCTACAATTTTTAGAATAACCATATTTTACATTTTTACCTTATACATCACAAAACTCTAACAAACTATACTCTCTACTATTTTTACTATTCTCGTATTTGACATATTGTTGCTTATTAATTTTGTAGATTTGTATTTTATATGTTAAAAATAATGAGTTTATATTAGTTTTAAAACTAATATTAAAACAATTTATTATTTATGGTGAATTTGAACTAAATCGAATTTATTCGAATTCGAATTTGAGTTTCTTATTCGAATCGAATACGAATCAAATAGATTGAATTTTAAGCGAATACGAATCGAATACGAATTCAGGTAAAAGTATTAAAAATTCGAGAAATTCGATTCGAATAATTCGAAAATTCGTTATTCGATTCGTTGAACACCCCTAGGGAAGATGGTGGTGGCAGTTGGGGTTGAGAGACACAGAGATAGAGATAGAAAGAGAGAGGGAGAGCGTTTATAATATCTTTTATTTTTATTTTTTTAAAGAGTGGTAATTTAGTAATTTCACATAGGCTTAACTGAAAAACTTAACCTCCATCCAACTCAGGGACCACTAATGCAATAAAATCCAAACCACAGATCCCATTTAGGTAATTTGGAAAAGCTAGAGAGCATACTTTAAATTTAAGGAAACCACAGGGATCATCCGTGCAGTTTACTCATCCAGAAATGTCAAATTGCTTTAACCTATGCCTCAAATAAAGTAATAGATTTAGGGGCTGTTTGGTAGCCTCTTAATGATCATTTAGAGGCTACCTGTTAATGGTCCATAACCTCTGAATGGTTAAGAGCTAATCTTAAGTCTGAATGGTTAAGAGGCAACCATTAAGATGTTACCACTTAACCGTTCATACTTAAGATTACATCTTAACCATTAAGAGATTATGAACTATTCAGATGTAGTCTCTTAGTGACTATTCAGAGGCTACTAAACAGCCTCTTACACTTAAATCAATATTACTAAAAAAATTATACCTTTAACAATGTACCGAATAATGAAATATTAAATTTAACTATTTTTAACGGCTAATATTACTCCCTACTATATTTACAACAAATATACTATCGTCTAGATTTGAAACTAAGACCTCCCCTTTAACAGGCATAAACCTATACTAAGTGGGCTACCACACGTTAGCAAAGCAATGAAAAGAAGAACTATGCCTTCTTAGAGGTTCCGAGTTCGAATCCGAGCCAACACGAGTTTAATCTGGTTGATGGTTTTACCTTGGGGACTTGTTCCTGCTTGAGCACTAGGTTCCTCAGTGGACGTGTTAAAATACGGTTCTCGTGAAATGCCAAGTCCCGCACTAAAACCAGCATGCTTTGCCCGATGCATTATAGCCTGGCCAGATGTGGCGTGGAGGGTATATATGCCTTAGCGGGTGTGACCTACTACTCCCCATAAAAGATGAAGGAAAATCACCGTTTAAAAAAAAAAAATTTAACATCTTACATCATGTGGATGTTAGCTTTATTAAATTTCTTATCGACAACTCTTCTATATATGACACTAGCTGATTACCCCGGGAGGGTCCCGGGGTTGAAAAATCTAATTTTACGTGATAACCTATTGCAAATGGCTCAAGTTAACTAACCACAAAATCTCTCAATCATTGCATGTTCATAGTATTCTAATCAGTAATAATTCATATTCCCTAATCTAAAACCTAATCAGTAATCATCTAAAGAATCACTTATGTAAGCTGCAACTATTAAAAAACTCATCACATCTCTCTAATTTCTCACATTCTAATGGCTCTTATAATTCCTAACCTAATCAACTAAACAAACACTTAAGTTGGAAGTTGTAATCATTGCATCTCATTATGCCACGTGGCATAATCAAGAGATGGTTGAAGCCACCATTGAACGCCACGTCAGCAATGTGACCTCATGAATTTTCGCATTTATTTTGCATTAAACTATTTCCCGATCCATGATATAAAGTCTAATTTATTTCTAAGTATTCTTATCTTTATCCGTGCACTCTATTTTTTCTAAGTTCCTTTTATCATTGTACTTTAAAAAAAAAATCTTCAATCATGACATATGTCCTATCCTAATTCTATTTATAAAATCGTCATTTTATAAGACGATGTTTTTATTTTCTAATTCAAACTAATGATTTTTTTTATTTCTTATTTAAAGCTAATCATTTTTCCAATTACATTTATAATCTCAAACAAGGAAGATATAAATTCGTTTCAAAATAAATAAATAAATATATATATATATATATATATATATATATATATCAAAGCCTTGAGTCAAGAGTCAAAGTCTTGACAACATAATTCTTGGAGTCAGTCTTAGTCCTAGTCAAAGTCTTAGTCAAATAGTCAATTCATCATAAAACCTTACTTTATGGTGTTGACCAATTTTAATGGCTAATTGAATCCAAAACTAGTATAAAAACCCACCTATGACCCATTATACTTTGCACCTCTAAATCGATTGTTTCAATCCGATTAAACTTTCCCTCATACCTTTCTTCTATAGTCTATTACTTCTACAATTGAAGCTTTGATTATAAGCTCTTGTAATTGGCAACTTTGGGGCTACACATATTCTATTTCTCGAGACTTAATACTTTGCTAAGGTGAGTTTACGTAACCATGTTTATGCAATTCTTTATACTTGCAACATTATACTTAAGCAATTCTACATACATGTCTAGTTGTAAACTTTAATGCCTCATGATTTAGACAACAACAACAGTTTCAACGAGTTTCAACATTACATAATCATTAGCTATGGCCAAGCCGGTGATACTCAATAATAGATCTATTGGATTGACAATCCCACCCGGATACGTGTACCTCCTACACAGGTAGACATATGAATTGCTAAACTTTTATTCTTAAACTTAATTGCTTGACATGGCTTATGTATTCTCACCAACTTTTAGTTGACCCCCCCCCCCCCCCCCCATTTTTCCAAACTCAACAGGAAATAATGATGCTTGAAGTCTAGAGAGTTAGCATGAGGAGACAAATTGAAGTTTATGCTTTATTTGGTTAATTGATGTATTAGAATTTCATTCAAGACTTATTATGTATTTTAAATTTTGGATATTTGCACTTTAATTAAATTTCAATTAAAACTTGAATACCATGTGCTATTGTATACTCCTTCTTACGTGACACCTCGATGTTTCCGCCATCGGTTGGGGTGTTACACATTATCCTAGAATTCCATGTATCCTAGAGTTATTCCCTTACACATTATCAAATTCTTTAGGTTGATTCTTTGGGATAATTCCAACTCATATTTCGTTGTCCAAGTTCAATTACAAGCTATTACGTAAACAGTGAGTATTCCTACCCCTTTTTGCTTTTATACATTTCTGGGGTGTTACATGTACACTATTACAATTTCAAAATACAAGTTTACATTTTTTTTACAATACAATTCTAGTACTATGTGCATTGCTTACAACGTGCTTTATGCTTAGACAATACATGTGGATTACATTTGTACTTAGTGAAATCATTAACATGGTACAAGCCGACCTTAACATTGGATAGCGCTATTTGGATTGACAATCCGCCTAGATTGATTCTCCCCCTTTTTCATCGGAGAATCCGTGGCCATTGTTAAGTTATCACCCATTCATTAGATGAGTACACCACCGTTCATACAGTACATTATACAGTCACAGGGTTGATTTCGCTCATTTGTATGATACATAGTTTACATATTCGCACTGTAGCATGCACTTGAATTGTATATCTTTTTAACATATTATATATATCAAAACTAGGAATGCTCACCAACATTTCTTATGTTGACCAAACCTATTTTTGTACATGTTTCAGGTGCAGTTTGATCTAATGCTTTAGCAAGAGACATTTAGTGCTTTATTTTAATTCAGTTATTTCAATATTTACATTTCATTTAGACAATGTAATTTCCATTTTCATGTAAGACAATTTTGGTTTATTCAATAATATTTACATTTTAGTACCATGTGCTTTTGAACAATCGTCACTACGTGGCACCTCGATGATTCCGTCATCGGTTGGGGTGTTACAAGCAACTATCAATTCTTTCCGGGAGCGTCCTAGGGTTGAAAAATATAACCATTCTAATAATACTAATACTAATAGTAATAATTATTATTCTTGTAATTAGATAAATAAAAAAATAACCTTGCTATAAGGTGACACCATGTGTTGCAGTGTTGCGCGATTCTTTCTCCTAACTTCTCTTGATGAAGTATACCTAGTAAAATTCCAATGATAACATAGCGATTGGGCTGATTTTCAACATCGTAGATAAGAACCTGGTTTAAAAGAAAAAAAACATGATTAATGAATAATATGAACACTTTGTGTGTTTTTTTCCTGTATGAACGAAACCCCACAAAAAATAGTCGATTTTCTCCGTTTTTTATATAGGACTATGGTACTCGTTGGAAAGATAATAAAACGCTCGTTAATTTGGTGTAATTTTTTTCTTTAAAAAATTCCGTATATAAAAGATATAAACGTTTAAAAATTATGGGAGGATACATGAGAGAAAAAATTTTAAATTTATTTTTAAATTTTTTTTTCCTAAAATAACTCAATTTAATTTAAGGTTTTATGTTTATCTTTTTTTTTTTTTTAATAAAAAAAAATAGTTCAAAAACACCAAAATCTTTCAATTATGATGCCACGTGGCACTCTCAAGGAGAGGTTGAAGCATTCATTGCACGCCACGTCATCATATACGTTTTCTTTTATATATATACTAGCTGATTACCCCGGGAGGGTCCCGGGGTTGAAAAATCTAATTTTACGTGATAACCTATTGCAAATAGCTCAAGTTAACTAACCACAAAATCTTTCAATCATTGCATGTTCATAGTATTCTAATCAGTAATAACTCATATTCCCCACAAAATCTAATTTTACGTGATAACATGAACACTTTGTGTGTTTTTTTTCCTATATGAACGAAACCCACAAAAAATAGTCGATTTTTTCTCCGTTTTTTTATATAGCACTATGGTACTCGTTGGAAAGATAATAAAACACTCGTTAATTTGGTGTAATTTTTTTCTTTAAAAAATCCCGTATATAAAAGATATAAACGTTTAAAAATTATGGGAGGAAATATGAGAGAGAAAATTTTAAATTTATTTTTAAATTATTTTTTCCTAAAATAACTCAATTTAATTAAAAAATGAAACAATTCAAAAACACCAAAAACTCTCTATTATGATGTCACGTGACACTCTCAAGGAAAGTTTGATGCCTCCATTGCACGCCACGTCAGCATATATGTTTTCTTTTATATATATAGATAGATATAGATAGATGATGTTTTGCTTCAACTACTCTTCGCTAAATATTAAACGTTGGTTAAACAATGTTGTGTGTTTTTTTATCAACAACATATATCACCAAAAACATATTCAGTTAACATTGATGATGTTCTTGTAATCGAGACGACACCTTACAAATCCACTAGTCATAAGGGCTTTTAAAACCGTATAGAGTAATATAATAAAACCGTATAGAGTAATATAAAAGTAAGGACAAATTACACTTTTCGTCCTTTACGAATTGGCCATTTTTCAGTGGATGTCCTTTCGCGTTTCACTTGATGTGTTTCGTCCTTAACGACCTAAAATCCTTACACCCCATGTCCTAAGGGCCTAACTTGGTTAAAAATTTCAGTTAACTTTGGTCATGTGCAAGGCACATGAGGGTAAGTTGGTAATTTTACCTTTTTTCTCTCCCTCTCTCTAACCACCACCACCACCACCACCACTCAATAATCTGATATATCCCCACAACCCCCTTACCCTAACCCTCACAAATCCCCAAAATAATCTCTCAAATTCTTTTTCGATCCAACACTCAATCGTCTTCAGCTCGAGCTTCTAATTTTTCCAAACGAGAAAGTCTTGTGTGTGTCGTCGTAAATCAACATCTATATCATCACATAATCTAGAGAATTCTCTTAACATTCGGTATTTCCTCACCAAAGCAACAAAAGACACAAAAGGAAATTAATCAATCTGTCATGGCAATGGTAGTAGAACTTTGACTACCTACAAATCCAATCTATATGTTTCTGCCTCTAACTTTCTCTCTCTAACTTTCTCTCTCTAAAATACTCTCACAACTTCTTTCTCGGTTTCCTTTTCCTTATGCCCGAGTTTCCATCAAGAGGTGGATTAATTCCACCACAAATCCCTCCAACTCCTCCCATACCACCTGATTTAGGTGTGGAATCACACTTACAACAACCGCGTAACCCGTCCCCTCTGATTTCCGTGTGTGCGGCGCAAACTGAGCAACACCAGGGGTTTGATTCTCAGCAACATCCAGAAGTATGTGATAACAATCCCTCTACTATAGCGAATCCGAGGTCAGTTACTGATGAATCGACCTTGCATCCAGCGGGCTTGGAAGGAAAAAACCTTAATTATGAAGGGTCTTTTTTTATTTTTATATATATAAGTGAAATTACCAGACTACCCTCATGTGCCTTGCACATGACCAAAGTTAACTGAAATTTTTAACCAAGTTAGGCCCTTAGGACATGGGGTGTAAGGATTTTAGGTCGTTAAGGACGAAACACATCAAGTGAAACGCGAAAGGACATCCACTGAAAAATGGCCAATTCGTAAAGGACGAAAAGTGTAATTTGTCCTAAAAGTAATAAAACAATAATTTATCTTTTGGTCTTAACTTTATCTTTTGAGTTGGATTTGCATATTTTGCAATATGAGTAACATATGAACAATGAAATAAACAAAATATAAAGCGTCAACCTATAATGAAATTTTTGAAGAAACAAATATAAAAGACACAAAAGACAAACTGAAGTTCGGTCAAACTATATGGTAAAGGTTCAAAACTGATCCAACCAGTTGAAATGGAAGCGATTTAACAAACCATATGGTAAGCTTCATAACCGGCTTTAACTCCGTTTTTTGTTGAGGTGACAACATGTGGAAGAGAAACTTGGTTATTTGATGACACGGCTGTTATGTGGCACCACCACCACCACCAAACCAGACCACCGCAATCCCCACAACCAAACCAGACCACCACAACCACTCACAGCCATCACCACCGTGAACTTCAATGTGACCACCCTAGTGAATCCACAACAACGAACTGAAGCTTACTGAAATCCCAGTCGCATTTTTCACCCATGCTCTAGCTTGCAGAATCTACAATTTGATGATCTTCTCTAGATGCATTTCTACGAGACTTGCCCCTACCTTTAATCTTCGCAAATCAAGCCATACAAGAAGCTTTTGCGAGTAATATGCAAACTTTAGCTCTTAGACCAGGCGGCCAGTGGCCACCTACGTTCCAGTTAACTAGAATCGGATATAACCCATTATTTACAGAAACTCAGAAAGTGGGATGGAAATATTGAGGTCACTGTTGGTTTTTCATGTTTGTGGCAGTGGTGGTCTGATGTGGTTGGTAATGGTGGTGGTGGTGTGTGGGTGTGTGTGTGTGTGGGGGGGGGGGGGGGGGGGGGGGCAGACGGCAGTGGTGGTTGGGTTATTGGAATTTTGGTGACATTTTGGTGTGGCTCGAGTAAGCTACCATTTCTTTCAAATAGGAGTCTTACGGAAGGCCTGTGTATATCAGCAAACTACTGATGAGTTGTTTCATGTTTGGGATGATTATTATTGTACATAATGGGATACTATCTATTCTTATTTTGCACATTCTTTTGACAAATTAAATTTTGTTGAGGTACCATCCCCTCCCCTTTATTTAAGGACTAAGGCAGGTTTATTTGGTTAAAAAAAAACCAACTCATCTTGAATGATTTTGAAGTACAAGCAAACTGTCTTACAATACACGAAAGAAAATAAAAAAACAAGCAGATTTAAAGCATATTTGTTACCTCACAATTGCATTCACAAAATAACATGACAATTTTACATCATCATACTTTCGCCTCTACATCTAGGTAATTTACATAGCTAGCACCGTTTGTTAACATATCAAAACTACCGCCTATATCACAACGAGAAGTGATGTGTACACCGCCACTTTTAGTCATACACCACAAAATTGTTTTTATATCGTTTTACCTTTCATGATTAGTAAAAGAAAATTTTAATCAGTGGAGGGTAAAATAGTCAAAAGCATTAATTTGGTAGTGTATGACTAGAAGCGGTAACGTACAAACACCCACTTCATGCAAAATCATCAGTTTCTAAACATTGTTGAGTCTAACCACATCTAAGAGCAAACCAGTTAGGCGAATTGCTGAACAGACTAGTACCTGATAAAGTACCACATTTAACTTGATAGTGTGCACGGATCAATGATATTTAACCAATCATCCCTGTTTGATCGATTAGTGTACCAATATTTTCCCCAGATAACGCCCTTGATATGTTTCCAGGCTCATGAAGAGAAAATATCACGACTGCAGGAAAAAAATGCAGCTTCAATCAAGTTTAAGTGTTGCTAGTTGAACAAATATAATACACAGAAAAGCAGGAGTGGGAATGAAAAAATGCCAACCAGGAATAGAATTGTCTTCACAAAATGTTGCAGCCATCATGTCTATCTGTGATGAACCTCGAGACGCTAACTCCCTAAAAGAAATGTGCTCATATTCTACACTGCTAATGGTGTCACACTCATAGATACCATGTAAACTAGAACCTTTAATAACCACATCAGCATGAACTGTACAAGAAAAACATACCAACAAATTTCAAATAATATATAAATAACTCGAGACAAATGTTATGGAACATACGTTCAGAGGCTCTTAGAGCTGCAGCTGTGTCGGTAGAAAATAGGGGATTCCCTGCGCCAGCACTAAGACCACCAAATATTACAACTCTTCCCTTTTCTAGATGCCGGATTGCTCGCTGCCTGTTGTATGGTTCAGAAACATCCGGCAAACATAAGGCAGATTGCACACGTGCCTGAACTCCCAATTTCTCTAATGTTGATTTGAGTATTATGGAATTCATCATAGTTGCCATCATACTGGTAAGTGGTAAACACATCGGCTTAGTGCAAATTGGAGTGTAAAAACAAAATATCATAAACTTCTAACACTACATTCTTACAAAATATTATATAATCTAAATATCACATAAGAAGAAACTAACAACATTACCCAATTTGATAAGCAGTACTTCTATCCGAATCAGTAGCTGCCACCCATGAGTCCCCACAAAAGAAATTACGCCCACCAACTACTATCGCCACCTGAAGGAAGCCGCTTAAGTGTCGCAGGTTAGTTAAAAAAGGTACAAATATTACTAAAGCAACAATCATCCGAAAATAAAGAATACCTCAATACCCATTTGGCAAGCCATTGATACTTCTCTAGCAATCAGCATTGCCGCCTATGAAGCAACGGAAACCAACTTAGAACTTAGAATATTATGCATTACTACAGTTCTTCAAATTTTATTAAACATACCTTCGGATCAGTGTTTTGCGAGCCAGTTCCAACAAGTGCAGCACCACTAATTTTAAAAACAACTCTCCGCCATCTTGGACTTGTAACCGACTTCAGCTCCATGTTAGTAATTTGACCACTTGGACTTGAAGTTGCAGATGTATATCTGCACAAAAAATACATGAGTTAACTAAACCTAATCAATATCGTAAACGTCTTAAATTACATAACCCATGGAACTCCATAGCAGCTCCTATACAATGCTACCATTTAGCTTCGTTTCACGGAATGGAATTGGAACGCATATTTCATTGCTTATGTTGTTCGTTTCAACAAAAGAAGGAACTGTAATTGAACAGCAGCATACAAAAGGGAATCTATATTACATTACATTCCAATTCCATTGAGATTTCATTCCATTACGTGAAACGAACACACCTAAATTCCAAATCAATACCAATTCCATTTCATTCCACGAAACGAACACTACCTATGTTTCTCAACCAAAACCACATAAAACAACGAATAAAACCGACCGAAAAACGTATATACCTTTTCGATTGTCTACCGACACATTTATCATCATCGACCACCGATTTCATCGGCAACGAGTTACCAACAATCTCCTCCATCTTACTAAACCAAGGCCAATGACTTACACCACTCCCACCACCATTATTATTATTATTATTAATCAAACTCCTATTCCTCTCCAACTTATACCTCTTCTTCAAATTATCAACCTTATTCTTACACTGCTCCACACTCTTCACCTGATTCTCACACCTCTCACTCACCACAGCCGCCACCTCTTCCCAATCCCTAACCCGTAAATTCCCACGGTTTAATTGAACAAACTTATCCAAATAGGCGTCTAATAAACAGGCTATTGCACTATCACTCCATTCCTCTCTATCCTTCCTGTAATCTGAAGAGTTTGGAGATGAATTGGTAGTGATCTTTAGCTTTTTGTTGTAAGAATAGGGTGTGTCTAATCCTGCATATGGGTGGTGTGTGTTGGTGGTGTCGTCAGTGATGAGAGGGAAGTCGTCGTCGTCATCACATGAAGCCATTGGAACGACGTTAGGGTTAGGGTTAGGGAAGGAGAGAGACGGAACGGAGTTTTGGATGACGTTAAGTTTTGGGGGTAAAGATCGTTTGGTGTGCCGTTAAGTAAGACGTATGTGATCGACGGCTGAGACGTCACGCAATAGATACTTTTTCATAGATTTGTCATAAATACCCTTTATTTTACTTTTTTATTTTTTATTTTGCGAACCTTTTTGAGTGGCAAAAGTGAAATTACAATCATTTTAGCGTTACTTTATTAATTTCGTTAAAATGATGTTAAAGAAGATAGACGATTAATCATATATCATGTGATAACGTTGATAGGACAAAAAACTTATTTGCCCTAAAGGCTTGATGCAAAACTACTATCAAGCCATGTGTCTCACTAGAAGTAGCCCAACTATTCATATTAGGTAGAAGGAATGTTGTCTACATATTACCCTTCTCAGGGCCTATTATAAAATTTGCTAGTGGTGGAATTTACCGAGTACGATAATGATTATAATGACTGTGTTAACAAAATTATTTCTTGGTGTTTGGTAAACAGAAATAATAGACGGGATGTAATAATGGAATAGGCCATTGTGAGAAAATTATAAAAAAATAAAGTATTTTTTTAGTCTATAGAATGGAACCGCCCTTGTCGGTTACATAATAAGACATTCATATCTTCAAAATAATTCCATCCCCTTTTCCAGTTTTTTTTACCCTTCATTGACAACACCAACACCCATCATCGTCACCCCCGCCACTCAACACCGATTTTATTCCTTCGTCTTTCATGTCTACCAAACAAAACAAAGTAAAAATGCAATTCAATCATACATGATATGCAAATAAGACATGAAATTAAATGGTAATAATTCATTTCATTATCTCATACAAAACATACAGTAGAAAAAAAAAAGCTAAATTATTTCTTTTAACAGGTTTCACTAGTAATGTAGTTTGCACCAATTAGTATATATATTAATTTGTAACAGTCGGTGGAACAGCCGACTGCTACTTTTTCAATTTCTTGCCCCAACCTTTTATTCTTTCCATTTTTGCCACTTCATAACATGACAGAGAACAGTACAACAACGGTGATGCCTTCCGTGATCGTTAACTGCCACGTGTTATTCGACGATTTGTCGCGATTCATTTCTCTTTTCCCCCATCTGGTCAACCTCCCGTCTTTATTGCCGGCGCTGTGTCTACTCCGTCTCCATCGCCACAACCCAACGCTACTCCGTCTCCACCGCCACAACCCGCCGCCTAACAGCCGCCTATGACGACGGCGCGTTCCGCTCAAATCTCCGGTAAGCTGTTCTCCCCTGCATGTTCAGATCTCAGACTTCTGAGCACGTCAATATAAAGAGGAAAGAAAACGCTATCCTTTTAAGACCGAGAATTGGAATGTCGGAATTTGGTGAACCACAGTAGTGGTGATGTGATTGACGCCAGATAAAAAGTGTTTTTTGTAAATAACGATTCCAAGCACAGGTTTGGTGACGTCTTCTGCTTGTGTCAATGGCAGTATGTGGTGCTTTTTTAGGTGGCTTGGTGCTGGTGGCATTTAATGGAAGGAGACAATGTGTAAAGAGAAGCACAATAATCTGAATGTAGAGAGAGAATGTGTAGAGGTAGAAAAAGAACAAAAGTGTATATAATACATAAACAAAACAAAAACAAACCATACTTGGTTTTCTTTTTTCCTGTGGGCTCTGCCATTTATTCTTCTTTATATTTTAATCACCATTCCACCAAAGTTTGTATATGCACGGATGTTAAAAAAACATGTATAGTGTCTTTTGTTTGTGAGTGTATTTTTAGGTAATAGGCGACAATCTTTTTTTTTCGATTCTCTTGATAATAGTGGCAGATTTATACCAACATTTCAAGGGTAACGTTACATAATTTTCATGGGTAACGTATACAAAACACGTAAAAAATAAAAATACACTACAAATGCACTACACCAAAAAAATAACAAACACGTCACCCCTGCTCCTTCTCTAGATCCGCCCCAGCCTGATAATTGGGTGTCGGTACCAGAGCGAAATCGTAACAAAACAACCTAATACCGATCGAATTCCCGCGCGTAGCGCGGGTAGACTTTACTAGTTTATTTTATTCTAACACAAAATTAACTGAATTGGATAATTATAAAAATCCAGTGAACATGATACCCATTTCTTTAAATGTGACTCTTAGTATAGTTATTTAATTGTATAACCGCATACGTGTAACGTGTCACGTGTGTTTGTGGATTAAGGTCATAAGAGTGTGTAGTGGAACAAAGGGGTAGCGCCCCTCCCTCCACTTTCATTGGTGGAACAAATTTGCACACAAAACAAAACAAAATGGCGTTATAACAATAGCGCCAAACACCCTTTTTTTCAATTTGAAAGTAAAATAGCGCCCCATAAAGCCTTCCTGTAGCGGTGTTTGGGCGCTATTTTTCAATTTTAAGCCCAAATAACGCCCCACTACACATGGTCTAAGTAAGAATGCCTAAAAACATATTAACGTCATGATTCATGAAAAAAAAAATGAAAATGAACACTGATGCAGTTTGGAAGCGCATCAAATGGCTCAAGAACAATTTAGTAATCAAAGACGATAAATTGAACCATAGGTTCTAAGAACAATGTTCTTCAATTTCATAATCAATCAAAAACTAACTACACAATAAACCCTAGATCCTAATTTATAGAGTAGGAAATATTACTCAACTAGGAAACTAAATAAAAGATAAATAGAAAATTCAAAATTTAAATAAAGAAAAGATAATATGGAATATGGATGCTCCTGCATTATACTCCCCGTCTTCGAAAAAAACTCGTCCTCGAGTTTTGTTTCGGAACCAAAAACCACCCGGATCAAAAGTAACGTTAGACGACAAAGGAGACGGTTGGTCGGTCTTTTTATCCACATACGTTGAGATGGGGAGTCCAACGTAAATGTTTGAGTCTTCCTTTAATTGTCCATTTCCACTTCCAGCATCATACTTTGTAGAATAAAAAATACGCCCCACAATTAATTCCCCATCACCAGACCCTTCAGAATTACTTGGTAAACCATAAACATTGACTAGCATTTCTCTTGGGCCAGCACACGTGGTTGTGAAATTTTTTGAACATGGTACATTAATTTGAACCAATGAAGTTGCACTACACCCACCATAAGCCTTTCTTACCATTTGGTCTTGTGGCCCACAATCCACTACACCTTTCTTATCATAAAAATAACCATTCACACGTAAGCCCACGTAGGAATTTGTGCAACCAAACTTATCTTCTAAGATTTTCTTATTCATGGGAATATTCATTCCTTTTCGGAAATTTGTAATGGCAAGAGATATATATGGAACTTCCAAATTAAAAGCGATGTTACCGATAGAATTATCCATAGCTTTGGTAATTCCTATCTTGCCTTCACATTGAATATTTGAATTTACATCAAATCCCAAAAACTTTGAATTGACATTCAACTTACCCAAGATTTGCGGAATTATAATGGGAATTTGACCACCTCCATCCATGTTAACGCCACGGGTTGCCACCGTTACACCACCGTTTGCCCCCGCAACACCACCGTTTTCTACAATTCTACCGCTACAATACCTTCGAACATCAAAACTTTTGTAACCCGATTCATCACCCGGTAAGTTCCGATAACCACCGGTAACCCAAGAATACCATTCCTCATCCTTGTATTCATCAAAACAAGGAGGTGACAGATAGATAACGCTACAATCCCCTGGATACTCCTCCTTCCCAGTGGCGAAGCTTGACCCGAAGGTTAGGGGGGTCGGAAGTCACCGGGGGTTCGGAAGTCACTGGTTTCGGGGGGTCGAAAACCAGTTTCGGGGGGACGAAACCCTATATTTTCAAAATTTTCTATACGGATACTATATAATCGGAACTTCTGCGTGAAAATCCGGGGGGGGGGGGGGTCGGCCGCCCCTCCCCGCCCCTACAAACCTTCGCCACTGCTCCTTCCCATAGTTCTCATCCCGGATGAAAGACTCTGAGTCGGTTTCCAGAAACTTGTAACCATCGTAGTCTTCAGGATGATCCTCTTTCCCAACGATCTCATCCCAAATGACATCCTTTGAGTCAGTTTCCTGGATCTTACGATCTTGCGAACCAAACATGATTTTATCGTTGCCTCGGTCGGCAATTCGACGAGAAAAAACATAGTTCGCTTCACACAGAGCCATTTGAAAACCAAAGCTCTGATACCAACTGATGCAGTTTGGAAGCGCATCAAATGGCTCAAGAACAATTTAGTAATCAAAGACGATAAATTGAACTATAGGTTCCAAGAACAATGTTCTTCAATTTCATAATCAATCAAAAACTAACTACACAATAAACCTTAGACCCTAATTTATAGAGTAGGAAATATTACTCAACTAGGAAACTAAATAAAAGATAAATAGAAAATTTAAAATTTAAATAAAGAAAGATAATATGGAATATGGATGCTCCTGCATTAAACACTTTTGAAAATAGCCACATATCATACAAAATTTTTGGGGTATCATAGATGTGCTACTTCTTGTAGTGGAGTGTTGTCACCATATAGCATGCTTGTATCATGAAATGCATACTCATACATATAACATATTTATAACTTTATATTCAAACATATATAGATGCAGGGTTGAATTTCAAAAACATAATTTAGTATGTAGATTGGTCGCTGATGAAGAGGTTAGATTTATGATATATAAACAATACAAACAGCTAAAAACAAAAGCACCCATGGCCTAATGGATAAGGCGTCTGACTTCTAATCAGGCGATTGTGGGTTCGAGTCCCACTGGGTGTGTTTTTTTTTTAGGCTCGTTTATTTTCTAATTTTTGCTTTGCAACCACCGTTGACAGAACCTTTTGAACCAGAATAACTGATTATCAGCTTTATACCTTTTGACTACTGGTCTCATCAAATTTCAAACACATACTTTTTTTTTTTAATGGCAAATTTCACTCCTTGTGGGACTTGAACCCATGACTTCCTCCTTAGGTGTTCCTAGAAGCTTTGCTTCTACCATTGGGTCACCACCCCAATGGCTTCAAACACATACTTATGTGCACATAAACTGTTTAATAAAATGTCTACAAGTGTTACTTACCTTCTCACTTGCGGGTTTGTTTTTTTTTTTTTTTTTTTTTGGAAGGCTTAGTTCAGTGGAAATTCTTGTACAATCCTAACCTAGCGGTCCCAAGTTCTAATCAATACCCACACACCGATGTCCTCCTTGCCTAAACTCAAACCGTCACGGGGAATTTTTTTATGGTGTGCATGAATCGAACCTTTGACCTATCTCTAGAATGAGAACCCTAAGGAAAAATCCACCATACCTCAAACCAGCTGGGTTGGAGATCATTGGCTCTCACTTGCTGGTTTACAATCATGATTTTGGATTGCAGGCTGTGGGTTATGTGGTGTTTATTGATGGTTCAACTTGGGTTTCGAATTTTGATCATTTGTTCTATTTCTTGTTGTATCATGGATATTTTTCTTCTCTGTAGTGGCAGAGCCTCATACTCGGTAACGGTGTCGCCCAACACAATTCAAATTTATGTATATATGTTATGTGTAACAGAAAAATTATGAGCGATACCATTATCTTTTTACGAGTGACACCATTGTTTTTTTCCTTTTGAAAGTTTTACCTAATAAACAAATTTTATAGTTTAAAATTAAGCCTGATCATTTAAGTTTTAAATAGCAAACTTTAAATCATTAAAACGACCATATCGATTTAGTTAATTCGATCCGACTTTACTTGACCCGATCCAAGAATTTTGACTCTGAGTCATTATCTATCTATACATATAATAAACCAAAGCCATTTTAATGACATGACATTCAAAGAGAGTATTCTCTTTATTGAGTGTGCCATGTGTCATCCATGTGGCAAGACCTTTATTTTAGGAAAATAATAATTTAAAATTTAAAAACAAAATTAGATTTTTATCTCTAATGTTTCATCCCATAACTTTTAAACGTTAATATCTTTTATACACGAGATTTTTTAAAGAAAAAAATTACACCAAATTAACGAGCATTTTATTATCTTTCCAACGAATACCATAGTGCTATATAAAAAACGGAGAAAAAAAACGACTATTTTTTGCAACCCGACAGGTATTGTGTCAGGTTTGGAATTAGTTTAAAAAAATTGTGGGTTTGGGTCGGGCCTGGGATTAGGTGATACCCGACCCAATTACCCTTTTTTTATATTAGAATATGATAACTTATGACAGAGATTTGTTTAAAATAATAATAATAATAATAATAATAATAATATTAATATTAATATTAATAATAATAATAATAATAATATTCATTAATCATATATTGGCAAGTCATTAATTATGTTGTCATATTAGATATTTTATTATGTCATATTAGATATTTCAACCCGGGACGCTCTACAACAGGTAATTGCTATATTTTCTTTTTCTACCATATTCTGAAATAGCTCAAATCTTATTGTATGCAGTTAAAGACCTTTGACTGAATGTATTGGTGCTAAACAATCTATGTGCCCTTGAAGTGCTTGGGATCTTAATATTCTGTTTTAGGTGTTGATGTTGTAAGGTGAAATGGATCTTTTGGTATTTTTTTTAAAGTATCTAATGTAAGTTAATACATAGATGCCATTTTTATAGTTTAGATACTTCTAATTTTATTCACTTTACTTAGATATCTCAACTCGGGACGCTCCCGGGGTATAAGCTAGTAAATCCAAATATAAAAAAAATGACAACATAGGAAAATATTTTCTATGGTCAGTCAGTCAGCATCTACATGAATTCTATGTCAATTTACATATAATAAATAGTGTTAAAACGGTTCTCATAGTTCTCATCATACTTTGGGTTTTGAGATGAAGGTACATACGGTGTGATCTCCATGTATGTAAGTACAGGTGAGTTTAATGTTTATGATCCAATTTTGTTTGTCATTCACTGGGTTGTTGATATTTGCATCTTGGTTGGGTAATGGTCAGGATTGCTTTGGGTTGGCACGGCCAATTTATAATATGGATTGAATTGGGCTGGGCTGGGTTTACCATTTACTAGAGGTGATAAAAAACTGGTTTGGGAACCGAGACCGGGAAAACCGAACTGAACCGGTTTGTAAGAAAACCGGTTTCTACAAGAACCGGCGGTTATAGGATTGGTTCCTCGTTTTTTTTTTCAAAATAAACCGAACCGGTTTCTACAAGCCGGTTCTCGAACCGAACAAAAAAACCGGTTCGAACCGTTGGGACAAACTAGCCATTAGAAACTAGCCGTTTGGCTCGTTTTTTGTGTTTTTGACCATTAAGTTTTAGATGGTTTAGGTTGATCACAACACTCAAAAACACAAAAAACAAACCCAAAAACGCAATCGTATTCTCTCGTTTTTTTCCACTTTGCTTCTTTTCTACATCATTTTATGGCTTCATCAAACCCATCCCCAAACCGGTTCCTTAAACCAACCCACCATTGCTCGTATTCTGATTACTTTTAAGATATTTTTTGTACAAGTTCCAATACTATAGTCTGTTGTAGTCTTTAGTATTAGATGTATACTTCTCATGTTTACTTTGTCTATAAATAGATGGGTTCACACCATCTATTATAAATACACTTAGACAGATTTCCACGTTCTAATATATGTGAACTATTCAGAAAACACAATTGTTTTATCATTTACATTTCTGTTTCACATATACACTTGTTCTATTTTAGTTTATCAATTGAGGGGGAGCATTTACTGATATAAAAAGTGTACTATTAACTTAGAACAATTACTATTCCGCTGCATTTACTTCATGTCTTAAATTGTTCTTTAAGAATCCGCTGAACACATATAGATCCAACAATTGGTATCAGAGCATCTGGTTTATCTGATAAATATCAATCTAACAAATTGAGATCAGACACAGACTTTTATTGATATTCAATTAAAATCTATAGTTCCTTTTATTTTCAATCCACCACTTTAAGAAATTGCTAATCAATCAATCTTCTTAAAAATGGATCCTCATAATACTGGATCTGCTAATAAGCCTCACATGCTAGTAAGAAATGAATACAATATCTGGCAAAGAAGGATGTCACATACTTTATCACAGCTGAACATTGATTATTGGAAGTCTGTCATGTATGGACTCCATAAACCAGTGATTATTGATCCAGAAACTAAAATAGAAAAAAGTCAGAGAACCAAAAGACTACACAGAAGAAGATTTCCCAAAACTTAAGCTTGATGCTAAAGCTTTCTCTATGTTGGCAATGGCTCTCCCAAATGAAATATATGCTGGGCTCTTACACTTTGAGAGTGCCAAAGAGCTTTGGGATAGTCTAAAAGAACAGTTTGGAGGAACTGATGAGGTGATTGCCAACACCAGAGAAATCTTAGCTCAACAATCTGAAACTTTTACTCATGTAAATGGAGAAACTTTAACACAACAATTTAAAAGATTTTCTTCACTTATTTCTAAGTTAATATTAAATGGACAGACCTACAAAAATACATCTATGTTACATAGATTTTTAAGGTCTCTGCCAAAAAAATGGGAAACTTACTCCATAGTTCTCAGGTCAAGTTCAAATTTTGACTTCCTAACACTTACAAAATTACATGAGAGATTGTTAACTTTTGAAAGAGAAATTAATCAAAAGAAAAAGTTACAAAATTCTGGTCAAGCTGTTAATGGCTATGTTCCTGGTAGTACAACTTTGTTAGGATAAGATTCCTCATCTTGTTCAAATGATTTTGGTTCTTTTGATCACATTGACATCACAGTAGGGATCTCATCAGAAAGACCTTATTCAGCTTATGATAATGATGAAAATCAAACTACTGATAACATGTGTTTTATACTTGATGACTTAAAAAAATTTCAGTACTGATGATTTAGAGGAAATGGATATTCTGCACCAACTGTCCATGTTAAGTATTAAAACTAACAAATTTTATAAAAGGTCAGGTAGAAAATTTACAGGATTAAACAATCAAACAAAAGTTGGTTTTGAGAAATCTAAACTGAGATGTCATAAGTGTCAGAAGTTGGTACACTTTGCTAGAGAATGTAGAAGCTCTAGTTACAACCAACCACAAACTAAAAACCAACCAAGCTCCAGTTACAACAGAAATCAAGGATCACAAGGAAGTGCTCACTTTTCCTCCACACCAAACTACATACAATCTCAGGCACAATCTCCACAAATCCAATATGTGCCTCAGATTCAGTATGTTCAGATGCCCATTCAGCAACAAGGCCAACACCAACAAAGTCTTTTTACCTCTTGGTATGTTGATTGGAGCAGCCTTCCATATGACATGTCTGAGTGCAGTTAAGATGCTAATAACAAGGACTTTGACATTAACTTAGGAGAATCAGATAATGGCAGAAAGAACTTTGTCTTAATGGCTTTTGAGGGATCTTCCTCTAACTCTGCATTATCATAGGTTTCACAGGAATCCCTTTTAAAGCTTTGTTCAAATTCATGCAAAGAAGCTTTTGCTTTAATCAGGGTAACCAATGTCTATCTATAAGGCAAGGCCAATGACTCTGAAAGAAAATATACCAAACTAAAATGTGATTTAGAAAGAAAAATTGCTTCTAAAAATAAAGAAATTTCTAAATTAACGGATAAGGCCATTGATACTCAAGCACAGATAAAACTCATGGTAGAAAACCTAGGAACTGGCAGACAAGAACTTGCTGACACCAAGGTTAATTGTGAAATATGGGTTGAGTCATGTAGAGGTTATCAAATGCTTCTTAACAAACAAAGTGCATCAAATGTTAAGTTTGGCATTGGATATAATCACACTGAATCACCAACTGATTTCACTCCCAAAACTGCTGATAATGGGAGTGAAATGATTCTAAAAGAAACTTCTGAATTCAAAGACATGACATCTTTTCATCAGAGTTTTCTCACCATTGCTGATGAAAGATCATCTGAAGTTCAAAACTCTGACATCAAACCTTCAGTATTTGCTTCTACATCAAGAGTTGAGTTCCTGAAAACTACTGAAGATAAAATTGAAAATGCTGAAAACGTCAGAGAAATGTCATCCAAAACTACTGACACTAATAAAATGAAATGAAAGGCAAAACCATGTGTGTGGTGTGGTCTGTTTAACCATACATCAGAATTTTGTAGATATAGGAAATGAAGTTTATTTAATAATAAAATCAAACAACTGGCTGTGGGTGAAAAGATTAAAAAGGATTTTGAAAAGACTTTTTATCCCAATAAACAACAGCCCAACAAAACCTTTTCTAAGAAAAAGACTGCTAAAACTCAACATCAGTCTTATTCACAAAAACAAAATTCTTCTTCAGAAGTTATACCCAAACCTTTAGTAGATTCACAAACTACTGAGGTTAATGAATTGATCCAAATGGTCAAACTTCTGATGACCCAAGTTGATGGTGAACCCAAAAAGGTTTCCACCATTGCACCAAAAAGCCATGACCAAAACGACATGGATTCCTAAAAATGGTCCAAACCAAACTGTTACTCTTCTTGTTCTCAAGAGTAAACCCAAAGCCAAAGTGGATTAGGTTCCTAAAACTAACCAATCTACTCTTTCTGCAGAGGGTCTCCCGAGGTCTAAATAGCAATTAGTATGTTGATAGTGGAGGCTCAATGCACATGACAGGATGCAGGTACTGTAACATCGCAAAATTTTCCCCCAAATTTTTATACATAAAGCCCTCATTTTATACATCTTTACCCTAAATTTTACAAATACGCCCAACACGCAACTTATATAAATGTATATATAATAATGATAATAATAAAAATAATAATAATAATAATATTTCAGATTTTATTTTGAGGTAAAAAATATATATATATAATTATGTATTGTATGAACACACTTACTTGAGCCCAACCAAACCACCTTCTCCCTTGCCTAGCCTTTAATTGCTGCACATCCGGCCCAAGCCCAAGCCTTTAGCCCAGATCCGAGCCCAGTACAGCAGTCCAGTACCCGGCCCACACCCCCTTCCCCTCATCACTGTTTAAAAAAAATAATGGATGGGCCGAGGATCGAACCTGAGTCCCCAACCGGTCCAGGTGCAACAAACATCCCAACCACTAGTCCAGATGTGGTTTGTTGATTAAAGGTGGACTTGATTTAGTTTTAAACCTTCTTGAATGAGAAGTACAGCTTCTCCTTCGCTGCAACAGGGCTGATCCAAACTAGGAGATTTGATTTTCTTTTGTACGCGCCATGAGACAAAAATGGAAACAATTTCCGATTGATTATGAGTCAATATCGTCACGCATTAGCTTCCATTACCATAAATCTCCTCAATTATCCCTAAATTAGCAGATTAAAACGCGTGTTTGACCATTACAGGTCAAACGATTGCAACCTTCCAATTTTACAGTTATATTATAAATTGAACCCGTCTCCTCAACCTATACACGTCGAAAAACAAACCCTCACCTCCAATTCCTGTTAATAGATCGTTTTTAATCAAGAACTAGTCGTCAGTTGACTTTTCATTTGACCGGGCATTTATCTTCGTGTCAAATCTGTAAGTTACGATTCATGTATTGTTTTCAATCCTCGTTCAAGTCCGATCAATAACCCTATGATTTCAGGGCTTATTGATCGTTGATTTATTTGATTAGAAAAACTAGGGTTCTTATGTTATTATTTGGGGAAGATGATAAGGTCGTGCGTCTGCTTAATAAGATTTCAAAATAATAAAAGACAAACCATCTGATCTAGATCAGATGGTTGTGTTGGCTGATTTCAGACAAAGGGTCAGGGGTTCGATTCCCAGCATCAACAAGCATTTTTTTATACCATTTAAGCTTTAAATATATTCACTTGTATTTTTAAAATTAATTTTGAAATACTAAAAACTCTTTTATAAATTCTACAAAAATTGTTTTATGTTATTCTAGCAGAAAAGTTTAACGTACAATTTTTAGTTTTCCAAAAATTATTTATTTAATATATATAATAAATATTTCAAGTTTATTCTATTTTATTTATAAAATTCTATAAAAATATCAAAACGATTATATAAATTTCCACAAAAATTATTCTGAGTTTATATAACATTAAAATTTTCTGAAATGATTTTTATTTCTGGAAAATCATTTATTTAATATTTTTAATCAATTTTTGTTAGTTTTAATCATAAATAAATCATTATAAATTCATTTTGCAATATTTTTGCACCAAAATTTTATATAATTTTTTTCTAGTTATTTGGAACAGAAATACAATTTTAATTAAAAAATTCTTTAATTTTAATATTTTTAAATATTAAAGTTATATTTTGACGATTTGAAATAAATAGATTTAATATTCTATTTTTAAGAAAATAATTTTATAAAAATTATTTTCATACTTAAAACTTTATATTGTGACCATCTTTAATTTAAAATTTACAAGAAGACTTTTGTTTATTTATTTATCAAATTTCTCTTATTTATTAAACATTTTATTAATCAAACTAATACTTATCCCCAATTCGAAACCCTAGAAAATACTTGTAGAGTAGATAGACTTAGACTTATTTGTTACCTTATACATAGGGTAATACTTGGCAACCTTGGGGCTACACTTACACTTTTTCTCGAGACTTAATACTTTGCTAAGGTGAGTTTACGTAACCATGTTTATGCAATTCTTTATACTTGCAACATTATACTTAAGCAATTCTACATACATGTCTAGTTGTAAACTTTAATGCATCATGATTTAGACAACAACAACAGTTAGACTCGTTTCAACAATACATAATCATTAGCTATGGCCAAGCCGGCGATACTCAATTATAGATCTATTGGATTGACAATCCCACCTAGATTCGTTGACCATCTTTTATGGGGAGCGCGGGTGATTGTTATCGTTCCAACATATTATTAAGGTGAACCGTGGATGACGGGATGGACCTAAACTAGTCGGAGGTTTGATTATGTCGATTCAACATTTCATGTTTATTCATGTAGACTTAAACTTACGATAGACATATGAATTGCTAAACTTTTATTCTTAAACTTAATTGCTTGACATGGCTTATGTATTCTCACCAACTTCTAGTTGACCCCCCCCCCCATTTTTCCAAACTCAACAGGAAATAACGATGCTTGAAGTCTAGAGCTAGCATGAGGAGACAATTTGAAGTTTATGCTTTGTTTGGCTATTTAATGTATTAGATTTCATTCAAGACATTTAATGTAATTCAATATTGTAATAAAGGATTATGTAAACATATGTTTTACCATGAGCTACTGAACAATCATCACTACGTGACACCTCGATGTTTCCGCCATCAGTTGGGGTGTTACAGGTACCTGATCAACAATTTCATTAGTAAAAAAGAAGGATTTGTGTCCTTTGGAAACAATGCCAAGGGATATGTGCTTGGATATGGTGATGTATCCTTTGGCAAAGTACAGTTTGACAAGGTCAATCTGGTTGAAAATATGAAGTACAACTTGTTGAGTGTATCTCAAATGTGTGATAAAGGATATTCTTCCCTTTTCACCAAAACTGTTTGCAAGATCATTTCACCAGAAGGACAACAGTTGATTGAGAAGATTATCAATGATCATACTTTGCTGATTGCCAAAAGATGTGGCAATGTCTATGCTGTAGACAATGAAAAAGACAAAGTATTGAACAACACTACCTGTTTCTTCTCAAAAGCATCAACTACTGAAACAGACCTTTGGCATAGGAGACTTGGCCATGTGAACTTTAAAACCATAAATAAAGTCAAAAAAATGAGCTTGGTCAGAGGTCTACCCTTGAAGGAATAACAGTGTAAAGAACACTGTGTTTCCCATCTTAAAGGGAAACAACATAAGTCCTCCTTTAAGTCCATTGAAGAATCCAAAACTACTGCATGTCTTCAACTACTCCATATGGACTTATTTGGACCAGTCAAGATCATGAGCTTTGGCAAAAAGAAGTACTGCTTGGTCATCATTGATGACTATTCATGATTCACATGGGTCTTTTTGTTATTTTCCAAGGATGAGGCAGCTGAAATAATCAAATTATTCATTCTACAAGTAGAGAAGCAATATTCTCTCTCTGTCAAAGTCATCCGAAGTGACAATGGGTGTAACACCCCAACCGATGGTGGAAACATCGAGGTGTTACGTAGTGACGATTGTTCAATAGCTCATGGACTAAAAGTGTAAATTTTGATATATTGATTAAGTAGTTTTATTACATTGAAAGAAAAATACAAGATACAATAATTCTAAAGTGACAACTAAAATTGAAATACAATGAAACCAAAATCTAAGTAAAAATTCCAAAAGCTTAAAAGTCATCTCATAAATAACCTGAAACATGTACGAAAATAGTATATGTCAATACAAAAATGTATTGGTGAGCATACCCTGTTTTGAATACATATAGTAGATAAAGAGTTTCGCAATTATCATGTTATACTGTCTACAATTTAGTGTTCAAGCTATGTACAAATGTCACCCAAAATTAAACCTTTGAGTAGAAATGATATCCAAGAATCATGGGATATCTAGTATTTATGTATAGTAGTCGCCCCAATAGTATGATTATATATAGTATGCGACAAAGCAAGTAGTTTACACATAACAATAGTTAAGTACTATTTATTGCTATGCTAGGCCGCCCAACGGTTAATGATTAAGGTCATAAGTACACACTATCAGTGAATCAACAAGTAAAACACATACAAGAATTGCGATTGTGAATATATGATAAAACATGATTAAGTGAGTGAAGTAATATGCGTACATGAGTCACCCCAAAAGTGTAAAACATGAAAAAGGGGAAAGATATACTCACAGTTTGCGAAAGCGATCAAAATCCAACTTAAGCGGTCGTGAGATAAGTAATGGGAATTCCGAGGAATTCAACCTATATAACGTATAAGAGTACTAATAAGGAAATGTCTAATAAGTCTAAGGTATCTAGGGTCTAAGCATTAGGGTTGCTAAGTCGATTTGGGGAATTAGAGTTTTTATGATAAATCGAATTAATATAGAAGTTGTATATCCAAAAATAATATACCAAAGTTTGCAACTGTGTTTTAGATAATATAATTATTACCAATTGAATATTTAGATAAAAATATATTTGAATAATTAAAACAAAGTAATTTAATTAATTACTTTCACTAAGTTATTGTAAATAAATACAATAATCATAAATGTTTAAATAAATAATTATGAGTTACACCATGATCCAACAAATGGTAATTAGGATTTTCAAACATATAAATATTTCTATTTTATAAGAAAAGTATTTATAAAATAGATGTTTAAATAGTATAAATAAATGTTTAATTATGTCTAATTAAACATAAATAAGACTAATAATACAAGACATGATCCAAAAATGTTATTTTTATAGAAAATGGATGCTTTCTGATGTAAATCAATGAAAATAATTTTCCCATAATTTTTATAAACTTATTTATATTTAAAACTGATTTAATAAGATTAAATCATGTTTAAATGATTAAAAATAGGAAAATCAATAAAAATAAATATTTTCTGAACCAATAATTTTTATTTCAGATTAGAATGGTTAGAAATAATTACCCAAAAAGTTTGAGATTAAAATCATAAAAAATGAATTTTTAATCAATTAATTATGATTAAAACAATTTAATTCAATAAAAAAAATATAAAATTAAGGCATTTTCCAGAAACTAAAAATGTGATAATTTTCATTTAAGTGTTAAGAAGCTACACCTAAATTTTCATAATTTTTGGATCAAAAATGAATTTATTATGAATATTATAAGATTAATATATATAAAAATACATATTATCTAAATAACACGAAAAATAAATAAAAAAAAAAACACACAACAGACCTGCGGTTCACAAGGATCGAAGCCGGGTCATCCTACACACAACCCAAGCTATAGACCACTCCACCACATGCCTTTTATGTTAACAAGTTTGAATAACAATTATATTTATACAATGTTAATAACTTCATCTTCTTCCCCAAAACATAACCCTAACCTTAGATTCCTAGTACCTCTAATTCATCAATGTTAGACCCCGATTTCATGGGGGTTTCGAAGAGGAACATCCGAACAACAAAACAGCACAACCGAATTAGACTTACCATGTCGTAAGAGATCGAAATAAGGCAAGAACAGGTCGCATATAGGCTTCGAATTAAGGCTTCAGGACTCGTTTTTTTTTAAATGGTTTTCGTTGGTTTAATAGGTGTAACAGAGCAGGAACTAAATGACACGTTCGGTTTGTATAAAAGGTCGCTAATAACTGACTTAAACGAAACAGAAAGTTTCCGACCGTTACCATGTTTCAACCGATTTTATACCTCATTAAAGCTCAATAAAAATGATTTCAACATCATATTAAATCATTGGGAGTTATTAATAACCGAAGGAGAAATGTTTTGGTATAATCAAATATGAGTTTAAGTGCGTAAAACTAAATTTTTTTATCTTCGCCGGAGTTGGCCGAAATCTGGCCGGAACATGTCACCGGAAAAACGTGAGTAGCAGGGAGGAAAAGGCTTTTGTTTTTAAACTTTCATATTTTGACATAAATGGTCCCTCGACTATAACTACGTTAGTTTATTTATAATTTAGTTAGTTTTCCCTTAATAAAACTTAACCAAGTTAACTAAGTTTAACTTAAAACTTTTATAAAACTTGATATATTATAATATCCGTTCCGGAGGACGTTCCAACATATGCATTTGCTTAAAACGTATACCCGATCCATAATAAATATAAATGATTAAATTTTTAGTTTGCTCTAAAATAAATTTTGAAAACGACGAAACTTACACGGACTCTAATAGAAATATTTGAAGGGCTATTATTGTCATTTAGATGAAAGACGAGGGTGACGGATGTCACAATGAGACAGAGTTCAGGAACAAAAATCTAGATGACTTCTGCTTGTCTAAAGGGATTGTTACACAGTTTAGCGTTCCTAGAACTCCTGAACAAAATGGTGTTGTAGAAAGGAAGAATATGACATTAACTGAAGCAGCAAGAACCATGTTAGCTAATTCGGGCCTGTCACTTTATTTCTGGACAGAAGCAGTTAGCATAACTTGTTATGTTCAGAACAGGGTCCTTATCAACAAAAGACATTCCAAGACTGCTTATGAAGTCCTTCATAGCATTAAGCCTCTTAACTCCTTCTTCAGGGCTTTTGGATATCAATGTTTTGTTCTAAACATTAAGGACTCCATTTCAAAATTTGCTGCTAAAGTTGATTCAGGTTATTTTCTTGGTTATTCTTCCACAAGGAAAGCATATAAAGTCTTCAATTCGAGAATCAAGATTTTAGAAGAAACACTGAATGTCAAGTTCAATAAGTCAAAACATGGACTCATTCTAGCACATCCTGCTGAACTCTTTGACATTGACAGTTTTAACTTTGGACCTGAAAAGGCTGTAAACAACTCATCAAAACCCACTTATTATGGTGATCAAGGGTTTGATGATGGTCCTCCTTCATGGAATCCCAATACAGTCTGCAAATCAACTCCAAAACCAACAATCCAAACAACTACTGATTTAGAAGCCCAAACTTCTGATGCAGCTCCTAAAACTTATGATACAGTCCAAACAACTGTTATCAATCTAAGTGGTTTGTTCGAAGAAACACGAGAGCCCATTATTCAACCCCAAGAACAACTTATTGAACATAAAGATCATCCATTAGATCAAATTCTTGGTGATATAGCTTTAGGGATGCTGACAAGAAACCAACTTTCCAACTTTTGTTTTTACACTGCCTTAATTTCACAGTTGGAACCAAAGAAATACCAAGAAGCCCTTAAAGACAACAATTGGGTGGAAGCTATGCAGGATGAGTTGCTAAAATTCAAAAAGCAACAGGTTTGCGAAATTTGCCCTTTACCTCCTAACAAATTACCAATTGGTACAAGATGGGGATTCATAAACAAACAAGATGAAGCTGGTCTAATCATTAAGAACAAAGCAAGACTGGTGGTTTAAGGTTTTTTCTCAAGAAGAGGGAATTTATTATGATGAAACCTTTTCACCAGTAGCAAGGCTTGAAGCCACCAGGTTATTTTTGGCTTATGCAATTTCCAAGAAAATTAAAGTTTTTCAAATGGATGTTAAAAAGTGCATTTTTGTATGGAAAAATAAAAGAGGAAGTGTATGTTTGTCAACCACCTGAGTTTGAGGATTCTTCTCATCCTGATTGGGTTTACAAACTGGATAATGCTCTATATGGGCTAAAGCAGGCTCCAAGAGCTTTGTATGACACACTTTCCACATTTTTATTGAAAAATCACTTCAGAAGAGGTTCCGTTGACAAAACTCTTTTCATAAAGCATCTTGGAAATCACATCCTACTTGTTCAAATTTATGTTGATGATATCATTTTTGGTTCAACAAACACCAATTGAAAAGAGTTAATAGCCAAAATCGTCCCTTAGGTTTGGTCACTTTTGCCACTTCAGTGCAAAACCCAAACATTTTACATCTAGGTCCTTCAGTTTTATTTTTCTTGCCAAATTCCTCCCTGACAACGTTTAAGTTGTGGACTGAAGTGGCAAAAGTGACCAAACATCAAGGACGAATTTAGCAAAACCCAAACCTTTTTCAGGGACGAATTTGGCAAAAAAAATAAAACTGAGGACCCAGATGTAAAAGGTTTGGGTTTTAGACTGAAATGACAAAAGTGACCAAACCTCAGGGACGATTTTGGCTATTAACTCAATTGAAAATTATTTTGAATATAGTATATATTTTAGTAATATATTTGTAAAAATCGTAAAAGAAAATTTTAATTCGGTCAATAAGAAATAAATGAGATTAAAAATAAAATTAAAAATCGTAATATTAGTTTTAGTATTAGTAATATATTCGTAATTTAACTCGGTCAATAATAAATAAATGAGATTAAAAATTGTTATATTAGTATTAGTAATATATTCGTAATTTAATTTAATTCGGTCAATTCGGCCAATAATAAATAAATGACACTAAAAAACGTAATAAATACCATTAAATTCGTTCAATTATTATTAATGTCATTAAAAATCATAATAAATAACATTAAAATGAAAAAAAAATCCTTTTAATTGCAGGCAAAACTAATAATAATTCGAAAAATAGTAATATAAATAAATGAGATTAAAAATTTTCAATATTAACCTAAAAAATTGTAATCAATAATTAAATCAATTATATTAAAAACATCAGCGTTTCAAATTGACTTACCAATTATCGACAAATTATTATTGACATCTTAAAATTTGCATATTACTATTGAAATTATTTTTACGAATAGTAAAACTAAAATTATAAAATTAGTATTAGTAGTATATTCGGTCAACAATACTATTTTTACGATTAGTAAAACTAAAATCGTAATATTAGTATTAGTATTTGTATAATAATCAATGCCATTATTTATTCAGTCAAAATAACATTAAATAACAATCATTAGGATGTTAATATAAATTCGGTAAATTGTTAAAAGATAATAATAAATGTCATTAACTTCGGTCAACATATAAATTAATGTAAATAAATAACATTCCTTCAATATTTAAATTCCAGATTAAATGACATTAAGATCAGTCAACTGTTATTAATGTAAGAAAATAACAATAATTCTGACTTAATGTTAATAAATTCGGTCATGAAAATTAAAGAATAATTTTTGAAAATTAAATAGGCATAAATGACACGGTAAATTTTGTAAGAGAATAATTGTGTAAGTCCATAATTTAATTCAGTCAAATTATGAGTTTATGAGTACTTCAATTTAATTCGGTCAAATTATGAGTAATATCAATTTATTTTGGTCAACTTTATTTATTTATTTTTTTTGAATAGTGAAATTCATTAAAACATGGCGCACCCTCAAAGCGAGGACCACCAAAAGAACGAGAAATTACAGCATATACAAAGGATTCAAAACCCAATCTTTCCAAACAATATCTATAAATCTAGACCTATATCTCAACCATAAGAACGTGGAAGATTTAACTTTAGCAACCACTTCTACAACCTTTGGAAAAGACCCGTTAATAACTTTACTGTTTCTGGCTTTCCAAATCTCCCAACACGTAGACATAACAATCCCTTTTATCACCTTTTTACGCCACTTCTCATTCGAAATGTAATTGTTAAACTTTAAATTGTCTTCAAAATCGAAAATTAGAGACAGAGAGAACTTACACCAAGCTCCAACTTTCGACCAAACACCATAGGAAAAGCCGCAATCCAAGAAAAGATGGTTAACATCCTCATTATTCACATCACATAAACTGCACCGAGTATCTTGAATATCGATTCTTCTTTGCAAAAGCGCCATCTTGGTCGGAATCCTCTCTTTTTCAGCTCCCCAAATAAACAAGTTCACTTGGGAAGGAATCCACGTTTCCCATGACATAAGTTCTTCCGATCGCACCTCATTCTGTTGACGTATCTCCTTCTTTAAATCAGCTATTGAGAAATAAGAATTCTGCTGTGGATCTCCCCATGTCCACTTGTCTTCAGAACCTGAAAAAATGATAGAACGAAATAGGAACTCCAAATCCTGAAGTTCGCTAATCTGCTCAACTGTAGAAATGCCGGAATTCCACTCTGGATAAAACTGAATGGAACCATCTTTTATCGCCACTCTGTTAGCCACAAAACAACTCCTTCTTCTGTCAGTCGCATAAAGATTTGGCCAACGATACATGAGGGGCGTACTACCAATCCAAATATCAGACCAAAATCTAATCGATTTACCATTACCCAACACTGTTCGAAACATCATCTGAAAAGGCAGCCCTTTGATTTTAAATTGCTGCAGCAGACGCACGATATTACTCTAACATCCTTTGACACGTTTGTTAAGAGGGAGAAAAGACCATCGACCCCTACCCCCATGTAGCCTCTCGATAATCTTGACCCAAAAACTGCCTTGATTTGATTTAAATCGCCATGCCCATTTCGATCAAATTTATGTGTAAGTAAACTCATAATATTTACAAATTATGAGTAAGAGAATAGTTTTATTCAAATTATGACTTATAAATAAATTACACTGTAAATTAACGTGTAAGTTACAATATTTATCACAAATATTGTAAATATTGTAATTTAACGGTTGGTGTTGATTTAGGATTTAGGAGAAAACCAATTAAATTATGGATTTATAAATAATTTTTTCTGGATTTAAATAAAAATATTGTAATTTGCGTTCAAAAACACATTTATCACAAATTTAGTAATTGGTAAATTGACTTTCAAGTTTAAATATAGTAGGAAAAATCAACATTATTGACACAATAACATTTTTCTAAATTAGTCGGCGATGACTTTTAAATGAGGGATTTGTTTTAAATGTTATATATATTGGTTTTTTAATGAAGCATATATGAAGTTTACATGTGATATTGTGGCTAAATAATACTTTCACAAGATTTTTCCCTCTAAAAAAGTATAAGTATTTGTATAATAATCAATGACATTATTTATTAAGTCAAAATAATATTAAATAACAATAATTAGGATGTTAATATAAATTCGGTAAATTTTTAAAAGATAATAATAAATGCCATTAACTTCGGTCAACATATAAATTAATGTACATAAATAACCTTCCTTCAATATTTAAATTCCAGATTAAACGACATTAAGATCAGTCAACTGTTATTAATGTAAGTATATAACAATAATTCTGAATTAATGTCAATAAATTCGGTGATATAAATAAATGACATTAAACAAAATTTCGAAAACCATTGAATTATTACAATAGCATTAAACATACATTCGAAATACAATAATTCAAATAAATTACATTAAAAACATTAAAAATTAATATGTCAAATTTGACACGTTAAAAAACCAACATTAAAAAATAAAGAATAATTTTTGAAAATTAAATAGGCATATGTACATGAAAATAACAAACATACCAAAACTGTTGCCGAATGGTCATGCAATACCTTGAAGAATTGTGAACCATTATGATAAGACATAGGGTATGTTTGGCAAAACTAGCTGGAGGCTGTTAGCTGTAAGCTGGTAGCTGGAAGCTGAAAGCTGCAAGCTGGTAGCTGGAAGCTGTAAGCTTTTTAAATATATTTTGGTGTTTGACAAAGTAGCTAGAGCTTTTAATAAAATGTATAAAATGACTAAAATGGGCATAATTAAAAACTTGTAAGGAAGGTTTTTATTTTGTTTTTAAAATAGAATGGGTATTTGTGTCATTTACTAATTAAAAACTTGTAGCTAGTAGAGTTTTTTCTTAAAAGCTTGTAGTAGTAGCTTTTCACTATAGAGCTTTTTCTCCTAACCTAAAAGCTTGCAGCTCTTCAACCAAACAAGGCTTTTTATTGAGTATGGGCTTTTTCTTAAAAGCTTGTAGCTTGAAGCTCCTAAAAGCTCCTAAAAGCTCCTTACCAAACATACCCATAATAGCTTTTATGTGTTCAGATCAAATCTTGTTTTTCAAAATGTTAAAACATATACTATTAACTAAATCCGATAGATATATATGAAAAAAAAAACTTGATGACAAAAACAAAATTACCACAAACACCATTGAATACTAAATCCGATTCAAACAATAACAAAATCCATTCGATATATATGTTTTTTATGTTGCTTTACATTCTGTTTTGGTTTTCAAATAATCAAAATTAACATAATAGGATCAAATCCGGTTTCTTGTGTCATATTTTGAATCGGAAGATTCAAACGAATACAATAAAAAAACAGAATCGCTTCACTCTTGAAAAGGGTTTAGACAAATGAATTTCTGAAACAACAAACTAATACAACTCCAGTTATATCAAACGAATACATTTAAAAAAAATCAGATTCATTTAAATAAAGAAAACAGAGTAAACACACGATTTAAATAAATCCTTTACAATCTTTCGTCGCTGATATAACTGTATAAATCGATGATATACCTGGATAAATCAGAAATAAAACTGCATAAATCAGAAATAAAGCAAATCAGAAACAAAACAAAAAAAATAAGATGATATAACTGCATAGATCAGAAATAAAACAAATCAGAAATCAAACACAAAAGATAGGATGATATAACTGTATAAATCAGAAATCAAACAAAAAAAAGGATGATTTGAAGAAATCAAACGTTTGATTTTTATTATAATGTTAAGAATAGAAAATGAGTAAAACTGATGCAAGATTACCTCGAAGAAAAAGAAGAATGAAGAATGAAGATTGGAAGAATTCTTAAGGAAGATTGAAGATTGAAGGAAGAATGAAGAAAAAAAACATAACGGCTTTTATAGATACAAAGCTGGAGCTCCATATACCTACTTGGATCCTAGAGGCACTCTCTAAGGTTTCCATTCAACCCGAGAGTTACTCAATTATTATATAGGTAGAGGTAGATATGACTAACGGGCTGTTTGGTAGCCTCTTAATCAGCCTCTTAACCATTCAGGTCTGAATCATTCAACATTCAGACTGTTTGTTTCAGCATCTGAATGGAATAATTAAGTGCTGAACCATTAAGCTAATAAGGGATGCTGAATGATTCAGCTCTTAACCATTTAGAGCATCTTAACCATTCAGACCTGGAAATTTATATTTTTTTTAGTTTATTCTAACGTATGTTGATGTTTCGCTTACGTACGCGACTCGTAATAGCGTTTAACGCATCAATTAATATTGTTGGACCTCATGTAAGGCTATGTAAGGGTGTAGCATGTAATACTAATGTTAGTTTTGTAATATGATCATAGTACGGAATGATACAAGTGCGTGTAGTTTAATTGATACGTTGCTCGATGGTATCAAATACGATAAGTAGATTGTCATGATTAAGTAGATTGAGAATGTGCTGTACATATGGGTACACATGCTCGGGTTTGAGAGAGAGTTTCATGCATGTAAGGGTTGGAAATTATGAGTAGATTGAGTATAGGGCTGGAAACGTCATATTTTTCGTAGAGATTAGCGAAGAAAGAGTAACTGAACGGGTCAAGTAAGTTACATGAAGGACTTGTATGATTGTATGTATGGTGGCATTATATGAAGGGAGTGTATGCTTGTATGTATTGTAGAATTATACAAAGTGTATGCTTGTATGTATTGTAGAATTATACAAAGTGTATGCTTGTATGTAATGTAGAATTATATGAAGGGAGTGTATGCTCGTATGTAATGTAGAATTATACAAAGCGTATGCTTGTATGTATTGTAGAATTATATGAAGGGAGTGTATGCTTGTATGTATTGTAGAATCATACAGAGGAAGCGTATGCTTGTATGTATTGTAGAATTATATGAAGGAAGTGTATGCTTGTATGTATTGTGAAATTATATGGAGGGGAGGTGTATGTTGGACGCATTGTAGGGTTATTAACCTTTGTTATGTGAATGATAGGAAACATAGGTATGTACATATGATTGCAGGAGACGTGGAGGTTCGGATCGGGGTAACCCACCCGAACTCGAATGAAGGCGGTTGGACAGGATCACAGAGTATTGTTGGATGTTACTTCCGCGTCATGAGTAGATTACATGAGGTTACCTATTGAACTAACGAAATGGTTTTGTGGTGAATGCAGGATGTCTTGTCTATCTTGAGAGGCAAGGAAAGGATGGAGATCGAGCGAGGAGGCGGATTGTACGTGGTCACGGTCACATAATCAAATGGAGATGAGTCACGTAGAATGTATTAAGAAATATTTTAAGATGTAACACCAAAAATACATATTAGAATCGGTTTCTAAACGTTCAAGGTTGTTATTAAAGAAAAGAATTTTTCGGTTGGTTTTTCCGCTGCAAGTTTCTGTAAAATGGTTTAGGGTGTTACAAGTTGGTATCAGAGCCCTGGTTTGAGTGAAATCTAGTACAAGGAAGTATGTACTTGAACTCAAACTTGTGTGCTCCTAAATATAGTGACCCGTACAATCCAAGGCTCGATCAAGGCCCAAAGGTAGAATTTAATATTAACTCACATGACATGTTAAAAGCTAAGTGTGGTGTTTATGTTAAGGTGAGCTTTTGGTGGATAATGAAGAGGTCTCAAGGACACGATTCAAGATAGGTCGCGGAAATTGTAGATAAGATGGAATAATCACAGGTACGCGATAATTAACTATTGGTACCGGTGGGAGGAAAATCCTTTGGGATGGTAAAACATAGAAGGAAAGTGACCATGTTGTTAAGGAAGTAAATTGAAATGTGGCACGAAGCTGAAAACCAGTCCCTAGGCATAAGGTAATGATTACATGAAGGCACGTGGGTAGCATGTGGACTGTACACCTGGCCAGTGCACAAGAAGCATGCGATACACGTGAGACCATGAGAATCATTACAGGTATGCCTGGTAGAGTTGGAAAGTAAGTGGTCGTGTGGGTAAATAGTTAGAATGAAAGGTTTGAGTCCATAGATAAGTACGGATCAAATCAAAATGGTGGAAATACCCTTATGGGTTAAAATGGTAGAATGACCATGATGGGTCAAAATGGTGGAAATACCCTTATGGGTTAAAATGGTAGAATGACCATGATGGGTCAAAATGGTGGAAATACCCTTATGGGTTAAATGGTAGAATGACCATGATGGGTCAAAATTGTAGGACTACCCTTATGGGTCAAAGTTGTAGAAGTACCCTTGTGGGTCAAAATGGATGGGAAGACCTTAGCGGGTCATGAGGGTTGGGAGGACCTTAACGGTTCATAGGGTGGAAATCATGTATGATAGGTAGGAGAACCTTAATGGGGCAAGGTTGGAAGGACCTCGATGTGTAAGGATGGGTAAAAATACACGGTAGTTAACGATAGAACCAGATTGTAAAGGAAGGAAATGTATATAATTAGACGTTACAAGTGAAAGAAAACTTGTATGGACCAATGAAGGTCAATTGTCATGAATGTAAGGTATATGCCTAACCAATAATTTTGTATATACGAGGGGTCGAAATTATGGATTCGATGAAATCTACAAGATAGGTGATATGAAGCTAACGAGTTGGAACTCCTTGTGAAGGAACTAAAGCAAGATAAGTATGGCATGGAATTATTAGGGAGAAAGTCAAGCCGACGACTAGATGGTCAGTTAACGTTGCGAAAGGAAGGTTAGTGAGGTTGGTTATTTTGTGATTGTTAAGTAGGAAATTGATATGTCGAATAGTACCCACGTATGAATGAATGATATCTTACGTATGTTGTAGCTCGGAAGGTTTGACCTTTAAAGGTCAAAAGATGAATGAGTATTAGCTTAGATTCGGTGTGATAAGTAAGGGGCATACGTGTCGACGGTAGGTAGTGCACGAAATGGACTAACAACCGAATAGGTACGAACAGAAAGACTCTAAAACCTACCAAAAAGGGGTGGGGTGAGTATGGTAGATATATTTGTTCGGTAGGGACTATAGAACGATGCCGGACTCTCAAGTTAAGTATGATTAAGTGAAGGTGAAACAGTAGTTAGGTTATGATAGTGTAGTATGCTTGGTAATTGCATCAAGGCTCGAGTTAATGGTAGAAAGTGTAGACATATGATTGTGTCTATTCACGGTTAAATTTGTAGGATAGTCTATAATACAGGCTTGCGATGCGGCACGAAACTTTGAATGAAGTGTCGGAGTAAATAAGTAGCGAATGCCTAGTAGGGTAATAATGAAAGCGGTTTCGGGGACGAAACCTTCTTTAAGGGGGGTAGACTTGTAACGCCCCGAAAACCTGTTTCATTTAAAGACGTTGATAGACGGGTTTAATAAAATGATATTGAGTCAAGAGATTATAAGTTGGAGGGTGGAAATTGCCAAAGACCCAAAGTCTATATTATTATTATTATTAATAAGAGGCAAACACCAAAAACACACACACTTGTGTGTGTTTTGGTCGATCATCAGGAAGGAGAAAAAGGGGGTTTCAACCCCAACCCAACTACCAAGATCAATCTAGTAAGAAATCAAGGAGAAATCATTGCATGAGCCAGAAATGGATGATTTAAGGTCAATCAAACCCAAAGGTACCTTCTATTTGGTAGATTTTGATGTTATGATTCATTTTGGGTTTGATGAAAATTTAGGGTGTATGTGAAAAACGTGAATCAAGGATGGATGAAGGTGTCTAGATGTTGATAGACACTAGGGGAACCATAATTCATGATACTACATAAGGCTATGCTTGATTCATGTGCTAATTGGATTGTTTTACACCTATGTTGGAAGTGGGTGTTGGTCTTGGTGTAATCCAAGACCATTCTTAATTAGTTATTGGATATTTTGAAAAGAAAGTGGTGAATTGCTATGTTTGATAACTATGGAATGATGGATATGTGGTGTAGGTAAATAATATGATGATTGATGTTATGAGCTATGAAACTAAGCATGAAACAATTGTACATTGAGCTTAGAATGTTGTACGCACACCATGTGTTCGATGAAATGTTTAGATGAACTTGCGTGCAAGTGATTGATGAAAATGAATGGAATATGATGATTGTAGAATTTAATATAAAGGATGTGTTTTGATGGAAACCATGTGTGAATTATGATGGATTGTATGTAGGTATGTATGTATGCACATAAGTGATCTTATGGTTGTATGTGTGTTCTATAATGTGTGAATTTGGATGCAAGACTCGACAAGTATGAAAGTAATGTGATAGTTGGTGCAAGTGAGAGTAGGTTAACATGGGGATTTCATCTTAGGAAGAGGTCATGTGGGAATTAGTTGATTGTATGAATTGGTAAGAAGTATGCATTAGTAGTATGTACACTAATGCTTAAATACTATGATTGGAATGATAAATAATCTTGCATGTTAATGAGATAGGAATGTGATGTTATGGTGTGTTTCATATGATCTAGTCATCAATATGGACATATGTTCTAAGTAGGAAGTTTGTATAGTTGGAAGTTGACTTTCTGAGAAAGTCAACAATGTATGACTAACATGGTTATGCTTCCTAACATGATTATGGGATTAAGGAAATCATGTGATATATGTTAGATTATCTAGGTGTCATACACGATGATATGTTGGATTGCTTGATTGATAAACAATGTGGTAGTTAATTATGTGATATGCATATTAGTAATTGACCAATGAAAGTCATGGGAACAAGTAAATGTAATATGATTGATAGTATGCAAGGTTGTGTATGCTAACGGAATGGTGGGAATGATAACATGAATGCGTAGGCAACATGGGCTCAAGCATGAGTGGCTAATGGGTCAAGTGGAGGCAAGTAGCAAGCATCAACTTGGAGGACGTAAGGTAAGTGGTTCTTATTCCACTTAGGATAATGAATCTTAACATGTATATGTGTTTGTAAGTAGTATGAGGACCGTGAGATGATGGAACGTAAATAACGAGGTTAAGGCTTGAATTGGAGTTTATAATGGAATAAACGTGGCTTCGAATGGATCGGCGTGGATGGGTCTAGAAGGGGTGGAAAGGAGAAACAAAATGGGAATGTGCAGAGTCCACCGTAAGGGTACGGTGGCACCGTTCCCTTACGGTGGCCCCTGCAACGTTTTTCCCACCGTAGGGCAGAGGGGTACCACCGTTGGGTTTTGTGGTCCACCGTAAGGGTACGGTGGCACCGTTCCCTTACGGTGGGACCTGGAAATTTATATTTTTTTTTAGTTTATTCTATCGTATGTTGATGTTTCGCTTACGTACGCGACTCGTAATAGCGTTTAACGCATCAATTAATATTGTTGGACCTCATGTAAGGCTATGTAAGGGTGTAGCATGTAATACTAATGTTAGTTTTGTAATATGATCATAGTACGGAATGATACAAGTGCGTGTAGTTTAATTGATACGTTGCTCGATGGTATCAAATACGATAAGTAGATTGTCATGATTAAGTAGATTGAGAATGTGCTGTACATATGGGTACACATGCTCGGGTTTGAGAGAGAGTTTCATGCATGTAAGGGTTGGAAATTATGAGTAGATTGAGTATAGGGCTGGAAACGTCATATTTTTCGTAGAGATTAGCGAAGAAAGAGTAACTGAACGGGTCAAGTAAGTTACATGAAGGACTTGTATGATTG